>JAVQMG010000105.1:3931250-5241666 GCA_032878915.1 Castanopsis chinensis
AATTCAGTTGCAGATTCAAGAGTTTAAAGATCTACAAGCGGGAGTGCTTGTGCTTACTGGGAATCCAAGAAAAAAATAGTCCATAGACTTGGAGCTGTCACATGGTCGTAGTAGTAAATTTCCTACTCGAGGTAGCAATAGGATGTTAGTGGTTTAAGTCACTATTGTGTAAATTTCAATTCTTTCATAGTGAATTCGTTTTACTTTGAGGATAGCTAGGTTAAATCCTCCTCAGATTTTTCACCGGTTTGGTTTTCTTGGGTCATCATATTATTGTGTTCTTTATTTTCCGCATTTTACAATGATATGATTTATATGTGTTAACCTAGAACTACATAATTTATCTAAGTTAATCGCTTGGCTAAATAATTAGGTTAATCTAGTTGTGTTTTAAGGGGTCTAAAAACATACACAAACATCAACTTAGCACCTTGGAGGTCCAAAGCCTCATCTTTTAGCCTAAAAAAAAGTCATTAAGGACACCTAAAGGTTGCTATAAAATTCTCCCTTCAACTCAAAACAAAGCCAACCACGATTAACTCACATAGTTGAAACTTTAGAGCAAAAGCTAAGAAATATGACCAAATTGAGAGTTTAGTTATTTAATTAGTACCCTTGATTACATTCTTGAACAATTAATTTAATGGATCGATCACCAAAACACAACATCCCCAATTTCGGCATAAAACCCTAATCATAATATGTAAGATCTGTAATAATTTGTTAATCTGATGTGTTTTTTATCAATTGGTGGTTTCAATCTTCAATTTGGATTCTTAATTTTATGATTAATTACTCAATTGAAAGTAAATTTTATTGTAACATAGAAACCCCTAAATCATGCCTTAAACCTAACCCTAACTTCAACATTTCTCAAATTCTAAGCAAAATAATAGGACTTAAGTAAAATTGACATAAAATATATAAAAAAAAATGGGGTTGATTACTAATTGGGGAGTGTTTAATTGAAGAAACACGTGAAGGAACCAAAATGTGATAAAAAAGATAATGAAAAATTCAAATACATTATGTTAATTTGTCAGCTCCAAAGGTGGGAATGAGATGGTTCCTTTTGATTTAGGAGGCAGTTTGTTGATCAAAGAGTTGGGTGAGCTTATTTATGTTCTAAGATTGCTCACTAGTTGCCTGAGATCAGCTACATTGTTATGTCTAATGGAAATGGTACATTGGAACAAGACTGAGGCTTGAATGTATTCAATTATGGGATTTAGGGGTCTTGCCAGATTCTGACTGAGCTCCCTTAGCCGAACAAATAGCACGCACTCCTTTCAAGTAGAGGCTTGGTCTTGCAAAACCCCTTCCAAATGTATAAAGATTAAAGAGTTAGAGCTGACTTGAAGAGTGAGGAAATAATTTTTAAAAAAAATGTTTTTCCTTCAGCAACCTCACATAGACCTTATCATTTTCAGCAGTCAACTGTCACCCAGCTTTGCTAATACAGTTGTATTCATGTCAACAACTCTCCCTAAGCCTGAATACCCATAGGTTTTTGGCTTGCATATCCTTTAGATATTAAGATAAGTATCTTCTCTGATTGGAGATAACAGACACGACATTGTTAGGTATGGCAGTGCTATGAGAACTTGAATGAAGTACAGAAGGTTAGGAAAGTATTAGTCTCTATGCTCTGGAATCAAGAGATAAAACTAATCATAAACCGCAAAGAACTATTGCAATAGATAGAAAGAGAGAAGGAAATAAAAGTAAAATTTTACGTAGGTCTTTGCAATTATATACACACACAACTCAGATGACAAAGCAGAGAAGAAGAAAAAACCCAACAAACAATAGTAGATACTAAGGTGGCAACATTTGCTGCTCAAAAAAGAACAGTTTGAAACATGAAATTCAATAAAATGACATGGAGCTATGGTTGCCATCTGACTGTTACTCACAGTCAACCAGCTCTGTGATGAACATTGGATTAAGGTTTTTATATGGCTCCCGTTCACGAAGTCTTTCAAAATATGACACTCCCAATCCATATTTCCTAGCCGTGTTAGACCGGACCCAACCTGAACGGTTTCTGGGTGCACCAGTAACAATAACAGATGTATTCTCATTAGCAAAATTAGCCAAAGCTATTGTTGCTTCCGGCTCCGTGGTTGATGAAGCATCCACCAAAAAAATATGGCTAAAATGTCCAGCAGTTATTCCTTCGTTGTACAGTCGAAAGCTACTCACAAAAGTTGACAGGATTATCTTGAATTTCTGAAGTATGGGGAGTGAAGGACATGCAAAACATTCATCTTTTACAGGACATGAGCGCAGAATGTCAGTGGGTACTCCATCTACCTCTCGAAATGCAGCATTGGCTCTAAACATATTGTTGGGAAATTTAGACCCCGGTTGATAGAATTAACCAGTTTTAAACCCAAGTTGTTAATTAGATTTATTATGCATAAAACTTGTTAAAACAACAAATATCAATATCATGTCAAAACTAAGTGCAGCGGAAAAATAAATAAGACAAGATATGATGACCCAGGAAAACCAATGAAACCAACCAGTTTCACAGTAAAAAACCTGGGGGGAAACCTTCCCGAAAAGCAATCCACTATAGTAAAGAGAAGTTTCAGATCTAGTACAAAACCTTTGTCACTAGACTCTACAATCCCCGTAGATGAACTCACAGCAGAAACCTTCTACTGCTTCAGAACCTCTGAACTCTTCAATATATGAACGCCACCTTTTGATGCACGGATCCCAGTACGTGACTAACTCCTTTGCACGAATCCCAGTACGTGACTCACTCACCAACTTGAGGAAGAAAGAATGTTGGCTGCAAAGTTCTTCACTTCATACACACGATGAAGATCAAGAAGCACTTGGTTACAAAACCCTAAGGCGCAAAGACACAGTAGCTTCTTTCAGAGAGAATTAGGCTTCGGTCACCTTTTGCTTGTGTTCTCCTTGTATTCTCTTATGTGACGGCCTCAAAAATATGCCTTATATATGCCTAGGGTTGTGAGAAAAGAAACCCTACACAAATACAAAAGCCTGGCCCAAAAATCAGATCTGGAAATCTCAATTCCCGTAACCTCGATAGATACCTCGATCGATCGGGCAGCTGTCGAGCCTCATTAAATCTCGATAGATAGCTCGATAGATAGCTATCTGTCCGCAGGTGTCCAGCAGCTATCCGCCAGGTGTCCACCAGGTGTCCAGCTTTAGTACACACTTTTTCTTCACTTGTTTCTTGGTCCAATCTTCATGGTTTTAATACTAAACTTGAACAACATGTTCTTTGAAGTATTAAACACATCCTAGATCTATCCAAATACAAGTAAAGTGCGTTTTGTCAAAGGATTAGCCAACTACATAAAATAGCGACATATGTTAACAAACTTGAACTACATATGTCCTAACAATCTCCCCCTTTGGCAATCCGTGACAAAACCACAACAAACAAATGAACATATGAGAGAAGTCATAAATCACTCAACTCATACTCACTTGTTGAATACAATAAAATCTACCCTAACACAAACTCTTGAAAAACTTTGCAAGAAGAGAGTTCATGGCATGGAAGACTTTGACAACCTGTATTTCTGAAACACTTATAAACAAAACACATCAAGGCATCTTTGTGTGAAGCAGAAATAATAGATTGCATACAAATAAAGAAACATGTGTATAAAGATAGAAAAGAAACAACACATGTAGAGATAGGTGAAGAAAACATACATCATCATATATATACCACTTGATAAATACCATGTTGTATGTAAAAATGGTCACAAGACCTAGGTACATGAACAAGGAGATAAACACTCCCCCTAACAAGATGAAACACAACTCCCCCTTACAAGGGCATGTATTTCTCCCCCTAACTTGTAGAATCTTAAAGAAAGAAACCATAAATTCTCCAATTTCTCCCCCTTTTTGTCACGATTGACAGAGGGTACCGAGAAACATAAAGATGATCAAGGATGATCAAGGGGGCACAAAGAATCCATAAAAATGCATGAATGTAATGAAACAAGATGCTATGGATGACAAGATAAGAGAAACATGCAAAACATGTGAAAAACAATGCATGCAGAGAATCTCGATCGATCGAGAGGTATCGAGGAGCTATCGAGCAGACCTCGATGGATCGAACAGCTATCGAGAAGCTATCGAGGAGACAGAAACTTTCTCGATCGATCCACCTAGCTATCGAGAGGTGTCGAGATTGCGATAACATGCAACTGAAGATCTCGACAGATAAGCCAGGTATCGAGAGGTGTCGAGGATGTGTCGAGATGGCTTAAAAACAGTTTTTCAAGAAGAGAAAAACACAGATGTGAATGCAATCAAACATGCAACTCAACTAAAGATCCAAGCAACACACTAACCTCTCAAAAACATCTTTGAACAAGAAAAATGATGCACATGTATCTCAAAACACGCACACACACACTAAACAAGTCTAACCAATTTTATATTTCAAAAACAAGTTAAGACAGTTTAGTGAGCATACATTAACACATGTAAACCTTGTGATGGCCAAATCACATTGTACCTGCACATGTATCAAGAATAGCAAAGAGTATTGCGTGTTGTGTGTGAAAACATCGCAAGATTGCATAAGTGTCTCAATGTTATGACGATTTTAGATATGAGAAAATCACTTTAACTCACACACAATCATAATTGTTTGATGGGGACTATCACCTTTGAGGTACATCCTATAACTCCCACATCTCCTAGAAAACACGCTTGCAACCATATTTTAAAGCATTTTGATCTTTTTGCTTTTAATTTCTTTGCATATTTTCTTTTAACAAGCATATCATACATGGGCATACAAGAGAAAGAAAAGAAACACCCAATGATGTTAAGCTTTTGACACTGCACTTTTGCTATGCCGAAGCATACAGGTGTCCTATGACATTGCACTTTTGCTATGCCGAAGCATACAGATGTCATATTATGATTGGCGAGTAACAGTGGTGAGATGGTTATTTATGCCTTTCTCTTAGGATTTTCTAGTTCAACCCGTCAAAAAGAGTGACACGAGTGTTAAGAAGAAGAGATCACTTAACCTTACTCATCACAAACAAAGAGCTACAGAGCTCACTCGCTTAGTTGTGCAGAAGAGTGCTCATCTAAGCTACAGGTGATACAAAGTTTAGAAAACTCTGTTTCAATGGCCATTTCAAAAGTTCACATGAATCAATGCACACAAACACACACTGTTTTTGTATTTTTTTTTCAATTTTTCAATTTTTTTTTATTTTTTAAAAAAAAAACTAAACAACCAAACAAAAACAAACAAACAACATGAATGCATGAAAGAAGGATGCATATGCATGAAGGCATGATAGAAAGGTGCAGATGCATGAAAGCATGATTTCAACAGAAGATAAGAAATCAAGCAAAGAGAGTCCTACTACAAATAGAAAGAATTAAAGCAGAGGACAAACAGAAAAGACAATCAAGTCTTAGGCTCTTTTCTCACCCACACAGCACGAGACTTTGGCCGTGAAGATGAAAAGGCACGTGTCCTAGTATGACTACTAAAGGATATAGAAGAATTAGAATTCTCCTGAAACTGAGTTAAAAAGCTCAAGACTTTTAATAACTCTCCAAACAAAGGTGTAGGTCCTTGAGAGGAAACCTGTGACCGTTTGGACAATTGCTTATGAGGATACAACCTAAAGCAATTAGGATGAGTGTGTCCAGAAACACTACAGTGGTGACAAACATGAGGTCTAACAAAGGATTTAGAATTAGCCAAAACAGTTTTGGATTTCCTACATTTATTACCTTTCTCAAATTGAGGCACAATAATAGTCCTTGATCTAGAAGCCGTGGAAGAGGAGGGGCTGGAGGAGACAGCATATCCTAAGCCAGTCTTATCAGAACTAGGCTTTTGAGCACTCAAGACCTCATCAGAAGAATCTTCACTATCACTAGCACTCTCCACAGTCACCTTATCGGTTGAGGCAGCAAAGGCCATAACATGACGACATTCATCCACGTACTCATCAGAAGAGTCATTCTCAGTGTCACTCCAAGTAGCAACCAACCCTTTGTCTTCTAACTTCTTGGCCTTTTCCCTCATAAAGTAGTTTGGGCACTCTATCCTCATATGACCAAAACCTTTGCACTCATGGCATTGGATGATAGGCTTCTCATCCTTACCCTTCCTAGAGGATTTAGATTTCCTAGGAGGTATGCCCTTATCCTTTTTCCAAAATTGAAGAAGCTTCATAATCTCATCAATAATGAAGGTTAGATTCTCATCCTCATCATCATCATCATCTTCATCTTCATCTTCAGAGTCCTCAATATCTTCCTCTATACCCTTAAGAGCCAAATTTTTACTCTTTCCACCTTTTCCCATTGAGCCTAATCCCATCTCATAGGTTTGAAGGTTCCCTACAAGCTCAGTCAAAGGAATTTGATCAATGTCCCTTGCTTCTTCAATGGCAGTGATTTTGGCATGGAATCTTTCAGGTAAGGACCTAAGGATTTTCCTAACAATTTTGGATTCTGCTATAGACTCTCCAAGGTTGAAGGCAGAATTCACAATATCTATGAGTTTAGCATAGAACTCATCAAAGGTCTCATCCTCTTCCATCCTTATTTCTTCAAAGCTACTAGTGAGTCTTTGAAGCTTCACAGTCTTCACTGCCTTGGTACCTTCATAGGTGGTCTCAAGAATGGTCCATGCTTCCTTGGCAACTTCCGTGGATGATATCTTCTTGAATTCCTCATTGGTCACCCCACAAAACAAGGCATTCAAGGCCCTACTGTTGAAATTTGCCGCTGTGATTGTTGCATCATCCCAATCCACTGGCGCTTTCTTTGGCTTAATCCAGCCAACTTCAACAGCTTGCCATACCTGTTCACCTAGAGCCTGCAAAAACACTTTCATACGAACTTTCCAGTACGCATAATTAGTGCCATCAAATAAAGGAGGAATCAAAAGAGATTGTCCACGATCCATGACAACGGGGGTCAAGGATCACACTCAGGAAATTAATCCAATCAGAGTGTACCCGCTTTGATACCACTTGTTGGGAAATTTAGACCCCGGTTGATAGAATTAACCAGTTTTAAACCCAAGTTGTTAATTAGATTTATTATGCATAAAACTTGTTAAAACAACAAATATCAATATCATGTCAAAACTAAGTGCAGCGGAAAAATAAATAAGACAAGATATGATGACCCAGGAAAACCAATGAAACCAACCAGTTTCACAGTAAAAAACCTGGGGGGAAACCTTCCCGAAAAGCAATCCACTATAGTAAAGAGAAGTTTCAGATCTAGTACAAAACATTTGTCACTAGACTCTACAATCCCCGTAGATGAACTCACAGCAGAAACCTTCTACTGCTTCAGAACCTCTGAACTCTTCAATATATGAACGCCACCTTTTGATGCACGGATCCCAGTACGTGACTAACTCCTTTGCACGAATCCCAGTACGTGACTCACTCACCAACTTGAGGAAGAAGAATGTTGGCTGCAAAGTTCTTCACTTCATACACACGATGAAGATCAAGAAGCACTTGGTTACAAAACCCTAAGGCGCAAAGACGCAGTAGCTTCTTTCAGAGAGAATTAGGCTTCGGTCACCTTTTGCTTGTGTTCTCCTTGTATTCTCTTATGTGACGGCCTCAAAAATATGCCTTATATATGCCTAGGGTTGTGAGAAAAGAAACCCTACACAAATACAAAAGCCTGGCCCAAAAATCAGATCTGGAAATCTCAATTCCCGTAACCTCGATAGATACCTCGATCGATCGGGCAGCTGTCGAGCCTCATTAAATCTCGATAGATAGCTCGATAGATAGCTATCTGTCCGCAGGTGTCCAGCAGCTATCCGCCAGGTGTCCACCAGGTGTCCAGCTTTAGTACACACTTTTTCTTCACTTGTTTCTTGGTCCAATCTTCATGGTTTTAATACTAAACTTGAACAACATGTTCTTTGAAGTATTAAACACATCCTAGATCTATCCAAATACAAGTAAAGTGCGTTTTGTCAAAGGATTAGCCAACTACATAAAATAGCGACATATGTTAACAAACTTGAACTACATATGTCCTAACACATATCTGACTCTGGAATCACCTTCATCAAACTTTTCATCAGCATGTCACATGTGCGGTTTATAGGTGCACATATAAGAATCCGACTCTCTTTAGACGTTTTATATATTTCAATTACTGCTTTACAAACAACCACTCCTGTACTTGCTGATGCTTTTTGGTCGGGTACAGGCCTTTGCACTTCAGTTCCAATGAGCGGGCCCCCAATAAGATAAGGTGGTGAGCCCAGAAAGCTTAGAATCCGACGAACTGCACAGACCTCATATATATTAAGTTCATGATAGGTATGAAACAGAGGTGGGTCAAAATTGTTCTTCCTAGAGACACATTTAGGAAAGAGGAATTTCTGGGATAAAGTTTCTGATACAGCATCAACTGCTTGATGAGCCCTTTTCAGACAAACTCTGTTGAATGAGAATTTGATGTCATATTTGCGATTTGGATAATGTTGTGAACGAAATTCGTCTCCAAATTCAACTAAAACACGATTGCTTTTCGCCACATGATAGATAAAACCCTGCTTAACATTTAGGCTGTTAGTGTTGTAGATAAGATCATAAGATGAACAAATGATGTTCATATGCACTTTGACTAGATATGTAAATTCAACTACAATAGTGCAGTGGAAATACAATTCTACATAATGCTAATAATATGAAATATTTGAGAAATGAAATTTAACAAAAGGTATAAAAAGCCTCAGCATAACCTTAGTCGAGGCCGGTTATGCAAGGCTAACATCATCAAATGGTCAAATTAGCTGAATGTGTCACTAGGTTGATTAGCTACAGTTTAGTTTTAAAAAATTCACAAAATGCTGTACAGAAATATTATAATTCTTGACCAGTTTAAACTCAAAGAAAAACAAGAAGCCCATACATAAAACTCAAAATTATCTCTAGCAAAATTCTGTGATTTAATCAAGTATGAGTTAATTGAAGAATAAGCTTACCTGAAAGGCCTCAACCTCTTTATCCGAAGGTTGAGCATAGACCATGTCCCTTGATAAAAGGAATGGCCGCCTCTGAGGAACAGAATCAATCTCAAATGCTACAAAGATTTTATCATCCTTCTCACCACTTCCATCAGAATATTTATTCTCCTTTTTTTTTCTTATAAACTGTTGCTTTCTCCAACTCCAAAGTCACTTTCTCCAATAGGAAATCAGTCCATTTCTAGCTCCAATAAAAGCATAAAGTTATTACAAGCCAGAGTGCAAAAGCATAGAGCATTCCATCTATCTCAACGTTTTACTATACTGACCACTTTTTTTTTTTTTTTTGAAGAAACTATACTGACCACTTAAGACCATCAGTGAAGCAAAACATTATAATTTATAATGTAAGATATCTGCAAATGACAAATGTCAATTGCTCCCCCAAAGATCTCCTTGTGATTTAAAGGAGGTGTCCAAATCGGAGACTGAAAAAAGATAAATTTAAGAATGGTTTCTTTGTTCACAAAAAACAAGATTTCAAAGAAGATAGTACACAAATTGGTATAATATACCAAATTAAATTTTCTTGACAAAGTAGTTAACTTACCTCCAAGTTGTAATCCTCAGCATATAACAGAGCAGCAAAAAAAGCCTCAAAAGTTGAAGGAGATAAAGGTTGTTTCAGAACTTGAGGCACAATGTCTCTCTTGATCTGACCTTTGATATCCTCAGGAATAGCATATATGGGTGTACCGTTTTCACACATATAACTCATCTCCCCTTCTTCATTTGTTACATTATTGGGAGCTGTATGTAGAATTGGCTTAAAAGCTGGAGGCTGATTAGTGGAAGTCCGGCAAGGCCCCAAGGCAGATGAATGGGCCACTGAAGGTGAAGATTGAGGTGGTTTTTTGGAAGTTGGAGAAGAAGAAGCTGAAGAAGAAGTTGGAGGGGAATCAGTGGTCTTATGGAAAGATGCATATGATATAAAAGAAGCAAGTGGAGGTTTAAGGGATGATGGAGATGAACTAGAAAAGGAGGGAGGCGGTTTAGACGAAGATTGTGGTAGGTTTGAGGAAGATGTGGATGGTATAGAAGAAAATGTAGGTGGCAATGGGTTTGAACTTTTAGAACTGGGTGGTTTAGATGGAGACTGAAGTGGTGTAGAAGAAAATGTAGGTTGATTACAAGAGGATATAGGTAGCAATGGACTTAAATCTTTTGAATTCTTAGAAACTCTGTCAGAACTCGAAACATGTTGTGGCTTGTCTGTCATTGAATTGCTTTTCCCCGAATCTACCACAACTTTGATTTCATTAGAGGAAGATGAAGAAGCACTTGGTTCTGACTTTGGTAAATCTTTTTTTCCTGACTTCGGTAAATCTTTTTTCCCAGTAGAAGGGTTGCCAGGACGAAATTCACGAAAATTTGTAAAGAAAGATTTCAAGAACCCAAAGAGGCGATGGAAGATTCGAAGAATAAACCACATATTGTGTGTCCTTTCGAGATTAATCCCCTCTTTGGTTGCTGAGAAAATAAGAACAATGTCTCAAAATGTGAAACATGGAATTCTCAATTCAAAATGAAAATCTGACTAGGCTGACCACAAGTTATTGTACCACAAGTTATTGCCTTACTAATAAGTCCAAGGCACAATTTTTATACATATGCTGATATGATTTATTGTGATTGGCTTATAATAAAAATGGTGTAATCACGACAACTGATGTCAACAGTTATGAAAAATGTTGTATCCTATGATATTTTTGTTTCCTCAAGTTTGAAATTTTAAAAATTCTATATTTTTTTTATAAAAAAAATATTGCTAAATTTTATTAGTAATAAAAAAAAAAATTCAGACTGATCATTTGAAACGCACAGCACTAATCAGACTATATTGGACATACATATATACATACATACATGCATACATATATATATATATATATATATATATATATATATACACCAAACATGAAAAAAATTGGAAATTGTTTTTGTTTTCAGTGAGTGAGGGCTTGTTGGTTCTGATGTACAGAAGAGAAAAGGTAGCAAAGAAAATGTGGAATCTCATAGATCTTCATGGTTCTGATCTACAAAAGTTAAAACAAAACACAACAAAAAGATCAGACAGCCAAGAGGCTGATTTCTTTCTTTACTATATCAACCTTTTTCCCTAGCTACCAAACAGAACAAAAAGATCAATTTTAAAAATCTGAAAAAGTAGACCATATAGAACTGTACTTCATCTTGTTAGAATGATTAAACACAGAGTAGAAGGGAGACCCACCTGGATTCTTGATCTTGACTCAAACACTGACTGTCAAAATTCTGGTTCTGAACTGCACTCACAAACACTTGCAGACTCGTATGATAAAGGTTGACGAAGCTGTAAATTTCAAATATTTTCCGTGCCAGGATGTAGTAGAGTACGAGCTAAGCTGGCAAAAGACTAGGGTTGAGCATTTTTCTAGTAGCTAGTACTGCTTGCTTGGAGGGAAAGCTTTAGAAATGCAGTGGAGTTGTATGATAATTCATAAGAGTGTCCGAGGCTCGTTCATCTCTAGACTGCCTAAAGCACACGCATGGTTTCTTATTTAATACTAAAAAACACAAATATAAGTAGTGTAAATCTTTTTTTTTTTTAATACTAAATAAGATTTCTACTCCAGCCTAATTTAAGTGTTTATGTATGTAAAACTTTCTCCTATAAACTTGAACCTCAACTCTTACCCCTTACACTTCACAAGTAAGTATTTATACTAGTGGAGTGACTACCACATCAAGAGTACGCAATAGTAAATAGTGTAAAACTTTGTTTGTGTGCAACAAGTTTAACCCATAAATACATATCGGAAAATCTTAATGAATGTCCTAAAAGCATTAATTTAGGATCTTTAAAAATATTTTATGAAAAAATGATAAAGCAATTAATTTTTCTAACAATTTTTTATATTTATCCTAAAAGTGGTGTTAAAAACTTTCCTGATATGGTTTAAAAAATACTAATTAAAATATTTTATTATCCAGATTAGAATTTACAATGTAAATAGGATACTCCGTTTGTCACTTAGGACTTTCTTGTTAGTGGGTTGAAGATAGAGACTAAAATGGAAATGATTTTTTGTTTTCAAGGTAGACACAAAATCAATATCATGAACCAAAATGAGATTAGGCCGAAAGGTATGGTTCACCTTGTTTCTTGGCATGTTATGGTTTGCTCTAGGTTCTACCACTTGTATGGTCTTCAAAAGCAAAAGTAAAATTCTACTCTTTTGGTATGACTTTTCTTCTCTTCTTTATTTTTTATTAAAATTAATAAATATATTATATAAGATATAGATATAGTAAAATAGTAAAATTGATTATATTATATTATAAATGATATAATACAATGTGCTTTTTTTGAGAAGGAATATAATGTGTATTTTGTTATTTGATTAGATTTTTTTAAAATTTTTATTTCAATGATTATTAGTCTATTTATTAGCAATTTTTAACCTATTAGTAATTTTTATTTTAATCTTAGTCCTTACTTGATGGCTTGTAATTTAAATTGAAAATCTAGAGATAAATTGAAAAAAAAGCTATTAATTCATATTTCAAAAGAAAGGAATATGATAATTTAGAATATAATATATTTTTGGTTCTAATACTATTTTAGACCTTTGTATATGCTGTTGATATAGTACATATAGCCAAAAAAAAAATATACTCAGCACATTTTTTATTTGGTCCTCTCATAGATGAATTCTTAGCTCCGTCACTGTCTCACTCTCATGCTCATCTCTGTCACTAATAACCCTCATACTCATCTTATGTTTACTGATTTGGAGATTAAGGTTTGAGGGTTTTGAAAAGATTGATTTTCATTTGGGGTTTGGGTGATTGTTTATGGTTTCTATCTTCTTTGTGGTCATGATAGAAATCGTGTATAAAACTTAGAAATATGGATTTATGAATCAACTAGCTGTATATTTAGGCAAATGGGAGATTTGACTGTTTTGGTGCTCTAGAAGATAATGACTACATGATATCATCGAAATTATTATTACCATATTTAATCCATGTCCATAAACTACATGAACCAGATGGCTGAAAATTTGCGACCCCAATGTAAAATCCAATCCATAAACTACATGTACCAGATTATAAAAGAGGAGTTCACTCAATTACTCGAAGATAGGTGCATTCTTTGATTTTAATTTGTTGTTTGTTTTTGTTTTTTTTTCTCAAAACTGGAAACAGTTTGTGTCAACTGATTAACAAACAGATTATCGAAAGATTAGCATTTAAAGAAAATTCCGAAAGTCAATTGATTTGGCTAGAGAGAAAACCCAGCTGCCTGACCTTGCCATTGCCATCATCGTTTGCAACTTTTATTTTAGCCGAGAGAGTTAGGAATTAGGTACAAAGATGAGCGTGAGAGTAAGAGTGAGGGATTTTAATATTTTCTCAAGCCGAATCTCATGTGAGAAGTGAGAAAAACAATTTACTTTATATATATATATATATATATATATATATATTTAATATATGTGGCTGTATTGTTGCTAGTTGATACGACAAATAAATTAATTTCTTATTTTCTTATTACTACATTTGATACATCAGACTTTTCCATCCAAGAAATAACAACAATTATCAAAATGACATAACACTGAAAGGCTAGGAACTAAATTGATACAATTGAAAAATTATGGACCAAATTGAAATATGATGTAAAGGATAGGGACTAACGTAGTAATTTACCCTAAATTATATTAATCACAATTGAAATCATTTAAATGTTTTTTTTTTTCAGAAACAAAGGCGCACACACACAAGGGAGAGAAAAAGAGTTCTAACACAAAGTTTAAATGTTTAAAAAAAAAAAATTGTTATATAATTTAGAGGTTGCTTAGTTAAAGTATACTAATAGTTTTTAAAAATTATTAAACATATAAAAATTTAATCATTCTTAAATAATTTAAATAATGCACATCTCTTTACATGCTTAAATATATACAATTCAATATAAGAAAAATATAATAATAATAAAAAATAAGGAAAAAATTTTTTTTTTCATAGATGACAATTGCAATAAGGATTTTTATCTCCTAACCCCAACGTCCACAATTGTTCTTTCTTCTAAAAATAAAATATTAAAAACTTAATGTCCATGTCTCTAATTTTCCAAATTAATTACAAATAAAAATTTTGATTTAATGAGTCCATATTTTGATTTAAAAAAGGATTCTATGGTATTGGTCTTTAATTTTGGACAAGCAATCAAAGCCCAAACTGACAAGCATAAGGGAACCACAAAAACATAGACATTGACACGGTTTACTCTCAATAAACATTTTGCTAAGTTCTTGTACAAGATCTCTCTATCTATCTCATGCTAATATATTATCATAATAGGATTTGACAAAAGAATGATAATCTGTGAAATAAGAAGCATGGACACTTCATTTAAGGCACGATACCTATATCAAACACTTAACATGCATAAGACATTTATGCATGTGTGTTCTAATAATGTCATTTTTAAAATAATAATAAAAATAGACACGGTCAGGACACAAAAACAAGAGTAATATAAGACCCTTTCACAAAACAAAAAGGCCATTAATGCTCTAAATAGTAATAGTGTGTTTTAAAATTAATAAATATCTTTATTCTTATACTGTATTCTAATTTCTAGACATCCTTTAATATTCATGAATTTTCTTTATTATCTATTATTAATCTTAATTTGATATGCATTTAACATATGTGAAAAATAACTGTTTATTAGTATATAGAAAATATAAATATAAATATATTTAATAATTATTTAATAGTCATATCCCGCTGTATCCATGTCCTTTAAAAAAAAAATTGTTGTCATGTTGTCCATGCTTTTCAGAGCATCAACATGTTTCTTAGAGCATCAACATTGATAGTGCTAAAATTTCTAGTTTTTAACACCTCAAAAATCTAGTTTATCTATTTTACTAAATACTTTACAATACATAGTTCTATTTATTTTACCACTTTCATTTAAATATTATTTCTTTATTACTATATTTTAATTCTTACTTTATTCTGTCTCTTTATCTCTCTTCCTCTGTCTCACTCTCACTCTCACTCTCTTCTATGAAGCACGAATAACCACTCAGAACCACCAGGCACACTCTACTGCCAGCATAAACAGCCTCCATAACCCACGGCCACAAACTCACCATCCCATAAAAAATTCCATATCAAACACACCAAAAAACCACCACAAAACCCCGCAACCCACCACCCACTACCACAAACACCCATAACCAGCCACCACAAACACCCATAGCCCACTGCAAATCTAATTTATTTAAAAAAAATTAAAAAAAAAACTACCACAAACTGCCGCAACCGATCATCACCACCATTATTCTAGGAAAACCCAAACCCAAAGAAATCCATGGATCTTCGGTCTAACCCAAAAGGAGGCCAAAATCCCATCTCTTGAAGCTCCATTTTTTAGATGAGAACAGAGAGGAGAGAGAGAAAAAAAAGATACAATAAACTCTTAGAGCATCTCCAATAGGCTTTCTAAAGCCACATTTTTGGAGAGCAAACCCCCCAAAAAACACCCTCCAACAGCCTCTCTAACTCTAAAATTTTTTTAAGAGTCTCTTCACCTATAAAGCACTATAGCAATTACTGTAGTAACTCCAAATATTTTTCACTCTTAACATAATCACCAGCTAAATAAAATAATAATTCTTTCTCTCTCATCTCTTTTCTCTTTCAATCTTCACTCTCTCTTTCTCTATCTCAACGGTTACAAAGTAAAACATAACACAATAAGAACAAAAACACAAAACACAATCGAAAGATTTGAAACACAAAATCAATCTTTCTCATAAGCCTAATGGCATCAGAACAATAAAAAAAAAAAAAAAAAAAAAAAAAAAACCGCATTTTTATGGTGGTAGGGAGGAGGACAAGCGGTTGTGGAGAAAGAGTCATATGGACCGCATGAACTACACGCTCCTCATCCTCTTCCCCAACCTCCTCTGGCACCCGATCTCCATGATCATCTTCCTTGCCATCTTTGTCCCCTGGTCTTCTCTCTCTCTCTCTCTCTCTCTCTCTCTCTCTCTCTCTCTCTCTCTCTCTCTCTCTCTCTCTCTTATCCTTGAAATCCTCTCTTTGTTTGAGCCTTTGAGTTTGAGATGAAGATATTTTTTATTCTTTAACTTTTGATATGTGGTGGAGAATTGGTTTGTAATTATAGAGGAGTGTGTTTGTGGTGTAAAAAATGGGTTGTAACTTGTAAATATAAAAGAGGTGTGTACATGTGTGATGGAAAATTGGGTTAATGATAATTAGAAAAATTTTATGATCAGACACTTTTTTTTTTTAAGAAATTTTATATCCAGTATTATCAACAATATTTTCACAATAAATAATAAGTGGTAAGTTGTTATTGGTTATTATAAATAGACAAAAAAGTAATTTAAATTATGAATTCAAATTAGAACTAATAACAAGTTATCACATGTTCACATGTGATTTATTATGAAAATATTATGGATGTAGCACTTTTTTTTCATTTCAAAAAAATTAAAAAAAATGGGCTATTGATAAATTAATGAATAATAATAAATAAATAAAAACTAACAACTCACTATATTGAGGGCTTCAAGAGATCCATTGAAAAAAAGACCACCCACAATAAATAACAAAGATTAAAAAAACAATAAAGAAAGATTAAAGAACGAATAAAGAAATAATATTTAAATGAGGTAAAGAAAAGATAAAAAGTACATTGAAAAGTGTATTTGAAAAAATATGTAGATAAAGGGTAAATGTAACTATTCACGCTCCAAACAGTACAAAAATTTAAAAAGACTACTGAAAATGCTCTTAAAGATAGCAGTTTAGTATTCACATATTGCAATTTTATTAGATATAGCACCATCATTGCAGCATGCTTTTTAGCATTTGAGGTGCTAAAAATAACAATTTGGCTAAAGTTTGTGAAAGTCTCTTTCACAGAAAGGATCTGCCATGTTATTTAGCCACATAATGTATTTGAGTTTTTCATTCTTTTTTTTTTTTTTTCATAGGATGTTCTATTTAGCTTTACTAAATAAGAGAGGGAAATTTGTGTGTGTGATCAACTAAATAAGCAGATTAAGTTGTGAACTTACTACTTGGGGATGGGATCCATACTGATCTGTCAGCTCCAGCGGTGTTATTGAGATGGTTCCTTCTTATTTAGGTCGTAGTTTGTTGATCAAAGAGTTTGGGAGAGTTTATTTGTGTCCCAAGATTGTCCATTACTTGCCATGAGGATCAGCTACCATTCTTATGTCTAATAGTACGTTCGAACAAGGCTGAGGTTTGAATGTATCCAAAGTATGGGATCTATTGGCTCTTTGCCAAATTCTGACTGCTCCCCTTGGACTAACAAATAGCATGAACTTTTCAAGTAAAGGCTTGGTCTTGCAAATCCCTTTCGAAGTGTATAAAGAGTAAGGGCTGGCTTGAGGTGTCCAGAAGGAAAAGTTCGTTTAAAATACTTTTCCTTCAGTAACCTCACACAGACCTTGTCATTTTCAACAGTTAGATGCCACCCCATGGGCTTTTGGTTTGCATATATCCTTTGAGAATTTTGGATAGTGTCTTCTCCGATTATGAACAATCTGTCAAGCTTTTTGCCTGAGCTTTTTGGATTGGAGATAACAGACATGAGCTTGTTAAGCATGACACTGAGCTAGAACTGACCAACTTGAATTGGTGGCAGTGCAATTTGGATGAGCATGACCGACCCAGTTTTCCACACTGATAACAGGAAATTGGAATTTGATCATATTTGAATTGGATCCATTGGTCTGGCTTTACAACCAAGTGGTAACCATTTATGGGCCAAAGGCCTTGCTCAAGGACTTTTTTCTTGTCTCCTACTACCGCTTGGAACTTTTAACAGGAACATGTTTCTGCCCTATATCCATTGGAAATTTGGAAGATACAACGAGCCACTGGAGTCCATATTAGGTAACATCCATTAGACTTGCTTTGTGGGCACACGGTCCCAAAGGCATGAGCATGTACTCCAATTTTGCAAGAGAATTTTTTGTGCATAAACAGTGGTGTGCAACTGGATTTTGGAAAGTCCTAATTATGGGGCTGTTGAGAACTGTTTTTTAGGTGCTACCAAATTGTGCTGCTAGTCTTAGTTTAGATGGGGATGGTTAATGGTTTTATGGATGTGTTGAGAGCAATTAAGGTGGTATCTTGTACAATGGATATATAGAATATCAGTGTAACATACATGTGAGGTCAAAAATCGTGAACCCTACACCTACACACACACACACACATATATAAATGATTAGAATGTTGTATAATATTCTTTATCTCATCAAAAGCATTTTGGCTGAGGCAATTTACTATTAATAACAGAAAATTGCATTTACAGTCCCTCAAATATGAGGTAGATTCAATTTTGGTCCTTCAAATTTTCAAAATCTAACAGTTAGTCCTCTTCATCTATTTTTCCATTAGCATGAACCAAAATCAAACCGATCCCATATTTAAGGTAATATAAAATCCTTATTTCATATTTAAGAGACTAAAATCGATCCATATTCTAATGGACAAAAAATGCAAGTAAGAAATGGATGTAAAGCAATAAATGGACCATAAAAAGATGCTAAAGCAATAACAGAGAATTGCATTTATGGTCCCTCAAATATGAGGTCGATTCAATTTTGGTCCTTCAAATTTTCAAAATCTAACAGCTAATCCTCTTCGTCTATTTTTCCATTAGCATGAACCAAAATCCAACTGGTCCCATATTTAAGGTATTAAAAAATCCTTACTTCATATTTAAGAAACTAAAATCGACCCATATTCTAAAGGACCAAAAATGCAAGTAAGAAATGGATGTAAAGCAATAAATGGACCGTAAAAAGATGGTAAATTGTTACAAATTAAAAAATTGAAGGACCAAAATGGCATTGATTTGGGGGCTTGGGAATTGGGATGGCTTCACATCATCAGGGAAAAACCCAGGATTTAAAGCTAGGGGGGCAGAGATAAGCAAAAAAAAAAAAAAATCAAAATAATTCACAACTACATCCATATATGTTGAATTTAAATCTTGTCTTTTGAAAAAAAAAAAATCAAATATTGTAGTTGTAAGGGCACGCTTTGCTCCTAAAGCCCAAATGAAAGGTCAATGGCCCAAAGAGTCCAAAATAATGAATTTGTAAAGAGTGAGCTTGAAATTGAACTTTCAATGAGTTAGGTGGACAATGATCACAATAGGTTAGTTGTTACTAGAAAGTATAAACAAACAGTTTTGAACAAGAAAAGTCCTCCTCAGTTAAGTCTGAGGAAGGTTGTTCTTATATATTTCTCTTAGAATTACAAAATTACAATTCTTAAGTTTACAGTGATTTTTCTACAGATTATCTGATGATCCCCTTGTAATGGAATTTTTCTTCTTTATATTCCCCTTCCTTACTTCATCTCAGTCCTAAACGTGTAAATCAGATTGCTGGCTTTGATATTTGTCCCATCAGCACCATCCTGAATGTTACTATCTAGGTATCACCTCCACATTAATACGGCCAGGAGGTTAGCTACAGAGCATTTAATGCAGTGGTAGCAGCTTCCTTCTCAGATATTTTTCAACTCTCTTTTGTCTTATTCCTATCTAATGTTTATCCTTGCCAGCATGATTGCCTATTGCCTTGTTCTTGACAAAAGGTAGGGCCTATGACCTCTACTTTGTTTAGCTAAAGGGGTACATCTCTTCGGACAATATTTCCAATTCTTTATGACCAGAGTTCTTCCACGGACTATTAACCTGTAGACCAACATTAGTATTTACCTATTCTCGAACTATCTAATGTCCTCAGACTATCTAATGTCCCTGGACACGGCCCACGACCCAATACCCATATCTGGGCCTTTCATCCCTACAATAGCCCCTCGAAATTCCACTCTTTTACTCCTCAGGAAAAAGGGGGATTTCGATTTCCTAGCAACTGCCCTCCTCACTCTTATGTCATTTCTTTCTGTGCAAGTGTCTTTTCAACTGTAAAGAGGTACGCTCCTAACACTTCGACATCTAGGATGCTCCAACATTTATTTCATTTGGCGCCCTATCCCTCACGTCCTACGGTGTGATGGAGATCCTACGGAGGAGAAATTTTATGGAGATTTGGTCGGGAACTCTCCCGCTTACTTTTCTCCTCCCTATATATATTACTCAAAGATTCTGGCTGTTCCACTTTTTGCATCTTTAACTCTCAAGAACCAATCCGAGGAGCCCTTCTATACTTTCGTAAGTTACTTTTAGTATTTCTTCTTAAATTTAGGACATTTTCTTCCTCAGCCTATTTAATTTACACTCGTCACCCTAACACCCTCACTTACTTTTCAAATGGGTGGATTCACTAGCTTAGTAGACATCCCAGAAGGTATAAAGAGTTTTAAAGCCCGTTACCGTATTCCACCTGGGGTTTTCATCAGGTATTGTCATCAGGGGGAGTGGCATGCCATGAGGCAAGAAAGGGAGGTAGTAATCCCTATGATTACCTTAATAAAGCGAAGGATGAGAATCCCTATAAGTGGAGTGACTAGGGACTACCTTATTACCCACAAACTTTCTCCTACCCAATGTGCCCCTAATGTGTTTAGGATTTTAGGTAGCATAGATGCTCTTAACGAAAAGATGGGTGTAAACCTCACCCATCACAACATTAACTAGATATACAATCGTTAACACCTCAAAGGCCAGGGATATTACCTGAAAACTAGGGTCCCCGCAATCAGGCTGATATCATGTCTCCTTAATACTAACAGGGGTATGGACAAGGATTTCTTAATTGTCACAGGGGAGTGGCATGATAGACTTCATTACTCAACACGAGATGGGACGCCAAGTAAGGTGTTTAGGTTTAGGTTTAGGTTTACTACTCTAACAATACCCCTTTTCTCACTTACACTTTTTGTGCTTACCTTTTCTATCCTAATTTGTAAATTGGCTCTCGTTTATCTACCTATGTTTTATTCTAATACTGTTTTCATTTTTAATGAATTTACAGATAAGTACTCTGCAATCCCAAACTTTAGCTTTGTCAATGAGCTTGATCTAACGAGGATACTCAAATCCAAGATCTTCGTGCACGCTGACGGGCAATTGCAAGCTGCTCACATAATTCTCGGCTACGATCCCATCTCCTCTAGCTTCTAGGCCCCTAAGTAGGTGATAAAAGCGAAAAACCTCGATTGCAACAGATCAACATCGCAAAACCGAACGTCCTCACTAGTTCTCCTCCAGAAGGCACACAACTGTTGGAAGAAGCAACCTCCTCCCATCCAATTCTCGAAGAAACAATGAAGGGAGTGGAGGTCTCTAACTCTGAGGAAGGTTTTGAAGTTTTTTACCAGTATTAGTCTCCAAAGCCTTCAGGCACTAACTTCAGCCACCTTCCTTCCACACAAGTAAGTAGTGTCCAAGAAGCCCCTAATATCCCCGATGCAATGGTGCTACAACACAAGTCTAAGACAAGCCTTCTTGAGTTTCTAAAGTCCTATGCAAAAGGTACAGTGCCCGAGGTGGCCATTCAAACCAAGCTTCCTACTCCGCTTTCCACCCAAACTTCCCAACCTAATCATGCGGATAAAAAGAGGAAGTGGGATCGGAAAGGCAAAGAGGTAGCTGAGGAGGGATAGTCCATTCCTTCCAAAGAGCTCGAGCCCCAATAAGGGGCCAAAGTAGCAAGGGTAGCCCAGACAAGGTCTTCAAGTGAAAGGGCCACAATGGAGAAGGGGCATAATCGTCGCCCTAGGGTCCAAACTTGGAACCCTCCTTTGGTTTGGATCTCCCCTTCCCCTGGATTCCTCTACCAAGGACTTCTAGAAGGGGAAGGCGGGATATGTGGCAAATGCCTTGGAGCAGCCACTACTACTACTTGATGACATGGCCGACTTGAGGACCATGAAGAAACACGAAGTTTTTCTAACTCTGAAGAGGGATTTTGCGTTGGTAGGTGTGCTCCATTTTTTTTACTAAGTGTTCCAATTATTTAACTTCTTCTTTTTTCTTTTTTTTTTTTTTTTTTTTTTTTTTTTTTTTTTTTTTTTTTTTTTAACAAATGCAATTCAAGCTGCGCATATGGCCGAGGAGCTGGTGAATAACTCCCACAGCTAAATGAATTAGGAGGAGGGACGGCGAATAGCTACCGTGGATGCCTTTACTCTGGCTGAGTAGAGGATAAAGGACCTCAATACCAAGCTGACTGAGGCCATCAGAGAGAACAAGAGTTTTG
Source organism: Castanopsis chinensis (assembly GCA_032878915.1). Classification (NCBI taxonomy): domain Eukaryota; kingdom Viridiplantae; phylum Streptophyta; class Magnoliopsida; order Fagales; family Fagaceae; genus Castanopsis; species Castanopsis chinensis. The sequence continues at coordinate 3,953,562 of JAVQMG010000105.1, forward strand.
AGGCTGCTCTGGAGGGAGCTGAGAGACAAGCAAAGAGCCAATGCCAATAGCTGCACCAGACCGAGGATCAACTTTCTATAGCTAAGGAGCAAATAAGGGCTCTAAAGAAAAAGCTAAAAGAGGCAGAGGAGGCTGTGGACAAAGCTAAGAAAGTTGGGTACGAGGTAGCGGTATCAAAAACAGAGGAGCACTTGAGGGCTCAGGTCACTGAGGTGTGTAAAGGTTACTGCCTCCAAGTGTGGAATGAAGCACTAAATCAAGCTAGGGTGGATGCTTCTTCCCCACTTAGGAGGGCAAAGAATGCTTTCTATCCCCTAGCCCTTCGCATATCAGGCACCTTAAGCTTCTAGATTGAGGCCGCTCCCTCAGCCCCTGAATCTAATCAAGATGCCTCTGCTGATGCTGCTCCTCTACTGCTCCCCTTAAGGAAGCTGAGCTAGCCCATGCTGTGGAGAAAGAGAAAGAACCAGCCAAAGGAACAACCCCTAAGCCTACAAAGCTTCCACCTACACCTAAAGACTCCTCTAAGGAGAAGGGAACCTTCTAGAGCCAAGAACTAGTTCTGGTAACTCTCCCCTTTACTGCCAAGGAGGATCCTAAGGATAAGGGTTCAGCCTCCTCAGCAATAGTGCCTGAAGTTCTTGCCAAGGCTGCAGCGAAAGCCAACCCTCCCTCTAAGACCAAATAGGACCTTAGTTACATTTTGTGTATTTTTTTTTTTTTTAATGTGTTTCTCTTTATATGTACTTGTTGTTTATGTTCTTAAATATGTACTTTCTTTGCCTTTTCAAGGCATCACTTAATGAAAAGTATTAAATTCCTTTATGTTTCATTGTGTTTGTGTAAAATCAAACATTATTTCCCTCCTAATCAGTACTTAACTAACATAAGCATAGCTTATAGTTGCTTTTGATATATCTTTATTCTTAACTTTGACAGACTTCCAAACCAGCTACAGTTTAACTGCTGCATTTCATACAATTAGTAACGCAATGAATTAACTTTTCAAGCTTATGACACTTAATAACCCATAATTTAACTTAATAACACATTTTGTATACCTGAGATAAATAGCTCAAAAGGTTATGTGTACCTCGGGATTCCTTTCTTAACTCCAAATAAAGGTGAAGCATTTGTACATCCAAGGCATATGATTTGAGGAGACTAGCATATTTAAGACTTCACTTAACACTCCACGTGGTAGTAGGTTTAGATAGTGGTAGGTGTTAATTTACTCGTGGTATGATATCCGAGGAACCCAGACATAACCAAGATTCTGTTTAACACCTAGATGAATAATTTAAAGTATTAATTTACTTTGGGTATGTGGTCCTTATACTTACATAAAGAAGTGGTGTTAATTTACCCAAGGTATGTGATCCGAGAAGCCAGGCATGACCAAGATTATGTTTAACACTTAGATAAATAAGGGGAAGTATTAATTTACCCAATGTATGTGGTCCGAGGAGCCAGGCATGACCAAGGTTCTATTTAACACTTGGATAAATAAGAAGAAGTACTAATTTACCCAAGGTATGTGGTTTGAGGAGCCAGACATGATTAAGGTTCTGTTTAACACTTAGATAAATAATCTTGGAAATACACTTTTCCAAAGGAAAATCAATGTACATAAAAACTGATTGAAAGACCACTCATCTTGGGCACTATGTAAAATTGGGATGAAGATTGAAGGTATTCTCAAGTTTTTGTTTTTGTTTTTGAATTTCACTATATCAAGGTATGCTTTCTTTTCTTTGTTCTAGAATTCAAGGTTACATGTTATCTCTCATGAATGAATTAGATTCTTGTATTGCTTCCACTGTGGGTTTTGTATAAGATGCAAAACCAGTTTTTCCAACGTCATAAGTATATAAACTTGCTGGTTAGCCATAGCATTGTTTTGTGGCTTCTGTTTTTTATGAAGAAAGAGTTTAAATCCTTTCTTTACATAAACCTTCGCTATAGCTACAGTTAATAGTGAGTGCACTTTTGCTTATGTTCAAAACCTCATTTCCCATCTTTAATCATGAGAACTATGATGTTTGGAACATATAAATGAAGATACTTTTCATCTCAAAAAAAATTGTATGATGAACCTTCTACTCTGGAAGAGTTGACAACATGGACGGCAAAAAATAAGGGATAATACTTGTTTTACGTTAATGCAACTCCCATTGAACTGCCTTCTGAAAACCCATCACTATTTCACAGTTTAAAGGCTCGGATTTGCCCAGTCAAAAGCCTACGCCAATAGATGCAGTATCAAGGAGATTTTCCTTGGGATTTAGTTTACTTGATAAATTCACCATAAAGCTGCAATGACAACTGATTGTGAGTTATTGGACTCAATTTGCTTGCATGAGATGGTGAACAATTAATCGGTAACAACAGGGTTGGTCTCAAATTTGTTTGTATATTACCTTTCTACTACCGCTCCGGGCAAGATTCCCCCCAGCATTTAAAAGTAGAAGTCTAACGTTGTTTCTAATTTTCTTTTAACTCCCAACTCCTGCAAAATATGTGAAGACCATCTAGGCCCTCATATGACGCCTTCAGAGCTTCATTATCATTCCACTTTCAAAGAAATTTTGGCAATAGCATGAGTTGTTGGAAGAAGTCCATCTTGTGGTTACAGAGCTTTTCAAGGGCAATGAGCATTGTTTAGCTCAATTGTTAAAGAAATCTCCCAAAATTTCTTTGAAAGTGGAATGATAATGAAGCTCTGCAGTGGATTTACGAAGAGGAGGGTCAATAATAGGTATTGTGGTTCATTCCTCTATGACTGGCTTTTGTGGGATTGACATCTTCATTCTTTTTGAAGGGTAGGTTTATGAAGAAAGATGGGTTTTTCCACAAAGGGTTTGGATTTTTAAGAAGGAATTCAGAGTGGGTGGTTGTACAACAATCTTTTATAATCTGGAGTCTGAGAAAATCAAATGGTTCTATTGTGAACAAATGGGGTACCTGAGTCCATGTGAGAAGATGTTGTTTGTGCAAAAGTCCTTTTGATGTCCATCTGAGACTAGGTATTTGGTGAAGGAGATCAAATCCTATAAGGAGGTCTCTGCCTGTGAGGGGAGAGCCAAGGACTTGGTGTTTTACGGTCAGAGTTGGGAAGATTCTAATGAGGATAGGCTTGCTTTTCAAGATGATCATAAATGTTTCTCCATTGGCTGCTTTGAACATTTGGTTATGGGGTAGCCAATATTGGTCAGGTAGTATTTTGGGGTGGAGAATTGTAGCTGTTGCACCTGTATCAAACAAGGCTATTGCTGGAATGGGTCTAGAGTAAGTGTCAAGGAGGATATGTACTTGGGCTATGGGTGTAGGGCTGGTTAAGGGGGCTATGAGAAGTTGGGTTGTGTAGATGGTTTGGATTTCTGGGTCTGAATCTTCTGAACTTGAATCATCTTCTGAGGTAGAATAAGCCATGACCGCTAGGGCTGAAATTTCTCATGTACCTGAAGATAGTAAAATCCCAAAGATCTCCAGATACAGGAATTGTTTACATCCCACCATATATGACCAGAGGATGATGCCCGAGGAGGTGGAACTGAAATTTTTCAGTTGAACCCAGAACACTTGAACTTAGCCAAGCAAGAATTATCCATTCTTCTTTCAGAAGGCCTCATTGAACCCACAACCTCTCCATGGGCATGTGAAGCTTTCTATGTTAATAAGCATGCTGAGCAAGTTCATGGAAAACTCAGATTGGTAATCAACTACCAAGATCTTAATCATTTCCTTGCTGATGATAAGTTCCCTTTGCCAAACAAAAGTACTCTTTTCCAGCATCTCTCACATGCTAAGATATTTTCAAAGTTTGATCTCAAAGCAGGATTTTGGCAATTAGGAATCCACCTAGAAGAAAGGTACAAGACAGCTTTTTGCATTCCAGACCATCATTATCAATGGACTGTTATGCCTTTTGGTCTTAAAAATGCTCCTTCTGAATTCCAGAAAGCAATGGTAACTCTGTTCCAACCACTCCTGACAAATGCCTTGATCTATGTTGATGATATCCTTCTATTCTCAAAGGATGTAGAATTCCATGAAAAATTGCTTACTGAATTTTATAATTTAGTAAAATCTCAAGGGATAATGCTTTCAGAAAAAAAGATGATCATAGGAGTCTCCTCTATAGACTTCTTGGGAGTAAATATTTCAGATGGAAAATACACTTTGCAGCCCCACATAGCAATTTCTCTTGCAAAATTTCCAGATAAGCTCACAAATACCAAACGGATACAGCAATTCCTTGAAATTGTGAATTACATTTCAGATTTCATTCCAAAGATCTCCAGATATAGGAATTGTTTAGCTCAATTGTTAAAGAAATCTCCCCCAGATTGGAATCCAGTCCATACAGAAGCAGTTCAGCAGTTGAAAAAGTTAGCAGAAAAACTTCCTCCTTTGCAAATTCCAGGACCAGGCAAAAGAATTTTGCAGACAGATGCAAGTGATGAATATTGGGCAGCAGCCCTCTTTGAAGAAGTCAATGGCAAAAGAAACATTTGTGGATATAAAAGTGGTGCATTTAAGCCTTCAGAGCTTCATTATCATTCCACTTTCAAAGAAATTTTGGCAGTCAAACATGGCATTGAAAAATTTCAGTTCCACCTCCTCGGGCATAATTTCCTAGTAGAAATGGATATGTCCTCATTTCCAAAAATGTTCCAGTTCAAAAAAAAAATGCTTCCACATCCTCAGCTACTCCGATAGTCAAACTGGTTTTCACAATGGTCTTTCCAAGTCAAACACATTAAAGGTAAAGACAATCTTATCACTGATTACCTTTCCAAAAAACCTCCAGTTCTTACCACCACAATTATTCCTCCACCTTTATGTGTATATCCCATCACAGATCCATCCTCATCCTCTAGTTCCACTTCACCTCCTAATGAAATCCTTAAGATGATAGAAATCCTTCCTCCAGAAATAAAAGACCAAATAAAGAACTTGACCCTCCAAGCCAGATCCAAAAGAATCATTAGAGTCCTCCATGATTACCTCAAAGTACAACAGAGTCATTTCCTTGCCGTTTTCCTAGACATAGATGAACCATGGAAAACCCCTTTCACCTTTTGGATAACCAGTTGGACAGTTGCTCATTATCTCTACATGTGGTACTTACTCAATGAGTACTACTTGTGTCTCTATTTCGAGCCAGAATTTTACTCATACATTTTCCCCCGTGAAAATAAATATTTTTACAAGTTTTGATTTGAAATCTTGAAAAATGATGCTCATGATGGTAATTGGTCCAAATATCCCAAAATAGAGCACCCACACTTTGGAGAAAAACTCACTTCTGCCTGTCTAGTCGCAAAGCTCAATTCCAAAAATGATGTTCGAGCAGAAGGAACCTTTCACCCTGCAGACATGCATTGGGTAACTAATGCAGATGGCACCCTTCATAAACACATGGACATATCTTGGCAATCTTGTCACTATTCCCTCACAATGGCTGAATCTCTTAATCAAGGAATTCTCCCTGAAATAGTGCCTACAAACCCAAATATATGCAGACAGCAATGGCCATATAAAGACCACTGGGAAATGCCAAATCCTTTGATGGGACATGACGACCCTTACTACCATAACCATGATGGACATCTTGATTTTGATGATCTTGATGAAGAATGGTTTCAAGGAAGAGATGGATGGGATGAATAGTGTATTGTAAAAAGTTTATTGTAAAAAAAAAAAAAATTATTATTATAATAGTAATATTTATATAAATATAAGTATATATATAACTATATCTATACCAATACCTCAGAAGACTTTCCATGCAAATTTCTCCATGCAAAGACTTTCTTTCCTCAAGACTTGGTCCACGTTTAGAAGACTTAATTTCTTATGCTACCCTTTTTCAACAAAAGCAAGACTTTATTGCCAACAAGATGGACTTCTTCCAACAACTCATGCTATTGTCCCAGGCCATACCTCCCTCTTATGACACTTGTCACTCAACCCTTCACACTTTGAAATTTGGTTCTCTTCCCCCAAACAAGAGATCTTCACTAATCAGCAACATATCCGGACAAAGGAAAAGTTCTCAAATCATTTTAGGGTCCCCCACATCTTTTGACAATTGTCCCATGCCAGACGACACACACCATTTACTGTGCAAAATCTTATCCTCAAATTGTAATATAATATTGTATCATATTGCCTATAAATAGGCCTTTTGTATCTTTAGAAAGGCAAGGAGTGAAAAGAGAGAAAGAGTGAGAAAGAAAGTCATTGTAATATCCAGTCTCTCTTATGCCTGATGTAAAAAAGTTGTTAAATCTAATAATATCCCTGAGTTTATTATATCTTGTATTGTGTTCCGTTCCTTACGTTTATGTCATCTTTTATACAATCCTAGCAATATATGCCATAAACCAGTTTTAATCCTTAACTTCATAATCTTCTTACACCTCCGTCTTTATTACATGTCCTTATCATGTCCTTGTTCTCCTTCTTTGTCTTGTTCCTTTCTTGTTATAAAATTCAGTAAGCAATTTTTCATGGACTCAGGGATATTATTAGATTTAACAACTTTTTTACACCTGGGAGGCTCTTGTAATTTGAACTCCTTCTTTGTCTTGTTCCTTTCTTGTTCTGAGCTTTGCGACTAGACAAGCAGAAGTGATTATTGTCCTGATTAGTATGCTCTGTGATTTAGGTTCTTGGAGATATATATATATATATATATATATATATATATATAGTTACAAGAGGCATCACATATTCTGCAGGAGTTGGGAATTAAAAGAATTATATATATTTGGGAGAGAAGACAAAAAGTCAAGACCCTCATGCATGAGTGACAAGTGTCACAAGAAGGGAATAGGGCCTGAACCAACACGAGACAAGGAAAGTAGATGTTGCCTGATGCTGACATTGATGAAGAATGGTTCCAAGGAAGAAATGAATGGGACGACTAGATATTTGTAAAAAAAAAAAAAAAAAAAAAAAAGAATTCAACCTCAGAAGACTTTCTACCCACTAGAAAGACCTTTTGTCCGCTCTCCAGCATGTGCATTCCCAACTCCTATAGAATATGCGATGCCTCTTGTAACTATATATATATATATATATATATATGAGAAATAATATGTCCACAACATTTTTACAACAAATCTTAAGTAGCAGGATGTTACTGGTTATTATTATTGAGATAAAAAAGTAATCTTAGTATTAGGTTTAAATTTGAACCAATAACAACTAATCACATATAATTTGTTGTAAAAATATTGTGGACGTAATATCTCTTTACATATAGACACACACACAAAGCAAACAAAAGTTCTAAGTTATATATGACTCTTTTTTTGAGAAAGAGGTTATAAATGACTTTGGGATTACAAAAAAACATTACTATTTTTCATGCGTACCAACAATCAAAATACATTTTTCGGCGTATCAAAAAAGAAAATATACATTTTTCAGCACAGTTTTAAGAGCATGAACATTTTCAAGAAAAAGTATTTTTGAAAAAACACTTGCATTTTAAAAGATGTTTTATTTATGCCTCAAGGCATGAAGAAAACCAACTGTGTATTATGCATTGTAACCAACCTGTTACATATGGATGAGTCAAGTTTGTGGGATCTACCCCCATGTGAAAAGATGATTATAATTATATATGCCAAGTACGTCATATACCATCTCCAAGAGCATCATAGCTAAGGGTTGTTTGGAGCGGAATCACACCTTGGTTGGATTTTTTTGGGTCAAAATTTCGTTCTTATCGTGCCTTCAGACCCATATTTTGGGCTTCCTTGCTTTCCCAAGGGTATCTTTTAGTTTGTCAGCACCTCTAATTTTCATAGAATCGTTCCAACTGTACTTTAATCAGAAAATAATAACAATATAAGGCTTTGACATAAATATGTAAAATTGTCACTACGAAAAAAAATTATTCCAAAATAAATGAGTATAGATATTTCATAAAAAAAAAATATAGATCAGCAAAAAATGCAAAGATGTCTACATATCTGATCAAATTACATATGGCATAAACAAGAAATTTTTCTTCAGCAAAAAAAAAAAAAAAAAATCAAGATATTTTTAAGAACCAATGCTACCCTACCCCAGAGCCCATAAAGGCCACATTATGAAAATGAGTTCGCAGCTGGTAAATCATCTCATACCAGAAACCTGCCTAGCTTCGATATCCTGAAGCCTAAGAGTTACAGCTCTCTTGTGGGCGTCCAGTCCCTCAACTTCCGCCATTGTTGCCACATATGGGCCAAGATTTCTCAGACCTTCTTCGGTTAAAGATTGTACAGTCATATACTTCAGGAAGGAGTCCAAAGACACCCCACCATACATTCTAGCATACCCATAGGTTGGAAGGACATGGTTTGTCCCGCTTGCATAATCTCCCACACTCTCTGGTGTCCACTGCCCTAAAAATACCGAGCCTGCATAGGTAATTGAGCAAGGATTAATTCTTTGAGACCAAAGAGGAAAAATGTAAGAATAGAGCTGACAGTCTCCACTATAACTTGGATCTTCTATAACCTAGTAACTTGTTTCCGAAGGATCTGTTGACAGTCCTATGCTATAATTAGACGAAGAAAATTGTGTTTAACTATTGTGATGAAAATGAAAACGCAAGGGCAACAATTTAGTTGTGCAGATGTTTGCTTTTAATGGTTGGGAAAATACTTATCACAAGAACCTGAAATGCACTACCAAAATAAAATGAGAGCCACAATGGCATCACATCTAAGGGCCATTGCCCAATGTGATGGTAAAGTCTCAGGCCACCAAGCACAAGTGCAATGTTCACATCTTAAAAGACTGGTGAATAAACATGCAGGACAGGACTGCATAAAAGCCACCTGTTAGGACTTCACGTAGGTGGGACCAGCATTGGGTAATAACTGGCATCAAAGGGGCCTGTACATTTGTATAGATGGAAAACTAGAGTAATAACAACTATGACATCAAAATTCCAACAGTTCACCTGCATTCTCAATGAAACTCTCCCACTTTTCTGCATCCTTCACATTAATGATCAGATGCTCAGGTGCATATAAGTTTGAAAAAGAGACTGCCTGCAAAGACCAATAATGGTGTCATTGCAAACAATCAAATCTACAGTTCAAAAATTATACAAGTAAATAAATTTTGATGAGCAGTGTTTATTACACACAAGTTGTTTTACACAGTTTTATACACCCCAAAAAGCAACTGAATGTGTGTACAACTGTGTAAAACAACTTGTGTGCAACAAGTTTAACCCAATTTTGATACACACAAGCCAGTGTGCATATATATATCAATAATGATCAGAAAGTGATACTAGTAAAAACTTTTCATTTTCACAACATTTCATAAGTATAATTATTGTATATATGATCTAAAGGGATGTAAAAGATCAGAATTCACAAGTAGAAGATCATAATCTCTCTCTCTCTCTCTCTCTCTCTCTCTCTCTCTCTCTCTATTTTTTAATTGAGAATTTTCAGTATACAAGAAAAATACTAAGAGAACAAAATAATCAAGAAAAAATACGACTATCAATGAAAGTAGGCAAAGGAGTTGAAAGGGTGGATAACACAGCCACAGCCATCCACTCATAAAACATGCAGAAAAAACTAATTTCAGCTCCATAGAAGGTCTCTCCAAACCCTCGATTGCTTGACAATTCCGTTCCTTCCAAACCATCCACAACAGACACAAAGGAACTGCACACCAAACAGTGCCATTACCCCATCTAACATAACTCCCTTTCCAACATACCAACACATCAATGATCCCCTAATGCATAACCCACTGAATGCAGACAATGGAGGAACAAGTGATCAGTCGTCTCCCCAGACATGTAACACCATTCAACCACAAAGACCCTCCGGCTGCGGAGGTTATCAATGGTGAGAATCTTACCCAAAGAAGCTAGTCCATGTAAAAAAGGCAACATGAAGAGGAACCTTAACTCTCTATATGCTCTTGACACACTTTTAATTAATTTATTCAAAAGATAATCTCAATTGCTGCAAAACTTCAAAGATAGATTAACATTATATGCATGATAAAACAGTAAAACCCCAATGACACACATAAAATTGCATGATAGAAGCTTGAAAATCCAGTCATGATAGGACTAACCTCAACCATATCATGAGCAAACACACTGTAACTGTGGCTCAATGCTTTTAAAGCAATGTCTCCCCTTGGAAGGCTTTGGCACTGCTTGCTGATTTCCTCCTCTATAACTTTCAAATCCACACCATCCCCAGAGATTACAAGAACAACCTGACTATCAGGACCATGCTCAGCCTGAAATGGAAAATTAGTTCCTCAAGGGATCAGATAAGGTACAAGCTCTCAACAAACTAAACCAGGAATCACTCTAATGCATGCGAGTTAAAAGGACTAGCGTTTAAAAAAGATGTCAGGAAGTAAACACAATTGAAGAAAAGGGGGTGTCAAACTCAAGAAAAGATGAGGTTTTGAGAAAGATCAATCATTAATTATAGGTGGACATATGACATAACAACAATGGCAGGTCGTATAACATAAGTAAATAAAATTAAGAAAAAAATGGTACATATAGATAATCAAATCAACTTAAGTTACATAATAACCAAAGTAATACAGTTCCCTATTTTATATCAAGTTATCAGAGCAATATAATTGAGAAAAACAGAAATTTTTAAGTACTTTCTATGAGAATCATAATAATAAAATAAAAAGGTGGTCCAGAATGGTTTTTGGTTACAAGCATTACTAAAACTAATGCTGGAATATTATGCGGACAAGTGAAATAAGTAGGTAGCTCAGAATGGCTGTTGGTTATAAGCTCACTCAAAACTATTTTGTTGAAAAATTATACAGCAAAGTAAGATAAGTCAGCCAAAATGCAATGTCTCAGTTTCCAAAGCAAAACAGCATGTTCCTCCCACAACTTGACACAGTCAGAAGACTCAAAACAGTCAAACTCTATTATCTAGAACTGCTTGCCCATGTCTAGCAACCAGGCATAACAATAATGCCATAAGAGTTCTGTAACTCTGGACCATTGTAGTGGGAATGTACTTCTGAACTATAACAAGAACTAATGAAAATCTTTAATGTTAGCATCTAAGATCTTCTTCAAAAGTGCAAGATGATGTAGTACTCATTTTGTTACTACAGCCATTGATCCAAAAGACTAACCATCTGGTGCAGGTGCAGGAGCTGTGTATTTTCCTAATAAAGTAAAAAGAGAAGAGACTGTGAATCCCTTTTTTTTTTAATATAAAATCAAATATCTGTTATCATGTGTGAAGTTCAAGGCTCTTAAGGGAGATTTGAAGCATTGGAATAAACATGTTTTAGGGGATGTGTCTTTTAGGAAAAAATGTTTGTTGTCTGAACTCTTGGATCTTGATTTGAGAGATGGGGTGCAATCTTTGTCTCTGGCAGACAGAACAAGAAGAACTGATTGGAAGAGATTTCTTCGAGGCAAAAATCGAAGGCTCAGTTTTTAAAAGAAGGGGATAATAAAACCAGATTTTTTCATAGGCTTGCCAATTCTCATAGACGAGCTAATACTACGAGGGGTGTGGAGGTTGATGGTAATTTGTATGAGGCGGAGTCAGAGATTCAAGATCAAGCGGTGGGTTTTTTATGAGTCTTTATATCAGGAGTCGGAATCTTGGAGGCCCACTGTTGATGGCCTAGTTTTTGCAAATCCGGATGAAACCGATCAGCTTTCCCTAGAAAGAGAGTTTGAGAAGGAGATCATTGCAGCTCTTCAGGAAGCTGAGGGTGATAAGGCTCCTAGTCCTACTGGCTTTACCATGGCCTTCTTCCAAAAATGTTGGTGCGTGCTTGAGAGGGATATTTTGGCTATCTTTGCAGACTTCCATAAAGAATGTATTTTTGAGAAATCTCTCAATGCCACCTTTTTGTGTTTGATACCTAAGAAGACTAACGCGGTTAATATTAGAGACTTTCGCCCTATTAGCCTTGTGGGTAGCTTGTGCAAGCTTTTGTCAAAGGTGTTGGCACATAGACTTCGATGTGTATTGGATAAAATGATTTCCAACTCCAAAAACTCCTTTGTTGGGAAAAGACAGATTTTTTATTCTGTTCTTATTGCAAATGAATGCCTAGACAATAGATTGAAGAGTGGAACTCTTGGTGTGCTTGTTAAATTGGATATTGAGAAAGCTTATGATCATGTGAATTGGAGTGCCTTGTTTTATCTTATAGAGAGGATGGGTTTTGGGGAGAAGTGGGATCGATGGATGAAGGCGTGTATTCCTACAATTCGCTTTTCAGTACTTATCAATGGGTCTCCAGCTGATTTCTTTGGTAGTTCTCATGGTTTTCATCAAGGGGATCCCTTATCTCCACTCTTGTTTGTGTTGGTGATGGGGGTGTTGAGTAGGTTGTTGAAGAAGACAAAAGATGGAGGCTTTCTTAGCGGTTTCCAAGCAAGCCCCATTGTGGGAGGAGGAGGTTTGCACATTTCTCATGTAGGTGAGAATTCGGTGTAGTGCTAAAATGGGCAGTGGAAACATTTAACACAAAGTGAGTGTATGTGTATTAAAAGCAAAAACAGAGATAGTAAGAAAAACAATACACCCCAAAACATAAAACATTAGGATTTTTTTAGTGTGTGTATTTGCACCAGTGTTTGTGTTCATTTTACAATTACAGTTGGCTTCGGTTCTAGATTTAAATTCAGAAATTAGGGATTATAAAATAGGATTCTGATATGTGACAATTTTTATTAAATATTTTAGTTGTGAATTTTCAATTCATTCATCGTGATAATATACGATATCATTTTCATTGTCCTCACATATGTATGATTCTGTTTTTAGGTTCAATTTCAAAGAAAGTAAAAACTAATTGTATTTTTTACCAATTTTTTAGTTGAACCTTTATTTTGAACTAAACTATTTATTTTCTTTCATTTTTAACTCAATTTTATTTAACTATCCCGTGCATCGCACGGGTTAGTGACTAGTGAAGTCTATAAATGAAGAAAATTTGAAGTTTAAAGAGAATCCACCATCCATGCATATAAGGAACAAAGAAACACAAATTCTAACATCATGTTTGGCAATTTAAGGTAGGAAGAGGTGATTCGATAAGAGTTTGATTTTTCACTGCTTGTTTGGATGTCCACAAAAGAAATATGAAGTAAACATATCTTACATGGTTGAACTTCATAAAGCAAAATGAGCTTCATGAAATTGAACTTTTCAACTACAATGTTTATTTTATTCAGAAAACAAAACAAAGCAAAGCATCAAACTTGCATTATGAAAGTGCTCCTTTAGGGGAAAAAATAGAGTATTTCAAAGCAAGTAAGCACCTGGGAAAGCAAATCTGAAGCTACATGAACAGGATTGGCATGACTGTCAGCAATGACCAAGACTTCTGAAGGGCCTGCAGGCATGTCAATCGAAATCATGGCTTCACTGTTCTGCGAGGAAAAATTGAAGAGGTAAAGTACTAAGAGAGAGATAAGGATGACAATATATTCACTTCTATTTCATTATTATAAAATTTATACAAATTGCATCCATGAGAATGAGATCTAAATTAACAAAACGCATGCATACTTGGAGAATCATTTTTGCAGCTGTGACATATTGATTTCCAGGGCCAAAAATCTTCTCCACCTGCAAATTACAAGGGAGAAAAAAGGGAAACAAACATTGAAAATAAAATTTCAGACCTTACACCAGGGTCCAATAAAATAAGTCTTGAATACGTAAATTTGCAAAGTGGTTTTTGGATAGATCTATTAGAAATTAAACCTATAGTGTCCGCTTCATAATGATTACTCTTTTATTATTAGGGCAAAACACCAATTGGTTTTTTGGTGTAGGCAAGATTTAAGCCCCAGATCTCTTATTTGATAACAAGACATTTTATCAGTTGAGCCAACAAGTATCCACACAAATTTGGTAAGTAGTAACAAATTAATCTTCTACGAATACATCACTATCTTGAGAAAACTGTAATTATTGACAACTTGAATAAAAAAATCAAACTTTGTCAACCAATCATCCTTTCTTGAATCGTTCTTTCACTTGCCAATAGTGGTATTTCATGGTTCTCTTTTTTGACTGACTTGAGTTTCACGACACTAGTGTAAAAGATGCTTGCTAGTTGGCAAGGTCACTTCAACAGAAGACAGTCTAATCTGGTGTTCCGAGTTGAAGAAAACTGAAATGTCATTTGAGGGGGTAGGACATCTATTTCTTGAGCTTACGGCCACTTTTGTATGTACTTCAATTGCTAAGGTGAAGGACTCATATTGGTAAGTTATACATACTCCCAGTGGGTTTTGAACCTACATCTGCACCCTCCATCCATTTGGGAGAAGTTCCATTTGAGTCAAAGCTCATAGGTGTGGTTTCTCTCTCATATTCATATTGTTTCTCTGGATGTACTCCCTTGGCATTGTTTTAATAAATTACTTAATTTTTCAAAATGCAGACGTCATCATTCTGTGAGCTAATAGGATGCCTTCAGTTCCATTGACATTTCCATAGACAAAATAATACAAACAACTCATCTATCAGAGAAGAGACACGGGTAACAAGCACTTATAGTCTATATAAAATTAGTATAAATTTTATGTAGGTAGGTTAAAAACTTTACATTCACACACCTCATGCAAAGGACCCCCATACTATGCAAACAGGTCCAGCCACTTACGTTTACACTTAAGTGTGTTAAAGACAAAAGGAAAAAATTTATGTGCCTTCAGTTCTATTCAAAATGACCAATAAAAAAGATCAGTTCTATTCAAAATGGGGTGGACCTCAGTGTCATAGGCTATTTAAATGCTAATCTGATTTTTTATAAGAAGATTAATAATCAACTCTATCCTGAATACTCTGATTATATAAGCAAACAGCTATACGTATTATCTACATAAGTTAACAGCCACTGAGGGACAAGTTCAATAGAAAATAGTACCTTGGGGCATGATTCTGTCCCCCACGCCATAGCAGAAATCGCCTGTAAAGAGCAGAACTATTAGACTTTGGAATTTAAACAGTGCAGAAACATAAACCTGCATGATAAAAAAAAAAAATACTTCAACTATACAAAAGTATTTTTAAGATCTTTCAAACCTGAGCACCTCCAGCTTTAAGGATGTGAGTCACACCAGCTTTCTTAGCACAATACAGTACCTCCTGCAGAAAGACATTGATCAGCACTCAGTACATAATCTCCTCAAAAGAAATTCA
Source organism: Castanopsis chinensis (assembly GCA_032878915.1). Lineage (NCBI taxonomy): Eukaryota > Viridiplantae > Streptophyta > Magnoliopsida > Fagales > Fagaceae > Castanopsis > Castanopsis chinensis. The sequence goes on from JAVQMG010000105.1 coordinate 3,968,774, forward strand.
ATCAAAAGCTTTTTTAAGGGGGAAAAACCTTGCATATGCTGCCATCCTGACTAGGGGGAGTAGCAAGAACAACAGTTTTACAGCCAGCAATCTGCGCAGGCTGGAGTACAAAATAAAAATATATGTCAACTGAATGTGATGAATTAGACAGCCACAAACATAAAATTATAGGATTAGAAACCATAAAAAGAACACAATTAATCAGATCAACTTACAACTGAAAGCATCAGAGCTGTTGAAGGTAAAACTGCAGTTCCTCCCGGAACATAAAGACCAACAGATGAGATGCTTCTTGCTACCCGTTTGCACTTGACACCCTGAAAATTTCAGAACACATTAGAAAAATAGAAAGTAAGGTAACCAAAATAACAAAGAAGCAATATTGACTTACTTTCATGTTCTCAACACTTTTCTCAGCTGATTTTTGAGCAGCATGAAATGCATATATATTGTCATATGCTACATCAAACGCTTCTCTAATAACTGCGTCTAGCTGTGATTACGCAAAGTTATAATGGGTAAACATTCAAACAGCAAAACCTCCATGAACAAGAATTGCAATTGGTGTAAAGGACTCCAAATTAAATCATAAAGACTAAGATTATTTGTATTAAGAATGTCTACATAATATACCACTGGATCTGGGAGTTCAGAGACTTTTTCAACTATCTGTTCCAGTTCAACTTTGTCAAACTTTGCAGTATAGCTGCAAAAGAAATGTGAACATCACTAAGTCAAACTCATGACAGAAGAAGCTTCATGGCGAAGTGAAGCCTTCTGAAATAATACGCAAAACATATAAAATTTAAAAAGGGAAGTAAAAGAGCACCAACTCTTTAACTGCAGCATCACCTCTTTTATGAACATCATTAACAATGGGCTGGACCTGATAGTATATATAAACAAATCTATCTAAGCACCTTGTATGAACACAAAATTAAATCAAATTTCAGGATTATTAAAGAAAAAGCCAAAAAAGCTTACTGTGCTGAAAATGGAAGAGAAATCTATACGAGGACGAGCCTTCAGGCTTTCAACCTCAGTTTGAGTAAGTTCCGATAACCTGTACGACTTCATTGAACACTTTATACCTTTACAAAGAATTCCTGTCACAACAAACAACCAATTAAAATCAAGAAAAAGAAGAAACTATTAGGAAGACATATCTTACAATAATTAAAAAGAGAATGAATTTTTTTTCCTGTTTGAGCCAGGGGTCCATAAAATAGAGTAAGGATTTCAAAGACACAATTTCCTCACAAAAACCATAATCTACACGAACCACAAATAGGCAATATGTGAATTTTTTCTGACACAGGAGCTCTGACATGCAAAATCACACAGAGATACTACTTTAGCAGGCACAAGAACCAAGTTACATGAAACGTTTACCAATCAAAGGATGATTATTCCCGCATGCATCAATACTGATAATCAAACAAAATTGAAACTAATAAAATTTTTCATGCTTGTTTGATGGATGTTTAGAACTTCAATTAATATGCCATCAGCAAAAATAATCACAGAAGAACCCAAAAATGTTATTTTCAGCCTATGTCACTCCCAACTCTTGCTCTTCACAGTTTTCTTCCACATAGCATACCCATGCTCCCACACTCAACAACCATCCACCATAAGACCCATTTCCCCATTTCCCAAATTTATTTATCATTATAAAATAAAATCACCAATAATCAAATTCCCATATGTTTCCAAAGTGAAATCCTAAACAATATTTGGGGCCGGCACTGTAATAAAAGTCTAAAAGAGATGCAATAAATAATTCCTATACTATACATAAGCAAAATGGTAAAATCTATACTATACTATACTGTACTACACTATACTAGGATTCCAAACCAGTTTTCAAGTCAGCAGCACTATAGTAATAGTAATAGTAATAGTAATAGAACCATAAAATCACTAAAAGTTTGAATATGTACCTGAAGGGAAGCGACAAGAGCTTGTTGAAATTGGCTTGGGGGCACCAAATGGGTGAAGAATTAATCGGGTTGGGTAGGGTTTAATGAAAGTGGGTTTGGTCGGGTTAAAGCAAAGAAGCTGAAGCTGTCTGTCCATTACCACCACCTTCATTTAATCAAAAAGTATTATATGTAATAATATTCTACCATTACCATATCACAAACTGACACTGGCACTGACTCCCTCAAGTATATTATTATAATCAAAATTAAAATATTATTATTAGAGGGACGAACCCAGGATTTAAAGTTAGGGGGGACCGGAGATAAGCGAAAAAAAAAATTCAAAAAAATTCACAACTGCATCCATATATGTTTTTTTTTTTTTTTGATAAGTAACGAAATTTTATTAAACAAAGAAAAACAGCCAACCCGAGTACATTGGGAATGTACTAAGGGGGCATAAAACCAGGATGAAGATTACAACGATCAAGAAGAACAGGAAGGGAAGAACAACTGCATCCATATATGTTGAATTTAAATATTTTCTTAAAAAAAAAAAATCAAATATTGTAGTTGATTTTCAAATGATCTACAAGTAAAATAAAAATAATATTTATTATATCACAAAAGGACTAATCAAACATTGACAATTTTATTTTGATAAGTTTGTGTCACATATATATTATATTATATTATTTATTTCATTTTGTTTCTTTATCTTTGCTTTTTTATCTTTGTCACCCATTGCCCCAAACACACTGCATTATATGTCCTTTATCTCCTTCTTTCTCTTATATCTCTGTTGCCTATTCCCAATATTGCCCCACTACCAACAAACAGTCACAAACAATCAAATGCTTCATATATTATCACTTTATAAATCACAACTCACAGTCAAATACTTTAGCAAAAACTATATATAAATCACATCTCACTTTCTCAACTCAGACTCTCCCACTCATCAGTTGCAAAAAAATAATAATAATAAAAAAATAAAAAATAAAAATCTCTGAGACAGACAGAGACTCCCAAGCCCCAAACACAATCACATATTCAAATTCAATTCACAATCATCCTTTGCAAAAAAAAAAAAAAAACACAATCAGTCAATCACAGATTCACAACACAAACATTATATCAATGTTATGTTAGGTTTTGAAGTTTAAAGAGAGAAAAACTACTTGAAAGAGCAGATTGGAATTTTGGGATGGAGGCTGCAGCTGCCGGAGGAGCTAAGGGCAGTGGCAGCGACGTGGGTCTGTGGTGGCCTGTGGCGACGTCGTGCGAGGCTGACGGTCTGTGCGGCCGTGGCTGACCGCTGACTCCAGTCAGTACACTCAGTACTCTCTCTCAATCTCTCCGCTGCAATCACTCTCTGTCTCTCTCGACTCTCTCTCCCTCTCTCACTTGTTAATGGGTTTAAAAAACAATTTTGGGTTGGGCTTAGGGGGCGGTCAGGGTTGGGCTTGGGGTCCGGTAAGGGTTGGCTGGGCTTAAAGAATTATATATGACTAAATTTTTTTATTATTCCGTCTCACATCATGGTTTGGCAACTCCTAGTCCAGATATGGGAGGTGGGAAGAAAATTTCTTTTTTTCATCACTTACGTCGATTAGAAATTCCTGTTGGGCTATCAAGCGTTCAGTTGGTCTTGGTGGGTAAGGAGTTTCAATGGAAAACGATACATCAATTATCAAGATAGTTTTTTGCGTTTTCTTGGGTCGGATAGTATTAGAAAAAAAAAAAATATATATATATATATATAAGTAAAAGAAAAAATATATATATTTCTTAACTTTTCTTATTTAGTTTAGCATGAAATAGAGTTATTTTTTGTTAAAATTTTCTAAAAAAAACTCTTATCAAAACTAAATAAATGAACTCAAAAGATAATTTTTCAATTAATTTTAAGGTCGCTACCAAACAAATAATAATAATAATAATAATATTCTATAAAATACTTTCTGATGATTCATTTTCCATAAAATGATAATGTCACCAAATAGTTTTGTTTTTGTTTTTTTTATTAGGGAGGGGGTATCAAAACAATTTCATATACCAGGACACCAGGTTGCCGGAACTACAAAAAAAATTTGGATAATCAAATATTATATCACCTGAAATCCCTATTATTTTTGCATCATGATGCTATGACCATTTGTATGATATAAAGATAGATAGGAACGTATGAGTCTTTTTTTTTTTTTTTCCATGGAACGTATCAGTCCCTTGAACCAAGAGAAAAAACTGATCTGTCTTTCAGAAAACACAAATACATTGAACTATAACAGTAGATGGAAAGAGAGAAGGAAATGAAGGTACCAAATTGCAGTAATAAATATACATATACACAACACATGAAAAAGTTTACACAAAACACAGGAAGATACTAAGGAGGAAGCATTTATACAAGTGGATACTGCCGTTCATGAAAGAACTGTACAATACATGAAATTCATTAGAATGGCACAGACCTATATATAGATGTCCCTTGACCGTTCCTCAAAGTTGACCATCTCTGTGATGAACATTGGATTGAGGGTGTTATATGGCCTGAATTCAAGAAGTCTTTCAAAATATGACTTCTGCAATCCATGGCTCCTAGCAATGTCAGAGCGGACCCAACCTGGACGGTTTCTGGGTGCACCAGTAACTATGACAGCTGTATTCTCATTAGCAAAATTAGCTAAAGCTATTGTTGCTTCTGGCTCTGTGGTTGATGAGGCATCCACTAAAAAAATATGACTAAAATGTCCAGCAGGTATACCTTCGTTGTATAGTCGAAAGCTACTCACAAAAGTTGACAGAATTATCTTAAACTTTCGAAGTTTTGCTATTGGAGGACATGTAAAACATTCATCTTTTATAGGACATGAAAGCAGAATGTCAGTGGGTACGCTATCTACCTCTCGAAATGCAGCATTGGCTCGAAAGGTATCTGATTCTGGAATCTTTTTCCTTAAACTTCTCGTCAGCTCATCACATATGTGATTTGTAGGTGCACATATAAGAATCCGATTCTCTTTAAAGGTTTTATATAATTCAATTACCGCTTCACAAACAACCAGTCCAGTTCTTGCAGTTGCTGGTCCTTTTGGTTCTGGTTCAGGCCTCTGCACTTCAGTTCCAACGAGCAGGCCCCCAAGAAGATAAGGTGGTGAGCCCCGAAAGCTTAAAATCCGACGTACTGAATTGAACTCATTTGTATTGAGTTTATCATAGGCATCAAGTAGAGCAGGTAGGCTCAGGACATTCTTTCGAGAGACGCATTCAGGAAAGAGTAAGTTGTGGGACAAAGGATCTAATGCAAATGCAGCTTCTATTGCTTGATGAGCCCTTTTTAGACACACTCTGTTGAATGAGAAGCTGATATCATATTTGCGATTAGGATGATGCTGTGAATGAAAATCATCTCCAAATTCAACTAATACACGATTGCTTCTCACCACACGATAGATAAAACCCTGCTTACCATTTAGACTGTTAATGTTGTAAATAAGATCATAAAATGAAAAAATGATGTTTATAAGCACTACATAAAATAATTTTCAAAATTCAGTTTGGCACAAAATAAATGTGAACAGTATTATTTATTAAGTATGGACTTTGACCAGCTGGTAACTCCATCTGTCAAAAGTGGATAACTGTAGGGCTGATAGGATAACCTAGATCTGTGTATACATGTCATTGTACCTGATATATATTAGTCCGAACCACATTTATTCCTTAGTGCTTCTGCTTTCCCTTTCTCTCTCTTTTCATTTTTTTCCTTTTTTCTTTTTTCATGAAATCTCTCACTCACAACAATTTAACAACTAACATGAACAAACTGCTCAAGAGCTGCTCATCCATTCAATATCACTTGAGGATACATCCATGTTATAAATTTTGGCTTTTCAAGAAGCCCATTTTTGCATCAAAGCAACCAAAGATCCTCACTGCCAAAGTAGAAATGTTCAATAACCTGTAACCTCTGAGTTTCTCAAGTGAATTAGGGACACACAATAAAAATATATGGTACGGGTCACATAGATATTCCTGAACACCAGATGACTGTAGGATTATCTGTGCGGAGGTTTGGCTGCTCACTCATCTCGTTTCAAAAGATCCACTAAGATATTTGAGAAATTAAATTTAAAAAATAGTATAAAAAGCCTCTCCATAACCCTAGTCAAGGCCAATAATGCAAGAACAACCTCATTAAAAGGTCAAATTAGCTGACTGCGTCACTTGTTAATTGGCTGGCTATATAATAGTTAAAGTCAGATGTATTGGACAGAATTCATAACAAAAAAGCCATTTACAGGGAAGATTTCATAACAATTTATTTTAATAATGTGATGCAAGAACTCTAGCTTCAGGTTAGTTAAGGAAAATACATAAAATGCTGTACAGAATTACCGAAATACTAGACCAGTTTAAACTCGAAAAAAAAACAAGTTATCTAATCATAAAACTCAAGACTACCTTCAGAAAAATTATGTGATTTAATCTTGTGTTAATTAAGTATAAGCTTACCTGAAATGGCTCAACCTTTTTATCTGAAGGTCGTGCATTGACCATATCCCTTGATAAAAGATATGGACGCTTCTCACGAATACGATCAATGTCAAATGCTACAAAGATTTTATCTTCCTTCTCATCACTTCCTTTGGAGTATTTATGCTTGTTTGATTTTTTATAAACTGCAGCTTTCTCCAACTCCAATGTCACTTTATTCAACAGGAAGTCGCTCCATTTCTAGTTCCAATAAAAGCATAAAATTACCACAAGCCAAAGTGCAAAAGCATAGATTATTACATCAATCACAACATTTTACTATACATACTACTTTAAATAGTCAAAGAAGCCAAAATATATATCATTGAAATTGTATGATGGATATCTGAAAATAACAATGTAAAATACTCCCTCAAAAGATCTCCTTGTGATGGGATACTAGAGAAAGATAATTTAAGAAACTTTCGAATTCCATAAAAATAAATAAATAAAATAAAAGAAGATTAAAAAAAAAAAAAAAAAACTTTTGAATTTTTGCTTAGATCCTATGGAAGATTTTAAGAAAATGAGTTGGTTCATTTACATTGCCACTCTCACTTATTCAAGAGTATAATTCCGTTTAAATCTAGGAACTTCGCTTTCCATTTAGTAACAGAAGAGATGATTATTTAGAATATATACTTGTTTACGATGCTCTAGGTTCAAATGCTATTGTTGAGAAAAAAAAAGAAAGTAATTATTCATTACACCTACAATCAAATACCGTTTTAACAAGCATTCAAGTATGTCCAATAGAGAAATTTAAAATTTTAATTCCTAAAGTCAACACATAAACAAAATTGCATCATCCAGGACAAACTCATCTTAAAAACAATAGAAGAATTTGATTTCACATCCTTTTAATCATATTCTAAAAACCGATCCTGTGATTGAACAGAAGTATTTGTTTTGAATGCTATAACAAATGGAATAAAACCATTCCATTTGAACATAGATCACATTGGAAGATCATTTCAGTAGATGTGTAAAATAATGCCCTGATTTCATTATGTATCATTACCTCTGACACAGGTTCCAGGACTTTATATCATATGTTTATCTGATTGGATCAATTTCAAGTTGAGGCCTTCTTCCAATTAAACACTGTAAGATTTGAAATAAAATCCTAAGCATATATGCGATCACACAACCAATTTAAATTTACCTATCTGCAAATGCAGAGTCCGGTTTGAAACTCATAAGAAGAAATTTCTTACATCTTTTAATGGAATCTTTATCCAAGAATTACTAGAATATCAAATTTTGCCAACCAAAAAACAGAATGCTAGATAATTGATGCTGTGCACAATCACATCAATTTTGGCAACGAAGTCTCTCAATGAATTGAGTTACTGCATAAACTAAAAGTGCACGCCTGCCTAAAATTTTGACTTTCTTTTACAGATAGCAGTATGATCCCTTCTTTCACACACACCATGTAAAGCATTGCATGTGGGAAACACCCACAACTCAACTAAAACCCAATTTAAGAAGAGGGGTGACCAAAATGAGATTACATTTACAGTAGAAACCAGCAATACATTGCTTCTCCTTGTCTCCAGTAAGAGGGAGTTCCCAACTGGCTTTCCATGACATCTTTTATATTCCTTGCAGTATATGTGTGAAAAGTTTGTGAGGAATTAAACTACAGCATAAAAGGCAAAGGGACTCATTTGCAATACAAAGTTGCATGTCTTGTCCAAATTTACAGAGGTTAAAAAATACAAATTTACATAGGTACCTAAAATTGTTTTGTATTGAAGGCAATATGCATGCAAACTATAGAGCTCGAATGAGTCACACCTGCAACATGTTTAGCATTCAGCTCCTCTACCCCCATTGATTTGCATCCCAGTATTAATTTTCAAAAATATTTCTTTCATTTTTTTCAATATTTCTCATGTATATACACGTTTATCTATGTTGTTTGAAATTAAATTAGTAAAAACTGGATCACTAAATTTTATCGGATGCTTCATAACTACCTCAATTAGACCTGACCCAAATCTTACAAAACCCAAACCACTCTAGCTCTAGTTATTTTTGTACTGCAGTAGTAGTGGTAAATACTAAACAGAATCAGGTCTTAGCCCATGCCTTGGTACCAGCTTAACATATATTCATTTTGAAATCTACAATGTGTTTGGGTGGAGCAGAAGGGAGGGGAAGGGGGGGGGGGGGGGGGTGGTTAACTTTGTTTGGATTTTTTTTAAGGGGGAAGGGGTTTGATGGTATTAAACCCCTCATTTTCGATTGTCAATTTTCCCTTATAATGTCAATTTATATCTATTTCTTTAAATTGAACAAAATAGAGGTACAATTGTTAATGTAAATGATATCTTATAAACAAGATTTCAAAGAAGATAGAACACAAATTTCTATGATATACCAAGTAACATTTTGTTGACAAAGTAGTTAACTTACGTCCAAGTAGTAATCCTCAGCATATAATAGGGCAGCAAAATAAGCCTTATAAGTTGAAGGAGACAAAGGCTGTTTCAGAACTTCAGGCACAATGTCTCTCTTGATCAGACCTTTGATATCCTCAGGAACAGCATATATGGCTGTACCCTTTTCACAAATATAACTTGTCTTCCTTTCTTCATCTGTTACAGTATTGGGAGCTTTATGCAGAATTGGCTTAAAATCTGGAGGTTGCTTAGAAGTAGATGGTGAAGATTGAGATGGTTTATAGGAAGTTGGAGAAGAAGCTGATGGGGCTTTAGAAGAAGGAACTGGAGGTTTAAGGGATGATGGGGATGAACTAGAAGACGAAGGAGGCGGTTTTGGTTTAGGTGAAGATTGAGATAGGTAGGAAGATGCAGATTGTTTTGATGGAGATTGAAGTGATTTAGAAGAAAATGCAGGAGGCAATGGACTTGAACTTTTAGAACTGTGGGAAACTTCATTAGTGGAAAATTGAGGTGGCACATAGGAAGACAGGGGCGGCATCGATGAAGATGAAGATTGAGATGTCACTGAACTGCTTATCCATGAATCTATTGCAACTTTGGTTTGATAATAAGGTGAAGAAGCACTTTGCAATGACGACTTTGCTAAACTTTGGCAGTGGTCACGGTACAATGGGGTTGTGATTGTTGGAGTTGGAGTTGGAGTTGGAGTTGGAGTTGGAGATGAATTACGTACCAAAGATCCATTCCTTTCAGAACCAAATTCCAGCTGAAAAGGCCTAGATCTAGTTCTAGAGTAAGTGTCATCATAACTATCTTCTTCGCAACAAAGGATACATTTCAAGATTTCAAGAAAACAAGACATATCGCATAAATATATGGTCTTTTTGAGATCAAACCCCACTTTGATTTCTGAGGAAAAATAAGGACAACGTTTCAGAATTTGTGGAACATGGATATCTTAATCAACAAGGGATATAGTAAATCTGAAAATGTACAGCAATAAGCAATCGATTAGAGATACATATGCATATTATATACCAAATATGCAAAATTGGAATATATACATATATATACAAAATGAAAAAAAAAAAAAGGCAGCAAAGAAAATGTAGAACCTCATAGTTCTTCATGGTTCTGATCTACAAATAGTCAAAACAAAACACACACACACACACACACAACTGAAGTGAAAGATCAGACTACCATACAGACCAAAAAAGATGATTGAAAATCTTAGAAAGTGAGTACGATGTAGTAGATATCAGAGAAACGTAGCTATTATAAGCATGTTAAAATGACAGAAGACAGAGTAGATCTAGAAGAGAAAACCCACCTGGATTCTTGAATTTTGATCTTGATACAACACTAACACTGACCGTCTGAATTCTGCAGGTTCTGAACTTAATTTACTCGCAAATACAGTAAAAATAAAGGACCAAAGGATGACGAGGATGTAAATTCAATTCCAAAGTCTTTTCCCTGCACCACCCCTGGTTTGCCACGTCAGCAAGTGGGTCCAGATGTAGTGACCAGTGACTTCACTAGTTGTAATGGTTGGAGAGGGAAAACTTCGGAACAAGGGAAAGCCAACTGAAATGGATTAAAGTCGCATGTACGTACGAGGTCGTGGCTTTTTATGGACAGATAGGGGCTGATTTTTTTTTTTTTAAATATTTTTAATTGTAATTAGAGATGTTAATGTACTTTTAGTTCTTATATTTCGACTTTTTTTTTATTTTAGTTTTTATATTTTAATTTTACTATTTTTAGTCCCTAAATCAATTCGCGCGTATCATATTAGTCCTTACCGTCAACTAACTAATAGAAAAAATTGATATGGTTGACGGTACTATTAAAATAATAACAAAAAAAACCTAAAATACAATTTAATTAAAATTATTCCTTAAATAACAAAAATCATTATCTTTTTAAGTCTTTATTTTTTCCTTTAACGTGTCAGTCATTAGATTTTTTAAAAAAACTCTAACCAACTTTATCTATCTCTGATTCTCTCTTTCTCCCTCTCCCTTTCTCTTTTCGGCCTCCATGGACTTAATCTCCCTCAGATCTCAAAATTCTCTCCATCGTAGTTCCATGGCCGAAGCTCACAAGGTCGGCCTTTTTCTCCACTAGGCACCGCTAATCTGACCTAAGCTTTCTCTAGTCTAAAAATTGTTGGAAAAATGGCATAGAGTGAATAAGAAATTGATATTTCTATATTTACTTGAAGATACTATTAAAAGTGGTAAAAATCTTGAGTCTTACATAGGAAAGGAAATAGATAATATATAAGTTTATATGCTCATGAGTTGGACATTAAGTTGGGCTTTTGGTATATGTGGACTGGGTCTACTTATCCAAATAATAATATTTTATTATTTTAATTTTTGAATTAGTTAATCTGTGCACAGCAGTTTTTACTAAAATAGTGTACATGTTCAGTAACGTATAATTTTGCATAATCCCTCATTCATAAAAACTATTTTTTAGAAAAAACTCCCCAGTGAGAATATTTTGTGCATTCATTTTGTGTCAAAGAGAGAGTAAGAGATATTAAGTAGTTCGCATAGCACGACCTTGTGTGTTTCGTTTTCGTGCTGTAGATCATTTTATCTTGAGAGGCAGATGTCTATGAGTCTCAAAGCATCACAGTGATTGTGTGAGTCACGAAATCTGCTCAGGGGGTGGTCAGGGTTGGGCTGGGGGTCCGGTAAGGGTTGGCTGGGCTTAAAGAATATATATGACTAAATTTTTTTTTTTTTTTTTGGGCCAAGGGGGGCCTTGGCCCCCCAAGGCCCCTTACTGGGTCTGTCTCACATCATGGTTTGGCAACTCCTAGTCCAGATATGGGAGGTGGGAAGAGTATTTCTTTTTTTCATCACTTAGGTCGATTAGAAATTCTTGTTGGGCTATCAAGCGTTCAGTTGGTCTTGGTGGGTAAAGAGTTTTAATGGAAAACGATACATCAATTATCAAGATAGTTTTTTGCGTTTTCTCATGTCGGATAGTATTAAAAAAAAAAAAAATATATATATATATATATATATATATAAGTAAAAGAAAAAAAATATCTCTTAACTTTCTTTATTAAGTTTGCATGAAATAGAGTTATTTTTTCCTAAATTTTTCCCAAAAAAAAAAAAAAAAAGAACTCTATCTTATCAAAACTAAAGAAAGGAAATCAAAAGATAATTTTTCAATTCATTTTAAAGTTGCTACCAAACATAAGAAAATGAGATAGTATTCTATAAAATACTTTTCTGATGATTGACCAAATAGTTTCGTTTTTGTTTTTGTTTTTGTTTTTTTATTTTTGGGGGGGGGGGGTATGAAAACAATTTCATATACCAAGAGACCAGGTTGCCTAAACTCTAAACAAAATTCGGATAATCAAATATTATATCACCTGAAATCCTTATTACTTTTGCATCATGATGCTATGACCATTTGTATGATATAAAGATAGATAGGAACGTATGAGCCTTTTTTTTCTTTTCTTTTCTTTTTTTACATGGAACGTATCTATTAGAGGTATTGGTTAAATGATTATATTTATCATATCCCAATAGCTCGGTAATTTAACATGGTAATAAAACATGAGATCTTGAGTTCGATCATTGTCTCCTTTACTTTACCTCCCACTTAAATTCTCACAAGTTGAGTCTGTAGTTTCTCATGTGTTGAGCATCACCTATTAAAAAGTAGTTTCAGCCCACAGCTAAGAGAGAAATCAGTAACTTTTACCATAAATGGTCTTTGCAGTAATAAATATATATACACAACACATGACAAAGTTTACACAAAACACAGGTAGATACTAGGGAGGCAGCATATATACAAGTGGATATTGCTGTTCATGAAAGAACAGTTCAAAACATGAAATTCAATAGAATGACACAGGCCTATATATAGATGTCCCTTGACCGTCCCTCAAAGTTGCCCATCTCTGTGATGAACATTGGATTGAGGGTGTTATATGGCAAGAATTCAAGAAGTCTTCCAAAATATGACTTCTGCAATCCATGATCCCTAGCCATGTCAAAGCGGACCCAACGTGGATGGTCTCCGGGTGCACCAGTAACTATTACGGCTGTATTCTCATTAGCAAAATTAGCTAAAGCTATTGTTGCTTCTGGCTCTGTGGTTGATGAGACATCCACTAGAAAAATTGACTAAAATGTCCAGCAGGTATACCTTCGTTGTATAGTCGAAAGCTGCTCACAAAAGTTGACAGAATTATCTTAAACTTTCGAAGTTTTGCTAGTGGAGGACATGTAAAACATTCATCTTTTATAGGGCATGAAAGCAGAATGTCAGTGGGTACCCTATCTACCTCTCGAAATGCAGCATTGGCTCGAAATGTATCTGATTCTGGAATCTTTTTCCTTAAACTTTTCGTCAGCTCATCACATATGTGATTTGTAGGATCACATATGTGATTTGTAGGTGCACATATAAGAATCCGATTCTCTTTAAAGGTTTTGCATAATTTAATTACTGCTTCACAAACAACCAGTCCAATTCTTGCAGTTGCTGGTTCTTTTGGTTCTAGTACAGGCCTTTGCACTTCAGTTCCAACGAGTAGGCCCCCAAGAAGATAAGGTGGTGAGCCCCGAAAGCTTAAAATCAGACGTACTGTATTGAGTTTATCATAGGCATCAAGTAGAGCAGGTGGGCTCAGGACATTCTTCCGAGAGACGCATTCAGGAAAGAGTAAGTTGTGGGACAAAGGATCTAATGCAAATGCAGCTTCCATTGCTTGATGAGACCTTTTTAGACACACTCTGTTGAAGGAGAAGCTGATGTCATATTTGCAATTAGGATGATGCTGTGAACAGTAATATTTATTAGGTATGGACTTTGATCAGCTGGTAACTCCATCTGTCAAAAGTGGATAGGATAACCTAGATCTGTGTATACATGTCATTGTACTTGATATATATTAGTCCGAACCACGTTTATTCCTTAGTGCTTCCGCTTTTCCTTTCTCTCTCTTTTTATTTTTATTTTTTTTCCTTTTTTCTGTTTTTCATGAAATCTCTCACTCACAACAATTTAACAACTGAAGTGAACAAACTTCTCAAGAGCTGCTCATCCATTCAATATCACCTGAGGATAAATATAGGAAAATCTTAACGAATACTTTATAAGCATTGGTTTAGGAACTATCTTTACAAATATTTTATGAAAAAATGATAAAATAATTAATTTTTCTGATAATTTTTTATATTTATCATAAAAATGATGTTAAAAACTTTCCAAATATAGTTTAAAAACTACCAATTAAAATATTTTATTAGCCACATCAGCATTTGCTGTGCAAATAGGACACTGTTTGTCATGTAGAACTTTCTTGTTAGTGGGTTGATAACAAAGACTAAAATGGAAATAATTTTCTGTTCTAGGGTAGACACGAAATTAATTTAAAAACCAAAATGAGATTAGACTCAAAATGTAGGGTTGGCCTTGTATCTTCGCATGTTATGGTTTGCTAGCTCGAGGTTCTACCACGTGTATGGTCTTCAAAAGCAAAAGTAAAATTTTATTCTTTTGGTATGACTTTTCTTCTCTTCTTTATTTTTTATTAAAATTAATAAATATATTAAATAAGATATAGATATAGTAAATTAGTAACATTGATTATATTATATTATAAATAATATAATATAATGTGTATTGTAGGGTTAATGGGCCTAGAATGTATGTTGGGCCAGCCTAAGAATGCTTGTAAGGTTGAAAACTCAACCCAACAATGTAATTGGTCCGAGAACATGAAAAGGCTCACTCCCGAAACAACATAAAAGGAGGAAGAAGTCATGTCTGGCCAAAACATTATATGGCATGACGTCCGAAGATGGGAATGTTATCGGCTACCACTGGCTGAGGAGGAGAAGGGTGATCTGGCAGTTTAAAGACATCATTAGTGAATATCTTGAACACGAAGGCAAAGGAAGTGAAGGTAAAAGATTTGGAGAGAGGGTATCAAATATCTAGGGTAAAGCTGTCACCACCGCATTGAAGGCTCTGCAACTACTTCTCTGGCTGCATTAATGGGGAAATGACGCATGAGTATTAGAATTCAGCCTTACAGCTACCGCCAAAGACTTTAGAAAAAAGGTGATGGGACAAATATCTAGATGAAGCCTTTAATCCACACGTGGAATAAAGAGAAAAAGGAGGAGGGTAATATAAAAGGCGAATGGTAGAGAAAAGATGAGGGGAAAGAAAAGAAAAACGAGATACAGGAGACGAAAACAACACACAATTGTATGAAATACCCAGTTGTTGCCCTCGGCATTTATATACAAAAGGGCTTTCAGTTATGTAAAGGTGTGAGGCACGCGTCCTGCGATCTGGCTTAAAAGGCTTGTTACCCAACGTCCATAGACCTAGATTTATAGCTCACTCTCTATAAATGTATTGTTTCGGGTTCTTTGAGCATGTTCCATTTATATTATTGGGGTCCAGTGCAACTTGTGTTCGTATATGTATTTTTTTTTTTTTTTTGAAGGAATATAATGTGTATTTTGTTATTTGATTAGTTTTTTTTTTTTAAATTCAATGATTATTAGTCTATTTATTAGCAATCTTTAACCTGTTAGTAATTTTTTTTTAATCTTAGCATATTACTTGATAGCTGATAATTTAAATTGAAAATCTAGAGATAATTTATAAAAAAATTATTAATTCATTTTTCAAAAGAAATGAGTATGATAATTTAGAATATAATATATTTTGTTTACCAAAAAAAAATAAAGAATATAATATATTTTTGGTTCTAATACTATTTTAGACCTTTGTATCTGCTGCTGATATGGTATATATAGCTAAATATATATATATATATATATATTTGCACATTTTTTTTTTATTTGGCCCCTCAAAGATGAATTCCTAACTCTGCCACTGTCTCAGTCTCACACTCATCTATGTCCCTAATAACCCTCATGTTCATCTTAGGTTTACTGATTTGGAGATTTGGGTTTGGGGGTTTTGAAAAGATTGATTTTCATTTGGGGTTTGGGTGATTGTTTATGGTTTCTATCCTCTTTGTCAGTGGTCATGATAGAAATCGTGTATAAAAGTTAGAAATATGAATTTATGAATTTACTAGTTGTATATATTGGAGATTCGACTGTTTTGGTGCTCTAGAAGATAATGACTACATGATATCATCGTATTACCATATTAAATCCATGTCCATAAACGACATGAACCAGATGGCTGAAAATTTGCGACCCCAACGTAAAATCCAATCCATAAACTACATGTACCAGATTATAAAAGAGGAGGTCGCTTAATTACTCAAAGATAGGTGCGTTCTTTGATTTTGTTGTTTGTTTTCTTTTTCTCTTTTTTTTTTTAATTAATTGGATTTCATTTTTTTTTTTTTGTCTCATTTCTCAAAACTAGAAACAGTTTGCGTAAAAGTGATTAACAAACAGATTATGGAAAGATTAACATTTAAAGAAAATTCCAAAAGTCAATTGATTTGGCAAAAGAGAAAACCCAACTGCCGAACTTCGCCATTGCCATCGTCGTTTGCAACTTTTGCTTTTAGCCGAGACAGTTGGGATTTGGGAATTAGGTACAGAGATGAGCGTGAGAGTGAGGGACTTTAATATTTTCCCAAGCTGAATCGCACGTGAGAAGTGAGAACAACAATTTAGTTTTTTATTTTATTTTATTTTTATATATATCTATACTATTACTTAAGTGGTTGCATGACTGCATCTGTTTGGTAAAACTAAATGATAGTTTGGTAAAAATACATGTCTAACTTGCACTAAAATATTACCTACAAAATAGGAAAACTCTTCTACCAATCCACTTCTTCAAAGTAACTATATATTTATTGTTCTTTTAAAATATAAAAATAAATTAAACACTCTACGTTTATCCAAAAACAAATCTAAATATCCTATAAAAAAAACTAAATATATATGAATAAATAAACTAAAGGACAATCTGAATTTTTTTTGTTCTAAAATACCCTTACATTCCTATGTTTAAGTAAAGACAAAATTAAAAGACAATCCGGTAAAAATATAACCCTAACTTCCACTAAAACATTGCCTTAAAAATAGGGTCACTTTCCTATTGATTTTCAAATTTATTTATCCGCTTATAAATTAGATTCTCAAAATAAAAATTATATTTATCTATACTATTATTTAAGCAGCTAGACCTATTTGGACTGGATTTTTTTTTTTGTTCCTAAATACCCTTATATTCCTAAGTTTAAGTAGAGATAAAACTAAAAGGACAATCCGGTAAAAATACAACCCTAACTTCCACTAAAACATTGCCTGAAAAATAAGGTCATTTTTCTATTAATTTTCAAATTTATTTATCCAATTATAAATTATAAATAAAAATTATATATATAGTTCCATTAACCCACTTCTTCAAAATAACTATACGTTTATTTTTTTTTTAAATTAAAAAATAAGTTAAACGCTCTATATTTATCCAAAAATAAATCTAAATATATAAAAAAACTAAAGGACAATCCTTTTTTTTTTTTTGTGTTCTAAAATACTCTTACATTAGAGACAAAACTAAAAAAACAATCTGGTAAAAATACAACTTTAACTTCCACTAAAATATTGCCTGAAAAATAGGGTCACTTTCCTATTGATTTTCAAATTTATTTATCTACTTATAAATTATAAATAAAAATTATATATATAATAAAAAACATAGATTTTTTTTTTTTTGCTACTACCACTTAAAATAAAAAAAAAAATAAAAAAAAAACCTCATCTCACGCGCGAAGCGTGTGTGACAAGGCTAGTATATATATATATATACACTACTATTTAAGCTGCTGCACCAATTTGAACCGGATTTTTTTTTTGTTCCAAAATATTCTTACACTCCTAGGTTTAAGTAGAGACAAAACTAAAGGATAGTTTGGTAAAAATACATGTCTAACTTGCACTAAAATATTGCCTATAAAATAGGAACACTCTTCCACTAACCCACTTCTTCAAAGTAACTATATGTTTATGGTTTTTTTTTTTAAAATAGAAAAATAAGTTAAATATCTCACGTTTATCCAAAAACAAATCTAAATATTTATAAAATAAATAAAATAAAAAATAAAGAACAATCCGGATTGTTTTTGTTCTAAAATACCCTTACATTCCTATGTTTAAGTAGAGACAAAACTAAAGAACAATCCGGTAAAAATAAAACTCTAACTTCCACTAAAACATTGCCTGAAAAATAGGCTCACTTTCCTATTGATTTTCAAATTTATTTATCAACTTATAAATTATATTCTCAAAATAAAAATTATATATATAATAAAAAAAAACATAGATTTTTTTTTTCTACTACCACTAAAATAAAAAATAAAAATAAAAATAAAAAAGCCTCATCTCACCCGCGAAGCGCGTGGGATGAGGCTAGTATAATTTTAATGTTTGTGGTTGTATTGTTGCCTAATGAGGTGGCATATAATTAATTTTTTATTACTACATTTGACACATCAGACTTTTCCATCTAAAGGATAACGGTAAAGACCAAAATGATACAACACTGAAAGACTAGAGACTAAATTGATACAATTGAAAAGTTAGGGACCAAATTGAAATATGGTATAAAAGATAGAGACCAACATGGTAGTTTACCCTAAATTTTATTAACCACAATTGATATTATTTAATTTTTTTTTTTTTTTTTTTTTGAGAAACAAAGGCACACACATACAAAGAAGAGAGAAAGGGGTTCTAACACAGTTTAAATGTTTTAGATAAAAAAAAAATTGTTATATAATTTAGAGATTGCTTAATTAGAGTATACTAAGAGTTTTTAAAAATTATTAAACATATACAAATTTAATCATTGTTAAATAATTTAAATAATGCACATCTCTTTACATGCTTAAATATATACAATTCAATATAAGGTAAATATAATAACAATAAAAACTAAAGCATTTTTTTTTCCATAGATGACAATTGCAATAAGGATCTTCATCTCCTTACCCAAACATCCACAATTGTTCTTTCTTCTAAAAATAAAATATTAAAAACGTAATGGCCGTATCTCTAATTTCTAAATGACAAATAATAAAAATATTACAATTTTGATTTAATGAGTCCATATTTTGATTTAAAAAAGGATTCTATGGTATTGATCTTTAATTTTGAAAAAGCAACCAAAGCCCAAAATGATAGGCATAAGGGAACCTCGAAAACATAGACATTGAAATGGTTTACTCTCAATAAACACTTTGCTAAGTTCTTGTCCAAGATCTCTGTATCTATCTCATGCTAATATATTATCATAATAAGATTTGACAAAAGAATGGTAGTTTGTGACATAACAAGCATGGACACTTCATTTGGGACATTATACCTATGTCAGACACTTGATATGTATGAGACACTTTTGCATGTGTATTCTAATAGTGTCTTTTTTTAAATAATTATAAAAATGGAGGACACGGCCAAGACACAAAAACAAGAGTAATATAATAGGATTTCACAAAACAAAAAGATCATTCATGCTCTAAATAGTAATAGTGTGTTTTAAAATTAATAAATATCTTTATTCTTAGTCTGTATTTTAATTTCTAAACATCCTTTAATATTCATAAATTTTCTTTATTATCTATTATTACTCTTAATTTGATACATATTTAACATATGTGAAAAATAAATGCTTATTAGTATATAGAAAATATAAATTCAAATATATTTAATAATTATTTATTATTCATGTTCTGTTGTATCCATGTCTTTTTTTTTTTTTTTAATTTCTATGTTGTCATGTTGTACCAATACTCGTGTCCATGCTTCTTAGAGCATCAACATTGATAGTGCTAAAATTTTTAGTTTTTAGCACCTCAAAAACCTAGTTTATCTATTTTACAATACATTTAACATTAATGGTTCTATTTATTTTGGCACTTCATTTAAATATTCTTTCTTTATTATTATATTTTAATTCTTACTTTATTTTTTGTCTCTTTATCTCTCTTCCTCTTTGTCTCACTCTCACTCTCTTCTATGAAGCAAGAACAACCACCAGGGACAATCTACTACCAACATAACCAGCCACCATAGGGCCACAAACTCACCGTTCTAAAAAAAAAATCCATATTAAACACACCAAAAAATCACCACAACTCTAATTTTAAAAAAAAAACAACCACCACACCCACCACCACAAACCCACCTCAACATCCATCACATACCCACCTCAAAAAGCACCACAAACAACCACAAAACCGTAGCAACCCACCACCCACTACCACAAACACCCAGAACCAACCACCACAAACACCCATACCCCACTACAAATCTAATTTATATAAAAGTAAATAAACAAATAAACCACAAACTGCCATAACCGATCATCGCCATCGTCATCCTAGTAAAACCCAAACGAAAGCCAAAATCCCCTCTCTTGAAGCTCCGTTTTTGAGATGAGAACAGAGAGGAGAGAGAGCAAAAAGATATAGTGAGCTCTTAGAGCATTTCCAATAGGCTCTCTAAAGCCACATTTTTGGAGAGAAAACCAACTAAAAACAGCCTCCAACAACCTCTCTAACTCTAATTTCGTTTAAAGTCTCTTCACCTGCAGAGCACTGTAGCAATTATTGTAGCAACTCCAAATATTTTTCACTCTTAAAATAATCACCAATTAAATAAAATAATGATTCTTTCTCTCTCATCCTTTTTCTCTTTCATTCTTCACTCTCTCTTTCTCCATCTCAACAGTTACAAAGTAAAACATACCACAATTAGAATAAACACACAAAACACAATCAAAAGATTTGAAACACAAAAACAATCTTTCTCATAAGCCTAATGAAATCAGAACAATAAAAGCAAAAAGACTGCATTTTGTTGGCAGTTGGGAGGAGGACAAGTGGCTGTAGAGGCGGAGCAAATCGGCTATGGAGAAAGACTCATTTGGGCCGCATGAACTACACGCTTGTCATGCTCCTCATCCTCTTCCTCCGCCACCTCTGGCACCCGATCTCCATGATTATCTTCCTCACCATCTTCGTCGCTTGGTCTTTCCTCTCTCTCAGTTTTTTTTTCCCTAAAATCCTCTGTCTATTTGAGTCTTTGAGTTTGAGATGAAGATATTTTTTATTCTTGTAACTTTTGGTATGTGGTGGAGAATTGGTTTGTTATTATAGTGGAGTGAGTGTGTTGTGGAAACAATGGGTTGCAACTTGTAAATATAAAAGTGGTGTGTACCTGTATGGTGGAAAATTGGGTCGATGATAATTAGAAAAATTTTATGATTAGATACTTTTTTATTTTATTTTTAGAAATGCTATGTCCACAACATTTTCATAACAAATTTTAAGTGGTAGGTTATCATTGGTTGTTATGAATAGGAAAAAAAGTAATTTAAGTTGTAGATTCAAATTAGAATCAGTAACAACTTACCACATATGATTTATTGTGAAAATATTGTGGACATAACATTTTTTTCTTTTTAAAAAAATTAAAAAAATGGGCTAATGATAAATTAATGGATAATAATAAATAAATAAATACTAACAACTCACTATAGTGTTATCTCAAGTGCTTTAAGAGATCCATTGAAAAAAAAGACCTTCCACAATGAATAAAGAAAGAGAAAACATAGTACAAAGGGTAAATGAGATAGAGAAAACATAGAGAGTATGTTGAAAAGTGTGTTTGAAAAAGTAAGTAGGCAAAGGGTAAATGTAACTACCCACTCTCCAAATAGTACAAAAATTTAGAAAAGCTGCTGAAAATGCTCTTAAAGATAGCAGTTTACTATTCACAGATTGCAAATTTTTTAGAGTGGCATGTTTTTTTAGCTTTTAGGTGCTAAAAATAGCAATTTGGCTGATGCTCTTAGTTTGTGAAAGTAGTGACAGAGTCAGAACTTTAAGTTAAGAGGGGCGACTCTAACCTCTAACTTGGCAGCTTCTTAGTCGCTGAGGTTTTCTTTTCTTTTTTTTTCTTTTGAGTTTTTGATGTGTGTGTCAGCTGGGTAAAAGCAAAATTATTCTGTTTAAAACTTTTTAAAGGGCCAGTTGTTTGTTTGAGTAAAATTGGTTAATTGGACTTAATTCTTTTTAGCTTTACTATTGGTGATTTTTGTTGTTGCACAAATGTTTTTGGGCTAGTATATGTTGTTTTAGATTTTAAATTTATAATTTTTTTTAATGGCCTTTAAAATGAGGAAAGTGCTAGAGGGAGTTTGTTGATATAGTGAGTGATTATTGGTAAGTAAAAAAGTTATGTAAGTGATAAGCTCAAATGCAAACCAATAAAAATTTGTATCTTAACGGTTTATAAAAATGTTGTAGATAAGTTCATAACAATAACGTTACACTAAAAAGAATCAAAGATATTGTTAAGGGGGTAAAATGTAATTTTATAAAACAAGATTACTAGAATTAATGCATATATATATATATATATAAGAGAGGATGTTCTTTTTTTCATAGGATGTTCAATTTAGCTTTACTAAATAAGAGAGGGAAATTTGTGTGTGTAATCAACTAAATAAGCAGATTAAGTTGTGAACTAACTCCTTGGGGATGGCATCCATACTAATCTGTCAGCTCCAGCGGTGTTATTGAGATGGTTTCTTCTGATTTGGGTGGCAGTGTGTTGATCAAAGAGTTGGGAGAGCTTATTTGTGTCCCAAGATTGTCCATTACTTGCCATGAGGATCAGCTACCATTCTTATGTCTAATAGTACGTTCGAACAAGGCTGAGGTTTGAATGTATCCATAGTATGGGACCTATCGGGTCTTTCCCAAATTCTGACTGCTCCCTTAGCCTAACAAATAGCATGAACTTTTCAAGTAAAGGCTTGGTCTTGCAAATCCCTTTCGAAGTGTATAAAGAGTAAGGGCTGGCTTGAGGAATCAAGAAGGAAAAGTTTGTTTAAAATACTTTTCCTTCAGTGACCTCACACAGACCTTGTCATTTTCAACAGTTAGCTGTCACCCCAGCTTTGCCAATTAGGCTGTATTCTTTGTCAACAACTCTCCCTAAGCCTAAACCCCCATAGGCTTTTGGTTTGCATATAATCTTCGAGGATTTTGGATAGTGTCTTCTCTGATTATGAACAATTTGTCAAGCTTTTTGCCTGTGCTTTCTGGATTGGAGATAACAGACATGAGATCGTTAGGCATGACACTGAGCTAGAACTGACCAACTTGAATTGGTGGCGGTGCAATTTGGATGAGCATGACCCAGTTTTCCACACTGATAACAGGAAATTGGAATTTGCTCATATTTGAATTGGATCCATTGGTCTGGCTTTACAACTAAGTGGTAACCATCTTTGGGGGCCAGAGGCCTTCCTCAAGGACTTTTTCATGTCTCCTTGGAATTTAAACAAGAACATGTTTCAACCCTATATCCATTGGAAATTTGGAAGATACAACGAGCCACTGGAGTCCATATTAGGTACCATGCATTAGGCTTGCTTTGTGGGCACACTGTCCCAACTGCATGCATGAGCATGTACTCGAATTTTGCAGGGAATTTTGTGCATGAATAGTGGTGTGCAATTGGATTTTGGAAAGTCCAAAATGTGTTGCTGTTGAGAACTGTTTTTAGGTGCTACCAAATTGTGCTGCTAGTCTTAGTTTAGATGGGGATGGTTAATGGTTATATGGATGTGTTGAGAGTAATTAAGGTGGTATCTTGTATATTGAACATATGGAATATCACTTTAACATACAAGTGACGTCAAAACGCATTTTGGATACATATATATATATATATATATATATATACATATATGATTAGAATGTTGTATAATATTCTTTATCTCATAAAATGCATTTTGGATGAGGCAATTTAATATTAATAAGGGAAAATTGCATTTATGGTTCCTCCAATATGAGGTCAATTCAATTTTGGCCCCTCAAATTTTTAAAATCTAACCGTTAATCCTCTTTGTCTATTTTACGTTAGCATAAACCAAAATCAAAGCAATCCCATATTTAAGGTACTAAATAATCCGTACTTCATATTTAAAAGACTAAAAAATCGACCCATATTCTAAAGGACATAAAATGCAAGTAAGAAATGGATGTAAAGCAATAAATGGACCATAAAAAGATGCTAAATTGTTACAAATTAAAAATTGAAGGATCACCACCGCTCCCCCTTGATGCGGTAGTCACTCTATAAGTACAGATGCTTGTAAGATGTGGGGAGCAAAGGCCGTAGTTTAAGTCTCCAGGAGAGAGTTTTACACATATATACACTTAACACATATACACTTAGATTAGACTAGAGTAGAAATTATATCTTATATAAAAAAAAAAAAAAAAATTGAAAGGCCAAAATGGCGTTGATTTGGGGGCTTGGGAATTGGGATGGGTTCACATCATGGTTTGGCAACTCCTAGTCTAGATATGCGAGCTGGGAGGAGTATTATTTTTTTTTTTTCCATCATTTGGGCCATGTCGAAATTCCAGTTGGGCTAATCAAGCATTCAGTTGGCCTTGGTTGCTAATTAGTTTCGATGGAAAACGTTACATCAATTACCAAGATAGTTTTTTTTTTGCGTTTTCCCACGTCGGTAGTATTCAAAAAAAAATATCTTTTTATTTCTCTTATTTAGTTTGGCACAAGATAGAGTTGTTATTAGACAAAATTTTCTAGAGAAAAACTATATTTCACTTAAAACTAAATAAAAGAAGTCAAAAGATAATTTTTCAATTCATTTTAAGGTCGATACTAAACATAAAAAAACAAGATAATTTTCTAAAACATGCTTTTGAAAAATGATTTATTTTTTATAAAAATGTTAATGTCAAAACAAATGGAGCCAATTTCACCAAATAGTTTTGTTTTTGTATTTTTATTAGGGAGGGGGTATGAAAACAATTTCATATACCAGGACACCAGGTTGCCTGAACTCTAAACAAAATTCGGATAATCAAATATTATATCACCTGAAATCCCAATTACTTTTGCATCACGATGCTATGACCATTTGTATGATATAAAGATAGATAGGAACGTATGAGTCTTTTTTTTTTTTTTTTTACATGGAAGTATGGAACGTATCAGTCCCTTGAACCAAGAGAAAAAAATGATCCGTCTTTCAGAAAACACAAATGCATTGAACTATAACAGTAGATGGAAAGAGAGAAGGAAATGAAGGTACCAAATTTTACCATAGATGGTCTTCGTAGTAATAAATATACATACAACACATGACAAAGTTTACACAAAACACAGATAGATACTAAGGAGGCAGCATTTATACAAGTGGATACTGCTGTTCATGAAAGAACTGTACAATACAAGAAATTCAATAGAATGACACAGGCCTATTTATGGATGTCCCTTGACCGTCCCTCAAAGTTGACCATCTCTGTAATGAACATTGGATTGAGGGTTTTATATGGCCTGAATTCAAGAAGTCTTTCAAAATAGGACTTCTGCAATCCATGATTCCAAGCAATGTGAGAGCGGACCCAACCTGGACAGTCTCCGGGTGCACCAGTAACTATGACGGCTGTATTCTCATTAGCAAAATTAGCTAAAGCTATTGTTGCTTCCGGCTCCGTGGTTGATGAGGCATCCACTAGAAAAATATGACTAAAATGTCCAGCAGGTATACCTTCGTTGTATAGTCGAAAGCTACTCACAAAAGTTGACAGAATTATCTTATACTTTCGAAGTTTTGCTAGTGGAGGACATGTAAAACATTCATCTTTTATAGGACATGAAAGCAGAATGTCAACGGGTACACTTTTTACCTCTCGAAATGCAGCATTGGCTCGAAACATATCTGAGTCTGGAATCACTTCCCTTAAACTAATTGTCATCTCATCACATGTGTGATTTGTAGGTGCACATATAAGAATCCGACTCTCTTTAAAGGTTTTATATAATTCAATTACTGCTTCACAAACAACCAGTCCAGTTCTTGCAGTTGCTGGTGCTTTTGGTTCAGGTACAGACCTTTTCACTTCAGTTCCGACGAGCTCGCCCCCAAGAAGATAAGGTGGTAAGCCCCGAAAGCTTAAAATCCGGCGTACTGAATTTAACTCATTTGTATTGAGTTTATCATAGGCATCAAGCAGAGCAGGTGGGCTAAGGATGTTCTTCCGAAAGTCGCATTCAGGAAAGAGTAAGTTGTGGGACAAAGGATCTAATGCAAATGAAGCTTCTATTGCTTGATGAGCCCTTTTTAGACACACTCTGCTGAATGAGAAGCTGATATCATATTTGCGATTAGGATGATGCTGTGAATGAAAATCATCTCCAAATTCAACTAATACACGATTGCTTCTCACCACACGATAGACAAAACCCTGCTTACCATTTGGACTGTTAGTGTTGTAAATAAGATCATAAAATGGAAAAAAAAAAAAAAATGATGTTTATAAGCACTCTATAAAATAATTCTCAAAATTCAGTTTGGCACAGAATAAATGTGAACAGTATTATTTATTAGGTATGGACTTTGATCAGCTGGTAACTCCATATGTCAAAAGTGGATATGATAACCTAGATCTGTGTATACGTGTCATTGTACCTGATATATATTAGTCCGAACCACGTTTATTCCTTAGTGCTTCCGCTTTCCCTTTCTCTCTCTTTTTATTTTTATTTTTTCTTTTTTCATGAAATCTCTCACTCACAACAATTTAACAACTAACATGAACAAACAGCTCAAGAGCTGTTCATCCATTCAATATCACTTGAGGATGCATCCATGTTATAAATTTTGGCTCTACGAGAATCCCATTTTTGCATCAAAGCAACCAAAGATCCTTGCTGCCAAAGTAGAAATGTTCAATAATCTGTAACCTCTGAGTTTCTCAAGTGAATTAGGGACACACAATAAGGATATAGTACGGGTCACATAGATTTTCCTGAACAGATGATAACTGTAGCATTATCTGTGCTGAGGTTGGCTGCTCACTCATCTCGTTTCAAAAGATCCACTAAGATATTTGAGAAATTAAATTTAAAAAATAGTATAAGTAGCCTCTGCATAACCATAGTCAAGGCCAATAATGCAAGAACAACCCCATCAAAAGGTCAAATTAGCTGACTGTGTCACTTGTTGATTGGCTGGCTATATAATAGTTAAAGTCAGATGTATTGGACAGAATTCATAACAAAAAAGGCCATTTACTGGGAAGAATTCATAACAATTTATTTTAATAATGTGCATAGCTTTAGGTTAATTAAGGAAAATTCAAAAAATGCTGTACAGAACTACCGAAATACTAGACCAGTTTAAACTCAAAGAAAAACAAGTTATCTAATCATAAAACTCAAGACTACCTCCAGAAAAATTATGTGATTTAATCATGTGTTAATTAAGAATAAGCTTACCTGAAATGGCTCAACCTTTTTATCTGAAGGTCGTGCATAGACCATATCCCTTGATAAAAGATATGGCCGCTTCTCATGAATACGATCAATGTCAAATGCTACAAAGATTTTATTGTCCTTCTCATCACTTCCTTTGAAATATTTATTCTTGTTTGATTTTTTAAAAACTTCTGCTTTCTCCAACTCCAATGTCACGTTCTTCAATATGAAATTACTCCATTTCTAGTTCCAATAAAAGCATAAATTACTACAAGCCAAAGTGCAAAAGCATAGATTATTCCATCAATCACAACATTTTACTAGATATACTACTTAAAATCGTCAAAGAAGCCAAAATATATATCATTGAAATTGTAAGATGGATATCTGAAAATAACAATGTAAAATACTCCCTCAAAAGATCTCCTTGTGATTTAAAAGAGGTGTCAAAATGGGATACTAAAGAAAGATAATCTAAGAAACTTTCAAATTCCATCAAAAAAAAAAAAAAAACTTTTGAATTTTTGCTTTGCTCCTATGGAAGGTTTTAAGAAAATGAGTTGGTTCATTTACATTGCCACACTCACTTATTCACGAGTATAACACTTTATACGGAATTTTCTAGAAAATTCCGTTTAAATCTAGGAACTTCGCTTTCCATTTAGTATCAGAAGAGGTGATCGTTTAGAATATATACTTGTTTAAGATGCTCTAGGTTCAAATGCTATTGTTGAGAAAAAAAGAAAGTAATCATTTATTACACCTGCAATCAGATACCCTTTTAACAAGCATTCAAGTATTTCCAATAGAGAAATTTAAAATTTTAATTCCTAAAGTCAACGCATAAACAAAATTCCATCATCCAGGACAAACTCATCTTAAAAACAATAGAAGAATTTGATTTCACATCCTTTTAATCATATACTAGAAATTGATCCTGTGAATGAACAGAAGTAATTGTTTTGAACGCTATAACAAATGGAATAAAACCATTCCATTTGAACATAGAGCACATTGGAAGATCATTTCAGTAGATGTGTAAAATAATGCCTTGATTTCATTATGTATCATTACCTCTGACACAGGTTCCAGGACTTTATATCATATGTTTATCTGATTGGATCAATTTCAAGTTGAGGCCTTCTTCCAATTAAACACTGTAAGATTTGAAATAAAATCCTAAGCATATATGTGATCACACAACCAATTTAAATTTACTTAGCTGCAAATGCAGAGACCGGTTTGAAAATCATAAGAAGAAATTTCTTACATCATTTAATGGAATCTTTATCCATGAATTACTAGAATATCAAGTTTTGCTAACCAAAAAACAGAATGCTAAATAACTGATGCTGTGCACAATCACATCAATTTTGGCAACAAAGTCTCTTAATGAGTTGAGTTACTGCATAAACTAAAAGTGCATGCCTGCCTAAAATTTTGACTTTCTTTTACTGATAGCAGTATGATCCCTTCTTTCACACACACCATGGAAAGCATTGCATATGGGAAACACCCACAACTCAACTAAAACCCAATTTAAGAAGAGGGCTGACCAAAATGAGATTACATTTACAGTAGAAACCAGCAATACATTGCTTCTCCTCGTCTCCAGTAAGAGGGAGTTCCCAATTGGCTTTCCACGACATCTTTTACATAGGTACCAAAAATTGTTTTGTATTGAAGGCAATATGCATGCAAACTATAGAGCTCGAATGAGTCACACCTGCAACATGTTTAGCATTCAGCTCCTCTACCCCCATTGATTTGCATCCCAGTATTAATTTTCAAAAATACTTCTTTCATTTTTTCAGTGTTTCTAAATGTATATGCATGTTTATCTATGTTGTTTGAAATTAAATTAGTAAAAACTGGATCACTAAATTTTATCAGATGCTTCATAACTACCTCAATTAGACCTGATCCAAATCTTACAAAACCCAAACCACTCTAGCTCTAGTTATTTTTATACTGCAGTAGTAGTGCTAAATACTAAACAGGATGAGGTCTTAGCCCATGCCTTGGTACCAGCTTAACATATATTCATTTTGAAATCTACAATGTGTTTGGATGGAGCAGAAAGGAGGGGAAAGGAAGGGGGGGGGGGGGTGTTTAACGTTGTTGGGATTTTTTTGTTTTTTAAGGGGGAAGGGGTTTGAGGGTATTAAGCCCCTCTTTTTCGATTGTCAATTTTCCCTTATAATGCCAATTTATATCTATTTCTTTAAATTGAACAATATAGGGGTACAATTGTTAATGTAAATGATATCTTATAAACAAGATTTCAAAGAAGATAGTACACAAATTTGTATGATATACCAAGTAACATTCTGTTGACAAAGTAGTTAACTTACCTCCAAGTAGTAATCCTCAGCATATAACAGAGCAGCAAAAAAAGCCTTATAAGTTGAAGAAGATAAAGGCTGTTTCAGAACTTGAGGAACAATGTCTCTCTTGATCTGACCTTTGATATCTTCAGGAATAGCATATATGGGTGTACCGTTCTCACATATATAACTCATCTTCCCTTCTTCATCTGTTACATTATTGGGAGCTGTATGCAGAATTGTCTTAAAAGCTGGAGGCTGATTAGTGGAAGTCTGACAAGGCCCCGAGGCAGATGAACTTGGGGCCACTGAAGGCGAAGATTGAGGTGGTTTTTTGGAAGTTGGAGTAGAAGAAGCTGGAGGCGGTTCAGTGGTCTTAGGGAAAGATGCGTATGATATAGAAGAAGCAAGTGGAGGTTTAAGGGATGATGGAGGTGGGCTAGAGGACGAGGGAGGTGGTTTAGACGAAGATTGTGATAGGTTTGAGGAAGATGTGGATGGTATAGAAGAAAATGTAGGTGGCAATGGATTTGAACTTCTAGAACTGGGTGGTTTAGATGGAGACTGAAGTGGTGTAGAAGAAAATGTGGGTTAATTAGAAGAGGATATAGGTAGCAATGGACTTAAATCTTTGGATTCTTTGAAACTTTGTCAGAACTCAAAACATGTTGCGGCTTGTCTGTCACGAAATTGCTTTTCCCCGAATCTACAACTTTGATTTCATTACAAGAAGATGAAGAAGCACTTGGTTCTGACGTTGGTAAATCTTTTTTTTCTGACTTTGGTAAATCTTTTTTCCCAGTAGAAGGGTTGCCAGGACGCGTGGGAAAGATTTCAAGAAAGATTTGTAAAGAAAGATTTCAAGAACCCAAAGACGCGTGGGAAGATTCGAAGAATAAAGTCAATAAACCACATATTGTGTGTCCTTTTGAGATTAATCCCCTCTTTGGTTGCTGAGAAAATAAGAACAATGTTTCAAAATGTGAAACATGGAATTCTCAATTCAAAATGAAAATCTGACTAGGCTGACCACAAGTTATTGCCTTACTAACAAGTCCACAGCACAATTTTTATACATATGCTGATATGATTTATTGTGATTGGCTTATAATAATAATGGTGTAATCACAACAACTAATGTCAACCGTTATGAAAAATGTTGTATCCTACGATATTTTTGTTTCCTCAAGTTCGAAACTTTAAAAATTCTATATTGTTTTTATTAAAAAAAATATATATTGCTAATTTTTATTGGTAATAAAGAAAAAGAATCAGACTGATCATTTGAAACGCACAGCACTAATCAGACTATATTGGATATACATACATGCATGCATACATACATATATATATATATATATATATATCATATACCAAATATGAAAAAATTGGAAATTATTTTTGTTTTCAGAGAGTGAGTGAGGGCTTGTTGGTTCTGATGTACAAAAGAGAAAAGGTAGCAAAGAAAATGTGGAATCTCATAGATCTTCATGGTTCTGATCTACAAAAGTTAAAACAAAACACAACAAGAAGATCAGACAGCCAAGAGGCTGATTTCATTCTTTACTATATCAACCTTTTTCCCAAGCAACCAAACAGAACAAAAAGATCAATTTTAAA
Source organism: Castanopsis chinensis (assembly GCA_032878915.1). Classification (NCBI taxonomy): domain Eukaryota; kingdom Viridiplantae; phylum Streptophyta; class Magnoliopsida; order Fagales; family Fagaceae; genus Castanopsis; species Castanopsis chinensis. Next base: position 3,999,913 of record JAVQMG010000105.1, read on the forward strand.
AATCTGAAAAAGTAGATCATATAGAACTGTACTTCATCTTGTTAGAATGATTAAACACAGAGTAGAAGGGAGACCCACCTGGATTCTTGACTCAAACACTGACAGTCAGAATTCTGGTTCTGAGCTGCACTCACAAACACTTGCAGACTCGTATGATAAACAGATAAAGGTTGACGAAGCAGTAAATTTCAAATATTTTCCGTGCCAAGATGTAGTAGAGTACGAGCCAAGCTGGCAAAAGACTAGGGTTGAGCATTTTTCTAGTAGCTAGTACACGCATGGTTTCTTATTTGATACTAAAAAACACAAGTACAAGTAGTGTAAAAATTTTTTATTTTATTTTTCATACTAGGTAAAATTTCTATTCTAACTTAATTTAAATATTTATGTGTGTGAAACTCTCTTTTTAGAGACTTAAACCTCAACTCTTACATTTCACACTCTACAAACATTTATACTGGTGAAGTGACCACCGCACTAAGAGTGCGCAATGGCAAGTAATGTAAAATTTTGTTTGTGTGCAACAAGTTTAATCCATAAATACATGCCAGAAAATCTTAATGAATGTCCTAAAAGTATTGGTTTAGGAACTATCTTTAGAAATATTTTATGAAAAAATGATAAAGTAATTAATTTTTCTAAAATTTTTTTATATTTATCATAAAAGTGGTGTTAAAAACTTTCTTGATATAGTTTAAAAAATTACCAATTAAAATAATTTATTAGCCACATCAGTATTTACTGTGTAAATAGAACACTCCGTCTGTCACGTAGGATTTTTCTGTTAGTGGGTTGATGATAGAGACTAAAATGAAAATGATTTTCTGTTTTTAGGGTAGGTGCGAAACCAATGAACCAAAATGAGATTAGACCCAAAATGTAGGGTTTATCTGGTTTGTTGGCATGTTATGGTTTGCTCTAGGTTCTACCACGTGTATGGTCTTCAAAAGCAAAAGTAAAATTTTACTCTTTTGGTATGACTTTTCTTCTCTTCTTTATTTTTTACTAAAATTAATAAATATATTATATAAGATATAGATATAGTAAATTAGTAAAATTGATTATATTATATTATAAATAATATAATATAATGTGCATTTTTTTTTGAGAAGGAATATAATGTGTATTTTGTTATTTGATTAGATATTTTAAATTTTCAATTCAATGATTATTAGTCTATTTATTAGCAATTTTTAACCTATTAGTAATTTTTTTTAATCTTAGTTGTTACTTAACGGCTTATAATTTAAATCGAAAATCTAGAGATAAATTTAAAAAAGCTCTTAATTCATTTTTCAAATGAAAGGAATATGATAATTTAGAATATAATATATTTTTGGTTCTAATACTATTTTAGGCCTTTGTATATGCTGTCGATATAGAATATAAAGCTAAAAAAATATATACTTGCACATTTTTTATTTGGTCCGCTCAAAGATAAATTCTTAGCTCCGTCATTGTCTCACTCTCACGCTCATCTCTGTCACTAATAACCCTCATGCTCATCTTATGTTTACTGATTTGGAGATTTGGGTTTGAGGGTTTTGAAAAGATGGATTTTCATTTTGGGTTTGGGTGATTGTTTATGGTTTCTATCCTCTTTGTCAGTGGTCATGATAGAAATCGTGTATAGAACTTAGAAATATGGAATTACGAATCTACTAGTTGTATATTAGGCATATGGGAGATTTGACTGTTTTGGTGCTCTAGAAGATAATGACTATATGATATCATCGAAATTATTATTACCATATTCAATCCATGTCCATAAACTACATGAACCAGATGGCTGAAATTTTGCGACCCCAATGTAAAATCCAATCCATAAACTACACGTACCAAATTATAAAAGAGGAGTTCGCTCAATTACTCGACGATAGGTGCTTCTTTGATTTTGTTGTTTGTTTTATTTTATCTTTTTTTGGTTGGATTTCATTTTTTTTGTCTTATTTCTCAAAACTGGAAACAGTGTGTGTAAAAGTGATTAACAAACAGATCATGGAAAGATTAACATTAAAAGAAAATTCCAAAAGTCAATTGATTTGGCAAAAGAGAAAACCCAGATGCCTGGCTGACTTCGCCATTGCCATCGTCGTTTGCAACTTTTGTTTTAGCCGAGACAGTTAGGAATTAAGTACAGAGATTTTTTTTTTTTTTTTGATAAACAATTAAGTACAGAGATGAGCGTGAGCGTGAGCGTGAGAGTGAGGGATTTTAATATTTTCCCAAGCTGAATCTCACGTGAGAAGTGAGAACAACAATTTAGTTTTTTAGTATGTGGCTGTATTGTTGCTTGTTGATGTGGCATATAAATTAATTTCTTATTACTACATTTGACACATCAGACTTTTTCCTCAAAGGGATAACGGTAAAAACTAAAATGATACAACACTGAAAGGCTAGAGATTAAATTGATACAATTAAAAAGTTAGAGACCAAATTGAAATATGGTGTAAAAGATAAAGGCTAACTTGGTAGTTTACCCTAAATTATATTAACCACAATTGATATTATTTAAATGTTTTTTTTTTAGAAACAAAGGCACACACACAAAGAAGAGAAAAAGGGGTTCTAACACAAATTTAAATGTTTTAGATAAAAAAAAAAATTGTTATATAATTTAGAGATGGCTTAGTTAGAGTATACTAATAGTTTTTAAAAATTATTAAACATATAAAAATTTAATCATGCTTAAATAATTTAAATAATGCACATCTCTTTATATGCTTAAATACATACAATTCAATATTAGAAAAATGTAAAAATAATAAAAACTAAAGCATTTAAACTTTACAATACACTCAACATTAATGGTTCTATTTATTTTGCCACTTCATTTAAATATTCTTTCTTTGTTATTATATTTTAATTCTTACTTTATTTTTTTGTCTCTTTATCTCTCTTCCTCTTTGTCTCACTCTCACTCTCATCTATAAAGCAAGAAGAACCATCGGGCACAATCCACTACCAGCACAACCAGCCAGCACAACCTAGGGCCACAAACTCACCGTTCCAAAAAAAATTCCATATCAAATGCACAAAAAAAAATCACCACAACTCTAATTAAAAAAAAACAACCACCACAAACCCACCTCAACATCCACCATGTACCCACCTCAAAAAGCACCACAAACAACCACAAAACTGCAACAACCCACCACCCACAACCACAAACACCCAAAACCAACCACCACAAACACCCACAGCCCACTGCAAATCTGATTTATATAAAAATAAATAAATAAATAAATAAACCACAAACTGCTAGAACGGATCGTCGCCATCGTCATCCTAGTAAAACCCAAACAAAAGCCAAAATCCCCTCTCTTGAAGCTCTGTTTTTGAGATGAGAACAAAGAGGAGAGAGAGCAAAAAGATATAGTGAGCTCTTAGAGCATTTCTAATAGGCTCTCTAAAGCGACATATTTGGAGAGCAAACCAACTATAAATAGCCTCTAACAACCTCTCTAACTCTATTTTTTTTTTTTTAAAGTCTCTTCACCTGCAGAGCACTGTAGCAATTACTGTAACAACTCCAAATATTTTGCACTCTTAAAATAATCACTGATTAAATAAAATAATGATTCTTTCTCTCTCATCCATTTTCTCTTTCATTCTTCACTCTCTCTTTCTCCATCTCAAAAATTACAAAGTAAAACATACCACAATTAGAATAAAAACACAAAACACAATCAAAAGATTTGAAACACAAAAACAATCTTTCTCATACGTCTAATGAAATCCAAACAATAAAAGAAAAAAGAAAAAAACTGCATTCTGTTGGCGGTAGGGAGGAGGACAAGTGGCTATGGAGGCGAAGCAAATCGGCTGTAGAGAAAGACTCATCCAGGCTGCATGAACTACATGCTTGTCATGCTCCTCATCCTTTTCCTCCGCCACCTCTGGCACTCGATCTCCATGATCATCTTCCTCGCCATCTTCATTGCCTGCTCTTTCCTCTCTCTCAGTTTTTTTTTTTTTCCTGAAATCCTCTCTCTATTTGAGTCTTTGAGTTTGAGATGAAGATATTTTTTATTCTTGTAACTTTTGGTATGTGGTGGAGAATTGGTTTGTAATTATAGAGGAGTGGGTGTGTTGTGGAAACAATGGGTTGTAACTTGTAAATATAAAAGTGGTGTGTACGTGTGTGGTGGAAAATTGGGTCGATGATAATTAGAAAAAATTTATGACTAGATACTTTTTTATAATGGTTGTCAATGGGCCAGGTCGAGCCAGCCCGGCTCATTTTTACTTGGCCTATGGGCACAATAGGCTGGGCATAATAGGCTATTAACTAGTTAACGGACCGAATCGGGCTAGGGCGAAAGAGAAAATCTCAGCCCATGACCCTGCCCATTTTGTCTTTAGTGAGCTGGACTATCGGGTTAGGCCTAATGAGCTACCCATGCGCTTGTGTTAGCATATTATTTTTATAAGGAAAGAATCAATTTTTTATACGGGAATAATTAATCTATTTTTTTAAAGAAAAGAATTAAAGAATTTAATACTTAATTACAAATTTTTTTACAGTCAAATCTATTTAATTTTTTGTTTTGTTGATGGAAACCTATTTATTTTTTATTTATTAAGGCTTTAAATAGTTTTTTATTTTTATCTTTAATAATAAAAAAATGTCAAATGGTTAATTCAAATTTGCTAAACTACTAGAAAAATATATATTTAGTAAACTAAGTTTAGCACAATTACTTTGAGTATCTTAGTGGTTGAGAGAGTTCTCTTAAGAAATTCCTCTATAATATCTGAAGATCAATCCTTCATACACTTCCTATATATTTTTGTTATGAATTATGAGTTATTGGGCTAGGCTAACGGGCTGGGCAATGGGTTAAGCTACTGGGCTAGCCCGCTAGGTACCCATGGGCATAAAAATTAGCCCATGACCTAACCCACTAGGCTAGTGGGCTACCCATGGTCCTCAATAACTACGGGTCAAGCCACCCATTAGCCAAGTGGGCCGTCGGGTTTCTGGGTCAGGTTGTGGGCTATTTGATGACCCTTACTTTTACATTTTATTTTCAGAAATACTATGTCTACAACATTTTCATAACAAATTTTAAGTGGTAGGTTATTATTAGTTGTTATGAATAGGCAAAAAAGTAATTTAAGTTGTAGATTCAAATTAGAACCAATAATAACTTACCACATATGATTCATTGTGAAAATATTATGAACGTAACATTTTTTTTTCTTTTTAGAAAAATTAAAAAAGGGCTAATGATAAATTAATGAATAATAATAAATAAATAAAAACTAACAACTCACTATATTGTTATCTCAAGTGCTTTAAAAGATCCATTGAAAAAAAAGATCTCCCACAATGAATAAAGGAAGATTAAAAAAAAAATATATATATATATATATATATATTTTAAATGAGATAGAGAAAAGATAGAGAGTATGTTGGGAAGTGTGTTTGAAAAGGTAACTAAGTAAAGGGTAAATGTAACTATTCACTCTCCAAATAGTATAAAAATTTAGAGAAACTGCTGAAAATGCTCTTAAAGATAGCAGTTTACTATTCACAGGTTACAAAATTTTTAAAGTCGCATGTTTTTTAGCTTTGAGGTGCTAAAAATAGCAATTTGGCTAATGCTCTTAGTTTGTGATAGCAGGGACGGAGTCAAGACTTTGAGTTGAGCGGGGCAACTCTGACCCCTAGCTTGGCAGCTTCTTAACCGCTGAGGTTTTTTTTTTTTTCTTTTTTTTTTCTTTTGAGTTTTTGATGTGTATGTTTGCTGGCTAAAAGCAAAATTATTTTGTTTAAAACTTTTTAAAGGGCTAGTTGTTTGTTTGAGTAAAATTGGTTAATTGGACATAATTCTTTTTAGCTTTGCTATTGACGTTTTTGGGCTAGTATATGTTGTTTTAGATTTTAAATCTATAAATTTTTTTTAATGGCCTTTAAAATGAGGAAAGTACTAGAGGGATATTGTTGATATAGTGAGTAATTATTGGTAAGTAAAAAAGTGATGTAAGTGATAAGCTCAGATGCAAACTAATAAGAATTTGTACCTTAACAGTTTATAAAAAGGGATAATTACAGTAAACCCACTTGTGATATACCCCGTTTTCACTTTGTATACCTATGGTTTAATCATTCATACTTTACCCACCTGAACTTCAATCCGTTACCCATCTGTTACCCACATCACCCTCAGATGTTAGAAAAAACACATTTTTATTCAAAATTAGAACATAACACGGATCAAAACACGAACCCACTTTTCTTTTCCTCACAAGCCCTAGAAACACGAAAATCCCTGTAGAAGCCCCATTCTACATCTAATATTGAAATAGTGTTGCAAGTGTAAACCTTGATGAGCAGCGGGTTGTTCAAGAGACTAAAATCCTAATAAGAAATCAGTCATTATTTGGGTTTTTTTTTTTTTTTTTTTTGAGTAATCAGTCAATGGTCAATGTTATATGTAATGGAATGAAAATATTGGTTGTGTTTGTTGATATTTATGAAAAATGTGACCAGCTGTTGTTTAGATTTATGTTTGTTTATGGGCATTTTGTCTGTCGTGGTCATTGTGTCTCACAGTGGACCGAATGGGTAATTTTAGTGTTTCTGTCGATTTAAATTTTAGTGTTTGCATGTGCTATTTAGTAAAATAGAAACAAAACCAAAGCAAAAAGTGGTCCCTCTGATGTGTGTGTTACATCCCAAAAGCAAAACAGAAACATGCAAGTGTTTACTCTTTTGTGTCTATTGTTTACAATTCTTTAATTTTTAATTGTGTACGTGTCAAATGGTAATTTGTTATTGCAGATGAATGATAAGGAAGTGAAATTTGAGGTACATTATGGGGGTACTTTGTGTGGAACCTTAGTTTAGAATACTTTGGAAGAAAAGTTGAAATAGTACATAGGGATCTTGATAGGCTTAGTTATTTTGAAATACAAGGTATATGTGAGGAATTGGGGATTGATGAACCGCATAGGGTTTATTATTTAGGTCCTGGGGGCAACTTGGAGCAAGACTTGAGGTTCATACAAGATGATCAAGATGTGATGCCCATGCGCAAGCTTAATGAGGGAGGGTCAAGAGACACCATCATACTGTATGTAGAGAGTGGTCATGCTCCACTTGCAGTTGAAGTTCCTGATGTTGTTGGGGTTGGTGCAAGAGCTGCTGCAAGGGGTGCAGGGGATGGTGTAGGAGATGGCGTAGGAGCTACTATAAGGGGTGATGGTAGTGTGGGGGTAGAAGAGGAGTTTGATTGGTTGAATGAAGATCTGGAAGGAGAAGACTTTTCTAATCACATTTTTGGTGAGTCTTCTCCACCTCACACAGTGCCATCTGAGCCTAAAACTGTTCCAACCATTAATACACTACAACCAACCACTGATACACCTCATCCAAACACTAATACACCTCAGCCAAACACAGATGCACCTGGTCCAAGCAATGTTCCTCCTCCAAACATAGATTTAGATGAAGAGTGGGCTGAACCAACTTTAGAGGATGATATTGCAAGTTTGGATGGTTCTGATAATGAGTAGAGACTTGGAAATTTGGAGTTCAATGAGAGGATTGATATGGCAAATGTTAGGTTGGTAAAAAGGATGAAGTTCCCAACCTCCAAGGTGTTTAGGAAGGTTTTGAGGGAGTATGTGATTCAGTATCACATTGATATCAAGTGGAAGTTGAATGAGAAGAATAACATTTATGTACATTGTAAGAACAATTGTGGATGGAGGTGTTATACCTCAATGGTGACTGGAAAGTGCACATTTGAGATCAAGACACTTTATCCTGAGTGTACCTGGCAACGGATCAGGTTCGGGCCGGGTTTTTACATACCCGGACTCAACCCGCGGGGCAAGACTCGAAACCCGGACTTGGCCCGATTATTAATCGGGTTTTTTTCTCGGGGCCCAAACCCGCCCCGCGGGCCCCGTGGGCCCCGTTTATCTCTTGGGCCCAAATCTGGCCCAACCAAAAAAAAAAAAAATTTGAAGCCCATTACAATTTTTTTTCTAGATTCAAGCCATTTAACATGGCCCAAATGCCAAATTTTGACATTTAGGCCACATTAACATTATAAGGCAGCCAAATCAATCCAAATTATTAGTTAATTATAAATCAATAAATCACCTGTTAATTATAGATCAAATCTTCGATAAATCATAACTAAAATTTTAAATCAATAAATTACTTAACTAAGATAACCAGTTAATTATTAATCAACAAAATCATAGCTAAAATCACCCTCTAAACATAAAAATAAAATAAATCCAACAAGTCCAAAGAAATAAATATTACAAGTCCAACAAGTTCAAGAAATTAAAAAACTACAAAATAAATCCCACAAGTCTAAGAACTTGAAAAGGTTAAGAAATTACGAAATGTCTTATCCTTCACAAACCAACAAATTACAAAAGGCTTAGAATAATTACAAACCAACAAATTAATCCAACAAGTCTAAGAAATTAAAAGGGCTACTAAATTATTACAAAATGTCTAATCCTCCAAAATTGTGACACAACTCCCATCTTCTTCATTAGGCTTCCCACCATCAAGAATTGTTTGAAGATCACAATCACCAGACATAGTTGAAGAACCTACAACAATAATAAATTAAAAAATAGGATAAACTTCATCAATTTGTAACTAGTAAATATAAAAATACAATTTTGATTTTATAAATAGAAATTAGACAATTACTAACCGTTGATTTCACTCCATAACCAATTCTGAGCACACATCATTGCCTCTATAGTCTTGGGATGTAGCCTACTACGGTATGGACTTAAAAGTCTCCCACTAGTCCTAAAGGCAGATTCTGAAGCAACAGTTGTGACAGGAATGACTAAAATATCTCTTGCAATCCTTTGTAAAGCAGGATACTTAAGACCATTACTTTTCCACCATCCCAAAATATCAAAATCTTCACTTCTCTTCAACATTCCTTCATCAATGAAATGATCAAATTCCATTCTAGCACTCTCATGTTTCTTTGAACTATTATTCATAAACAAATCATAAAATGACATTGCCCCACTCAACCTAAACTTCATTTGTGCCGCAGGACTTGAAGTACTTGCAGGAATATGAGAACTTCCTTCATTATCTTCAGGGGAGTCATCTAAATTTCCATACTCATCAAGCAAATCATAATAAAAATTTTTAATTTTTTCAATCTCCAAATCAGAATTATCACCATATATGTTAGAATAATAAAACTCCAATAACTTTATCTTATATCTTGGATCTAAGATAGCAGCAACGGCAATAACAACACTAACATTAGCCCAATAAGAATTAAATTTAGCAAGCATGCTTTCTGCCATCGTACTTATCATCTCATTTGAAGACAAACTCCATTCATTCAATGCAATTTCCAACTCACACACCAAAGTAAAATACATATTAGTTGTGGGGTACTTACGACCTGAAAAAAACTCAGTCACACTATGAAACAACTCCAACCTCCCACAAATATCTTTGGCTAACTCCCAATCATGATCGTGTGGCAAAGAAGTATAAGATGTTTCACGTTTAGCCAAACGCGGGAAAACATCTTTATAAATCAATGCAGTAGAAAGTATTAATTAAGTTGAATTCCAACGAGTTTTACAATCTAAGACTAACTCTTTGGTGCATTGAGCACGCAATTGACGTGCATTTTCTTCAAAATTTTGCCTCCTTTTTGGTGATCCAGTCTAATAAATCACACTATCACGACTCCTTTCAATACCATCACCAATAAGAGATAACCCATCTTGAACAATCAAATTTAAAATAGGTGCAGCACACCTCATATGTAACATGGACCCACCCAGCATAAGAGAACTAGTATCCAGCTTAGTCAAGAGAAGTCTTATCATATCATCATTAGTACTACAATTATCAACAGTTATTGTGGACAACTTTCTATCAATATTCCACTCTAAAAAACAATCAACAAGGACTTCAGCAAGGACATCTTTTGTGTGTGGAGAAGGAACATAAACAAACCTAGAAAAGTAATAGGAATAATTATAACATAACTCAATAAACATTCTAAATGTAAAGTCTTTAACATTCTAAATGTAAAGTCTATAACATTCAATTTATAGATAAAAGAAAATTACCTTAAAACCCGGCTTTGCAACGTCCAACTATGATCAATAAAATGAGTGGTAATGACCATAAACCCTCTCTTTTTATTACTTGAAGTCCACATATCAGTTATAATTGCCATCCTACTTCCATTCTTGTCCGTCATCTTCAAAGCTTTCTCCCTCTCATTATCATAGATTTTAAGAATATCACTCTTCAAAGTATTTCTTGTGACAAGTTTCAAAAAGGTTGAAGAGAAACCCCAAATTCTCTAAACCCAATGTGGTCAACTATTGAAAGGGGGTATTCATGTAGGATGACCATACGAGCAAGATTATTCCTCACTTTGACTTGATTAAATTGGTAAGCATTTAAACTCATAGTTCCATACACCTTATTTTGTTGTTTAATTAAGACTTGTTGTCGCATATCCCTTATATCTTTAAACTTCAACCATGGATATCTTGCTAAATGATTACGCAAATGAGTTGTACCTTGGCTAGAATCACCCAAGTAAAGTTTGCTACAATGATGGCATTGGGCTTTAAATTTTCCATCAACTTTCTTCCTTGTAAAATGATCCCAAACATCTGAGGTAGTTTTTCTTTTTTCTACTTGTATCCAACTCTAAGTCCTCATTTGTAAGCTCTTGCTCTCCCTCTCCCTCTCCCTCTCCTTCTGCCCCTTCTTGTTCCTCTACCTCTAAGTCTTCTCCTAAGTCCATCGTCGGGGATTGTGGACTCCTAATTGGTTCAAAAGTTTAGGAGTTAAAATCACAACAAATATGCTTAAATATATTATTACACATACTCATTAATTAATACGCACAAATTCATAATAACACAGATTCACAAATTCTATCAACCCAAATATAATTAAACATGATTAACTACAAATTCCAAACACTTACTCGTTGTTTAATGGGCATAAAGGTGATGGTGATCCTGAGGGTGAGCTGCCAGGTGACATTGGTGAGGGTGATCGTGAAAATGGAGAAGGAGGCCGTATAGCTGTCATGGGAAAACGTTCAGTTCTCAAGGGGGAGCCACTTGGCGAGGAAGAACTAGATTTGTTTCTCAAGGGTGAGCCGCTTGGCGAGGAAGAACTAGATTTGTTTGTGTTTTCCATCTCCGTTTTAAGCTCTGCATTATCAAAAAACACAAAATCAATAAAAAATTTCTTCTATTGTATAACACTAGTTTGAAGAAATTACTAAGAAACCACCTCTCTTTCAATTTGAAGAAAATCAATAAATAGTAATTACTAAGAAATTACTAGTTGAAAGTTTTGTTTTTGGGATAATTTGATAGTTGAGGGAGGAGAGTTTTGAAACCTGGACATCTCTCTATTGGAAACACCTAAAGGTGCCAATTGAGCAAAATGGCTCTTGGTGAGTCACAGGACTTTTAAAGCTTAAAAATAAAGGCTTCATTTGCTAAATGCCTCTCATCAGACCTTGTTGTATAAGGGTTAATACTTATGTGTGCAAAAAGCACCTAGATACAAAACATGCCCAGAAACCCTCACTCAAGCAAGCTTTTAATGTAGCAAAAGTATATGCACAAATTTAAACCATTAGATGCGGTCCAACAGATACACTTACACAAGACCGGTAATTGATCAAACTTTTTTTTATCAAAACCAGAGAAGAAAATGGATATGGAAACCATATCCAATCGTATTTCCAATAATTGTTAAAATATGTTTCCCATGAGTTCATTATAACTTATAAGTTGTATAATGAGGGTCAATAACAGCCATGGCATAAAATCAATTGAAGTCAAGGATGGTTATACAAGTGTGGGATACTGTTTAAAATTTTAAAAAAATAATAATAATCATAATAATGATAAGTTAACTAACTAGGGAAAGATCAATCCAGGAAACTTCAAATTTTAATAAAGAGTGGAAACCTAGCATCCAAAAATATGTACCATGATTACAAAAAAGAAGAGACAAATAGAGCAAACACTGATTGGAAAGCATTCGTGTTATCAAAGATTAACCCGAAAAGAACACTAGCACATGAAAGTTAAATGCCTTTAAATTTTATTGGCCTACCAAATCTAGAAAGATGGTTATTCATTTAAAAAACACAAAAACAAAAGATAAAGAAAACTGAGGTAAACCACACGCATAAATAGCCAGATAAACCATGATTCCAAGCAAACAACCATAAAAATTGCTACCTGATCCTGCGAGCAGTGAGCTTGGACGAGGGGCTGAGGCGCTGTGAAGAGAAGCTGAGGACTGAAGCGTGGCTGCGTGAGGGACCGTTGGACTGAGGCGCTGTGAGGGACTGTCAGACTGAGGCGTGAGGACTGATGGGAAGCTGAGGAGTGAGGATTGAAGCGTGAGGACTGATGGGGAGTGACTGAATGTGTGGGGCGATTGGGCTGTGAGTGAATGAGTGACTGACTTAGGGTTACAAAATGTTATACATATATAAGGGGGGTATTTTAGTAACTTAATATACCGGGTATTTAACCGGGCCGGGTTTCGGGTCGGGTTTCGGGCTTTTTTGATAAAACCCGGACCCAGCTTGGACCCGCTTCTGATTTTTTATTTAAAACCCATACCCGACCCTATTCTTTATCGGGCCGGGTAAAATCCGGCCTATTAGGGTCGGGTCGGGCCGGGTATCCGCGGGTCGGATCTAAATTGCCATCCCTAGGTGTTAAGCATCATGTGATGCAGCAGATTTCAGTTGATTTAAGTATTAGTCAGGTGTATAGATTAAGGAAGGCAGCTAGGGGACTGATTACTGGGAATGAAGAGGCTCAGTATGGCATACTTAGAGATTATGCAGAAATGATAAGGAGGACGGATGTAGGAAGCAAGATGATTCTACAAACAGAGATGGAAAATGAGAATGCATAACCCAAGTTTAAAAGGATGTACATTAGGTACAATGCTCAGAAGGTTAGCTTTCTAGGTGATTGTCAACCCTTTGTTGGGCTGGATGGATGCCACTTAAAGGGGAGGTTTGGTGGGCAATTATTGTCTGCCACTGCTAAGAATGGAAATGACAATATATTCCCACTAGCAATGGCTGTGGTTGAGCAAGAGAATACGGACAACTGGATGTGGTTCTTAGAGCAGTTTGCAGATGACATTGGCAAGCCAGAGAAGCTCAATCTAGTATTCATCAGTGACAGGCTGAAAGTATTATCATTACATGCTTACCTTTTTACATGCTTACTTGCTAACATTGAATGCTTTCTTGATTGCAAGGCCTTCTACCTGCAATGGAGACTTTATTCCCAACTGTGGAGCACAGGTATTGTATGAAGCATCTGTACAACAATTTTAAGGTTAACCACAAGGACGTAGAGTTGAAGAGTGTGCTGTGGAGGTGTGCTGGCACAACATCAGCCAGGGAATTTGAGAGGGGGATGGACCATTTTAAGTGTTTGGATGAAGAAGCTTGGAAGTACCTGACTGATATAGAGTCTACACAGTGAGCCAAATCCCACTTTTCTTCAAGAGCTTTGACAGATTGTCTAGTAAACAATCTGAGTGAGAGATTTGACTCTATGATTGTGAAGGCTAGAGACAAGCTCATTTTATCAATGCTGTAGTGGATCAGAGTTACGCTTATGACCAAGTCATATACAAAGAAGATTGGCATAGAAAAGTATGGTGGCAAATTGTGTCCAAGCATACAGGACAAGTTGGAGAAATTAAAATTAGAGTCTAAGAGCTTTTGTGCAATGCCATCTGGGAGGTTTATGTATGAAGTTGACAATGAGAAGGAAAGGCATGTGGTGGACTTGGTAGAGAGGACATGCAGTTGTAGAGCATGAGACTTGACAGGACTCCCCTATAAGTATGGAGTTGCAGCCAATTTTATGAATCGTGAGAAACTAGAAGGCTAGTGCACCCATCCATGCTACTACAAGGATGCTTTTGTGGAGACATACAAAACATCCATACCGCCCATGCCTGGCCAATCTGAGTGGATGTTAAGTGGCCAACCCAAGCCTGTTGCACCTACTATCTATAAGCCACTAGGCAGGCTACCCATGAAGAGGAAGAGAGATGTTGATGAGCCAAGGAATCCTAATAAAGTGTCTAGAGCAAACAAGCCAGTGAGGTATGAAAGGTGTCAAAAGGAAAGGCACAATACGAGGGGATGCAAGGCTAATGTCACTAGTGAGACACCATGGTAAAGGAGGCAGAGATTGCAGAAAGGGAAATTTGTAAGTTTTTACAAACTTTTTTTATTCAAATGCAAAATGACAATAACTGAAACTGTAAAAACATGCTCGTATTTGGTTGCAAGAAAGTGGAAGGCCTTCTACACGTAGACAAGGATCCCAAGCCCCATCTTCATCACAAACCCAATCCTCAGCTCAGCCTTACACTATGGCCTCATTCTCATCCAACCAAGCAGCAAGGTCACAGCCACAACCACAGCCACAAGCTCCACAGCCACAAGCTTCATGGTCACAGCCACCAGCTCCATGGTCATAAAATCCAAGTCAGTGGTACTCTTCAGACTTCAGGTACACAGTTATAGGAGCTCCTTAGTTCTCTTCAAGCCAGCCAGTAGCACACATCCCTGTAGAAACATGGGACAGCAGAGCACTTACAAGACCACCTACTACCGGAGGAGCTGTTTTGAAAGGAAGGGGTGATGCAGCTATGACTCAGAAATGTAAAACAAGAGCTGGAAAGACCAACTGTGGTGGGAGAGGCAGGGGCAATAAATGAAGACTAATTCAAGATACTTTTGTTGCTATGTATTAGGGTTATGTAATGGTAGGGTTTTATGTAGTTTGTAGACAATGGCAGGGCAGACACTGTTGGGATTTGTAGACAATGGCAAGACACTTTATTATATAGCTGTTCAAACACTTTTTGTACTCTTTTAAGTTTTGTAAAGAATGGGCAGGTGCAACTATTTTGGTTGTTGTGCCAAATGCCTTATATTTACTGGTGGTTGATGAAAGACTATTCAATGTCACCTTAATTATGTATATAATTTCCCAACTTAATGACAGGTGTTCAGAATCATTATTCAGATTATTGTAGTTGCCCATATATGAGTTTGTTTATATGTGCAACTATATGTGTTGAATAGCAGGTGTATGTGTTGAATAGTAGGTTTGTGTGTGGATTTGTTGTCTTTTCTTGCAAGTTAATAGATAGTTGCCATGCACTTTAAACTTTAAACAGCTCATTTTCAACACAATTGTCTTCACACAATGCACTTTATGCACAATCTAGGCACAACTCACACCATCCAACAAAACATCAACACCAACACCAATAGCTCACAGCTCAAAAGTAGCCAATTCCCTTTAAACAAAAATAACAACAACATCTAACATAAATAACACTTTATCTTAAAAAAGATTATATTATTAAGTGGCTTCAGGCCAACAGCATCTATCATGTTACATAGTTCTCATTCTCAAAAGAAATCTTGCATAGTTCTATAACAATACAATTGAGGACCAACTTATACTACAACCCACCAGGCAAACTCAATCTCATCATTCTAACATTCTTACTTGAGTCAAAACATGAAAACAACATAACCAAAAAAAAAAAAAAAAAAACCCATGACAGAATTAGTGCAATTTTGCACTCTTTCTTGCTCTAAAGCTCTCACTACCATCTTCTTAGCTTAAATAGAGGAAGCTTGAAACTCTCTCCCTATCAGTGGCTTTTGCTGTCCTGTCTTGAGCAATTTCTGCCATTTGGGTAGCTTCTGCTACTGTCTGGGTAGCTGCTCTTTCCCTTTCACGTGCAAGTTACAGCTCACTCCGTAGTAAATTCAGCTTTTGTTGCACCAAATGACTAGCTTCATTCCCACGCATACAAGTGGGATTATCAATCCATTTAGTGAAAGGGCACTTAGGACCAACCTGTTCATAAATTGAATTGAACACATTACATTCCAATCTCACGTGAATCAACTAGATTAAGTAAAAAGTATACTTACCTTATATCAGCTACAACCCAGAAACCTTCTCTCAAAATTATCCACTGTCAGACTTGTTCTCAGCACACAAGTCTCATATGTACACATATGTCCACTTGAATCTAAGTAATTTCTACTCGAAAAAGACATCGATTATCAACTTCTTGTGAATCAAAGCTACCAACAAAACTTGAAACCCCAACCCACATAAAGCAAAAATGGCGTACTTGGTGATGATCTATCTTCGAATATTCAATGCCTCAAGACAACCCACAGACAGAACCTCATCCTCACATGAAAGCATAATAAAAAAAAAAAAAAAATCAAAACCCTAGCTCAATACAAGGGATTTTCGCATTTCTAGGATCATGAGGAAAAGAAAAGTGGGTTCGTGTTTTGATCCGTGTTATGTTCTAATTTTGAATAAAAAAGTGTTTTTCTAACATCTGAGGGTGAAGTGGGTAACGAATGGGTAACGGATTAAAGTTCAAGTGGGCAAAGTGTAAATGATTAAACCACATGTAGACAAAGTGAAAACGGACCATACCACAGATGAGTTTACTGTAATTATCCCTTTAAAAATGTTGTAGATAAATTCGTAACTATATCGTTACTCTAAAAAGAATCAAAGATATTATTAAGGGGGCAAAATGTAATTTTATAGAACAAGATTGCTAAAATTAATGCATATATATATATATATATTTTTTTTTTTTTTTAAAAGAGAGGATGTTCTTTTTTTCATAGGATGTTCAATTTAGCTTTACCAAATAAGAGAGGGAAATTTTTGTGTGCGATCAACTAAAAAAGCAGATTAAGTTGTGAACTTACTACTTGGGGATGGAATCCATACTAATCTGTCAGCTCCAGCGGTGTTATTGAGATGGTTCCTTCTGATTTAGGTGGCAGTGTGTTGATTAAAGAGTTGGGAGAGCTCATATGTGTCCCAAGATTGCCCATTACTTGCCATGAGGATCAGCTACCATTCTTATGTCTAATAGTACGTTCGAACAAGGCTGACATTTGAATGTATCCAAAGTATGGGACCTATCGGGTCTTTGCCAAATTCTGATTGCTCCCTTAGCGTAACAAATAGCATGAACTTTTCAAGTAAAGGCTTTGTCTTGCAAATCCCTTTCGAAGTGTATAAAGAGTAAGGGCTGGCTTGAGGAGTCAAGAAGGAAAAGTTTGTTTAAAATACTTATCCTTCAGTGACCTCACACAGACCTTGTCATTTTCAACAGTTAGCTGTCACCCTAGCTTTGCCAATAAGCTGTATTCTTTGTCAACAACTCTCCCTAAGCCTAAACCCCCATAGGCTTTTGGTTTGCATATAATCTTCGAGGATTTTGGATAGTGTCTTCTCTGATTATGAACAATCTGTCAAGCTTTTTGCCTGTGCCTTTTGGATTGGAGATAAAAGACATGAGATTGTTACGCATGACATTGAGTTAGAACTGACCAACTTGAATTGGTGGCAGTGCAATTTGGATGAGCATGACCCAGTTTTCCACACTGATAACAGGAAATTGGAATTTGCTCATATTTGAATTGGATCCATTGGTTTGGCTTTACAACTAAGTGGTAACCATCTTTAGGGGCCAGAGGCCTTCCTCAAGGACTTTTTTCATGTCTCCTTGGAATTTAAACAGGAACATGTTTCAACCCTATATCCATTGGTAATTTGGAAGATACAACGAGCCACTGGAGTCCATATTAGGTAACATCCATTAGGCTTGCTTTGTGGGCACACAGTCCAACTGCATAAGCATGTACTCGAATTTAGCAGGGAATTTTGTGCATGAATAGTGGTGTGTAATTGGAGTTTGGAAAGTCCTAAATGTGTAAATGTTGAGACTTGAGAACTGTTTTTAGGTGCCACCAAATTTTACTGCTAGTCATAGTTTAGATGGGGATGGTTAATGGTTATATGGATGTGTTGAGAGTAATTAAGGTGGTATCTTGTACATCGGATATATGGAATATCACTTTAACATACATATGAGGTCAAAACGCATTTTGGATATCTATATATACACATATATGATTAGAATGTTGTATAATATTCTCTATCTCATAAAACGCATTTTGGATAAGGCAATTTACTATTAATAAGGGAAAATTGCATCTATGGTCCCTCCAATATGAGGTCAATTCAATTTTGATTCCTCAAAATTTTAAAATCTAACAGTTAATCCTCTTTATCTATTTTACATCAGCATAAACCAAAATCAAAGCAATCCCGTATTTAAGGTACTAAATAATCCATACTTCATATTTAAAAGACTAAAAAATCGACCCATATTCTAAAGGACATAAAATGCAAGTAAGAAATGGATGTAAAGCAATAAATGGACCATAAAAAGATGCTAAATTGTTATAAATTAGAAATTGAAGGTCCAAAATGGCGTTGATTTGGGGGCTTGGAAATTGGGACGGGTTCACATCATGGTTTGGCAACTCCTAGTCCAGATATGGGAGCCGGGAGAGTCTTTTGTCTAAATATTGCAAAAAATTAAGTTTTTTATGGTTGTAAGTACTGTTGAAAGTTATTTAGGGAAGTGAGGAGAGAGAGTGAATTTCGGCAACAGTGATGCCGAAATTCTAAGAAAAGTAGGAGAGAGAAAGAGGGAAAAGGGGGAGAGAGAAAATCTGGAATTTCGGTAACACTGTTACCGAAATTCTGCTGCCCAACCCCTGCCCGTGTGCTAGTGTGTGCGCGAGTGAGCGAAGTGAGGGAGGAAGAAATAA
Organism: Castanopsis chinensis; assembly: GCA_032878915.1. Lineage (NCBI taxonomy): Eukaryota > Viridiplantae > Streptophyta > Magnoliopsida > Fagales > Fagaceae > Castanopsis > Castanopsis chinensis. The sequence continues at coordinate 4,018,665 of JAVQMG010000105.1, forward strand.
ATGGGGAATTTCGGTAATGGCAATACCGAAATTGGGGAAGGAAAAAAAAAAAAAAAGATAATTTCGGTACTGCCAATACCGAAATTGGGGAAGAAAAAAAAAAAAAAGAAGATAATTTCGGTACTGCACATACCGAAATTGGGGAAGAAAAAAAAAAGAAAAAAGAAAGGCAATTTCAGTACTGCAGCAGAAATTGCCAGTACTGAAATTGCCTTTCTTTCTTTTCTTTTTTTTTTTTTTTTTCAATTTCGGTATGGGTAGTACCGAAATTGCTTTTTTTTTTTCTTTCCCAATTTCGGTATGGGCAGTACCGAAATTATCTTTTTTTTTTTTTCTTACCCAATTTCGATATTGGCAGTACCGAAATTATTTATTTATTTTTTTCCTTCCCCAATTTCAGTATTGGTAGTACCGAAATTGTCTTTTTTTTTTTTTTTTTCCCCAATTTCGGTATTGCTATTACCGAAATTCCCTAATTTTTTTTCTTTCTTCCCTCCTCACTTCGCTCACTCGCGCACACACTCGCACACGGGCAGGAGTTGGGCAGCAGAATTTCGGTAACAGCGTTACCGAAATTCCAGATTTTCTCTCTCCCTTTTCCCTCTTTCTCTCTCCTACTTTTTCTTAGAATTTCGGAAACACTGTTACCGAAATTCACTCTCTCTCCTCACTCCCCTAAATAACTTTTAACAGTACCTATAATCATAAAAAACTTGATTTTTTACAATATTTAGACAAAAGACTCGGAGCCGGGAAGAGTTTTTTTTTTTCATCATTTGGGCCATGTCGAAATTCCACTTGGGCTAATCAAGTATTCAGTTGGCCTTGGTTGCTAATTGGTTTCGATGGAAAACGTATATCAATTATCAAGATAGTTTTTTTGTGTTTTCCTATGTCGGTAGTATTAGAAAAAAAATAAGTAAAAGAAAAAAAATATTTTTTACTTCTCTTATTTAGTTTGGCACGAGATAGAATTGTTTTTGGATAAAATTTTCTAGAAAAAAATTATATATCACACACAACTAAATAAAGGAAGTCAAAAGATAATTTTTCAATTCATTTTAAGATAACTACCAAACATAAGAAAACGAGATAGTTTTCTAAATACATGCTTTTGAAAAATGATTTATTTTTTATACAATGTTAATGTCAAAACAAATGGAGCTGATTTCACCAAATAGTTTTGTTTTTGTTTAATTATTAGGGAGGGCGTATGAAAACAATTTCATATACCAGGACACCAGGTTGCCTGAACTCTAAACAAAATTTGGATAATCAAATATTATCACCTGAAATCCCTATTACTTTTGCATCATGATGCTATGACCATTTGTATGGCATAAAGATAGGTAGGAACGTATCAGTCTTTTATTTATTTATTTTTACATGGAACGTATCAGTCCCTTGAACCAAGAGAAAAAACTAATCTGTCTTTCAGAAACACAAAATGCATTGAACTATAACAGCAGATGCAAAGAAAGAAGACAATAAAGGTACTAACTTTTACCATAGATGGTCTTTGCAGTAATAAATATACATACACAAAGCACATGAAAAAGTTTACACAAAACACAGGTTGATATTAAGGAGGCAGCATTTATACAAGTGGATATTGCTGTTCATGAAAGAACAGTTCAAAACATGAAATTCAATAGAATGACACAGGCCTATTTATAGTTGTCCCTTGACCGTCCCTCAAAGTTGACCATCTCTGTAATGAACATTGGATTGAGGGTTTTATATGGCCCGAATTCAAGAAGTCTTTCAAAATATGACTTCTGCAATCCATGAGTCCAAGCAATGTGAGAGTGGACCCAACCTGGACAGTCTCCGGGTGCACCAGTAACTATGACGGCTGTATTCTCATTAGCAAAATTAGCTAAAGCTATTGTTGCTTCCGGCTCCGTGGTTGATGAGGCATCCACTAGAAAAATATGACTAAAATGTCCAGCAGGTATACCTTCATTGTATAGTCGAAAGCTACTCACAAAAGTTGACAGAATTATCTTATACTTTCGAAGTTTTGCTAGTGGAGGACATGTAAAACATTCATCTTTTATAGGACATGAAAGCAGAATGCCAACGGGTACCCTTTTTACCTCTCGAAATGCAGCATTGGCTCGAAACATATCTGAGTCTGGAATCACTTCCCTTAAACTAATTGTCATCTCATCACATGTGTGATTTGTAGGTGCACATATAAGAATCCGACTCTCTTTAAAGGTTTTATATAATTCAATTACTGCTGCACAAACAACCAGTCCAGTTCTTGCAGTTGCTGGTGCTTTTGGTTCAGGTACAGACCTTTTCACTTCAGTTCCGACGAGCTCACCCCCAAGAAGATAAGGTGGTAAGCCCCGAAAGCTTAAAATCCGGCGTACTGAATTTAACTCATTTGTATTGAGTTTATCATAGGCATCAAGCAGAGCAGGTGGGCTAAGGATGTTCTTCCGAAAGACGCATTCAGGAAAGAGTAAGTTGTGGGACAAAGGATCTAATGCAAATGAAGCTTCTATTGCTTGATGAGCCCTTTTTAGACACACTCTGCTGAATGAGAAGCTGATATCATATTTGCGATTAGGATGATGCTGTGAATGAAAATCATCTCCAAATTCAACTAATACGCGATTGCTTCTCACCACACGATAGACAAAACCCTGCTTACCATTTAGACTGTTAGTGTTGTAAATAAGATCATAAAATGATATAAAAAAAAAAAAAAAACCTGATGTTTATAAGCACTCTATAAAATAATTCTCAAAATTCAGTTTGGCACAAATAAATGTGGATAACTGTAGGGTTAATAGGATAACCTAGATCTCTTTATACATGTCATTGTACCTGATATATATTAGTCCAAACCACATTTATTCCTTAGTGCTTCCGCTCTCCCTTTCTCTCTCTTTTTATTTTGCTCATCCATTCAATATCACTTGAGGATACATCCATGTTATGAGTTTTGGCTCCTCAAGAAGCACATTTTTGCATCAAAGCAACCAAAGATCTGTAACCTCTGAATTTCTCAAGTGAATTAGGGACACACAAAAGGATATTGTACGGGTCACATAGATTTTCCTGAACACCAGATAACAGTAGGATGATCTGTGCGGAGGTTTGGCTGCTCACTCATCTCGTTTCAAAAGATCCACTAAGATATTTGAGAAATTAAATTTAACAAATAGTATAAAAAGCCTCTGCATAACCCTAGTCAAGGCCAATCATACAAGAACAACCTCATTAACAGGTCAAATTAGCTGGCTGTGTCACTTGTTGATTGACTGGCTATATAATAGTTAAAGTCAGATGTATTGGACAGAATTCATTACAAAAAAGGTCATATACAGGGAAGAATTCATAACAATTTATTTTAATAATGTGATGCAAGAACCTTAGCTTCAGGTTAGTTAAGAAAAATTCAAAATATGCTGTACAGAACAACCAAAATACTAGACCAGTTTAAACTCAAAGAAAACAAGTATCTAATCATAAAACTCAAGACTACCTCCAGAAAAATTATGTGATTTAATCATGTGTTAATTAAGAATAAGCTTACCTGAAATGGCTCAACCTTTTTATCTGAAGGTCGTGCATTGACCATATCCCTTGATAAAAGATATGGCCGCTTCTCACGAATACGATCAATGTCAAATGCTACAAATATTTTATCATCCTTCTCATCACTTCCTTTGGAATATTTATTCTTTTTTGATTTTTTAAAAACTGCTGCTTTCTCCAACTCCAATGTCACTTTCTTCAAAAGGAAGTCACTCCATTTCTAGTTCCAATAAAAGCATAAAATTACTACAAGCCAAAGTGCAAAAGCATAGATTATTACATCAATCGTAACATTTTACTATACATACTACTTAAAATAGTCAAAGAAGCCAAAATATATATCATTGAAATTGTATGATGGATATATGAAAATAACATTGTAAAATACTCCCTCAAAAGATCTCCTTGTGATTTAAAAGAAGTGTCAAAATGGGATACTAGAGAAAGATAATTTAAGAAACTTTCGAATTCCATAAAAAATAAATAAATAAATAAAAACTTTTGAATTTTTGCTTTGCTCCTATGGAAGGTTTTAAGAAAATGAGTTGGTTCATTTACATTGCCACTCTCACTTATTCAAGAGTATAATTCCATTTAAATCTAGGAACTTCGCTTTCCATCTAGTAACAGAAGAGATGATCATTTAAAATATATACTTGTTTACGATGCTCTAGGTTCAAATGCTATTGTTGAGAAAAAAAGAAAGTAATTATTCATTACACCTGCAATCAAATACCTTTTTAACAAGCATTCAAGTATGTCCAATAGAGAAATTTAAAATTTTAATTCCTAAATTCAACACATAAACAAAATTCCATCATCCAGGATAAACTCATCTTAAAAACAATAGAAGAATTTGATTTCACATCCTTTTAATCATATTCTAGAAACTGATCCTGTGATTGAACAGAAGTATTTGTTTTGGATGATATAACAAATGGAATAAAACCATTCCAATTGAACATAGAGCACATTAGAAGATCATTTCAGTAGATGTGTAAAATAATGCCCTGATTTCATTATGTATCATTACCTCTGACACAGGTTCCAGGACTTTATATCATATGTTTATCTGCTTGGATCAATTTCAAGTTGAGGCCTTCTTCCAATTAAACACTGTAAGATTTGAAATAAAATCCTAAGCTTATATGTGATCACACAACCAATTTAAATTTACCTATCTGCAAATGCAGAGACCGGTTTAAAATCATAAGAAGAAATTTCTTACATCATTTAATGGAATCTTTATCCATGAATTACTAGAATATCAAGTTTTGCCAACCAAAAACCAGAATGCTAAATAATTGATGCTGTGCACAATCACATCAATTTTGGCAACAAAGTCTCTCCATGAATTGAGTTACTGCATAAACTAAAAGTGCACGCCTGCCTAAAATTTTGACTTTCTTTTACTGATAGTAGTATGATCCCTTCTTTCACACACACCATGGAAAGCATTGCATGTGGGAAACACCCACAACTCAACTAAAACCCAATTCAAGAAGAGGGATGACCAAAATGAGATTAAATTTACAGTAGAAACCAGCAATACATTGCTTCTCCTTGTCTCCAGTAAGAGGGAGTTCCCAATTGGCTTTCCATGACATCTTTTACATAGGTACCTAAAACTGTTTTGTATTGAAGCCAATATGCATGCAAACTATAGAGCTCGAATGAGTCACACCTGCAACATGTTTACCATTCAGCTCCTCTACCCCATTGATTTGCATCCCAGTATTAATTTTCAAAAATATTTCTTTCATTTTTTTCAATATTTCTAATGTATATGTTGTTTGAAATTAAATTAGTAAAAACTGGAACACTAGATTTTATCAGATGGTTCATAACTACCTCAATTAGATCTGACCCATATCTTACAAAACCCAAACCACTCTATTATTTTTATACTGCAGTAGTAGTGCTAAATACCAAACAGGATCAGGTCTTAGCCTATGCCTTGGTACCAGCTTACATATATTTGTTTTGAAATCTACAATGCGTTTGGATGGAGCAGAAGGGAGAGGAAAAGGGGGTGGGGTGGAGGGGGGGTTAACTTTGTTTGGATTTTTTTTTTTTAAGAGGTAAGCGGTTTGAGGGTATTAAACCCCTCATTTTCAATTGTCAATTTTCCCTTATAATGTCAATTTATATCTATTTCTTTAAATTGAACAAAATAGGGGTACAATTGTTAATGTTAATGATATCTTATAAACAAGATTTCAAAGAAGATAGTACACAAATTTCTATGATATACAAAGTAACATTTTGTTGACAAAGTTGTTAACTTACGTCCAAGTAGTAATCCTCAGCATATAATAGGGCAGCAAAATAAGCCTTATAAGTTGAAGGAGACAAAGGCTGTTTCAGAACTTCAGGCACAATGTCTCTCTTGATCAGACCTTTGATATCCTCAGGAACAGCATATATGGCAGCACCCTTTTCACAAATATAAATTGTCTTCCTTTCTTCATCTGTTACATTATTGGGAGCTATATGCAGAATTGGCTTAAAATCTGGAGGTTGCTTAGAAGTAGATGGTGAAGATTGAGATGGTTTATAGGAAGTTGGAGAAGAAGCTGATGGGGCTTTAGAAGAAGGAACTGGAGGTTTAAGGGATGATGGGGATGAACTAGAAGACGAGGGAGGCGGTTTTGGTTGAGGTGAAGATTGAGATAGGTCGGAAGATGCAGATTGTTTAGATGGAGATTGAAGTGATCTAGAAGAAAATGCAGGAGGCAATGGACTTGAACTTTTAGAACTGTGGGAAACTTCATTAGTGGAAAATTGAGGTGGCACATAGGAAGACAGGGGCGGCATCGATGAAGATGAAGATTGAGATGTCACTGAGCTGCTTATCCATGAATCTATTGCAACTTTGGTTTGATAATAAGGTGAAGAAGCACTTTGCAATGACGACTTTGCTAAAATTTGGCAGTGGTCACGGCACAATGGGGTTGTGATTGTTGGAGTTGGAGTTGGAGTTGGAGTTGGAGATGAATTACGTACCAAATATCCATTCCTTTCAGAACCAAATTCCAACTGAAAAGGCCTAGATCTAGTTCTAGAGTAAGTGTCATCATAACCATCTTCTTCGCAACAAAGGATACATTTCAAGATTTCAAGAAAACAAGACATATCGCATAAATATATAGTCTTTTTGAGATCAAACCTCACTTTGATTTCTGAGGAAAAATAAGGACAACGTTTCAGAATTTGTGGAACATGGATATCTTAATCAACAAGGCATATAGTAAATCTGAAAATGTACAGCATTAAGCAATCGATTAGAGATACATATACATATGATATACCAAACATGCAAAATTGGAATATATACATATATATACAAAATTAAAAAAGGCAGCAAAGAAAATGCAGAATCTCATAGTTCTTCACGGTTCTGATCTACAAATAGTCAAAACAAAACACACACACACACACACAACTGAAGTGAAAGATCAGACTACCGTACAGACCAAAAAAGATCATTGAAAATCTTAGAAAGTGACTACGATGTAGTAGATATCAGAGAAACGTAGCTATTATATGCATGTTAAAATGATAGAAGACAGAGTAGATCTAGAAGAGAAAACCCACCTGGATTCTTGAATTTTGATCTTGATACAACACTAACACTGACGGTCTGAATTCTGCAGGTTCTGAACTTAATTTACTCGCAAATACAGTAAAAATAAAGGACCAAAGGTTGACGAGGATGTAAATTCAATTCCAAAGTCTTTTCCCTGCACCACCCCTGGTTTGCCACGTCAGCAAGTGGGTCCAGATGTAGTGACCAGTGACTTCACTAGTTGTAATGGTTGGAGAGGGAAAACTTTGGAACAAGGGAAAGCCAACTGAAGTGGATTAAAGTCACATGTACGTACGAGGTCGTGGCTTTTTATAGAGAAGAAAGGAGCTGATTTGTTTTTTTTTTTTTTTTAAATATCTTTAATTGTAGATGTAAATGTATTTTTTTTTTAATTTTTATATTTTAATTTTACCATTTTTTATCCATAAATCAATTAGCGCGTATCATATTAGTCCTTACCATCAGTTAACTAACAGAAAAAACTGATGTGGTTAACAACACTATTAAAATAATAATAAAAAAAACCTAAAATACAATTTAATTAAAATTATTTCTTAAATAACAAAAATCATTATCTTTTTAATTATTTTTTTTCCTTTAACGTGTCCGTCATTAGATTTTTAAAAAAACTCTAACCAACTTTATCTATCTCTAATTCTCTCTTTCTCCCTCTCCCTTTCTCTCTTCGGCCTCTATGGACTTAATCTCCCTCTGATCTCAAATTCTTTTCACCGTAGCTCCATGGCCGAAGCTCACAAGGTCGGCCTTTTTCTCCACCAAGCACTACTGATCTGACCTAAGCTTTCTCTAATCTAAAAATTGTTGAAAAATAGCATAGAGTAAATAAGAAATTGATATTTCTATGTTTACTTGAAGATGCTATTAAAAGTGATAAAAATCCTGAGTCCTACATAGGAAAAGAAATAGATAATATATGAGTTTATATGCTCATGAGTTGAACATTAGGTTGGGCTTTTGGTATATGTGGACTGGGTCTACTTGTCCAAATAATAATATTTTATTATTTTAATTTTTGAGTCAATTAGTCTGTGCACAGCAGTTACCTGTTCTCAGTGAGAATATTTTGTGCATTCATTCTGTATCAAAGAGAGAGTAAGAGATATTGAGTAGTTCGCAGAGCACGACCTTATGTGCTTCGTTTTCGTGCTGTAGATCATTTTATCCTGGGAGGCAGATGTCTGTGAGTCTCAAAGCACCACAGTAATTGTATGAGGGGCGAAATCTACTCTAAGGAGATTGTGTCAAACACAAGACTTGATCTGATTTGTTCATCCTTCACACATTTGGTCTGTGAGTTTTTATTATTTACAGATTTCTCTTTATTTATTTATTCAGTGTTTGTTTGTTACTGTTGCCTTACGCATCCTTTTGTGTTATTACTTTTTCTTAGATCTATGTTTCGTTCTTTTTGCTATATCATAAAAATAAATTGTTAAAATATACTCAACAGTCTTAAAGTAGATGTTAAAATATTTCTTTAATTTATTTTTGCTATTTCTGTGTGGATCGGCATATTTTACTGTGCAATTTTGTACCTTTACGCTCTGGGTAGTTCGTGACTGTGCGAAATTGTTTAGTTTGATACGTTTCTCAAAAACCGGTGTTTAATCTTTATCTATTGAAAGTTGAATCTAATTTGTTTGGACATCAGGTTTGTTTTTAGTGCAGGATTCCTATCCTTCTTTTATGCGTGGTTCTCTCATAACTGTGTAGTCTTCTTTCTCTGTTAAATATCCTAGGCTTATAATATTTTATATGTTAGTAAGCCTTTTTGTGTTAATTGCTTGGCTGGGATATTTTTTTTTTCTTTTGATCAATTTGTGTAGTGTATTAGTTTTTTCCTGCAATTCGGTTTGAAAGGATATATATATATATATATATATATATATATATATATATATAGTTGGCTTGACTTTGCTTTTTGTGCAGTAATTTTTGGAAGTAAGTATTTACATTTATTTCTTAAACGTAACTAGTTTTAAGGATTTAATTTGTTTGAATTTTGTTGAACACAGATGTCAAACAAAATTGTTGTGAATCTAGTTGTGGCTCAAACTAACATAAACCTTTCTGCTGTGATTTCTGAAGTGAACTTAGTAAGAAGAAATACAAGGAATGGTGGGTGGACACTGGAGCTACACACCATATATGTTTAAGAAAGAAAATGTTTTCTACATATAATCCTATGGGTAATGGAAGAAAAATTTTCATGGGAAATTCTTCAACCTCTAAGATTGAAGGAATTGGAAAGGTTGTGCTCAAAATGACCACGGGCAAGTTTCTTACTTTGAAAGATGTACTACATGTGCCAAAAATTCAAAAGAACCTTGTATCTAGCTCATTGTTGAGCAAAAATGGTTTTAAGTTGGCTTTTGAGTCTGAGAATTTTTACTCTTTAAGAGTGGATTGTATGTGGGAAAAGGATATTTGACCAATGGTCTGTTTAAGATGAATGTAATAACTGTTATTGATAATAATAAATGTGAATCTTCTATTTACTTGCTTGAGTCTTCTAATGTATGGCATAGTAGATTGGGTCATGTTAGTTATCATAATTTACATAGACTAATCAATTTAAATTTATTGCCTAATTTTGAAATTGATTTTAATAAAAAATGTGAAACTTGAGTGGAAGCTAAGATTGTTAGAGCATCTTTTAAATCAGTTGAAAGAAGCACTGAATCTCTAGATTTGATACATAGTGATGTATGTGACATGAAATTTGTACAAACTAGAGGTGGTAAGAAATATTTAATCACTTTCATAGATGATTGCACTAGATACTATAATGTGTACTTGCTAAGGAGCAAGAATGAGGCAATTGAGGCATTCATGCAATATAAGAATGAGGTTGAGAATCAACTCAACAAAAAGATTAAGGCTCTAAGGAGTGATAGAGGTGGGGAATATGAATCACCTTTTGGTGAGTTCTGTTTACAACATGGTATTATTCATCAAACCACTGCACCTTATTCACCTCAGCAAAATGGAGTTGCTGAAAGGAAAAATAGAACTTTAAAAGATATGATGAATGCAATGTTGATAAGTTCCAGTTTACCACAGAACTTGTGGGGGGAAGCCATTCTTTCCGCCAATTATATTCTTAATAAATTGCCTAGATAGAAAACCAAAGAGACATCATATGAGTTATGGAAAGGTAAAAAGCCATCCTATCAATTTTTAAAGGTGTGAGGGTGTTTGGCAAAGGTGATTGTCCCTATTCCTAAAAGGATAAAGATAGGATCAAAATCAGTGGATTGTGTTTTCATTGGTTATGCTCATAATAGTAGTGCATATCGGTTTCTAATTCATAAATTTGACGTTCTTGACATGAATGTGAATACCATTATTGAATCAAGGAATGCAGTATTTTTTGAAGAAATATTTCCTTACAAATCCACACTAGTGTCAAGTTCTCTTAAGAGAAATTTCGAGTCTACGTCTAGTACCTCTCATGATCAAAAGTTGATGCAAGAGAGGAATAAGGTTGAGCCTAGACGTAGTAAGAGGGCTAAAACGTCAAAATCGTTTGGTCCCAATTTTCTAACTTTTATGTTAAAAGATGAACCTCAAAGTTTCAAGGAAGCTATCTCTACACCTAAAGTGTCTTTTTGGAAAGAAGGTGTCAATAGTGAGATTGAATTCGTCCTTCAAAATCATATGTGGGAACTAGTGGATATTCCACCAGGTTGTAAACCCCTAGGATATAAATGAATATTCAAGAGGAAATTAAAGGCTGATGGATCTATTGACAAGTATAAGGCAAGACTTGTTGTAAAAGGTTACAAACAAAAGGATGGGGTAGACTATTTTGACACATATTCACTCGTTACAAGAATAACATCTATTCTTGTAATCCAAGGGAAGAGCATTGGAAGGCATTAGTTAGGATTTTGAGGTATTTGAAATACACCCTAAACTATGAGTTGCATTACACTCGGTATCCAGCTGTACTAAAAGGGTATAGTGATGCTAATTGGATATTCGATACAAAAAATAACAAATCCACGAGTGGATATGTCTTTACACTTGGTGGGGCAGCGATATCTTGGAAGTCTTCTAAATAAACATGCATTGCTAGATCCATAATGGAATTAAAATTTATCGCATTAGATAAAGCAGGAGAAGAAGCAGAGTGGCTTCGTCATTTCCTGGAGGATATGCCAATGTGGATGAAACCTGTGCCCTCTATTTGTATACATTGTCATAGCAAATTAACTATTGGTAGGGCACAAAGTCATATGGATAACGGTAAATCTCAACACATACGTCGAAGACATAATACCGTAAGGCAGTTGCTCTTTAATGGAATTATTTCCATTGACTTCATAAAGTCGAAAGAGAATATAGCGGATCCATTAACCAAAGGTTTGAGTAGAGAGCAAGTAAACTGCTCATCGTAGGAAATGGGTTAAAGCCTATTACTTAAAAGTCTCCGAGATGGCAACCTAATCTAACTGACTGGAGATCCCAAGATCTAGGCTCAAAGGGATAACCAAATCGTAGAGACTATTTTCATCACGATGGAGATTACATCTCCCTCCCATTTCTATGATTAAATAGTGATGCATGTAAGCGATGTTTAGGGTAAGCTTTGCTTTTAATGATTCTTATATCTTGGAATTCCGAGTGCGGTATAGCAGGATACTCTTAATAAGAATCACCTATATGAGTGTGAAGTGGGCCGCTTCCATGAGAGTTTCAAGGCTGAATTCTCTAAAGTACTTTGTGAATTTACCAGGATACGTTCAGGGCCGAAATGAACACAATTGTAAGAATCGAAAAATGTCCGAAAAGAGCTGTGTGAATTCTATTGTCTTGGTATACACAAACGGCTGAACAGTTCAAGACATCATGTTCACTGGTTAGTTAGTATATCCAATAGTTTTTCACAAAGGAAAGTTCAAAGTCACAAGCTACTTCTCCCAATACAGTAACTTTTCTTCTACTCTCTCTGTGTCTGCATCATCATTTCCATTGTGTTTATGAATTTTTATTCATGTGGGAGATTGTTGGAAAAATAGCATGGAGTGAATAAGAAATTGATATTTCTATGTTCACTTAAAGATGCTATTAAAAGTGGTAAAAATCCTAAGTCCCACATGGGAAAGAAAATAGATAATATATGAGTTTATATGCTCATAAGTTGGACATTGGGTTGGGCTTTTGGTATATGTGGACTGGGCCTACTTGTCCAAATAATAATATTTTATTATTTTAATTTTTGAGTCAGTTAGTCTGTGCATAGCAGTTATTAATGAAACAGTGTACTTGTTCAGTAACGTATAATTTTGCATAGTCCCTCATTCATAAAAACTACTTTTTAGAAAAAAACTCTCCGATGAAAATATTTTGTGCATAGTTCGCAGAGCACAACCTTGTGTGCTTCGTTTTTGTGTTGTAAATCATTTTATCTTGGGAGGCAGACGTTCGTGAGTCTCAAAGCACCACAGTGATTGTGTGAGGGGCGAAATCTACTTTAAGGAAATTATGTCAAACACAAGACTTGATTTAATTTGTTCATCCTTCACGCATTTGGTCTGTGAGTTTTTATTATTTGCAGATTTCTCTTTATATATTTATTCAGTGTTTGTTTGTTACTGTTGCCTTGCACATCTTTTTGTGTTATTGCTTTTTCTTAGATCTGTGTTTTGTTCCTTTTGCTATATCACAAAAATAAATTGTTAGAATATACCCAACAAAAATCTCATCTCCACTCAAAACCTTACACCCAATCTCAACCAACAATGAGTAAATCAAGGGTTGATCTTCGAGGTTTTGATTACGGAGACCATGAGGTCTTAATGTGGAGAAAATAATGGGAAAAATTTGGAGTCTTGCTGGTGGGTGTTGTGAAAAACGGATTGGTGGTTGGTGGCCGCAGTGTTGTGAACTCCAAGCGGTAGTGATTGTGGATTAGTTTGGTTTTGTTGGTTGTGGTGGGTTTGTTGTTAGTGTGGGTTGATTGGTTTGTTTGTTTTTTGGTCGGTTGGGTCCATTGATGATTTTGGCTTGGGTTGATGATAGTGGGTTTTCTCTAAGATTGGTGGTTGTGGCGTTGTGAACCCTAGGCCGTGGTGGTTGTTGATTGGTTTGAATCCGTTGGTTGTGGTGGGTTTGATGATTTTTCTGGGTTGGAGGTTTGATAATTTTTCTAGGTTGGTTTTTTAATATGGGTTTGATAATTTTTTCATGTTGGAGGTTTCAATGAAGGATAGGGATTTTATATGAATTTTTGCATGTTTATTTGATAAGAAAATACAAGAAAGAACATGTTACCCATTGTTCTTCCGAAAATAATGAAATTTTTTTTATTTAGTTAAAATTAATAAATTAATTTTTTTTTAATTTAGATGCTGATGTGGCACTTTTTAATGCCAAAATAATTTTTTTATTATTATTTTAATAGTGCCATCAGCCACGTCAGCTTTTTCTGTTAGTTGGCTGACATGGCAAGGACTAATATAACATGCGCTAATTGGTTTAGGAATTAAAAGTGGTAAAATTAAATTGTAGGGACCAAAAAAAAAAAAAAAATCAAAATATAGGGATTAAAAGTGCATTTATGCCTTAATTGTATTTGCTAAAAGGTGAGGGTAGAAAAAAGTGCTTTTAATAATATAAAGCAGACTAAAATTAGGGCTATAAATAATAGCCTAATGGAGATCGAGCTAATTAGTACAAAATGAAATTACATATTTAAATTTGGTTCATTTTTTTTTTTTTAAAATAAGTTTGAACTTGTTTATAAGTTACTTGATTAATTTATTCATTTTTATATATAATAAACATTACAACTAAAACTTTGTACCCCATTACAAATATATGCTAATAATTAAAATTAAACTATAGTTGAATTCTTTTAAGTTAATTAGATATAATGGCTCTTTCCTTCCTACCAGTTATGAACTTATAAAAATTAGATATACCAATTTATGTTGGATAAAATTTAAATATGATTTTAATATATTGTAGACTATTCATGTCATTAATAAATTACAAATAATAATTTAATATCTTATGAACTTGTTTACAAACTTTTATATATATATATATATATATATAACATTTATTATATATATTTTAATCAAGCCTTATATTCATCAACTTGTTCATGATCACATTTTTATATTTGAGCTTAGCTTATTTAATAATTAAGCCTAATGAACTTGGTTCATATGCTAGATAAATGAACAGCCTAATGAAATTGGTTCATATGCTAGATAAATGAACATAAACAAGCTGTTTCTCGAGTCAAGCTCAAACTATTCATAAACAATTTCGTTCATTTATAGCCCTAATTAAAATATGAAATTGCCAAAAGGACACCAAAATTGGTGAGGGATATATATATATATATATATATATTTTTTTTTTGTTGAGAAAATGAACTAATGAATTATTTACCAAAAAATTAAATTTATTTCTCTTTGTCCATTTTGTTTATCAACAATGTTACAATCATAACACATTAAAATTTTAATAATTATTTTCACAACATCTGAGAGGTGACATATTGCCGGTTAATTATTATAACATTACTTTCACATAAGATCACCATTAAAATTATTTTTATTGTACACAAATTACAACATGTCACCATAGCAATGGGAGAGATATTTTAGTAGCAATGGGATTCTCGAAAATGAAGCTATGTCTCAAATAGGTAGGTTTTAAGGTGGAAGAGCTCAACCGAGTGGCCAAGACAATGTTACTCTAGTTCCATTAAGCCAACAAAAATTTGAGTGAACCTAGCATAACATAACACTGAGCGGTGAAGTGGAAGTCTCTTAAAGGAAATCGATACAAAGCCAATTTTGATGGTGCCCTTTTTATTAACTCATGCCCTAGCCAAGAGAGCTATTGATGCTCATGACTTGATTGTGTGGATGGAAAATTTTGCACATAATCACTTTTACTTGAGTTCACTACTGACATACTTTTTTATTACACACCAATCATAATATATTATATGAGCAGTTGTATGAGAATTATTGTGTGGCTATACTTTTTTGCTATACTTATTGGAGGCAAAGAGGCTATCTTTTATTATATATTGTACGGAAGGTATATTATATGTGGTATTGAAGGGCCTTGGAAGTTTTGAATGGTTACTCGGTTAGAAAATAGTAGAAACAGAGTGAGGGCTTCGTTTGTAGGGCTGGTTGGGTCACATTGATTAAAAACCATACAAATAGCTCAAATTTTAATTTAGACTGACAGCCCCCAAAGTTAAAAAAATTAATTCCCGTGCTGTTGGAGGACAGAAGAGATCTAGCATTTTTCAGTAAGTGTAGGAACTTGTTGGGTTAGATCTAGCAGTCCTTGGATAGCTTGGTTTGTGAGGATTTGGTGGGTAGCAATAGTACACTTTGAGAGCGCAATATATATATATATATATATATATATATATATATATATATATATATATATATTGTGGGGGCACGAGGATCCCAAGCCGTTAAATCCAATGGACGAGGGATTTCCAGAGGATGTAGACATGAAGATTCCTTAAAAAAGAGCTTACATGGCTTGTTGAGGAGGTAAGCTATTGCGTATAATGAAGGCTCCAAGGACTCCCATCTCACCTCGGGGGGACGAGAACCCATGGCAAGGGGAGCACAGTGCAGCCTGGAAAGAGAGTAGAGTGACCTTGCACTGAACCAGAATGAGAAGAAAGGACACAAAAGCCATCCCCTCAGCATTAAATGCATTGTAACCACTTGTCTGACAGCATTAATGGGGAAGTGATCATAAACAATGACCACACAGTTAAAAACTTCAATGTATAGCCTTGCTGGTAAGGCCTTAATGGGACAAGTATCAAGGAAGTGAAATCCTAACCCTCCAAATGTAGAGTGCAAATGCATTCTGGCTAACTATATAAAGCCAAGAAACGTCTGAATCAAGGGGGTTGAGAGAGAAATAGAAAAAGGGAAACAAGAGAGAAAGAGAGAGAGGAATGAGAGGTGAACTGACCAACTGTAAAGCCCCTCCTCGGACTAAACCCGAGGATGAACATTTAACCAATATAGGGCTTTTCTTTCTTTCTTCAATTTGAAATCCACATACTATAAACTGATTTGTTCATTACTTGTTGTGTTCGATTCGGGTACTAAAAAGGGTGATCTTGCTTTCCACCTCTAAAAATATATTGTGTGCACAAAAATAACACGTCAGCATCCACTTAGTTTCTTGTTAGTTGTCCATTTTTGCTCGCCACACACACACACACACACACACATATCCTTTAATCACACACGTTACACGTGCTCAGAGGCTCTTCTATTTTTTTAGGTAAAGGTTAATAATTTGCATTTATTATAATTTAGAAATTTTTATTTTTATTTTTCAAACAAATAAAAATGATAAACTTTAGAGATAAGCAATAACTGTAATTTCTTTTTTGAATATAAAGGAAAAAAATCCTAAATTTTAGGAGTTCTTTTTTTGAATTCAAAATAAAATTTGTATTTTGACATTTATAACCCTATTTCCTAAATAAAGTTAACCTTCATTAATGAGAGTATTTTTGAACCACATAAGAGTCAAGTTGAAAGAGGAGAATCCTTTCATATATTTTTTAGGTAAAGGTTAATTTAGAGTATTTATTATAAATTGAAATCACTACATTTTTCAATCACCAAAAAAAAAAAAAAAAAAACCTAGGGGTGTGATGAGTATTTTTTTCATTGCACCCCTATGTATATTATGACTAAAAAATGTAGTAATTTTAAATTATAATGGATTCAAATCATTAAATTTTACTCAAAAAAATAAAAAAGCCTCTAAGCATCCGCGTGAGCACGTGCTTATAGGCTGGTGTTCTTAATTTTTTTTAGATAGGAACTGATTGCTTGCACTTTTGTGTTTTGAAAAAGTGACACGTGCATGCTCATAGGCCAGTGTTCTTATTTATTTATTTATTTGGATAGGAACTAATTGCTTGCACTTTTGTGTTTTGAGAAAGTGATCGTAATAGGGAGAGTGAGAGTGGTGAAGTGGATTCCTTCTTTTTTGCCACCATGAAATGATACATCCGCGAAAAAAAGCAAACTGCGTGATGTTTTAAAAAATTAATTACATTTCTAACTGGGAGTAGGTTTTTTGTTTTGTTTTGTTTTTTTTTTTTATACATATTTAGATAAGGGGAGCAGCTTTTTTTTTTTTTTTTTTTCATTAAAAGTTTGGACTTATTAAAGTTTTTAAAAAAAAGTGAAATTTTTTTGAAAACATGGGTTTAAGTAGTTGGAGCATTTCAAATATCCTAAATAGAGAGTATTCTTATTTTATAGACAATGTTTTAGTACAAGTTAGATATGGATTTTTACCTAATTATCCTTTAGTTTTGTCTCTACTTAAATTAGGAGTATTGGGGGTATTTTGGAACCAAAAAAAAAAAAAATCTAGTCCAAATATGGCATCCACTCCTGATAATAGTTCTTTATTATCAAACCAAGACACCAATCAGTTTTAGGCGTAGGCGGGGATTGAATCTCAGATCTCTTATACAACCATCAGAGACTTTACCAGCTGAGCTAACTAGAACCCACAGGAAGCCCCTTAAATAGTAGTATAAATATAAGTGTGTATGTATATAAATAAAACTAAAGTTTAGAGAAAATTCGATTAGGTTTTAATTGGATTTTCAATTTTTGTCTTATGTCTTATTTAATTTTTTAATTTTGTGCCAAGTGAATTATTAAGGTTATGTTTGGGATTAGAGTTCAAAGTCAGCTTATTTTACTATTTAATTTATTTTTTATATTATTCAATTTATTTTTGTTACTATTCATAGCTCTTACTGTACTACTTCAACTAAATTTTCAATTTTAGCTAAATAATCTGTTTCCCAACAGATCCTAAGTATAAAAATTGAAGAGTCTAAATCTAATTAGATTCAAAATTTAATTCTAATAGGAGTCTAATTTTTCGCTGATAGAAAATATACATGTTTGTATCGCATACAAAACATACGCAGTGAAAAAATAACAGATCTACTTCATGTATAAAACTTAACATGTACTATGTATGTTTCAGAATTTGAGAATAAGAGAGTGTACCTTAGAGCGGTGAATTTCAAAACCGAAGATCAGAAGCACTTGGGAATACTTTCAATCTTCACTCCAATTCTATTAACGCTCAAAATGTGTGGTCTCTCAATTAGTTTTCCAAAGGGAGATTGTCAAAGCATCTAACACTTCTTACACCACTTCATAATAGTATTCTTGTTGTTCTCTACCGAAAATTCTGTATATTTCTCCATTTGTATCTAACTGATTATCTAATTGAGCTGGTCTTTTGGGCCTTTCCAATTGAGCTTAAGTGTGTGGCTTGGAGTGGGACCAAAAGGGACGAATAAGACACTAGCTCCAATGGGTCTTGGACTTTTCTGTCAACTCTTGACAAGCCCAAAGTTATCATTAACTATATTTAATACCACTATATAAATATAGTTGCACTCTAGGCCTTATTTATAAATTATATCCCAACACTTTATTGTACATGTAACCCCTTCATAAAATATTCGTAGTAATATAAAGTTATGAATGTAGACTACCACTTTGTAAATTACTACATCTTATCCTTGAGTACCCGGTTTAATCCTTTAAAGGTATTCATCATATATTTATGAAATTCAATTCCATAAATATTTATTTTAGTAACTCTTTATTAAAGTGGTTAGACCTAACTTTCTGAATAACAAAACCCATTAAACTTATCTCAAGTGAATATTTTATATCTTTGTTAAGAAATTATGAATTCCATCTTAAGAATATATGTTCCATCAATACTAAATGTGGCTGTCCAACATACTGAGGTTTTGACCGTTACTTTAAATCTCACCCCTGATATATCAAAGCAACCTACACATCATGATCATATCCATTATTCTCTCAGGATTAAGAGTTTATGTAAATATAAGTCGTGAGTTTATTATTCATTTAACAGTCGTTGGAAGAATAATAAATCTCACAGCGGCCCAGTTCAATATGTCTTAACTCTTAAAACATATCAACATACCAACTAGAAATCTCTATTTCCATAATCAAGACAAATCATCTTAGTTGATATGTTATAGTCTTCGCAAATGAAATAGCCAATTTTATCACTGACTACAAACTATAATTTTGAGTTTACAAACAACTTGTAATTTATATCTTCTGTGACTTTTCACATAAATTACATACTATGTATCTCATGGACTATATGATAATGTCTGAATATTCATGTTACTATTATTTTAGACAATAATAAAACAACTTTATTAAACACAACATTAAGTCTACATAATGTCATATATAGCATCATACAATAGGATTTAAGGACACACATCCTAACATCCGCCACGTGTCCATCTAAGTTTTTTAATTTTTGTGACAAGTGAATTATTGGGTACAAAAATCAAAGAGTCTAAAACCAATTAAATTCTAAATATATATATATATATATATATATATATATATATATAATGATAAACCATTACATATTTTTGAAAATGTATGATTTAAAAAAAGTTTAAGATAATAAACACTATGTATAATTTGAACATTTTCTTAAAAAAAAAGTATAATTTGAATCGTATAACAATGATTGTTTTTAATCACATCCATGCACATGCATGAAACTACACACGAGTAGCTATAATTGAAAGAACATGTTTATGTGCAATTGTCGTATTATTTTTAAGATGATACTTTATGTAGTGAAGTCCACATGCTCTTTGTAAAAGTTCTTTCACTTTCTCTCCCTCAATTCATTCTCTCTTTTCCATCACCAAAAGAAAGAAGGAAAAAGAGAAAAAAAATGAAAAACCAAGCTTCATGCTTGCTTAAACGATGAGGATGATGGATGAATCAGAGGTGAAAGTTTGATGAGGAGGATGATGGGCGAGAGATTGAGAGAGAGGTGAGAGTTTTGTTTTTGAGAAAGAGCAACTAAGTGAAGCGGCGGAGGAAAAAAAAAATAGAAAAAAGAAAGAAAGAAATATTATTTTAATGAAGGTGGGAACAAAAAATATGATTTGCTTTTAGCTTTGAGCTACAGCTATGCACTATAGCTAAGAGCCTAAGTAGGTAAAATTTTTACCTTTACCACCACCAATATTGCACACTTTTTGTATATGGTGGTGCTAAAAATAGCAATTTAGCTTTTTAGCACCACCAATACTAATACTCTTGTAGTGTCTTTTTTATTATGATTAATTAATCACTGAATTTTAACTAAGGGTTCTTTACCCGAAAAAAGGACAACTTGTGTGTGTGTGTTTTCCTTCTTTTGGAACCCACCTATTCTCCAAGTTGGTGTGTTTATTTCTTGGCAAGTCTTTGTCTCTCTCTCTCTCTCTCTCTCTCTCTCGTTAGCATTTCACTTTCAAGCCAATTATGCCGCATAAGGCAAAGATCAATGAGAATTTTCCTAATTGTTCCATTTTGTGGGTCAATTCATAGGTTCTAAACTAGATCTTATTTGAGACAAAGTGAAGTGAAATGATGATAGATTATTACGGCCTCATCATTTTATTACGGAAGATAGTAATTTTGTTCGTACAACTTTGTCTATATTTTGTTGTATAGAATTAGAGTACAATACTATTGTGTAGAACAGCATGATAGCACATTAATGGCACAAACAACCCTATATATTATTAGTAAAGGCACTACAAGAAAAGAATGATTGTTGCAACGATATTTTTCATTACAATAAAGCTGAAGTTGTTGTAATAAGATTCTATTGCAGCCAAAAAAAAAAAAAAAAATTTGTTACACATAGTAGGAATAAACTTTGTGGTAATAGGCTACTGCAACAAAAAGTATCGTTGAAATGAAGTTGGTGTAATAAAGGGTTTTAAATATTTTGAAAATATTGTTATGGTAACAAAACTAGTTGTTGCAATTGTGGAGTTTCATAGCATTAAGTTATCATAACTACTTTTTTTTTGCAAGAAGTAATCATAACAACGTTTTTCGTTGCAATAAGTTATTCTAATAATTTGATTTGTTTTAATAGGATAATGGCAACAATAGATTTCATTGCAGAAAGTAGGGCCGTCCATAGGTCGGTTCGGATCAGTTTTGGGTCTGATCCGAACTTGACCCGATTTGATAGGGTGACTGAGTTTTAGACTCGCATTCGACTAAATATTCGGATCGGATTCGATATTTTGGGTCGTCAGTTGGGCGGGTCGGAGTTGTCGGTTAGTCAGTTAAGGTTTCAAATAATAAATCTTTGGGTTTATTTTATTTTAATAGCTGATTTCCATAACAAATAAAATCAATGAGAAATACAAAAAGAGAGATGAGAAATTGATATTATTTACCCAAAGAAAATTTGGAGTGAGAACTGAATTGGTGAGGAGGAGACAACACTAGATTTAGGAGGAGATAATGGCGACAACTAGGCTTTGGAGGGAGAACTGAGTGGGGAGGAAAATCAAGAACAACCCAAGTTGATTACTTCAACCTTCAACCCATATTGATCGTAAGTAAAAAGGGGTGATGGCTAAGGTTTGTAGTGAGTTGCTATGGTTTGGCATAGAGAGAGGCAAAGAAAGAACTAAGGGTCTAAGAGTTTTAGTCTTTGTCTCTTTGAGAAAGTGAGATTGTACTAAAGAGTAGGCTGAAGAGGTTAAAGAGACAGGAAGTTCTTGTGACCATGGGATTAGTTTGTGGCTATGGGATTTGGAATTGTGATGTCATATCAGATCAAATGAGTGTTTTGTAACTATAATGGTGACCATGGGATTTTAGTTCTTGATTTTAATTTTAAGTTTTAAAGGCTGATTTGAAATTTGGGTAATTATGCCATTCTAATATGAGATTGTGACTAGAGGCTAGGGCTGTCATGTTAACGAAAAAGTAGTAGAAACTCTAAAGCACTAAAACATAATTTGTGACCATGGATCTTGAATATTGCTTTTGATTTAAACGGTTGATTTGGGAAGTGGGAACTTGTGTCAAAAAATTCTGACTACTTCCTAGTTACCGAAAAGTTGGGGCAAGACATGGTTGGGTAGCCAGACATTATTGTTTTAGTAATTCGGTCGGGTCGGTTAATTCGGTTGAAATATTGTATAATCTGAAACCCGAACTGAATTTCGGTTATTTTTAAGCTTGACCCGTGACCGACCACTGCCTACATTCGGAGCTGCTCGTAGGCCTTTAGGTCGGGCGGGTATAGTTGGGCGGATTGGTTGGCCCGGGTCCTTGGACAGCCCTAGTAGAAAGGTGTTGCAATGAAAATTTTCATTCCAATTTGTTATTACTTCACAATTTTCTGTGGTAATAAATTATCTTTATTAGTTTGGATTTGGCCTATTGTAAAAACACATTTAGTTGTGATAGAGACAAGTACAAATTTAGTAATTAATTTTATTGTAATACAAAGGAATTCATTGTATAAATAAACTTACAAAAACATCATATTTAATGTTGTTTGAAGTCTTTTGTTGATTTGTGAAAGAAAGGAAACACTAAGAGCACTAGAGTTCATCCCTAAACTCAAGTCACTGATGCTCAAAACACAAACAATAAAAGCACATCAACGGCACATATTGCCATTATTATCATCAGTAAAGGCTCTTTCATGTTATGGTTGAATACTAACGTGGTTTACCCTAAAGAGTTTTCTAACTTGATATTAGATTGCAGATGGCTCCTCAACAAGGAATGGGAGGCACGCGTTGAGCATGTGTGGAAAGAGGCAAATAGCTGTGCAGACTTAGTGGCAAAGAGGGATGCATCTCAATCTGAGCGGGAAATTTTGTATGATACATGCCCCACCTTTTTGTGGCAATGTTTATATTGGGACTCTATGGGTTTTGTTTCCTCCTGGAGTCGTTGTGGTTAATAATGGTCCAATTGTCTTGCTTTTTGTTTTGGTATCAGCTATTAGCTCTCATCGGGTTGGTTTGTGGTAGTAGGTTGGTCTTTTGTTGCTCTTTGCGGTTTAGTGGACTGCTTATGTGTTGTTCTAGTTTGGTTTGGTGTCTATGTGTTGTTGTATGTACTGTCGTTGAGTGGTGCTTGTACTATTTATGTTTATCTAATATATCCTCTCTTTACGCCAAAAAAAAAAAAAAAAAAAAAACGGCTCTTCCATGTTCAAGTTCCGATGCAGTGTTACCATGAGCACGACAAATCGGTTTCTTGCATTGCATATATATAGTTGCCTTACTTATTCATCATGTGTATGGAGGTGTTAGGTTTCTTCATTAAAGACAAGTGTGATGCTAATCTTTGGGATCCTGTTAAAACCTTAAGAGGGGGGCTGGCGGTGTCCCATCTTTTCTTTGCAGATGACTTGGTTCTTTTCGCTAAAGCTGACATGAAAAATTGCATTAGTGTTTTGGATGCACTTGAGGGGTTTTGTGGTATTTCTGGGCAGAAGATTAATAAGGCGAAATCTAGAGTTTATTTCTCTCCCAATGTGGATGGCAATAAGAGGGAAGAGATGTGTGAGGTGTTGGGTATACGGTCAACTCCCAAGTTGGGTACTTACCTTGGTTTCCCTCTTAAGCAGCCGGGTTCCAGCAAAAGAGACTTTGATTTCATCGTGGAGCGAGTGCAAGCTAAGCTTGCTGGTTGGAAGGGGCATCTTCTTTCCTTTGTAAGGAAGGTTGTGCTTGCTCAATCAGTGCTTACCACCATCCCGACGTATATTATGCAGAGTACCTTGCTGCCTAGCAGTACCTTGGAAGCTCTTGATAGAGTGACCAAGAATTTCATTTGAGGATCCACCCCAGACAAAAGGAAAGTTCACATGGTTGGATGGAATAGAGTGACTAAGTCTAAGGAAGAAGGAGGGCTTGGTTTGCAAGCAGCTAAGCCGAAAAATCTCTCCTTACTTGCGAAGTTGAATTGGAGGTTTAGAATGGAAAAGGATAAGGATTGGGCTAAGGTGTTGCGTATCAAGTATAATAGGCCTAAGAGAAGAGGGTCTAATGTGTGGTCTGGAATGAAGCAGGATGAGCTTGTCCTCATGAAAGGAGTTAAATGGAAAGTGGGTTCTAATAGCACTCTTAATTTTTGGCATGATAGGTGGTTAACAATGGGAAACTTAAGAGGCTTGATTGTTAGCCCCCTTAGTAAGGATGAAGAGCTGCTCTCGGTGATTGATTTGTGGAATGGTGGTAGTTGGGATTTCAGTAGATGTTCCTTTGATCTCCCTAGCAACTTGATCAGCCTTATAAAGGCTGTTCCTGTCCCTCTCAATCATCAAGGTGCGGATCGGCTTGTTTGGGCCTCATCTCCTTCAGGAGAATTTGAGCAAAAATATGCTTATAGAATTGCTAGAGGTGACTTTGAGCCTCCCAATGCCTTTAAAGGGAATTGGATTTGGAAGATGGATACCATGCCAAAAATTAAAACTTTCTTTTGGAAATGCTTCTTACAGAGCATCCCCGTGGGAGAGGTTCTGCAGGGAAAAGGTATTGCTCAGGTTGCTGACTGCCCGGTCTGCAAGAATGAAAAGGAGTCGATCCTCCACATGCTTAGGGACTGTGTGTTTGCTAAACACACTTGGAGAAAGCTAGGCATTGTGGATCATTGTTTCTTCAACGGAAACTTGTGTCAGTGGCTGGAAAATAATGTTAAGAGATCTTCAGTTCGGCATGATCATATACCTTGGCATATTTTATTTCCTGTTGCTATTTGGAAAATTTGGCTGCACAGAAATGAGATGGTGTTCAAAGGGATTCGGACTAAGCAGGATTTGTATAGAGGTGTTGTGCATGCCACGCAAGAATATTTGTACTGTGCTGGGAAGGCAGGCAGGAGGGTTGTTTAGGCCGTGGTCCAGGTCAGGTGGGAAAGACCTTGTAATGGTTGGTTCAAATTAAATGCAGATGGGTCAGCTTTGGGCAATCCGGGGAAAGCTAGCGGAGGTGGGCTGATTCATGATTCAAATGGTGGGTGGGTTAGGGGATTCACTCGCAATATTGGTGATGCATCAAGTGTGGAAGTTGAGCTTTGGGCGTTAAGGGATGGGCTGTCTTTGTGTTTGTCGCTGCATATTGTGGCTTTGGAAATTGAAGTTGATGCCAAGGTTGTTTTGGATTGGATGACCAGTGAGCAGTGCAACAATTTAAATCACTCTCCTCTTATCATGGATTGCAAGGCTCTTATCAATCAAGTGCCTCAAGTTAGATTGATGCACTGTTTCCGTGAAGCTAATAAGTGTGCGGATGCTCTAGCGCGTAAAGGTCCTCACCTTCAGCAAGATTTTGTAGTGTTTGATAGTCCACCTGTGGACATTTCTTTGCTTTTGTTTTATGACCAATGTGGCTTGTACTATGAGAGGATTCGTCCTCAAACAGTTGGTTTTCTTGGTTAGTTTTAATGAATTGCTTTTCTCTACCCAAAAAAAAAAAAAAATGTTAAAAATAGTTTGGAAACATTAAACATGGGTACTTGTAAAAAATACAAGCCTAGCCTTAGTGGTCGGGTGATGGATGAAAATTAGATTATACAAGCAAATGAATAAAAAGAATTTCAATTGTTTTTGGTGGTGTATTGACTTCACTTTTGCCCAGTGAACGGATAGTAATTTTATGTAATGTCTTGATAAGAAAAAATTTTGCTTTAATAATGAGTGATTTAGAGGAGTTGTACCAAAACCCTTAATCTTTTCATCACGAGGAAGACATGGTTCAATGGACAAAAACTATGAGGCCGTGCTGAAACTTTGTGCATTATGCTGTTTGAAAACCATTGCCAACTAGTCGGTGTTGTTGTACTAAGAATCTCTACTATATGTTTACACAAAAGAGTTGCATACTTTCTTTTTACCCAAAGACACAGTAATGGTAATCCGAGAGTATTTTATAATTACGCCTAATAAAAAGACTTAAATGGTTGACGAGGCTGAAAAGTCTGAAGTATTCTCCAAAAATTATAGGACTCGCAATAAAAACTGCAACTTTGGCCACATGATGAATTATAAGACCAAGTAAAAAGTAACAATAATTCACAGTATAGTACGAGATAAAATAGTTGCAATCTGAAGTGGCACGATTTAATAAAGTGCCAACCAACAACTAGTGGTAACTGGTAAGTAATGCTTGGAGGGAAAACTTTGGAACATGGAAAGGCCAACTAATGAAATAAGCTAATTTATTTATTTTTAAATAAAAAAATCCTTTATTTTTAATTTGCCAAAAGGTAAGTAGGAAAAACAAAATGAATTTAAGAACATACGCCGAGCCCTTATAAAATGTGATTTCATATTCAAATTTGGTTCATTTTTTACAAACAAGCTCGAGTTTTTTTTATGAGCTACTTGATTAATTTATTTATTTATCATAAATAATAAATATTACTACTACTCTTTTTCTACCTATTTACAAATTTATGCAAAGAAATTAAATTTAAATTATAGTTGATTTTTTTTTTTTGAGTTAATTAGATATAATGGTTTTCATTTATGAACTTATAAAATTAAATACACCAGGTAAAAATTTATGTATAAATTTTTTTTGGGTTATATATATAATTTTAATATATAGTGGACTATGCATATTTAAAGTACAGGTCTTAGTCTTAGCCGAATGTTCCAACCCCCACTTCTGTTGGCTTTGCAATGACTATTGTATAAAGGCCTGAGTGGGCCTCTCTTTATTGTCCATTGAGCCTCTTAACTTGGATAATGCCCAGCGGTATTTGGACCGTTTAATGCTCACCCAGGTGTGTGTCTATACATACTTTTTTTTTCTTTTGAAACCGTGTGTCTATATATAATTAAAAAAAGAAGTACAGTATAAATAAAAAAATTATTGCCTTTTATATAATTACTTATTTTATTCAATTTCATTTATTGTTCAAAGTTTTTTAATAAAAATTGAAAATTAATTATTTTGTGAACTTGTTAAATTTATCTAGAGCTCTATATTTAATTTTTTGGTAAATATTAATTATCTCAAAAGTTGATTATTTAGGGCACTTATACAAAATTCACTATTCTCTAAAGAAGTCAAATTATCTTCATCCAAAATTTCCAATGAACTTTTTCTTCTTGTGATTTCGTTATAGTTTGAGAAAAATTATTTGTTTTTATACTTTAAAGGAGTGTTTTTTTTTTTTTTTTGTTATAATTATTTTACTTATGCTTCTGTTCACCGTTAATTTTTTGCAGAAATGTTATACTGTTACTTTTGAAGTTATTTATAATTGGTTTATAGGATAATTCTCTTGACTGATTGTGTGCATTAGTGTAAAAGGTATTAGTACTTTACCATTTTGACACCACATTAGCTTGTAAAATTACACTATTTGACTCTTATTACTTTAATTAGAGAGGCACAAAAATTGAATTAAGTTCTTGGTGTTAAAAGTCAAGACTCAAGAGCCTTGAAGCTCATTTGGTTGATACTTTGTAATGTATCAAATTGAGACATTTAGAGTTCATATCCCCTCTCCCCCAACTATCGAATAATAATAAATAAATAAAAGCTTTTGCAATTTTTTGACACTCAAGTCATATGGTTTAATATATTAATAATTTTTTTGGTGCATTCTGTTTCTTTTGGTATATGAAAGTTCCTTTCTGCAAAAGGGTTATCATGTTTACACTCAATCACCATGCATGTTTCTAACCAGCATGAGTTTGAAAATTAATGTGTTTGAGATTGTCCCAAAAAAGCTTTGAAGTAATTTATCTTTAATATAATAGTTCACACAAATGTGGGAATTTTTCATTCTAGGAATGTAGTGACATTTTCTCCCCCAAAAAAAAGGTATGTAGTGACCAACACGTGTATTTTTCTTTTCTTTTTTAATGGTACGTAGTGATATTTTTTCTTCTAAACAAAAGTATGTAGTGACCAACACGAGTATTTTTCTTTCTTTTTTAATGGATGACCAACACATGTATATTACCTTCAAATATAAAAAGTGTCTAATGATTTTCAATATGATCGCCTTTTACAAAGAACAAATATAAGTTACTCTGCATTCTCGTGAATTATGAGCCCTAGAGAAAAAATAATAGGTTCATATAACAATGATATACAGTCAATCAAATAATGCCAAATAAGATGTAATAAAGTGTATGTGTTTGCGTGTGGTGCTAGGCCGCACTATGGAAATTTGAATTCACATATATCTAATCAAACTCCAGAGATTGATCTTGCGAATTGAGAGGTTTATCAAATATATATATATATATATATATATATATATTTTATATAAGAAACAGAATAAATATGGTCTAACTTCCAATAGAACACACAAAATTGGGGGGTTCTTTTAATATATATATATATATATATATGTGTGTGTGTGTGTGTGTGTGTGTGTATATATATATATATATAAATATTTGTAAAAGAAACGAAATAAACATGTTCCAACTTCCAGTAGAATACACAGAATTGAGGGGATTATTTTTAAAAAAGTTGTAGAAGAAATGGAATAAACGTGTTCCAACTTCTAATAGAATACGATATTTACTCAATACGTTTAAAATGCCCTAATGTCACTAGTTATTATTCATTATTTTACAACTGCTACCTTACCTCATATTTCAGAATATGCATAAGGACATGGGTATCTCATATCTAAATCAACAAGGCATGTACGCAGTAAATTTGACTAAGCCGAGCAAAGATTTAATGTCTTATCCCTTTCAAAATAATTAAAATCCAAAGTTATTTTCAATTTCCTAATTAAATTTTATCAATAATAAAATAAAGAATTAGTCTGACTAATCATTTGAAATTTACGGTATTAACTCATTGAGAGAAGCAAATTATTTATACAAAAAAAGAAAAGAAAATTCATTCTTTGTGGTTTGGTACTTCAAAAATTTTAGTATCACAATTTTTTCTAAACACTTTTTCTCAACTCTCCTATGTGACTGACTATGAGTGGTGGAAAAATAGTTGTTAGTTAATTTATATGAAAGTAATATACAAACAAATTTTTTGATTGTTATTTATATTTTAAAGCTAACCCTTGAAATTAGATCAAATTAAAATCATTAACTAGCCTTTTTATGAAATCCTAAAGATTTCATTGGAGTCCAAAACATAGGAAACACTGACAAAGCTACTTCAGCACCCCCCCCCCCCCCTCCAAAAAAAAAGCACATTTTTTTTTCCCTTTAGATAATAATTTGAAGAGTTTTTCTTTCTCTTTGTCCCTCCAAAATTTATGTCCTCCTTTCTTTTAATAGAAAGTAAGAAAAAAGTTGATATCTAATTAGTAATTATTTCATAAAAGTTCTAATTTTTTATTTTTAAGAAAGGGAAAATAATATAAAAAATAAATTCATTCCAATAGAAGATACACTATGTTAGGTTTCAAGACCTTTGAGACTAATGTATTAGAACTTCAATGTGTATTGTGTTGGCAAACCATGATCAAAACATAGAGTTTAGGTTTAAGCTTACTCAAAGTATGTTTTGTGTAGGATTTTATGTTTTATGTCTCATATAAAAAGAAAAATCCTAACTATGTTTTAAATGTCTTTGATGTTTTGTGTGTTGAATTTCTTGTGAGATTTAGAAGTGTTTACCTCCATATACACTTAGGGTTATCAAAATCGAGATTGATGTCAAGAACTTAATGATCGTTTCAATTGCTACATAAAATCGTTTCAATTCCTACGTAAAGAACATTTTAGAAGATCAAGATTCATAAGTAAAAGAACTTGTGGTTACAATGGATCAAAGGAAAGAAGTAGTCAGTGGATTCGGAGCTGTCACGTGGTCGTGATAGTAAGCTTTCTACTCGAGGTAGCAATAGGATGTTAGTGGTCCAAGTCTTATTGTACAAATTTCAATTCTTTCATAGTGGATTTGTTTTATCTTGAGGATAGCTAGGTTAAATCCTCCCTAAGTTTTTTACTGGTTTGGTTTTCCTAGGTCATCAAATTTTTGTGTTCTTTATATTTTCCACATTATATTTGTTTTACACGTATTGGTTTAACCTAAGTTCAATTAACAAATTTGTTAATCAACTTGGCTTAATATTAGATTAAATATATTGAGTTAAGAGGTCTAAAACTTTACACACTACCTTGCATGATATCTAAGATATTGAGGCAACCAATCAGAAGGTAGTGAGAGCGGAGACAGAGAGAGAGAAGGAAAATAGAGAGAACTTGAAGTGAAGCTATGGTTTCCCAAAGTGCCACAGTTTCTTTTTACTAAAAGTAAAAATATAAAATAAAATAAAATGCTGCTGCCAAGGCTCACCTTCAAGTCAATTAAGAAAGATCTTTTCAATCAAAAACAGGAAAAAAAAAAAAAAAAAACTTTTCATTTCTAAACAGCCACCAGACCGATCCATTTATTAGAGTTAGATTTGGAAACTAAAATTATTTAATCCTAAAACTATTAGATATTTCAAAAGAAAAACTATATGTTTTATTTTATTTTATTAAATAAGAAGATAGATTCATGGTTTTGAGTTTAAATTAAAGTTAGGAGTCAAAGGTTTTGTAGTTGAATTGACGCTTCTCTATGCGCAAAGTGCTTAAGAGTCTAGGTAGGAAAGGATTTGAGCTGCAGAATTAGCATCATATTGTAATTATCTCTCAAAAAAAAAAAAAAGTTAGGAATAGGTCATAATTAATTTAATTTTAACTAAATAGAATAAATTTTGAAAGTTAATAACCTTAATTAAAAAGTATCCACTAAAATTTAAATAGTTGAAGCTAATATTATTTATTCCTAAAACGATTGGATATTTCAAAACAAAGAGTATAAGTCTTTTTTATTTTTTATTTTATAGGTAGTTATCACAATATGATGATGGATTTGAATTTTAAACATTCTTGTTGGAACATCATAAAATATCAGTTAGATATATTAATAAAATAAATAAAATTTCATTTTAACTTTTATAATAGTTAATATATTTATAAATTTTTATTTTTATTAGTCTTCTCTCAAAATTTAAAAAAGAAAATAAAAAAATTTAAAATTATTTGTTTGCTTATACAATTATGCCGTATGCTTGAACATTAAATTATATTATCTTATATTTTAACTCATGCAATATGTTTGATAATTTTAAGTTTTAGAGGATATTTTTTTTGGAAAAATTACATTTTACTACTCTAAATTATACTTCGTATTACACTTTGCATCCAAAACTTTGAATTTTCATCCAAGTTAACAGCAAACTTAACAATAGGGTGCAAAGTGTAACATGAATCATAGTTTAGGGTGCAAAACATGTATTCGAAAAGTTTTTGGTGTAAAGTATAACATGAGGTATAGTTTAGAGTGGTAAAATGTAATTTTCCTAATTTTTTTAATCAAAGTTACTAACTTTTACAAAATTTATTTTATTTTTTTGTATTTAGTTAATATTAAATTAATTATGACATTACTATGGTTGAGCCTAATTTTCATTTGCATCAAATAAAGGTATCAAGAATCGTATGATATGAATATGAAACTAATCCAATTTTGATTTCTTTTGCTCAATTAAAATATCTCAATAATTTCGTTGTGTTGAAGCAAAAGAACTAGACGATGATGTCACATGTCTAGTTCTTTGGCTAAATTGGCTTGATCATTATTGTAAATTTTTTTTTTCTTTTTGTTTGCTACAATAAACAAAATCCTATTTGCAATGACAAACAAATACATAGGCTTGTAACAAATAATTTTAAAAAAAAATTTACATAAAAAGACATGATAAACAATAATTATGCAACATATTGCACGAGCTAAAATATAAGACAACATAAAATTTTTGTTCAAGTTCATGGCATAATTGCATAAATAAATAAATAAAATTTAATTTTCGAATATATTTTCTCTCTCTCTTTTCTTCT
The DNA here is from genome assembly GCA_032878915.1 of Castanopsis chinensis. Taxonomy (NCBI): domain Eukaryota; kingdom Viridiplantae; phylum Streptophyta; class Magnoliopsida; order Fagales; family Fagaceae; genus Castanopsis; species Castanopsis chinensis. The sequence continues at coordinate 4,050,616 of JAVQMG010000105.1, forward strand.
ACTTCTTTTATATTTTTTTTTAGAAATTCGGCCACCACATTGCTGAATTTTGCCTCTCTCCTTACTCAGTTAATAAACTTTGAATAGTACACATATTGACAATAAATTCTCATTTAAGCAATATCTCTACTACATGTTTGGATATGGTAATTCACAATGCTAAAAGAAGAGGTGATAACTGCAATGAGTCAAAAAATTCCCCTTTTCCACTCAGATCAAAGGAGACGGTAGAAGTTCTAATAACGAGAAGTGTAGAAGTAGTCTGCTTTGCCAAAGAGGTGGGCCTTGCCCAAACTGAGTTTGAGGGGAGGCCCAAAGCTAATCATTAATCCTATGTTTGTGTGGGGGAAGACTACGAGAGACAAGAGGAGTGGAGAACAAAAGATGAATAGAATATATTAAATTTAAGTTTTTTTCCGACCATCTTTTGCTCTCCTCTTTCTCCATCTTCTTTATTAGTTCCAAAAATTTCATAAAGCCTTGTCTAGTTGAGGGCTTGATTTCACGGGCAGCTATACTTGGCGCCGAGGGGTTCATTGGGCAAAAAAAATTATTATAATATATATATATATATATATATATATTTATTTCTTGTTTTGATCCCTATAATAAAATTTTGAACACACAACCTTAGAATTTTTTTTTTTAAAGCCCAATTGAAATAAATTTGAATATGATCCTCTTAATAATATTCTGACTTTTTTAAATACAAAAAAGCTCAATAACAAACCAATTTGATCTAAAATCTTGAAAAGAAATTAATTAGCCCCAATAACAAAAATAAAAATTTGTTAATCTTAAATCTTAGAAAAAATCCGTTTATATCTTAACAAATTTGAAATAAATAAATGAAACAGGAGATCAGTGGATGAATGATTGTTTAGTTATGTACAATGAAAGCTCATAGGATTGATAATTAATGAACTAAGTTTCACTCCAAACTAGATTGGAGAGAAACCTTACAAACTCATCATATATATTTATATTGATTGTGAATTTTCAAAATATAACCGTTAGATTGCATGTTCTTATTACATCTTTAATACTTACAAAATTTCAAGAAAATCAAAGATGAATTGCTATATCATCAAATAAATGTTATAATTTCAAATTTTTGTAATCTAAAGTTATATATTGAAAATAAGTTAATTGATCAAATAGTAAATAATATCCGATTTGAATGAAATTTGATATGCATGTTAAGAACATAAGTAACATGAAATTCAATGGTTAGATTTTTAAAATTCACACCTAAAAAAGAAATATACAAGAAGTTTGAAGAATTTTTCTCCAAACTAATTTGAAGAAAAACTTTGTTCATAAATATATCATGCAACAATTTTATAATATGAAACACAATAAAAGGAAAATTTTAAACTTTGTATTTAGGTTTTGTTTTTGTTTTTGTTTTGTTTTTTGTTTTTTTTTTTGTTTTTTTTTTTTGTTTTTCCTGGAAATCAGTCAACGATATACTTAAACTGTACTTTAATATTTCACGTGCCCCAGGAACAGTACAGAGAAGCTTCCCAATCCCATAGGAAGTTGCACACGTGTGGATGTGTTTCCTAATCCATGTAGGAATCGAACGTAGCCTGAGTCCACATCTATAAATAAATAAATTCACCACAGCTTCAGAGTTCATCGCCTTCATATCAAAAAAAAAAAAAAAAAGAGTTCATCGCCTCTTCTTAACAGTGTTTGTGTGTCCCACTCCCAGACAAGAACACCAGAGTTCATCGCCTCTATTTCTAACTGCACCAATATCCCAACTCTTAAGGTATACTCTTTTCCTTCAATTCTACACTAATTACAATTTTTTTAATCTTATTTAATATGTTTGAGTATAGTTTAATTATGAAAAAAAGAAGAAGATATTTCTGATCAAATTAGTAGTTAAAAATATTTATGCATAATACATATTTAATTTATTTGGAATCTGTTTCGAGAAAATTAAATTAAATTTAATCGACATTCGTTGATGGGTTTTAATCTCATATATACAAACATGTTTATTAAATTCTTTCATTGGAAAAACTTGTAAGCAAGTCAAGGGTCCCTTAATTGTGTAGGGAAGTTTGTATCAAATTGTCGTAGCCACCAGTCTTGACAAGAAGGAAGCTTTGAACATTATAGTGCACAAGATGGAGGTGGTGGTGGACAAAATATCTGAATTGCCAGAGCCTCTTCTACATTACATTTTGTCTTTCCTTCCCATTAAACAAGTTGTTCAATCCATTACATTGTCCAAGAGATGGAATCATGTCTGTTCTACAATCCCAGTTCTAGAATTTGATAAATCCTTCTTCGAGTCAAAGTTGTGGTGTCAAGACACTAAGGAAACTTGCGAAATCCAGAGAAAGAGGGTGGCGTTATATCACTTTGTGGAGCAAAATTTACTAAGCTGCCGTAGGCAAGGGCTAAGTATAAAGAAGTTTACACTCTCAGTGTACTTGAGTACACCGAAATCAGTGTCTCGTGTGGACCGGTGGATTGAATATGTAGTCAAGAGTGATGTTGAAGAGCTTAATCTTGACTTTCAACCATCTAAATGGAAGTGGAAGAGGTATTATCCCTTGCCTCAGAATATTCTACTTGCAAAATCAATAACTGTGTTGAGGTTAAAGGCATGTAGGTTGGATTCATACTTTGGTGATATAAACTTATCCTCTTTGAAAATTTTGTCTTTATATGAAGTGGGTACAAATGATCAAATTATCCAAAATCTAGTTGCCGGGTGTCCTGTGATAGAAGACATAGGAATTGAAGACTGTCGTGGGTTGAAATGTATACAGTTCTCTGGTCTTCCTAAAGTCAAAGCAATTGAGTTGAAAAACAATAAAGGTGTTGAGACAGTTGAATTAGAAGCATCGAATATTTATCATGTACATATCCAACAGTTTGAAGCATCCAAGATCAACCTGGTGCCCTGTAAAAATCTGAAGTTATTAATGCTAGGAAAACTGCACATAACAGATAGCTGCTTCAATTACCATATTTCTCAACTTCCGCTCATTGAGTACTTGTCTGTATATTGGTGTGATAAGTTGGAAAGTATTAAGATTTCAAGTCATTGTCTTAAGACATTACACATATTGAAATGCGACAAGCTGATTGAAGTCGAGATTAACACTCCTAAGTTATCTAAACTTTCATATCTTGGTGGTAATACAATATCCTTTTCAGTGACTGCTTTGGCTTATTTGTCAAAAGCTACCTACCAGATGTTGCACTCCGATGCTCCTTGGAATGTTAAAAAGATTGAATTGCTTGCAAATTTGAGTAATTCCAAATTATTGGAGTTGCTAAATATTAGCTCCACGAAGGTATTTTTTTTTTCTTTCTTTCAGTTGATTCTTTTTGTTTCCTTTTCATATCATTGTTCATAATTTATCCATGTGCTTTAAAGTTGTAATCAGAATTTTTCTTTGTAAAGGATATGGTTATACCAAAGGAATTGAGAGACATAGTATCATCCCCATCATATAAAGTCAAGCAGTTGAAGGTAGAAATATCGAAGTCATTTACTACACATGAGTTCACTGAACTTGTGGATAGCTTGCTCTGGATTTCCCCTCGTCTAGAGCTTTTGTTAATAACACATGGGGAATGGATTGACAAGAATTGGTATCGTGAGACCATATCTTTCAAGGTATTACGGATATTAATTTCCTTAGAATTTATAAATTTGCTTCATATATTTCACTTCTAGGGATGGTAAATAAATTTTAACTCTTAAAAAAGCTATTAATGTAAAATCATTCATGTACTCATGCTAGGGGAGACTCCTTTTCTAGTAGTGAATCCTCTTGCTGTTATTAAGTTATTGGTAAAGATTTTATTGTATTTGTGTGTGTGTGTGTGTGTAATCAGCCATGATGTACATGTATTTTTTATGAAATCTTATTAGAATCATTTTAACTTTTTTTGTATTGAATGCAAAAGACTAGGTTTAATGTTATCAGTATTTATAGAGGTTCATGATATATATGAAATTATCAAGAATAAAATGAAAAAGTTATAAGGCACAAAAAAAATAGTATAAATGAAATTTATTAACAAACAAGAAGAAAACCACCATCAAATTATAAATGTACTAGAACATATCAAAAACTTCTCAAGACTTCGCAGGTTTTCTATAAAGTAACATGGCTCTTAAATCTTCAACTTTGAGTCACAACTTTAGTCACAACCATATATGATTTTCTCAATAGTTCAAGAAAGAATACAAACTCACAGTTCCTGCACAAAGGAATTTACTGTTAGTCCATGACCACATATATTCTGAAAGCTAATTTAACAAGACACAGGTGCAATCTGTGACAACAAATTGGTTCATCTTTGTGTATTGATTTAGGACAACAACCATAATTTAGCACATTGTGATGAGACTAATTAGCTCTTCTTTTTTTTTTTTAATATCTTTTTGAAACGTACTAGGACTTATTTAAGTATGGAAAAAGTACATAGAAAAGGTTGTCTTAGTCCGAACCTTTGGTATTTGTACAGTTTACAATATAATTTGATAATCAGATACTACTGCTAGTGTGTCCTAGATAATAACATCAACCAGCCAATCACAAAAGCAGTCAGCATTTGGCCCCCTATTATTGTCATGGCTTGTTTAACCTTTTTTTCCTCTTACGCTCTGTTTGTTTCTATATTAATTATTTTTTTTTAAATGACTCATTTTTCAAAAAGTATGTTTTGGAAAATTATTTCATTTTCCTATGTTTGGTAGTGACTTCAAAATGAGATAGAGTTTTTTTCCATTAGTTTCCATATTGCTCTTAACTTCCTTTATTTAAGATGATGTGAGATAGAATTGTTTTCTGGAAAATTTTAATAGAAAGTAGTCTCTAAAAAGTAATTTTTATTTGAGTTTTCATTTTTAATAGAGTTTTCCATTGACCAAAGATAGTTTTCCTTTGAATTATTTTTTCGGATGTTACCAAACACAGGAAATAACGGAAACTATCTTCACATAAACTTTTCCATCCAAACAAATGAAGTGTAGAGTTCTTAAAATACCACAAATGCACACACACACACACACACACACACACACACACTTATATATATATATATATATATCTCCTCATCTGTTGGTGAAGAGGAGGGAGCATTTAGAAGTAAACTCCTGTTCTTAGTGCTATGCTAGATTCCTAACCAGCTAAATTATGTACCTGACTTGGTTTTTGGTAGCTAGATCCCGCATTAAAGGTTTGTACATATACAGAAGGGAAGATTAGCTTATTGCTCTTTGGGTTTTTCCCTAGTTAGATCTGCCACTGAATGTTTGTGCAGAGAGAAAGAAGGAAAATCTCAAAGAGTAGAAATCTACTCCATTTTAGTGAGGAAAGTAAAATCGACAACTTAAAGAGCTTAGAATGCATAGCTAGAGCAAATCATTTCTATAAATTAGGAAAAGGAAGTGCCTTTTTCTTTTGTCTAAAAATAATAATTATGGAGAAAATTCTTCTCTTGAATCAGGATTATAATTATATTTAGTTTCTTATTTCCTTTATTGTAATATGTTTTGTGTGCAGTTTTTTAATTATTAGAGCATTTTGATTATAACAACTAAGAGTTAATTGGCCTTTAATTATCTAAAGAAAGAAATTTTAATTGGCCTGACTAAAGTTGTTCTAAGCTATACATGAATCAAAGAAGATTTTGATAATATACTTCTATTATTTTCTTTATTTTACTTCTCTATAAGGTTATACATGTCATATATATACACCTCCTAGTAGGGGAACTATTTCTATAATTCCAAGGAATACATGCTTGAGTTACATTCATGCTATTTCAATACTAGTGCATTTATGTAATATTCTTCTTATTAGAAGAATGGTAGTCACTACTGTCATAATTTCATTGCTAATGCATTTTTTTTTTTCAAATTTGCGCCTGAGAGTATATTGTGTCAAATTTTGAGACCTTTTTTTTTTTCTTGATTGGAAGAATGGAGATTGAGATGATGTCCAGTCTTCTTTTTCTTTTGCTTGGTTTTAACATTGTTGCTAACTCTTTGCTTGATTTCAGTTCTCCTATGAAAAGCCCATTCTTAGAGGGGAGAATTATAGTTGTTGCAAATTCCTTCCAGATCCATGTTGGAGGCATTGCTTAAAGAGTGTCACGATTGAGAATTGTAGAGCACCTGCAAATGTAGAGACTGTGAAGGCAGATAAAGAAATTCTAGAGAAGTACTTTTATGAGAATGCAAAGATCCTGGAGAGCTTCCAATTCAATCCTAAAGTTGAATGACAAAAATTTTAAAGTATCATTTAAGAGAATGTAGATATTTTAAGCTGAATAACAGAGAGAATGGAGACTGAGATAATGTCCAGTTCCATCATCTGTAGACATCATCTCTGTCTATGCCAAGAGTGTCTGGCCTGACTTGAGGTTTTAAGTTGTGATGTAAGACAAAATATACGGTTTAATTTATTGTTTATTGATTTTGATATTTTCATGCAACTTTTGAATTTTTAGATTATGGTTGATATTTCCTTAATTTTTGATGTTATTAATACTTTCTAGACAAATTAGAGTCCTTTTCTACTATGTATCTACTAATCTATATATAAAAAAGTGCGAATGCGCATAGTTACAGTGTCTTTTGGTTTGTTCAGTAGACATTGTAGCTATAGTTTTTTTTTTTTGTGCGTGTGTGTATGTGTGTGTGTAATTAATTTATTTGTGCGTGTGTGTGTAATTTATTTGTGCGTGTGTGTGTAATCAGCCATGATTTACATGTATTGCATATGAGATTTTATTAGAATCATTTAAACTTTTTTTGTATTGAATGCAAAAGACTAAGTTTAATGTTATTGTCAGCAGTAGATACAGAGGTTATCGGTGGCTGGGTTTCAGAGGTGGATTGAATCGGTGTGTGTTGCTGAATCGTTGTGGGTTGTTGAATCGGTGGTGGGTTTTTGAATCAGTTTCGGTTGCCGAAGCTTGTTTGAATCAGTGAGAGTGGTGGAGCCATGGAGATCAAATTGGTTGTTGTGTTTTGCTTGGGTTTCAATTGTTGAGTTTTGCATTTTGAATCGGCAGTGGGTCTGAGTTGATCGGCAGCTTGGGACGGTGGTGAAACAGAGAGGTGAGAGTTTGAGAGAGTGAGCTTGAGAGATGAGAGCTTCAGATGAGGCAGATGGCGGCATGGGTCAGAGGCTGATCGGCGGCGTGGGTCAGATGAAGATGAGATGAGAGTGACTGAGAGAGAGAGAGGGAGAGGCGTGAGAATAAAAGAAAGAAAAGAAATAATCCAGCCTATATTATTTCAATCGAGAGTTGAATAAAAAATTGTTTTTTTTTTTTTTAGCTCTCAGCTACAGTACACATGTATCTATACATGTGCACTGTAGCAATTTAGCTAAAAAATTTAGCTAACCTCCACTGCTACTGGATGATTTTTTGTGTTTTGGTGGAGCTAAAATAGCTATTTAGCTCCACTGCTGCAAGTGCTCTTAGGAACAACAAAGGAATATGTTATAAGCGCTTGCAGTTGAAGCTGGTTCAGGTCTGAGATAAGAGTAAGCTCCTGCCAAGTTGGTGTCTGAGCTTTATTGCAAATTTGTTCCAGTCTTCTACTATTACTGAGGATGATGACTTCATTGAAGCCCAGATTCTTTGCTCTATATGTCGCCTCACTCACTGCTTCCAAGAGAGCTAGGTGAGGGGTTTGCCTTCCTTTGCTGGCTCCACCTGTGAAGATGACTCTGATATCCTTTTCTTGGTCATGGAAAACAACATTTTATTGAGATCTATGCTGGTGCTTGGATGCATCAACCTCACACGTTCGTGTAGGTAATAAATACTACACGTGAATCCCTTATCCTCACATATACCACTTACACTTACTATAAGCTCCCCATTTCATTTAGTGATAAAACAAGTTTTGACATTTTTAATATGAATAAAAGAGTTAAAAGATCCATTTCTTTTCCTCACCTTTTATATCCTTCACTATGTTTTTCAAGCAACTGAGACTGAGACTGGGATTGGCAATTGGATTATTTGTGTGGGTAGGATTAAAAGTGATTTGTGGAAAGATTTGAGATTGAGTGCAAGTGGTGGAAAGGACTGCAGCTTGGTTTGGGTTAGGGTTGGGATTCTTTGCAAAATGGGTGGCTTTAAGCGGGTTCAATATCATGAAGAAATTGACAGAAGTAGAAGAGAGCAATCATGCCTATACAATTTGCTTTCTAACCGGAGACAAAAATTCAAAATTTTCTCAAACTCGGTAGCTACAAGAAGCTTGGCAAAACCGGAGAATATAATTAGCCCAAGACAAATACCATTTCTCACGTATACTTGAAGTAAATCAATAAAACAAATCAGACATGCAAATTGTTGAGTATTCTATCATGTCAATTAGCCCTCTTCCTCTTCTTTGACTTCTTTGCACGAGATTTTACTTTTGTCTTTGATATATTTGTAGGCGGTTTCTGCTTCTTGCTTTGATGCCTTGGAGGCACTAGCTTCTCATCGTCATCCTCCCCAGCGGAGAGGGTATCACTAGCAGACTCTTCTTCATCAGAACTGAGTACCAACTCTTCTACAACATCTTCATCCACAGCTACCGTGTTGTGCTCTTCCATCTTTCTCTTCTTTTTCTTCTGCTTGGTTTCTTTAGGCTTCTTGGTCCTGCGAATCAATAGTAGAATGATAAATAACACCACCACCAAAGAAAAAAAAAAATGCAAGAGTCAGATGAACATACTTGGAATCACCTCCCGGTAACCAGGAAGAATTAAAGACAGAAGCGCCTTCCTCATTCCAGGCATCATCCTCTTCATCACTTTCTGATATTTTTTTCTCAAAGACAGATGAGTGCTCGCCAACAAGAACACTGAAACCACATGCACATTAGAAAATTGCAACCTAAAACATGCAATCATGAATATGATAAAGCCCACTACACAACATAGAGATAAACCTGGATTCTGTCAACATATCGTTTCTTTGCTGTGCTCTTTGGCGTAGAGTTAAGACATACTGTGAAAAAGGGCTAGCCTCTGACCTCTTTTCATCCTATGAAAAGGCATAATGTTTTTCAGTTTCTCTGAGGCATTAAACTTAAAGAAAACAAAGCATTCAAGAAATCCAAGGCAACAAACTTATACCACAAATATCTTAATAACAGCTCAATTCATTGAATTGCAATTTTCAATCATGGAGAGCCCTTTATTAAATATTAATTAACCATTATGTTAAAACCCCAAAGGCGGCATTACTCAACAGTTTACGAGCTCAAAAAACAAAAATCAAAGGCCATATACATAAAAGACCTGTGTAGTAGATCATACATACATACATACATACACACACACACACACACACACACACACACACACACACACACACACATATATATATATATATATATATAAACCGAACAAAAACAAACAACTTTCACTCTTGACAGTTGACTCATAAGTAACCAAAAAAACCTTCCGACTTGTTTCTACCAATTCAAACCACATGTTAGCCAAATCACACTAAAATGATGAAATAATAAAAGTTGCCAATATTAGAGAACTTAACAATCTGATCAACGATGTATCAAAAAAAAAAAAAACAATCTGATCAATTAAAGCATTGATATAGCAACCCATCAAGATTCAGAGAAACTCATAACATACAGTACTCAGGCCATCCTATAAAAAAATCAAATGCAGAATGCAACATATAATCTATACGAATAATAAAATTCAGCAAAGAGAATGGGATCAGAAATTTTTGCAAACCTCAAGAAAAGACATTGCTGCAGGATCATTCGGGAGAAAAGAAATAGACATACGCCTTTCATTTGTAAACTCAGAACTAGCCTCAATCTGAGATGTGGAAGAGCAACATTAGTTATGAGTACTACAAGCTTTGCTACTTGTAGAAGAAGAATTCATCTAAAAAGAAAACAGAGATATAACAAGAGCATAAACATTTTTCAGCAATCCACTTTTTCAAACTCTAAAGGTCAGATGGAGCACAGGCGATTACAAGTCTGATAGATATCCATTAGTTACATGCACCACTAGCTTTGCTACATGTAACATTGTAACAGATAAATTCATTCACATATAAAAAAGACAAAATAAATGAGATTAAATTTTTTTTCAAGCATTCCACTTTGACACACTAACATAAGGAGGAAGATATCTGTTGACCGCTCTAATCAATTACCTGATTGATAAGCTGCCGCATTTCTTTCCTGAACCGCTCAACTTTGGTAGATTTACAAAAGCTACGCAACCGGACTAGTGGGATAAAAGACAGTTCAAAGAAAGCAACAGAATAGCTCCATTGAGCTAAATGTTCAGCTAGCTCCACAGCCACAGAAAATACACATGCCTCCTGAAATGCCCGTGTCTTCAGGGTTGGCTTGCTTACCTGGCATAGAAAATTTTCCAAACTCACATCAGCAATATAGCTGTAAAGCACAATTGACGCAAACAAAAATATCCACGCATAGAAGTACCTTGAGTATAGTACGCAAATCAACAGCTTTGCCAACACCTCCAGTGGGGTGCCTATTTAGTTCTTTCATTTCCAGCATGTCCAAAAGGAGCATAGAAACAGGTATGAATGTACCGGTAGCAGCAGCAATTCGGTTAAGCATTTTAACGCACCTCAATCTAAGGGGAAAGTATCTCACAGTTGGAACCAGACGTGCTACCCCAGAAATTATTTGGGTCAGAGGATAAGCAAGGGGACTAAAGTCAGCCTCTGAGCTGTAGGCGCATATAGCTCCAGTCCGAAGTTCAAGGCAGTTAATGAACTTCCACTCATATACCTTCCGGAATGCCTCCTATAGAACACAGCTAAAAATCAGAGAAGTGAAGTATTTGGAAAACACAACCAATAGTGTCTCAAGAAAGTACTAAATATGATTCAACCATTGTAAAATGGTACAGCATCAGGTAATTTTAAGGCAATGGACAAAAATTATAAGATTGCAAATTTGCAGCTTTAACACAAGATTATAATTGCAATCTCAATAGTGCCAAAAGGGAAAACTTAGAGAGAAAGTTATGGACAAAATTTAACTCCCAGAATGACAAAAACTTTAGCAATAGCATCTCTAAGTTTGATAGATAATAAGAGGTACACTATAAATGGAATCATTTAAATCTATCAGAATATCAAACCTACAAGATGAGATATTAAAAGAGGACCCCCTTTAAAATAATTTTTAGATGGTGACAAATAATACCTCAGTTTTTGTATTAAGTGCATCCCGTAAAATCATTGCCAATTGCCGAATGAAAACAAAGGCATGTTGATATGCAGTAGGAACATCCACACCAAAAAGTTCGATGACACAATTTCCAAGAAACTGGAGATGTTGTAATTTCACGGCATTTATAAACTGGCAGTTCAATACATAGGCTTTATATATCCCTCTAAAGCATTCATCTAAGCAATCAGATCCTAGCCGAATACATAAATCTCTTAAAAATAAAAATGAGACAACTGGTAGGGCACCACCACCGGTAGCCAAAAGTGAAGTGCAACCTGAAAAAGTCAAACATAAAAATTAGTTCCATGTGTACCAATTGAAGAAAAGTCAAACATATACTGTTAGTCCATGACCACATATATTCTGAAAGCTAATTTAACAAGACACAGGTGCAATTTGTGACAACAAATTGGTTCATCTTTGTGTATTGATTTAGGACAACAACCATAATTTAGCACATTGTGATGAGACTAATTAGCTCTTTTTTTTTTTTTTTTTAAATATCTTTTTGAAATGTACTAGGACTTATTTAAGTATGGAAAAAGTACATAGAAAAGGTTGTCTTAGTCGGGACCTTTGGTATTTGTACAGTTTACAATATAATTTGATAATCAGATACTACTGCTAGTGTGTCCTAGATAATAACATCAACCAGCTAATCGCAAAAGCAGTCAGCATTTGGCCCCCTATTATTGTCATGGCTTGTTTAACATTTTTTTCCTCTTACGCTCTGTTTGTTTCTATATTAATTATTTTTTTTAAATGACTCATTTTTCAAAAAGTATTTTTTGGAAAATTATTTCATTTTCCTATGTTTGGTAGTGACTTCAAAATGAGATAGAGTTTTTTTCCATTAGTTTCCATATTGCCTCTTAACTTCCTTTATTTAAGATGATGTGAGATAGAATTGTTTTCTGGAAAATTTTAATAGAAAGTAGTCTCTAAAAAGTAATTTTTATTAGGGTTTTCATTTTTAATAGAGTTTTCCGTTGACTAAAGATAGTTTTCCTTTGAATTATTTTTTCGGATGTTACCAAACACAGGAAATAACGGAAACTATCTTCACATAAACTTTTCCATCCAAACAAATGAAGTGTAGAGTTCTTAAAATACCACAAATGCGCGCGCACACACACACACACTTATATATATATATATATATATATATATATATATATATATATCTCCTCATCTGTTGGTGAAGAGGAGGGAGCATTTAGAAGTAAACTCCTGTTCTTAGTGCTATGCTAGATTCCTAACCAGCTAAATTAGGTACCTGACTTGGTTTTTGGTAGCTAGATCCCGCATTAAAGGTTTGTACATATACAGAAGGGAAGATTAGCTTATTGCTCTTTGGGTTTTTCCCTAGTTAGATCTGCCACTGAATGTTTGTGCAGAGAGAAAGAAGGATAATCTCAAAGAGTAGAAATCTACTCCATTTTAGTGAGGAAAGTAAAATCGACAACTTAAAGAGCTTAGAATGAATAGCTAGAGCAAATCATTTCTATAAATTAGGAAAAGGAAGTGCCTTTTTCTTTTGTCTAAAAATAATAATTATGGAGAAAATTCTTCTCTTGAATCAGGATTATAATTATATTTAGTTTCTTATTTCCTTTATTGTAATATGTTTTGTGTGCAGTTTTTTAATTATTAGAGCATTGGTTATAACAACTAAGAGTTAATTGGCCTTTAATTATCTAAAGAAAGAAATTTTAATTGGCCTGACTAAAGTTGTTCTAAGTTATACATGAATCAAAGAAGATTTTGATAATATACTTCTATTATTTTCTTTATTTTACTTCTCTATAAGGTTATACATGTCATATATATACACCTCCTAGTAGGGGAACTATTTCTATAATTCCAAGGAATAGATGCTTGAGTTACATTCATGCTATTTCAATACTAGTGCATTTATGTAATATTCTTCTTATTAGAAGAATGGTAGTCACTACTGTCATAATTTCATTGCTAATGCATTCTTTTTTTCAAATTTGCGCCTGAGAGTATATTGTGTCAAATTTTGAGACCTTTTTTTTTTTCTTGATTGGAAGAATGGAGATTGAGATGATGTCCAGTCTTCTTTTTCTTTTGCTTGGTTTTAACATTGTTGCTAACTCTTTGCTTGATTTCAGTTCTCCTATAAAAAGCCCATTCTTAGAGGGGAGAATTATAGTTGTTGCAAATTCCTTCCAGATCCATGTTGGAGGCATTGCTTAAAGAGTGTCACGATGAGAATTGTAGAGCACCTGCAAATGTAGAGACTGTGAAGGCAGATAAAGAAATTCTAGAGAAGTACTTTTATGAGAATGCAAAGATCCTGGAGAGCTTCCAATTCAATCCTAAAGTTGAATGACAAAAATTTTAAAGTATCGTTTAAGAGAATGTAGATATTTTAAGCTGAATAACAGAGAGAATGGAGACTGAGATAATGTCCAGTTCCATCATCTGTAGACATCATCTCTGTCTATGCCAAGAGTGTCTGGCCTGACTTGAGGTTTTAAGTTGTGATGTAAGACAAAATATACGGTTTAATTTATTGTTTATTGATTTTGATATTTTCATGCAACTTTTGAATTTTTAGATTATGGTTGATATTTCCTTAATTTTTGATGTTATTAATACTTTCTAGACAAATTAGAGTCCTTTTCTACTATGTATCTACTAATCTATATATAAAAAAGTGCGCATGCGCATAGTTACAGTGTCTTTTGGTTTGTTCAATAGACATTGTAGCTATAGTAGCTATAGTTTTTTCTTTTGTGCGTGTGTATGTGTGTGTGTAATTAATTTATTTGTGCGTGTGTGTGTAATCAGCCATGATTTACATGTATTGCATATGAGATTTTATTAGAATCATTTAAACTTTTTTTGTATTGAATGCAAAAGACTAAGTTTAATGTTATTGTTAGCAGTAGATACAGAGGTTCATGTACCAGCATATATATGAAGAATAAAATAAAAAAGTGAAAAGACACAAAAAAATAGTATTCATGAAATTTATTAGTAAAAAAGAGAAAAGAGAAAAGGACACCATCAAAATATAAATGCACTAGAACATATAAAAAAATTCTCAAGACTTTACTAGTTTTCTATCAAGTAACATGGTATCAAATTGCTCTTAAATCTTCAAATTTGAGTCACTCTTTAGTCACAGCCATATATGATTTTCTCAATGGTTCAAGAAAGAATATGAACTCACAGTTCCTGCACAAAGGATTTTACCGCTAGTCCCTGACCATATATATTCTGAAAGCTAATTTAACAAGACACAAGGGCAATCTGTAACAACAAATTGGTTGATCTTTGTGTATTGATTCAGGACAAAAACCATAATTAAGCACACTTTGATGAGATTAATTAGCTCTATTTTATACCTTTTTTAAGGGTGCTAGGATTCATTTAAGTCTGGAAAAAAGACACATAGAAGGTGGTCTTAGTTGGGACCTTCGGAATTTGGACAATTAAATATAATCTGATATGTTGTGTCCAACTTTTACTATTGCTCTTGGTAATTTAGAATCAGATACTACTGCTGTTAGTTTGGCCTAGAAAACAGCATCAACCAGCCAATCACAACTGCAATCAGCATATGGCCCCCTTCTATTGCCATGGCCTGTTCAACCTTTTTCCTTGTTTCCTTTTTTGTCATAAATTTTGTGTGCAGTTCTTTAATAATCAGAGTATTGGTTATATCATCAAGTAAGAATTCACTGGCCTTTAATTATCTAAAGAAAGAAAATTTAGTTGGCCTAACAAAAGGTTTACCAAGTTGTATCGAATCGAAAGAAGACTGTAATAATTGTACTTCTATTATTATCTTTACTTTTCTTGTAAGGTTGTACGTGTCGTATACATATCCTAGTGGGGGTATTTCTATAGTTCTGAGGAATTGATGGTTAAAGTTACATTCTTTGTAGTTCAATACTAGAGCATTTATGAAATGTTCTTCTTAATAGATGAATGGTCACTTCTATCATAATTTTTTTTTTTCAGTTTTGTGCCTTGAAGTATTGAATCAACTTTTTGTGATTGCTTTTAATTTTCTTAATTGAACAAATGGAGATTGAGATGATGTCCATGTCTTCTTTTTCTTTTGCTTGGTTTAACAGTGTTGCTAATTCTTTGCTTGATTTCAGTTCTCCTATGAAAAGCCCATTTTTGGAGGGGAGAATTCTAGTTGTTGCAAATTCCTACCAGTTCCTAGTTGGAAGCATTGCTTAAAGAGCATCACGATAGAGAACTTTAGAGCATTCACAAATGTAGAGACTCTAAAGGCAGATGAAGAGAAGTACTTTTATGAGAATGCAAAGTTCTTGGAGAGCTTCCAATTCATTCCTAGAGCTGTTGCTTAACAAAAATTTGAAAGTATCTTTTCAGAGAATGTAGGAATTTTAGGTTGAATGATTGAGAGAATGGAGACTGATACGATGTCCACTTCTATCATCTGTAAACATCATCTTTGTCTATGCCTAGAGTGCCTGGCCTGATCACTTGAGGATTACTTTTAAGTTGTGATGTAAGACAAACTATACAGTTTAATTTATTGTTTGATTTTGATATTTTCATGCAATTTTCGAAGTTTTAAGGTTATGATTGATATTTCCTTAATTTTAGTTGTTTTTAATATTTTCTAGTCAAATTAGAGTCTTTTCTACTAACTTTATATAAAAAAGCGTGAAGAGCCTTATCTATAGTAGTTTCGTGTGGTCAAATTTTATCCTTTTGTTGAGCCAAAACAGTGAGTTTGGATGAGAAAGGCAAAACTTTAAATGGTGTCTACTTATGTATGAAAAACATTGTTTAACAATTTATGAAGGAATAACATATTCTGTGCTTTTTTTTTTGGTTGAATTTTGTTAAGAGGTGTCTAAAAGTTGGAAAGTTAATGTTTAATGTTTTACTATTATTTAATTTTTTTTAAAGTTAAAATGACTAGTTATAAGATTATTTATTTATTTTTATAATTATTTATTATTTATTTATGACATCATTGGTTCGACCATCGGTCCGACCATAAAATTGAGAATCACTCCTTATTCCGATTCTTTGACCGTACCAATTTTTAAAACTATTTGGCTTATGACATAAAAACTCATATGTTAAATTTGGACAAAAATATTGATATACATGAACATGATGAGAAGAGGGGACTATCTTTCAATATTTTATGGTTTGAACTTTGAAGGATTTTGAACCAATATTTGGCAAAGTGTCAAGAGCATGTTCAGTAAAATGGTAATTTTAAATACCAAAGGCGACTTGGTAGAGCCATTAATTTGAGATCTTAATCACACTGGACAAAGAAATATCCAAAATTTATTTATTGCATTGCATTATCAAGGAGAAAGCATCTTCTATGCTTCGCTTGGGTCTCAGTCCAATGCATTAAAGATTTTCCATTATCAACAGACTTGAAGTCCATTTTAGATTGATTGCCAAAAAGAAAAATAACATGTTTTATATTTTGTATCAAGTAGCATTTTATTTTAAAACTTGCCTTCTCATGTTGCTTCTGCTAAAGCGGTCTTCTATTTTTTTTTTTTCCCTAAAGGATGACTTTTTATTCATCATAATTTGAGGTTGATGCATTTTTTAATCATAAAAATAACTAAGGGCATGAGGCGATCTATGCATTTTCGAATGTGTTTGTAATTTGTACATCTCATCACACCCCTAGATATTTTTGTAACTAAAAAATACTTCAACCTTGAACTATGGTAAATGAAAATTTGTGTTTTTTAGGGGGAAAAAAAAATAGAAAAGCATTTAAGCATGTGTAACGTGTGTGTGCAGAGAGGCTAATTGTATTTAGGTACTTGTATCAAATTATTTTGTGCATCCTAAGGGTTAACAACTAGTAAATATTAATTTATATATTAATTTCTTTTCCAAGTTTGAGCCAACAAGTATTGTTCTCCAACATCAACAACAACAATTCTTAGTCCCAAAATTTACAGTCAGTAAACATGCTTGATTTAGGTTATATATGTTTTGTTTTTGGAAAGAATTAAGATCATTTATTAAAAAAAAAATTGCAATCCCATCATTGCTGAGACAGGCTGCAAGTCTCTTTAACGATATTATTCATAAAAATTGAGCTTGCTGGACCCAATTTTGTTTAAAAGCTTCCCTAGACTACTATTAAATGTAGATATGAAATTATAAAATACTATATAAACTGGACCAATGAGATATTAGTGGATTGAAGCAAACCAATGCTCAATTAGTCCGATGAAATTGTGTTAGGATACCGAGAGCCTCTAAAGACATTCCATGTTTAAGTTTAAAAGACATCAAACTAATAAACAGGAAAAAGACATCACACCACAAACTATAATAAAGCCTCTAAGACATTATATTTTTAAGTTTAAAAAACATTAAGCTAAAGATCCAAGTTAAAAAAAAAAAAAAAAAGACATCACATCCCAGACATTCTAGCTGCAAACCAATCATGGCATGCATAACTTATTCTCTAGATCATACTAATTCTCTACTCAATGCACTCAAAGACACTGTCCAAATCATACACGGATGCTGCATCTCCATTGTGCTTCAATAGAACTGACCCATTCGCAAAACGCCAGAGATTCTCTTTGAAGTTCAATACATCTTCATGATTTCCCTGCTTAAAAAAAAAATGGTTAGAACAGTTTAGTACTATGAAACTAAGAAAAGAGAAGAATTTCAATTTGACCACTACCAATGTTGCGGCCCAATCATCCCCAAACTCAAATTCCTGGGGGGTAAAACCCATGCAACGGAAGCGCATCAACGGCACAAACTTCATATTATCATTTTTAGAAACTTCCCTTCCATGTCCAGGTTCCAGTGTAATATTACCTTGAGCACGACAAGTCCGATTTTTGCACTACATATATAATATATAGAAAACAAATATTAAAAACAGGTTGGTGATGGATGAAAATCATAATACAGTAGTGCAAATAAAGAAAAACATTTCAAATGTTGGAGGCTATGTGCTGAAGCTCACACAAAAGAGACTCACCTTGCAAACTTTTTTTTCCCCCAAAGACACAGCAATGGTATCCTCACTGACAGTGTTGCATGAGTTGCATCTTATCTAGATGAAAAACAAAAAATAAAATAACAAAAACTGAGTTAGACGAAATCTCACCCACCATACATATATATGATAAATTGTCCTCCACCTACATACACAAAAGAATATATATTTATATATACCTTAAACTTGTACTCAAAGGTTCGACTGTCTGCACCACCTCGAGGCTGGAACTTACTCACTCCGAACATAGTAACCCGAATTTTCAAGGAAAAAAGCTTGGAGGTGGGATGTTCCATTGCTTCAGGAAGTGGAAAGCTTTGTTTTGTTGTGTGTTTTGGCCAAGAGAAAACGAGTAGCTGATGAATTGGTAAACACCCTCTGCTACGTCTATATATATATAAAAGAAACAGAATAAAGATGTTCCAACTTGCAATAGAACATGCGATATTCATTTAGTACATCTAAAATAATTAAAATCCTAAGTTCTTTTCAGTTTTCTAATTAAACTTGATCAATAATAATATACTTAAAGAATTGGTCAGATCATTTGAAATTTACATTATTAACTTATTAAGACATGTAAATTATTTTTAAGAAAAATTACAATTTATTCTTTGTGGTTTGATATTATAAAAATTCTTTATGGTTTGATATGAGAAGCTAGCTATGACACTTATGATGGACTTTTTTTTTTTTTTTTTGATATATACCAGATAAAACATTTAATTAAACAAACAAAAGTACAAAATAAAAAACAAAATTCAAAGTTTCACAACAAGTTGGGGTTAGTCTACATAAGTGAACAGGGAAATATATAGTAATAAAGGCTAAGTCAGTTACACGAGAAAGCACTAAGTTAGAGCATCCATAGCAATGGAACTAAAAATTTAGTTTTTTAACTCCACAAAAAGTTACTTTATCTATTTTACCTACTTATTTTACAAAACATGCTGCAGCAGTGGATTTATTTTAGCTTTCAACACAATAAAATAATATAAACATTACAATAAAATAATATATTTACTACAATAAAATAATATATTCACTACAATAAACAACAATCACAACCACCTGTAACCGCTACTGCCACCACCGACTCTTCCACTGCCACCACCGACTCTTCCACTGCCACCGTAATTGCTTCCGCCGCCACTATCGCCGCCTCTGCCGACTCTTCCACCGCCGCTGACTCTTCCGCTGCCGCCGCCACATGATAGCAAATAATTGTCTAGTGTTAACAAGTGATTTCTTTAACCCCAAATTATACTTATACATTTTTTTTTTTACTAAAACAATTTTTCAATCATTGCAAATAGGAAACTAGAGTAACAATAATATTTTGTTTTAACCCCAAATTATATATATACATGTGGGGGCAGAAACGTCAAAATGGCTGTATGGGCATTGGGCCTGGTCCGAGGATACCAATCTGCCCAAGAAGCCACGAGAAGGGAGAAGGTTACTAAGACTCAAAGGCCCAGAGGCCCATCGATGAGGTCACTACCCACTAGGTAGTGTCCGAGGAGAGCATGGCCTAGGACGACAGAGGCATGGGCCGAGAGGTGCGACATAACGCCCATGAAGGGGTTGCGGACGCTCAGTGAATCGCATGGAATTCCCACGGGATGCCGAGAATGAGGACAAGCGGGGCGTGCGCGGTATAAAGCTACTACCACCGCATTAAAGGCCTCCCACCTACCCGCCTGGCCGCATTAATGGAGAAATGACTTCTGAGGGGACGATGGTCAGCCTTATGAGCATGGGGGAGCGTTTTTAGGGAAAAGACAGGTGAGAACCAGAGATGGGAAGTATAAATAGAGAAGAAGGGACCACTGAGAGGGGGACTTTTGGGGGGGGGGGGCTGAAGAAAAAGAGGAAGGCTCTCTCTCTCTCTCTCTTTCCCAAAGAACGGAACGTCAGCTAGCACAGGAGCTCCTCGGCTCACGTCCGATAAGGGAAATAGGCCATTCCATCTGCCAGTTGCGTGCCAGAAGCGGACTTGGGCCTCACTCCATAGTCTCCTAGAGCACCAAGAGGTCTAGGCTTTAAGCCAATTCTCTACAAATTCTATTGTAAGGGTCACTTGGGCCGGCCTGGTCACGTATTTGGGCCAAAGGCCTACTTTGTGTCCCTACAATTGGCGCCGTCTGTGGGAAAGCCTAGACAAAAGGGACTGGAAGGATCATGGAAGGTTCAGGTTCACGTCATGCAGAGTCTAGGGGGTCCCAGCACGAGGACCAATTTGCACGATTAGAGCGGGAAGGAGAGCGCAAAGCCAGCGTGCGCACTGAGCATACGCGCGGGAGGAGCCACGCACGCGACGGAAGCAGAACCTCCCGCGAAAAGAGCATCGAGACCCTGCAAAGGGAGGTTGATCATTTGAGGAAGAAGCTGCGCCGGGAGAAACGAAGGCGCACGCCGTCCCCTTCAGACCAGTCCTCAGCGGATACTAGTAGTAGCTCCGACAGTGCCAGGTCGAAGACACCCCATTGTGAGTCCTCTTCGCAGGGAGACGAACACCGTCACCAACCTAAGGATAAGGGGACGTCCTCCAGAGGCCTAGCCAACAACGCATTGAGCAAGGCGCTCCACCAGATTTCCAAGTCACCCTTCACGCGGAGGATTGAGAAGGGAAAACTTCTAAGGCGGTTCACTCAGCCAGCCTTCATGATTTACAACGGGAGAACGGACCTAGTGGAACACGTGAGCCACTTCAGCCAAAGGATGGCGGTGCACTCGAAGAATGAGACCCTGATGTGCAAGGTCTTCCCTTCCAGCCTGGGACCCGTCGCGATGAGATGGTTCAATGGCCTAAAGGCAGGCTTTGTTAACTCCTTCGCAGAGCTCACCAGGGCATTTGGCTCGCGGTTCATCATGTGCAGCAGGATCCCTCGACCTCTAGATTCGCTGTTGTCCATGGCCATGAGAGAGGGAGAGACCCTCAGGGCATATACTGACAGATATTGGGAGATGTACAACGAGATCGATGGAGACTTCGACGAAGTTGCCATAAGTACCTTCAAGGTCGGCCTTCCAAACGAGCATGACCTGAGGAAGTCACTAACCAGGGGGCCTGTCAAGAGCGTGTGTCATCTCATGGACCGCATTGATGAGTACACGCGAGTGGAGGAAGATCAGTTGCAAGTGAAGGCCAGGATGAAGGTTATCCCTCAAGAAAGGAGGGATTTCAGGTCGGACGGGTACGGCAACAGTAGGCCGAGGAGAGAGTTCGTCGGGCAACCTCGTCGGATGCCAACACAGGTGGTCGGCGTTGTGTTTCGCAAACCCATATAGCGAGTGTTCAAGAAAATCCGCCACGAGCCCTATTTCAGGTGGCCGAGCAAAATGACAGGTGATCTCGCGAAGCGAAACCAGAACCTCCACTGCCAGTACCATCAGGAGCATGGCCATAAGACCGAGAATTGTAAGAGCTTACGGTACTACCTAGAATAGCTGACTAAGGAGGGAAAGTTGAGGCAGTTCGTGCATCAACACGAAGGGCAGAGGGAGCACCCCGGGCCATCAAGCCAAGGCCATCACCCCCCGAGGCCTCCTCTGGGAACCATCAACCTCATTCTCGCCGCCCCTGGGAGAACTGGCTCGCGCTCGTCCCGGGTGATGTCTGTGGCACAAGCCCATGTTGAGGGCCCTGACTCCGAGACGAAGAGGATTAGGGGCAATGAGCCCCCCGCTTTGGCCTTCTCGGATGCCGACAAGGAAGGGACCATTCAACCCCACAACGACGCCCTGGTTATAATGCTAAGAATTGGAGGCTACGATGTAAAGAGGGTGATGGTGGACCAGGGAAGCGGCGCAGACATCATGTACCCCGACCTGTACAGGGGGCTGAACCTAAGGGAGGAGGACCTCTCGGCCTACGACTCACCCCTGATAAGCTTCGAGGGAAAGGTGGTGATCCCCAAGGGGCAGATAAGATTGCCCGTACAATCAGGGCCAGCAGTGGTAGAAGTGGATTTCATCGTGGTGGATGCCTACTCCCCGTACACAGCCATTGTGGGGAGACCTTGGTTGCATGCCCTAGGGCCTGTCTCCTCCACCCTCTACGCCAAGGTGAAGTTCCCTTTCGGCGGCCGAGTTGAGGAAATTATTGGGAGTCAGTCCGCAGCAAGGCAGTGCCTGACCGTTGCGATTCTACGCAGGCCAGACCCCGAACCTGCGGCTCCGGCAGCTCCGACCTCATAGCAATTAGCCTCTTCTGCCACTACCGGAACAACAGTGGTGGAGGAGTCCGCGTGTGAGGAGTTGGACAGGGTCCTCGTAGATGACGACCCAGAGAAGTTCTTCCAGATTGGGGCCCAGCTGCCGACCGAAGAAAAGGAAGAGTTGGTCGCGTTCTTGAGAGGGAACGTCGACGTGTTTGCATGGGACGAGCATGAGATGCCTGGAATCGACCCAAACTTTATATGCCACCGCTTGAATGTCAACCCGGCAGCAGTACCGAAGAAGCAACCTCTTCGGCGATCTTCCGCAGAACACGCCGAGGCCGTCAAGGAGGAGGTCATCAAGCTTAAAAGAGCGGGGGCTATCAAGGAAGTATTCTATCCCGAGTGGTTGGCGCACACAGTCGTGGTGAAGAAGAAAAGTGGGAAGTGGAGAGTATGCGTAGACTTCACGGACCTCAACAAAGCCTATCCCAAGGACCCTTTCCTGATGCCACGCATAGATCAATTGGTAGACGCGACGGTCGGCCACCCTCGCATGAGTTTCCTGGACGCCTTTCAGGGGTACCATTAGATACCTTTGGCTTTAGAGGACCAGGAGAAAACCGCCTTCGTGACCCCCACTAGCAACTACCATTACAAGGTGATGCCCTTTGGTCTGAAGAACGCAGGGGCTACCTATTAGAGGATGATGACCCGGATGTTCGAGGCACAGTTGGGAAAAATCGTCGAAGTATATGTGGACGACATGGTTGTGAAGAGCAAGCCCATATCGGACCATGTGGCCGACTTGGATGACACATTCCAGACTTTGAGGAAACATAAGTTACAACTGAATGCCTCCAAATGCTCCTTCGGCGTAGGGTCTGGTAAATTCTTAGGCTACATGCTCACTCACAGGGGTATCGAGGCCAACCCTG
Source organism: Castanopsis chinensis (assembly GCA_032878915.1). NCBI lineage: Eukaryota > Viridiplantae > Streptophyta > Magnoliopsida > Fagales > Fagaceae > Castanopsis > Castanopsis chinensis. Next base: position 4,073,992 of record JAVQMG010000105.1, read on the forward strand.
AACAGATCTCCGCTATCTGTAACCTGCAACCGCCTCAGAACCCGAAGGAAGTCCAGAAGCTGGCTGGAATGACGGCTGCCCTCAGCAGGTTCATCTCCCGATCTATAGACAGATGCCGGCCCTTTTTCTAGCTACTGAACAAATGGAAGGGATTTGAATGGACCGAGGAGTGCTCCTTGGCCTTCCAGCAGCTGAAAGAATACCTATCGCGGCCACCAGTTATGTCCCGTCCTGACCCGGACGAGGTCCTCTTTGCGTACCTCGCGGTGGCCGCCCACACAGTTAGCCTAGTTCTGGTACGAGATGACGACGGCATACAGAGACCGGTATACTACGTGAGCAAATCTCTGCAGGAGGCTGAGATCCGGTACTTACCGATGGAGAAGGCGGTCCTAGCCGTAGTGCACACGACCCGCTAACTCCCACACTACTTTCAGTCTCACATAGTCGTCGTACTAACCCAACTCCCACTTAAGTCTTTACTGCGGAGTGCAGATTACTCCATCAGGATCGCCAAGTGGGGAACCTTCTTGGGAGCCTTTGACATCAAGTACTTCCCGCGTACATCTGTGAAGGGGCAGGTCCTGGCTGACCTTGTGGCGGAGTTCACTGAGCCTTCCCTGGAAGAAAGCCTAAGGGGATGTGGCTCGGGGGGGAAGCAAGTCGGCATAGTCTCGTCCGGAAAGCCTCCGGTGTGGGAGGCCTATGTAGACGGAGCGTCCAACCAAAGAGGTTCAGGAGCTGGGATAGTCTTGTTATCCCTGGACGGGATCGTGATAGAAAAATCTCTGAGGATAGCGTTCCCAGCTACCAATAACGAGGCCGAATAGGAAGCTTTGTTGGTAGGAATGGATATGGTTTGGAAACTGGGGGGGAAGGCGGTGCAGGCATTCTCGGATTCGCAGCTGGTAGTCGGCCAAGTAGAAGGGAGGCTGGAAGCCAGGGAGCCGAGGATGCAAAAGTATTTGACCCGCGCCAGGCACCTGAGGGCCAAATTCGAGTTCTTTGCATTATCGCACATCTCCAAAAGCGAGAACACCCACGCAGATTCACTGGCCACTCTAGCAACCTCCTCGGCACATGGCCTTCCTAGGGTCATTCTCGTAGAGGATCTGCTCAGGCTAGCCGGCCCGGGCTGTCAGGCCATCTGGGTCCAACAAGCCAGAATAGAGCCCAGTTGGATGGACCCCATAGTGTCTTTTCTTAAACACGACACGCTGCCGGAGGACAAGACTGAGGCCGACAAGATCCGCAGGAAATCTTCTCGGTTCTGGCTATCCGAGGATGAGAAGCTCTATAAACGCTCGTTTTCGGGGCCCTACCTGCTGTGCGTACACCCGGAGGGGACGGAGCAGCTCTTAGAGGAGTTGCATGAGGGAATTTGTGGTAGCCATACAGGCGGCAGGTCATTAGCTCACAGGGCCCTCACGCAGGGGTACTAGTGGCCAAACATGCAGCCGGAATCACAGGAGTTCGTAAGGAAATACGACTAGTGCTAGAGGTTTGCGCTCAATATCCACCAGCCTGGTGGTGTGCTTAACTCATTGGCCAGCCCTTGGCCGTTTGCACAGTGGGGGTTGGACATAGTGGGGCCGTTCCCGAAGGCAGTGGGCAACAAGCGATGGCTGCTCGTTGGGACGGACTACTTCACCAAATGGGTAGAGGCCGAGGCACTCTCGAACATCCGGGATGTGGACGCGAAGAAATTTCTCTGGAAGAACATCATCACCAGATTCGGGATCCCGCGCACTCTCGTCTCGGACAATGGGACGCAGTTCGACAGCAAAGCCTTCAGGGAGTATTGTGGAGAGTTCGGCATCACGAACAGGTATTCCACCCCGGCCTACCCACAGGGGAATGGGCAAGCCGAAGCGATCAACAAGTCGATAGTCAACGGGCTCAAGAAAAGACTTGACAATGCGAAGGGGAGGTGGGTAGATGAGGTACCACACGTGCTGTGGACTTACTGAACCACGCTGCGAAGATCCACGGGCGAGACACCGTTCGCGATGACATATGGCGCCGAGGCTCGGTGGAGATGGGGTTCCCGACGATGAGGGCGCAGTCCTTCGTCCCAAACGCTAATGACGACATGCTGCTGAAAGGGCTGGACTTGGTGGAGGAAAGGCAGGAAAGCGCTATGGTCAGACTAGCTTGTTACCAGTAGAAGCTCAAGCGGGGGTACGACTCCCGTGTGCGGTCCAGGCCTCTCACTCCGGGGGACCTAGTTTTGAAAAAGGTCGTCGGCACTGCTAGGGACCCATCATGGGGAAAATTGGGACCGAGCTGGGAGGGGCCGTACCGTATCACCTCAGTGGCCGGCATAGGGTCATATTATCTAGCCGACCTGGAGAACAAACGTGTAAAAAGACCATGGAATGTAAATAACCTTCGAAGGTATTACTACTAATGAAAGGCATGCCTGCCCTGTATTTGGATATCATTGTGTTGTACTGGTTGATAGGGCTATAATCTCTAACGATTTTTATTAAGTGTTAATGTCAGCTGGGGCTAAGCCGGGTTCTCAGACTTTCTGCCTTAGGAAAATTTAACACACGAATCAATTTTTATTAATTGTTAATGTCAACCTAGGCTAAGCCAGGTCCTCAGACATTCTGCCTTGGGAAAATTTAACATACAATCAATTTTTATAAAGTGTTAATGTCAACTGGGGCTAAGCCGGGTCCTCAGACCTTCTGCCTTAGGAAAATTTAACACACGAATCAATTTTTATTGAGTGTTAATGTCAACTGGGGCTAAGCCGGGTCCTCAGACCTTCTGCCTTAGGAAAATTTAACACACGAATCAATTTTTATTGAGTGTTAATGTCAACTGAGGCTAAGCCAGGTCCTCAGACCTTCTGCCTTAGGAACATTTAACACACGAATCAATTTTTATTAAATGTTAATGTCAACCTAGGCTAAGCCAGGTCCTCAGACCTTCTGCCTTGGGAAAATTTAACATACAATCAATTTTTACCTAGTGTTAATGTCAACTGGGGCTAAGCCGGGTCCTCAGACCTTCTGCCTTCGGAAAATTTAACATACAAATCAATTTTTATTGAGTGTTAATGTTAACTGGGGCTAAGCCGGGTCCTCAGACCTTCTGCCTTAGGAAAATTTAACACACGAATAAATTTTTATTAAATGTTAATGTCAACCTAGGCTAAACCAAGTCCTCGGACCTTCTGCCTTGGGAAAATTTAACATACAATCAATATTTATCAAGTGTTAATGTCAACTAGGGCTAAGCCGGGTCCTTAGACCTTCTGCTTTCGGAAAATTTAACACACGAATCAATTTTTATTGAGTGTTAATGTCAACTGGGGCTAAGTCGGGTCCTCAGACCTTCTGCCTTAGGAAAATTTAACACACGAATCAATTTTTATTAAATGTTAATGTCAACCTAGGCTAAGCCAGGTCCTCGGACCTTCTGCCTTGGGAAAATTTAACATACAATCAATTTTTATCAAGTGTTACTGTCAACCTAGGCTAAGCCAGGTCCTCGAACCTTCTGTCTTGGGAAAATTTAACATGCAATCGTTCTTTTTAAATGTTAATGACAACCTAGGCTAAGTCAGGTCCTCGGACCTTCTGCCTTGGGAAAATTTAACATACAATCAATTTTTATCAAATGTTAATGACAACCTAGGCTAAGCCAGGTTCTCGGACCTTCTGCCTTGGGAAAATTTAACATACAATCAATTTTTATCAAGTGTTAATGTCAACCTAGGCTAAGCTAGGTCCTCGGACCTTCTGCCTTGGGAAAATTTAACATGCAATCGTTCTTTTTAAAATGTTAATGTCAACCTTGGCTAAGCCAGGTCCTCGGACCTTCTGCTTTGGGAAAATTTAACATCCAATTCATTCTTTTTAAGTGTTAATGTCCACCCAGGCTAAGTCAGGTCCTCGGACCTTCTGCCTTGGGAAGGATAACGCACGTTCGAGACTTTTTAAGTGTTAACGTCAATTTGATTCGCTAAGCGTTGGTGTCAACTTTATTTGGCCTTGTTCAGTTTTCAACGCGGATCAATTTTTATCTAAGTCCCAGTACCATACATACTCTCTCTGAGTATTATCGCCGACCTAGGCCACACCAAATTCTCAGTCATTCCACCTTGGGAAACTTCACCCTTTGACACTTTGCCTGTCTTCCGTTAGATAAGTTTGAGGCACACTTTGCCTTTTCCCAAGCATGCAGGTCCTTAATACGTTCTCATTTTTATCTAAGTGTTAACGGGAGCCTAAGTTACACTACCTTGGGCTAAATCTCTTACACAAACAGAGGAAACTCATCTTAAATTTTCACATGCAAAAATAACTACTCACAAGGAAATCTGGAATAAAAATAGTTCATAATCATAAATAGAACGGTTACAGACAAAGTGCTAAAAGCTTCACAAAGGAAATTGAAACAAGAATGTTCTTTCAACAAAAACATAAGAGCTCCGGCAGGAAAGGAGAAAGAGACTAGCAGCTCAAGCCTTGGTCGTCGGCAGGGGATCCACCTTGGGCGCTTCGCCATCCAAGATGACTTGGTCCTCTACTCTTCTTGCCTCGAGTGGAGGGTCACCCTGGCCGCCTTGCTCACCTTGGCCATCTTTGACTTGCTCTCCCAGAGGAACGACCTGGCCAGGGTTCGAGGAGGTAGGGGGAAGGGCTGGAGCCACGAAAGAGGTGGGGGTGGCCGCGGCGGGAGGAGCATCGAACTCGCGGATATCCGGAGGATACCACACGTTCTCGACCCTCCTCAGTTCGGAGGAAGAAGGGGCGCCCGCCGCATTGAGGGCTTCTGACCAGACCTATCTACAGTATTCCCTGCACAGGTCCGCCAGCTCCTCAACAAGGCGGGTCTCCGTCTCCTCGACCCCCCTCTGGAAGGAGGCCGCTGCCGCAGTGTCCGCAGCCTCCTTGGCAGCTTGGGCCTCTTCTCTCGCCCTCACTAGCTCTCCCTGCAGAATGGCGTTGTCCTCCTTAGCCTTAGCGAGATCCTCCCTGCAGCCTCGTAGCTCCTTCCGTTGGGCCTCAGTATGGTAGAGAAACCATACTCCCTCCTAAAAAAATAAGACAGGGGGGTAGGCCTAAAAAGAAGAGAAAGGAAGGAACTTGGTGAGCTAAACAATCCATATAAGATGAAGAGGAGAATTGGCCATGTTAAATGCAGCCAATGTGGGAAAGTAGGCCATAACAAGAGGAGGTGCAATCCTGCTACAAATAAATCAACAACTCAAGCTAGCAAACAACAAAGAGTAAGGCTTGTAATAGTTAGAAGTTTTTTTCCCTTGTTGATAATGCACTGCTTAGTTGTGATATAACATTTACAGGTAAGAGAGCCAAATGTAACAACTCAGAGTTTGGAAGATCAAGATCATGGGGCAACTTCAAGCCATGTAGAACCTACTAATGTGGCAGCACATCCATCACAAACAAGCCATATAGCACATGCAAATCAACATAATGAAAAACCACCTGTGAGTTATTGCCTCAAATGAAAACAAGTACATATTCATATTAGTTAATCTCATATGAAAATAAGAAACCACATATTTCTATGGAATTTAATACAACACAAAGTTATTACATATTTCAAATTAGGAAAGAAAAAGCCACAACACAAAGTTAGCCAGCATCCCAATGTGAAGGAGTGCATCAAATTCAACCAGCATCTCAGGTTATGGTCATTGCATTTATATGCTATAACCAAATTGCCTATGTTGTTTCTACTAGATTAATATCCTTGTGCACTTTCTCAGGTTAGACACAAAGAAGTTACAAGAAGTTACAATTTTGGAGTGTCAACGGAGACAATGGCTGCTGCAAGTGAGACATCCAAAAGAATTACAAAGTTTTATATGAATGCACAACTGCAGAAGTGAACAAGATTTTTTGTGGATAAATGGGTAGAAGTGAACAAGATTTTTTGTGGTCATTTATTGGAAACCTTGTCAAATTATGGAGATTTTAGTATTGCTTATAGAATCAGAAATTTGGAGAAAGATTATGCTCAAAACTAGAAATTCTTTGGGTTGAATGATTTGTTAAGTTTTTCCTTTAGTATTGGTGGATACCATAAATAAATTGATTAATCAATCACATTGACATCTGAGAGACCTATGGTGTTTTGAGTAATTGCGTTACTATCTATGTCTATGAATTGTAGGCGATAGACTTTGAGTAATTGCATTACTCTTACATGTTTTGGTTTTATGGGATGAATGTGAGTCTTTAGCTCTTTTGTACATTGTCATGCCTTTTTCTTGAAAGATTTGCGCAATTTCTCTATGTTCTTTCCTTCACATGCTCTGGAAAATACAACACTTTCTACATTTATAGCAACTTAGTTTTGGCTCTTTTAAGGCTGAGTTGAAGTTTAGAATGTTACATGAAACTGATTTACCAACCTCTCTTGGAAAGAATCAGAATCTAGCCTCAATTGTTTATGTATGATTCAAATAATATATCTAAGAAGCAAATAAAATTGAGCTGCCAAGATGGTGCTGGGGGTTTAGCAGTTGCAGCAGCTTTTGTCATTTGGTCATGTTACCAATATTTCGACATCAACATTAATAATTTATTAATACTGACAAATCACAATTATATATCCATCTATCAAAACAAATCACAATTATCTACCAGATCAATGATGAATTAATGAACCATCATTTTTTCCAGTGAAAAGAATTTAAAGAAAAGAAGAGTACATCTATGAATCTGCTTGTAGAACATTCCAAAACTATAAATTTTATATTTGCATCCTGTATCCCACAACTAATGTACATTAAATTTTTACAACATTTTAGGAAGTGGAGGAAGTCTGTAGCTTTGAAAGCTGATTTTTATACACATAAAGGTAAGTCATATATTGAGACAGTTGATGTTCTCCCATCAAGAGTGTTAGAAAGTAGCTTGTACATCCCTGCAGCGGAAGCATCTCCAAGTCTTTGAACAATTACATCTATGCATATCTGCAGTAGCATATGCTCAGGGAGTGTAGTGATGAGCTTTACTATTAACCCTTTATGTGTGTGGCATCCAATTAATGTAGAATAAGTCACCCACTGAAACAAGGTCTTCCTTTAATAGATGGCATGTTCTGAAGCCATGTTTTCTCTTTAGATCAAAGCCATGACTTGTGACTTTACATAAACACAACCAGCTATCAAAATCCGGAACACCAGCTAAGAATTTTCTGATAAATGGGAGAAACTAATAACAATAAAAAAGATCAAATATGGAAGTATTTTCCAGAACACCACCTAGAATTTTCTAGAACTTAAGAGGAAAACAAAGAATGTGATACATAATTTCAAAATCAAGAAGTTATCAACATATCGATTGACATCTGTTGTGCCAGCATGTGATCAATATGTATAGATAACTAAAAAAATACAAGGAAGTGATCCAAGCTTAAAACAAATGGAATGATTTCCTAAATCTTCATTCATCTGTTTAACACTATTTAGCATTAGAAAAAAAAAAATCTCATTTCATTAAATCACTTGATGTATTCATATTAAAAATCACGTCTGCAATTTGCTTGATCAACAACTTCATATGTAGGTCTCCTTTTAGATATTGTTCACTCCGATTTGCCTACAATTTGCAATTAAATTTATGCATTCTCCATCATAACCAAAATCCAATGTATACCCACAAATTATTTTGGGAAACACATAGAAGTACTCGGATCATAGACATAATACAAAATCAACTGGCTTTAAAATACAGAAGAAAATTCCAGTCTTTAACCAGTCAAAAGCAACTGACTCTCAATAGGCTGCTTGGTTTAGGTGAAAATATTTGTAAGTTTAGTTAACTCCCCTTAATTTGGATAGATAAATATGCTGCAACAATATTGGCATTCGCTGTATGTGCCTCCGTACTTTATAAAAAAAATTAAAATTTGCATTTTAAAAGGAGATTAAGGCACATAGACAATAGCAAGCAATACTGTACTCAACTTCACTAGTTCAGCCACATGTTTTGGTTGGTCTTACTAATTCAACTCGAATAATAAATCTATGCAACCAAAAACCCCAAAATTGGTCCATTTCCTAATGTAATGCATACAGCTCTAAGCTATTCCTAATGTATTGAATCATATTGTGACATGAAATCTAGAAACACCAAAACATTATCTGAAACAAAGAAAAGCAAAAATACCTTTCTGAAGACCTGGACAAACATCTTCTTCTTTGAAAACAACGGGCACATCTACCTTCAACTCCGACCCGTCGTCAGCCCAAACAAACACCAAATTCAATACCTACTCAATAGCTTTGTCCCTATGAATCTATTAACCCATCAAAAACAGAGAAAATAAGCAACAAATTATAAAAATAAAAAAATAAAAAAACTGGTTAATAGCAATTTGAAAAGAAAACAAAATAAAATAGGGGGGGTTGCCTTGATAAGTAGGACGGTGCCGGATTCAAGTAGGTGAGAGGATCCGGAATCGGCGCGGATCTGGAGCGAGAAAGTGGTGGAGCAGAAAAATGGGAGCTCAACGGACTTGAGATTGGCTTGAATTTGCTTCCACTCAGTGGTGACCAGGTGCTTCGTGGACATGGATCGTGGGGCTGTGGAGTCTTTCTGGAGGAGGTGCTCGGAGATAACCATGGCTGCGATTCAACCCTGCTGTTGCCGGCGGTTGGGTTCTTCCCTCCCTCCCCATCTCTCTTTCGTTGTTGTTGTTTTTAAATTAGTAAAAACTGGATCACTAAATTTTATCAGATGGTTCATAACTACCTCAATTAGATCTGACCCAAATCTTACAAAACCCAAACCACTCTAGCTCTGGTTATTTTTATACTGCAGTAGTAGTGCTAAATACTAAACAGGATCAGGTCTTAGCCCATGCCTTGGTACCAGCTTAACATATATTTGTTTTGAAATCTACAATGTGTTTGGATGGAGCAGAAGGGAGAGGAAGGGGGGGGGGGGGGGGTAACTTTGTTTGGATTTTTTTTAAGAGGTAAGGGGTTTGAGGGTATTAAACCCCTCATTTTCGATTGTCAATTTTCCCTCATAATGTCAATTTATATCTATTTCTTTAAATTGAACAAAATAGGGGTACAATTGTTAATGTAAATGATATCTTATAAACAAGATTTCAAAGAAGATAGTACACAAATTTCTTTGATATACCAAGTAACATTTTGTTGACAAAGTAGTTAACTTACGTCCAAGTAGTAATCCTCAGCATATAATAGGGCAGCAAAATAAGCCTTATAAGTTGAAGGAGACAAAGGCTGTTTCAGAACTTCAGGCACAATGTCTCTCTTGATCAGACCTTTGATATCCTCAGGAACAGCATATATGGCTGCACCCTTTTCACAAATATAACTTGTCTTCCTTTCTTCATCTGTTACATTATTGGGAGCTATATGCAGAATTGGCTTAAAATCTGGAGGTTGCTTAAAAGTAGCCAGTGAAGATTGAGATGGTTTATAGGAAGTTGGAGAAGAAGCTGATGGGGCTTTAGAAGAAGGAACTGGAGGTTTAAGGGATGATGGGGATGAACTAGAAGACGAGGGAGGCGGTTTTGGTTTAGGTGAAGATTGAGATAGGTAGGAAGATGCAGATTGTTTAGATGGAGATTGAAGTGATCTAGAAGAAAATGCAGGAGGCAATGGACTTTTAGAACTGTGGGAAACTTCATTAGTGGAAAATTGAGGTGGCACATAGGAAGACAGGGGCGGCTTAGATGAAGATGAAGATGAAGATTGAGGTGTACTGAGCTGCTTATCCATGAATCTATTGCAACTTTGGTTTGATAATAAGGTGAAGAAGCACTTTGCAGTGACGACTTTGCTAAAATTTGGTAGTGGTCACGGTACAATGGGGTTGTGATTGTTGGAGTTGGAGTTGGAGATGAATTACGTACCAAATATCCATTCCTTTCAGAACCAAATTCCAGCTGAAAAGGCCTAGATCTAGTTCTAGAGTAAGTGTCTTCATAACTATCTTCTTCGCAACAAAGGATACATTTCAAGATTTCAAGAAAACAAGACATATCGCATAAATATATGGTCTTTTTGAGATCAAACCCCACTTTGATTTCTGAGGAAAAATAAGGACAACGTTTCAGAATTTGTGGAACATGGATATCTTAATCAACAAGGCATATATTAAATCTGAAAATGTACAGCAATAAGCAATCGATTAGAGATATATATATATATATATATATATATATATATGATACACCAAACATGCAAAATTGGAATATATATACATATATATATATATATATATATATATATATATACAAAATTAAAAAAAAAAGTCAGCAAAGAAAATGTAGAATCTCATAGTTCTTCATGGTTCTGATCTACAAATAGTCAAAACAAAACACACACACACACACAACTGAAGTGAAAGATCAGACTACCATACAGACCAAAAAAGATCATTGAAAATCTTCGAAAGTGAGTACGATGTAGTAGATATCAGAGAAACGTAGCTATTATAAGCATGTTAAAATGATAGAAGACAGAGTAGATCTAGAAGAGAAAACCCACCTGGATTCTTGAATTTTGATCTTGATACAACACAAACACTGACCGTCTGAATTCTGCAGGTTCTGAACTTAATTTACTCGCAAATACAGTAAAAATAAAGGACCAAAGGTTGACGAGGATGTAAATTCAATTCCAAAGTCTTTTCCCTGCACCACCCCTGGTTTGCCACGTCAACAAGTGGGTCCAGATGTAGTGACCAGTGACTTCACTAGTAGTAATGGTTGGAGGAGGAAAACTTCGGAACAAGGAAAGCCAACTGAAATGGATTAAAGTCACGTACGTACGACGTCGTGGCCTTTTATAGAGAAGAAATGAGCTGATTTTTTATTTTTTTTAATATCTTTAATTGTAGATGTAAATGTATTTTTAGTTCTTATATTTTGATTTTTTTTTTTGTTCCCATATTTTAATTTTATCATTTTTAGTTCTTAAATCAATTAGCGCGTATCATATCAGTCATTACTATCAGTCAACTAATAGAAAAAATTGACGTGGTTGATGACACTATTAAAATAATAATAAAAAAACCTAAAATACAATTTAATTAAAATAATTTCTTAAATAACAAAAATCATTATCTTTTTAATTCTTTTTTTTTTCTTTAACGTGTCAGTCATTGGATTTTTTAAAGAACTCTAACGAACTTTATCTATCTCTGATTCTCTCTTTCTCCCTCTCCCTTTCTCTCTTCGGCCTCCATGGACTTAATCTCCCTCTGATCTCAAAATTCTCTCCATTGTAGCTCCATGGTCGGAGCTCACAAGGTCGACCTTTTTCTCCACCAGGCATCGCTGATCTGACCTAAGTTTTCTCTAGTCTAAAATTGTTGGAAATATGGCATGAAGTGAATAAGAAATTGATATTTCTATGTTCACTTGAAGATGCTATTAAAAGTGGTAAAAATCCTAAGTCCTACATAAGAAAAGAAATAGATAATATATGAGTTTATATGCTCATGAGTTGGAGATTGGGTTGGGCTTTTGATATATATGAACTGGGCCAACTTGTCCAAATAATAATATTTTATTATTTTAATTTTTGAGTCAGTTAGTCTGTGCACAGCAGTTATTACTGAAACAGTGTACCTGTTCAGTAACGTATAATTTTGCATATAGTCCTTCATTCATAAAAACTATTTTTTAGGAAAAACTCTCCATTGAGAATATTTTATACATTCATTCTATGTCAAAGAAAGAGTAAGAGACATTGAGTAGTTCACAGAGCGCGACCCTGTGTGCTTTGTTTTCGTGCTGTAGATCATTTTATCTTGGGAGGTAGATGTCCGTGAGTCTCAAAGCACCACAGATCATTTTAAAGAAATTGTGTCAAACAAAAGACTTGATCTGATTTGTTCATCCTTCACGCATTTGGTTTGTGAGTTTTTATTATTTACAGATTTCTCCTTATATATTTATTCAGTGTTTGTTTGTTACTATTGCCTTGCACATCTTTTTGTGTTATTGCTTTTTCTTATATCTGTATTTTGTTTTTTTTGCTATATCACAAAAATAAATTGTTAAAATATACCCAACAGTCTTAAAGCAGATCTTAAAATATTTCTATAATTTATTTTTGTGATTTCTGTGTGAATCGCCATATTTTACTGTGCAATTTTGTACCTTTACGCTCTGGGTAGTTCGTGACTTTGCGAAATTGTTTAGTTTGATACGTTTCTCAAAAACCGGTGTTTATTCTTTATCTATTGAAAGTTGAATCTAATTTGTTTGGACGACAGGTTTGTTTTTAGTGCAGGATTCCCATCCTTTGACTTTTATGTGTGGTTCTCTCATAATTGTGTAGTCTTCTTTCTCTGTTAAATATCCTAGGCTTATAATATTTGGCTTGACTTTGCTTTTTCCACAGTAATTTTTGGAAGTAAGTATTTACATTTATTTCTTAAACTTGGCTGGTTTTAAGGATTCAATTTGTTTGAATTTTATTGAACACAGATGTCAAACAAAATTTTTGTGAATCTATTTGTGGCTCAAACCAACATGAACCTTTCTGCTGTATTTTATGAAGTGAACTTGGTAGGAGGAAATACCAAGGAATGGTGAGTGGACACTGGGGCTACACACCTTGAATGTTCAGAAAAGAAAATGTTTTCTACATATAATCCTATGGGTAATGGAAGAAAAATTTTCATGGGAAATTCCTCAACCTCTAAGATTGAAGGAATTGGAAAGATTGTGCTCAAAATGACTACGAGCAAGTTTCTTACTTTGAAAGATGTACTGCATGTGCCAGAAATTCAAAAGAACCTTGTATTTGGCTCATTGTTAAGCAAAAATGGTTTTAAGTTGATTTTTGAGTCTGAGAAATTTTTACTCTTTAAGAGTGGATTGTATGTGGGAAAAGGATATTTGAGCAACAGCTTGTTTAAGATGAATGTAATGATTGTTATTGATAATAATAAAGGTGAATCTGCTGTTTACATGCTTGAGTCTTCTAATGTATGGTATGGTAGATTGGGTCATGTTAATTATCATATTTTACATAGACTAATCAGTTTAAATTTATTGCCTAAATTTGAAATTGATTTTAATAAAAAATGTGAAACTTAAGTGGAAGCTAAGATGGCTAGAGCATCTTTTAAATCAGTTGAAAGAAGCACTGAATCTCTAGATTTGATACACAGTGATGTATGTGACATGGAATCTGTGCAAACTAGAGGTGGTAAGAAATATTTCATCACTTTTATAGATGATTGCACTAGATACTGTTATGTGTACTTGCTAAGGAGCAAGGATGAAGCAATTGAGGCATTCATGCAATATAAGAATGAGGTTGAGAATTAACTCAACAAAAAGATTAGGATTCTAAGGAGTGATAGAGGTGGGAATATGAATCACCTTTTGGTGAGTTCTGTTTACAACATGGTATTATTCATCAAACCACTGCACCTTATTCACTTCAGCAAAATGGAGTTGCTGAAAGGAAAAATAGAACTTTAAAAGATATGATGAATGCAATGTTGATAAGTTCTGGTTTACCATAGAACTTGTGGGGGGAAACTATTCTTTCCGTCAATTATATTCTTAATAAATTGCCTAAAAAGAAAACCAAAGTGACACCATATGAGTTATGGAAAGGTAAAAAGCCATCTTATCAATTCTTAAAGGTGTGGGGGTGTTTGGCAAAGGTCGTTGTCCCTATTCCTAAAAGGATAAAGATAGAATCAAAATTAGTGGATTGTGTTTTCATTGGTTATGCTCATAATAGCAGTGCATATCGGTTTCTAATTCATAAATTTGACGTTCTTGACATGAATGTGAATACCATCATTGAGTCAAGGAATGCAATATTTTTTGAAGAAATATTTCCTTACAAATCCACATTAGTGTCAAGTTTTCTTAAGAGAAACTTCGAGTCTACGTCTAGTACCTCTCATGATCAAGAGTTGATGCAAGAGAGGAATGAGGTTGAGCCTAGATGTAGTAAGAGGGCTAAAACGTCAAAATCGTTTGGTCCCAATTTTCTAACTTTTATGTTAGGAGATGAACCTCAAAGCTTCAAGGAAGCTATCTCTACACCTGAAGCGTCTTTTTGGAAAGAAGCTGTCAATAGTGAGATTGAATCCGTCCTTCAAAATCATGTGTGGGAACTAGTGGATCTTCCACCAGATTGTAAACCTCTAGGATATAAATGCATATTCAAGAGGAAATTAAAGGCTGATGGATCTATTGACAAGTATAAGGCAAGACTTGTTATAAAGGGTTACAAACAAAAGGAAGGTGTGGACTATTTTGACACATATTCACCCATTACAAGAATAACATCTATTCAGATGTTGATAGCTATTGCAGTGTTACATAACCTAGAGATACATCAAATAGATCTAAAAACAACATTTTTGAGTGGTGAATTAAATGAGGAGATTTATATAGAACAACTAGAGGGGTTCATTGTTCCTGGTCAAGAAAAGAAAGTGTGCAGGCTTGTTAAATCTCTTTTTAGATTAAAGCAAGTTCCAAAGCAATGTCATGAGAAATTTGACAATGCAATGATGTCAAATGGGTTTAGAATCAATGAGTGTGACAAATGTGTGTATATTAAAGATACTGCAAATGGCTATGTCATTGTGTGTCTCTATGTTGATGATATGCTCATTATAGGTAGCAATAATGATATCATTAAAGCTACCAAGAGAATGTTGACTAGTGAGTTCGACATGAAAGATTTAGGTGTTGCAGATGTGATACTAGGAATGAAAATTTCTAGAAAATCTGATGGACTTGTCTTATCTCAATCACATTATATAAAGAAAGTTCTTGAGAAATTCAAGAAATATAATGACAGTCCAATGAGAACACCTATAGATGTAAATTTACATCTAACTAAGAATAAAGGGCAGGGCATATCTCAATTGGAGTACTTGAGAATAATAGGCAGTCTTATGTACATAATGAATTGGACTAGACCGGACATAGCATATGCTGTCAGCAAGTTGAGTAGATACACTAATAATCCAGGGGAAGAGCATTGGAAGGCATTAGTTAGGGTTTTGAGGTATTTGAAATACACCCTAAACTATGGGCTGCACTACACTCGGTATCCAGCTGTACTAAAAGGGTACAATGATGCTAATTGGATATCCGATACAAAAGATACCAAATCCACGAGTGGATATGTCTTTACACTTGGTGGGACAACGATATCTTAGAAGTCTTCTAAACAAACATGCATTGCTAGATCTACAATGGAATCAGAATTTATCGCATTAGACAAAGCAGGAGAAGAAGCAGAGTGGCTTCGTCATTTCCTAGAGGATATGCCAGTGTGGATGAAACCTGTGCTCTCTATTTGTAAACATTGTGATAGCAAATCAACTATTGGTAGGGCACAGAGTCATATGTACAACGGTAAGTCTCGACACATACGTCGAAAATATAATACCTTGAGGCAGTTGCTCTCTAATGGAATTATTTTCATTGACTTCATAAAGTCGAAAGAGAATATAGCAGATCCGTTAACCAAAGGTTTGAGTAGAGAGCAAGTAAATTGCTCATCGAGGGGAATGGGGTTAAAGCCTATTACTTAAAAGTCTCCGGGATGGCAACCCAACCTAACTGACTGGAGATCCTAAGATCTAGGTTCAAAGGGACAACCGAATTGTGGAGACTATTTTTATCACTATGGAGATTACATCTCCCTCCCTTCCTATGATGAAATAGTAATGCTTGTAAGCGATGTTCAGGGTAAACTTTGCTTTTAATGATTCTTATATCTTGGAATTCCGAGTGGGGTATAGCAGGATATTCTTAATAAGAATCACCTAGATGAGTGTGAGGTGGGCCGCTTTCATGAGAATTTCAAGGCTGAATTCTCTAAAGCACTTTGTGAATTTACCAAGATACGTTCAAGGCCGATAGCACTTTGAGCACTTTGAGCACTTTGTGAATTCTCTAAAGCACTTTGAGCATGTGTGGAAAGAGGCAAATAGCTGTGCAGACTTAGTGGCAAAGAGGGGTGCATCTCAATCTGAGCAGGAAATTTTGTATGATACATGCCCCACCTTTTTGTGGCAATGTTTATATTGGGACTCTATGGGTTTTGTTTCATCCTGGAGTCGTTGAGGTTAATAATGGTCCAGTTGTCTTGCTGTTTTGTTTTGGTATTAGCTATTAGCTCTCATCGGGTTGGTTTGTGGTAGTAGGTTGGTCTTTTGTTGCTCTTTGTGGTTTAGTGGACTGCTTATGTGTTGTTCTAGTTTGGTTTAGTGTCTATGTGTTGCTGTATGTACTGTCGTTAAGTGGTGCTTGTACTGTTTATGTTTATCTTATATATCCTCTCTTTACGCCAAAAAAAAAAAAAAACAACGGCTCTTCCATGTTCAAGTTCCAGTGCAATGTTACCATGAGCACGACAAATCGGTTTCTTGCATTGCATATATATAGTTAAAATGTTAAAAATAGTTTGGAAACATTAAACATGGGTACTTGTAAAAAATATAAGCCTAGCCTTAGTGGTCAGGTGATAGATGAAAATTAGATTACACAAGCAAATAAAGAAAAATAATTTCAATTGTTTTTGGTGGTGTATTGACTTCACTTTTGCCCAATGAACGGATAGTAATTTTATGTAATGTATTGATAAGAAAAAATTTTGCTTTAATAATGAGTGATTTAGAGGAGTTGTACCAAAACCCTTAATCTTTTCATCATGAGTAGGACATGGTTCAATGGACAAAAAATATGAGGCCGTGCTGAAACTTTGTACATTATGCTATTTGAAAACCATTGCCAACTAGTCAGTCTTGTTGTACTAAGAATCTCTACTATATGTTTGCACAAAAGAGTTGCATACTTTCTTTTTACCCAAAGACACAACAATGGTACTTCGAGAGTATTTTATAATTACGCCTAGTAAAAAGACTTAAATGGTTGATGAGGCTGAAAAGTTTGAAGTATTCTCCAAAAATTATAGGACTCACATTAAAAATTGCAACTTTGGCCACATGATGAATTATAAGACCAAGTAAAAAGTGGCAATAATTCACAGTATAGTACGAGATAAAATAGTTGCCATTTGACATGGTACTTTTTAATAAAGTGCCAACCAACAACTAGTGGTAACTGGTAAGTAATGCTTGGAGGGAAAACTCTGGAACATGGAAAAGCCAACTAAAGAAATAAGCTAATTTATTTATTTTTAAATAAAAAAATCCTTTATTTTTTATTTGCCAAAAGGTAAGTAGAAAAAACAAAATGAATTTAAGAACATAAGCTGAGCCCTTATAAAATGTGATTTCATATTCAAATTTGGTTCATTTTTTACAAACAAGCTTGAGTTTTTTTATGAGCTACTTGATTAATTTATTCATTTATTATAAATAATAAATATTACTACTACTTTTTTTCTACCTATTTACAAATTTATGCAAAGAAATTAAATTTAAATTATAGTTGATTTTTTTTGAGTTAATTAGATATAATGGTTTTCATTTATGAACTTATAAAAATTAAATACACCAGGTAAAAATTTATGTATAAATTTTTTTTGGGTTAAATATATAATTTTAATATATAGTGGACTATGCATATTTAAAGTACAGGTCTTAGTCTTAGCCGAATGTTCCAACCCCCACTTTTGTTGGGTTTGCAATGACTATTGTATAAAGGCCTGAGTGGGCCTCTTTTTATTGTCCATTGAGCCTCTGACCTTGGATAATGCCCAGCGGTATTTGGACCGTTCAATGCTCACCCAGGTGTGTGTCTATATATACTTCTTCTTTTTTTTGAAACCGTGTGTCTATATATAATTAAAAAAAGGAGTACAGTATAAATAAAAAAATGATTGCCTTTTATATAATTACTTATTTTATTCAATTTCATTTATTGTTCAAAGTTTTTTAATAAAAATTGAAAATTAATTATTTTGTGAACTTGTTAAATTTATCTGGAGCTCTATATTTAATTTTTTGGTAAATATTAATTATCTCAAAAGTTGATTATTTAGGGCACTTATACAAAATTCACTATTCTCTAAACAAGTCAAATTATCTTCATCCAAAATTTTCCAATGAACTTTTTCTTCTTGTGATTTCATTATAGTTTGAGAAAAATTATTTGTTTTTATACTTTGAAGGAGTTTTTTTTTTTTTTTTTTTTGTTATAATTATTTTACTTATGCTTCTGTTCACCGTTAATTTTTTGCAGAAATGTTATACTGTTACTTTTGAGGTTATTTATAATTGGTTTATGGGATAATTCTCTTGACTGATTGTGTGCATTAGTGTAAAAGGTATTTGACTCTTATTACTTTAATTAGAGAGGCACAAAAATTGAATTAAGTTCTCGGTGTTAAAAGTCAAGACTCAAGAGTCTTGAAGCTCATTTGGTTGATACTTTGTAATGTATCAAATTGAGACATTTAGAGTTCATATCCCCTCTCCCCCAACTATCGAATAATAATAAATAAATAAAAGTTTTTGCAATTTTTTGTCACTCAAGCCATATGGTCTAATATATTAATAATTTTTTTGGTGAATTCTATTTCTTTTGGTATATGAAAGTTCCTTTCTGCAAAAGGGTTATCATGTTTACACTCAATCACCATGCATGTTTCTAACCAGCATGAGTTTGAAAATTAATGTGTTTTTGAGATTGTCCCAGAAAAGCTTTGAAGTAATTTATCATTGACATGTTTAATATAGTTCACACAAATGTGTGAATTTTTCATTCTAAGAATGTAGTGACATTTTCTCCCCCAAAAAAAAGGTATGTAGTGACCAACACGTGTTTTTTTCTTTCTTTTTTAATGGATGACCAACACATGTATATTACCTTCAAATATAAAAAGTGTCTAATGATTTCCAATATGATTGCCTTTTACAAAGAACAAATATAAGTTACTCTGCATTCTCGTAAATTATGAGCGCTAGAGAAAAAATAATGAGTTCATATAACAGTGATATACAGCAATCAAAGTATGCCAAATAAGATGTAATAAAGTGTATGTGTTTGTGTGTGGTGCTAGGCCGCACTATTGAAATTTGAATTCACATATATCTAATCAAACTCCAGAGATTTATCTTGCGAATTGAGACGTTTATCAAATATTTTTTTTTTTTTTTTTTTTATCTATAAGAAACAGAATAAATATGGTCTAACTTCCAATGGAACACACAAAATTGGGGGGGTTCTTTTACTATATATATATATATATATGTGTGTGTGTATATATATACATATATTTATTTATTTATAAAAGAAACGAAATAAACATGTTCCAACTTCTAGTAGAATACACAGAATTGAGGGGATTATTTTTAAAAAAGTTGTAGAAGAAATGGAATAAACGTGTTCCAAATTCTAATAGAATACGATATTTACTCAATACGTTTAAAATGCCCTAATGTCACTAGTTATTATTCATTATTTTACAACTGCTACCTTACCTCATATTTCAGAATATGCATAAGGACATGGGTATCTCATATCCAAATCAACAAGGCATGTACGCTGTAAATTTATCCCTTTCAAAATAATTAAAATCCAAAGTTATTTTCAATTTTCTAATTAAATTTTATCAATAATAAAATAAAGAATTAGTCTGACTAATCATTTGAAATTTACGACATTAACTCATTGAGAGAAGCAAATTATTTTTACAAAAAAAAAAAAAAAAAAAATTCATTCTTTGTGGTTTGATACTTCAAAAATTTTAGTATCACAATTTTTTCTGAACACTTTGTCTCAACTCTCCTATGTGACTGACTATGAGTGGTAGAAAAATAGTTGTTAGTTTATATGAAAGTAATATACAAACAAATTTTCTGATTGTTATTTATATTTTAAAGCTAACCCTTGAAATTAGATCAAATTAAAATCATTATCTAGCCTTTTTATGAAATCATAAAGATTTCATTGGAGTCCAAAACATAGGAAACACTGACAAAGCTACTTCAGCAACCCCCCCCCCCCCCCCCCCAAAACAAAAAAATAAAATAAAATGAGAAGCACATTTTTTTTTTCCCTTTAGATAATAATTTGAAGAGTTTCATTTTTTTTTCCTCTTTGTCCCTCCAAAATTTATGTCCTCCTTTCTTTTAACAGAGAGTAAGAAAAAAGTTGATATCTAATTAGTAATTATTTCATAAAAGTTCTAATTTTTTATTTTTAAGAAAGGAAAAATAATATAAAATATAAATTCATTCCTATAGAAGATACACTGTGTTAGGGACTAATGTATTAGAACTTCAATGTGTATTGTGTTGACAAACCATGATCAAAATATAGAGTCTAGGTTTAGGCTTACTCAGAGTATGTTTTGTTGTAAAGTTGGAATCGAGTAATTGCAAAAATTACTAGACAAATTCTGCAAGGCTCGATCGATTGAAAATTATATTCGATCGATCGAAAATTAGATTCGATCTATCAAGAATCGTGCAGATTATTTTTCTGTAGAATTTTTAACTCAGCCCAAGCCCATTTGACTTGTAGGGTTTTATGTTTTATGTCTCATATAAAAAGAAAAAACCTAACTATGTTTTACAAGTCTTTGATGTTCTGTGTGTTGAATCTCTTGTGAGATTTAGAGGTGTTTACCTTCATATACACTTAGGGTTATCAAGATCGAGATTAATGTCAAGAACTTGATGATCGTTTCAATTGCTACATAAAATCGTTTCAATTCCTACATGAAGAACATTCAAGAAGATCAAGATTCATAAGTAGGAGAACTTGTGGTTACAGTGGATCAAAGAAAAGAAGTAGTCAGTGGATTCGGAGCTGTCACGTGGTCGTGGTAGTAAGTTTTCTACTCGAGATAGCAAAAAGATGTTAGTGGTCTAAGTTTTATTGTACAAACTTCAATTCTTTCATAGTGAATTTGTTTTATGTTGAGGATAGCTAGGTTAAATCCTCCCCAAGTTTTTTACTGGTTTGGTTTTCCTGGGTGATCAAATCTTTGTGTTCTTTATATTTTCCGCATTATATTTGTTTTACACATATTGGTTTAACCTAAGTTCAATTAACAAACATGTTAATCAACTTGGCTTAATATTAGATTAAATATATTGAGTTAAGGGGTCAAAAACTTTACACACTACCTTGCATGATATCCAAGATATTGAGGCAACCAATCAAAAGGTAGTGAGAGCGGAGACAGAGAGAGAGAAGGAAAATAGAGAGAACTTGAAGTGAAGCTATGGTTTTCCCAAAGTGCCACAGTTTCTTTTTACTAAAAGTAAAAATAATAAATAAAATAAAATGCTGCTACCAAGGCTCACCTTCAAGTCAATTAAGAAAGATCTTTTCAATCAAAAATAGGAAAAAAAAGAAAAAGAAAAAAAGCTTTTCATTTCGAAACAGCCACCAGACCGATCCATTTATTAGAGTTAGATTTGGAAACTAAAATTATTTAATCCTAAAACTATTAGATATTTCAAAACAAAAACTATATGTTTTATTTTATTTTATTAACTAAGAAGATAGATTCATGGTTTTGAGTTTGAGAGATGCTACGTCCACAACATTTTTACAACATTTTCACAACAAATCATAGGTGGTTAGTTGTTATTGGTTCAAATTTGAACCTAACACGAAGATTACTTTTTTGCCCCAACAATAACAACCACTAATAACCTGCCACTTAGAATTTGTTGTAAAGAACTAAAGATGTGAAAATGTTGTGGACATATCATTTCTCTTTGAGTTTAAATTAAAGTTAGGAGTCAAAGACTTTGTAGTTGAATTGGCACCTCTCTATGCACAAAATGCTTAGGGGTCTAGGGAGGAAAGGGTTTGAGCTGCAGAGTTAGCAACATGTTGTAATTATCTATAAAAAAAAAATTAAACTTAGGAAGATGTCATAATTAATTTAATATTAACTAAATAGAATAAATTTTGAAAGTTAACAACCTTAATTAAAAAGTATCCACTAAAATAATTAATTTATTTTATTTTTTTGTATTTAGTTAATATTAAATTAATTATGACATTATTATGGTTGAGCCTAATTTTCATTTGCATCAAATAAAGGTATCAAGAATCATATGATATGAATATGAAACTAACCCAATTTTGATTTATTTTGCTCAATTAAAATATCTCAATAATTTCGTTGTGTTGAAGTAAAAGAACTAGACCATGATGTCACACGTCTAGTTCTTTGGCTAAATTGGCTTGATCACTATTGTAAATATTTTTTTTTCTCTTTGTTTTCTACAATAAACAAAATCCTATTTGCGATGACAAACGAATACATAGGCTTGTAACAAATAATTTTAAAAAAAATTTACATAAAAAGACATGATAAACAATAATTATGCAACATATTGCACGAGCTAAAATATAAGACAACATAAACTTTTTGTTCAAGTTCATGGCATAATTGCATAAATAAATAAATAAAATTTAATTTTCGAATATATTCTCTCTCTCTCTTTTCTTCTACTTCTTTTATTTTTTTCTTAAAAATTCGGCCACCACATTGCTGAATTTTGCCTCTCTCCTTACTCAGTTAATAAACTTTGAATAGTACACATATTGACGATAAATTCTCATTTAAGCAGTATCTCTATTACAGGTTTGGATATGGTAATTCACAATGCTAAAAGAAGAGGTGATGGCTGCAATGAGTTAAAAAATTCCCCTTTTCCACTCAAATGAGACAGCAGAAGTTCTCATAGCGAGAAGAGTAGTCTGCTTTGCCAAAGAGGTGGGCCCTGCCCAAACTGAGTTTGAGGGGAGGCTCAAAGCTAATCGGTAATTCTATATGAGATTAACTTCGGGGGGGGGGGGGGGGGGGGTGTAAAATGCAAAAATCACTTTTTATGTTTCACCAAAAAAATTTTCAATACTCGAACTTTATTTTTGTAGTTCTCTAACTTTCAATTTTATTTAATTAAGGTTTTTCCATTAAATTTTGTTATATGTTATGGTTAGTTTTCTAATTTTTTAAAATTTTCTTTAAATTTTTTAAATTAAAAAATTCAATTAATGATCGAAAAATATTTTCCAATTTTTTTTCCAAAAAATTTGATCATAAATTGACAGAAATGCATTCATTGAATAAATCTAAAACTTAGAATACTAAAATGAATTCCGGAAAAACATAAAGCGTAGGTTTTGCATTTTAGCCTTTAAAAAAAAAAAAATTAATCAAACTAATGCTAACTAGATCCAAAATTTTTCAAAACTAACCAACTCAATCTCTAACCACCCGAGAGAGAGAAGAGAAAAATGAGTAACGTTTTAGGGTTCAAATGGGGTCTACCAATTTAGGGAACTAATTGGTAAGTTTTAAAAAGTCTTAACAATATAATTTCAATTATTAAATGTATGACTAAAAACCATACAAAATTTCAATTGCAACCTAGCATTAACAATAGGATCTTTGGATCCGCTAGACAAGCTTCCATCACCAAACAAACATGATCTTTGTATTGAAAATTTTAAAAGTCTTGAACTTAGTTGGCATTAACCTAAATCTTAGAAGTGTTAACTTTGTTTTACCATTACTGTTTTAAATTATTAAATGTCAAGTTGGGTCTACAAAAAAAAAAATCAACTCAACCCACCAACTCATTTAAACAACTTAGGTCATCATCATTGAGTTATTATAGAGAGTTAAGGACACACATTTTACCACAATTTGTACATTTATCAATTTGTAATTGGATTACATCACATACACAGCACTTGGTGAAAATTAATTCAATCATCTTTTAACACATATGCAAGATGTGGCAAAATGCATAGCAAAGTTTGTGTCAATAGATTTTTCCTAAGTCGTTAAGTTAGGTTGGTTTCATGTGGTTAGTGAGTTGCATGCCGCTTTTTCGCTAGACATAAGGCCAGCTCAACAATTTGGGGGTCTAAGGCGAAAGTTTTAAGCAGGCTTATTTTATAATTAAATAATATTTATTAAAATATTTAATTTTTTATTTAAAATCTATTTTTTTTTACTTTTTGAGATGTAAAATTACTAATTAAGTTTTTGTTTTTATGTTTCTCTAACATTTATTTTTCAATTAATAATATGGCTAATTCACTTCATTTTAGTATACCTTAAACAAAATTTGATTAATTGGTATGATATAGTAAAAGAGACTATTCATGCTAATGGGTGGGTTAGTATCTTAGGGGCGTTAGTTTTAGTGTCTGCGGCTGTGGGTCATGTGGCTGTGTGTGCTAGTATGTTATGGGCAGTGTGCTCCTACTATCAACAGTGCATGTGGTATATTGTAGTGTATTGTGGGGCCTTTTGTTTTTTTTCCCTTTTTAATTTTTGTATTTTAGGATACAATAGTGCCTTTTAAATGCATACTATGGACCAATAAAATAACTTAAATTTTTTAATTAAAATATATTGATAAATATTACATATGTGTGTGTGTATATATATATATATATATATATATATTTATACAAATGGGGGCCTTAAGCGATTGCATCGCTTGCTTCTATGCCTCAACTGACCCTGGCTAGACAATGAGGGAGGGATATTTGAACACTTAACATCTTTGTTAGAAATATAGGGAGATGCCAAGTATATTTTATATCTATTTACAATTTCTTTTGAAAAAGGTATTTATCTAGCTAAAATTTAAGAAATCCAAGTGTACATTGCTTTATATCTCACTTAGAAAAGTCTTTCATCATTTATTCAAAAAATATATTAATATAATCGATATAAATACATAAAAAAGAAATACATAAAAATATTTAACTTAAACTTATTGTTTTTGGCCTCAAATCTTATTTGAGCCCCCAAGGGCATGATGAGGTTTTTCTTCTTCTTCTTTTTTTTTTTTTTTGAGAATCTGTCTTGATGAGTTGAACCAACTTTTTTTTTTCCCTGCTGAATTAATGCACATTTCTAATCCAGCCCTCTCTGTGCTAACACAAAGAGTCCAATTTACTTTTTTTTTTTTTTTTTCTTTTGGGATAGGTTCTTTTCCTTTAAAAAAAAATTGAGGACATTTTTTAAAATAAATTTAAAGTTAGTGAAAAGAAGAAAAAGGAAAAGGAAAGAACTTCTTCTTTTAGTTTTACTTTTTAACATAGCTTTATCTTTTTTCCCATTCAATGTAGCCTTTTTATTTTCTTTTTTAGGCGAAAGAAGATAGATTCAATGTAGCCTCAAAACAAAAAGGAAATACCTACTTCATTTATTTTTTATTTTTTACATTAACGTGGTCTCCAAAATGAATGACAACTTTTCCTATTTAGTCTATTACTTGTTACCCAGAGACTTACCCCTCCTTTAAAATTTGTTTATAAAAACATAATATTTCAATAGGTAAATTACATATTTGATCCTTATTTTTTACATTATATGTCAATTTGGTTCCTAAACTTTCAATTGTGTCAATTTAGTCTTTAACTTTTTTTTGTGTTATGTCAATTTAATCCCTTCTACGTTATATCATCTACCAACAGTACTGCCACATCATATTAAAAAAAAAAAACACAAATTAAAATGTTCACACACGTGAGTCATCTTTCCTTCTTTTTCATAATTGTCTTACTCTTTTTTTTTTTTTTGGTTGAATATAATTGTCTTACCTTCTTCACACTTCACTTCACTATTGTCTTCCTTACACATCTCCTCTTTTTTACCCAGAAACGAAGATGATCTTTTTTTAATAAACTTTTGTACCAAAGACAAACATATATTGTGGTGTTTATATGAGAGTGAGACTAAAGAATGACTAATGATCAAAATATGTACCACAGCAAAACACAAGGTTCATCTTCCCCCTAAAATAACAAACCTGTCTTTCACAGACCGAAACAAAAAATGTGGAACATAAATGACTCGCCTAATCAACAAAGAGACGATGAATCTGAAGGCTGCTCCACCCAAAAGACTTCTTTTGATGGCAACGATGACAAGGGCAAATAGGTCATATTCGTGTCAAATTCAAGCTCCTCCGCCGTGGTCATCGAGGACGGATCTGATAACTATCAAGACTGTGACCTACAAAAAAATCAAGCGGCATAGTAGCACCACCAACAAGCTATTCGGGTTCTCGTTCAACAAGAGCAACGACCCACAACCCGGAACCCACTATATAGACTTCATTATGTCTGTGTATTGCATCCGGCAACTCCATAGCATAGACCACTATTAAAGAAGAAAAAAGAAATTTATTCAATCCAATTCTGAATTTGCGAGGAGAAAAAAAATAAAAGGCAGAGGGGCATCTATGAGTGTGTGTGGTATCTCATATTTGCTCTACACATTATTGTGAATTATGATTGTGAGTAATGAATAATGGTGGCAATGATGATGATTATTGTAAAAAAACCCAACAACAGCGACAACCAGGCGCAGCCATCCCAAAAGTAAATGTGTAAATATTTTAATTTTAGTCTTCCTCTTTTTTTTTCTTTTTCCAATATGACTTGGCAATACAGTTTGCAGTTAATGTGGCATATAAAGTAATTTTTTAGAATTTTGTTTGATACGTTAGTTTTTTCATTCAAAATATAATGACAGAGACTACCTCACCTCTGATCCAGCCTCTATTTCAGCCCGACAACCTCACTAAACCTCCGATCCACCCTCTAGTTGAGTCAGACGACCTCACCTCACCTCTGATCCCTTGAAACCTCTGATCCATCCTCTATTTGACTCTGACGACCTCACCTCACCTCCGATCCACCCTCTATTTGACTCCGACGACCTCACCTCACCTCCAATCCACACACTTCCGACCCACCCTCTACAAAAGCTGATCTTCATCCCTCAAACCCATCTAGCCAACATCCATCCTCAAACCCAAATGCAACCAAACCTTGGAATTCGCTTTCTGCCATATTTTCCGTAATGCAACCAAACAACTTGAATACATTTTCATTACAGGAAAATATAGTCCCTTGAAATTATTTTCCGCCCGGAATTGACTTTCCGTTCAAACAAACGTAGCATAGTGTAAAAGATAAGGACTAATTTTGTAATTTACCCTATTTCAATTATAGCACATCCCAGCCTACAGTTTGAGATATATATATATATATATATATATATATACACCTATTTATATCTATTTATTTATCTAACGGTTTAACTTCTTATCTTTTTTCTTTTTTAATGTTATGCCCTAAAATCACTTGTTATGACTGTAGGGAAAAAACATGGATGTTTATTTAAACACATTTGTAATCAGGTGGCGATTTTTTTTTTTTTTTTTTTGAGAAAACAAATATTAAATTTTTTCTATATTATGAGTCTCTAAAAAATGATTTCATAGTTATAATTAAATTATCTTATCAATCTTTTCTAAAGTTTTTGATAAACTCTTCAATGGACAAAATAAGATTAATGGCATCAAGTTTTCAGTTTTCACATGATTTTCAATAACTTTTTGAAGGAAGTTAAATGATCTCCTATATAATTCAAGAAAGAACAATTTTTTATATATCTCTAACTTTCTTTTAACTTGCTTGTAACCTCATGCATATGCATGGATATACTTTAAAGATACATATTTAGATGCATAATATAATTTTTATATATATAATTTAAATATTATTGATAGTCATTCTTATATTTTTTTTAAAATCTTTTGAAAATCTTGTAAGAATGTTATTAGTTAGAAAATGTAAATTGTTTATTTTTTAAATATTTTTATGTTCATTAATTCTAGACTCTTTGGTTTTTGTATACGATAACTCACTTCAATAGATACTTACGATATGGTCCCACATTTGATTCCAAAATTAAGAAATAAAACTCTCTCTAAAAATAAATAATTTGAAACACATGGCGCAAAATTGGACTTCAATTGTAGAATCTAATTGGATTTTCTCTAAATTTTACCTGCATATATATATATATATGACTTATAAATTTCAATTGTTTTTAGTTATACAAAAAAAAGCTCATAAATATAAAATCATTCAAACTCTCTTCCTCTAATTTTATATATAGTGTTCGATATATAATTATGTTCTTTATGATTTATTTATATTGAGTTCCTCATTTTCAACACTAAATTAACTCATTTGGCACAAAAATTAAAAAATTTCGATTAAATGGGACACACACACACACACATATATATATATATGACTTTTTTTTTTATAAGTAACATAAAAATTTTATTAGAAACACACAACCCAATACATAGGAAATGTACAAAAAGGAAAAAAATCAAGAAATCAAATTATAATGATCTAGCAACACAAAAAGGGAAAGAGAAGAAAAAGATGGTAAAACAAGACACCATTCGAGAAGAGTGAAAAAGAAGAAAGACTTAAACTCAATGATGGACCATTCACGACCCTCAAAGCTTCTAGAATTCTGTTCTCGCCAAATACACCACATTAATCAGTGCAGCACAAACCTCCAAATAACTATATTATAATGAGGCCTGAAATCGCATGTCCAACAATCCAACAAATCCATTATCCTTTGAGGCATCACCCAACAAATACCAAACAAGCAAAAGATCATACTCCACATCTCATAAGCAATAGGACAGTGAAGGAGGAGATGATTTATAGATTCCCCACACCTTTGCACATAAAACACTACTCACGGACAACAAAGTGCCTCTTCCGAAGGTCATCTATTGTTAAAATCTTGCCTAAGGTCACAGTCTAAGAGAAAAAAGCTACCCGAGGAGTAACCTTTGATTGCCACACCATTTTCCAAGGGAAAGAAATGCCAGTAGAAGAGGAAATAGAATGACAATACTTACTTACCTTGAAACCTCGACTGCTGGCTAGCTTCCAACAAAGATTGTCAGAACTAACACCCCGCACCTTTATGGAATAGATCAAAACCATAAACAAATCCAAAGATTGAGACTCTTGATCATTCACTAAACGACGAAAGTGAATGTCCCAAGAAACTCTCCCATTTGCAAAGGACATAACCTCAGAGACGAAAGCATCCCTTGTCCTACTAATATTATATAAATCAAGAAACGCCTCCTTAAGAGAATGATCCCTACACCACACATCATCCCAAAACTTCACACCACCCCGAATGAACTTCCACAAACACCATATGCCCTAGACACAGATTTTATGCACTAACCACCCCACTCATTCCCATACTTCGCCCCAATGATTCTTCTCTAAAGGGCATCATTCTCCAAACCATAGCGCCACAACCATTTGGCCAATAAGGTAGAATTAAACCTTCTCAAACACCGAATGCCTATCCCTCCATTCTTCACTGGCCTACATATCTTAGACCAATTTACTAAATGAATTTTATGATCGTCCCCTATACCAGTCCAATGGAAATTCCTTTGTAATTTCTCCATCCTCTTAGCCACCTTGCTTGGAATAGGGAAAAGAGAAAGGAAATACATAGGTAGGCTAGAGAGAGTCCTCTTAATAAGGGTTGATAGACCAAGAATGTATTAACCCCTTATGATGAATTAATTGATTAATTAGCCAAGTTTATTAATTAATTAAATTAACATACAAATGCATGATAGCACAAACAAATCACCAATTAACTAAAGTATGCAACGAAAAATAATTTGACACGGTGATTTGTTTATGAATGGGGAAAACCTACACAGCAAAAACCCCACCGGATTAAGGTCACTACTCCCAAGAATTCACTATTATTACAACAAGCGGTTACAACTAAAGAAATTCCAGTACCTTATACCAACCTACAGTTAAACCCTTACCCCAATTGGACTTGTTCTATAGTGACAATCTCTCCTTTCAATGCACGACTCTTAGTACATGACTAACCAATAGCGCGGATCCCAGTATGCGACTTCAATCACCAACTAGAGAAGATTGTTGGCTGTAAAGTTTATCAGTTCATCACACGATGAAGATTGAGAAGCTCCTTGGTCATAAAACCCTAGGGTGCACAAACACAACAGCTTCTTCACAAGAAAGACGAACTAGGGAAAATTTTGCATGAAAGTGATAAAAGTTAAAAAGGCAAATGAAGAAGCAAACAGCAAAATCAATATACACACAGCGAATCACTTTTTTCTGAGTACGAGTCTGTACAAATATGAACAGAGAAAAATGGGTTTTTCATAATTTATACAAAAAGATGAGTGCGAACTATATGTTTAATGTGCGACCGACACTACACTATGCAGGCACCTGTGAGGGTGAGGTGTCGGTCGGTCCTAGAAACGGCACAGCCACGCGAGGAGTTAACAACCGGACATGCTGCAAGCTAGGGATCACCGGGCAGCCCTTTCCCTCTATAGGGATCGAAGGAGAGAGAGAGATTTGAAGGCGGAGGGACCTTACGGTTGAAAGAAACTAAGAATTAGGGAGGGTTTTAGTCTGTTAAGGTTTTTTTTTTTTTTTTTAGGGGGGGCTAAAATGCAAAAATCACTTTTTATGTTTCACCAAAAAAATTTTCGATACTCTAACTTTACTTTTGTAGTCCTCTAACTTTCATTTTTTTTTTTTTTTTTTTGAAAGCAACTTTCAATTTTATTTAATTAAGGTATTCCCATTAAATTTTGTTATATGTTATGGTTAATTTTCCAATTTTTTTAATTTTTCTTTAAATTTTTTAAATAAAAAAATTTAATTAATGATTGAAAAATATTTTCTAATTTTTTTTTTCCAAAAAATTTGAACATAAATTGATAGAAATGTCTTCATTGAATAAATTTAAAATTTAGAATACTAAAATGAATTCTGGAGAAACATAAAGGGTAGGTTTTGCATTTTACGTTAGCATAAACCAAAATCAAAGCAATCTCATATTTAAGGTACTAAATAATCCATACTTCATATTTAAAAGACTAAAAAATCGACCCATATTCTAAAGGACATAAAATGCAAGTAAGAAATGGAAGTAAAGCAATAAATGGACCATAAAAAGATGCTAAATTGTTACAAATTAAAAATTGAAGGTCCAAAATGGCGTTGATTTGGGGGCTTGGGAATTGGGATGGGTTCACATCATGGTTTGGCAACTCCTAGTCTAGATATGGGAGCTGGGAAGAGTATATTTTTTTTTTCATCATTTGGGCCATGTCGAAATTCCACTTGGGCTAATCAAGCATTCAGTTGGCCTTGGTTGCTAATTGGTTTCGATGGAAAACATATATCAATTATCAAGATAGTTTTTTTGCGTTTTCCTATGTCGGTAGTATTAGAAAAAAAATAAGTAAAAGAAAAAAAATATTTTTTACTTCTCTTATTTAGTTTGGCACGAGATAGAGTTGTTTTTAGATAAAATTTTCTAGAAAAAAACTCTATATCACACACAACTAAATAAAGGAAGTTAAAAGATAATTTTTTAATTCATTTCAAGGTCGCTACCAAACATAAGAAAACGAGATAGTTTTCTAAATACATGCTTTTGAAAAATGATTTTTTTTTTTTTTATAAAATGTTAATGTCAAAACAAATGGAGCTGATTTCACCAAATAGTTTTGTTTTTGTTTAATTATTAGGGAGGGCATATGAAAACAATTTCATATACCAGGACACCAGGTTGCTTGAACTCTAAACAAAATTTGGATAATCAAATATTATCACCTGAAATCCCTATTACTTTTTGATAAGCCACAAACGCGTTGAGCCCTTGTGATGAATTAAGTTAATTAATTAGCCAAGTTATTAATTAATCAAATTAACATGCAAATTTCGTGACAGCACAAACAATCACCAATAAAATAAAGTATGCAACGGAAAATAAATTGACACGGTGATTTGTTTACGAATGGGGAAAACCTACACGGCAAAAACCCCGTCGGGTGATTTTAAAGTCACCACTCCCGAAACTCCACTATTATTACACCATGGCTGGTCTGGTATGGGAAGGGGCATATATAGGCCATCATTAGTTGTAGTGCCCTTGGAAACTTGACAAATATGACACCTCTCAACAAAATTGGTAATCTCCTTTCGCATGGTTGGCCAAAAATAAGAGTCTATCACAAGTTTCATGGTTTTATCACGTCCCATATGGCCTTCATTATGCAGCTCTTGAATACCTCATGAGCATAGGCTACTATCAGGAATGCATAGTTGATTCCCTTTAAAAAGGAAACCATCGTGTATAAGAAAGTTGAACCGCTTTCTTGTTGCCACATCATTCATTATAGGGCCAAAGTATGAGTCACTAGAAAGCACCTCACGAAATAAATCAAACCCCAGCACTTTGGTTTGCATTGTGATGAGCAAAGAGGCTCGTTGACTAAGAGCATCTACCACTCTATTCAATGCTCCAGATTTATGCTTGATGACAAAAGAAATTTGTTGAATATAAATAGCCCAAAATGCATGCCGAGATGAAAGCTTGTCTTGGCTATTGATATGCTTCAAAACATCATGATCAAAATAGAGGACAAACTCATGATAGGCCAAATAAGAACTCCAATGCTTTAAAGTACAAATTATTGCATAAAATTCCAAATCATAAGTGCTGTAATTCGATTTTGACCCACTCAACTTCTCACTAAAGTAGGCCACTGGTTTGCCATTTTGACTAAGAACAACTCCAATTCCAACCTTGAATGCATCATAATGTAACTCAAATGGTTGAGAGAAATCAGGAAGAGCTAGAATAGGTGTTGTAGTAAGCTTTTCCTTAATCTGATGAAACGCCTTTATGGCTTCAATTGTCCACAAAAACTTACTAGCCTTCATGCAATCTGTAATCGGTGCCATGATGGTGCTAAAGTCAGGAATAAACCGGTGGTAGAATGACACCAACCCATGAAAACTATGGACCTCATGGACTGTGGTTGGTATTGGTTATTGTTTAACAACAGTAACCTTTCATTCATCAACTGATAATCCATCCTTACACACCACATAACCAAAAAATAAAACACTATCTGCCATAAAAGATCATTTGGCTATGGCAGAATAAAATTTCTCCCTACTTAGAACTATGAGTACCTCTTGAAGATGTTGGAGATGTAAATCAATATTAGCACTATATATTAGGATATCATTAAAATAAACAACAACAAACTTGTCGATGAAGGAGTAAAAAATCTGGTTCATAACACGCATGAAAGTGCTTAGAGCATTAGAAAGTCCAGATGGCATTACTAGCCACTCATATAACCTATCACGTGTCTTGAATGCTGTCTTCCACTCATCACCAAGACGTGTTCGAATTCGATGGTACCCACTTTTTAGATCTAGCTTAGAATACACTGTAGCACCACTCAATTGATGAAGCAAGTCATCCAACCGAGGAATAGAGAATTTATACTGGACCGTAATTTTGTTGATGGTACGACTGTCTACGCACATTCACCATGATCCATCCTTTTTAGGGTGTGAGTAAGGCTGGCACAGCACAGGGACTAAGGCTCTCTCTAATGTGCCATTTTAACAACAAACCCTCTATTTGTCTTCTAAGTTCTTCGCACTCTTTTGGGATCATGGGATAGTGTGGGCGATTTGGTAGATTAGAACCTTGTACAAGATCAATTTGGTGTTGTATATCTCGGAGTGGGGTTAACCCCTCAGGTAGATCATTAGGAAATACATTTGCAAATTCATCTAATAAAGATTTCACAGCTTCTGGTACTACACTACCCTTTGAGCTCTCATTTCCCAACAATACAAACACCAACCTCAAATCAAACATCTCTTCAACAAATGCCCTTTTAGCTAAGAGATTCTTGCCCTTTTAGCTAAGAGATTCTTACCCCTTCCTGAAGTTGGCTTAGGTTCAATCTCCTTACAAAACAACTACACAATTTTTATGCTATCAAACATGAAACTGTATGTATTGTTCCTACCATCATGTTGAATCTCTCTATCATATTGCCATGGTCTACCAAGGAGAAGATGACATGCATCCATAACTACCACATCACACCATGCATTATCCTTATATTTCAACCCAATGGAAAAAGAAACCAAGCAACGTTTAGATACAATTACTTCATTACCCTTTTTGAGCCAAGATAGTTTGTAAGGGTTAGGGTGCTTCTCTATTGCTAATCCCAATTTTTGAACACCCTCTTCTGATACCACACTCTCACAGCTTTCAGAATCAATAACAAGTCTACATACCATGCCCCTTCATAGTACATGAAGTTTGAAAAATATTGCTTCAGAGCCAATCCTCACCTTTAGGTTTGCGAGGTGTGAAACATTCCCTTCTTGTAACTGACAAAGGGCCATCATCCCTTTACACATACTTCTCTTCCTCTTTAGCATTATAAACAGCTTCTTGCTCAAAGGTATTTAAATGATCATCAGTACATTCTTCACTCTCAATAAATAAACTTTTACCATACCAGCCACTCTTCTTGCAATCAGCCATTCTATGCCTACCTCACCACACTTAAAACATCGAGGGACAGAACTACTAGTTGCAGTTCGGTTGAGTTTGGATTAGCTTGATTAACTTGGCATTTTCCTTGTGTAGATTGTGTAGTTGCACCATAAGGAGGAGCTACTGGTGGTAGTTAGTTGCCACTATTATTTGAAACCATATTAGTCCTCCTATTCACCGTCTTTTGTAAATGCAAAGCTCTCTGATGAGTTGCCTCATGCCTCCAATATAATGTGAAACTAATTGATCTTCTGAATCTACAAGGTCAACTCTAGCTACAAGTTGATAAAACTCTCAAGTATACTCATCTATAGATTTTGTACCTTGCCTAAGATTATGTAGTTGTTGATATAATGTACGCATATAATTATAGGGCAAGAATGCAGCACATATATGTTTCAAAAAAATTTCCCAAGTATTGATTCTAGATTTACCTTGGTGAATACAACCTTGCTTTAATTGTTTCCACCATGCAGCAGCACGTCCTCTGAATTTGGTCGCCACCAAAGAAACTCTTTTGTCTTGTGGCATCTCTTTAAACTCCAAAAATTTTTCAACCGCAGCAACCCAATCTAGGAAATCTTTAGGTTGTAAACAACCTTTGAACTCTAGAATATCTAATTTGAACCCAGATTCCCATCTGTTTGAATTGTATGAAACCAAGGGTTTCCCCCTCCTCCTTCTATGTCCAGCAAACGGATTTTCAATCTCATCCTCAACATTATAGTCTACCTCATCTTCCTCCACAAAATGTACAGTTGGACTACGGTTTCGAGGATAGTTAACAATGGCTAAGGTAGCAAGCTACTCTATTAGCACTTCAAATTGCTCTTCCATTTGCTAAAAGAGTGCCTCTAGTTGTGTATTGCATGCAATCTCATCGCGTTCATACTCACCATCTACAGCAGCGTGCTATCCCCCACGTGATCCTTATGCCATGGTAGAACCTAATTGTGCTCTGATACCAACTGATACAGCGTAGGCGTGTAGAAGCAAAATCTATAACACACAATTACTAAAACTCTTCCACAAAACCTAAGTTTTACAAGAATACTAGGCTAGTAGGCAAAATAATAGAGAAACCCTCTCTAGCAAACTTTTATTAAAAAACACACATAACACAAATAACCTGTTTATAAAGAGTATTTATAGGAATAGAATTTCTTCCACTCATTTTAGGAAAAGAAATAATAAACCTACTTCTACTTCAGAAATTAAGGAAAAATAATTTAACTAGAAAAAGAAAAATAATTAAAATCCCAATTCAACTAGGAAAAGAATTTAAATTCAAAGTACTAGAGTAAATAAATCCTAATTCAAATAGGAAAAGGGAAACAAGAAAAACTCTCTATTCTTCATAATGTAATTTGCATCAAGATGCTGGAGAAAAATTGTAGCAAGGTGGCTCTTTGATTTTTCAATCCAAAACTCAAAATGAATCTTTCTTTTCTCAAGCCATCCATAATTAACTTGATCTCGCCATGGAAAAAGCAAGGCTCATTTAGTGTTCTTAAGGTTGGATTTAGAGAATATATCATTAGGGTTTGAAAATTGCTTTAGTAGTTCATATACACATGCATCCATGTTCATCACCTCATTGGCCGATTTCTTTTTTCTTTTTCTTTTTTTCCTTTTTTGATGAATCATTGGCCGATTTCTGATAAGATATACTTGTTTATATTTTCATATCTACATTTAACAATAGTCTTGGGCAGCTTCCAAACAAAATAGGCCCATTTTATTGCAATAAAATAAGGTTATTCAGCAAAAAAGAAAAAAGAAAAAAAGAGATTGCATATATATATATATGTGTGTGTGTGTGTGTGTGTGTGTGTTTGTGTGTGTGTCAATTTGATGTCTGACAATTTTTCTTTTATTATAGCATAAGAAGCTACTTTTTTTTCCCATAACTACTTTTTAAAAATTCTCACATTAGATTATCTATTCTAAACTCTATTTCATTAAAATATCAGTTTTTCTTAATTTTTTATAATTGTTTCTCTTTAACACACAACAACCATCATCTCTATTTTATTAACACACAACAACCATCATCTACTCTTTTCATTCATCCCATAATTTTAAAAAGGCGTAAATGCACTTTTGGTCCCTACATTTTGGGCCGTTTCTCGATTTGGTCCCTAAACTGATTTTGCTCCTAGGTGAGTTCCTCCTTTTTCATAATCGTTTTTAAAATGGTCCTTGCCGTCAACCCAGTTACAGAAAATGCTGACGTGGCAAACAGAATGTACTATTTGCTGACGTGGCTAATAAAATAATAATAAAAATATATATTTAACCTTTTTTAAATGCCATGTCAGCTTTTTTTTAATTAAAAAAAGCCATGTCAGTTTAATTACAAAAATAAAAATAATTTATATTTTTCAATTTCAATTTAATTCAAACTAAATTAAAGAAACTAACTTTTAAATCTAATTTTATTCTTATTATTGCTTTCATGTTCTTCATGTTCTTCCCGAATCCAACTTGTTCTTCATGCTTGTTCTTCCCAAACAGTTCATGTTCTTCATGTTCTTCCCGAATCCAACTTGTTCTTCCCGAAGAAACTAACTTGTTCTTCATGTTCTTCCCGAATCCAAGAACAATCAAAATCCCTATCCTCCACCGAAACCTCCAGAACATGAAAAAATCATCAAACTTAAACCCACGTGAGAAAACCAACCTAGAAAATCATCAAACCTCCAAACCAGAAAAATGTCAAACCTAGAAACCTCAAACCCAGAACTTCATTCTTCATGTTCTTCTCCAAATCAAGACAAACCTAATTGACTAACCCACTCAAAATCAATCTCAGCACAAAAAATTCCAACACAATCAACGTTGAAACCTCTAGGAAATCAAACCCATAAATCAATCTCATAGAAAAAAAAAAAAAAAAAAAAAAACTCACCCACAGCACAACAGCCACCGTGACTACCTAAAATCCAACAACAACACCACCACCACCATTGCCAAATCCATGTCCACAAACGCTAACAAACCGGATTCCACCACCAAACAAACCAGACTCCACCACCTAATGACCCACCAATACCCAAACCCACACAACCCACTCACCGATTCCATAACCCACTCACCGACTCCACAACCCACCCATCGATTCCCACAACCCAGTCACCGATTTCCATAACCCAACCACCGATTCATCAATTCCATAGCCCAGCAAGCACCGTGACCTACACCTCAACCTCGACCACGCCGATCTGAGAGAGATGGACCAAGACAGAGGAAGGAAAGAACAAAACAGAGAGTGGGGAGAGAGGAAGATATGAGAGAAAAAAAGAAAGCTGAGCTTGTGAGTTTCAGAGCTCCGGCGCCTAATGGAGAAGAAGGCTGAGCAAAATCACATTTGTATTTTAGGGCTATGGAGCCTGTATTTTTAAAATCACAGCAAAAAGTACCAAGACAGAGGAAGGAAAGAACAATAAAGTAGCTTATGAATTTTTATTTGTTAAGAAATGATTTTAGTTTAAATTAGATTTTAGGTTTTTTAAAAAAATTTAATTTACTTTTTTTTAAATTTTCTTAGCTGGCTTTTTTTTATTAATATAAATGCTGACATGGCATTTAAAAATGTTAAATATATATTTTTATTATTATTTTATTAGCCACGTCAGCAAACAGTGAATTCCGTTTACCACGTCAGCATTTTCTGTAACTGGGTTGACGACAGGGACCATTTTAAAAACGAGCATGAAAAAGGAGGGACTCACTTAAGAGCAAAATCAGTTTAGGGACCAAATCGAGAAACGGCCCAAAATGTAGGGACCAAAAGTGCATTTACGCCTTTTAAAAATCATAATGGTCAAAGAACCAGAAAAGAGACTAATTCCCAGTTTTGACCAAACTGGTTTTTGAGTTTGATTCTCGGTTCAACTGGGCATTAGTACGATCTAGTTTTTGAAATAGTGCTTCATCCTCAAGATATGTAAAGAAATAATAAAAATCAAATGCAAAATAAATAGTGACAATATAAATTTATACGGTTATTGTAACAACTTTGCAACTTTACACATCTTTAACTTGATTGAAGTAAGTGATTTTTCGACTTAGATGTGTAAAATTAAGCTCCTTATCTATTTCGCTTCGGTGCTCATTAGTGATTAATGAGCCAATTTGTCATGGCAACGTGTCCAAGATAAAATAAAAACAATATTAAAAATAAGTAGACTGAAAGAAGAAAAAGCCAAAGGCTTCCTATCAAAAAAGTGGTGTGAGCATTTGGTGAGAGAGACCTTTCATGACTTACATGGCCTATTTGGCTTTACTTAGTCTTTTGAATTAATTAATTTATCCAGACACCCTAATTTTTTAATTGGAATTTAACCCAAAAATCAAGTGTAAAATGATCATTTAAATTTCAAGGGTACAAAAATATCATTTTGAGCCATATAAAGAATTAATTCATTTTTAAATATAATCATCACTTTTAAGTTATAACAATCAAAATTAAGAACATTTTTTCATGAAAAAATAAGGGAGTAATGCATATTAATTTAGGAAGTAATAGATGCATGTTAATTGACCTTATTAGTTTTTTTATGATTTTATTACTTGTTAGATATATGTTCCAATCTTCAAAGTTGCCCCTCTATAAGCCGGCTCAATAGTATAAGCGAATAAGGTTAGTCACCCAAGGCCCTTAAAAGACCTCCAAATTTTAACCAATAGAGTTATTTCTTTCATTGTAATAGTATTAATTAAGCTCAAATATTAGAAAATAAATAAAATGATATATTTTTATCAAATGAAAAGCAAGAAAAAAAAAAGAGAGAAATATTACGTCCTTAACATTTTTTGCAACAAATCCTAAGTGACAGATTGTTACGGCTGTTATTGGTTGAAAAAAAGTAATTTTAATAGTGGATTCAAATTAGAACTAATAATAACTTAACACCTAGGGTTTTTGTGAAAATATTGTAATTATAATGCTTCTTGAAAAAAAAGAAAAAAAGAAAAAAAAAAGAGAGCAATACAAAAAAAAATTCACAACATGTTAATTTAGGAAGTGACAGAGAGTACGACTTTGAATATAATAAAATGAGAAAAAAAAATTATGTGATAAACCTTGATTTATTTATCAAGGATTCATAACCGATTCCAAAAAAATATATGTGATCATCCTCGATTGCTTACAAATTATGACATATATGTACATTGCTTACAAGTTATGACAAGTTGGGAATGAGGTTACAAAGGATTCAAATCTAAGTTTTTCTCATTAAGGATATTGACCTTACTAGTTCTATTTTTTGATGAATTTTTTTTATGGATTACCTTACTGGTTCTTTTATGATTTTACTACATGTTAGATACACGTTCCAATATTCAAAACTGCCACTCTATATATATAGGGGTGCTTCAACAGTATAAACAAACAAGGTGGTCACCTAAGGCCCTAAGTAGAAAAATGTCCTCAAATTTTAGAGAATGAAATTATTTTTTTCATTGTAATAATATTAATTAAGCACAAATATTAGATAATAAATAAAATAATATTTTTTATCAAATGAAAAAGAAGAAAAAAAAAGATAGAAATCTTACATTCACAACATTTTTCACAATAAATCCTAAATAACAAATTGTTATTGGCTGTTATTGGTTGAAATTTTCATTGTAACAATATTAATTAAGCCCAAATATTACATAATAAATAAAATAATATTTTTTATCAAATGAAAAACAAGAAAAAAATTAGAAATGTTACATTCACAATATTTTTCACAATAAATCCTAAATAATAAATTGTTACTGGCTGTTATTCATTGAAAAAAATAATTTCAATGGTGGGTTCAAATTATAAATAGTAACAACCTAATTAAGCTAACCTTTCTCTTTCTTTTGATGTTTAATAAATTAGGGATCTTGGTATCAATGCATTATCAGGAACACTTCCAAAGGAACTTGGAAATCTTACAGAATTAATAGTATTGTAAGTTACCCCTCACTCAAAATTTGAGTGATCTATGTAGCATCTTGGTGGTGTTGTTTCAGCCATTTATTTATTGTAATTTATTTGAAGAAGGGTTTTGTGATAAGTTCTATCTCAAATGGCATTTGCTCCCTCAATAATAGGATGGAGGGTAAGGTCTTGGGTTCAAGGCGCACAAGATGCATGTGTGACTTCCCATTAAAAATAATGAAGAAGGGTTTCACAAAAATACGAATTTAGTAGTCACCCTGATGCAATTGTACACCTATTCTGATGCATTTTTCATTTCACATAACTTTTTTTTTTTGGGCTGGAATTCTGCATCCCACATACTTGATTTTGATGATTTGCACCCTAAGAGAATCAAGTCCTTGTTTATAAATTATAATTCATATATTGTTATTCTTGTAAATTTTGTAGGTCTTTTTTAACAAACAACTTCATTGG
The DNA here is from genome assembly GCA_032878915.1 of Castanopsis chinensis. Taxonomy (NCBI): domain Eukaryota; kingdom Viridiplantae; phylum Streptophyta; class Magnoliopsida; order Fagales; family Fagaceae; genus Castanopsis; species Castanopsis chinensis. The sequence goes on from JAVQMG010000105.1 coordinate 4,114,626, forward strand.
TTCTCTTCCATCTGATCTTGGGAAATTAGTGAAATTGAAAGAGCTGTAAGTTCTAGTACCATAAAGCTTTCCATTTTTAGTGTAGTTATGAAAACCTATTTGATTGTATTTTATAGCTAGGTGAGGCAAACTTTAGAAATAGTTCTAGTAAAGCTTCTAGTAATATCCTGTCGGTTGCTCGAGATTATAAGAACTTTGTGCCAATAAATCTCATATGCCATATTGCAAGGTTTTGCAAATGCAAGATTATCTGTTTTATCCCAGGACAAAAAACAATGTAATCATAAATTTTAGAAATATATTTTACATGAAAGTCAAGTACTATTAACAGCCAGAAATGATATGGTGAAAATGATATATTTTGTAGATACTTATCATGAGAAGTTGTGAAAATTGTTCTAAACAAGTTAGAGGCTTGAACAATAATCTAATGATGGCTTGAGACCTTTCCTTTGGTTGTTAAGTTCATTAACTGTTACTATTAAATTTTTATTTGAGCTGGGGATAGGATATCAATATATTCATGTAAATTTTTTGCCTTGACAACTACTTTGATAGTTCTGGAGTTAGTGGTGCGATTCCTTCGACATTTGCTAATTTAAAAAGCCTTGTGACAGTGTAAGACCTAGCTTACTACTTTTCTCACTTGCAAACTTTCTAAAATTTACAAAATGATGAATATAAAAACAAAAAATCATGATTAGATTGTGTGAGGAAATATTTGTGGTCTCAGGTGGGCTTCAGACATTGAACTAACAAGCCAGATACCTGAATTCATTGGGAATTGGTCAAAGCTTACTACCTTGTAAGACAATATTGCTAGCCCTATCCCATTTGCTTCTCTCTAAATCATGCTTAATAAGGCTCAATTTTCATTGCAATGTCAAAGCAACATTATTTATTGTAAGGATTATTATTGATAAAATTTTAGTGTGTATTTGTACATTCTACAGAAAAGATGCATTTGTGCACAATTTATGATTAACTACTCCAAAATGATTTTGGTAGGAGGTTTGAAGGAAACTCTTTAGAAGGTCCAATACCCTCAACATTTTCCAATTTGACTACCCTGGTGGAGTTGTGAGTGTCTACATCTCTTAGTTACTTTTATTTGTATTTCGTAGATCTTGTAAAGCTAACAATCTCATGTGTGATATTATTGTAGGAGAATAAGTGATTTGTCGAATGGAAGCTCTTCACTGGCATTTATACAGAATATGAAATCTCTAAGTATCTTGTAAGGAAACAAGTGTTTATGTTTCAAATTCCTAATTATGAATATCCTTGTTTTTTTTTTTTACCTTCTTTGTTGCTCTTCCAGAATATAACATAACAGTTTAATTGCATCTATTGCAGAGTATTGAGGAGTATTAACATTTCTAATCCAATTCCATCAAACATAGAAGAATACCAAAAGTTGTCACAACTGTAAGTAATGTCCATTGGTGGGTGACTATTTAGAATTTTAGATATACATGGTGTTGTAATTTAGGTTGAATTTGATTGTTGTTCAAAGCAATGGAACTGAGAACATCTTTTCTATTTATTAGGTTCCTGTACTAAAATTCAAATGGTAAATTTAAGTGATATTTTTATCAGATTTCTCTAGGCTTGCAAAATGAACTCACACCATTTGTAACTATGTGATAAGTGGCCATTTCATTGTGTTTGAAATTTATCTTATTTCTTTTTCACTTTTCTTATCTTTTCTCTATCCTTTTCTTTTTCCTTCTTTTCTTTTTGGGATAGTGCATAAGGATTATAACTGTTAATTACCTCTTGTAGATAACTAGTTTTATGTATCACAACCAAGTAATAATAGCTTTGTTATCAATACATTATAATAATATTGTTTAACTTTTTTAGGGATTTGAGCTTCAACAATATAACAGGGCAGATTCCAAATGCGCTTTTCAATTTGAGTTCGCTCTCTTACTTGTAAAATACCTCATTTTCTTAATTTCATATTATACATCACAATATTATTCTGTATTATATTGAGGCATGTGCTATTGCCTTCTTTATCAGGTTTCTCGGAATAATAAGTTAAACGGCACTGTGCCTGCACAAAAGAGTGGATCTCTTCTCAACATGTAAGTACATAAAGACATCACTTGCATTTTACAACATTATGATACATTTAAAATGAAGGTGTCCAATAATTAGCTTTTTAATTGAAAAAGTCCCTTATTTTCATAAGGATTTTCTGAATCTCTGATGCATATGTACAAGGAGTTATATTCAATCTGATGTCAATAAGGTAGTATGACTCCTATCTCTTATGGTGGTATTGGTAGAAAAATGTTGGGTACCAAGGATGGACCTGGTGGGGGCCCAGGCCCCCGGGTCCAAAATATTTTATATATATATATATATATATATAGTTATTATATATTTTATTTGTGTAGTTGGGCCCCCTTCCAAAACCTTAGGTTCCCCTTCTCTCCAATCAGCCTAGTTAGTCTAACCCAAATAGTAACTATTCAACCTAAAACCTTAACAAAAACAATAAAAAAAATTGACAATGGTGATTGTATTTAGCAAAAGAAAAATATTTTACCACCAAAAAAGTGAAAAACCAAAAAATCATGTGTTATAGGAGAAACTAAAGCTAAGTGTTTTGCAACTACAGTAAACGGGTATAAATACCAATTGACTATAGCAAGTTGTTAAAAATAAAATACAATATTTTATTAAGATTATACCTCTTCCTTCTTACCAAAAAAGATTATATCCCTTTCTTTTTTCAAAAACTCAAATCCTTTCTCTTCCTTTATTATTTTAATGACTTGTTTATATTATTTTAAATGAAGTGGTAAGAAAAAGTATAATATTTGATATTGGGTGTATTGCAAAGTGAGGTGGTAAAATAGATAGAGTAGCTTTTTGAGGTGCTAAAAGCAAAAAAATTTAAAACCGCTACTATGAATGCTCTAACTTCAACAAAAAAAATCTTAGCCTGCCTATTATTAAAAAAATATAAATTTTTTTTTTGTCTTTGTCATTGTCAGTAGATGATTGCATCTTAATGTTTATAGAAATAACGATTTTGTGCATTTATAATTTTTTAATACTATATCGATGCTTATTTGGAATTTTTTTTTTCTTTATTCTCCGTCTCCCGCCAGCTTAAAATCTTGGGTCCATCTACCACATCCCAAAATATTGTATGAGCTAAGTGAACATTTATATGTAGTGAGCTATAACAATCTTATGGAGCCGATGCTTTTACATTGGGAGGTTATAACACACTTAGGTTAATCAAAGATTTGATCTCCATGTAATAATTTAGTGATAACTCTAAAATGATGGAAGCATGTCCTTTCTTTTTTTCTTTTGGGGGGCGGGGGGGTGTGGATGGGTGGGGAGGGTATTTTTTGTATATAAGCAAGCAATTACAGAAAAGACTAAATGCTGTATCACCAATGTATTAACTGTACATGGATTTCCATGTGTAGCTAATAGCATAAACAAGCATGCATTATTAGCATACATGGAAAAATAGAGGTTCTAAATTTCGAATAATATGGTTTCAAAATTTTGTTTCAGAGCATCAATGTCAATTGACTAATGCATAATTTAGTTGCCAACAATTTCACAATAGAAAATTCAAACAGCAGGTAAATTTCTCGATGCTATATTTTCTTATTTTAAAGCTTGAGTTTTACCATAATGAAACAAGTTTCTAATCAATTTTAAAATGTTATTAGTCTTGTCAATTAAGGTAGTGAAGCTGTTAGAAGCCGATAGCCATGATTTCCAACATGGTAACTTGTCCTCTCAAATGTTCTGGAACTTTATGTGGAGTGTGAATTATCATCAACTCAATACCTCAGAGAATTATAATGTTTTACTAGAAGTAAATAGAAATTACCAATAAAAAATATATATTATAGATAGAAATTAATTAGTTGATGTCTAGCAATGTATATTACTTAGACATCTATATCTATATATATCTAAAAGCTGAGACGTAAAATTTAATGTTGCGATACTCCTGTTGAACCACCTCATACTTAAAAAAAAATTCCTTTATGATTTTTCTTTTTTTATATCATATAAAATAATTAAATATAGTTCATGGACAAACCTGTTAATGCACTCCATTACTATTCAATATGTTACTATTCATTTGTTTTAAATGCAAATATTTGACTATTCAGTCACCCAAATTGATTTCAAATTTTCATTTTCTTCTTTCTAATTTCAAGCAATTGTTAAAATTGAATAATTCATTATCTTTTTAGTGAATATGCACATGTTTGATTATTCATTACAAACGTTATTATTCATTAGATGCAAATGTTTGATTATATTCAACTACCCAAATTGATTTCAACTTTTCATTTTCTTCTTTCTAATTTCAAGTAATTGTTAATATTGAATATTTAAACTTTCATCTTCCTATTCTAAAAAAAAAAAAAAAAAAACTTTTCTTTTCTTCCTTCAACCTTTCCCCTCCCTCTCTGCCTCTTTATCTCCCTACTACTCTTTACTTTACCGTTAAACTTCCTGCATCATTTCCTCTTTCTTATATTTTGACTCTTCTTTTCCTCATCTTTTTTTTTTAATTTTTAAATTTGATATCATTTAGTCCATTCAATCTATATTTTTTCCACCAAAAAAAAAAAAAGTGAGTACTTACTCCCTCTCACTCGATTTTTGTTCTTTCTTATAACTCAAATTTAGGTTGATGGTTTTTATATTTAATTTTTTTGTTATATTTTTTAAATTTCCCATCACAAATCACTTTTATAGCTTTGGTTGAATTTTGGTTTGGATTATTATGTAGTTTTATTTTTTTTTTTTAAATAAAAATTTGAGTTTATACATGGCTTGAATTTGATGTGCCTACCAATGGACTTCCACTGAACAAAGATATATTCACAATGTTTTAGCTTCATATGCTTCTATGGTAATGTGAATTTGAGAAAAAAAAAAAGGGTAGGCAAATGATATATGGTCTTTTATAATCTCTTATGTCTTGAAGAAAGTGGAGGGCCTATTAGTCTCCCTTCTACTAAAATTTTGTATGGAAAGCATTTTGCTATAAGTTCTTTGACTTTTTATTTTTATTTTTTTATTTTGGTAATATTAATACAAATAATTAGCATCTCCACCATCAAATTTTTAGTTAATTTGAACTCTCTTGGTAAGATTTTACTTTGCTTAATTGATTATCTTTACTGAAAATACCAAAAAGAGAATAAGATAAAATATAATTTACTCTAGAGCATCATTATTCTACTAATGTTTTTATGTATAGATACTTAGGCTCTGTTTGGGAGTTCAAAAGGAAAGGGAATGGAATGATCATAAGGAAATGAAAAGGAATGGAATGGAATGTATTTAAGTAAGGGAAATGAATGGAAAAGAATAGAATGGAATTAAGTAACCTTGATTGGATGTTTTAAAACAAAGGAATGGAAATGAATAAAAATGAATGGAATGTAAGTAATTTTGTTTGGAAGCAACATGGAGGAAATGGAATAGAATCATTTTATAACAATATTATTATTAAATCTCTATTTTAAAATAAAGGGTTGAATATATAGGGGTATTTTGGGAGTTTTAGTTAAAAAATTGTTAAATCTAATTCCATTCCCTCACATTTCTCCCAATTTCAGAGGGAATGAAAACTTGAGGTTTTAAGATAATAGAGAGGAATAAGTGTTCCCTCCTACCCATTCCATTCTCTCCCCACTTATACTCTCAAATAAGGGAATGAGTTTTCTATTCCTTCCATTAAAACTCCCAAACAAGGGAATGGAAGAATATTATAAAATTATTCTTTTCATTCTTTTCCATTCCATTTTATTCCCTCCTCTCAAACGAGGCCTTAAGGAATTTTTTTTCTTGCATTTTATTTTATATTTACACTTTATGATATATGATTAATTGATAATGATCTATTGCATAGTTATCTTTATCTACTTTTTCACTTAGTTTCAATTGTGAGGAAGAAAGAAATGTGGATCTATATTTTGGAGAAAAATATAACTATAAGAGTTGAATTGCATACATTTGTAATTTTGTATAATAATAAACAAAGTATACATAGTTACAACTTGGTCTAATAGTTCTCACACTATCAATTTAAAAAAAAAAAAAAAAAAAAAATTATTGCATTGTGTTTTCATACATATCTCACTATATAATACTTGACTTCAAAAAACTTATAATTTAAAATATAATTTCAAATAACACATATTGAAATTTTAAAAATATACAATCTAATATATTAATTCAATAATTATCTAATAAAAAATAATCATATCAAATTTCCCAGTGCGTTACATGGGTCTACGACTAGTGTTCATTAAAAGGAATGAATTTAGGCATCTAATGCATGACAAAAGCTTTGATACCAAACTAATTAGAGATTTGTTGAGTTTTGGGATAGGTAGGGATTGTGTTGAACAGAAAAAGGAATATAATAATGTTCTCTTATTGAGAACATGAGAAAAGAAATATAATTTGTTGAGTTTTGGAAGTGGAAAAGAAAATTTCTGGAAGTTGAACAGAAAAAGGAAGAAGTAAAAAATATTCTCTTAAGCCGCACATATGGATATTTTGAGCATGAGAAATGGAGTTTCCAGCTCCAATAACTTAGGAGTCATCAATTGCCAAAATATGAAAAAAATATTTAATTAGAATGGGTCAAACCTGCATATCATCTCATTTATATGGTCAAATGACACCTAATCTATGTATTTTGCTGATACAGAACATTGATAAAAATGAAGTGTAATTAACTGATTTGATACTTATGAGAGTAATGGGAACTATCAAAGTCCATTTGATTAAATTGCCCCTCCGTCCCCCCAACTCCCAACCCAAAAAAAAAAAAAAAAATATATATATATATATATATATATATAAACACCACTTTACTTCTTGTGATTGCAAGTAATGCCTTACATTGGGAAAACACAAGTCGTAACTCATTTAAAGAACCTCTTTGATCATGGGGCAATGATGGGTTAGTATTCTTAGGAGAATGCTTATGAGCATATTGCCTGTTAGGGACATATTTATATGTAATTGGCATATCCTTTAACAAAACATACTTTACTTGTATTTAGGTAAATCTAAATAGATTCAAGATAATCGTTACAAGTGGTTAAATTGAAGACATGAAGATCACTCAAGAACTGCTCAAGAAAAGTGCAATCTGCAGGTCTCGATACCTTCTCGGCAGAAGCTCGATCTGTCGAGATTCATTAAAGCTCGACAGATGCTTCGATCGATCGAGCTTATGGGTTTCAGATTATAGCCAGCAACATTTTTACTTTAAAAGGCTAATTGTTTATGGGTTTGTATAATTCTTATTGAACTAGGAAAACCCAAGGTTTGTGTAAACCTATTTGGAATAGGAGAGCCCATTAAGCTCCTATTTAAAGAATGTGGAAAAAGAAAAACCTAACCCTAGAGAGCTTCATAAGGTTTTCTTTTTGAAACCCTAGCCTCCTCTTACAGAAGAAAGAGTTCTTGCTGTGTTTCTTGTACGCCTTTGGGTTTTGTAACCAAGCAAAGTCTCTTGCACCAACATTGAAGATCTTATTGGTGTTTCTATGTGAAGCTGCTGCAAATCAACTACAACAATCAAAGGGTTGCTGTGGAGTTAGTCACGTACTAGGATTCGTGCAAAGGAGTAAGCCGCGTACTGGGATCCGCGCATCAAATTGGTTAGTCACGTACTTGGGAGCTGTGTATCAAGAGGAGAAACTGTCACTACAGAATAAGTCCAATTGGGTATTGGGGTAAGGGTTCAACTGTAGGTTGGTAAGGTACTCGGATTCCTTGCTTGTAATCGCTTGTTGTGATAATAGTGGAGTTTCGGAAGTGGTGACCTTAAATCACCCGGTGGGGTTTTTGCCGTCAGGTTTTCCCCATTCATAAACAAATCACCGTATCTTTTATTTTCTAATTCATATTTTAGTTTTGGTGACTTGCTTGTGCTGCCACGTGATTTTGCATGTTAATTTGATTAATTAATAACTGGGCTAATTAATCAATTTAATTTATCACAAGGGGTCAACGCGTTTGTGGCCTATCATTGCCAAGAGATCATTTCTCATTACATGAATGAAAACTTAATCCTAATTATAATATTTGTATCAATCAGATATATCTTCTTTAATAACTAATGTTTTATTTCGTTAAACCTACACATTCCGTGCCTAAGTGCATTTTTGTTCTGCTTTAGTGTTTTGCCTTCAGGATTGAGCCGTCTTCAACAAGATTTTCCTTGCAATCGAGGTGCTGGAAGATGTAAGTACAATTTAAAATATCGCACTTGATTGTAAGATTCAAAAGCGTTAGTAGGTATTGAGGCCAAACTGTGAGAAGATTATACTCTAGGGTTGGTGCTTCTAAGCAAAATACGAAGTGATGAAACTTCAAATGTTTACAAAATATTGATATGAACACAGTACAATCAAGATGCATTCCAAATTTTTAGTGCGCATGAATATTGGATCTGTCTTTTTAAGGGCTCAATTGGCAATGCTCATAGCTACATTCCAGTGTCAATTCAGTATACAGTAATTTTAAATGGCATCATGATGTACTTTAAAGAAAAATTGCAAGGTTTGTGAACCTCTGCCAAGAACCCCTATACTGCTGATCATTAAAAAAGTATTTAAAAAGCTCGGGTTTGAATATGTCAATATTTTGTGCTTAGAGCTAAGTCTCACATTCAAATCACAGATAATTAAATCAACTTACATTCTAGTTTTTTTTTTATAAAAAACTACTGATCTTCAAGCATGTCCACTATTGAAATGTGTAGCATGCTTATGAATGCACAAATTTAATTACCTTTTCTAAGCTTACACATCAATGACTATATTTTTTTAATATTTTTTTTTTCAGATTCTGAGTTTGCAGTTAAGTGCGATGGTCCTTAAATTACCTCTTCTAATGGGATTGTGTATGAGAGGGATAATGAGACACTTGGTCCAGCTACATACTATATGGTTGACACAGACAGGTGGGCAGTTAGCAATGTTGGATATTTTAGTGGGACCAATAATGCTCAGTATACAAGTTTTTCATCATCTCAATTCACGAGTTTAGACTCAGAGCTGTTCCAAACAACTCGACTCTCTGCTTCATCATTAAGATACTATGGCCTAGGACTACAGAATGGAAACTACATTGTGAGCCTCTAGTTTGCAGAAATAGCTTTTGAAAACTCTAACACATGGTAAAGTCTTGAGAGGTGTATCTTTGATATTTATATCCAGGTCTGCATCATATTATCGAATTGTTTTAGAGCTACAGCATTTTATATTAAAATGAAGTGTATGTTTCTTAACAGAAAAAGAGTGTATGTAAAAATATATTGACTGTCTTATTCATCAATGCAGATTTTTCTTGAATATGATGCATATTTACAACTAAATTTATCTAATCAATTCTAAATTTACCACTAGCAGTTCTCTATTTTGACCCCTCCACATGTTTTCTTTGACTATCTAGTTTGCCCTTAGTTTTCTCAGAACTTTTGTCAAGTACGGTACAACCATTACCTCTGTGATTTCTTCACTTTTCTTGAAATTTATATCCAAAACTCAAAATAGTTTTGATATCTAAAATATGTCTATAATCATGATAAGGATTTTGAATGAAACCTTTGATGTATTCCCTCTCCAATTTTCTCTATAAAATTAACTCTTTCCTCTTATCTTCATTCCTTCTGTTTTGCTAATTTTTGAATTTGTTTACTCCAGGGGAATCTTGTTTTAAAGGATTTTGACATACGAAAGGAAACCAGAGGTGCCTCTTTCGTAGCAGTTCTGAAGGAATATAATAATGTTCAGGTATCAGAAAACTACCTTGAAATCCATCTCTTTTGGGCTGGAAAAGGGACTTGCTGTGTACCTGCTCAAGGTACTTATGGACCTTCTATTTCAGCCATCAGTGCTACCCCAGGTAAAAATGTGCAGAAACTGTAGATGCAATTTAGAAAGATTAGGTACTGGTTTCCTCACATTTTAGGACCATGTTATTGATTAACTTACTTTGGTATAGAATTTACACCCACTGTTAGTAACATACCTCCAAGCAGCAACAAGAATATGACTGGTCTGATTGTGGGTGTCGTTGTTGGTGTTGGGGTTTTGAGCTTTCGGGCTGTTTTCGTGGTTTTCTATATTGTTCGAAGAAGAAAACCACCGACCAATGATGATGAAGGTAAGCCAAAAATCATTTTGCATATACATGATAGTTGTCAAACTTCATTCAGTTTTCTCTACATATTAGAAAAATGGAACTCTTTCCTCTATGTGATGCCATGGTACTCACTATTAATGAATAGTGAGGTGACCTCTGCATATTCCATGTTAAGTAGTATAAAATGCAGTGTATCATTTCTTGTGTACATAGGCATTTTTACTAAAACCTCATTCTATTCATGTCTTGGAATAATATGCATTCAGACACAAACAGACATATATGACCAAAAAGTACTAGGGAGAAACATAATTTATGTGGCCAATGAAGCCCCAGGCTATATACAAATTCCCATTTATTATGCTGGCTACTTAATCTCCTGCTTCAGTCCAACAACGTTCTGGACTAAAACACATTGATGATATTGATTCTTAAGAAAAGGATATTCCTCATTTAGCTTGCAAAAACGTTGCTGAATTTTCTGCTATAACCACTCAAGCAAATCGATTACTAGAAAATGGATTCAGCGTTACAACCTGTGTTTATGTTGAAATTGCAGAGCTCCTCGGAATAGATGCTAAAACATTCACTTTCAGCTATGCTGAACTAAAGACAGCTACAGACGATTTTATTCCTGATAATAAGCTTGAAGAGGGAGGATTTGGACCAATTTATAAGGTAATTCCTTATTCTAATCAATAACTTTACTGGCTGAAACCAAGCCATTGTCGTAAAGTTGACTGTCTGATATACATCTATACATCTATTGATAATTCCAAGCAATAGCTATTAACAAATCAGAGTGCAACATCACCCTTTTTTCTTTTTGTTTCTTTCATTTATATTATCCTTTTATTTTTATTTTTACTTTTTTTTTTAAATTCCTTGGCTGCCCTTATTATGATATCTGTTCCTGTGATTGGCGAGAAGCTGGCAGTTGCAATTACTAAATTGATCCAAAAATAAATGAAGATTAGTAATTCCATATCCATATGCAACAAGCTGGAAACCAGCCACAACGGTTAAGGGATACAACAGAGCAAACAACTCCCAACTACAACTAGACAACAATATCTAAACTACACAACCAAGATTGACTACCCAGATAAACAGATCAGGGACAAAATACCAGCAACTAACAAACCAAAATACAAGATAATGCAAAACTACACAACCACACATCCGCTAAGCAAATCAGCAAGAAGAAGAATCTGCAACAGTTGGAAAGTTGTACTACCACATAGATCAAACTTTAGGCTTAAACACAACATCTGAGATACCCCATCTGGCGCAGAATTTTTAGTTGATGTTAGAGCTGGGATATACACCCTTGCTTTCGATTTTATACTTCTCCTGATTCTTTATCCTAAATTTGTTTTTCTCACAGTGCCCTGGTGCTTAATAGCATTTCTTTGAGCCCAAACATGGTATATACCAGCAATGAAGCCTAACCTGCAACAATCTGCCCTAAAGATTTTTCCTTTTCAATTTTGTACTGCCCAGGTGATGAGATTACCCTATTAATCATCAAGGCCTTCTTCACGGGACCATGTTTTAATTATCCTCCAAATTCTTTGAGAAAAAGGGCATTTGAAGAAGATATGGTCTATTTTTTCAGTGCATGCTCTACATAGTACACACAAATTGTCACAACTTACTACCCAACTAACTATGCTCTACATAAGCTATCATTCAAAGCCAACCAAGTAATGAAAGCATGCCTTGGGATGGGTTTCGCAAATCAAACAATTTTCCACCAATTGATAGTAGGCCTCCTTGGCCGAATTTGGTCCCAAGACTTGGGAGTTGAGATAGAGAAAGTAACAAGATCATCCGACCTTTCATAGCTCCAATTCCTAGCCTTGTTTAGAATCACAGTCACTAGAGAGTTTAGCATTTAATGAGGTGGCAGCATCATACACTATTCTATGCCCAAAGTTTTGATAGAGAGGGCCATCTGGACGCCAATTATCATGCCACATGTAAATGTTAGAACTATCCCCCACCAGGACTTGATTAATGGCCTAGCCAAATCTCAGGGTTGAAAGTTATTTAAAGTTCTTAATCAAATGAACCAACCTATTTTCTAATTATTTTCTGACTCAGGCCATATTCCCAAATTCAAACTTCTCTAAGATTCCATGCCATAAAATCTGGGTGAAACGACACTATTGGTCTCTAAAGTTTACCCTGTGTGCGCAATTAGTCCCTCAAGTTTGAAGCGAGCACAATTAGTCCCTTAAGTTTTACAATCGAGTTGTATTAGTCCTTTTACTAACAGCTATTAACGGTGTTACTTACGTGGCTAATTGAACAATGACTCAATATTTTTTTTTAATGACACGGCATCTTTTTAATTAAAAAATTTATAAACTAGATTTACACTTGAGAAAAAAATACTCACCGGTGCTAAACTAAAAAAATTACTTTCTACCTAATGTAAAAAACCACAACGAGAGAGACAAGAAAAGGGAGGGAAGAACCCAACCACCGGCAGTAGCAGGGTCGAATCCCAGCCGTGGTTATCTCCCAGCACCTTCTCCAGAAAGACTCCACAACCCCACGATCCAAGCCGTAGCAGCCGCCAGCGACAGCATAAGCCCTAGCAGCTGCCGGTGACAGCCACTGACCCGCCTCCCTCCTCCTCTCGCACAACCACTGACCCACCTTCATCCTCCTATCTCAGGTATTATAGTTTTTTAATTTTCTTAATTTTCTTTATTCAAATTCGCTTTAGGGTTTGCGATTCTAAAATTGGAGTTTCTTTTTTAGTTGGGGTTTCTGGTTCTTGATTTGATTCTTTACCTGTTGTTCTTTTGTGTGATTGTCTTGCTTATAGCTTCAAGCTACGGTTTTTTTTTTAATTTAATTTAATTTTTAATTTCCGAATATCATTGTGCTTTTAGGTTTCTTTCTTGTTTGATAATAACAATATTGTTGTTTTATGGATGCTTTTGGCTGCTGAGGAGACAAGAGGGAAAAGTTGGGAATTTTGATTCTGAATAGTGAATATTTACTTTGAATTTAGTATTTACTTTGAATTTTGATTCTAAAGCCAATATTGAATTTAGTATTTACTTTGTAAGCATGGCATCTTGTAACGAATTTTTGAACATGGGAAAAGTTTAACTTTTCCTGCCCAGTAATTAAATAGAAAATTTAGTCAAATTTATGATATCAATGATTTTTTTATATCAGTTATTTAGTTTGTGTCTTTTTATTATAGAAAGATAAATTTTTAAGAAAAAGAAGACTGTATAGTGTATTTGGTATCTCACCTCAATTAAGGTCCATGTTAGATTTTTTTTCCCCTGTGTTTGTATCTGTTTCGGCTAAGACTATGTTTATGATCCAACCCTTTGCTATGTCTATTTTTAATGGTAAATTCCTTTCTCTTGTTGTAGGGATGGATGACTTTGACTTCACAATCACCCTCTACTATTGGGGGAAGATTAGAAATAACCCATATAGATACAAAGGAGGGGAGATAAAGATATATGAAGATAATAATTCTGATGAAATGTCACTTGTTGAGATATGGAATAAGGCCAAAAATTTTGGGTATGGTGAAAATGATGTATTTATGTATAGAGTGCCTATTATGCCATTTGCAGGTGGTTTAAAACCTTTGGAGAATGATGTTGATGTAATGAACATGGTGAAGTGTATTAGGGGTTATAATGAAGTGGAAGTGTACGTTGTGTTCTTAGATGATTATGAGAATGCTATTGGTATTGAGGGAGATGGGCAAGATGGTGATAATGAGGGGGGTAATCTTGATGAGGGAGATAAAGTAGATGGAGCTGTTAGTGAAGAGGATAGTGCTCATAAGGTTCATTTTGGATGTAGTGAAAGTGACGACGATGATATGTTTGCACAATATATTAGCAGTGATGAAATAGCCTCCAAAGTAAAAGGCTTACCTAATGAGACCTTGTGTCTTACAAAAGATAAGCAGGTTAAACTCAAAGAGGGGAGAAAGGGAAAGGCTAGTGCATGTGGGGTTAGTCCTAGAAGGGTTGGTGGCAGTGGGGTTGATCCTAGTGTTATTGGTTAGAGTGAGGTTGGTGCAAGTAGTGTTGGTCCTAGCGGGATTGATGCAAGAGGTGTTGATCCTACATGGGTTGATGCAAGTGGGGTTAATCTTAGTGCAAGTGCACTTGTTGCATTTGGAGCTGATAGGGGTGAAGATAAGTGGGAGTCAGAGACATCTGCAAGTCTGGTTAGTTCATCTGATGATGAAACTAGGCCTAGGTATCCTCAATACCATCCACCAGAATCCTTCTCTGAGTTGCACTTTGAACTTGAGATGCAGTTTGCCACCAAAAAGGACGTCATGGATGCTATCAAACTTTACTTTATTTTCAAAGGGGTTCCAGTAAAGTTTAAAAAAAATGACAAAGTAAGGGTAAGAGTAAAATGCACAGATAGTTGTCCTTTTGAGTTGTATTGTGGAAAGATGAAAGATGAAGATACTTGGATAGTGAAGAAATTGAACCCAGAACATAATTGTGGGAGGCGATTTAGGAATAGATTTGTATCTTCAAATTGGCTTGGGAAGCATCTGGTGGATGATGTGAGGAGTGAACCAATTGTGAAGATGTCCGTTATCAAAGACCGAGTTGTAAATAAGTTTAAGGTTTATATTAGTAGGTATCAAGCATCTAGAGCAAAAGGTAGGGCTAAAGAATTAGTGCACAGAACTTTTACAGAACAATATGCTCAGTTGAGGGATTACTGTAAAGAATTGTTAAGAAGCAACCCTGGGTCTACTATACTAATTGCTACTAATAGACCTTAAGCACACTTGCAACCAAAATTCAAGAGATTATATGTATGTTTGGATGCTTGTAAGAGAGGCTTTTTAGCTGCTTGTAGGCCTTTCATTGGTGTTGATGGATGTCATTTGAAGGGTGAGTATCCAGGACAGATCTTGACAGCAGTTGGCAAGGATGGCAATAATGGTGTTTACCCAATTGCATTTGCTGTGGTTGAGGTAGAAACAAAGGACTCATGGACATGGTTCATGAAAAAGTTGCTTGATGATATTGGAAGTTTAAGGGATGAAGGGTGGACCTTCATGTCTGACCAGCAAAAGGTGAATTGAACTTTCATTTTATTTCATTCTTTAAATTTGGATGATGTACCTTGCTATAAATTCACACCAAATTAATTGTATTTTAATACATCCAATAATTTTGTATTTTATGTCTTTGTTGTAGGGATTAACACAAATGTTTGATGAGCTCATGCCAGGTGTGGACCATCGATTTTGTGTTTGACATCTATATAATAACTTTAGTAAGGATTATAAAGGTAAGCTACTAAAGGATCGCATATGGGCAGCTGCTAGGGCCACTAACATGTCTGAGTTTCAGTTTGAAATGGGGAAGACCAAGAAGTTAAACACAAAAGCATGGGAATGGTTAGTAGGAAAGGAACCTAGGTTTTGGACAAGAGCAGCTTTTAGAAGGTATCTTAGGTGTGATGCTCTAACCAACAATGGATGTGAAAATTTTAATTCTCAAATATTAGAGTATAGGGATAAACTAATAATCACTATGTTGGAGGAGATTAGATTGCATCTAATGGCTTATTATATTAAGAAGAAGGAGAAAATGGCAAGGTATCATGGTCCTATATGTCCTAGAATCCAGAACAAGTTAGAGACTGAAAAAATTAATAGTACAGATTGGGTTCCAGTTTGGTGTGGGGATAGTAATGAGTCAAAGTTTGAAGTATCAAAATTGCCTAACAAGTATGTAGTTGACATAAAGCAACGTACATGCTCATGTGGATCATGGGACCTAATTGGGATTCCTTGTGCACATTCTGTAGCTGCATTGGGATATATGGGTCACACGATTGAAGATTATGTGCATCATTGCTATAGTATGGAGTCTTTAGTCTAGACATACGGGTCATGTGTATACCCTATTAATGGTCCCAAGTTGTGGCCATAAAGTGGTAGAGAAACCATACTCCCTCCTAAAAAAATAAGACAGGGGGGTAGGCCTAAAAAGAAGAGAAAGGAAGGAACTTGGTGAGCTAAACAATCCATATAAGATGAAGAGGAGAATTGGCCATGTTAAATGCAGCCAATGTGGGAAAGTAGGCCATAACAAGAGGAGGTGCAATCCTGCTACAAATAAATCAACAACTCAAGCTAGCAAACAACAAAGAGTAAGGCTTGTAATAGTTAGAAGTTTTTTTCCCTTGTTGATAATGCACTGCTTAGTTGTGATATAACATTTACAGGTAAGAGAGCCAAATGTAACAACTCAGAGTCTGGAAGATCAAGATCATGGGGCAACTTCAAGCCATGTAGAACCTACTAATGTGGCAGCACATCCATCACAAACAAGCCATATAGCACATGCAAATCAACATAATGAAAAACTACCTGTGAGTTATTGCCTCAAATGAAAACAAGTACATATTCATATTAGTTAATCTCATATGAAAATAAGAAACCACATATTTCTATGGAATTTAATACAACACAAAGTTATTACATATTTCAAATTAGGAAAGAAAAAGCCACAACACAAAGTCAGCCAGCATCCCAATGTGAAGGAGTGCATCAAATTCAACCAGCATCTCAGGTTATGGTCATTGCATTTATATGCTATAACCAAATTGCCTATGTTGTTTCTACTAGATTAATATCCTTGTGCACTTTCTCAGGTTAGACACAAAGAAGTTACATGAAGTTACAATTTTGGAGTGTCAACGGAGACAATGGCTGCTGCAAGTGAGACATCCAAAAGAATTACAAAGTTTTATATGAATGCACAATTGCAAAAGTGAACAAGATTTTTTGTGGTCATTTATTGGAAACCTTGTCAAATTATGGAGATTTTAGTATTGCTTATAGAATCAGAAATTTGGAGAAAGATTATGCTCAAAACTAGAAATTCTTTGGGATGAATGATTTGTTAAGTTTTTCCTTTAGTATTGGTGGATACCATAAATAAATTGATTAATCAATCACATTGACATCTGAGAGACCTATGGTATTTTGAGTAATTGCGTTACTATATATGTCTATGAATTGTAGGCGATAGACTTTGAGTAATTGCATTACTCTTACATGTTTTGGTTTTGTGGGATGAATGTGAGTCTTTAGCTCTTTTGTACATTGTCATGCCTTTTTCTTGAAAGATTTGTGCAATTTCTCTATGTTCTTTCCTTCACATGCTCTGGAAAATACAACACTTTCTACATTTATAGTAACTTAGTTTTGGCTCTTTTAAGGCTGAGTTGAAGTTTAGAATGTTACATGAAACTGATTTACCAACCTCTCTTGGAAAGAATCGGAATCTAGCCTCAATTGTTTATGTATGATTCAAATAATATATCTAAGAAGCAAATAAAATTGAGCTGCCAAGATGGTGCTGGGGGTTTAGCAGTTGCAGCAGCTTTTGTCATTTGGTCATGTTACCAATATTTCTACATCAACATTAATAATTTATTAATACTGACAAATCACAATTATATATCCATCTATCAAAACAAATCATAATTATCTACCAGATCAATGATGAATTAATGAACCATCATTTTTTCCAGTGAAAAGAATTTAAAGAAAAGAAGAGTACATCTATGAATCTGCTTGTAGAACATTCCAAAACTATAAATTTTATATTTGCATCCTGTATCCCACAACTAATGTACATTAAATTTTTACAACATTTTAGGAAGTGGAGGAAGTCTGTAGCTTTGAAAGCTGATTTTTATACACATAAAGGTAAGTCATATATTGAGACAGTTGATGTTCTCCCATCAAGAGTGTTAGAAAGTAGCTTGTACATCCCTGCAGCGGAAGCATCTCCAAGTCTTTGAACAATTACATCTATGCATATCTGCAGTAGCATATGCTCAGGGAGTGTAGTGATGAGCTTTACTATTAACCCTTTATGTGTGTGGCATCCAATTAATGTAGAATAAGTCACCCACTGAAACAAGGTCTTCCTTTAATAGATGGCATGTTCTGAAGCCACGTTTTCTCTTTAGATCAAAGCCATTACTTGTGACTTTACATAAACACAACCAGCTATCAAAATCCGGAACACCAGCTAAGAATTTTCTGATAAATGGGAGAAACTAATAACAATAAAAAAGATCAAATATGGAAGTATTTTCCAGAACACCAGCTAAGAATTTTCTAGAACTTAAGAGGAAAACAAAGAAATGTGATACATAATTTCAAAATCAAGAAGTTATCAACATATCGATTAACATCTGTTGTGCCAGCATGTGATCAATATGTATAGATAACTAAAAAAATACAAGGAAGTGATCCAAGCTTAAAACAAATGGAATGATTTCCTAAATCTTCATTCATCTGTTTAACACAATATTTAGCATTAGAAAAAAAAAAATCTCATTTCGTTAAATCACTTGATGTATTCATATTAAAAATCACGTCTGCAATTTGCTTGATCAACAACTTCATATGTAGGTCTCCTTTTAGATATTGTTCACTCCGATTTGCCTACAATTTGCAATTAAATTTATGCATTCTCCATCATAACCAAAATCCAATGTATACCCACAAATTATTTTGGGAAACACATAGAAGTACTCGGATCATAAACATAATACAAAATCAACTGGCTTTAAAATACAGAAGAAAATTACAGTCTTTAACCAGTCAAAAGCAACTGACTCTCAATAGGCTGCTTGGTTTAGGTGAAAATATCTGTAAGTTTAGTTAACTCCCCTTAATTTGGATAGATAAATATGCTGCAACAATATTGGCATTCGCTGTATGTGCCTCCGTACTTTATAAAAAAAATTAAAATTTGCATTTTAAAAGGAGATTAAGGCACATAGACAATAGCAAGCAATACTGTACTCAACTTCACTAGTTCAGCCACATGTTTTGGTTGGTCTTACTAATTCAACTCGAATAATAAATCTATGCAACCAAAAACCCCAAAATTGGTCCACTTCCTAATGTAATGCATACAGCTCTAAGCTATTCCTAATGTATTGAATCATATTGTGACATGAAATCTAGAAACACCAAAACATTATCTGAAACAAAGAAAAGCAAAAATACCTTTTTGAAGACCTAGACAAACATCTTCTCCTTTGAAAACAACGGGCACATCTACCTTCAACTCCGACCCGTCGTCAGCCCAAACAAACACCAAATTCAATACCTACTCAATAGCTTTGTCCCTATGAATCTATTAACCCATCAAAAACAGAGAAAATAAGCAACAAATTATAAAAATAAAAAAATAAAAAAACTGGTTAATAGCAATTTGAAAAGAAAACAAAATAAAATAGGGGGGGTTACCTTGATAAGTAGGACGGTGTCGGATTCAAGTAGGTGAGAGGATCCGGAACCGGCGCGGATCTGGAGCGGGAAAGTGGTGGAGCAGAAAAATGGGAGCTCAACGGACTTGAGATTGGCTTGAATTTGCTTCCAGTCAGTGGTGACCAGGTGCTTCGTGGACATGGATCGTGGGGCTGTGGAGTCTTTCTGGAGGAGGTGCTCGGAGATAACCATGGCTGCAATTCAACCCTGCTATTGCCGGCGGTTGGGTTCTTCCCTCCCTCCCCTTCTCTCTTTCGTTGTTGTTGTTTTTAAATTAGTAAAAACTGGATCACTAAATTTTATCAGATGGTTCATAACTACCTCAATTAGATCTGACCCAAATCTTACAAAACCCAAACCACTCTAGCTCTGGTTATTTTTATACTGCAGTAGTAGTGCTAAATACTAAACAGGATCAGGTCTTAGCCCATGCCTTGGTACCAGCTTAACATATATTTGTTTTGAAATCTACAATGTGTTTGGATGGAGCAGAAGGGAGAGGAAGGGGGGCGGGGGGGGGGGGGGGGGGGGGGGGTAACTTTGTTTGGATATTTTTTAAGAGGTAAGGGGTTTGAGGGTATTAAACCCCTCATTTACGATTGTCAATTTGCCCTCATAATGTCAATTTATATCTATTTCTTTAAATTGAACAAAATAGGGGTACAATTGTTAATGTAAATGATATCTTATAAACAAGATTTCAAAGAAGATAGTACACAAATTTCTTTGATATACCAAGTAACATTTTGTTGACAAAGTAGTTAACTTACGTCCAAGTAGTAATCCTCAGCATATAATAGGGCAGCAAAATAAGCCTTATAAGTTGAAGGAGACAAAGGCTGTTTCAGAACTTCAGGCACAATGTCTCTCTTGATCAGACCTTTGATATCCTCAGGAACAGCATATATGGCAGCACCCTTTTCACAAATATAACTTGTCTTCCTTTCTTCATCTGTTACATTATTGGGAGCTATATGCAGAATTGGCTTAAAATCTGGAGGTTGCTTAAAAGTAGCCAGTGAAGATTGAGATGGTTTATAGGAAGTTGGAGAAGAAGCTGATGGGGCTTTAGAAGAAGGAACTGGAGGTTTAAGGGATGATGGGGATGAACTAGAAGACGAGGGAGGCGGTTTTGGTTTAGGTGAAGATTGAGATAGGTAGGAAGATGCAGATTGTTTAGATGGAGATTGAAGTGATCTAGAAGAAAATACAGGAGGCAATGGACTTGAACTTTTAGAACTGTGGGAAACTTCATTAGTGGAAAATTGAGGTGGCACATAGGAAGACAGGGGCGGCTTAGATGAAGATGAAGATGAAGATTGAGGTGTACTGAGCTGCTTATCCATGAATCTATTGCAACTTTGGTTTGATAATAAGGTGAAGAAGCACTTTGCAGTGATGACTTTGCTAAAATTTGGTAGTGGTCACGGTACAATGGGGTTGTAATTGTTGGAGTTGGAGTTGGAGATGAATTACGTACCAAATATCCATTCCTTTCAGAACCAAATTCCAGCTGAAAAGGCCTAGATCTAGTTCTAGAGTAAGTGTCTTCATAACTATCTTCTTCGCAACAAAGGATACATTTCAAGATTTCAAGAAAACAAGACATATCGCATAAATATATGGTCTTTTTGAGATCAAACCCCACTTTGATTTCTGAGGAAAAATAAGGACAACGTTTCAGAATTTGTGGAACATGGATACCTTAATCAACAAGGCATATATTAAATCTGAAAATGTACAGCAATAAGCAATCGATTAGAGAGATATATATATATATATATATATATATATATATGATATACCAAACATGCAAAATTGGAATATATATACATATATATATATATATATATACAAAATTAAAAAAAAAAAGTCAGCAAAGAAAATGTAGAATCTCATAGTTCTTCATGGTTCTGATCTACAAATAGTCAAAACAAAACACACACACACACACAACTGAAGTGAAAGATCAGACTACCATACAGACCAAAAAAGATCATTGAAAATCTTCGAAAGTGAGTACGATGTAGTAGATATCAGAGAAACGTAGCTATTATAAGCATGTTAAAATGATAGAAGACAGAGTAGATCTAGAAGAGAAAACCCACCTGGATTCTTGAATTTTGATCTTGATACAACACAAACACTGACCGTCTGAATTCTGCAGGTTCTGAACTTAATTTACTCGCAAATACAGTAAAAATAAAGGACCAAAGGTTGACGAGGATGTAAATTCAATTCCAAAGTCTTTTCCCTGCACCACCCCTGGTTTGCCACGTCAACAAGTGGGTCCAGATGTAGTGACCAGTGACTTCACTAGTAGTAATGGTTGGAGGAGGAAAACTTCGGAACAAGGAAAGCCAACTGAAATGGATTAAAGTCACGTACGTACGACGTCGTGGCCTTTTATAGAGAAGAAATGGAATTTTTTTTCCATTTAACGTTAATTTTATAAGAATATTGTTAATTGTCCTGTTAATTTTATAAGAATATTGTTAATTGTCCAGTTGCAAAAGAAAGTGGAAAACTAGCATCTCGAGTTTTTAAAACTCGAGATCAATGCCAAATTCAAGTTTTAAAAACGCAGGAACTCGAGTTTTAGACACTCGAGTTCCACATTTTCCCCATTTCGCGTGGAACTCGAGTTTTAGATACTCGAGTTCTACGATAAAACTCAAGTTCTACCATTTTAGATCTCGAGTTTCTAAAACTCGAGATGTTATTTTCCATTTTACTTTCAAATGTTGCTTAACTTACTACATAGAAACCCCTCACGTTGTTATTCTGAAAATATCCCCAGAAGAAATGAGCTGATTTTTTATTTTTTTTAATATCTTTAATTGTAGATGTAAATGTATTTTTAGTTCTTATATTTTGATTTTTTTTTTTGTTCCCATATTTTAATTTTATCATTTTTAGTTCTTAAATCAATTAGCGCGTATTATATCAGTCATTACCATCAGTCAACTAATAGAAAAAACTGACGTGGTTGATGACACTATTAAAATAATAATAAAAAAACCTAAAATACAATTTAATTAAAATAATCTCTTAAATAACAAAAATCATTATCTTTTTAATTCTTTTTTTTTTCTTTAACGTGTCAGTCATTGGATTTTTTAAAGAACCCTAACGAACTTTATCTATCTCTGATTCTCTCTTTCTCCCTCTCCCTTTCTCTCTTCGGCCTCCATGGACTTAATCTCCCTCTGACCTCAAAATTCTCTCCATTGTAGCTCCATGGTCGGAGCTCACAAGGTCGACCTTTTTCTCCACCAGGCATCGCTGATCTGACCTAAGTTTTCTCTAGTCTAAAAATTGTTGGAAATATGGCATGGAGTGAATAAGAAATTGATATTTCTATGTTCACTTAAAGATGCTATTAAAAGTAGTAAAAATCCTAAGTCCTATATAAGAAAAGAAATAGATAATATATGAGTTTATATGCTCATGAGTTGGACATTGGGTTGGGCTTTTGATATATATGAACTGGGCCAACTTGTCCAAATAATAATATTTTATTATTTTAATTTTTGAGTCAGTTAGTCTGTGCACATCAGTTATTACTGAAACAGTGTACCTGTTCAGTAACGTATAATTTTGCATATAGTCCTTCATTCATAAAAACTATTTTTTAGAAAAAACTCTCCATTGAGAATATTTTATGCATTCATTCTATGTCAAAGAGAGAGTAAGAGACATTAAGTAGTTCGCAGAGCACGACCCTGTGTGCTTTGTTTTCGTGCTGTAGATCATTTTATCTTGGGAGGTAGATGTCCGTGAGTCTCAAAGCACCACAGATCATTTTAAAGAAATTGTGTCAAACAAAAGACTTGATCTGATTTGTTCATCCTTCATGCATTTGGTTTGTGAGTTTTTATTATTTACAGATTTCTCCTTATATATTTATTTAGTGTTTGTTTGTTACTATTGCCTTGCACATCTTTTTGTGTTATTGCTTTTTCTTAGATCTGTATTTTGTTTCTTTTGCTCTATCACAAAAATAAATTGTTAAAATATACCCAACAGTCTTAAAGCAGATCTTAAAATATTTCTATAATTTATTTTTGTGATTTCTGTGAATCGGCATATTTTACTGTGAAATTTTGTACCTTTACGCTCTGGGTAGTTCGTGACTTTGCGAAATTGTTTAGTTTGATACGTTTCTCAAAAACCGGTGTTTAATCTTTATCTATTGAAAGTTGAATCTAATTTGTTTGGACGGCAGGTTTGTTTTTAGTGCAGGATTCCCATCCTTTGACTTTTATGTGTGGTTCTCTCATAATTGTGTAGTCTTCTTTCTCTGTTAAATATCCTAGGCTTATAATATTTGGCTTGACTTTGCTTTTTCCACAGTAATTTTTGGAAGTAAGTATTTACATTTATTTCTTAAACTTGGCTGGTTTTAAGGATTCAATTTGTTTGAATTTTATTGAACACAGATGTCAAACAAAATTTTTGTGAATCTATTTGTGGCTCAAACCAACATGAACATTTCTGCTGTGTTTTATGAAGTGAACTTGGTAGGAGGAAATACCAAGGAATGGTGAGTGGACACTGGGGCTACACACCATGAATGTTCAGAAAAGAAAATGTTTTCTACATATAATCCTATGGGTAATGGAAGAAAAATTTTCATTGGAAATTCCTCAACCTCTAAGATTGAAGGAATTGGAAAGATTGTGCTCAAAATGACTACGGGCAAGTTTCTTACTTTGAAAGATGTACTGCATGTGCCAGAAATTCAAAAGAACCTTGTATTTGGCTCATTGTTAAGCAAAAATGGTTTTAGGTTGATTTTTGAGTCTGAGAAATTTTTACTCTTTAAGAGTGGATTGTATATGGGAAAAGGATATTTGAGCAATGGCTTGTTTAAGATGAATGTAATGATTGTTATTGATAATAATAAAGGTGAATCTGCTGTTTACATGCTTGAGTCTTCTAATGTATGGTATGGTAGATTGGGTCATGTTAATTATCATACTTTACATAGACTAATCAGTTTGAATTTATTGCCTAAATTTGAAATTGATTTTAATAAAAAATGTGAAACTTAAGTGGAAGCTAAGATGGCTAGAGCATCTTTTAAATCAGTGGAAAGAAGCACTGAATCTCTAGATTTGATACACAGTGATGTATGTGACATGAAATCTGTGCAAACTAGAGGTGGTAAGAAATATTTCATCACTTTTATAGATGATTGCACTAGATACTGTTATGTGTACTTGCTAAGGAGCAAGGATGAAGCAATTGAGGCATTCATGCAATATAAGAATGAGGTTGAGAATCAACTCAACAAAAAGATTAGGGTTCTAAGGAGTGATAGAGGTGGGAATATGAATCACCTTTTGGTGAGTTCTGTTTACAACATGGTATTATTCATCAAACCACTGCACCTTATTCACCTCAGCAAAATGGAGTTGCTGAAAGGAAAAATAGAACTTTAAAAGATATGATGAATGCAATGTTGATAAGTTCTGGTTTACCATAGAACTTGTGGGGGGAAACTATTCTTTCCATCAATTATATTCTTAATAAATTGCCTAAAAAGAAAACCAAAGTGACACCATATGAGTTATGGAAAGGTAAAAAGCCATCTTATCAATTCTTAAAGGTGTGGGGGTGTTTGGCAATGGTCGTTGTCCCTATTCCTAAAAGGATAAAGATAGAATCAAAATTAGTGGATTGTGTTTTCATTGGTTATGCTTATAATAGCAGTGCATATCGGTTTCTAATTCATAAATTTGACGTTCTTGACATGAATGTGAATACCATCATTGAGTCAAGGAATGCAATATTTTTTGAAGAAATATTTCCTTACAAATCCACATTAGTGTCAAGTTCTCTTAAGAGAAACTTCGAGTCTACGTCTAGTACCTCTCATGATCAAGAGTTGATGCAAGAGAGGAATGAGGTTGAGCCTAGATGTAGTAAGAGGGCTAAAACGTCAAAATCGTTTGGTCCCAATTTTCTAACTTTTATGTTAGGAGATGAACCTCAAAGCTTCAAGGAAGCTATCTCTACACCTGAAGTGTCTTTTTGGAAAGAAGCTGTCAATAGCGAGGTTGAATCCGTCCTTCAAAATAATGTGGGGGAACTAGTGGATCTTCCACCAGATTGTATACCTCTAGGATATAAATGCAAATTCAAGAGGAAATTAAAGGCTGATGGATCTATTGACAAGTATAAGGCAAGACTTGTTGTAAAGGGTTACAAACAAAAGGAAGGTGTGGACTATTTTGACACATATTCACCCGTTACAAGAATAACATCTATTCAGATGTTGATAGCTATTGCAGTGTTACATAACCTAGAGATACATCAAATGGATCTAAAAACAACATTTTTGAATGGTGAATTAAATGAGGAGATTTATATAGAACAACTAGAGGGGTTCATTGTTCCTGGTCAAGAAAAGAAAGTGTGCAGACTTGTTAAATCTCTTTATGGATTAAAGCAAGTTCCAAAGCAATGTCATGAGAAATTTGACAATGCAATGATGTCAAATGGGTTTAGAATCAATGAGTGTGACAAATGTGTGTATATTAAAGATACTGCAAATGGCTATGTCATTGTGTGTCTCTATGTTGATGATATGCTCATTATAAGTAGCAATAATGATATCATTAAAGCTACCAAGAGAATGTTGACTAGTGAGTTCGACATGAAAGATTTAGGTGTTGCAGATGTGATACTAGGAATGAAAATTTCTAGAAAATCTGATGGACTTGTCTTATCTCAATCACATTATATAAAGAAAGTTCTTGAGAAATTCAAGAAATATAATGACAGTCCAATGAGAACACCTATAGATGTAAATTTACATCTAACTAAGAATAAAGGGCAGGGCATATCTCAATTGGAGTACTTGAGAATAATAGGCAGTCTTATGTACATAATGAATTGGACTAGACCGGACATAGCATATGCTGTCAGCAAGTTGAGTAGATACACTAATAATCCAGGGGAAGAGCATTGGAAGGCATTAGTTAGGGTTTTGAGGTATTTGAAATACACCGTAAACTATGGGTTGCACTACACTCGGTATCCAGCTGTACTAAAAGGGTACAATGATGCTAATTGGATATTCGATACAAAAGATACCAAATCCACGAGTGGATATGTCTTTACACTTGGTGGGACAGCGATATCTTGGAAGTCTTCTAAACAAACATGCATTGCTAGATCTACAATGGAATCAGAATTTATCGCATTAGACAAAGCAGGAGAAGAAGCAGAGTGGCTTCGTCATTTCCTAGAGGATATGCCAATGTGGATGAAACCTGTGCTCTCTATTTGTAAACATTGTGATAGCAAATCAACTATTGGTAGGGTGTAGAGTCATATGTACAACGGTAAGTCTCGACACATACGTCGAAGATATAATACCTTGAGGCAGTTGCTCTCTAATAGAATTATTTCCATTGACTTCATAAAGTCGAAAGAAAATATAGCAGATCCGTTAACCAAAGGTTTGAGTAGAGAGCAAGTAAATTGCTCATCGAGGGGAATGGGGTTAAAGCCTATTACTTAAAAGTCTCCGGGATGGCAACCCAACCTAACTGACTGGAGATCCTAAGATCTAGGTTCAAAGGGACAACCGAATTGTGGAGACTATTTTTATCACTATGGAGATTACATCTCCCTCCCTTCCTATGATGAAATAGTAATGCCTGTAAGCGATGTTCAGGGTAAACTTTGCTTTTAATGATTCTTATATCTTGGAATTCTGAGTGGGGTATAGCAGGATATTCTTAATAAGAATCACCTAGATGAATGTGAAGTGGGCCGCTTTCATGAGAATTTCAAGGCTGAATTCTCCAAAGCACTTTGTGAATTTACCAAGATACGTTCAAGGCCAATAGCACTTTGAGCACTTTGTGAATTCTCTAAAGCACTTTGAGCATGTGTGGAAAGAGGCAAATAGCTGTGCAGACTTAGTGGCAAAGAGGGGTGCATCTCAATCTGAGCAGGAAATTTTGTATGATACATGCCCCACCTTTTTGTGGCAATGTTTATATTGGGACTCTATGGGTTTTGTTTCATCCTGGAGTCGTTGAGGTTAATAATGGGCCAGTTGTCTTGCTGTTTTGTTTTGGTATTAGCTATTAGCTCTCATCGGGTTGGTTTGTGGTAGTAGGTTGGTCTTTTGTTGCTCTTTATGGTTTAGTGGACTGCTTATGTGTTGTTCTAGTTTGGTTTAGTGTCTATGTGTTGCTGTATGTACTGTCGTTAAGTGGTGCTTGTACTGTTTATGTTTATCTTATATATCCTCTCTTTACGCCAAAAAAAAAAAAACAACGGCTCTTCCATGTTCAAGTTCCGGTGCAATGTTACCATGAGCACGACAAATCGGTTTCTTGCATTGCATATATATAGTTAAAATGTTAAAAATAGTTTGGAAACATTAAACATGGGTACTTGTAAAAAATACAAGCCTAGCCTTAGTGGTCGGGTGATGGATGAAAATTAGATTACACAAGCAAATAAAGAAAAATAATTTCAATTGTTTTTGGTGGTGTATTGACTTCACTTTTGCCCAATGAACGGATAGTAATTTTATGTAATGTATTGATAAGAAAAAATTTTGCTTTAATAATGAGTGATTTAGAGGAGTTGTACCAAAACCCTTAATCTTTTCATCATGAGTAGGACATGGTTCAATGGACAAAAAATATGAGGCCGTGCTGAAACTTTGTACATTATGCTATTTGAAAACCATTGCCAACTAGTCAGTCTTGTTGTACTAAGAATCTCTACTATATGTTTGCACAAAAGAGTTGCATACTTTCTTTTTACCCAAAGACACAACAATGGTACTTCGAGAGTATTTTATAATTACGCCTAGTAAAAAGACTTAAATGGTTGATGAGGCTGAAAAGTTTGAAGTATTCTCCAAAAATTATAGGACTCACATTAAAAATTGCAACTTTGGCCACATGATGAATTATAAGACCAAGTAAAAAGTGGCAATAATTCACAGTATAGTACGAGATAAAATAGTTGCCATTTGACATGGTACTTTTTAATAAAGTGCCAACCAACAACTAGTGGTAACTGGTAAGTAATGCTTGGAGGGAAAACTCTGGAACATGGAAAAGCCAACTAAAGAAATAAGCTAATTTATTTATTTTTAAATAAAAAAATCCTTTATTTTTTATTTGCCAAAAGGTAAGTAGAAAAAACAAAATGAATTTAAGAACATAAGCTGAGCCCGTATAAAATGTGATTTCATATTTAAATTTGGTTCATTTTTTACAAACAAGCTTGAGTTTTTTTATGAGCTACTTGATTAATTTATTCATTTATTATAAATAATAAATATTACTACTACTTTTTTTCTACCTATTTACAAATTTATGCAAAGAAATTAAATTTAAATTATAGTTGATTTTTTTTTGAGTTAATTAGATATAATGGTTTTCATTTATGAACTTATAAAAATTAAATACACCAGGTAAAAATTTATGTATAAATTTTTTTTGGGTTAAATATATAATTTTAATATATAGTGGACTATGCATATTTAAAGTACAGGTCTTAGTCTTAGCCGAATGTTCCAACCCCCACTTTTGTTGGGTTTGCAATGACTATTGTATAAAGGCCTGAGTGGGCCTCTTTTTATTGTCCATTGAGCCTCTGACCTTGGATAATGCCCAGCGGTATTTGGACCGTTTAATGCTCACCCAGGTGTGTGTCTATATATACTTCTTCTTTTTGAAACCGTGTGTCTATATATAATTAAAAAAAGAAGTACAGTATAAATAAAAAAATGATTGCCTTTTATATAATTACTTATTTTATTCAATTTCATTTATTGTTCAAAGTTTTTTAATAAAAATTGAAAATTAATTATTTTGTGAACTTGTTAAATTTATCTGGAGCTCTATATTTAATTTTTTGGTAAATATTAATTATCTCAAAAGTTGATTATTTAGGGCACTTATACAAAATTCACTATTCTCTAAACAAGTCAAATTATCTTCATCCAAAATTTTCCAATGAACTTTTTCTTCTTGTGATTTCATTATAGTTTGAGAAAAATTATTTGTTTTTACACTTTGAAGGAGTTTTTTTTTTTTTTTTTGTTATGATTATTTTACTTATGCTTTTGTTCACCGTTAATTTTTTGCAGAAATGTTATACTGTTACTTTTGAGGTTATTTATAATTGGTTTATGGGATAATTCTCTTGACTGACTGTGTGCATTAGTGTAAAAGGTATTTGACTCTTATTACTTTAATTAGAGAGGCACAAAAATTGAATTAAGTTCTCGGTGTTAAAAGTCAAGACTCAAGAGTCTTGAAGCTCATTTGGTTGATACTTTGTAATGTATCAAATTGAGACATTTAGAGTTCATATCCCCTCTCCCCCAACTATCGAATAATAATAAATAAATAAAAGTTTTTGCAATTTTTTGTCACTCAAACCATATGGTCTAATATATTAATAATTTTTTTGGTGAATTCTATTTCTTTTGGTATATGAAAGTTCCTTTCTGCAAAATGGTTATCATGTTTACACTCAATCACCATGCATGTTTCTAACCAGCATGAGTTTGAAAATTAATGTGTTTTTGAGATTGTCCCAGAAAAGCTTTGAAGTAATTTATCATTGACATGTTTAATATAGTTCACACAAATGTGGGAATTTTTCATTCTAAGAATGTAGTGACATTTTCTCCCCCCAAAAAAAAGGTATGTAGTGACCAACACGTGTTTTTTTCTTTCTTTTTTAATGGATGACCAACACATGTATATTACCTTCAAATATAAAAAGTGTCTAATGATTTCCAATATGATTGCCTTTTACAAAGAACAAATATAAGTTACTCTGCATTCTTGTAAATTACGAGTGTTAGAGAAAAAATAGTGAGTTCATATAACAGTGATATACAGCAATCAAAGTATGCCAAATAAGATGTAATAAAGTGTATGTGTTTGCGTGTGGTGCTAGGCCGCACTATTGAAATTTGAATTCACATATATCTAATCAAACTCCAGAGATTGATCTTGCGAATTGAGAGGTTTATCAAATATATATTTTTTTTTTATATATAAGAAACAGAATAAATATGGTCTAACTTCCAATGGAACACACAAAATTGGGGGGTTCTTTTACTATATATATATGTGTGTGTGTATATATATATATATATTTATTTATTTATAAAAGAAACGAAATAAACATGTTCCAACTTCTAGTAGAATACACAGAATTGAGGGGATTATTTTTTAAAAAGTTGTAGAAGAAATGGAATAAACGTGTTCCAACTTCTAATAGAATACGATATTTACTCAATACGATTAAAATGCCCTAATGTCACTAGTTATTATTCATTATTTTACAACTGCTACCTTACCTCATATTTCAGAATATGCATAAGGACATGGGTATCTCATATCCAAATCAACAAGGCATGTACGCAGTAAATTTATCCCTTTCAAAATAATTAAAATCCAAAGTTATTTTCAATTTTCTAATTAAATTTTATCAATAATAAAATAAAGAATTAGTCTGACTAATCATTTGAAATTTACGATATTAACTCATTGAGAGAAGCAAATTATTTTTACAAAAAAAAAAAATTCATTCTTTGTGGTTTGATACTTCAAAAATTTTAGTATCACAATTTTTTCTAAACACTTTGTCTCAACTCTCCTATGTGACTGACTATGAGTGGTAGAAAAATAGTTGTTAGTTTATATGAAAGTAATATACAAACAAATTTTCTAATTGTTATTTATATTTTAAAGCTAACCCTTGAAATTAGGTCAAATTAAAATCATTATCTAGCCTTTTTATGAAATCCTAAAGATTTCATTGGAGTCCAAAACATAGGAAACACTGACAAAGCTACTTCAACAACCCCCCCCCCCCCCCCCAAAACAAGAAAAATAAAATAAAATGAGATGCACATTTTTTTTTTCCCTTTAGATAATAATTTGAAGAGTTTCATTTTTTTTTTCCTCTTTGTCCCTCCAAAATTTATGTCCTCCTTTCTTTTAACAGAGAGTAAGAAAAAAGTTGATATCTAATTAGTAATTATTTCATAAAAGTTCTAATTTTTTATTTTTAAGAAAGGAAAAATAAAATAAAATATAAATTCATTCCTATAGAAGATACACTGTGTTAGGTTTCAAGACCTTAGGGACTAATGTATTAGAACTTCAATGTGTATTGTGTTGGCAAACCATGATCAAAATATAGAGTCTAGGTTTAGGCTTACTCAGAGTATGTTTTGTTGTAAAGTTGGAATCGAGTAATTGCAAAAATTACTAGACAAATTCTGCAAGGCTCGATCGATTGAAAATTATATTCGATCGATCGAAAATTAGATTCGATCTATCGACAATCGTGCAGATTATTTTTCTGTAGAATTTTTAACTCAGCCTAAGCCCATTTGACTTGTAGGGTTTTATGTTTTATGTCTCATATATAAAGAAAAAACCTAACTATGTTTTAAAAGTCTTTGATGTTCTGTGTGTTGAATCTCTTGTGAGATTTAGAGGTGTTTACCTTCATATACACTTAGGGTTATCAAGATCAAGATTAATGTCAAGAACTTGATGATCGTTTCAATTGCTACATAAAATCGTTTCAATTCCTACATAAAGAACATTCAAGAAGATCAAGATTCATAAGTAGGAGAACTTGTGGTTACAGTGGATCAAAGGAAAGAAGTAGTCAGTGGATTCGAAGCTGTCACGTGGTCGTGGTAGTAAGTTTTCTACTCAAGATAGCAAAAAGATGTTAGTGATCTAAGTCTTATTGTATAAACTTCAATTCTTTCATAGTGAATTTGTTTTATGTTGAGGATAGCTAGGTTAAATCCTCCCCAGATTTTTTACTGGTTTGGTTTTCCTGGGTGATCAAATCTTTGTGTTCTTTATATTTTCCGCATTATATTTGTTTTACACATATTGGTTTAACCTAAGTTCAATTAACAAATTTGTTAATCAACTTGGCTTAATATTAGATTAAATATATTGAGTTAAGGGGTCTAAAACTTTACACACTACCTTGCATGATATCCAAGATATTGAGGCAACCAATCAGAAGGTAGTGAGAGTGGAGACAGAGAGAGAGAAGGAAAATAGAGAGAACTTGAAGTGAAGCTATGGTTTTCCCAAAGTGCCACAGTTTCTTTTTACTAAAAGTAAAAATAATAAATAAAATAAAATGCTGCTACCAAGGCTCACCTTCAAGTCAATTAAGAAAGATCTTTTCAATCAAAAATAGGAAAAAAAAAAAAAAAAAAAAGCTTTTTCATTTCAAAACAGCCACTAGACCGATCCATTTATTAGAGTTAGATTTGGAAACTAAAATTATTTAATCCTAAAACTATTAGATATTTCAAAACAAAAACTATATGTTTTATTTTATTTTATTAAATAAGAAGATAGATTCATGGTTTTGAGTTTGAGAGATGCTACGTCTACAACATTTTTACAACATTTTCACAACAAATCATAGGTGGTTAGTTGTTATTGGTTCAAATTTGAATCTAACACGAAGATTACTTTTTTGCCCCAACAATAACAACCACTAATAACCTGCCGCTTAGAATTTGTTGTAAAGATGTGAAAATGTTGTGGACATATCATTTCTCTTTGAGTTTAAATTAAAGTTAGGAGTCAAAGACTTTGTAGTTGAATTGGCACCTCTCTATGCACAAAATGCTTAGGGGTCTAGGGAGGAAAGGGTTTGAGCTGCAAAGTTAGCAACATGTTGTAATTATCTCAAAAAAAAAAAATTAAACTTAGGAAGATGTCATAATTAATTTAATATTAACTAAATAGAATAAATTTTGAAAGTTAATAACCTTAATTAAAAAGTATCCACTAAAATAATTAATTTATTTTATTTTTTTGTATTTAGTTAATATTAAATTAATTATGACATTATTGTGGTTGAGCCTAATTTTCATTTGCATCAAATAAAGGTATCAAGAATCATATGATATGAATATGAAACTAACCCAATTTTGATTTATTTTGCTCAATTAAAATATCTCAATAATTTCGTTGTGTTGAAGTAAAAGAACTAGACCATGATGTCACACGTCTAGTTCTTTGGCTAAATTGGCTTGATCACTATTGTAAATATTTTTTTTTCTCTTTGTTTTCTACAATAAACAAAATCCTATTTGCGATGACAAACGAATACATAGGCTTGTAACAAATAATTTTAAAAAAAAATTTACATAAAAAGACATGATAAACAATAATTATGCAACATATTGCACGAGCTAAAATATAAGACAACATAAACTTTTTGTTCAAGTTCATGGCATAATTGCATAAATAAATAAATAAAATTTAATTTTCGAATATATTCTCTCTCTCTCTTTTCTTCTACTTCTTTTATTTTTTTTCTTAAAAATTCGGCCACCACATTGCTGAATTTTGCCTCTCTCCTTACTCAGTTAATAAACTTTGAATAGTACACATATTGACGATAAATTCTCATTTAAGCAGTATCTCTATTACAGGTTTGGATATGGTAATTCACAATGCTAAAAGAAGAGGTGATGGCTGCAATGAGTTAAAAAATTCCCCTTTTCCACTCAAATGAGACAGCAGAAGTTCTCATAGCGAGAAGAGTAGTCTACTTTGCCAAAGAGGTGGGCCCTGCCCAAACTGAGTTTGAAGAATGAAAGATGATAAGAGGAGTGGAGAATGAAAGATGATAGAATATATTAAATTTAAGTTTTTATTGGTTCCAAAAATTTCATAAAGCCCTTAGCCTCGTCTAGTTGAGGGCTTGATTTCACGGGCAGCTACACTTGGCGCCCAAGGGTTTATTGGGCAAAAAAAAATTATTATAATATTTTTTATTTCTTGTTTTGACACTTATAATAAAATTTTCAATACACAAATTTAGAATTTTTTTTAAAGCACATCTAAAATAAACTTGAATATGATCCTCTTAACAATATCCTGATCTTTTTAAACACAAAAAAGCTCAATAACAAGCCAATTTGATCTAAAATCTTGAAAAAAAAATTAATTAGCCCAACAAAAAAAAAAATTATTGATCTTAAATCTTAGAAAAAATCTGTTTAAATCTTAACAAATTTGAAATAAATAAATGAAACGGGAAATCGGTAGATGAATGATTGTTTAGTTATGAACATTGAAAGCTTATAGGATTGATAATAAATATATCATGCAATAATTTTAGAATATGAAACACAATAAAAGGAAAATTTTAAACTTTGTATTTAGGTTTTTGTTTCGTTTTTGTTTTTGTTTTTTTGTTTGTTTTTTTTTTTTTTTTTTTTTTTTTTTTTCTGGAAATCAGTCAACGATATACTTAAACTGTACTTTAATATTTCACGTGCCCCAGGAACAGTACAGAGAAGCTTCCCAATCCCATAGGAAGTTGCACACGTGTGGATGTGTTTCCTAATCCATGTAGGAATCGAACGTAGCCTGAGTCCACATCTATAAATAAATAAATTCACCACAGCTTCAGAGTTCATCGCCTCCATATCAAAAAAAAAAAAAGAGTTCATCGCCTCTTCTTAACAGTGTTTGTGTGTCCCACTCCCAGACAAGAACACCAGAGTTCATCGCCTCTATTTCTAACTGCACCAATATCCCAACTCTTAAGGTATACTCTTTTCCTTCAATTCTACACTAATTACAATTTTTTTAATCTTATTTAATATGTTTGAGTATAGTTTAATTATGAAAAAAAGAAGAAGATATTTCTGATCAAATTAGTAGTTAAAAATATTTATGCATAATACATATTTAATTTATTTGGAATCTGTTTCGAGAAAATTAAATTAAATTTAATCGACATTCGTTGATGGGTTTTAATCTCATATATACAAACATGTTTATTAAATTCTTTCATTGGAAAAACTTGTAAGCAAGTCAAGGGTCCCTTAATTGTGTAGGGAAGTTTGTATCAAATTGTCGTAGCCACCAGTCTTGACAAGAAGGAAGCTTTGAACATTATAGTGCACAAGATGGAGGTGGTGGTGGACAAAATATCTGAATTGCCAGAGCCTCTTCTACATTACATTTTGTCTTTCCTTCCCATTAAACAAGTTGTTCAATCCATTACATTGTCCAAGAGATGGAATCATGTCTGTTCTACAATCCCAGTTCTAGAATTTGATAAATCCTTCTTCGAGTCAAAGTTGTGGTGTCAAGACACTAAGGAAACTTGCGAAATCCAGAGAAAGAGGGTGGCGTTATATCACTTTGTGGAGCAAAATTTACTAAGCCGCCGTAGGCAAGGGCTAAGTATAAAGAAGTTTACACTCTCAGTGTACTTGAGTACACCGAAATCAGTGTCTCGTGTGGACCGGTGGATTGAATATGTAGTCAAGAGTGATGTTGAAGAGCTTAATCTTGACTTTCAACCATCTAAATGGAAGTGGAAGAGGTATTATCCCTTGCCTCAGAATATTCTACTTGCAAAATCAATAACTGTGTTGAGGTTAAAGGCATGTAGGTTGGATTCATACTTTGGTGATATAAACTTATCCTCTTTGAAAATTTTGTCTTTATATGAAGTGGGTACAAATGATCAAATTATCCAAAATCTAGTTGCCGGGTGTCCTGTGATAGAAGACATAGGAATTGAAGACTGTCGTGGGTTGAAATGTATACAGTTCTCTGGTCTTCCTAAAGTCAAAGCAATTGAGTTGAAAAACAATAAAGGTGTTGAGACAGTTGAATTAGAAGCATCGAATATTTATCATGTACATATCCAACAGTTTGAAGCATCCAAGATCAACCTGGTGCCCTGTAAAAATCTGAAGTTATTAATGCTAGGAAAACTGCACATAACAGACAGCTGCTTCAATTACCATATTTCTCAACTTCCGCTCATTGAGTACTTGTCTGTATATTGGTGTGATAAGTTGGAAAGTATTAAGATTTCAAGTCATTGTCTTAAGACATTACACATATTGAAATGCGACAAGCTGATTGAAGTCGAGATTAACACTCCTAAGTTATCTAAACTTTCATATCTTGGTGGTAATACAATATCCTTTTCAGTGACTGCTTTGGCTTATTTGTCAAAAGCTACCTACCAGATGTTGCACTCCGATGCTCCTTGGAATGTTAAAAAGATTGAATTGCTTGCAAATTTGAGTAATTCCAAATTATTGGAGTTGCTAAATATTAGCTCCACGAAGGTATTTTTTTTTTTTCTTTCTTTCAGTTGATTCTTTTTGTTTCCTTTTCATATCATTGTTCATAATTTATTCATGTGCTTTAAAGTTGTAATCAGAATTTTTCTTTGTAAAGGATATGGTTATACCAAAGGAATTGAGAGACATAGTATCATCCCCATCATATAAAGTCAAGCAGTTGAAGGTAGAAATATCGAAGTCATTTACTACACATGAGTTCACTGAACTTGTGGATAGCTTGCTCTGGATTTCCCCTCGTCTAGAGCTTTTGTTAATAACACATGAGGAATGGATTGACAAGAATTGGTATCGTGAGACCATATCTTTCAAGGTATTACGGATATTAATTTCCTTAGAATTTATAAATTTGCTTCATATATTTCACTTCTAGGGATGGTAAATAAATTTTAACTCTTAAAAAAGCTATTAATGTAAAATCATTCATGTACTCATGCTAGGGGAGACTCCTTTTCTAGTAGTGAATCCTCTTGCTGTTATTAACTTATTGGTAAAGATTTTATTGTATTTCTGTGTGTGTGTGTGTAATCAGCCATGATGTACATGTATTTTTTATGAAATCTTATTAGAATCATTTGAACTTTTTTTGTATTGAATGCAAAAGACTAGGTTTAATGTTATCAGTATTTTTAGAGGTTCATGATATATATGAAATTATCAAGAATAAAATGAAAAAGTTATAAGGCACAAAAAAAATAGTATAAATGAAATTTATTAACAAACAAGAAGAAAACCGCCATCAAATTATAAATGTACTAGAACATATCAAAAACTTCTCAAGACTTCGCAGGTTTTCTATAAAGTAACATGGCTCTTAAATCTTCAACTTTGAGTCGCAACTTTAGTCACAACCATATATGATTTTCTCAATAGTTCAAGAAAGAATACAAACTCACAGTTCCTGCACAAAGGAATTTACTATTAGTCCATGACCACATATATTCTGAAAGCTAATTTAACAAGACACAGGTGCAATCTGTGACAACAAATTGGTTCATCTTTGTGTATTGATTTAGGACAACAACCATAATTTAGCACATTGTGATGAGACTAATTAGCTCTTCTTTTTTTTTAATATCTTTTTGAAACGTACTAGGACTTATTTAAGTATGGAAAAAGTACATAGAAAAGGTTGTCTTAGTCGGGACCTTTGGTATTTGTACAGTTTACAATATAATTTGATAATCAGATACTACTGCTAGTGTGTCCTAGATAATAACATCAACCAGCCAATCACAAAAGCAGTCAGCATTTGGCCCCCTATTATTGTCATGGCTTGTTTAACCTTTTTTTCCTCTTACGCTCTGTTTGTTTCTATATTAATTATTTTTTTTTAAATGACTCATTTTTCAAAAGTATTTTTTGGAAAATTATTTCATTTTCCTATGTTTGGTAGTGACTTCAAAATGAGATAGAGTTTTTTTCCATTAGTTTCCATATTGCCTCTTAACTTCCTTTATTTAAGATGATGTGAGATAGAATTGTTTTCCGGAAAATTTTAATAGAAAGTAGTCTCTAAAAAGTAATTTTTATTAGGGTTTTCATTTTTAATAGAGTTTTCCGTTGACCAAAGATAGTTTTCCTTTGAATTATTTTTTCGGATGTTACCAAACACAGGAAATAACTGAAACTATCTTCACATAAACTTTTCCATCCAAACAAATGAAGTGTAGAGTTCTTAAAATACCACAAATGCACACACACACACACACACACACACACACTTATATATATATATATATATATATATATATATATCTCCTCATCTGTTGGTGAAGAGGAGGGAGCATTTAGAAGTAAACTCCTGTTCTTAGTGCTATGCTAGATTCCTAACCAGCTAAATTATGTACCTGACTTGGTTTTTGGTAGCTAGATCCCGCATTAAAGGTTTGTACATATACAGAAGGGAAGATTAGCTTATTGCTCTTTGGGTTTTTCCCTAGTTAGATCTGCCACTGAATGTTTGTGCAGAGAGAAAGAAGGAAAATCTCAAAGAGTAGAAATCTACTCCATTTTAGTGAGGAAAGTAAAATCGACAACTTAAAGAGCTTAGAATGCATAGCTAGAGCAAATCATTTCTATAAATTAGGAAAAGGAAGTGCCTTTTTCTTTTGTCTAAAAATAATAATTATGGAGAAAATTCTTCTCTTGAATCAGGATTATAATTATATTTAGTTTCTTATTTCCTTTATTGTAATATGTTTTGTGTGCAGTTTTTTAATTATTAGAGCATTTTGATTATAACAACTAAGAGTTAATTGGCCTTTAATTATCTAAAGAAAGAAATTTTAATTGGCCTGACTAAAGTTGTTCTAAGCTATACATGAATCAAAGAAGATTTTGATAATATACTTCTATTATTTTCTTTATTTTACTTCTCTATAAGGTTATACATGTCATATATATACACCTCCTAGTAGGGGAACTATTTCTATAATTCCAAGGAATACATGCTTGAGTTAAATTCATGCTATTTCAATACTAGTGCATTTATGTAATATTCTTCTTATTAGAAGAATGGTAGTCACTACTGTCATAATTTCATTGCTAATGCATTTTTTTTTTTCAAATTTGTGCCTGAGAGTATATTGTGTCAAATTTTGAGACCTTTTTTTTTTTTCTTGATTGGAAGAATGGAGATTGAGATGATGTCCAGTCTTCTTTTTCTTTTGCTTGGTTTTAACATTGTTGCTAACTCTTTGCTTGATTTCAGTTCTCCTATAAAAAGCCCATTCTTAGAGGGGAGAATTACAGTTGTTGCAAATTCCTTCCAGATCCATGTTGGAGGCATTGCTTAAAGAGTGTCACGATTGAGAATTGTAGAGCACCTGCAAATGTAGAGACTGTGAAGGCAGATAAAGAAATTCTAGAGAAGTACTTTTATGAGAATGCAAAGATCCTAGAGAGCTTCCAATTCAATCCTAAAGTTGAATGACAAAAATTTTAAAGTATCATTTAAGAGAATGTAGATATTTTAAGCTGAATAACAGAGAGAATGGAGACTCAGATAATGTCCAGTTCCATCATCTGTAGACATCATCTCTGTCTATGCCAAGAGTGTCTGGCCTGACTTAAGGTTTTAAGTTGTGATGTAAGACAAAATATACGGTTTAATTTATTGTTTATTGATTTTGATATTTTCATGCAACTTTTGAATTTTTAGATTATGGTTGATATTTCCTTAATTTTTGATGTTATTAATACTTTCTAGACAAATTAGAGTCCTTTTCTACTATGTATCTACTAATCTATATATAAAAAAGTGCGAATGCGCATAGTTACAGTGTCTTTTGGTTTGTTCAATAGACATTGTAGCTATAGTAGCTATAGTTTTTTTTTTTTTTTGTGCGTGTGTATGTGTGTGTGTAATTAATTTATTTGTG
The DNA here is from genome assembly GCA_032878915.1 of Castanopsis chinensis. Classification (NCBI taxonomy): domain Eukaryota; kingdom Viridiplantae; phylum Streptophyta; class Magnoliopsida; order Fagales; family Fagaceae; genus Castanopsis; species Castanopsis chinensis. Next base: position 4,154,698 of record JAVQMG010000105.1, read on the forward strand.
CATGTGTGTGTAATCAGCCATGATTTACATGTATTGCATATGAGATTTTATTAGAATCATTTAAACTTTTTTTGTATTGAATGCAAAAGACTAAGTTTAATGTTATTGTTAGCAGTAGATACAGAGGTTCATGTACCAGCATATATATGAAGAATAAAATAAAAAAGTGAAAAGGCACAAAAAAATAGTATTCATGAAATTTATTAGTAAAAAAGAGAAAAGAGAAAAGCACACCATCAAAATATAAATGCACTAGAACATATAAAAAAATTCTCAAGACTTTACTAGTTTTCTATCAAGTAACATGGTATCAAATTGCTCTTAAATCTTCAAATTTGAGTCACTCTTTAGTCACAGCCATATATGATTTTCTCAATGGTTCAAGAAAGAATATGAACTCACAGTTCCTGCACAAAGGATTTTACCGCTAGTCCCTGACCATATATATTCTGAAAGCTAATTTAACAAGACACAAGTGCAATCTGTAACAACAAATTGGTTAATCTTTGTGTATTGATTCAGGACAAAAACCATAATTAAGCACACTTTGATGAGATTAATTAGCTCTATTTTATACCTTTTTTAAGGGTGCTAGGATTCAATTAAGTCTGGAAAAAAGACACATAGAAGGTGGTCTTAGTTGGGACCTTCGGAATTTGGACAATTAAATATAATCTGATATGTTGTGTCCAACTTTTACTATTGCTCTTGGTAATTTAGAATCAGATACTACTACTGTTAGTTTGGCCTAGAAAACAGCATCAACCAGCCAATCACAACTGCAATCAGCATATGGCCCCCTTCTATTGCCATGGCCTGTTCAACCTTTTTCCTTGTTTCCTTTTTTGTCATAAATTTTGTGTGCAGTTCTTTAATAATCAGAGTATTGGTTATATCATCAAGTAAGAATTCACTGGCCTTTAATTATCTAAAGAAAGAAAATTTAGTTGGCCTAACAAAAGGTTTACCAAGTTGTATCGAATCGAAAGAAGACTGTAATAATTGTACTTCTATTATTATCTTTACTTTTCTTGTAAGGTTGTACGTGTCGTATACATATCCTAGTGGGGGTATTTCTATAGTTCTGAGGAATTGATGGTTAAAGTTACATTCTTTGTAGTTCAATACTAGAGTATTTATGAAATGTTCTTCTTAATAGATGAATGGTCACTTCTATCATAATTTTTTTTTTTCAGTTTTGTGCCTTGAAGTATTGAATCAACTTTTTGTGATTGCTTTTAATTTTCTTAATTGAACAAATGGAGATTGAGATGATGTCCATGTCTTCTTTTTCTTTTGCTTGGTTTAACAGTGTTGCTAATTCTTTGCTTGATTTCAGTTCTCCTATGAAAAGCCCATTTTTGGAGGGGAGAATTCTAGTTGTTGCAAATTCCTACCAGTTCCTAGTTGGAAGCATTGCTTAAAGAGCATCACGATAGAGAACTTTAGAGCACTCACAAATGTAGAGACTCTAAAGGCAGATGAAGAGAAGTACTTTTATGAGAATGCAAAGTTCTTGGAGAGCTTCCAATTCATTCCTAGAGCTGTTGCTTAACAAAAATTTGAAAGTATCTTTTCAGAGAATGTAGGAATTTTAGGTTGAATGATTGAGAGACTGGAGACTGATACGATGTCCACTTCTATCATCTGTAAACATCATCTTTGTCTATGCCTAGAGTGCCTGGCCTGATCACTTGAGGATTACTTTTAAGTTGTGATGTAAGACAAACTATACAGTTTAATTTATTGTTTGATTTTGATATTTTCATGCAATTTTCGGAGTTTTAGGTTATGATTGATATTTCCTTAATTTTAGTTGTTTTTAATATTTTCTAGTCAAATTAGAGTCTTTTCTACTAACTTTATATAAAAAAGCGTGAAGAGCCTTATCTATAGTAGTTTCGTGTGGTCAAATTTTATCCTTTTGTTGAGCCAAAACAGTGAGTTTGGATGAGAAAGGCAAAACTTTAAATGGTGTCTACTTATGTATGAAAAACATTGTTTAACAATTTATGAAGGAATAACATATTCTGTGCTTTTTTTTTTTGGTTGAATTTTGTTAAGAGGTGTCTAAAAGTTGGAAAGTTAATGTTTAATGTTTTACTATTATTTAATTTTTTTTAAAGTTAAAATGACTAGTTATAAGATTATTTATTTATTTTTATAATTATTTATTATTTATTTATGACATCATTGGTTCGACCATCGGTCCGACCATAAAATTGAGAATCACTCCTTATTCCGATTCTTTGACCGTACCAATTTTTAAAACTATTTGGCTTATGACATAAAAACTCATATGTTAAATTTGGACAAAAATATTGATATACATGAACATGATGAGAAGAGGGGACTATCTTTCAATATTTTATGGTTTGAACTTTGAACGATTTTGAACCAATATTTGGCAAAGTGTCAAGAGCATGTTCAGTAAAATGGTAATTTTAAATACCAAAGGCGACTTGGTAGAGCCATTAATTTGAGATCTTAATCACACTGGACAAAGAAATATCCAAAATTTATTTATTGCATTGCATTATCAAGGAGAAAGCATCTTCTATGCTTCGCTTGGGTCTCAGTCCAGTGCATTAAAGATTTTCCATTATCAACAGACTTTTAAGTCCATTTTAGATTGATTGCCAAAAAGAAAAATAACATGTTTTATATTTTGTATCAAGTAGCATTTTATTTTAAAACTTGCCTTCTCATGTTGCTTCTGCTAAAGCAGTCTTCTATTTTTTTTTTTTTCCCTAAAGGATGACTTTTTATTCATCATAATTTGAGGTTGATGCATTTTTTAATCATAAAAATAACTAAGGGCATGAGGCGATCCATGCATTTTCGAATGTGTTTGTAATTTGTACATCTCATCACACCCCTAGATATTTTTGTAACTAAAAAATACTTCAACCTTGAACTATGGTAAATGAAAATTTGTGTTTTTTAGGGGGAAAAAAAAAATAGAAAAGCATTTAAGCATGTGTAACGTGTGTGTGCAGAGAGGCTAATTGTATTTAGGTACTTGTATCAAATTATTTTGTGCATCCTAAGGGTTAACAACTAGTAAATATTAATTTATATATTAATTTCTTTTCCAAGTTTGAGCCAACAAGTATTGTTCTCCAACATCAACAACAACAATTCTTAGTCCCAAAATTTACAGTCAGTAAACATGCTTGATTTAGGTTATATAAGTTTTGTTTTTGGAAAGAATTAAGATCATTTATTAAAAAAAAAATTGCAATCCCATCATTGCTGAGACAGGCTGCAAGTCTCTTTAACGATATTATTCATAAAAATTGAGCTTGCTGGACGCAATTTTGTTTAAAAGCTTCCCTAGACTACTATTAAATGTAGATATGAAATTATAAAATACTATATAAACTGGACCAATGAGATATTAGTGGATTGAAGCAAACCAATGCTCAATTAGTCCGATGAAATTGTGTTAGGATACCGGGAGCCTCTAAAGACATTCCATGTTTAAGTTTAAAAGACATCAAACTAATAAACAGGAAAAAGACATCACACCGCAAACTATAATAAAGCCTCTAAGACATTATATTTTTAAGTTTAAAAAACATTAAGCTAAAGATCCAAGTTAAAAAAAAAAAAAAAGACATCACATCCCAGACATTCTAGCTGCAAACCAATCATGGCATGCATAACTTATTCTCTAGATCATACTAATTCTCTACTCAATGCACTCAAAGACACTGTCCAAATCATACACGGATGCTGCATCTCCATTGTGCTTCAATAGAACTGACCCATTCGCAAAACGCCAGAGATTCTCTTTGAAGTTCAATACATCTTCATGATTTCCCTGCTTAAAAAAAAAATGGTTAGAACAGTTTAGTACTATGAAACTAAGAAAAGAGAAGAATTTCAATTTGACCACTACCAATGTTGCGGCCCAATCATCCCCAAACTCAAATTCCTGGGGGGTAAAACCCATGCAACGGAAGCGCATCAATGGCACAAACTTCATATTATCATTTTTAGAAACTTCCCTTCCATGTCCAGGTTCCAATGTAATATTACCTTGAGCACGACAAGTCCGATTTTTGCACTACATATATAATATATAGAAAACAAATATTAAAAACAGGTTGGTGATGGATGAAAATCATAATACAGTAGTGCAAATAAAGAAAAACATTTCAAATGTTGGAGGCTATGTGCTGAAGCTCACACAAAAGAGACTCACCTTGCAAACTTTTTTTTCCCCCAAAGACACAGCAATGGTATCCTCACTGACAGTGTTGCATGAGTTGCATCTTATCTAGATGAAAAACAAAAAATAAAATAACAAAAACTGAGTTAGACGAAATCTCACCCACCATACATATATATGATAAATTGTCCTCCACCTACATACACAAAAGAATATATATTTATATATACCTTAAACTTGTACTCAAAGGTTCGACTGTCTGCACCACCTCGAGGCTGGAACTTACTCACTCCGAACATAGTAACCCGAATTTTCAAGGAAAAAAGCTTGGAGGTGGGATGTTCCATTGCTTCAGGAAGTGGAAAGCTTTGTTTTGTTGTGTGTTTTGGCCAAGAGAAAACGAGTAGCTGATGAATTGGTAAACACCCTCTGCTACGTCTATATATATATAAAAGAAACAGAATAAAGATGTTCCAACTTGCAATAGAACATGCGATATTCATTTAGTACATCTAAAATAATTAAAATCCTAAGTTCTTTTCAGTTTTCTAATTAAACTTGATCAATAATAATATACTTAGGGTCCGTTTGGATGCAGCTGAAACTGAAAACTGAAAACTGAAAAATACTGTAGCAAAATAATTTTTTAATGTGTAAAAAATACTGTTCACACATAAAGTTACTGTTCATTGGCCTAAAATCACTGTTCATTGGCCAATGAACAGTACGCGCGTGTCTCACTTAAGTGAAAAAAAAAAAAAAAAAACGTGGGAGGGGCTGAAACGCAGACGTGGGCATTTCAGCCCCTCCCAAACACACACTTAAAGAATTGGTCAGATCATTTGAAATTTACATTATTAACTTATTAAGACATGTAAATTATTTTTAAGAAAAATTACAATTTATTCTTTGTGGTTTGATATTATAAAAATTCTTTGTGGTTTGATATGAGAAGCTAGCTGTGACACTTATGATGGACTTTTTTTTTTTTTTTTTTGATATATACCAGATAAAACATTTAATTAAACAAACAAAAGTACAAAATAAAAAACAAAATTCAAAGTTTCACAACAAGTTGGGGTTAGTCTACATAAGTGAACAGGGAAATATATAGTAATAAAGGCTAAGTCAGTTACACGAGAAAGCACTAAGTTAGAGCATCCATAGCAATGGAACTAAAAATTTAGTTTTTTAACTCCACAAAAAGTTACTTTATCTATTTTACCTACTTATTTTACAAAACATGCTGCAGCAGTGGATTTATTTTAGCTTTCAACACAATAAAATAATATAAACATTACAATAAAATAATATATTTACTACAATAAAATAATATATCCACTACAATAAACAACAATCACAACCACCTGTAACCGCTACCGCCACCACCGACTCTTCCACTGCCACCGTAATTGCTTCCGCCGCCACTATCGCCGCCTCTGCCGACTCTTCCACTGCCGCTGACTCTTCCGCTGCTGCCGCCACATGATAGCAAATAATTGTCTAGTGTTAACAAGTGATTTCTTTAACCCCAAATTATACTTATACATTTTTTTTTTACTAAAACAATTTTTCAATCATTGCAAATAAGAAACTAGAGTAACAATAATATTTTGTTTTAACCCCAAATTATATATATACATGTGGGGGCAGAAACGTCAAAATGGCTATATGGGCATTGGGCCTGGTCCGAGGATACCAATCCGCCCAAGAAGCCACGAGAAGGGAGAAGGTAACTAAGACTTGAAGGCCCAGAGGCCCATCGATGAGGTCACTACCCGCTAGGTAGTGTCCGAGGAAAGCATGGCCTCGGACGACAGAGGCATGGGCCGAGAGGTGCGACATAACGCCCATGAAGGGGTTGCGGACGCTCAGTGAATCGCATGGAATTCCCACGGGATGCCGAGAATGAGGACAAGCGGGGCGTGCGCGGTATAAAGCTACTGCCACCGCATTAAAGGCCTCCCACCTACCCACCTGGCCGCATTAATGGAGAAATGACTTCTGAGGGGACGATGGTCAGCCTTATGAGTATGGGGGAGCGTTTTTAGGGAAAAGACAAGTGAGAACCAGAGATGGGAAGTATAAATAGAGAAAAAGGGACCACTGAGAGGGGGACTTTTAGGGGGGGCTGAAGAAAAAGAGGAAGGCTCTCTCTCTCTCTCTCTTTCCCAAAGAACAGAACGTCAGCTAGCACAGGAGCTCCTCGGCTCACGTCCGATAAGGGAAATAGGCCATTCCATCTGCCAGCTGCGTGCCAGAAGCGGACTTGGGCCTCACTCCATAGCCTCCTAGAGCACCAAGAAGTCTAGGCTTTAAGCCAATTCTCTACAAATTCTATTGTAAGGGCCACTTGGGCCGGCCTGGTCACGTATTTGGGCCAAATGCCTACTTTGTGTCCCTACAATTGGCGCCGTCTGTGGGAAAGCCTAGACAAAAGGGACTGGAAGGATCATGGAAGGTTCAGGTTCACGTCATGCAGAGTCTAGGGGGGTCCCAGCACGAGGACCAATTTGCACGATTAGAGCGGGAAGGAGAGCGCAAAGCCAACGTGTGCACTGAGCATACGCGCGGGAGGAGCCACGCACGCGACGGAAGCAGAACCTCCCGCGAAAAGAGCATCGAGACCCTGCAAAGGGAGGTTGATCATTTGAGGAAGAAGCTGCGCCGGGAGAAACGAAGGCGCACGCCGTCCCCTTCAGACCAGTCCTCAGCGGATACTAGTAGTAGCTCCGACAGTGCCAGGTCGAAGACACCCCATTGTGAGTCCTCTTCGCAGGGGGACGAACACCGTCGCCAACCTAAGGATAAGGGGACGTCCTCCAGAGGCCTAGCCAACAACGCACTGAGCAAGGCGCTCCACCAGATTTCCAAGTCACCCTTCACGCGGAGGATTGAGAAGGGAAAACTTCCAAGGCGGTTCACTCAGCCAGCCTTCACGATTTACAACGGGAGAACGGACCTAGTGGAACACGTGAGCCACTTCAGCCAAAGGATGGCGGTGCACTCGAAGAATGAGACCCTGATGTGCAAGGTCTTCCCTTCCAGCCTGGGACCCGTCGCGATCAGATGGTTCAACGGCCTAAAGGCAGGCTCTGTCAACTCCTTCGCGGAGCTCACCAGGGCATTTGGCTCGCGGTTCATCATGTGCAGCAGGATCCCTCGACCTCTAGATTCGCTGTTGTCTATGGCCATGAGAGAGGAAGAGACCCTCAGGGCATATACTGACAGATATTGGGAGATGTACAACGAGATCGATGGAGACTTCGACGAAGTTGCCATAAGTACCTTCAAGGTCAGACTTCCAAACGAGCATGACCTGAGGAAGTCACTAACCAGGGGGCCTGTCAAGAGCGTGTGTCGTCTCATGGACCGCATTGATGAGTACACGCGAGTGGAGGAAGATCAGTTGCAAGTGAAGGCCAGGATGAAGGTTATCCCTCAAGAAAGGAGGGATTTCAGGTCGGACGGGTACGGCAACAGTAGGCCGAGGAGAGAGTTCGTCGGGCAACCTCGTCGGATGCCAACACAGGTGGTTGGCGTTATGTTTCGCGAACCCATACAGCAAGTGTTCAAGAAAATCCGCCACGAGCCCTATTTCAGGTGGCCGAGCAAAATGACAGGTGATCTCGCGAAGCGAAACCAGAACCTTCACAGCCAGTACCATCAGGAGCACGGCCATACGACCGAGAACTGTAAAAGCTTACGGTACTACCTAGAACAGCTGACTAAGGAGGGAAAGTTGAGGCAGTTCGTGCATCAACACGAAGGGCAGAGGGAGCACCCCGGGCCATCAAGCTAAGGCCATCACCCCCCGAGGCCTCCTCTGGGAACCATCAACCTCATTCTCGCCGCCCCTGGGAGAACTGGCTCGCGCCCGTCCCGGGTGATGTCTGTGGCACGAGCCTATGTTGAGGGCCCTGACTCCGAGACGAAGAGGATTAGGGGCAATGAACCCCCCACTTTGGCCTTCTCGGATGCCGACAAGGAAGGGACCATTCAACCCCACAACGACGCCCTGGTTATAATGCTAAGAATTGGAGGCTACGATGTAAAGAGGGTGATGGTGGACCAGGGAAACGGCGCGGACATCATGTACCCCGACCTGTACAGGGGGCTGAACCTAAGGGAGGAGGACCTCTCGGCCTACGACTCACCCCTGATAAGCTTCGAGGGAAAGGTGGTGATCCCCAAGGGGCAGATAAGATTGCCCGTACAATCAGGGCCAACAGTGGTAGAAGTGGATTTCATCGTGGTGGATGCCTACTCCCCGTACACAGCCATTGTGGTGAGACCTTGGTTGCATGCCCTAGGGCCTGTCTCCTCCACCCTCTACGCCAAGGTGAAGTTCCCTTTCGGCGGCCGAGTTGAGGAAATTATTGGGAGTCAGTCCGCAGCAAGGCAGTGCCTGACCGTTGCGATTCTACGCAGGCCAGACCCCGAACCTGTGGCTCCGGCAGCTCCGACCTCATAGCAATTAGCCTCTTCTGCCACTACCGGAACAACAGTGGTGGAGGAGTCCGCGTGTGAGGAGTTGGACAGGGTCCTCGTAGACGACGACACAGAGAAGTTCTTCCAGATTGGGGCCCAGCTGCCGACCGAAGAAAAGGAAGAGTTGGTCGCGTTCTTGAGAGGGAACGTCGACGTGTTTGCATGGGAAGAGCATGAGATGCTTGGAATTGACCCAAACTTTATATGCACCGCTTGAATGTCAACCCGGCAGCAGTACCGAAGAAGCAACCTCCTCGGCGATCTTCCGCAGAACACGCCGAGGCCGTCAAAGAGGAGGTCACCAAGCTTAAAAGAGCGGGGGCTATCAAGGAAGTATTCTATCCCGAGTGGTTGGCGCACACAGTCGTGGTGAAGAAGAAAAGTGGGAAGTGGAGAGTATGCGTAGACTTCACGGACCTCAACAAAGCCTGTCCCGAGGACCCTTTCCCGATGCCACGCATAGATCAATTGGTAGACGCGACGGTTGGCCACCCTCGCATGAGTTTCTTGGACGCCTTTCAAGGGTACCATTAGATACCTTTGGCTTTAGAGGACCAGGAGAAAACCGCCTTCGTGACCCCCACTGGCAACTACCATTACAAGGTGATGCCCTTTGGTCTGAAGAACGCAAGGGCTACCTATTAGAGGATGATGACCCAGATGTTCGAGGCACAGTTGGGAAAAATCGTCGAAGTATATGTGGACGACATGGTTGTGAAGAGCAAGCCCATATCGGACCATGTGGCCGACTTGGATGACACATTCCAGACTTTGCGGAAACATAAGTTACGACTGAATGCCTCCAAATGCTCCTTCGGCGTAGGGTCTGGTAAATTCTTAGGCTACATGCTCACTCACAGGGGTATCGAGGCCAACCCTGAACAGATCTCCGCTATCTGTAACCTGCAACCGCCTCGGAACCCGAAGGAAGTCCAGAAGCTGGCTGGAATGACGGCTGCCCTCAGCAGGTTCATCTCCCGATCTGTAGACAGATGCCGGCCCTTTTTCCGGCTACTGAACAAATGGAAGGGATTTGAATGGACCGAGGAGTGCTCCTTGGCCTTCCAGCAGCTGAAAGAATACCTATCGCGGCCACCAGTTATGTCCCGCCCCGACCCGGACGAGGTCCTCTTTGCGTACCTCGCAGTGGCCGCCCACGCAGTTAGCCTAGTTCTAGTATGAGATGACGACGGCATACAGAGATCGGTATACTACGTGAGCAAATCTTTGCAGGAGGCTGAGATCCGGTACTTACCGATGGAGAAGGCGGTCCTAGCCGTAGTGCACGTGACCCGCTGACTCCCACATTACTTTCAGTCTCACACAGTCGTCGTACTAACCCAACTCCCACTTAAGTCTGTGCTGCGGAGTGCAGATTACTCCATCAGGATCGCCAAGTGGGGAACCTTCTTGGGACCCTTTGACATCAAGTACTTCCCGCGTACATCTGTGAAGGGGCAGGTCCTGGCTGACTTTGTGGCGGAGTTCACTGAGCCTTCCCTGGAAGAAAGCCTAAGGGGATGTGGCTCAGGGGGGAAGCAAGTCGGCATAGTCTCGTCCGAAAAGCCTCCGGTGTGGGAGGCCTATGTAGACGGAGCGTCCAACCAAAGAGGTTCAGGAGCTGGGATAGTTTTGATATCCCTAGACGGGATCGTGATAGAAAAATCTCTGAGGATAGTGTTCCCAGCTACCAACAACGAGGCCGAATACGAAGCTTTGCTGGTAGGAATGGATATGGTTTGGAAACTGGGGGGGAAGGCGGTGCAGGCATTCTCGGATTCGCAGCTGGTAGTCGGCCAAGTAGAATGGAGGCTGGAAGCTAGGGAGCCGAGGATGCAAGAGTATTTGACCCGCGCTAGGCACCTGCGGGCCAAATTCGAGTTCTTTGCACTATCGCACATCTCCAGAACCGAGAACACCCACGTAGATTCACTGGCCACTCTAGCAACCTCCTCGGCACATGGCCTTCCTAGGGTCATTCTCGTAGAGGATCTGCTCAGGCTAGCCGGCCCGGGCTGTCAGGCCATCTGGGTCCAACAAGCCAGAATAGAGCCCAGTTGGATGGACCCCATAGTGTCTTTTCTTAAACACGACACGCTGCCGGAGGACAAGACTGAGGCCGACAAGATCCGCAGGAAATCTTCTCAGTTCTGACTATCCGAGGATGAGAAGCTCTATAAACGCTCGTTTTCGGGGCCCTACCTGCTGTGCGTACACCCGGAGGGGACGGAGCAGCTCTTAGAGGAGTTGCATGAGGGAATTTGTGGTAGCCATACAGGCGGCAGGTCATTAGCTCACAGGGCCCTCACGCAGGGGTACTAGTGGCCAAACATGCAGCCGGAATCGCAAGAGTTCGTAAGGAAATGCGATTAGTGCTAGAGGTTTGCGCCCAATATCCACCGGCCTGGTGGTGTGCTTAACTCATTGGCCAGCCCTTGGCCGTTTGCACAGTGGGGGCTGGACATAGTAGGGCCGTTCCCGAGGGCGGTGGGCAACAAGCGATGGCTGCTCGTTGGGATGGACTACTTCACCAAATGGGTAGAGGCCGAGGCACTCTCGAACATCCGGGACGTGGACGCGAAGAAATTTCTCTGGAAGAACATCATCACCAGATTCGGGATCCCGCGCACTCTCGTCTCGGACAATGGGACGCAGTTCGACAGCAAAGCCTTCAGGGAGTATTGTGCAGAGTTCGGCATCACGAACAGGTATTCCACCCCGGCCTACCCACAGGGGAATGGGCAAGCCGAAGCGATTAACAAGTCGATAGTCAACGGGCTCAAGAAAAGACTTGACAATGCGAAGGGGAGGTGGGTAGATGAGGTACCACACGTGCTGTGGACTTACTGAACCACGCTGCGAAGATCCACGGGCGAGACACCTTTCGCGATGACATATGGCGCCGAGGCTCGGTGGAGATGGGGTTCCCGACGATGAGGGCGCAGTCCTTCGCCCCAAACGCTAATGACGACATGCTGCTAAAGGGGCTGGACTTGGTGGAGGAAAGGCGGGAAAGCGCTATGGTCAGACTAGCTTGTTACCAGTAGAAGCTCAAGCGGGGGTACGACTCCCGCGTGCGGTCCAGGCCTCTCGCTCCGGGGGACCTAGTTTTGAAAAAGGTCCTCGGCACTGCTAGGGACCCATCATGGGGAAAATTGGGACCGAGCTGGGAGGGGCCGTACCGTATCACCTCAGTGGCCGGCATAGGGTCATATTATCTAGCCGACCTGGAGAACAAACGTGTAAAAAGACCATGGAATGTAAATAACCTTCGAAGGTATTACTACTAATGAAAGGCATGCCTGCCCTGTATTTGGATATCATTGTGCTGTACTGGTTGATAGGGCTATAATCTCTAACAATTTTTATTAAGTGTTAATGTCAGCTGGGGCTAAGCCGGGTCCTCAGACTTTCTGCCTTAAGAAAATTTAACACACGAATCAATTTTTATTAAATGTTAATGTCAATCTAGGCTAAGCCAGGTCCTCAGACCTTCTGCCTTGGGAAAATTTAACATACAATCAATTTTTATAAAGTGTTAATGTCAACTGGGGCTAAGCCGGGTCCTCAGACCTTCTGCCTTAGGAAAATTTAACACACGAATCAATTTTTATTGAGTGTTAATGTCAACTGGGGCTAAGCCAGGTCCTCAGACCTTCTGCCTTAGGAACATTTAACACACGAATCAATTTTTATTAAATGTTAATGTCAACCTAGGCTAAGCCAGGTCCTCAGACCTTCTGCCTTAGGAAAATTTAACATACAATCAATTTTTACCAAGTGTTAATGTCAACTGGGGCTAAGCCGGGTCCTCAGACCTTCTGCCTTCAGAAAATTTAACATACAAATCAATTTTTATTGAGTGTTAATGTCAACTGGGGCTAAGCTGGGTCCTCAGACCTTCTGCCTTAGGAAAATTTAACACACGAATAAATTTTTATTAAATGTTAATGTCAACCTAGGCTAAGCCAAGTCCTCAGACCTTCTGCCTTGGGAAAATTTAACATACAATCAATTTTTATCAAGTGTTAATGTCAACTGGGGCTAAGCCGGGTCCTCAGACCTTCTGCCTTCGGAAAATTTAACACACGAATCAATTTTTATTGAGTGTTAATGTCAACTGGGGCTAAGCCGGGTCCTCAGACCTTCTGCCTTAGGAAAATTTAACACACGAATCAATTTTTATTAAATGTTAATGTCAACCTGGGCTAAGCCAGGTCCTCGGACCTTCTGCCTTGGGAAAATTTAACATACAATCAATTTTTATCAAGTGTTACTGTCAACCTAGGCTAAGCCAGGTCCTCGAACCTTCTGTCTTGGGAAAATTTAACATGCAATCGTTCTTTTTAAATGTTAATGACAACCTAGGCTAAGCCAAGTCCTCGGACCTTCTGCCTTGGGAAAATTTAACATACAATCAATTTTTATCAAATGTTAATGACAACCTAGGCTAAGTCAGGTCCTCGGACCTTCTGCCTTGGGAAAATTTAACATACAATCAATTTTTATCAAGTGTTAATGTCAACCTAGGCTAAGCTAGGTCCTCGGACCTTCTGCCTTGGGAAAATTTAACATGCAATCGTTCTTTTTAAATTGTTAATGTCAACCTTGGCTAAGCCAGGTCCTCGGACCTTCTGCCTTGGGAAAATTTAACATCCAATTCATTCTTTTTAAGTGTTAATGTCCACCCAGGCTAAGTCAGGTCCTCGGACCTTCTACCTTGGGAAGGATAACGCACGTTCGAGTCTTTTTAAGTGTTAACGTCAATTTGATTCGCTAAGCGTTGGTGTCAACTTTATTTGGCCTTGTTCAGTTTTCAACACGGATCAATTTTTATCTAAGTCCCAGTACCATACATACTCTCTCTGAGTATTATCGCCGACCTAGGCCACACCAAATTCTCAGTCATTCCACCTTGGGAAACTTCACCCTTTGACACTTTGCCTGTCTTCCGTTAGATAAGTTTGAGGCACACTTTGCCTTTTCCCAAGCATGCAGGTCCTTAATACGTTCTCATTTTTATCTAAGTGTTAACGGGAGCCTAAGTTACACTACCTTGGGCTAAATCTCTTACGCAAACAGAGGAAACTCATCTTAAATTTTCACATGCAAAAATAACTACTCACAAGGAAATCTGGAATAAAAATAGTTCATAATCATAAATAGAACGGTTACAGACAAAGTGCTAAAAGCTTCACAAAGGAAATTGAAACAAGAATGTTCTTTCAACAAAAACATAAGAGCTCCGGCAGGAAAGGAGAAAGAGACTAGCAGCTCAAGCCTTGGTCGTCGGCAGGGGATCCACCTTGGGCGCTTCGCCATCCAAGATGACTTGGTCCTCTACTCCTCTTGCCTCGAGTGGAGGGTCACCCTGGCCGCCTTGCTCACCTTGGCCATCTTTGACTTGCTCTCCCGGAGGAACGACTTGGCCAGGGTTCGAGGAGGTAAGGGGAAGGGCTGAAGCCACGAAAGAGGTGGGGGTGGCCGCGGCGGGAGGAGCATCGAACTCGCAGATATCCGGAGGATACCACACGTTCTCGACCCTCCTCAGTTCGGAGGAAGAAGGGGCGCCCGCCGCATTGAGGGCTTCTGACCAGACCTATCTGCAGTATTCCCTGCACAGGTCCGCCAGCTCCTCAACAAGGAGGGTCTCCGTCTCCTCGACCCCCCTCTGGAAGGAGGCCGCTGCCGCAGTGTCCGCAGCCTCCTTGGCAGCTTGGGCCTCTTCTCTCGCCCTCACTAGCTCTCCCTGCAGAATGGCGTTGCCCTCCTTAGCCTTAGCGAGATCCTCCCTGCAGCCTTGTAGCTCCTTCTGCTGGGCCTCAGTATGGTAGAGAAACCATACTCCCTCCTAAAAAAATAAGACAGGGGGGTAGGCCTAAAAAGAAGAGAAAGGAAGGAACTTGGTGAGCTAAACAATCCATATAAGATGAAGAGGAGAATTGGCCATGTTAAATGCAGCCAATGTGGGAAAGTAGGCCATAACAAGAGGAGGTGCAATCCTGCTACAAATAAATCAACAACTCAAGCTAGCAAACAACAAAGAGTAAGGCTTGTAATAGTTAGAAGTTTTTTTCCCTTGTTGATAATGCACTGCTTAGTTGTGATATAACATTTACAGGTAAGAGAGCCAAATGTAACAACTCAGAGTTTGGAAGATCAAGATCATGGGGCAACTTCAAGCCATGTAGAACCTACTAATGTGGCAGCACATCCATCACAAACAAGCCATATAGCACATGCAAATCAACATAATGAAAAACTACCTGTGAGTTATTGCCTCAAATGAAAACAAGTACATATTCATATTAGTTAATCTCATATGAAAATAAGAAACCACATATTTCTATGGAATTTAATACAACACAAAGTTATTACATATTTCAAATTAGGAAAGAAAAAGCCACAACACAAAGTTAGCCAGCATCCCAATGTGAAGGAGTGCATCAAATTCAACCAGCATCTCAGGTTATGGTCATTGCATTTATATGCTATAACCAAATTGCCTATGTTGTTTCTACTAGATTAATATCCTTGTGCACTTTCTCAGGTTAGACACAAAGAAGTTACAAGAAGTTACAATTTTGGAGTGTCAACGGAGACAATGGCTGCTGCAAGTGAGACATCCAAAAGAATTACAAAGTTTTATATGAATGCACAATTGCAGAAGTGAACAAGATTTTTTGTGGATAAATGGGCAGAAGTGAACAAGATTTTTTGTGGTCATTTATTAGAAACCTTGTCAAATTATGGAGATTTTAGTATTGCTTATAGAATCAGAAATTTGGAGAAAGATTATGCTCAAAACTAGAAATTCTTTGGGTTGAATGATTTGTTAAGTTTTTCCTTTAGTATTGGTGGATACCATAAATAAATTAATTAATCAATCACATTGACATCTGAGAGACCTATGGTGTTTTGAGTAATTGCGTTACTATCTATGTCTATGAATTGTAGGCGATAGACTTTGAGTAATTGCATTACTCTTACATGTTTTGGTTTTGTGGGATGAATGTGAGTCTTTAGCTCTTTTGTACATTGTCATGCCTTTTTCTTGAAAGATTTGTGCAATTTCTCTATGTTCTTTCCTTCACATGCTCTGGAAAATACAACACTTTCTACATTTATAGCAACTTAGTTTTGGCTCTTTTAAGGCTGAGTTGAAGTTTAGAATGTTACATGAAACTGATTTACCAACCTCTCTTGGAAAGAATCAGAATCTAGCCTCAATTGTTTATGTATGATTCAAATAATATATCTAAGAAGCAAATAAAATTGAGCTGCCAAGATGGTGCTGGGGGTTTAGCAGTTGCAGCAGCTTTTGTCATTTGGTCATGTTACCAATATTTCGACATCAACATTAATAATTTATTAATACTGACAAATCACAATTATATATCCATCTATCAAATCAAATCACAATTATCTACCAGATCAATGATGAATTAATGAACCATCATTTTTTCCAGTGAAAAGAATTTAAAGAAAAGAAGAGTACATCTATGAATCTTCTTGTAGAACATTCCAAAACTATAAATTTTATATTTGCATCCTGTATCCCACAACTAATGTACATTAAATTTTTACAACATTTTAGGAAGTGGAGGAAGTCTGTAGCTTTGAAAGCTGATTTTTATACACATAAAGGTAAGTCATATATTGAGACAGTTGATGTTCTCCCATCAAGAGTGTTAGAAAGTAGCTTGTACATCCCTGCAGCGGAAGCATCTCCAAGTCTTTGAACAATTACATCTATGCATATCTGCAGTAGCATATGCTCAGGGAGTGTAGTGATGAGCTTTACTATTAACCCTTTATGTGTGTGGCATCCAATTAATGTAGAATAAGTCACCCACTGAAACAAGGTCTTCCTTTAATAGATGGCATGTTCTGAAGCCATGTTTTCTCTTTAGATCAAAGCCATGACTTGTGACTTTACATAAACACAACCAGCTATCAAAATCCGGAACACCAGCTAAGAATTTTCTGATAAATGGGAGAAACTAATAACAATAAAAAAGATCAAATATGGAAGTATTTTCCAGAACACCACCTAGAATTTTCTAGAACTTAAGAGGAAAACAAAGAATGTGATACATAATTTCAAAATCAAGAAGTTATCAACATATCGATTGACATCTGTTGTGCCAGCATGTGATCAATATGTATAGATAACTAAAAAAATACAAGGAAGTGATCCAAGCTTAAAACAAATGGAATGATTTCCTAAATCTTCATTCATCTGTTTAACACAATATTTAGCATTAGAAAAAAAAAATCTCATTTCATTAAATCACTTGATGTATTCATATTAAAAATCACGTCTGCAATTTGCTTGATCAACAACTTCATATGTAGGTCTCCTTTTAGATATTGTTCACTCCGATTTGCCTACAATTTGCAATTAAATTTATGCATTCTCCATCATAACCAAAATCCAATGTATACCCACAAATTATTTTGGGAAACACATAGAAGTACTCGGATCATAAACATAATACAAAATCAACTGGCTTTAAAATACAGAAGAAAATTCCAGTCTTTAACCAATCAAAAGCAACTGACTCTCAATAGGCTGCTTGGTTTAGGTGAAAATATCTGTAAGTTTAGTTAACTCCCCTTAATTTGGATAGATAAATATGCTGCAACAATATTGGCATTCGTTGTATGTGCCTCCGTACTTTATAAAAAAAATTAAAATTTGCATTTTAAAAGGAGATTAAGGCACATAGACAATAGCAAGCAATACTGTACTCAACTTCACTAGTTCAGCCACATGTTTTGGTTGGTCTTACTAATTCAACTCGAATAATAAATCTATGCAACCAAAAACCCCAAAATTGGTCCACTTCCTAATGTAATGCATACAGCTCTAAGCTATTCCTAATGTATTGAATCATATTGTGACATGAAATCTAGAAACACCAAAACATTATCTGAAACAAAGAAAAGCAAAAATACCTTTCTGAAGACCTGGACAAACATCTTCTCCTTTGAAAACAACGGGCACATCTACCTTCAACTCCGACCCGTCGTCAGCCCAAACAAACACCAAATTCAATACCTACTCAATAGCTTTGTCCCTATGAATCTATTAACCCATCAAAAACAGAGAAAATAAGCAACAAATTATAAAAATAAAAAAATAAAAAAACTGGTTAATAGCAATTTGAAAAGAAAACAAAATAAAATAGGGGGGGTTGCCTTGATAAGTAGGACGGTGCCAGATTCAAGTAGGTGAGAGGATCTGGAATCGGCGCGGATCTGGAGCGAGAAAGTGGTGGAGCAGAAAAATGGGAGCTCAACGAACTTGAGATTGGCTTGAATTTGCTTCCACTCAGTGGCGACCAGGTGCTTCGTGGACATGGATCGTGGGGCTGTGGAGTCTTTCTGGAGGAGGTGCTCGGAGATAACCATGGCTGCGATTCAACCCTGCTATTGCCGGCGGTTGGGTTCTTCCCTCCCTCCCCTTCTCTCTTTCGTTGTTGTTGTTTTTAAATTAGTAAAAACTGGATCACTAAATTTTATCAGATGGTTCATAACTACCTCAATTAGATCTGACCCAAATCTTACAAAACCCAAACCACTCTAGCTCTGGTTATTTTTATACTGCAGTAGTAGTGCTAAATACTAAATAGGATCAGGTCTTAGCCCATGCCTTGGTACCAGCTTAACATATATTTGTTTTGAAATCTACAATGTGTTTGGATGGAGCAGAAGGGAGAGGAAGGGGGGGGGGGGGGGTAACTTTGTTTGGATTTTTTTTAAGAGGTAAGGGGTTTGAGGGTATTAAACCCCTCATTTTCGATTGTCAATTTTCCCTCATAATGTCAATTTATATCTATTTCTTTAAATTGAACAAAATAGGGGTACAATTGTTAATGTAAATGATATCTTATAAACAAGATTTCAAAGAAGATAGTACACAAATTTCTTTGATATACCAAGTAACATTTTGTTGACAAAGTAGTTAACTTACGTCCAAGTAGTAATCCTCAGCATATAATAGGGCAGCAAAATAAGCCTTATAAGTTGAAGGAGACAAAGGCTGTTTCAGAACTTCAGGCACAATGTCTCTCTTGATCAGACCCTTGATATCCTCAGAAACAGCATATATGGCTGCACCCTTTTCACAAATATAACTTGTCTTCCTTTCTTCATCTGTTACATTATTGGGAGCTATATGCAGAATTGGCTTAAAATCTGGAGGTTGCTTAAAAGTAGCCAGTGAAGATTGAGATGGTTTATAGGAAGTTGGAGAAGAAGCTGATGGGGCTTTAGAAGAAGGAACTGGAGGTTTAAGGGATGATGGGGATGAACTAGAAGACGAGGGAGGCGGTTTTGGTTTAGGTGAAGATTGAGATAGGTAGGAAGATGCAGATTGTTTAGATGGAGATTGAAGTGATCTAGAAGAAAATGCAGGAGGCAATGGACTTTTAGAACTGTGGGAAACTTCATTAGTGGAAAATTGAGGTGGCACATAGGAAGACAGGGGCGGCTTAGATGAAGATGAAGATGAAGATTGAGGTGTACTGAGCT
The DNA here is from genome assembly GCA_032878915.1 of Castanopsis chinensis. NCBI lineage: Eukaryota > Viridiplantae > Streptophyta > Magnoliopsida > Fagales > Fagaceae > Castanopsis > Castanopsis chinensis. The sequence goes on from JAVQMG010000105.1 coordinate 4,173,905, forward strand.
GCTTATCCATGAATCTATTGCAACTTTGGTTTGATAATAAGGTGAAGAAGCACTTTGCAGTGACGACTTTGCTAAAATTTGGTAGTGGTCACGGTACAATGGGGTTGTGATTGTTGGAGTTGGAGTTGGAGATGAATTACGTACCAAATATCCATTCCTTTCAGCACCAAATTCCAGCTGAAAAGGCCTAGATCTAGTTCTAGAGTAATTGTCTTCATAACTATCTTCTTCGCAACAAAGGATACATTTCAAGATTTCAAGAAAACAAGACATATCGCATAAATATATGGTCTTTTTGAGATCAAACCCCACTTTGATTTCTGAGGAAAAATAAGGACAACGTTTCAGAATTTGTGGAACATGGATATCTTAATCAACAAGGCATATATTAAATCTGAAAATGTACAGCAATAAGCAATCGATTAGAGATATATAGATATATATATATATATATATATATATATATATATATGATACACCAAACATGCAAAATTGGAATATATATACTATATATATATATATATATATATACAAAATTTAAAAAAAAAGTCAGCAAAGAAAATGTAGAATCTCATAGTTCTTCATGGTTCTGATCTACAAATAGTCAAAACAAAACACACACACACACACAACTGAAGTGAAAGATCAGACTACCATACAGACCAAAAAAGATCATTGAAAATCTTCGAAAGTGAGTACGATGTAGTAGATATCAGAGAAACGTAGCTATTATAAGCATGTTAAAATGATAGAAGACAGAGTAGATCTAGAAGAGAAAACCCACCTGGATTCTTGAATTTTGATCTTGATACAACACAAACACTGACCGTCTGAATTCTGCAGGTTCTGAACTTAATTTACTCGCAAATACAGTAAAAATAAAGGACCAAAGGTTGACGAGGATGTAAATTCAATTCCAAAGTCTTTTCCCTGCACCACCCCTGGTTTGCCACGTCAACAAGTGGGTCCAGATGTAGTGACCAGTGACTTCACTAGTAGTAATGGTTGGAGGAGGAAAACTTCGGAACAAGGAAAGCCAACTGAAATGGATTAAAGTCACGTACGTACGAGGTCGTGGCCTTTTATAGAGAAGAAATGAGCTGATTTTTTATTTTTTTTTAATATCTTTAATTGTAGATGTAAATGTATTTTTAGTTCTTATATTTTGATTTTTTTTTTGTTCCCATATTTTAATTTTATCACTTTTAGTTCCTAAATCAATTAGCGCGTATCATATCAGTCATTACCATCAGTCAACTAATAGAAAACACTGACGTAGTTGATGACACTATTAAAATAATAATAAAAAACCTAAAATACAATTTAATTAAAATAATTTCTTAAATAACAAAAATCATTATCTTTTTAATTCTTTTTTTTTTCTTTAACGTGTCAGTCATTGGATTTTTTAAAGAACCCTAACGAACTTTATCTATCTCTGATTCTCTCTTTCTCCCTCTCCCTTTCTCTCTTCGGCCTCCATGGACTTAATCTCCCTCTGATCTCAAAATTCTCTCCATTGTAGCTCCATGGTCGGAGCTCACAAGGTCGACCTTTTTCTCCACCAGGCATCGCTAATCTGACCTAAGTTTTCTCTAGTCTAAAAATTGTTGGAAATATGGCATGAAGTGAATAAGAAATTGATATTTCTATGTTCACTTGAAGATGCTATTAAAAGTGGTAAAAATCCTAAGTCCTACATAAGAAAAGAAATAGATAATATATGAGTTTATATACTCATGAGTTGGACATTGGGTTGGGCTTTTGATATATATGAACTGGGCCAACTTGTCCAAATAATAATATTTTATTATTTTAATTTTTGAGTCAGTTAGTCTGTGCACAGCAGTTATTACTGAAACAGTGTACCTGTTCAGTAACGTATAATTTTGCATACAGTCCTTCATTCATAAAAACTATTTTTTAGAAAAAACTCTCCATTGAGAATATTTTATGCATTCATTCTATGTCAAAGAAAGAGTAAGAGACATTGAGTAGTTCGCAGAGCGCGACCCTGTGTGCTTTGTTTTCGTGCTGTAGATCATTTTATCTTGGGAGGTAGATGACCGTGAGTCTCAAAGCACCACAGATCATTTTAAAGAAATTGTGTCAAACAAAAGACTTGATCTGATTTGTTCATCCTTCACGCATTTGGTTTGTGAGTTTTTATTATTTACAGATTTCTCCTTATATATTTATTCAGTGTTTGTTTGTTACTATTGCCTTGCACATCTTTTTGTGTTATTGCCTTTTCTTAGATCTGTATTTTGTTTCTTTTGCTATATCACAAAAATAAATTGTTAAAATATACCCAACAGTCTTAAAGCAGATCTTAAAATATTTCTATAATTTATTTTTGTGATTTCTGTGTGAATCGCCATATTTTACTGTGCAATTTTGTACCTTTACGCTCTGGGTAGTTCGTGACTTTGCGAAATTGTTTAGTTTGATACGTTTCTCAAAAACCGGTGTTTAATCTTTATCTATTGAAAGTTGAATCTAATTTGTTTGGACGACAGGTTTGTTTTTAGTGCAGGATTCCCATCCTTTGACTTTTATGTGTGGTTCTCTCATAATTGTGTAGTCTTCTTTCTCTGTTAAATATCCTAGGCTTATAATATTTGGCTTGACTTTGCTTTTTTCACAGTAATTTTTGGAAGTAAGTATTTACATTTATTTCTTAAACTTGGCTGGTTTTAAGGATTCAATTTGTTTGAATTTTATTGAACACAGATGTCAAACAAAATTTTTGTGAATCTATTTGTGGCTCAAACCAACATGAACGTTTCTGCTGTATTTTATGAAGTGAACTTGGTAGGAGGAAATACCAAGGAATGGTGAGTGGACACTGGGGCTACACACCATGAATGTTCAGAAAAGAAAATGTTTTCTACATATAATCCTATGGGTAATGGAAGAAAAATTTTCATGGGAAATTCCTCAACCTCTAAGATTGAAGGAATTGGAAAGATTGTGCTCAAAATGACTACGGGCAAGTTTCTTACTTTGAAAGATGTACTGCATGTGCCAGAAATTCAAAAGAACCTTGTATTTGGCTCATTGTTAAGCAAAAATGGTTTTAAGTTGATTTTTGAGTCTGAGAAATTTTTACTCTTTAAGAGTGGATTGTATGTGGGAAAAGGATATTTGAGCAATGGCTTATTTAAGATGAATGTAATGATTGTTATTGATAATAATAAAGGTGAATCTGCTGTTTACATGCTTGAGTCTTCTAATGTATGGTATGGTAGATTGGGTCATGTTAATTATCATACTTTACATAGACTAATCAGTTTAAATTTATTGCCTAAATTTGAAATTGATTTTAATAAAAAATGTGAAACTTAAGTGGAAGCTAAGATGGCTAGAGCATCTTTTAAATCAGTTGAAAGAAGCACTGAATCTCTAGATTTGATACACAGTGATGTATGTGACATGAAATCTGTGCAAACTAGAGGTGGTAAGAAATATTTCATCACTTTTATAGATGATTGCACTAGATACTGTTATGTGTACTTGCTAAGGAGCAAGGATGAAGCAATTGAGGCATTCATGCAATATAAGAATGAGGTTGAGAATCAACTCAACAAAAAGATTAGGGTTCTAAGGAGTGATAGAGGTGGGAATATGAATCACCTTTTGGTGAGTTCTGTTTACAACATGGTATTATTCATCAAACCACTGCACCTTATTCACCTCAGCAAAATGGAGTTGCTGAAAGGAAAAATAGAACTTTAAAAGATATGATGAATGCAATGTTGATAAGTTCTGGTTTACCATAGAACTTGTGGGGGGAAACTATTCTTTCGTCAATTATATTCTTAATAAATTGCCTAAAAAGAAAACCAAAGTGACACCATATGAGTTATGGAAAGGTAAAAAGCCATCTTATCAATTCTTAAAGGTGTGGGGGCGTTTGGCAAAGGTCATTGTCCCTATTCCTAAAAGGATAAAGATAGAATCAAAATTAGTGGATTGTGTTTTCATTGGTTATGCTCATAATAGCAATGCATATCAGTTTCTAATTCATAAATCTGACGTTCTTGACATGAATGTGAATACCATCATTGAGTCAAGGAATGCAATATTTTTTGAAGAAATATTTCCTTACAAATCCACATTAGTGTCAAGTTCTCTTAAGAGAAACTTCGAGTCTACGTCTAGTACCTCTCATGATCAAGAGTTGATGCAAGAGAGGAATGAGGTTGAGCCTAGATGTAGTAAGAGGGCTAAAATGTCAAAATCGTTTGGTCCCAATTTTCTAACTTTTATGTTAGGAGATGAACCTCAAAGCTTCAAGGAAGCTATCTCTACACCTGAAGCGTCTTTTTGGAAAGAAGCTGTCAATAGTGAGATTGAATCCGTCCTTCAAAATCATGTGTGGGAACTAGTGGATCTTCCACCAGATTGTAAACCCCTAGGATATAAATGCATATTCAAGAGGAAATTAAAGGCTGATGGATCTATTGACAAGTATAAGGCAAGACTTGTTGTAAAGGGTTACAAACAAAAGGAAGGTGTGGACTATTTTGACACATATTCACCCGTTACAAGAATAACATCTATTCAGATGTTGATAGCTATTGCAGTGTTACATAACCTAGAGATACATCAAATGGATCTAAAAACAACATTTTTGAATGGTGAATTAAATGAGGAGATTTATATAGAACAACTAGAGGGGTTCATTGTTCCTGGTCAAGAAAACAAAGTGTGCAGGCTTGTTAAATCTCTTTATGGATTAAAGCAAGTTCCAAAGCAATGTCATGAGAAATTTGACAATGCAATGATGTCAAATGGGTTTAGAATCAATGAGTGTGACAAATGTGTGTATATTAAAGATACTGCAAATGGCTATGTCATTGTGTGTCTCTATGTTGATGATATGCTCATTATAGGTAGCAATAATGATATCATTAAAGCTACCAAGAGAATGTTGACTAGTGAGTTCGACATGAAAGTTTTAGGTGTTGCAGATGTGATACTAGGAATGAAAATTTCTAGAAAATCTGATGGACTTGTCTTATCTCAATCACATTATATAAAGAAAGTTCTTGAGAAATTCAAGAAGTATAATAACAGTCCAATGAGAACACCTATAGATGTAAATTTACATCTAACTAAGAATAAAGGGCAGGGCATATCTCAATTGGAGTACTTGAGAATAATAGGCAGTCTTATGTACATAATGAATTGGACTAGACCGGACATAGCATATGCTGTCAGCAAGTTGAGTAGATACACTAATAATCCAGGGGAAGAGCATTGGAAGGCATTAGTTAGGGTTTTGAGGTATTTGAAATAAACCCTAAACTATGGGTTGCACTACACTCGGTATCCAGCTGTACTAAAAGGGTACAATGATGCTAATTGGATATCCGATACAAAAGATACCAAATCCACGAGTGGATATGTCTTTACACTTGGTGGGACAGCGATATCTTAGAAGTCTTCTAAACAAACATGCATTGCTAGATCTACAATGGAATCAGAATTTATCGCATTAGACAAAGCAGGAGAAGAAGCAGAGTGGCTTCGTCATTTCCTAGAGGATATGCCAATGTGGATGAAACCTGTGCTCTCTATTTGTAAACATTGTGATAGCAAATCAACTATTGGTAGGGCACAGAGTCATATGTACAACGGTAAGTCTCGACACATACGTCGAAGATATAATACCTTGAGGCAGTTGCTCTCTAATGGAATTATTTCCATTGACTTCATAAAGTCGAAAGAGAATATAGCAGATCCGTTAACCAAAGGTTTGAGTAGAGAGCAAGTAAATTGCTCATCGAGGGGAATGGGGTTAAAGCCTATTACTTAAAAGTCTCCGGGATGGCAACCCAACCTAACTGACTAGAGATCCTAAGATCTAGGTTCAAAGGGACAACCGAATTGTGGAGACTATTTTTATCACTATAGAGATTACATCTCCCTCCCTTCCTATGATGAAATAGTAATGCCTGTAAGCGATGTTCAGGGTAAACTTTGCTTTTAATGATTCTTATATCTTGGAATTCCGAGTGGGGTATAGCAGGATATTCTTAATAAGAATCACCTAGATGAGTGTGAAGTGGGCCGCTTTCATGAGAATTTCAAGGCTGAATTCTCTAAAGCACTTTGTGAATTTACCAAGATACGTTCAAGGCCGATAGCACTTTGAGCACTTTGAGCACTTTGTGAATTCTCTAAAGCACTTTGAGCATGTGTGGAAAGAGGCAAATAGCTGTGCAGACTTAGTGGCAAAGAGGGGTGCATCTCAATCTGAGCAGGAAATTTTGTATGATACATGCCCCACCTTTTTGTGGCAATGTTTATATTGGGACTCTATGGGTTTTGTTTCATCCTGGAGTCGTTGAGGTTAATAATGGTCCAGTTGTCTTACTGTTTTGTTTTGGTATTAGCTATTAGCTCTCATCGGGTTGGTTTGTGGTAGTAGGTTGGTCTTTTGTTGCTCTTTGTGGTTTAGTGGACTGCTTATGTGTTGTTCTAGTTTGGTTTAGTGTCTATGTGTTGCTGTATGTACTGTCGTTAAGTGGTGCTTGTACTGTTTATGTTTATCTTATATATCCTCTCTTTACGCCAAAAAAAAAAAAAAAAACAACGGCTCTTCCATGTTCAAGTTCCGGTGCAATGTTACCATGAGCACGACAAATCGGTTTCTTGCATTGCATATACATAGTTAAAATGTTAAAAATAGTTTGGAAACATTAAACATGGGTACTTGTAAAAAATACAAGCCTAGCCTTAGTGGTCGGGTGATGGATGAAAATTAGATTACACAAGCAAATAAAGAAAAATAATTTCAATTGTTTTTGGTGGTGTATTGACTTCACTTTTGCCCAATGAACGGATAGTAATTTTATGTAATGTATTGATAAGAAAAAATTTTGCTTTAATAATGAGTGATTTAGAGGAGTTGTACCAAAACCCTTAATCTTTTCATCATGAGTAGGACATGGTTCAATGGACAAAAAATATGAGGCCGTGCTGAAACTTTGTACATTATGCTATTTGAAAACCATTGCCAACTAGTCAGTCTTGTTGTACTAAGAATCTCTACTATATGTTTGCACAAAAGAGTTGCATACTTTCTTTTTACCCAAAGACACAACAATGGTACTTCGAGAGTATTTTATAATTATGCCTAGTAAAAAGACTTAAATGGTTGATGAGGCTGAAAAGTTTGAAGTATTCTCCAAAAATTATAGGACTCACATTAAAAATTGCAACTTTGGCCACATGATGAATTATAAGACCAAGTAAAAAGTGGCAATAATTCACAGTATAGTACGAGATAAAATAGTTGCCATTTGACATGGTACTTTTTAATAAAGTGCCAACCAACAACTAGTGGTAACTGGTAAGTAATGCTTGGAGGGAAAACTCTGGAACATGGAAAAGCCAACTAAAGAAATAAGCTAATTTATTTATTTTTAAATAAAAAAATCCTTTATTTTTTATTTGCCAAAAGGTAAGTAGAAAAAACAAAATGAATTTAAGAACATAAGCTGAGCCCTTATAAAATGTGATTTCATATTCAAATTTGGTTCATTTTTTACAAACAAGCTTGAGTTTTTTTATGAGCTACTTGATTAATTTATTCATTTATTATAAATAATAAATATTACTACTACTTTTTTTCTACCTATTTACAAATTTATGCAAAGAAATTAAATTTAAATTATAGTTTATTTTTTTTGAGTTAATTAGATATAATGGTTTTCATTTATGAACTTATAAAAATTAAATACACCAGGTAAAAATTTATGTATAAATTTTTTTTGGGTTAAATATATAATTTTAATATATAGTGGACTATGCATATTTAAAGTACAGGTCTTAGTCTTAGCCGAATGTTCCAACCCCCACTTTTGTTGGGTTTGCAATGACTATTGTATAAAGGCCTGAGTGGGCCTCTTTTTATTGTCCATTGAGCCTCTGACCTTGGATAATGCCCAGCGGTATTTGGACCGTTTAATGCTCACCCAGGTGTGTGTCTATATATACTTCTTCTTTTTGAAACCGTGTGTCTATATATAATTAAAAAAAGAAGTACAGTATAAATAAAAAAATGATTGCCTTTTATATAATTACTTATTTTATTCAATTTCATTTATTGTTCAAAGTTTTTTAATAAAAATTGAAAATTAATTATTTTGTGAACTTGTTAAATTTATCTGGAGCTCTATATTTAATTTTTTGGTAAATATTAATTATCTCAAAAGTTGATTATTTAGGGCACTTATACAAAATTCACTATTCTCTAAACAAGTCAAATTATCTTCATCCAAAATTTTCCAATGAACTTTTTCTTCTTGTGATTTCATTATAGTTTGAGAAAAATTATTTGTTTTTATACTTTGAAGGAGTTTTTTTTTTTTTTTTTTTATAATTATTTTACTTATGCTTCTGTTCACCATTAATTTTTTGCAGAAATGTTATACTGTTACTTTTGAGGTTATTTATAATTGGTTTATGGGATAATTCTCTTGACTGATTGTGTGCATTAGTGTAAAAGGTATTTGACTCTTATTACTTTAATTAGAGAGGCACAAAAATTGAATTAAGTTCTCGGTGTTAAAAGTCAAGACTCAAGAGTCTTGAAGCTCATTTGGTTGATACTTTGTAATGTATCAAATTGAGACATTTAGAGTTCATATCCCCTCTCCCCCAACTATCGAATAATAATAAATAAATAAAAGTTTTTGCAATTTTTTGTCACTCAAGCCATATGGTCTAATATATTAATAATTTTTTTGGTGAATTCTATTTCTTTTGGTATATGAAAGTTCCTTTCTGCAAAAGGGTTATCATGTTTACACTCAATCACCATGCATGTTTCTAACCAGCATGAGTTTGAAAATTAATGTGTTTTTGAGATTGTCCCAGAAAAGCTTTGAAGTAATTTATCATTGACATGTTTAATATAGTTCACACAAATGTGGGAATTTTTCATTCTAAGAATGTAGTGACATTTTCTCCCCCAAAAAAAAGGTATGTAGTGACCAACACGTGTTTTTTTCTTTCTTTTTTAATGGATGACCAACACATGTATATGACCTTCAAATATAAAAAGTGTCTAATGATTTCCAATATGATTGCCTTTTACAAAGAACAAATATAAGTTACTCTGCATTCTCGTAAATTATGAGCGCTAGAGAAAAAATAATGAGTTCATATAACAATGATATACAGCAATCAAAGTATGCCAAATAAGATGTAATAAAGTGTATGTGTTTGTGCGTGGTGCTAGGCCGCACTATTGAAATTTGAATTCACATATATCTAATCAAACTCCAGAGATTTATCTTGCGAATTGAGAGGTTTATCAAATATTTTTTTTTTATATATATAAGAAACAGAATAAATATGGTCTAACTTCCAATGGAACACACAAAATTGGGGGGTTCTTTTACTATATATATATATGTGTGTGTGTATATATATATACATATATTTATTTATTTATAAAAGAAACGAAATAAACATGTTCCAACTTCTAGTAGAATACACAGAATTGAGGGGATTATTTTTTAAAAAGTTGTAGAAGAAATGGAATAAACGTGTTCCAACTTCTAATAGAATACGATATTTACTCAATACGTTTAAAATGCCCTAATGTCACTAGTTATTATTCATTATTTTACAACTGCTACCTTACCTCATATTTCAGAATATGCATAAGGACATGGGTATCTCATATCCAAATCAACAAGGCATGTACGCAGTAAATTTATCCCTTTCAAAATAATTAAAATCCAAAGTTATTTTCAATTTTCTAATTAAATTTTATCAATAATAAAATAAAGAATTAGTCTGACTAATCATTTGAAATTTACGATATTAACTCATTGAGAGAAGCAAATTAGTTTTACCAAAAAAAAAAAAAAAAAAATCATTCTTTGTGGTTTGATACTTCAAAAATTTTAGTATCACAATTTTTTCTGAACACTTTGTCTCAACTCTCCTATGTGACTGACTATGAGTGGTAGAAAAATAGTTGTTAGTTTATATGAAAGTAATATACAAACAAATTTTCTGATTGTTATTTATATTTTAAAGCTAACCCTTGAAATTAGATCAAATTAAAATCATTATCTAGCCTTTTTATGAAATCCTAAAGATTTCATTGGAGTCCAAAACATAGGAAACACTGACAAAGCTACTTCAGCAACCCCCCCCCCCCCCCAAAACAAAAAAATAAAATAAAATGAGAAGCACATTTTTTTTTCCCTTTAGATAATAATTTGAAGAGTTTCATTTTTTTTTCCTCTTTGTCCCTCCAAAATTTATGTCCTCCTTTCTTTTAACAGAGAGTAAGAAAAAAGTTGATGTCTAATTAGTAATTATTTCATAAAAGTTCTAATTTTTTATTTTTAAGAAAGGAAAAATAATATAAAATATAAATTCATTCCTATAGAAGATACACTGTGTTAGGTTTCAAGACCTTAGGGACTAATGTATTAGAACTTCAATGTGTATTGTGTTGACAAACCATGATCAAAATATAGAGTTTAGGTTTAGGCTTACTCAGAGTATGTTTTGTTGTAAAGTTGGAATCGAGTAATTGCAAAAATTACTAGACAAATTCTGCAAGGCTCGATCGATTGAAAATTATATTCGATCGATCGAAAATTAGATTCGATCTATCAAGAATCGTGCAGATTATTTTTCTGTAGAATTTTTAACTCAGCCCAAGCCCATTTGACTTGTAGGGTTTTATGTTTTATGTCTCATATAAAAAGAAAAAACCTAACTATGTTTTACAAGTCTTTGATGTTCTGTGTGTTGAATCTCTTGTGAGATTTAGAGGTGTTTACCTTCATATACACTTAGGGTTATCAAGATCGAGATTAATGTCAAGAACTTGATGATCGTTTCAATTGCTACATAAAATCGTTTCAATTCCTACATAAAGAACATTCAAGAAGATCAAGATTCATAAGTAGGAGAACTTGTGGTTACAGTGGATCAAAGAAAAGAAGTAGTCAGTGGATTCGGAGCTGTCACGTGGTCGTGGTAGTAAGTTTTCTACTCGAGATAGCAAAAAGATGTTAGTGGTCTAAGTTTTATTGTACAAACTTCAATTCTTTCATAGTGAATTTGTTTTATGTTGAGGATAGCTAGGTTAAATCCTCCTCAAGTTTTTTACTGGTTTGGTTTTCCTGGGTGATCAAATCTTTGTGTTCTTTATATTTTTCGCATTATATTTGTTTTACACATATTGGTTTAACCTAAGTTCAATTAACAAACTTGTTAATCAACTTGGCTTAATATTAGATTAAATATATTGAGTTAAGGGGTCAAAAACTTTACACACTACCTTGCATGATATCCAAGATATTGAGGCAACCAATCAGAAGGTAGTGAGAGCAGAGATAGAGAGAGAGAAGGAAAATAGAGAGAACTTGAAGTGAAGCTATGGTTTTCCCAAAGTGCCACGGTTTCTTTTTACTAAAAGTAAAAATAATAAATAAAATAAAATGCTGCTACCAAGGCTCACCTTCAAGTCAATTAAGAAAGATCTTTTCAATCAAAAATAGGAAAAAAAAAAAAAAAAAGCTTTTCATTTCGAAACAGCCACCAGACCGATCCATTTATTAGAGTTAGATTTGGAAACTAAAATTATTTAATCCTAAAACTATTAGATATTTCAAAACAAAAACTATATGTTTTATTTTATTTTATTAAATAAGAAGATAGATTCATGGTTTTGAGTTTGAGAGATGCTACGTCCACAACATTTTTACAACATTTTCACAACAAATCATAGGTGGTTAGTTGTTATTGGTTCAAATTTGAACCTAACACGAAGATTACTTTTTTGCCCCAACAATAACAACCACTAATAACCTGCCACTTAGAATTTGTTGTAAAGAACTAAAGATGTGAAAATGTTGTGGACATATCATTTCTCTTTGAGTTTAAATTAAAGTTAGGAGTCAAAGACTTTGTAGTTGAATTGGCACATCTCTATGCACAAAATGCTTAGGGGTCTAGGGAGGAAAGGGTTTGAGCTGCAGAGTTAGCAACATGTTGTAATTATCTCAAAAAAAAAAATTTAACTTAGGAAGATGTCATAATTAATTTAATATTAACTAAATAGAATAAATTTTGAAAGTTAATAACCTTAATTAAAAAGTATCCACTAAAATAATTAATTTATTTTATTTTTTTGTATTTAGTTAATATTAAATTAATTATGACATTATTGTGGTTGAGCCTAATTTTCATTTGCATCAAATAAAGGTATCAAGAATCATATGATATGAATATGAAACTAACCCAATTTTGATTTATTTTGCTCAATTAAAATATCTCAATAATTTCGTTGTGTTGAAGTAAAAGAACTAGACCATGATGTCACACGTCTAGTTCTTTGGCTAAATTGGCTTGATCACTATTGTAAATATTTTTTTTTTCTTTTTGTTTTCTACAATAAACAAAATCCTATTTACGATGACAAACGAATACATAGGCTTGTAACAAATAATTTTAAAAAAAATTTACATAAAAAGACATGATAAACAATAATTATGCAACATATTGCACGAGCTAAAATATAAGACAACATAAACTTTTTGTTCAAGTTCATGGCATAATTGCATAAATAAACAAATAAAATTTAATTTTCGAATATATTCTCTCTCTCTCTTTTCTTCTACTTCTTTTATTTTTTTCTTACAAATTCGGCCACCACATTGCTGAATTTTGCCTCTCTCCTTACTCAGTTAATAAACTTTGAATAGTACACATATTGACGATAAATTCTCATTTAAGCAGTATCTCTATTACAGGTTTGGATATGGTAATTCACAATGCTAAAAGAAGAGGTGATGGCTGCAATGAGTTAAAAAATTCCCCTTTTCCACTCAAATGAGACAGCAGAAGTTCTCATAGCGAGAAGAGTAGTCTGCTTTGCCAAAGAGGTGGGCCTTGCCCAAACTGAGTTTGAGGGGAGGCTCAAAGCTAATCGGTAATTCTATATATGTTTGTGTGGAGGAAGACTATTAGAGACGAGAGGAGTGGAGAATGAAAAATGATAGAATATATTAAATTTAAGTTTTTATTGGTTCCAAAAATTTCATAAAGCCCTTAGCCTCGTCTAGTTGAGGGCTTGATTTCACGGGCAGCTACACTTGGCGCCCAAGGGTTTATTGGGCAAAAAAAAATTATTATAATATTTTGTATTTCTTGTTTTGACACTTATAATAAAATTTTCAATACACAAATTTAGAATTTTTTTTTAAAGCACACCTAAAATAAACTTGAATATGATCCTCTTAACAATATCCTGATCTTTTTAAACACAAAAAAGCTCAATAACAAGCCAATTTGATCTAAAATCTTGAAAAAAAATTTAATTAGCCCAACAAAAAAAAAATTATTGATCTTAAATCTTAGAAAAAATCTGTTTAAATCTTAACAAATTTGAAATAAATAAATGAAACGGGAAATCGGTAGATGAATAACTGTTTAGCTATGAACATTGAAAGCTTATAGGATTGATAATAAATATATCATGCAATAATTTTAGAATATGAAACACAATAAAAGGAAAATTTTAAACTTTGTATTTAGGTTTTTGTTTCGTTTTTGTTTTTGTTTTTTTGTTTTTTTTTTTTTTTTTTCTGGAAATCAGTCAACGAGATACTTAAACTGTACTTTAATATTTCACGTGCCCCAGGAACAGTACATAGAAGCTTCCCAATCCCATAGGAAGTTGCACACGTGTGGATGTGTTTCCTAATCCATGTAGGAATCGAACGTAGCCTGAGTCCACATCAATAAATAAATAAATTCACCACAACTTCAGAGTTCATCGCCTCCTTATCCAAAAAAAAAAAAAAACACCAATATCCCAACTTAACAGTGTTTGTGTGTCCCAGACGAGAACACCAGAGTTCATCGCCTCTATTTCTAACTGCACCAATATCCCAACTCTTAAGGTATACTCTTTTCCTTCAATTCTACACTAATTACAACTTTTTTTTAAATCTTATTTAATATGTTTGAGTATAGTTTAATTATGAAAAAAAGAAGAAGATATTTCTGATCAAAATAGTAGTTAAAAATATTTATGCATAATACATATTTAATTTATTTGGAACCTGTTTCGAGAAAATAAAATAAAATATAATCGACATTCGTTGATGGGTTTTAATCTCATATATACAAACATGTTTATTAAATTCTTTCATTGGAAAAACTTGTAAGCAAGTCAAGGGTCCTTTAATTGTGTAGGGAAGTTTGTATCAAATTGTCGTAGCCACCAGTCTTGACAAGAAGGAAGCTTTGACCATTATAGTGCACAAGATGGAGGTGGTCGTGGACAAAATATCTGAATTGTCAGAGCCTCTTCTACATTACATTTTGTCTTTCCTTCCCATTAAACAAGCTGTTCAATCCAGTACATTGTCCAATAGATGGAATCATGTCTGTTCTACAATCCCAGTTCTAGAATTTGATAAATCCTTCTTCGAGTCAAAGTTGTGGTGTCAAGACACTAAGGAAACTTGCGAAATCCAGAGAAAGAGGGTGGAGTTCTATCACTTTGTGGAGCAAAATTTACTAAGCCGCCGTAGGCAAGGGCTAAGTATAAAGAAGTTTTCACTTGCAGTGTACTTGAGTACAACGAAATCAGTGTCTCGTGTGGACCGGTGGAGTGAATATGTAGTCAGGAGTGATGTTGAAGAGCTTAATCTTGACTTTCAACCACTTAAATGGAAGTGGAAGAGGTATTATCCCTTGCCTCAGAATATTCTACTTGCAAAATCAATAACTGTGTTGAGGTTAAAGGCATGTAGGTTGGATTCATACTTTGGTGATATAAACTTACCCTCTTTGAAAATTTTGTCTTTATCTGAAGTGGGTACAAATGATCAAATTATCCAAAATCTTGTTGCCGGGTGTCCTGTGATAGAAGACATAGGAATTGAAGGCTGTCGTGGGTTGAAATGTATACAGTTCTCTGGTCTTCCTAAAGTCAAGGCAATTGAGTTGAAAAGCAATAAAGGTGTTGAGACAGTTGAATTAGATGCATCAAATATTTATCATGTACATATCCAACAGTTTGAAGCATCCAAGATCAACCTGGTGCCCTGTAAAAATCTGAAGTTATTAATGCTAGGAAAACTGCATATAACAGACAGCTGCTTCAATTACCATATTTCTCAACTTCCGCTCATTGAGTACTTGTCCATATATTGGTGTGATAAGTTGGAAAGTATTAAGATTTCAAGTCATCGTCTTAAGACATTACACATATTGAAATGCGACAAGCTGGTTGAAGTCGAGATTAACACTCCTAAGTTATGTAAACTTTCATATCTTGGTGGTAATACAATATCCTTTTCAGTGACTGCTTTGGCTTATTTGTCAAAAGCTACCTACCAGATGTTGCACTCCGATGCTCCTTGGAATGTTAAAAGGATTAAATTGCTTGCAAATTTGAGTAATTCCAAATTATTGGAGTTGCTAAATATTAGCTCCACGAAGGTATTTTTTTTTTCTTTCTTTCAGCTGATTCTTTTTGTTTCCTTTTCATATCGTTGTTCATAATTTATTCATGTGCTTTAAAGTTGTAATCAGAATTTTTCTTTGTAAAGGATATGGTTATACCAAAGGAATTGAGAGACATAGTATCATCCCCATCATATAAAGTCAAGCAGTTGAAGGTAGAGATATCGAAGTCATTTACTACACATGAATTCACTGAACTTGTGGATAGCTTGCTCTGGATTTCTCCTCATCTAGAACTTTTGTTAATAACACATAGGGAATGGATTGACAAGAATTGGTATCGTGAGACCATATCTTTCAAGGTATTACGGATATTAATTTCCTTAGAATTTATAAATTTGCTTCATATATTTCACTTCTAGGGATGGTAAATAAATTTTAACTCTTAAAAAAGCTATTAATGTAAAACCATTCAGGTACTCATGCTAGGGGAGACCCCTTTTCTAGTAGTGAATCCTCTTGCTGTTATTAAGTTATTGGTAAAGATTTTATTGTATTTGTGTGTGTGTGTGCGCGCGTGTGTGTAATCAGCCATGATGTACATGTAGTTTTTATGAAATCTTATTAGAATCATTTGAACTTTTTTGGTATTCAATGCAAAAGACTAGGTTTAATGTTAACAGTATTTATAGAGGTTCATGATATATATGAAATTATGAAGAATAAAATGAAAAAGTTAAAAGGCACAAAAAAAATAGTATAAATGAAATTTATTAACAAACAAGAAGAAAACCACCATCAAATTATAAAGTACTAGAACATATCAAAAACTTCTCAAGACTTCACAGGTTTTCTATAAAGTAACATGGCTCTTAAATCTTCAACTTTGAGTCGCACTTTAGTCACAACCATATATGACTTTCTCGATAGTTCAAGAAAGTATACAAACTCACAGTTCCTGCACAAAGGAATTTACTGTTAGTCCATGACCACATATATTCTGAAAGCTAATTTAACAAGACACAGGTGCAATCTGTGACAACAAATTGGTTCATCTTTGTGTATTGATTTAGGAAAAAAACCATAATTTAGCACATTGTGATGAGACTAATTAGCTCTTTTTTTTAAAATATCTTTTTGAAACGTACTAGGACTTATTTAAGTATGGAAAAAGTACATAGAAAAAGGTTGTCTTAGTTGGGACCTTTGGAATTTGTACAGTTTACAATATAATCTGATAATCAGATACTACTGCTAGTGTGTCCTAGATAATAACATCAACCAGCCAATCACAACAGCAGTCAGCATTTGGCCCCCTATTATTGTCATGGCTTGTTTAACCTTTTTTCCTCTTACGCTCTGTTTGTTTTTACATTAATTTTTTTTTTTAAATGTCTCATTTTTCAAAAAGTATTTTTTGGAAAACTATTTCATTTTCCTATGTTTGGTAGTGACTTCAAAATGAGATAGAGTTTTTTTTCATTAGTTTCCATATTGCTTCTTAACTTCCTTTATTTAGCATGATGTGAGATAGAATTGTTTTCCAGAAAATTTTAATAGAGAGCAGTCTCTAAAAAGTAATTTTTATTAGGGTTTTCATTTTTAATAGAGTTTTCCATTGACCAAAGATAGTTTTCCTTCGAATTATTTTTTTGGATGTTACCAAACACAGGAAAACACAAAAACTATCTTCACATAAACTTTTCCATCCAGACAAATGAAGTGTAGAGTTCTTAAAATACCACAAATGCACACACACACACACACTTATATATATATATATATATATATCCTCATCTGTTGGTGAAGAGGAGGGAGCATTTAGAAGTAAACTCCTATTGTTCTTAGTGCTATGCTAGATTCCTAACCAGCTAAATTAGGTCCCTGACTTGGTTTTTGGTAGCTAGATCCCGCATTAAAGGTTTGTACATATACAGAAGGGAAGATTAGCTTATTGCTCTTTGGGTTTTTCCCTAGTTAGATCTGCCACTGAATGTTTGTGCAGAGAGAAAGAAGGATAATCTCAAAGAGTAGAAATCTGCTCCATTTTAGTGAGGAAAGTAAAATCGACAACTTAAAGAGCTTAGAATGCATAGCTAGAGCAAATCATTTCTATAAATTAGGAAAAGGAAGTGCCTTTTTCTTTTGTCTAAAAATAATAATTATGGAGAAAATTCTTCTCTTGAATCAGGATTATATTATATTTAGTTTCTTATTTCCTTTATTGTAATATGTTTTGTGTGCAGTTTTTTAATTATTGGAGCATTGGTTATAACAACTAAGAGTTAATTGGCCTTTAATTATCTAAAGAAAGAAATTTTAATTAGCCTGACTAAAGTTGTTCTAAGTTATTCATGAATCAAAGAAGATTTTGATAATATACTTCTATTATTTTCTTTATTTTACTTCTCTATAAGGTTATACATGTCATATATATACACCTCCTAGTAGGGGAACTATTTCTATAATTCCAAGGAATAGATGCTTGAGTTACATTCATGCTATTTCAATACTAGTGCATTTATGTAATATTCTTCTTATTAGAAGAATGGTAGTCACTACTGTCATAATTTCATTGCTAATGCATTTTTTTTTTCAAATTTGCACCTGAGAGTATATTGTGTCAAAATTTGAGACCTTTTTGTTTTCTTGATTGGAAGAGTGGAGATTGAGATGATGTCCAGTCTTCTTTTTCTTTTGCTTGGTTTTAACATTGTTGCTAACTCTTTTCTTGATTTCAGTTCTCCTATGAAAAGCCCATTCTTAGAGGAGAGAATTATAGTTGTTGCAAATTCCTTCCAGATCCATGTTGGAGGCATTGCTTAAAGAGTGTCATGATTGAGAATTGTAGAGCAGATAAAGAAATTCTAGAGAAGTACTTTTATGAGAATGCAAAGATCCTGGAGAGCTTCCAATTCAATCCTAAAGTTGAATGACAAAAATTTTAAAGTATCTTTTAAGAGAATGTAGATATTTAAGTTGAATAACAGAGAGAATGGAGACTGAGATAATGTCCAGTTCCATCATCTGTAGACATCGTCTCTGTCTATGCCAAGAATGCTTGGCCTGACTTGAGGTTTTAAGTTGTGATGTAAGACAAAATATACGGTTTAATTTATTGTTTATTGATTTTGATATTTTCATGCAACTTTTGAAGTTTTAGATTATGAGTGATATTTCCTTAATTTTTGATGTTATTAATACTTTCTAGACAAATTAGAGTCCTTTTCTACTATCTATCTACTAATCTATATATAAAAAAGTGCGAATGCGCATAGTTACAGTGTCTTTTGGTTTGTTCAGCAGACATTGTAGCTATAGTAGCTATAGTTTTTTTTTTTTTTTCCTTTTAAATATTTATATGAGCTGGCGTATATATTTTTATACTGACAAAACAAATTTCACAATATTTTCACAATTATTGAGGTGTTAATTTCTTATAAGTTGAAATAAAATAATAAAATATAAGACTGATACAACTTTATGAATTTAGGTTAATTCTTTTTGTTCATTTTTTTATGATGTCGATATATATTTTTTTGGTTTTAAATTTTATATAATTTATATTTCTTGTTGACCTCCTTAGAAAATAATCTTGGAGTCTTGACTGCCTGATTTAGGGTCCGTTTGGATAGAGCGTTTTGCTAAAAGCTGAAAACTGAAAAGACTGTAGCAAAATAATTTTTAAATGTGTGAATAGTACTGTGGGACCTATTTTTAATAAAAAAATTTCTGAAAAATGAAATTTGTGGGTTCCGTGAACAGTAAACGGGACCCACAAATATGATAAAAAAGGAAAAGTCAACAAAATCGGCTATTGTTCATGTTACTATTCATGAACAGTAGCCGATGTCCCCTCTGAACCTACAACAGCAGGAAAAAAAAAAGGGGGGGGGGGGAAACTTGGAAACACTGAACGCTAAACGCGTTCAGCTTTATCCAAACCCCCCCTTAACCTACTTGGACAGTTGGACCATATTATGTCTGAAACACAACATGTAGCTTTATCCTTGCCTTGGCGTAGATTCACCCATTTACAAAGGTTAAGCCATTTTTGTAGTTGTACTCTAATTATGTAATGTATTATAAAGTCGGTTTAAAACACTAGTATTACCATTTTCATATGTGTTTTAATAAGTATTACTGATTACTCAAAAAAAATTACTATCTTATGCCATAGTGGAGAGAGCTATTGATGCTTATAACTTGATTGTGTGGATGGAAGATCTTTGCTTACCATCACATTTATTTGGGTCCACCACAGATATAATTTTTTGTAATACACCAATCACAATATATTATATCAGTGGTTATAAAAAGAAGAAGAAGAAGAAGAAGAAGAAGAAGGTTGTGTCCTTAATGGAAGCAAAGAGGCTATCTTGTAATATTAATCCTTTATATTGTATATTGACTGGGTTTGGAAGTTTTTGATGGTTTACTCGGAGGGGTTTGTTTTTGATGGTTTACTCGTGAATTTATTTATAAATAAATAAACTCACGACAACATTGATATCTATTCTTTCTATTTAACGGTGTTTGTATTTGAAGTTTCTTTTTGATGTCCCAGACAAGCCGCCAGAGTTCATCGCCTCGATATCTAATTGCATCAATATCCCAACTCTTAAGTTATACTCTTTTCCTTCATTTTTGCACTAATTACAGCTTTCTTTATTTATTTATTTTTAATGATTTGAGTATAGTTTAATTATGAAAAAAAGGGATATTTCTGATCAAACCAGTGGTTAAAAATATTTATGCACGATACATCTTTAATTTAATCAGAATCTGTTGATAAGTTTTAATCTCATATTTTCAATTGAGTTTATTAAATTCTTTCATTGGAAAAACTTGTAAGCAAGTCAAGGGTCCTTTGTGTAGGGAAGTTGTATCACATTATGGACAAAATATCTGAATTGCCTGAGCCTCTTCTACACCACGTTCTGCCTTTCCTTCCCATTAAACAAGTTGTTCAATCTAGTATGTTGTCCAAGAGATGGAATTATGTCTGGTCTACAATCCCAGTTCTAGAATTTGATAAATCCTTCTTTTGAGTCAAAGTTGTGGTGTTGAGATACTAAGAAAACTTGTGAAATCCAGAGAAAGAGGGTGGAGTCATATCACTTTGTGGAGCAAAATTTACTAAGCCGCTGTAGGCAAGGGCCAAGTATAAAGAAGTTTAAGTGTACTTGAGTACACCAAAATCAGTGTCTCATGTGGACTGTTGGATTGAATATGTCGTCAAGAGTGATGTTCTTGAAGTGGAAGAGGTATTATCCCTTGCCTCAGAAAATCAATAACTGTGTTGATGTTAAAGGCATGTAGGTTGGCGTCATACTTTGGTGAGATAAACTTATCCTCTTTGAAAAGTTTGTCTTTATATAAAGTGAGTACAAATGATCAAATTATCCAAAATCTGGTTGCTGGGTGTCCTGTGATAGAAGACATAGGAATTGAAGACTGTCGTGTGTTGAAAAGTACACAGTTCTCTGGTCTTCCCAAAGTCAAGGCAATTGAGTTGAAAAACAATAAAGGTGTTGAGACAGTTGAATTAGAAGCATCAAATATTTATCATGTACATATCCAACTGTTTGAAGCATCCAAGATCAACCTGGTTCCCTGTAAAAATCTGAAGTTATTAAAACTAGGAAATCTGCACATAACAAACAGCTGCTTCAACTACCATATCTCTCGACTCCCGCTCATTGAGTACTTGTCTGTATATTGGTGTGATAAGTTGGAAAGTATTAAGATTTCAAGTCATCGTCGTAAGACATTACACATATTGAAATGCGACAAGCTGGTTGAAGTCGAGATTAACACTCCTAAGTTATGTAAACTTGCATATCTTGGTGGTAATACAATATCATTTTCAGTGACTGCTTTGGCTTATTTGCCAAAAGCTACCTATCAGATGTTGCACTCCCATGCTCCATGGACTGTTAAAAAGATTGAATTGCTTGCAAATTTGAGTAATTCCAAATTATTGAAGTTGCTAAATATTAAATCCACCAAGGTATTTTTTTTTCTTTGCTTCAGTTGATTCTTTTTGTTTCCCTTTCTTATCATTGTTCATAATTTATTCATGTGTTTTAAAGTTGTATCAGAATTTTTCTTTGTAAAGAATATGGTTATACCAAAGGAATTGAGAGACATAGTATCATCCCTATCATATAAAGTCAAGCAGTTGAAGGTAGAGATATCAAAGTCATTTACTACACATGAATTTATTGAACTTGTGGATAGCTTGCTCTGGATATCTCCTCTTCTAGAGCTTTTGTTAAGAAAATATGGGAAATGGATAGATGAAGATAAGTGTTACAAGACCATACCTTTCAAGGTACGACGGATATTAATTTCCTCAAAATTTATAAATTTGCTTCATATATTCTCACTTCTATGGATGGTAAATAAATTTTAACGCTTAAAAAAAGTTAGTAATGTAAAATCATTCATGTACTCATGCCGGAGACTCCTTTTCTCGTAGTGGATCCTCTCGCTGTTATTAAGCTATTGGTAAAGATTAGACTTTATTTTATTTTATTTGTGCGTGTGTATGTGTGTGTGTAATTAATTTATTTGTGCGTGTGTGTGTAATCAGCCATGATTTACATGTATTGCATATGAGATTTTATTAGAATCATTTAAACTTGTATTGAATGCAAAAGACTAAGTTTAATGTTATTGTTAGCAGTAGATACAGAGGTTCATGTACCAGCATATATATGAAGAATAAAATAAAAAAGTGAAAAGGCACAAAAAAATAGTATTAATGAAATTTATTAGCAAAAAAAAGAAAAGAGAAAAGGACACCATCAAAATATAAATGCACTAGAACATATGAAAAAATTCTCAAGATTTTACTGGTTTTCTATCAAGTAACATGGTATTGAATTGCTCTTAAATCTTCAACTTTGAGTCACTCTTTAGTCTCAGCCATATATGATTTTCTCAATAGTTCAAGAAAGAATATGAACTCACAGTTCCTGCACAAAGAATTTTACCGCTAGTCCATGACCATATATATTCTGAAAGCTAATTTAACAAGACACAAGTGCAATCTGTTACAACAAATTGGTTAATCTTTGTGTATTGATTCAGGAAAAAAACCATAATTAAGCACACTTTGATGAGATTAATTAGCTCTATTTTATACCTTTTTTAAGGGTGCGAGGATTCATTTGAGTATGGAAAAAAGACACATAGAAGGTGGTCTTAGTTGGGACCTTTGGAATTTGGACAATTAAATATAATCTGATATGCTGTGTCCAACTTTTACTATTGCTCTTGGTAATTTAGAATCAGATACTACTACTGTTAGTTTGGCCTAGAAAACAGCATCAACCAGCCAATCACAACTGCAATCAGCATATGGCCCCCTTCCATTGCCATGGCCTGTTCAACCTTTTTCCTTATTTCCTTTTTTGTCATAAATTTTGTGTGCAGTTCTTTAATAATCAAAGTATTGGTTATATCATCAAGTATGAATTCATTGGCCTTTAATTATCTGAAGAAAGAAAATTTAGTTGGCCTAACAAAAGGTTTATCGAGTTGTATCAAATCGAAAGAAGACTGTAATAATTGCACTGCTATTATTATCTTTACTTTTCTTGTAAGGTTGTACGTGTCGTCGACATATCCTAGTGGGGATATTTCTATAGTTCTGAGGAATTGATGGTTAAAGTTACATTCTTTGTAGTTCAATACTAGAGCATTTATGAAATATTCTTCTTAATAGATGAATGGTCACTTCTATCATAATTTTTTTTTTCAGTTTGGTGCCTTGGAGTATTGAATCAACTTTTTGTGATTTATTTTAATTTTCTTGATTGGACAAATGGAGATTGAGATGATGTCCATGTCTTCTTTTTCTTTTGCTTGGTTTAATAGTGTTGCTAATTCTTTGCTTGATTTCAGTTCTCCTATGAAAAACCCATTCTTGGAGGGGAGAATTCTAGTTGTTGCAAATTCCTACCAGTTCCTAGTTGGAGGCATTGCTTAAAGAGCATCACGATAGAGAACTTTAGAGCATGCAAAGTTCATGGAGAGCTTCCAATTCATTCCTAGAGCTGTTGCTGAAACAAAAATTTGAAAGTATCCTTTTAGAGAATGTAGGAATTTTAAGTTGAATGATTGAGAGAATAGAGACTGATATGATGTCCACTTCTGTCATCTGTAAACATCATCTTTGTCTATGCCTAGAGTGCCTGGCCTGATCACTTGAGGATTACTTTTAAGTTGTGATGTAAGACAAACTATACAGTTTAATTTATTGTTTGATTTTGATATTCTCATGCAATTTTCTAACTTTTAGGTTATGATTGATATTTCCTTAATTTTAGTTGTTTTTTATATTTTCTAGTCAAATTAGAGTCTTTTCTACTAACTTTTTATATAAGAAAGCGTGAAGAGCTTCATCTACAGTAGTTTGGTGTGGTCAAATTTTATCCTTTTGTTGAGCCAAAACAGTGAGTTTGGATGAGAAAGGCAAAACTTTAAATGGTGTCTACTTATATATGAAATACATCGTTTGACAATTTATAAAGGAATAACAAATTCTGTGTTTTTTTTTTTTTTTGGGGGGGGGTTGAATTTTGTTAAGTGGTGTCTAAAAGTTGGAAAGTAAAGTTAATGTTTAATGTTTTACTATTATTTTTTTTTTTTAAGTTAAAATAACTAGTTATAAGATTATTTATTTATTTTTATAATTTTATAATTATTTATTATTTATTTATGACATTATCAATTCAACCATCGGCTTGACCATAAAACCGAGAACCACTCCTTATTCCAATTCTTTGACCGTACTAGTTTTTAAAACTATTTGGTGTATGACATAAAAATTCATATGTTAAATTTGGACAAAAATATTGGTATACATGAACATCATGGTAAAGTTTCAAGAACATGTTTAGTAAAATAAAAAATGGTAATTTTAAATACCAAAGGCTACTTGGTAGAGCCATTAATTTGAGATCTTAATCACACTGGACAAAGAAATATCCAAAATTTATTTATTGCATTGCATTATCAAGGAGAAAGCATCTTCTATGCCTGGCTTGGGTCTAAGTCCGGTGCATTAAAGATTTTTCCATTATCAACAGACTTGAAGTCCATTTTAGATTGATTGCCAAAAAGAAAAATAACATGTTTTATATTTTGTATCAAGTAGTATTTTATTTTAAAACTTGCCTTCTCATGTTGCTTGTGCCATAGCGGTCTTCTTCTTCTTTTTTTTCTTTTTTTTTTTCTAAAGGACAACTTTTTATTTATCATAATTCAAGGTTGATGCATTTTTTAATCATAAAAATACCTAAGGGTGTGAGGTGATCTATACATTTTCTAATGTGTTTGTAATTTGTGCTACACCTCATCACACCCCTAGATATTTTTGTAATTAAAAAATACATCAACCTCGAACTATGATAAATGAAAATTTGTGTTTTTTAGAAAAAAATAAAAATAAAAAAAGCATTTGAGCATGTGTAACATGTGTGCAAAGAGGCTAATTGTATTTACGTACCTATATAAAATTATTTTGTGCATCCCAAGGATTAACAACTAGTAAATATTATATTTATATATCAATTTCTTTTCCAAGTTTGAGCCAACATGTACTGGTCTCCTACAACAACAACAACAATTCTTAACACACACACACACACACACAAAATATTCAGTATTCTCAACCAAAAAAAAAAAAAGAAAAAAACAACAACAATTCTTAGTCCCAAAATTTAGGGTCAGTAAACATGCTTGATTTAGGTTATATATGTTTTATTTTTTGAAAGAATTAAGATCATTTATTAAATATATATATATATATATATATATATATTTTAAATTGCAATCCCATCATTGCTGAGACAGGCTGCAAGTCTCCTTAACGATATCTATATATTACTAAAAGCTGAAACGTAGCGTTTAATATTGCTGTTTTCACGTTACGCCACATCAGTTGTCATGTCATTCTTTTTTTTTTTTTAAATATAATTTGTCCTACAATTTTAAAATGGTTTTTAAAAATTTCAGCCCTATAAATGCAGCTCACTACTTTTTTATTTACTTCCATTATCATCTTATAATAAATCTAGTCCACTACTTATTTATTTACTTCCATCACATCATTATCCTATTTCTTTCCAATTTTTCTCTAATTTTTTTAACATTTACTTATTTTTTTTAATATTTACACTTACTCCAACCGTTCTCCCTCCCTTACCTTTTTATCTCCCCCCATTACCTTTTCATCTCTCTACTACCATTTACTTTAATATCGCTCTTCATATTTCCTTTCATCTTCTCTTATTTTGTCTCTTCTTATTTATATTATTTCACTATAAATTTGTCATTCTCTTCCATTCTCTGCATAATTTTTTCTCATAAAAAAATGTTTTCTCTCTCTCTCTCCCTCTCTCTCTCTCTCTCTCTCTCTCTCTCTCTCTCTCTCTGTTGATTTTTTTTATTTTACTTGCATCTCTGCTTTAGGTTTATAATTCTTAACTAATTTTCATAACTTTTTGGAATCAACGTTTGGTCTGTTTGATGTCATTGATAAATCTTTGTGCGCATGAAATCGAAGGCTATTGGGGAGAGAGATGGCCTCGCTGTTAAAGAAGATTTTGAGGTACTAATGCAACCTAAATTTGCCGCTGCTATCATTGAAGATGATGTAATTGTTACGGTTCATAGCAATTGACGATGCTTAAAGTGTGCATGAAATTAAAGGCTATAGGGGAGAGATGGCCTTGCTGTTAAAGATGATATTAAGTTACTAATGCAACCTGAAATTGCCACTACTATCATTGAAGAGGATGTAATTATTACGGTTCATACCAACTGACCATGAATCATGTATATATCATGTATATGTTGTAAACGAAATAATAATATCACGTATATACCCTTGCAATTCTGCACAATTAATCTCTTTGTTTATGTGTTTCAGTGTTTTTTGAATTTAAAGTATGTCAACAATATTGATTTTATGGGAAAAGTTACATAAAATATTGAGATTTTTTTTATATATTAAAATCTACTAAAAATTCTTTTTAAATATTTAAAACCTTTATATTTTTTATATTACTGACGTGTTTAACAAAAAAATATAAATAGATTATTGATTTTATATATTCATCTTTGGTGGTTTAACATTATATATAATTTTACCTTTACATATTTATCTACGTTAATTTATATGTTTATAACTAAATAATATTATCAATGAAGAATAAAAAAAACCAAAAATAATGTCTATACATATCTATACTATATATAATAATGGAGTTTTGTAATAAATTTTATAAATTTCTTTATGCAATTCTTATAAATTTTAATTTGCAATTCTTACTTTGTTCAACTTTTCATCTTCTTCAATTTTTGTTTTTTTAGTTCAATATTTCATCCCCTCCAATACTTTTATTTTTTTAAATTTTCATTTGATTTTCTTTAGATTTTAAAAAATTTTCCATTATATCTTCTTAAATTCAATAGTTTCACTTCATTCAACCTTTCATCTACTTCCACCCTTTCTCTTCCATCTTAATTTTCATATAAATTTCTTCTTGCGTCATTTACACCTCTCTCCCCAATTTTTTCCAAGTTATCCATGACAAAAAGGTCAATACTCTCTCTCTCTTTCTCCAATTTTGTTTCTCTTTTGGTCGAATTTTTTTTTTTATTATTTCAACCACTTTTTTTTTTTTCTACTAATGGTTCTTTTTGTTATTGCTATATTATTCTTATTATTTATTTATTTCCATCTCAATACTAGAAAAAAAAAATGTAATTCAATTTTGGGATTTCATGATGAATGAATTTGAGTTTTCATGGTCTCAAAACTATTCAAATATATTTTTTCTTTTTCAAAATTGATTTGAATTGAGCATTTGATCATGTTTGTTATAAATTGCTTTATGGTTGCCCTTCTCTAGATTGTAGGAATGTTACTTTCAATATGTTTGCCATAATGTTTTTCTGCCTGATAATTAACTTCAATGTGATGTTTTCCATTTTGGTCTTTATTTATAGTAAGCGTGTTATTCATTTTTATCAAAGATAAATCGTTATTTTTCTCCTTTTCCTATCGTTTTATATGTTGACCTAAATTTCATTTTAATTTTTGTTTTGTTTGTCAATTTCTTGACAGATATCAACAATTAAGCCTTGCAATCACTGAAAGCTTTTTATTCTATTGAAGTTCAGACCAATCAATTGGTAATTATTTTTTTTCTTAGAACCTTTTGAAGGAAAGGGGAATAAATTTTTTGTTTTTCTTAGTGGTGCTTGATAATTTGTTCTATATGGTTCAACACACATTTGCTATATAAGATTTCTCTTTCCTTATATTAATAATTTGTTGTTTATTATTTAATTGGACTGTTTGGTGTCCCAGAAATTGTGGGCCAATGGGAGAGAACACAAAATAGAGTTTGAAGCTTAAATTTTTTTTTTTTTTTTGGTTGTATAGAAATTGGGGTGTAACAATTTAAATATTTTTATCTTAACTTTTTTAAATGAAACTCTAATTCTTCAAAGCACACCAACTTAAGTAGATTGTTGTGTTGTGGCTGGAATTTTTGTGTTTTGGACCTTAGTTGGCCTTTTTGGTTGACGAACAACTTTGGGGATTGTTTATATTTTGAGAAATTGTTTGGGATTTTAGGAGTGAGAAAATTCAAAGAACTGAATTCTTTTAAAATTCCATTAGTATCTAACTTTAAGCTAATTGTTATACGAATGGAGAAACTAATTGGTTCTTGATTCTTGAATATTTATCTATAATATTGTGTACATGAAAAACAATTGGGTTTTTAGTTTTAGATTTTGGATTATGGTACTTTCTTTCAACTACTTGATTTTCTTTTTGGATTTGTCTCCTATTGAAGGTCTAGAATATTGTGTACATGAGTTTTAGACAAAACATAACAATACTCCTATACTTGAGTTTTAAATTTCATATTTTTCTATTTCTTTCCTTATTAAACATAATATGATATAGCTGATGTGATGCAATGAAGATAGGAGCAACTGCTATTTTTGGGGCATAGTAGCTGATACATTATGATAATTTTCCATAACCATTTAAACTTCATGACTTAGAATTCTAATAGCCATCTTCTCTAAGGCAAAAACAATTGGTTGAGTTCAATAAGTTTGCCACTAACTTTGACCACAACATCATGATAATATAAGTGATTCACACACTTACAATTCGTATATGCACTATTTTGATTCTTTGTGGAAATTCAAAACATTGATAAAATGAATGTAATGGCAAGTGAGTGATTTGTATATAGACACGTTGATGAATGTGTGTAGTGGACATGAGTAAAATCAATGGCATGCGTTTGAGAATTTGGTCTTTGATGGAAATTAGTATAAGTGAGGGTCTATTAAATTTTTACCTCTTTATCTACCCACTATTCTCTACTTTACTATCTTTATCTTCCCACTACTCTCTACTTTACTGTCATGCTTCCTTCATCATTTTCTCTGTATTATATTTTGGCTCTTCTTCTCCCCATTTTATTTTGTATAAATCCGATATCATTTCTTCCATTCAATCCATATTTTCCCCACAAAAAAATTGTAAATACTCTCTTTCTCCCTCTCTTGTGGATTTTTGTTCTTTCTCATAATTCTGATTAAAGTTGATGGTTTTTTATTTTTAAATATGTGTTTTGGTTTTTTTTTTTTTTTAATTTCCCAATATAGAGTCTTCTCTCTCCCTTTTAAAGCTTTGGTTGAATTTTGATTTGGGTTAATACTTATTTGATTGGGTTAATACTTAGTTTTTTAGAAATAGGTATTTGAGTTTATGTCAAAACACATTCTACATGGCTATGAATTTGAATATACATACCAATTTTGAGTAATAAATTATACAAAGTATGTCTTTTATTCCTTTTGTTTCATTTTAATTTTTGTTAAGATAAAATTTTAATTTTGTGATGAATTTTTATTATTATGATAATCTCATTATTCCTTAAGAGATGAAAAATTTGAATAATAAATTTGGAACTTATAAAGTTTAATTGTATATCAAATATAACACACTACAACAAAAGTTAGAAAAATATAGTTCATCTTAAAAAAATATTAATCAAACAATCAAAATATAATAGTATGATATATTTGTACTTTGTAGATATAAAAAGGTGAAAAATACTTGTAGAAATTTTTTTAAAAAATAAATAATATTTGAAGTAATTGTTGATATTTATATATTACACCCCACTACAAAATATTTATATATTCTCGCGCAACGCGTGGGTCTGCGGCTAGTTTATTCATAAAAATTGAGCTTGCTGGACCCAATTTTGTTTAGAAGCTCCCCTAGACTTTTATTAAATGTAGATTTGAAATTATAAAATACTATATAAACTGGACCAATGAGATATTAGTGGATGGAAGCAAACCAATGTTCAATTAGTCAAATGAAATTGTGTCAGGATACTGGGAGCCTCTAAAGACATTCCATGTTTAAGACATCAAACTAATAAATAGGAAAGAGACATCACATCACAAACTATAATAAAGCCTCTAAAGACATTATAGTTTAAGTTTAAAAAACATTAAGCTAAAGATCCAAGTTTAAAAAAAAAAAAAAAAAAGACATCACATCCTAGCTATGAAGCACAGGTGTGTTTCAGGATTCGAGTGCGGGTGTGGGACTCGGCAATTTTTGAAAAAGTTGGGTGCGGGTGCGGTGGGGTGTCGTGATTAAAAAATTATTAAAAATATTTTTATTTATATTTTTAATATATTGCTAAACATACTTTTTCACATAATATAAACATATACCAAATTTAAGAGCAATAGTAGATAATAACTAAAACATGATGTTCATAAAGACATAAACTAAATACAACCCACAAGATTGAAACTAAAACATTTCATGATGTTCGGAAATTAGAATACAACTCACAAGTTTGAAACTAAAACAAAATAAAAGATAATCAACAAGACAATCAAAGAAGAGCAAGGGAGAGCTGAAGTGATGCACGGCTGCACAAGCTCAGACCAGAAAGGCAGAGAGTGGGAGAGAGGCAGAGAGGCGCAAGAGGAAAATCAGAAAATGCAAAATGAAGAGGGCTGAACATGTATAGCCATATAGGGTTTCTATTTTTTTTTTTTCCAAACGGTGCATTTTGCACCTTCTTTTTTTTTTTTTTTTTTTTTTTCGGCCAAGCTAAATGGTGCGTTTCACACCTTCTAATATTTTTTTTTGAATTTCAGCTGTATAGGCGGTTGCGCCCGATACGGACCGATTCGGCGCAAATCGGCCCGATTTCGTGCACGTTGGCCCACATTGGCGACATGTTGGTGTGAATAGGCGCGTATCACACCGAGAAAAAAAAAAAAAAAAAAAAAAGGGGGGGGTGACGCGGCACGGACGCACACGCAGCGGCGTCGCCTGCGCGTCCCTGTGTCGAACACGGGTTCGGCAGCCCAAACGTCGCGTCTGTGCTTCCTAGCATCCCAGACATTCTAGCTGCAAACCAATCATGGCATGCATAACTTAAAGTATACTCTCTAGATCATACTAATTACATACTCAATGCACTGAAAGACATTGTCCAAATTATACACAAATGATGCCTCTCCATTGTGCCTCAATAGAATTGACCCATTCTCAAAATGTCAGAGATTCTCTTGGAAGTTCAATTCATCTTCATGATTTTTCTACATTAAAAAAAAAAATTTTAAATGGTTAAAACAGTTTAGTACCATGAAACTAAGAAAAGAGAAGAATTTCAATTTGACCACTACCAATGTTGAGGCCCAATCATCCCCAAACTCAAATTCCTAGGGATCAAAACCCATGCAATGAAAGAGCATCAACGGCACAAACTTCATATTATCATTTTCAGAAACTTCCCTTCCATGTCCAGGTTCCAGTGTAATATTAACTTGAGCACGACAAGTCCTATTTTTGCACTAAATATATGAGAGTTCAATTAGTGTGTAAAACACTAATGAATATTTAGACCCCTAATTTCAAATTAAATTAACACAAGCTTATACCCAAACAATATATGTGCGGAATAATAAGTACAAGCAAAAACCCAAACAAATAAACAACTCTACACCATAATTAATCACAACACAACAACAATTAAAAAGTAAGATAAAGGGTTAGAGATATGCAAATAGAAAGAAAACACTAGCACGTGTTATTGAAGAGAAAATCAAAGAACTCGATGAAAAACCTCTCTACCGCCCTCCAAGCGATGAGCAATAGACCCTCCAAGCCTAATCTACCCAATGCACCTAAGTCCTCCAAGCTTCTCCCTCCAACAAGGTTAAGCCTAACCATATCTTCTTTACCTTTCTGGATTCCGTAATATGCCTATTGCATCAACCAAGTGAATTGGTCATCTCTAAACTGCTTCCCAAGCACCAAAATACCTCCTTATTAATATGAGTATGGTGAGATACTGATTTGGCTAATGAACCTCTTAAGGGTATGTCAATGGAGAAGGTGAGAGTAAGGGAATTTGGAGAATCAAATGTCTAAAATTGTGGATGAGTCAATCTTGGTTTTTTTCTAGGATTTCTCTCTCAAAATTATCTCTAGAAGCTCTTTGCATTTTGTAGGTATAAGGATATTTATAGTAGGGTACGTGAGGAATGTGAAAAGCCATTTTTCTGCAAAACAGGGCATTCTGGCGACTCACTCTCGCGACTAGAACGAGTCGCGAGTTAACTGCTAGACCAAACTATACTTTTTGTCCTATAGTGCTCCATCTGTCGTGATCTTTCAGCTTCCTGCATGCTTCACACATGTGGTACTTTAACGAATTACCAGTCATGGGTCAGTCGTGAGATCTAGTTACGAGACTCATCTTGAATGCACACAACTTGAGTTTCTTCACACTTTCTCACGCACAACTCTTACGTAATTCCTACCTAAATATAGGGTATCTAATTACTAAAATTATAAGCAAATTTGGCACTGAATAAAGTCAACACATGATTGAATGAATTCAACCTTACAATATATGTAGAAAACAAATATTAAAAACAGGTTGGAAACATCAAACATAGGTACTTATATTGGAATGTAAAGAATACAATAGCCTACTCTCAATGGTCAGGTGATAGATGAAAATCATATTACAGTAGCGCAAATAAAGAAAAATATTTCAAATGTTGGAGGCTATGTACTGAAGCTCGCACAAAAGAGACTCACCTTGCAAACTTTTTTTTTCCCCAAAAGACATAGCAATTGTATCCTCACTGATAGTGTTGCATGAGTTGCATCTTATCTAGATGGAAAGCAAAAAATAAAATAACAAAAACTGAGTTAGACGAAATCTCACCCACCATTCATATATATGATAATATTTCCTACATCTACACACACAAAAGAATATATATTTATATATACCTTAAAACGTGTACTCAAAGGTTCGACTGTCTGCACCACCTCGAGGTTGGAACTTACTCCAAACATAGCAACCCAAATTTTCAAGGAAAAAAGCTTGGAGGTGGGATGTTCCATTGCTACAGGAAATGGAAAGCTTTGTTTTGTTGTGTGTTTTGGCTAAGAGGAGACGAGTAGCTGATGAATTGGTTAACACCCTCTACTACATATATATAAAGCTTTGGTATTAAATAGGTAGGTGGGGTTAGAAATGAGTAGTTCTATGACCATAAATTAATTCACAACTTTTGTTACAATTTTACATGGCAAATCATAACTGATTGTCTATCACTTTTATATAGATCCATAACTTTTTTTTTTTCACTGTTCATAATCAAACATATGGATAATTGTGACAAAAATTATAGACCTAAAATTTTTTTTTAGTAGAAATTAATTCTTATTCCTTTTCCAGATTTAGTATCTACTAATAATTTTTATTTTAAAGCAACCTTATTATAAAATATGGTATAGTAGTCTACTTCTACCAAGTTAATATACTAGAGAGGACGAGTGACACTACAAAAAAAAGATTCTATAGCCGTGTTTTTAAAACGTGGCTATAGGCCGATTTGGTCTATTGCCACGTTTTCAACCATGACCTAAAACACGTGACTATAGGCTTGAGGGGTCTATGGCCACATTTTTCTAAACGCAGCTATAGACTAGGACCAATGGCTGCATTTTAAAAACTGCGGCTATAGGAGCAATCTAAAGCCGTGTTTTTAAAACGCGGCCATAGTTGTGGGCTAAAGCCGCGTTTTTAAAGCGCGGCTTCAGCCCATCACTATGGCCGCATTTTTAAAACGCGGCTTTAGCCCATAACTATGGCCGCATTTTGAACGCGGCTATAGACTTTTTAAAAAAATATATATATATTTCATAGGCCAGCTTGTTATTCATGCAAAATTTCAACTTGTTGCATGCAACAATATAACAAGTCGAAATTTCAAAGGAATATGAAGCTGGAATTTTCTCAAACCTGTCACAATTTGAATCAAGCTTTAAAGACTACGGAAAATTATCAACTTTTAAGGAATATGCAGTTCAATACAGCAACAAAATGGTCAATAGCTACTACAACAAAAATGGTTTATTACAATGAAAAAAATCATTGCAATAATATCAAAATTGTTGCAATAGTTTATGTGAAGTGTTGCAATAAAATTTGAGATAATAGGTTTGTACTACAAAAAATTTCGTTGCAATAAACTTTAAATATTTTAATGACAATTTTGATGTAATAATATATTTGATGTTGCACGAAACAATTTACTACTTCGAATATCTTGTAGCAATAGGCTATTATTTCACAAGTTTTATTATAATAGATTGCAAATAATTGAAAAAAATAATTTAGGTCAAGTTATTGCAATGATATCTTCATTGTAATAGATAATTTTTTCATATTTTTCATTAAAAATATATTGTAAAATAATTAGTATTAGATTATTGTAATAATATATTCATTGTTGCTTCATGTTTATCATTACAATAGATTATAAAATAATTGATATTTAGTTATTGCAATGATATATTTGTTGCAATAAGCTGTCACTTTGAAATTTTTATTGTAATAAATTGCAAAATAATTGGTATCAAGTTATTACAATGATTTCTTCAATTTAAGTTATTGCAAAAAAATTTCTTAATGCAATTTAGTATTAAAGCCTTTATTGCAACCGAAAATTATAAGTTATTGCAACTATTATTATTATTATTATTATTATTATTATTATTATTATTATTATTATTATTATTATATATTAAGATAGATTCAGAAAATTAGTTTTTTTTTTGTCAAAATACTCCTAAATTAATTAACCAACAACTTAAAAATTGGTTTAAAATAGTAAATTGGCAAAAGAAAGTTAGTTATTTCTTTGTTTACTGTAAAAAATAACCCTAACTAAAACTTAAAAATGGGGTTAAAATAGTAAATTAACAAAAGGCAAAAATGCAAAACTGACCCTTTAATTTTCAATTTTTTTCATTTCAGTCCTCTAACTTTCAGTTTTGTCAATTTAGTCATTTAACTTTCAATTTTTGTCAATTCAGGGCTCCGTTACAACTCAGTTAGTGTTGCCGTTAGAATACTAAAATGACGCCGTTTTGCATGTGTTTTTTTTTTTAAAAAAAAATTTTTGAAATTAAAATAAGAAAAATTTAGAAAAATAAAAAATAAAACATGCGTCATTTTTGTTCCCCTTCCCCTGAATCAAAACAAAACAAATGCCCAAATCCCTAACCCATGTAACCTTGAGAGAGAGAGAGAGAGAGAGAGAGAGGACCTTCAGATTCAGCAATGGAGAAGTTTCAAGTAGACTAATTGGCTGATCCAAAGCACTGTATGCAGCTTCTGAAATGGCCGAAGCAAATAATGAACCAATAGGCTGACCACCTACTACATCATCGGCATCAACACTCTCACCAAAATCATGAATGCCGCTATTTGGAATATATGTGTCCTTATTAATGTTATAAGAGAACTGAATAATTTGATTCCCATATGCATTTCTCATTGTTCCATCATATGCAGTGTACAAATCACGCATTAAGAACATAAGTAGTCGGTTTAAAGTCCTAAGGAGATCTGCATTGTCACTGAAAGAACTATCTCGACTTGTGACTGAATGAACAAAACATTCTTAAGGATTCAAGCCTATCAGAAAGAGATTTTTAATTACAGCATATGGGATGTACTTAGGATGTCCAGGACTATTATCAACCATCTAGAGTGAATCATGGCAAGCAAAGGCGACAAGGTCTAGAGTAGGGGTGGCGAGGTTCCTCGCCGCTGGTGAACTCAGTCTCTATCTCTCTCTCTCTCTCTCAAACCGGCTCACTTTCTCTCTCTCTCAATGTTAGATGGGTTAGGGATTTGGGCATTTTGATTCAGGAAGGGGAATGATGACATCGTTCCCCTTTATGTTGTTTTCTTTTTTTTCCCAGATCTTTCTTATTTTAATTCCGCGTTAAAAAAAAAAACATGCAAAACGGCACCGTTTTGGTGGTTCTAATGGTAGCACTAATTGAGTTGTAACGGAACCCCGAATTGACAAAAATTGAAAGTTAGAGGGCTGAATTGACAAAACTGAAAGTTAGAGGACTGAAATGAAAAAGAGTGAAAGTTAGAGGGTCAGTTTTGTATTTTTGCCTTGACAAAAATAATAAATTCCTACTTCTACATTGAAATGCCTTCTTGCTTCTAATAAACTCCTTATTTTACGTTGATTTAAATTCTCACTTCTACTCACTAACTCCCTACAAAATAGGATTACTCTTTTGTTAGTTTTAAAACTCTTCTAATCCTTAAATTTTTACTTCATCACGATGTATTTGTTTCTTCTGTCCCCCTTTTTTTTAACTTTTTTTTTTGAATTTCATTACTCCATTTTTTTTTTCCCCAAATCTCTTCTTTTTTATTAAAAAAACTCCTACTATAAAACCGGTACTATAACTTCTAGCCATCCTTATCATCTCAACATCTCTACTAAAAAACAGTTACTACTATGTAATTTCTCACGGTTTTATTTTTGCTTTTCACTTTTTCACTCACGATCTCCTTATTATCATTGACCTCCACATTTGTTAGTTCGTTTTATATTTATCTTATATTTGTGAAGGCCAAGTTTCATTCTCATCATTCTTTTTCCCTATAAATTTTTTTGACAATTTGTTCAATTTGTGCTTTTCAATGGTTATTTTTTAAAATTAAGCCAAACTTTAGCAACTAATTGATGACTTCACTGGATTTGATGTTAGGGACAAATTTTAAGAGGTCTGGAATTGAGATTGGCAAATGCAATCAAGACTCAAACCATTCATTGAGCAATCAGGTATCTTCCAAAATTCTTGGTAGTATTGATTTATGCATTTATGGGGGAAATAATTTCTTCATTACACCCTTAGTTTTTTTTTTTTTTTTTTTTTTTTTTTTTTTTTTGGTGATTGGAAAAGGTAGAAATCTCAAATTATAACAAATGCAAATTATTAATCTTTACCAAAAAAATAGAAGAGTCTTTGAGCACGTGTATGAGCGCGTGCTCAGAGGCTAGTTATTATTATTATTATTATTATTATTATTATTATTATTATTATTGCAACAACTTTTATTATTGAAAATGTGATATTATGTTTAATACCACTATGCTAATTTGGTTGTATTAACACTTGACGTAAGAGATTTATTTTGATGTAGTGAGCTGATAATATTTATTGAGCACTAATGCTTTATACCTTAAGGGGAGCTCCTGGGGGCCTGGGATTTCCTTTTCCTGTGCTTCCTTTGGTTATGGAAAAGGACCTTTTAGATTTTCATGAGCTTTATGAGCTCAATAACATATGTTTTATGATTGAAAAATTGAAACTAAATTCTTCATATCTAGGGTTGGCAATTGAGTATAAAGTTTTTATATGTAAAATTGTTTTTTCTTTGTTAAAGTATCTGTTTAGCAATTCACCCCTCCCCCTCCCCCCCCCCCCCCCCCCAAAAAGCACTTGATTAGCAATTTGAATTATTTTAATTGCATATGGCTAAATAGTTACATGTCCTCTTACTGTGATTTTTTTTTTTAGCCTATAAATCATTTGATAAAAATAAAAAATCCAGTGAGAAAGAGAGAGGGAGAGAGATAAACATGAAATAAGTGTGTGTAGAATGAGACCTATATCACTAGCTTTGTTGCACTATGTACTTCGTAGATGTATATTTTAAGTTTATATAGATTAGATTTTGAGAATCACCTATTTTAGTCCTTCAAATTTACAGATTAAAACATGTTCAAAGAATTCAAAAAACTCACTTGTACTTCACCAAAAAACAAAGAAAATCACAATCAAATCTCAAAACATTTGAATAGTTCATTTTTATGGGATATATAAATAGTTCGAACTTGATCCTTGCATCAACCTCACATGTTCATGTCGGTAATACTACACGTGACACGCCTCATCAACTTTGACTATACGATGATAAAAGATCTGCAGTTTAGTAGTATTAGCTAATTTTCCCAACATGTAGAATTTGGGTTTGTATCCCTTATCCTCACATATACCACTTACATTTATTATAAGCTCCCCATTTCATTTAGTGATAAAACAAGTTTTAACATTTTTAATATGAATAAAAGAGTTAAAAGATCCATTTCTTTTCCTCTCCTTTTATATCCTTCACTATGTTTTTCAAGGAGCTGAGGCTGAGACTGCGATTGGCAATGGGATTATTTGTGTGGGTAGGATCAAAAGTGATTTGTGGAAAGATATGAGATTGAGTGCAAGTGGTGGAAAGGACTGCAGCTTGGTTTGGGTTAGGGTTGGGATTCTTTGCGAAATGGGTGGCTTTAAGAGGGTTCAATATCATGAAGAAATTGACAAAGTAGAAGAGAACAATCATGCCAATACAATTTGCTTTCTAACCGGAAACAAAAATTCAAAATTTTCTCAAACTCGGTAGCTACAATAAGCTTGGCAAAACCGGAGAATATAATTAGCCCAAGACAAATACCATTTCTCACGTATACTTGAAGTAAATCAATAAAACAAATTAGACACGCAAATTGTTGAGTATTATATCATATCATGTCAATTAGCCCTCTTCCTCTTCTTTGACTTCTTTGCACGAGATTTTACTTTTGTCTTTGATATATTTGGAGGCGGTTTCTGCTTCTTGCTTTGATGCCTTGGAGGCACTAGCTTCTCATCGTCATCCTCCCAAGCGGAGAGGGTATCACTAGCAGACTCTTCTTCATCAGAACTGAGTACCAACTCTTCTACAACATCTTCATCCACAGCTACCGTGTTGTGCTCTTCCATCTTTCTCTTCTTTTTCTTCTGCTTGATTTCTTTAGGCTTCTTGGTCCTGCGAATCAATAGTAGAATGATAAATAACAATACCACCAAAGAAAAAAAAATGCAAGTCAGATGAACATACTTGGAATCACCTCCCGGTAACCAGGAAGAATTAAAGACAGAAGCACCTTCCTCATTCCAGGCATCATCCTCTTCATCACTTTCTGATATTTTTTTCTCGAAGACAGATGAGTGCTCGCCAACAAGAACACTGAAACCACATGCACATTAGAAAATTGCAACCTAAAACATGCAATCATGAATACAGTAAAGCCTACTAAACAACACAGAGATAAACCTGGATTCCGTCAACATATCGTTTCTTTGCTTTGCCCTTTGGCGTAGAGTTAAGACATACTGTGACAAAGGGCTAGCCTCTGACTTCTTTTCATCCTATGACAAGACATAATGTTTTTCAGTTTCTCTGAGACATTAAACTGAAAGAAAACAAAGCACTCAAGAAATCCAAGGCAACAAACTTATACCACAAATATCTTAATAACAGCTCAATTCATTGAATTGCAATTTTCAATCATGGAGAGCCCTTTATTAAATATTAATTAACCATTGTGCTAAAACCCCAAAGGCGGCATTACTCAACAGTTGATGAGCTCAAAAAACAAAAATCAAAGGCCATATACATAAAAGACCTGTGTAGTAGATCATACATACATACATATATATATATATACACATACATACATATATATATATAAACCAAACAAAAACAAACAACTTTCACTCTTGACAGTTGACTCATAAGTAACCAAAAAAAGCTTCCAACTTGTTTCTTCCAATTCAAACCACATGTTAGCCAAATCAAACTAAAATGATGAAATAATAAAAGTTGCCAATATTAGAGAACTTAACAATCTGATCAACGATGTATAAAAAAAAACAATCTGATCAACTAAAGCATTGGTATTGCAACCCATCAAAATTCAGAGAAACTCATAACATACAGTACTCAGGCCATCCTATAAAAAAATCAAATGCAGAATGCAACATATAATCTATATGAATGATAAAATTCAGCAAAGAGAATGGGATCAGAAATTTTTGCACACCTCAAGAAAAGACATTGCTGCAGGATCATTCGGGAGAAAAGAAATAGACATACGCCTTTCATTTGTAAACTCAGAACTAGCCTCAATCTGAGATGTGGAAGAGCATACGTTAGTTATGTGTACTACAAGCTTTGCTACTTGTAGAAGAAGAATTCATCTAAAAAGAAAACAGAGATATAACAAGAGCATAAACATTTTTCAGCAATCCACTTTTTCAAACTCTAAAGGTCAGATGGTGCACAGGCGATTACAAGTCTGATAGATATCCATTAATTACATGCACCACTAGCTTTGCTACATGTAACAGATAAATTCATTCACAATAAAAAAGAAAAAATAAATGAGGTTAAATTTTTTTTCAAGCATTCCCCTTGGACACACTATAAGATAAGGAGGAAGATATCTGTTGACCACTCTAATCAATTACCTGATTGATAAGCTGCCTCATTTCTTTCCTAAACCGCTCAACTTTGGTAGATTTACAAAAGCTACGCAACCGGACTAGTGGGATAAAAGACAGTTCAAAGAACCAACAGAATAGCTCCATTGAGCTAAATGTTCAGCTAGCTCCACAGCCACAGAAAAAACACATGCCTCCTGAAATGCCCGTGTCTTCAGGGTTGGCTTGCTTACCTGGCATAGAAAATTTTCCAAACTCACATCAACAATATAGCTGTAAAGCACAATTGACACACAAAATATCCACGCATAGAAGTACCTTGAGTATAGTACGCAAATCAACAGCTTTGCCAACACCTCCAGTGGGGTGCCTATTTAGTTCTTTCATTTCCAGCATGTCCAAAAGGAGCATAGAAACAGGTATGAATGTACCGGTAGCAGCAGCAATTCGGTTAAGTATTTTAACGCACCTCAATCTAAGGGGAAAGTATCTCGCAGTTGGAACCAGACGTGCTATCCCAGAAATTATTTGGGTCAGAGGATAAGCAAGGGGACTAAAGTCAGCTTCTGAGCTGTAGGCGCATATAGCTCCAGTCCAAAGTTCAAGGCAGTTAATGAACTTCCACTCATATACCTTCCGGAATGCCTCCTATAGAACACAGTTAAAAATCAGAGAATTGAAGTACTTGGAAAACACAACCAACAGTGTCTCAAGAAAGTACTAAATATGATTCAACCATTGTAAAATGGTACAGCGTCAGGTAATTTTAAGGCAATGGACAATAATTCTAAGATTGCAAATTTGCAGCTTTAACACAAGATTATAATTGCAATCTCAATAGTGCCAAAAGGGAAAACTTTGAGAGAAAGTTATGGACAAAATTTAATCCATGTAGGAATCAAACGTAGCCTGAGTCCACATCTATAAATAAATAAATTCACCACAGCTTCAGAGTTCATCGCCTCTTCTTAACAGTGTTTGTGTGTCCCACTCCCAGACAAGAACACCAGAGTTCATCACCTCTATTTCTAACTGCACCAATATCCCAACTCTTAAGGTATACTCTTCCTTCAATTCTACACTAATTACAATTTTTTTTAGTCTTATTTAATATGTTTGAGTATAGTTTAATTATGAAAAAAAGAAGAAGATATTTCTGATCAAATTAGTAGTTTAAAAATATTTATGCATAATACATATTTAATTTATTTGGAATCTGTTTCGAGAAAATAAAATTAAATTTAATCGACATTCGTTGATGGGTTTTAATCTCATTTATACAAACATGTTTATTAAATTCTTTCATTGGAAAAACTTGTAAGCAAGTCAAGGGTCCTTTAATTGTGTAGGGAAGTTTGTATCAAATTGTCGTAGCCACCAGTCTTGACAAGAAGGAAGCTTTGAACATTATAGTGCACAAGATGGAGGTGGTGGAAGACAAAATATCTGAATTGCCAGAGCCTCTTCTACATTACATTTTGTCTTTCCTTCCCATTAAACAAGTTGTTCAATCCAGTACATTGTCCAAGAAATGGAATCATGTCTGTTCTACAATCCCAGTTCTAGAATTTGATAAATCCTTCTTCGAGTCAAAGTTGTGGTGTCAAGACACTAAGGAAACTTGCGAAATCCAGAGAAAGAGGGTGGAGTTATATCACT
The DNA here is from genome assembly GCA_032878915.1 of Castanopsis chinensis. Lineage (NCBI taxonomy): Eukaryota > Viridiplantae > Streptophyta > Magnoliopsida > Fagales > Fagaceae > Castanopsis > Castanopsis chinensis. Next base: position 4,215,774 of record JAVQMG010000105.1, read on the forward strand.
TTGTGGAGCAAAATTTACTAAGCTGTCGTAGGCAAGGGCTAAGTATAAAGAAGTTTACACTTGCAGTGTACTTGAGTACACCGAAATCAGTGTCTCGTGTGGACCGGTGGATTGAATATGTAGTCAAGAGTGATGTTGAAGAGCTTAATCTTGACTTTCAACCATTTAAATGGAAGTGGAAGAGGTATTATCCCTTGCCTCAGAATATTCTACTTGCAGAATCAATAACTGTGTTGAGGTTAAAGGCATGTAGGTTGGATTCATACTTTGGTGATATAAACTTATCCTCTTTGAAAATTTTGTCTTTATATGAAGTGGGTACAAATGATCAAATTATCCAAAATCTAGTTGCCGGGTGTCCTGTGATAGAAGACATAGGAATTGAAGACTGTCGTGGGTTGAAATGTATACAGTTCTCTGGTCTTCCTAAAGTCAAAGCAATTGAGTTGAAAAGCAATAAAGGTGTTGAGACAGTTGAATTAGAAGCATCAAATATTTATCATGTACATATCCAACAGTTTGAAGCATCCAAGATCAACCTGGTGCCCTGTAAAAATCTGAAGTTATTAATGCTAGGAAAACTGCGCATAACAGACAGCTGCTTCAATTACCATATTTCTCAACTTCCTCTCATCGAGTACTTGTCCGTATATTGGTGTGATAAGTTGGAAAGTATTAAGATTTCAAGTCATTGTCTTAAGACATTACACATATTGAAATGCGACAAGCTGGTTGAAGTCGAGATTAACACTCCTAAGTTATGTAAACTTTCATATCTTGGTGGTAATACAATATCCTTTTCAGTGACTGCTTTGGCTTATGTGTCAAAAGCTACCTACCAGATGTTGCACTCCGATGCTCCTTGGAATGTTAAAAAGATTGAATTGCTTGCAAATTTGAGTAATTCCAAATTATTGGAGTTGCTAAATATTAGCTCCACGAAGGTATTTTTTTTTTTTTTTCCTTTCAGTTGATTCTTTTTGTTTCTTTTTCATATCATTGTTCATAATTTATTCATGTGCTTTAAAGTTGTAATCCGAATTTTTCTTTGTAAAGGATATGGTTATACCAAAGGAATTGAGAGACATAGTATCATCCCCATCATATAAAGTCAAGCAGTTGAAGGTAGGGATATCGAAGTCATTTACTACACATGAATTCACTGAACTTGTGGATAGCTTGCTCTGGATTTCTCCTCGTCTAGAGCTTTTGCTAATAGCACATGGGGAATGGATTGACAAGAATTGGTATCGTGAGACCATATCTTTCAAGGTATTACGAATATTAATTTCCTTAGAATTTATAAATTTGCTTCATATATTTCACTTCTAGGGATGGTAAATAAATTTTAACTCTTAAAAAAGCTATTAATGTAAAATCATTCAAGTACTCATGCTAGGGGAGACTCCTTTTCTTGTAGTGGATCCTCTTGCTGTTATTAAGTTGTTAGTAAAGATTTTATTTTATTTGTGTGTGTGTGTAATCAGCCATGATGTACATGTATTTTGTATGAAATCTTATTAGAATCATTTGAACTTTTTTTGTATTGAATGCAAAAGACTAGGTTTAATGTAAACAGTATTTATAGAGGCTCATGATATATTTGAAATTATGAAGAATAAAATGAAAAAGGAAAAAGTTAAAAGGCACAAAAAAATAGTATAAATGAAATTTATTAACAAACAAGAAGAAAACCACCATCAAATTATAAATGTACTAGAACGTATCAAAAACTTATCAAGACTTCACAGGTTTTCTATAAAGTAACATGGTGTCCAATTGCTCTTAAATCTTCAACTTTGAGTTGCACTTTAGTCACAACCATATATGATTTTCTCAATAGTTCAAGAAAGTATACAACAAATTGGTGACAACAAATTGGTTCATCTGTGTGTATTGATTTAGGATAAAAAGCATAATTTAGCACATTGTGATGAGACTAATTAGCTCTTTTTTTAAAAAAATATTGTTTTGAAACGTACTAGGACTTACTTAAGTATGGAAAAAGGAGATATAAAAGGTTGTCTTAGTTGGGACCTTTGGAATTTGTACAATTTACAATATAATCTGATAATCAGATACTACTGCTAGTATGTCCTAGATAATAACATCAACCAGCCAATCACAACAGCCATCAGCATTTGGCCCCCTATCATTGCGATGGCCTGTTTAACTTTTTTTTCCTCTTATGCTTTGTTTGTTTCTAGGTTAATTATTTTTTAAAAATGACTCATTTTCCAAAAAGTATTTTTTGGAAAAGTATTTCATTTTCCTATGTTTGGTAGTGACTTCAAAATGAGGTAGAGTGTTTTTTCATTAGTTTCCATATTGCTTCTTAACTTCCTTTAGTTAGCATGGTGTCAGATAGAGTTGTTTTCCTGAAAATTTTAATAGAAAGCAGTCTCTAAAAAGTAGTTTTTAATAAGGTTTTCCGTTGACCAAAGATAGTTTTCCTTTGAATTATTTTTTCGGATGTTACCAAACTCAGGAAAACATGGAAAACTATCTTCACATAAAATTTTCCATCCAAACAAATGAAGTGTAGAGTTCTTAAAATACCACAAATGCGTGAACACACACACACACACTTATATATATATATATATATATATATATATCTCCTCATCTGTTGGTGAAGAGGAGGGAGCATTTAGAAGTAAACTCCTATTGTTCTTAGTGCTATGCTAGATTCCTAACCCGCTAAATTAGGTCCCTGACTTGGTTTTTGCTAGCTAGATCCCTCATTAAAGGTTTGTACATATACAGAAGGGAAGATTAGCTTATTGCTCTTTGGGTTTTTCCCTAGTTAGATCTGCCACTGAATGTTTGTGCAGAGAGAAAGAAGGATAATCTCAAAGAGTAGAAATCTGCTCCATTTTAGTGAGAAAAGTAAAATCGACAACTTAAAGAGCTTAGAATGCATAGCTAGAGCAAATCATTTCTATAAATTAGGAAAAGGAAGTGGCTTTTTCTTTTGTCTAAAAATAATAATTATGGAGAAAATTCTTCTCTTGAATCAGGATTATAATTATATTTAGTTTCTTATTTCCTTTATTGTAATATGTTTTGTGTGCGGTTTTTTAATTATTAGAGCATTGGTTATAACAACTAAGAGTTAATTGGCCTTTAATTATCTAAAGAAAGAAAATTTAATTGGCCTAACTAAAGTTGTTCTAAGTTACATATGAATCAAAAGAAGATTTTGATAATATACTTCTATTATTTTCTTTACTTTTCTTGTAAGGTTATACATGTCGTATATATACATCTCCTAGTAGGGGAACTATTTCTATAATTCCATGGAATAGATGCTTGAGTTACATTCATGCTATTTCAATACTAGTGCATTTATGTAATATTCTTCTTATTAGAAGAATGGCGGTCACTACTATCATAATTTCATTGCTAATACATTTTTTTTTTTCAAATTTGCGCCTGAGAGCATATTGTGTCAAATTTTGAGACCTTTTTTTTTTCTTGATTGGAAGAATGGAGATTGAGATGATGTCCAGTCTTCTTTTTCTTTTGCTTGGTTTTAACTGTGTTGCTAACTCTTTGCTTGATTTCAGTTCTCCTATGAAATGCCCATTCTTAGAGGGGAGAATTATAGTTGTTGCAAATTCCTTCCAGATCCATGTTGGAGGCATTGCTTAAAGAGTGTCACGATTGAGAGTTGTAGAGCACCTGCAAATGTAGAGACTGTGAAGGCAGATAAAGAAATTCTATAGAAGTACTCTTATGAGAATGCAAAGATCCTGGAGAGCTTCCAATTCAATCCTAAAGTTGAATGACAAAAATTTTAAAGTATCGTTTAAGAGAATGTAGGTATTTTAAGTTGAATGACAGAGAGAATGGAGACTGGGATAATGTCCAGTTCCATCATCTGTAGACATCACCTCTGTCTATGCCTAGAGTGCCTGGCCTGACTTGAGGTTTTAAGTTGTGATGTGAGACAAAATATACGGTTTAATTTATTGTTTATTGATTTTGATATTTTCATGCAACTTTTGAAGTTTTAGATTATGGTTGATATTTTCTTAATTTTAGATGTTATTAATACTTTCTAGACAAATTACCTTTTCTACTATCTATCTATAAATCTATATATAAAAAGAGCGAATGCGCATAGTTACAGTGTCTTTTGGTTTGTTTAGTTGACGTTGTAGCTATAGTAGCTATAGTTTTTTTTTTTTTTTTCTTTCAGCCATTGGTTTGTGCTTTTTTTTTCTTTTCCTTTTTAAATATTTATATGAGTTGGCATATATATTTTTATACTGACACAACAAATTTTACAATATTTTCACAATTATTGAGATGTCAATTTCTTATAGGTGTAAACAAGATAATAAAATATGAGACTGTGATAAATCTTTATGTATTTAGGTTTATTCTTTTTGTTCATTTTTTTATGATGTCGATATATTTAAGTTCCTTTTGGTTTTAATTTTTATATAATTTATGTTTCTTGTTGAACCCCTTAAAAAATAATCTTAAGAGTCATGATTGCCTGATTTAACCTACTTGGATAGTTGGACCATATTATATCTGAGACACAACATGTAGCTTTATCCTTGACTTGGCGTAGATTCACACATTTACAAAGTTTAAGCCCTTTTGTAGTTGTACTATAATTATGTAATGTATTATAAACTCGGTTTAAAATACTAGTATTACCATTTTCGTCTATATTCTAATAAGTATTACTATTTCCTCAAAAAAAAACAAGAAAAAATTACTATCTTATGCCATAGAGGAGAGAGTTATTGATGCTTATAACTTGATTTTGTGGATGGAAGATCTTTGCTTACCATCACATTTGTTTGGGTCCACCACAGATATAATTTTTTGTAATACACCAATCACAATATATTATATCAGTGGTTATAAAAATAAAAAATAAAAGAAGAAGAAGAAGAAGAAGAAGAGGAGGAGGAGGCAAAGAGGCTGTCTTGTAATATTAATCCTTTATATTGTATATTGAAGGGGTTTGGAAGTTTTTGATGGTTTACTCGGTTGGAGGGGTTTGTTTTTGATGGTTTACTAGTGAATTTATTTATAAATAACTAAACTCACAACAACATTGATATCTATTCTTCCTATATAACAGTGTTTGTATTTGAAGTTTCTTTTTGATGTCCCAGACAAGCCCCCAGAGTTCATCGCTTTGATTTCTAACTTCACCAATATCCCAACTCTTAAGGTATGCTCTTTTCCTTCATTTCTACTCTAATTACAGCTTTCTTTAATTTAATTTTTTAAAATATGTTCGAGTATAGTTTAATTATGAAAAAAAGGGATATTTCTGATCAAACCAGTAGTTAAAAATATTTATGCATGATACATGTTTAATTTAATCTGAATCTGTTGATAAGTTTTAATCTCATATTTTCAATCGAGTTTGTTAGATTCTTTCATTGGAAAAACTTGTAAGCAAGTCAAGGGTCCTTTGTGTAGGGAAGTTGGATCACATTATGGACAAAATATCTGAATTGCCTGAGGCTCTTCTACACCACATTCTGTCTTTCCTTCCTATTAAACAAGTTGTTCAATCTAGTACGTTGTCCAAGAGATGGAATTATGTCTGGTCTACAATCCCAGTTCTAGAATTTGATAAATCCCTCTTCGAGTCAAAGTTGTGGTGTCGAGACACTAAGAAAACTTGCGAAATCCAGAGAAAGAGGGTGGAGTTATATCACTTTGTAGAGCAAAATTTACAAAGCCGCTGTAGGCAAGGGCTAAGTATAAAGAAGTTTACACTTTCAGTGCACTTGAGTAGACCGAAATCAGTGTCTCGTGTGGACCGTTGGATTGAATGTGTAGTCAAGAGTGATGTTCTTGACTTTCAAAAATCTGAAAGGAAGTGGAAGAGGTTTTATCCCTTGCCTCAGAATATTCTACTTGCAAAATCAGTAACTGTGTTGAGGTTAAAGGCACGTAGGCTGGAGTCATACTTTGGTGATATAATCTTATCCTCTTTGAAAATTTTGTCTTTATATAAAGTGAGTACAAATGATCAAATTATCCAAAATCTAGTTGCCGGGTGTCCTGTGATAGAAGACATAGGAATTGAAGACTGTTGTGGGTTGAAAAGTATACAGTTCTCTGGTCTTCCTAAAGTCAAGGCAATTGAGTTGAAATACAATAAAGGTGTTGAGACAGTTGAATTAGAAGCATCAAATAGTTATCATGTACAAATCCAACAGTTTGAAGCATCCAAGATCAACCTGGTGCCCTGTAAAAAACTGAAGTTATTAAAGCTAGGAAAACTGCACATAACAGACAGCCGCTTCAATTACCATATTTCTCAACTTCCGCTCATTGAGTACTTGTCCGTATATTGGTGTGATAAGTTGGAAAGTATTAAGATTTCAAGTCATCGTCTTAAGACATTACACATATTGAAATGCGACAAGCTGGTTGAAGTCGAGATTAACACTCCTAAGTTCTGTAAACTTGCATATCTTGGTGGTAATACAATATCATTTTCAGTGACTGCTTTGGCTTATTTGCCAAAAGCTACCTACCAGATGTTGCACTCCGATGCTCCTTGAACTGTTAAAAAGATTGAATTGCTTGCAAATTTGAGTAATTCCAAATTATTGAAGTTGCTAAATATTAAATTCACCAAGGTATTTTTTTTCTTTGCTTTAGTTGATTCTTTTTGTTTCCTTTTCATATCATTGATTCATTGTTCATAATTTATTCATGTGTTTTAAAGTTGTATCAGAATTTTTCTTTGTAAAGAATATGGTTATACCAAAGGAATTGAGAGACATAGTATCATCCCCATTATATAAAGTCAAGCAGTTGAAGGTAGAGATATCGAAGTCATTTACTACACATGAATTTATTGAACTTGTGGATAGCTTGCTCTGGATATCTCCTCTTCTAGAGCTTTTGTTAAGTAAATATGGGAAGTGGATAGACGAAGATAAGTGTTACGAGACCATATCTTTCAAGGTACTACGGATATTAATTTCCTCAAAATTTATAAATTCGCTTCATATATTCTCACTTCTACGGATGGTAAATAAATTTGAACTCTTAAAAAAGTTAGCAGTGTAAAATCATTCATGTACTCATGCCGGAGACTTCTTTTCTTGTAGTGGATCCTCTTGCTGTTATTAAGCTATTGGTAAAGATTAGACTTTATTTTATTTTATTTGTGCATGTGTATGTGTGTGTGTAATTAATTCATTTGTGCGTGTGTGTGTGTGTGTAATCAGCCATGATTTACATGTATTGCATATGAGATTCTATTAGAATCATTTAAACTTTTTTTGTATTGAATGCAAAAGACTAAGTTTAATGTTATTGTTAGCAGTAGATACAGAGGTTCATGTACCGGCATATATATGAAGAATAAAATAAAAAAGTGAAAAGGCACAAAAAAATAGTATTAATGAAATTTATTAGCAAAAAAAAAAGAAAATAGAAAAGGACACCATCAAAATATAAATGCACTAGAACATATGAAAAAATTCTCAAGACTTTACTGGTTTTCTATCAAGTAACATGGTATCGAATTGCTCTTAAATCTTCAACTTTGACTCACTCTTTAGTCACAGCCATTTATGATTTTCTCAATAGTTCAAAAAAGAATATGAACTCACAGTTCCTGCACAAAGGATTTTACCGCTTGTCCATGACCATATATATATTCTGAAAGCTAACTTAACAAGACACAAGTGCAATCTGTAACAACAAATTGGTTAATCTTTGTGTATTGATTCAGGACAAAAACCATAATTAAGCACACTTTGATGAGATTAATTAGCTCTATTTTATATCTTTTTTAAGGGTGCTAGGATTCATTTAAGTATGGAAAAAAGACCTATGGAAGGTGGTCTTAGTTGGGACCTTTGGAATTTGGACAATTTGATATAATCTAATATGCTGTGTCCAACTTTTACTATTGCTCTTTGTAATTTAGAATCAGATACTAATACTGTTAGTTTGGCCTAGAAAACAGCATCAACCAGCCAATCACAACTGCAATCAGCATATGGCCCCCTTCTATTGCCATGGCCTGTTCAACCTTTTTCCTTATTTCCTTTTTTGTCATAAATTTTGTGTGCAGTTCTTTAATAATTAGAGTATTGGTTATATCATCAAGTAAGAATTCATTGGCCTTTAATTATCTAAAGAAAGAAAATTTAGTTGGCCTAACAAAAGGTTTACCAAGTTGTATCGAATCAAAAGAAGACTGTAATAATTGTACTTCTATTATTATCTTTACTTTTCTTGTAAGGTTGTACGTGTCGTATACATATCCTAGTGGGGGTATTTCTATAGTTCTGAGGAATTGATGGTTAAAGTTACATTCTTTGTAGTTCAATACTAGAGCATTGATGAAATATTCTTCTTAATAGAAGAATGGTCACTTCTATCATAATTTTTTTTTTCAGTTTTGTGCCTTGGAGTAATGAATCAACTTTTTGTGACTTCTTTTAATTTTCTTGATTGGACAAATGGAGATTGAGATGATGTCCATGTCTTCTTTTTCTTTTGCTTGGTTTAACAGTGTTGCTAATTCTTTGCTTGATTTCAGTTCTCCTACGAAAAGCCCATTCTTGGAGGGGAGAATTCTAGTTGTTGCAAATTCCTACAAGTTCCTAGTTGGAGGCATTGCTCAAAGAGCATCACGATAGAGAACTTTAGAGCATTCACAAATGCAGAGACTCTAAAGGCAGATGAAGAATTTCTAGAGAAGTACTTTTATGAGAATGCAAAGTTCTTGGAGAGCTTCCAATTCATTCCTAGAGCTGTTGCTTAAACAAAAATTTGAAAGTATCCTTTTAGAGAATGTAGGAATTTTAAGTTGAATGATTGAGAGAATGGAGACTGATATGATGTCCACTTCTGTCATCTGTAAACATCATCTTTGTCTATGCCTAGAGTGCCTGGCCTGATCACTTGAGGATTACTTTTAAGTTGTGATGTAAGACAAACTATACAGTTTAAATTATTGTTTGATTTTGATATTTTCATGCAGTTTTCTAACTTTTAGGTTATGATTGATATTTCCATAATTTTAGTTTTTTTTTAATATTTTCTAGTCAAATTAGAGTCTTTTCTACTAACTTTTTATATAAGAAAGCGTGAAGAGCTTCATCTACAGTAGTTTGGTGTGGTCAAATTTTATCCTTTTGTTGAGCCCAAACAGTGAGTTTGGATGAGAAAGGCAAAACTTTAAATGGTGTCTACTTATATATGAAATACATCGTTTGACAATTTATAAAGGAATAACATATTCTGTGTTTTTTTTTTTTTTTTTTGGGGTTGAATTTTGTTAAGTGGTGTCTAAAAGTTGGAAAGTAAAGTTAATGTTTAATGTTTTACTATTTTTTTTTTAAAGTTAAAATGACTATTTATAAGATTATTTATTTATTTTTATAATTTTATAATTATTTATTATTTATTTATGACATTATCAGTTCAACCATCGGCCTGACCATAAAACCGAGAACCACTCCTTATTCCAATTCTTTGACCGTACTAGTTTTTAAAACTATTTGGTTTATGACATAAAAATTCATATGTTAAATTTGGACAAAAATATTGGTATACATGAACATGATGGTAAAGTTTCAAGAACATGTTTAGTAAAATCAAAAATGGTAATTTTAAATACCAAAGGCTACTTGGTAGAGCCATTAATTTGAGATCTCAATCACACTGGACAAAGAAATATCCAAAATTTATTTATTGCATTGCGTTATCAAGGAGAAAGCATCTTCTATGCCTGGCTTGGGTCTAAGTCCGGTGCATTAAAGATTTTTCCATTATCAACAGACTTTAAGTCCATTTTAGATTGATTGCCAAAAAGAAAAATAACATGTTTTATATCTTGTATCAAGTAGTATTTTATTTTAAAATTTGCCTTCTCATGTTGCTTGTGCCATAGCGGTCTTCTTCTTTTTTTTTCTTTTTTTTTTCTTTTTTTTTTTCTAAAGGACAACTTTTTATTTATCATAATTCAAGGTTGATGCATTTTTTAATCATAAAACTATCTAAGGGTGTGAGGTGATCTATACATTTTCCAATGTGTTTGTAATTTGTGCTACACCTCATCACACCCCTAGATATTTTTGTAATTAAAAAATACATCAACCTCGAACTATGATAAATGAAAATTTGTGTTTTTTAGAAAAAAAAAAATAGAAAAGCATTTGAGCATGTGTAACATGTGTGCAGAGAGACTAATTGTATTTACGTACTTATATCAAATTATTTTGTGCATCCCAAGGATTAACAACTAGTAAATATTATATTTATATATCAATTTCTTTTCCAAGTTTGAGCCAACATGTACTGGTCTCCTACAACAACAACAACAACAACACACACACACAAAATATTTAGTATTCTCAACAAAAAAAAAAAAAAAAAAAAACAACAATTCTTAGTCCCAAAATTTAGGGTCAGTAAACATGCTTGATTTAGGTTATATATGTTTTATTTTTGGAAAGAATTAAGATCATTTATTAAATATATATATATATATATATATACATATATTTTTAAATTGCAATCCCATCATTGCTGAGATAGGCTGCAAGTCTCCTTAATGATATCTATATATTACTAAAAGCTGAAACGTAGCGTTTAATGTTGCTGCTTTCACGTTGCGTCACATCAGTTGTCATGTCATTCTTTTTTTTTTTAAATATAATTTGTCCTACAATTTTAAAATGGTTTCTAAAATTTTCAACCCTATAAATGCAGCCCACCACTTTTTTATTTACTTCCATTATCATCCTATAATAAATCTAGTCTACTACTTATTTATTTACTTCCATCACATCATTATCCTATTTCTTTCCAATTTTTCTCTAATTTTTTTAACATTTACTTATTTTTTTTAATATTTACACTTACTCCAATTTTTCTCCCTCCCTTACCTTTTTATCTCCCCCCATTACCTTTTCATCTCTCTACTACCATTTACTTTAATATCGCTCTTCATATTTCCTTTCATCTTCTCTTATTTTGTCTCTTCTTATTTACATTATTTCACTATAAATTTGTCATTCTCTTCTATTCTCTACATAATTTTTTCTCATAAAAAAATGTTATCTCTCTCTCTCTCTCTGTGTTGATTTTTTTTTATTTTACTTTCATCTCCGCTTTAGGTTTATAATTCTTAACTAATTTTCATAACTTTTTGGAATCAACGTTTGGTCTATATGATGTCATTGATAAATCTTTGTGTGCATGAAATCGAAGGCTATTGGGGAGAGAGATGGCCTCGCTGTTAAAGAAGATTTTGAGGTACTAATGCAACCTAAATTTGCTGTTGCTATCATTGAAGATGATGTAATTGTTACAGTTCATAGCAATTGCTGATGCTTAAAGTGTGCATGAAATTAAAGGCTATAGGAGAGAGATGGCCTTGCTACTAAAGATGATAATAAGTTACTAATGCAACCTGAAATTGCCACTACTATCATTGAAGAGGATGTAATTATTACGGTTCATACCAACTGACCATGAATCATGTATATATCATGTATATGTTGTAAATGAAATAATAATATCACGTATATACTCTTGCAATTCTGCACAATTAATCTCTTTGTTTATGTGTTTCAGTGTTTTTTGAATTTAAAGGATGTCAACAATATTGATTTTATGGGAAAAGTTACATAAAATATTGAGATTTTTTTTTATATATTAAAATCTACTAAAAATGCTTTTTAAATATTTAAAACCTTTCTATTTTTTATATTACTGTCATGTTTAACAAAAAAATATAAATAGATTATTGACTTTATATATTCATCTTTGGTGGTTTAACATTATATATAATTTTACCTTTACATGTTTATCTACTTTAATTTATATGTTTATAACTAAATAATATTATCAATGAAGAATAAAAAAACCAAAAATAATGTCTATACATATCTATACTATATATAATAATGGAGTTTTGTAATAAATTTTATAAATTTCTTTATGCAATTCTTATAAATTTTAATTTGCAATTCTTACTTTGTTCAACTTTTCATCTTCTTCAATTATTGTTTTTTTAGTTCAATATTTCATCCCCTCCAATACTTTTATTTTTTTAAATTTTCGTTTGATTTTCTTTAGATTTTAAAAAATTTTCCATTATATCTTCTTAAATTCAATAGTTTCACTTCATTCAACCTTTCATCTACTTCCACCCTTTCTCTTCCATCTTAATTTTCATATAAATTTCTTTTTGTGTCATTTACACCTCTCTCCCCAATTTTTTCCAAGTTATCCACGACAAAAAGGTCAATACTCTCTCTCTTTCTCCAATTTTGTTTCTCTTTTGGTTGAATTTTTTTTTTATTGTTTCAACCACTTTTTTTTTCTACTAATGGTTCTTTTTGTTATTGCTGTATTATTCTTATTATTTATTTATTTCCATCTCAATACTAGAAAAAAAAATGTAATTCAATTTTGGGATTTCATGATGAATGAATTTGAGTTTTCATGGTCTCAAAACTATTCAAATATGTTTTTTCTTTTTCAAAATTGATTTGAATTGAGCATTTGATCATGTTTGTTATAAATTGCTTTATGGTTGCCCTTCTCTAGATTGCAGGAATGTTACTTTCAATATGTTTGCCATAATGTTTTTCTGCCTGATAATTAACTTCAATGTGATGTTTTCCATTTTGGTCTTTATTTTATAGTAAGCGTGTTATTCATTTTTATCAAAGATAAATCTTTATTTTTCTCCTTTTCCTATCGTTTTATATGTTGACCTAAATTTCATTTTTATCTTTGTTTTGTTTGTCAATTTCTTGACAGATATCAACAATTAAGCCTTGTAATCACTGAAAGCTTTTTATTCTATTGAAGTTCAGACCAATCAATTGGTAATTATTTTTTTTCTTAGAACCTTTTGAAGGAAAGGGGAATAAATTTTTTGTTTTTCTTGAGTGGTGCTTGATAATTTGCTCTTTATGGTACAACACACATTTGCTATATAAGATTTCTCTTTCCTTATATTAATAATTTGTTGTTTATTATTTAATTGGACTATTTGGTGTTCCAGAAATTGTGGGCCAATGGAAGAGAAAACAAAATAGAGTTTGAAGCTTAAATTTTTTTTTTTTTTTTTTTTTTTTTTGGTTGTATAGATATTGGGGTGTAACAATTTAAATATTCTTATCTTAACTTTTTTAAATGAAACTCTAATTCTTCAAAGCACACCAACTTAAGTAGATTGTTGTGTTGTGGCTAGAATTTTTGTGTTTTGGACCTTAGTTGGCCTTTTTGGTTGACGAACAACTTTGGGGATTGTTTAGATTTTGAGAAATTGTTTCGGATTTTAGGAGTGAGAAAATTCAAAGAATTGAATTCTTTTAAAATTCCATTAGTATCTAGCTTTAAGCTAATTGTTATACGAATGGAGAAACTAATTGGTTCTTGATTCTTGAATATCTATCTATAATATTGTGTACATGAACAACAATTGGGTTTTTAGTTTTAGATTTTGGATTATGCTACGTTCTTTCAACTACTTGATTTTCTTTTTGGATTTGTCTCCTATTGAAGTTCTAGAATATTGTGTACATGAGTTTTAGACAAAATATAACAATACTCCTATACTTGAGTTTTAAATTTCATATTTTTCTATTTCTTTCCTTATTAAACATAATATGATATAGCTGATGTGATGCAATGAAGATAGGAGCAACTGCTATTTTTGGGGCATAGCAGCTGATACATTATGATAATTTTCCATAACCATTTAAAATTCATGACTTGGAATTCTAATAGCCATCTTCTCTGAGGCAAAAACAATTGGTTGAGTTCAATAAGTTTGCCACTAACTTTGTCCACAACATCATGATAATATAAGTGATTCACACACTTACAATTCGTATAGACAATATTTTGATTCTTTGTGGAAATTCAAAACATAGATAAAATGAATGTAATGGCAAGTGGGTGATTTGTATATAGACAAGTTGATGAATGTGTGTAGTGGACATGAGTAGAATCAATGGCATGCGTTTGAGAATTTGGTCTTTGATGGAAATTAGTATAAGTGAGGGTCTATTAAATTTTTACCTCTTTATCTCCCCACTATTCTTTACTTTACTGTCTTTATCTTCCCACTACTCTCTACTTTACTGTCATGCTTCCTTCATCATTTTCTCTGTATTATATTTTGGCTCTTCTTCTCCCCATTTTATTTTGTATAAATTCGATATCATTTCTTCCATTCAATCCATATTTTCCCCACAAAAAAATTGTAAATACTCTCTTTCTCCCTCTCTTGTGGATTTTTTTTCTTTCTTATAATTCTGATTAAAGTTGATGGTTTTTTATTTTTAAATATGTGTTTTGGTTTTTTTTTTTTTTTTTAATTTCCCATTACAGAGTCTTCTCTCTCCCTTTTAAAGCTTTGGTTGAATTTTGATTTGGGTTAATACTTAGTTTTTTAGAAATAGGTATTTGAGTTTATTTCAAAACACATTCTACATGGCTATGAATTTGAATATACTTACCAATTTTGAGTAATAAATTATACAAAGTATGTCTTTTATTCCTTTTGTTTCATTTTAATTTTTGTTAAGATAAAATTTTAATTTTGTGATGAATTTTTATTATTATGATAATCTCATTATTCCTTAAGAGATGAAAAATTTGAATAACAAATTTGAAACTTATAAAGTTTAGTTGTATATCAAATATAACACACTACAACAAAAGTTAGAAAAATATAGTTCATCTTAAAAAAATATTAATCAAACATACAAAATATAATAGTATGATATATTTGTACTTTGTAGATATAAAAAGGTGAAAAATACTTGTAGAAATTTTTTTAAAAAATAAATAATATTTGAAGTAATTGTTGATATTTATATATTACACCTCACTACAAAATATTTATATATTCTCACGCATCACGTGAGTCTGCGACTAGTTATTCATAAAAATTGAGCTTGCTGGACCCAATTTTGTTTAGAAGCTCCCCTAGACTTTTATTAAATGTAGATTTGAAATTATAAAATACTATATAAACTGGACCAATGAGATATTAGTGGATGAAAGCAAACCAATGCTCAATTAGTCAAATGAAATTGTGTCAGGATACTGGGAGCCTCTAAAGACATTCCATGATTAAGACATCAAACTAATAAACAGGAAAGAGACATCACATCACCAACTATAATAAAGCCTCTAAAGACATTATAATTTAAGTTTAAAAAACATTAAGCTAAAGATCCAAGTTAAAAAAAAAAAAAAAAAAAAAAGACATCACATCCCAGCTATGAAGCACAAGTGTGTTTCGGGATTCGAGTGCGGGTGCGGGACTCGACAATTTTTGAAAAAGTAGGGTGCAAATGAGCGGGGTGTGATGATTAAAAAATTATTAAAAATATTTTTATTTATATTTTTAATATATTGCTAAACATACTTTTTCACATAATATAAACATATACCAAATTTAAGAGCAATAGTAGATAATAACTAAAACATGATGTTCATAAAGACATAAACTAAATACAACCCACAAGATTGAAACTAAAACATTCCATGATGTTCGGAAATTAGAATACAACTCACAAGTTTGAAACTAAAACAAAATAAAAGATAATCAACAAGACAATCAAAGAAGAGCAAGGGAGCGCTGAAGTGATGCACGGCTGCACGAGCTCAAACCAGAAAGGCAGAGAGTGGGAGAGAGGCAGAGAGGCGCAAGAGGAAATCAGAAAATGCAAAATAAAGAGGGCTGAAGGGGGCTGAACGTGTATAGCCATTAGGGTTTCTATTTTTTTTTTTTTTCAAACGGTGCGTTTTGCACCTTCTTTCTTCTTTTTTTTTTTCTTTCGGCCAAGCTAAACGGTGCGTTTCGCACCTTCTAATATTTTTTTTTGAATTTCAACTGTATCGGCGATTGCGCCCGATACAGACCAATTCGGAGCAAATCGGCCCGATTTCGTGCGCGTTGGCCCACATTGGCACCGTGTCGGTGCGAATAGGTGCGTATCACACCGAGGAAAAAAAAAAAAAGAAAGAAAGGGGGGGACGCGGCACGGACGCACAAGTAGCGGCGTCGCCTGTGCGTCCCTGCGTCGGACACGGGTTCAGCAGCCCAAACGCCGCGTCCGTGCTTCCTAGCATCCCAAACATTCTAGCTGCAAACCAATCATGGCATGCATAACTTAAGGTATACTCTCTAGATCATACTAATTCCATACTCAATGCACTGAAAGACATTGTCCAAATTATACACAAATGATGCCTCTCCATTGTGCCTCAATAGAACTGACCCATTCTCAAAATGCCAGAGATTCTCTTGGAAGTTCAATTCATCTTCATGATTTTTCTGCATTAAAAAAAAATTAAAATGGTTAAAACAGTTTAGTACTATGAAACTAAGAAAAGAGAAGAATTTCAATTTGACCACTACCAATGTTGCGACCCAATCATCCCCAAACTCAAATTCCTAGGTATCAAAACCCATGCAACGAAAGCACATCAACGGCACAAACTTCATATTATCATTTTCAGAAACTTCCCTTCCATGTCCAGGTTCCAGTGTAATATTAACTTGAGCACGACAAGTCCGATTTTTGCACTAAATATATGAAAGTTCAATTAGTGTGTAAAACACTAATGAATGTTTAGACCCCTAATTTCAAATTAAATTAACACAAGCTTATACCCAAACAATATATGTGCGGAATAATAAGTACAAGCAAAAATCCAAACAAATAAACAACTCTACACCATAATTAATCACAACACAACAACAATTAAAAAGTAAGATAAAGGGTTAGAGATATGCAAATAGAAAGATAACACTAGCACGTGTTATCGAAGAGAAAATCAAAGAACTCGGTGAAAAACATCTATGCCGCCCTCCAAGCGATGAGCAATAGACCCTCCAAGCCTAATCTACCCAATGCACCTAAGTCCTCCAAGCTTCTCCCTCCAATAAGGTTAAGCCTAACCATGTCTTCTTTACCTTTCTGGATTCCGCAATATGCCTATTGCATCAACCAAGTGAATTGGTCATCTCTGAACTTCTTCCCAAGTACCAAAATATCTCCTCATTGATATGAGTATGGTGAGATACTAATTTGGATAATGAACCTCTTAAGGGTATGTCAATGGAGAGGGTGAGAGTAAGGGAATTTGGAGAATCAAATGTCTAAAATTGTGGATGAGTCAATCTTGGTTTTTTCTAGGGTTTCTCTCTCAAAATTCTTTCTAGAAGCTCTTTGCATTTTGTAGGTATAAGGGTATTTATAGTAGGGTACGTGAAGAATGTGAAAAGTCATTTTTCTGCAAAACAGGGCATTCTGGCGACTCACTCTCGCGACTGGAACGACTCGCGAGTTAACTGCTAGACCAAACTATACTTTTTGTCCTATAGTGCTCCATCTGTCGTGATCTTTCAGCTTCCTGCATGCTTCACACGTGTGGTACTTTGACAAATTGCCAGTCATGGGTCAGTCGTGAGATCTAGTTACGAGACTCATCTTGAATGCACACAACCTGAGTTTCTTCACACTTTCTCACACACAACTCTTACGTAATTCCCACCTAAATATAGGATATCTAATTGCTGAAATTATAAGCAAATTTGACATGGAATAAAGTTAACACATGATTGAATAAATTCAACCTTACAATATATATAGAAAACAAATATTAAAAACAGGTTGGAAACATCAAACATGGGTACTTATATTGGAATGTAAAGAATACAATAGCCTACTCTCAATGGTCAGGTGATAGATGAAAATCATATTACAGTAGCGCAAATAAAGAAAAATATTTCAAATTTTGGAAGCTATGTACTGAAGCTCGCACAAAGGAGACTCACCTTGCAAACTTTTTTTTTCCCCAAAGGCATAGCAATTGTATCCTCACTGATAGTTTTGCATGAGTTGCATCTTATCTAGATGGAAAACAAAAAATAAAATAACAAAAACTGAGTTAGACAAAATCTCACCCTCCATTCATATATATGATAATATGTCCTCCATCTACACACACAAAAGAATATATATTTATATATACCTTAAAACTTTTACTCAAAGGTTCGACTGTCTACACCACCTCGAGGCTGGAACTTACTCCAAACATAGCAACCCAAATTTTCAAGGAAAAAAGCTTGGAGGTGGGATGTTCCATTGCTGCAGGAAATGGAAAGCTTTGTTTTGTTGTGTGTTTTGGCTAAGAGGAGACGAGTAGCTGATGAATTGGTTAACACCCTCTACTACATATATATATAAAGCTTTGGTATTAAATAGGTAGGTGGGGTTAGAAATGAGTAGTTCTATGACCATAAATTAATTCACAACTTTTGTTACAATTTTACATGGCAAATCATAATTGATTGTCTATCACTTTTATATAGATCCATAACTCTCTTTTTTTCACTATTCATAATCAAACATGTGGATAATTGTGACAAAAATTATAGACCTACAATTTTTTTTAAGTAGAAATTAATTCTTATTCCTTAACCAGATTTAGTATCTACTAATAATTTTTATTTTAAAGCAACCTTATTATAAAATATGGTGTAGTAGTCTACTTCTACCAAGTTAATATACTAGAGAGGACGAGTGACACTACAAAAAAAAAGGTTCTATAGCCGCGTTTTTAAAACGTATAGCTCAGAAAAACGTGGCTATAGGCCGATTTGGTCTATAGCCGCGTTTTTTTAGGCCATGTTTTCAATCATGACCTAAAACACGTGACTATAGGCTTAAGGGGTCTATGGCCACATTTTTTTAAACGCGGATATAGACTAGGACCAATGGCTGCATTTTAAAAACTGTGGCTATATGGGGCAATCTAAAGCCGCGTTTTTAAAACGCGGCCATAGTTGTGGGCTAAAGCTGCGTTTTTAAAGCGCGGCTTCAACCCATCACTATGGCCGTGTTTTTAAAACGCGGCTTTAGCCCATAACTCTGGCCGCGTTTTGAACGCGGCTATAGACTTTTTTAAAAAAAATATTTAATAGGCCAAGTTGTTATTCCTGCAAAATTTCAACTTGTTGCATGCAACAATATAACAAGTCGAAATTTCAAAGGAATATGAAGCTGGAATTTTCTCAAACCTGTCACAATTTGAATCAAGCATTAAAGACTACGGAAAATTATCAATTTTCAAGGAATATGTAGTTCAATACAGCAACAAAATGGTCAATAGCTACTACAAAAAAAATGGTTTATTACAATGAAAAAAATCATTGCAATAATATCAAAATTGTTGCAATAGTTTATGTGAAGTGTTGCAATAAAATTTGAGATAATAGGTTTGTACTACAAAAAATTTCGTTGCAATAAACTTTAAATATTTTAATGACAATTTTGATGTAATAATATATTTGATGTTGCACGAAACAATTTACTACTTCGAATATCTTGTAGCAATAGGCTATTATTTCACAAGTTTTATTATAATAGATTGCAAATAATTGAAAAAAATAATTTAGGCCAAGTTATTGCAATGATATCTTCATTGTAATAGATAGTTTTTTCATATTTTTCATTAAAAATATATTGGAAAATAATTAGTATTAGATTATTGTAATAATATATTCATTGTAGCTTCATGTTTATCATTACAATAGATTATAAAATAATTGATAATTAGTTATTGCAATGATATATTTGTTGCAATAAGCTGTCACTTTGAAATTTTTATTGTAATAAATTGCAAAATAATTGGTATCAAGTTATTACAACGATTTCTTCAATTTAAGCTATTGCAAAAAAATTTGTTAATGCAATTTAGTATTAAAGCCTTTATTGCAACCAAAAATTATAAGTTATTGCAACTATTATTATTATTATTATTATTATTATTATAGATTCAGAAAATTAGTTTTTTTTTTGTCAAAAATACCCCTAAATTAATTAACCAACAACTTAAAAATTGGTTTAAAAATAGTAAATTGGCAAAAGAAAGTTAGTTATTACTTTGTTTACTGTAAAAAATACCCCGACCTAAAACTTAAAAATGGGGTTAAAATAGTAAATTGACAAAAGGCAAAAATGCAAAACTGACCCTTTAATTTTCAATTTTTTTCATTTCAGTCCTCTAACTTTCAGTTTTGTCAATTCAGTCATTTAACTTTCAATTTTTGTCAATTCAGAGCTCTGTTACAACTCAGTTAGTGTTGCCGTTAGAATACTAAAACGACGCCGTTTTGCATGTGTTTTTTTTTTAAAAAAAAAATTGAAATTAAAATAAGAAAAATTTAGAAAAATAAAAAATAAAACATGCGTCGTTTCTGTTCCCCTTCCCCTGAACCAAAACAAAACAAATGCCCATATCCCTAACCCGTGTAACCTTAAGAGAGAGAGAGAGAGAGAGAGAGAGAGAGAGAGCACCTTCAGATTCAGCAATGGAGAAGTTTCAAGTAGACTGATTGGCTGATCCAAAGCACTGTATGCAGCTTCTGAAATGGCCGAAGCAAATAATGAACCAATAGGCTGACCACCTACTACATCATCGGCATCAACACTCTCACCAAAATCATGAATGCCGCTATTTGGAATATATGTGTCCTTATTAATGTTATAAGAGAACTGAATAATTTGATTCCCATATGCATTTCTCACTATTCCATCATATGCAGTGTACAAATCACGCATTAAGAACATAAGTAGTCGGTTTAAAGTCCTAAGGAGATCTGCATTGTCACTGAAAGAACTATCTCGACTTGTGACTGAATGAACAAAACATTCTTAAGGATTCAAGCCTATCAGAAAGAGATTTTTAATTACAGCAGATGGGATGTACTTAGGATATCCAGGACTATTATCAACCATCTAGAGTGAATCATGGCAAGCAAAGGCGACGAGGTCTAGAGTAGGGGTGGCGAGGTTCCTCACCGCTGGTGAACTCAGTCTCTCTCTCTCTCTCTCTCTCTCTCTCTCTCTCTCTCTCTCTCTCAAACTGGCTCACTTTCTCTCTCTCTCAATGTTAGATGGGTTAGGGATTTGGGCATTTTGATTCAGGAAGGGGAATGACGACATTGTTCCCCTTTATGTTGTTTTCTTTATTTTCCCAGATTTTTCTTATTTTAATTCCGCAATAAAAAAATAAAAAAAAAAACACATGCAAAACGGCACCGTTTTGGTGGTTCTAATGGTAGCACTAACTGAGTTGTAAAAAAAAAAAAACACATGCAAAACGGCACCGTTTTGGTGGTTCTAATGGTAGCACTAACTGAGTTGTAACGGAACCTCGAATTGACAAAAATTGAAAGTTAGAGGGCTGAATTGACAAAACTGAAAGTTAGAGGACTGAAATGAAAAAGAGTGAAAGTTAGAGGGTCAGTTTTGTATTTTTACCTTGACAAAAATAATAAATTCCTACTTCTACGTTAAAATGCCTTCTTGCTTCTAATAAACTCCTTATTTTATGTTGATTTAAATTCTTACTTCTACTCGCTAACTCCCTACAAAATAGGATTACTCTTTTGTTAGTTTTAAAACTCCTCTAATCCTTAAATTTTTACTTCATCACTATGTATTTGTTTCTTCTGTCCCCCTTTTTTATAACTTTTTTTTTTTTTGAATTTCATTACTCCATGTTTTTATTTTCCCAAATCTCTTCTTTTTTATTAAAAATACTCCTACTATAAAACCGGTACTATAACTTCTAGCCATCCTTATCATCTCAACATCTCCACTAAAAAACAGTTACTACTATGTAATTTCTCACGGTTTTATTTTTGTTTTTCACTTTCTCACTCACGATCTCCTTATTATCACTGACCTCCACATTTGTTAGTTCATTTTATATTTATCTTATATTTGTGAAGGCCAAGTTTCATTCTCATCAGTCTCATGTTTCTTTTTCTCTATAAATTTTTTTGACAATTTGTTCAATTTGTGCTTTTCAATGGTTATTTTTTAAAATTAAGCCAAACTTTAGCAACTAATTGATGACTTTACTATATTTGATGTTTTTGACAAATTTTACGGGGTTTGGAATTGAGATTGGCAAATGCAATCAAGACTCAAACCATTCATTGAGCAATCAGGTATCTTCCAAAATTCTTGGTAGTATTGATTTATGCATTTATAGGGGAAATAATTTCTTCATTACACCCTTAGTTTTTTTTTTTCTTTTTTTCTTTTTTTGTGATTGGAAAAAGTAGAAATCTCAAATTATAATAAATGTAAATTATTAATCTTTACCAAAAAAATAGAAGAGTCTCTGAGCACGTGTGTGAGCGCGTGCTCAAAGGCTAGTTATTATTATTATTATTATTATTATTGCAACAACTTTTATTATTGAAAATGTGATATTATGTTTAATACCACTATGCTAATTTGGTTGTATTAACACTTGATGTAAGAGATTTATTTTGATGTAGTGAGCTGATAATATTTATTGAGCACTAATGCTTTATACCTTAAGGGGAGCTCCTGGGGACCTGCGATTTCCTTTTCCTGTGCTTCCTTTGGTTATGGAAAAGGACCTTTTTGATTTTCATGAGCTTTATGAGCTCAATAACATATGTTTTATGATTGAAAAATTGAAACTAAATTCTTCATATCTAGGGTTGGCAATTGAGTATAAAGTTTTTATATGTAAAATTGTTTTTCTTTGTTAAAGTATCTGTTTAGCAATTCACCCCTCCCCCTCCCCCCCAAAAAAAGCACTTGATTAGCAATTTGAATTATTTTAATTGCATATGGCTAAATAGTTACATGTCCTCTTACTGTGATTTTTTTTTTTAGCCTATTAATCATTTGATATAAATAAAAAATCCAGTGAGAAAGAGAGAGGGAGAGAGATAAACATGAAATAAGTGTGTTTAGAATGAGACCTATATCACTAGCTTTGTTGCACTATGTACTTCGTAGATGTATATTTTAAGTTTATATAGATTAGATTTTGAGAATCACCTATTTTAGTCCTTCAAATTTACAGATTAAAACATGTTCAAAGAATTCAAAAAACTCACTTGTACTTCACCAAAAAACAAAGAAAATCACAATCAAATCTCAAAACATTTAAATAGCTCATTTTTATGGGATATATAAATAGTTCGAACTTGATCCTTGCATCAACCTCACATGTTCATGTAGGTAATACTACACGTGACACGTCTCATCAACTTTGACTATACGATGACAAAAGATCTGCAGTTTAGTAGTATTAGCTAATTTTCCCAACATGTAGAATTTGGGTTTGTATCCCGTATCCTCACATATACCACTTACATTTATTATAAGCTCCCCATTTCATTTAGTGATAAAACAAGTTTTGACATTTTTAATATGAATAAAAGAGTTAAAAGATCCATTTCTTTTCCTCTCCTTTTATATCCTTCACTATGTTTTTCAAGCAGCTGAGACTGACTGCGATTGGCAATGGGATTATTTGTGTGGGTAGGATCAAAAGTGATTTGTGGAAAGATATGAGATTGAGTGCAAGTGGTGGAAATGACTGCAGCTTGGTTTGGGTTAGGGTTGGGATTCTTTGCGAAATGGGTGGCTTTAAGAGGGTTCAATATCATGAAGAAATTGACAGAAGTAGAAGAGAACAATCATGCCAATACAATTTGCTTCCTAACCGTAAACAAAAATTCAAAATTTTCTCAAACTCGGTAGCTACAAAAAGCTTGGCAAAACCAGAGAATATAATTAGCCCAAGACAAATACCATTTCTCACGTATTCTTGAAGTAAATCAATAAAACAAATTAGACATGCAAATTGTTGAGTATTATATCATGTCAATTAGCCCTCTTCCTCTTCGTTGACTTCTTTGCACGAGATTTTACTTTTGTCTTTGATATATTTGTAGGCGGTTTCTGCTTCTTGCTTTGATGCCTTGGAGGCACTAGCTTCTCATCGTCATCCTCCCCAGCGGAGAGGGTATCACTAGCAGACTCTTCTTCATCAGAACTGAGTACCAACTCTTCTACAACATCTTCATCCACAGCTACCGTGTTGTGCTCTTCCATCTTTCTCTTCTTTTTCTTCTGCTTGATTTCTTTAGGCTTCTTGGTCCTGCGAATCAATAGTAGAATGATAAATAACAATACCACCAAAGAAAAAAAAATGCAAGAGTCAGATGAACATACTTGGAATCACCTCCCGGTAACCAGGAAGAATTAAAGACAGAAGCACCTTCCTCATTCCAGGCATCATCCTCTTCATCACTTTCTGATATTTTTTTCCCGAAGACAGATGAGTGCTCGCCAACAAGAACACTGAAACCACATGCACATTAGAAAATTGCAACCAAAAACATGCAATCATGAATATAATAAAGCCTACTAAACAACACAGAGATAAACCTGGATTCCGTCAACATATCGTTTCTTTGCTGTGCTCTTTGGCGTAGAGTTAAGACATACTGTGACAAAGGGCTAGCCTCTGACTTCTTTTCATCCTATGACAAGACATAATGTTTTTCAGTTTCTCTGAGACATTAAACTTAAAGAAAACAAAGCACTCAAGAAATCCAAGGCAACAAACTTATACCACAAATATCTTAATAACAGCTCAATTCATTGAATTGCAATTTTCAATCATGGAGAGCCCTTTATTATATATTAATTAACCATTGTGCTAAAACCCCAAAGGCGGCATTACTCAACAGTTGATGAGCTCAAAAAACAAAAATCAAAGGCCATATACATAAAAGACCTGTGTAGTAGATCATACATACATACATATATATATATATATACATACATATATATACATGCATACATATATATATAAACCAAACAAAAACAAACAACTTTCACTCTTGACAGTTGACTCATAAGTAACCAAAAAAAGCTTCCAACTTGTTTCTACCAATTCAAACCACATGTTAGCCAAATCAAACTAAAATGATGAAATAATAAAAGTTGCCAATATTAGAGAACTTAACAATCTGATCAACGATGTATAAAAAAAAACAATCTGATCAACTAAAGTATTGGTATTGCAACCCATCAAGATTCAGAAAAACTCATAACATACAGTACTCAGGCCATCCTATAAAAAAATCAAATGCAGAATGCAACATATAATCTATATGAATGATAAAATTCAGCAAAGAGAATGGGATCAGAAATTTTTGCAAACCTCAAGAAAAGACATCGCTGCAGGATCATTCGGGAGAAAAGAAATAGACATACTCCTTTCATTTGTAAACTCAGAACTAGCCTCAATCTGAGATGTGGAAGAGCATACGTTAGTTATGTGTACTACAAGCTTTGCTACTTGTAGAAGAAGAATTCATCGAAAAAGAAAACAGAGATATAACAAGAGCATAAACATTTTTCAGCAATCCACTTTTTCAAACTCTAAAGGTCAGATGGTGCACAGGCGATTACAAGTCTGATAGATATCCATTAGTTACATGCACCACTAGCTTTGCTACATGTAACATTGTAACAGATAAATTCATTCACATATAAAAAAGAAAAAATAAATGAGGTTAAATTTTTTTTCAAGCATTCCCCTTGGACACACTATAAGATAAGGAGGAAGATATCTGTTGACCACTCTAACCAATTACCTGATTGATAAGCTGCCTCATTTCTTTCCTGAACCGCTCAACTTTGGTAGATTTACAAAAGCTACGCAACCGGACTAGTGGGATAAAAGACAGTTCAAAGAACGCAACAGAATAGCTCCATTGAGCTAAATGTTCAGCTAGCTCCACAGCCACAGAAAAAACACATGCCTCCTGAAATGCCCGTGTCTTCAGGGTTGGCTTGCTTACCTGGCGTAGAAAATTTTCCAAACTCACATCAGCAATATAGCTGTAAAGCACAATTGACACACAAAATATCCACGCATAGAAGTACCTTGAGTAGAGTACGCAAATCAACAGCTTTGCCAACACCTCCAGTGGGGTGCCTATTTAGTTCTTTCATTTCCAGCATGTCCAAAAGGAGCATAGAAACAGGTATGAATGTACCAGTAGCAGCAGCAATTCGGTTAAGCATTTTAACGCACCTCAATCTAAGGGGAAAGTATCTCGCAGTTGGAACCAGACGTGCTACCCCAGAAATTATTTGGGTCAGAGGATAAGCAAGGGGACTAAAGTCAGCTTCTGAGCTGTAGGCGCATATAGCTCCAGTCCAAAGTTCAAGGCAGTTAATGAACTTCCACTCATATACCTTCCGGAATGCCTCCTATAGAACACAGTTAAAAATCAGAGAATTGAAGTACTTGTAAAACACAACCAACAGTGTCTCAAGAAAGTACTAAATATGATTCAACCATTGTAAAATGGTACAGCATCAGGTAATTTTAAGGCAATGGACAATAATTCTAAGATTGCAAATTTGCAGCTTTAACACAAGATTATAATTGCAATCTCAATAGTGCCAAAAGGGAAAACTTTGAGAGAAAGTTATGGACAAAATTTAACTCCCAAAATGACAAAAACTTTAGCACTATCATCTCTAAGTTTGATAGATAATGAGAGGTACACTATAAATGGAATCATTTAAATCTATCAGAATATCAGACCTACTAGATGAGATATTAAAAGAGGACCCCCTTAAAAATAATTTTTAGATGGTGACAAATAATACCTTAGTTTTTGTATTAAGTGCATCCCGTAAAATCATTGCCAATTGCCGAATGAAAACAAAGGCATGTTGATATGCAGTAGGAACATCCACACCAAAAAGTTCGATGACACAATTTCCAAGAAACTGGAGATGTTGTAATTTCACTGCATTTATAAACTGGCAGTTCAATACATAGGCTTTATATATCCCTCTAAAGCATTCATCTAAGCAATCAGATCCTAGCCGGATACATAAATCTCTTAAAAATAAAAATGAGACAACTGGTAGGGCACCACCACCAGTAGCCCAAAAGTGAAGTGCAGCCTGAAAAAGTCAAACATAAAAATTAGTTCCATGTGTACCAATTGAAGAAAATTAAAAATAAATAAAAGACTTGGAACTATTGAGACCACAAACTACAACAAAATAGCATGAATATGCATGTAGTTCACATTCTGTACAGTGCCCAAAACCACATTCTGTTTCTTTTTTAATTGATAAATGATCAGTGATTTTAACAGAGAAACCATTTACAGTTGCAACCTCAAAGCACATGTGGTTCAGGGCAGGGTCCAGGACCACAAACTGCACTGCATATGCATCAGATTTACAGGATAGGTAGAGACCTTAAACCACCTCTAGCAGTGTGGTAAAGATGAATCATCAAATATATATCGAATCCAAAAAATGAAGGAGAGAACTATGCATACCTTAATGTACTTCCTTAAGAGACTTGGAAAAGCAGCCAAAAATATGGAAGAATATTTGAGCCGCCGTAAAGTAAATGATATCATTTCCGTATCAGTCATTTGGTTCAAAACATGTAGGGCATTCCCAAGATATGACTTCACTAAGTGATTGTAGTTCTTCCAATGTTTTGTGTTCATGAGATCCATTATGGTCTCTTTCTTTCCACCAGAACTAGGGAGCTTCAACAATTTTCGTAGTATTGCATCCATTTCACTTAAAACGAACAACATTATTTTATTAAACACACTACTTGACATAATACTGAACTTTGTTGAAGAATCATCCCCGCCATCATCACCATAGTGGCAAGCAGTCCTGAATGCTCTCGTAAGTGAACGAACTGCACTAATGTTTCCTTTTTCTTGTACTGAATTACACCAGGAATCAACCATTGCAGTAGTTATAACATTTTTTGATGGTTTCTCTTTTTTCTCTGCAGCACGATGCCTGCCAATTTCATCATCACCTTGTAAATCTGAATCTTCCACATCAGTAGTGACATCTTCCTGCACAAAAGTGCAACAGGTTTCATAAAACTCTTCTATTAAGAGCATCCATTGAAATCATGATAAAATTCAAGGTATTTTGTACACACATCAATATCCTCATCATTAAATTGTAGAAGCTCCTCGTCGTGCTCTTTCAAAAACTTATAGAATTCTGGGTCCTGCAAAAAACACTTGTTAATGACTGATTGACTTCACCACTAAAGCTGTAACAGCATTAAAATAAAAATTCCACAAGGTAATCAATTATCAAGTATCAACCAAATTCTGATTTCCCAATTGAATGAATAACCATTTTAAATACATTAACTCAGAAGCTCATATGCCTCCTAGCTACATTGTATTGAACCCTCATCCATTCGATAATCAAGCAACCAAACCATAATGTACTTCATGGTAATGATACCCCCACTTCACTTATCAATAAATAGAAATGGAACCCCTTATGTTAAAATAAAAGAAGAAAACAAAAAATTTAGAGAGTGAGTGAAAAGAGTGGAAGCAAGGGTTAACGTGGTTTGGCTTGATGACCTATGTCACAATAGAAAGCCCTTATTGCAAAATTTTTACTATTTTGAATTGTGTATTACAATGCAAGAACTCAATATAAGGTACATATACACACAATAGTTGACCTATAGGAGCTATTAATTATGCGTGAAGCAAAGATAATTGATATGTATTGATTTGGGGCATGATAAAGGGCCATAACTAAGGTACATACATGGTAAAAACGTAGAGTGCATATACATTTAGTCATATATATATAGCATGTGCACATACTAACACCCAACTGCATGAATTTTCCTGGACATTCAGCAGCCATAGCAAAATTCTTTTTGACTATGTTTCATAATTAGCATACCAAAATTAAGCATTAACGTTTGAAATATCTAACACTCTACAAGAAAATATCAATTATCAAGATAACAAAAATATTTGGTCAAAAGACATTGTTGGTCCCTAAACTTTTGCTCATAAGTGATTTTGGCCACACTTTAGTCCCTAACAAATTTAAAATGATTGCTTTTAGTTCCTAAAAACCTAAAAGTGATCAATTTTGGTCCCTAACAACCTCTAGAGTGATGACAAAAACCGCTCTTGTGCTAAACTTTAAAAAGTACCAGTGCATTTAAGGCAAAAAAAATGTTATATATATATATATATATATATATTTATGTATGTAAGTACCTTGTCCTTAAGTCTTTCTAGTTGACTCTTATGCTCTTTGGCTTGACTCCGAGATTTGGAGGTCTTGTTGCTTTTGGTTTCTTCTTTCTCCTCTTCATCACTCATTTCATTATTAAAACTCTTCACTGAGATTAACCAAAAAAAAAGCAGCATAGATCAGCATAAGCCTGGTCACTAGTGACAACTAAACAAACATGAAATAAAAATAAATAAAAAACCTCTGCCTTTTGCCCCCATAGTTAACGATGGATAAAGGAGTTATTCTGCAAAGGATAAAGAAAGAAATAACGGTTAGTTAAGGGTATAGAATTGCATAATATGACACTAAAAGTCACCGCGTTTTCTTTGTATACAAGCCAAATTTTTACTCAGATTATCACACATTGCTTCAACAAAGTTTGTTAGAATCAAACTTTCCATAGCATAAAAAAAAAAAAAAAAAAGGATGCTTATTTTGGGTCCATCAAAACGAATTCCTACAGTGATAAAGATCTCAATAAAGGCCATATGAAGTTTCAACAGCATTGGAAACAATGAAAAATCATTGCCGCATAAATTGAGAGAGCCAAAATCTCAGTGAGACATTGAGCAGAACAGGTGGTGGGCGCATCAGGAACATGTAATTTAGTATACAGAACTATTATGACTGGTAAATTCTAAACACCACTAATCAGAAACTTTAACAAACATTTTGCATAAATTGATATCAGTTAAATATTTTGGTTCAAGAAAAACGAATTCCTACGGTCTTATTCAAGAGAGAGGTAATCATAAGAACATGAGAGAGCCCAAAATCTCAGTGAGACATTGAATCGAACAGGTGGTGTGCATAAATTACATGTAACTTAGTTGATAACATTATTATTGACTTCTAAACACCACTAACTAATCAGAGACTTTTTAACAAATATTTTGCATGAAATTGATAAAAGTTAAAGAGGCAAATGAAGAAGCAAACAGCAAAATCAATATACACACAGCGAATCACTTTTTTCTGAGTACTAGTCTGTACAAGTATGAACAGAGAAAAACGGGTTTTTCATAATTTATACAAAAAGATAAGTGCGAACGCTATGTTGAATGTGCGACCGACACTACACTACGTAGGTACCTGTGCAGGTGAGGCGTCGGTCGGTCCTAGAAACGGCGGCAGCCGCGCGAGGAGTTAACGACCGGACGTGCTGCAACCTAGGGATCACCAGGCAGCTCTTTCCCTCTATAGGGATCGGAGGGAGAGAGAGATTTGAAGGCGGAGGGACCTGACGGTTGAAAGAAACTAAGAATTAGGGAGGGTTTTAGTCTGTTAAGGTTTTTTTTTTTTTTTTTTTTTTGTGGCTAAAATACAAAAATCACTTTTTATGTTTTATCAAAATTTATTTCGGTACTTTAACTTTATTTTTGTAGTCTTCTAACTTTTAATTTTATTTAATTAAAGTTTTTTCATTAAATTTTGTTACATGTTATGGTTAATTTTCTAATTTTTTAAAATTTTCTTTAAATTTTTTAAATTAAAAAATTCAATTAATGATTGAAAAATATTTTTCAAATTTTTTTTTCCCAAAATATTTGAATATAAATTGACAAAAATGACTTAATTGAATAAATCTAAAATTTAGAATACTAAATTGAATTCTAGAAAAACATAAAGGGTAGGTTTTGCAATTTAGCCTTTTAAAAAAAAAAATTAATCAAGCTAATGCCAATTAGATCCAAAACTTTTCAAAACTAACCAACTCAATCTCTAACCACCGAGAGAGAGAAGAGAAAAATGAGTAACGTTTTAGGGTTCAAGTGGGGTCTACCAATTTAGGGAACTAATTGGTAAGTTTTAAAAAGTCTTAACAATATAATTTCAATTATTAAATGTATGACTAAAAACCATACAAAATTTCAATTGCAACCTAGCATTAACAATAGGATCTTTGGATCCGCTAGACAAGCTTCCATCACCAAATAGGCATGATCTTTGTATTGAAAATTTTAAAAGTCTTGAACTTAGTTGGCATTAACCTAAATCTTAGAAGTGTTAACTTTGTTTTACCATTATTTTTTTAAATTATTAAATGTCAAGTTGGGTCTACAAAAAAAATCAACTCAACCCACCAACTCATTTTAACAACCTAGGTCATCATCATCGAGTTATTATAGAGAGTCAGGGACACACATTTTACCACAATCTGTACATTTATCAATCTGTAATTGGATTACATCACATACACAACACTTGGTGAAAATTAATTCAATCATTTTTTAACACATATGCAAGATGTGGCAAAATGCATAGCAAAGTTTGTGTCAATAGATTTTTCCTAA
This sequence comes from Castanopsis chinensis, assembly GCA_032878915.1. Lineage (NCBI taxonomy): Eukaryota > Viridiplantae > Streptophyta > Magnoliopsida > Fagales > Fagaceae > Castanopsis > Castanopsis chinensis. The sequence goes on from JAVQMG010000105.1 coordinate 4,247,044, forward strand.
GTCGTTAAGTTAGGTTGGTTTCATGTGGTTAGTGAGTTGCATGCCGCTTATTTGCTAGACACAAGGCTGGCTCAACAATTTGGGGGTCTAAGGCAAAAATTTTAAGCGGGCTTATTTTATAATTAAATAATATTTATTAAAATATTTAATTTTTTATTTAAAATCTATTTTTCTTACTTTTTGATATGTAAAATTACTAATTAAGTTTTTGTTTTTAAGTTTATCTAACATTTATTTTTTAATTAATAATATGACTAATTCACTTCATTTTAGTATACCTTAAACAAAATTTTATTAATTGGTATGATATAGTAAAAGAGACTATTCATGCTAATGGGTGGGTTAGTATCTTAGGGACGTTAGTTTTAGTGTCTGCGGCTGTGGGTCATGTGGTTGTGTGTGCTAGTATGTTATAGGCAGTGTGCTACTACTATCAACTGTGCGTGTGGTATTTTGCAGTGTACCGTGGGGCCTTTTGTATTTTTCCCTTTTTAATTTTTGTATTTTAGGATACAATAGTGCCTTTTAAATGCATACTATTGACCAATAAAATAAATTAAAATTTTTAATTAAAATATATAGATAAATATTACATATGTATATATATATATATATATTTATACAAATGGGTGCCTTAAGCGATTGCATCACTTGCTTCTATGCTCCAGCTGACCCTGACTAGACAACGAGAAAGGGATATTTGAACGCTTAATATATTTGTTAGAAATATATATTTATACAAATGGGGGCCTTAAGCGATTGCATCACTTGCTTCTATGCTTCAGCTGACCCTGACTAGACAACGAGAAAGGGATATTTGAACGCTTAATATATTTGTTAGAAATATAGGGAGATGCCAAGTATATTTTATATCTATTTACAATTCCTTTCGAAAAAGGTGTTTATCTAGCTAAAATTTAAGAAATCCAAGTGTACATTGCTTTATATCTCACTTAGAAAAGTCTTTCATCATTTATTCAAAAAATATATTAATATAATCGATATAAATACATAAAAATATTTAACTTAAACTTATTGTTTTTGGCCTCAAATCTTATTTGAGCCCCCAACGGTCATGATGAGGTTTTTCTTTTTTCTTTTTCTTTTTTTTTCTTTTTTTTGAGAATCCGTCTTGATGAGTTGAACCAATTTTTTTTTCCTGCTGAATTAATGCACATTTCTAATCCAGCCCTCTTTGTACTAACACAAAGAGTCCAATTTACTTTTTTTTTTTCTTTTTTTCTTTTGGGATAGGTTCTTTTCCTTTATAAAAAACTGAGGACATTTTTTAAAATAAATTTAAAGTTAATGAAAAGAAGAAAAAGGAAAAGGAAAGAACTTCTTCTTTTAGTTTTACTTTTTAACATAGCTTTATCTTTTTTCCCATTCAATGTAGCCTTTTTTTTTTTTTTTTTTTCTTTTTTTTTTTTTTTGGCGAAAGAAGAGAGATTCAATGTAGCCTCAAAACAAAAGGAAATGCCTGCTTCTTTTATTTTTATTTTTTTTTATTAACGTGGTCTCCAAAATGAATGACAACTTTTCCTATTTAGTCTATTACTTGTTACCCAGAGACTTACCCCTACCTTAAAATTTGTTTATAAAAACATAATATTTCAATAGGTATACTGCATATTCAATCTTTATCTTTTACATCATATGTCAATTTAGTTTTTAAATTTTCAATTGTGTCAATTTAATACTAACTTTTTTAATGTTACGTCAATTTCATCCCTTCCATTGTCCCTTAAATGTAAAAAACTGATGTGTGAAATAATATAAAATTACTTTCTAAGTCATATCATCTACCAACAGTACTGCCACATCATATTAAAAAAAAACACAAATTAAAATGTTCACACAGGTGAGCCATCTTTCCTTCTTTTTCGTAATTGTCTTAACTCTCTTTTTTTTTTTTTTTTTTGGTTGAATATAATTGTCTTACCTTCTTCTCACTTCACTTCACTATTGTTTTCCTTACGCATCTCCTCTTTTTTACCCAGAAACAAAGATGATCTTTTTTTAATGAACTTTTGTACCAAAGACAAACATATATTCTGGCGTTTACATGAGAGTGAGAGCGAGACTAAAGAATGACTAATGATCAGAATTTGTACCACAGCAAAACACTAAAGGTTCATCTTCCCCCTAAAATAACAAACCCGTCTTTCACAGACCGAAACAAAAAATGTGGAATGTAAATGACTCGCCTAATCAACAAAGAGACGATGAATCTGAAGGCTGCTCCTCCCAAAAAACTTCTTTTGATAGAGACGATGACAAGGGCAAACAGGTCGTATTCGTGTCAAATTCAAGCTCCTCCGCCGTGGTCATCGAGGACGGATCTGATGACTATCAAGACTTTGACCTACAAAAAAAATGAAGCGGCATAGTAGCACCAACAAGCTATTCGGGTTCTCGTTCAACGAGAGCAACGACCGACAACCCGGAACCCACTATATAGACTTCATTTTGTCTGTGTATTGCATCCGGCAACTCCGTAGCATAGACCACTATTAAAGAAGAAAAAAGAAAGTTATTCAATTCAATTCTGAATTTGTGAGGAGAAAAAAAAAATAAAAGGCAGAGGGGCATCTATGAGTGTGTGTGTGGTATCTCATATCTGCTCTACACATTATTGTGAATTATGATCGTGAGTAATGAATAATGGTGGCGATGATGATGATTATTGTAAAAAAATCCAACAGCGACAACCAGGCGTAGCCGTCCCAAAAGTAAATGCGTAAATATTTTAATTTTAGTCTTCTTTCTTTTTTCTTTTTTTCAATATGACTTGGCAATACAGTTTGCAGTTGACGTGGCATATAAAGTAATTTTTTAGAATTCTGTTTGACACGTTAGTTTTTTTCATTCAAAATATAATGGTAGAGGCTAAATTGATATGATACTGAAAAGATTAAGGACCAAATTGACACAATTTAAAAGTAAGGGACCAAATTGACATATAGGCTGCGTTTGTTTTGGCTGAAAAGCATTTCAGGAAATTGTTTTACACCATGTTGTGTGTTTGGTATGCACAGAAAATTAGGTCAAACGGAAATTGTTTTCTACGTTGATTGTAAAATAAGCCTTATCTGATGTAAAATAATTTTCGTAGTTATTTTACCTTCAATTGGTTTCGGCCTCTCACACTCACTCTCAAAGGTTCTCACACGCCACTCTCCATTAGGGGTGTGCAAGCCATCACCGGAGCCGATGAAACCAACTGGCACCGATCATCCCGCACCGCTACTGGCACCGACCGACGGAGCCGATGCTGGCGATCGGAACGCGAAAGGAGCTCCAACGCCGGTGCGGTGAGGACATCAAAGACACAAAGCTCACACCGAATGAGCGCCGAACCGAACCGATACACAGCATAGAGAAGAAAAAACTGAAAAATAGTTTCACTGTTTCAGATCAGAACTTCACATCTAAACTAAATATACGGCGTCGTTTAGGACCAGGTGCGTTCATTTTAAATTTGTTTACTAACGTCGTCGTATTGGGTAATTAAAAACAAAAAACACACACACAAAACGCACTGTTTTATGTAGGGTTATCACACTGACTAGTATAAATTCAATCTTAAACTCTGATATGCCCTTAACTCTCTCTCTCGGTCTCGCCACTGTCGCAACTCGCCTCTACTCTCTAGCACTCGCCATCTCGTTGACCTGAGTCACGCATCGTAGCAGCAGCAGCTCACGGCGGGCCGCGGCAAAACATGGTAAGCCATTGAGTCTTGAGTCTTGGCTGGACAGTGGATAATATAAACCCATTTCCTCTTAAGTCTTTCCAGTTTCCATAGTCATCCATCTCCAACACTTATCAGCTTCCTCTAGCTCTCTGCCTCTCTTCACTCTTGCTCGTATTATAGACTTATTTATAGTTATAAATTTATAATGCTTGTATTATAGTTATAATTTATACCGTGCGTTTGGTAAGTCAGTTTAGTTAGTTTGGTTTGGTTTTGGTTGGACAGTTAGTTTAATTAGTTAATTTATTGTGCATTTAGTTAGTTAGTTAATTTATTATACTGTGCATTTATTATACCGGTCAATTAATTTATTCAGCTAATTTATTTAGTTGGTTAGTTTTTAGTTAATTTATACAGTGCATTTATTTAGTTAGTTAATTTATTATACTGTGCATTTATTTAGTTAGTTAATTTATTATACTGTGCATTTATTATACCATTCATTTAATTTATTCAGTTAATTTATTTAGTTAATTTATTTAGTTAGTTATTTTTTAGTTAATTTATATAGTGCATTTATTTAGTTAATTAATTTAGTTATTGTCAGTTTAGTTAGTTTTTAATTTATACCTTTTTTTTTTTTTCAGCATTTTAATTTTTGAGGGAGACGAGATTGAGAGAGTTCACGCTTTCTATGGGGGGTAGAGACGTCGGAATGCCATGTGGGCCCAGGGCCTGGTCCGAGGACGTGGATTCCGCTAGAGGGACCGCGAGTCGAGAGCAGGGCCTCCTAACACTAGGGTCCAAAGGCCCGTCGACCAGACCGCCAGCCTGTCGGAGAGCGTCCGAGGAGAAGGTCTCCTCGGACGTAGCCTCAGGAATTGAGCAGGGTAGCGAAACGCCTGGGGGAGGGCTCCTAAAGCTCGGCGAGTCATCCTAAACCCCAGCGGGATGCCGAGGTGGGAGACAAGGGAGACATGCATTGCATAAAGCTGCTGCCACCGCATTAAAGGTCTTTCACCTACCCGTTTGGCCGCATTAATGGAGAAATGACTTCTGAGGGGACGGTAAACAGCCTTAAGGGCATTGGGGAGCATTTTCAGGGAAAAGACAGATGGAAACTAGGGATGGGGAGTATAAATAGAGAAGGAGGAACCACTAGAAAAGGACCCGGATTTTTCTCAAGGAAAGGTGGAAGGCACTCTCTCTCTCTCTCTCCCAAAGAATGGAACGCCAGCCAGCACAGTAGCTCCTCGGCTTACGTCCGACGAAGGAAATAGGCCACTCCATCAGCCAGCTACCTGCCAGAAGCGGACTTAGACCTCACCTCACTACCTTCTAGAGCACCAAGAGGTCTAGGCTTTAAGCCCATTCTCTACAAATTCTATTGTAAGGGCCACTTGGGCCGGCTCGGTCACGCATTTGGGTTAAAGGCCAACTTCGTGTCCCTATAATTGGCGCTGTCTGTGGGAAGCCTAGACAAAAGGGACTGGAAGGATCATGGAAGGTTCAGGTTCATGTCATGCAGAGTCTAGGGGGTCCTAGCGCGAGGACCAATTTGCACGATTAGAACGGGAAGGAGAGCGCGAAGCCAGCGTGCGCATTGAGCATATGCGCGGGAGGAGCCACGCACGCGACGGAAGTAGAACCTCCCGCGAAAAGAGCGTCGAGACCCTGCAAAGGGAGGTTGATCATTTAAGGAAGAAGCTGCGCCGGGAGAAACGAAGGCGCACACCATCCCCTTCAGACCAATCCTCGGCGGATACTAGCAGTAGTTCTGACAGTGCCAGGTCGAAGACCCCCCATTGCGAGTCCTCTTCGCAGGAGGACGAACACCGTCGCCAACCTAAGGATAAGAGGACGTCCTCCAGTGGCCTAGCCAACAACGCACTGAGCAAGGCGCTCCACCAGATTTCTAAGTCACCCTTCACGCGGAGGATTGAGAAGGAAAAAATTCCAAGGCAGTTCACTCAGCCAACTTTCACAATTTACAACGGGAGAACGGACCCAGTGGAACACGTGAGCCACTTCAGCCAAAGGATGGCGGTGCACTCGTAGAATGAGACCCTGATATGCAAGGTCTTCCCTTCCAGCCTGGGACCCGTCGCAATGAGATGGTTCAACGGCCTAAAGGCGGGCTCCGTCAACTCCCTCGCGGAGCTCACCAGGGCATTTGGCTCGCGGTTCATCACGTGCAGTAGGATCCCTCGACCTCTAGATTCGCTGTTGTCTATGGCCATGAGGGAGGGAGAGACCCTCAGGGCATATACCGACAGATATTGGGAGATGTACAACGAGATCGATGGAGACTTCGATGAATTTGCCATAAGCACCTTCAAGGTCGGCCTTCCAAACGAGCATGACCTGAGGAAGTCACTAACCAGGAGGCCCGTCAAGAGCGTGCGTCGTCTCACGGACCGCATTGATGAGTATACGCGGGTGGAGGAGGATCAGTTGCAAGTGAAGGCCAGGATGAAGGTTATCCCTCAAGAAAGGAGGGATTTCAGGTCGGACGGGTACAGCAACAGTAGGCCGAGGAGAGAGTTCATCGGGCAACCTCATCGGATGCCAACACAGGTGGTCGGCGTTGTGTTTCGCGAACCCATACAACGGGTGTTTGAGAAAATCCGCCACGAGCCCTATTTCAGGTGGCCCAGCAAAATGACAGGAGACCCCGTGAAGCGAAACCAGAACCTCCACTGCCAGTACCATCAAGAGCACGGCTATACGACCGAGAACTGCAAGAGCTTACGGTACTACCTAGAACAGCTGACGAAGGAGGGAAAGTTGAGGCAGTTCGTGCATCAACACGAAGGGCAGAGAGAGCACCTTGGGCCATCAAGCCAGAGCCATCACGCCCCGAGGCCTCCTCTGGGAACTATCAACCTCATTCTCGCCGCCCCTAGGAGGACCAGCTTGCGCCCGTCCCCGGTGATATCTGTGGCGCGAGCCCATGTTGAGGGCCTTGACTCCGAGACGAAGAGGATTAGGGGCAACGAGCCCCCAACTTTGGCCTTCTCGGACGCCGACAAGGAAGGGACCATTCAACCCCACGACGACGCCCTGGTCATAATGCTGAGAATTGGAGGCTACGATGTAAAGAGGGTGATGGTGGACTAGGGAAGCGGCGCAGACATCATGTACCCCGACCTATACAAGGGGCTAAACCTGAGGGAGGAGGACCTCTAGGCCTACGATTCACCCCTGATAAGCTTCGAGGGAAAGGTGGTGATCCCCAAGGGGTAGATAAGATTGCCCGTACAATCAGGGCCAGCAGTGGTAGAAGTGGATTTCATAGTGGTGGATGCCTACTCCCCGTACACAACCATTGTGGGGAGACCTTGGCTGCATGCCCTAGGGGCTGTCTCCTCCACCCTCCACGCCAAGATAAAGTTCCCTTTCGGCGGCCCAGTCGAGGGAATTATTGGGAGTTAGTCTGCAGCAAGGCAGTGCTTGACCGCCGCGATTTTACGCAGGCCAGACCCCGAACCCGCGGCTCCGGCTGCTCCGACCTCATAGCAATTAGCCTCTTCTGCCACTCCCAGAATAACAGTGGTGGAGGAGTCCGCGTGTGAGGGGTTAGACAGGGTCCTCGTGGATGACGACCCAGAGAGGTTCTTCCAGATTGGGGCCCAGCTGCCTACCGAAGAAAAGGAAGAGTTGGTCGCGTTCTTGAAAGGGAACCTCGATGTGTTTGCATGGGATGAGCATGAGATGCCTGGAATCGACCTAAACTTCATATGCCACCATCTGAACGTTAACCCGGAGGCGGTGCCGAAGAAGCAACCTCATCAGCGCTCCTCCACGGAACACTCCGAGGCCGTGAAGGAGGAGGTCATCAAGCTCAAGAGGGCTGGAGCTATCAAGGAAGTGTTCTACCCTGAATGGTTGGCGCACACAGTCGTGGTGAAGAAGAAAAACGGGAAATGGAGAGTGTGCGTAGACTTCACAGACCTCAACAAGGCCTGTCCCAAGGACCCATTCCCAATGCCACGCATAGATCAACTGGTAGATGCGACGGTCGGCCACCCCCGCATGAGTTTCCTGGACGCCTTTCAGGGGTACCACCAGATACCTTTGGCTTTAGAGGACAAAGAGAAAACCGCTTTCGTGACCCCCACCGGCAACTACCATTACAAGGTGATGCCCTTTAGTCTAAAGAACGCAGGGGCTACCTATCAGAGGATGATGACCTGGGTGCTCGAGGCACAGTTGGGAAAGACTGTCGAGGTATACGTAGACGACATGGTTATCAAGAGCAAGGCCATATCAGACCATGTGGCCGACCTGGATAGCACGTTCCAGACTTTGCGGAAACATAAGTTACGACTGAACGCCTCCAAATGCTTCTTCGGCGTGGGGTTTGGTAAATTCCTGGGCTACATGCTTACTCACAGGGGTATTAAGGCCAACCCCGAATAGATCTCTGCAATCTGTAACCTGCAACCGCCTCAAAACCCCAAGGAGGTCCAGAAGCTAGCCGGAATGACGGCTGCTCTCAGCAGGTTCATCTCTCGATCTGCGGACAGATGCCGGCCATTCTTCCAGCTGCTGAAAAAATGGAAGGGATTTGAATGGACCGAGGAATGCTCGTTGGCGTTCCAGCAGCTGAAGGAATACCTCTCTCGGCCACCCATTATGTCTCGCCCCAATCCAGACGAGGTGCTGTTTGCATACCTAGCTGTGGCTGCCCACGCGGTTAGCCTGGTTCTGATACGGGACGACAGCGGCATACAACGGCCGGTCTACTACGTTAGCAAATCTCTGCAGGAGGCAGAGATCCGGTACTTACCGTTGGAAAAGGTGGTTCTAGCCATAGTGCACGCGACGCGCCGACTCCCGCACTACTTCCAGTCTCATACGGTCGTCGTGCTAACCCAACTCCCACTCAGGTCCGTGTTGCGGAGTGCTGACTACTTTAGTAGAATTGCAAAATGGGGAACCTTCTTGGGAGCCTTCGACATCAAGTATTTACCTCGTACATCCGTAAAAGGGCAAGTCTTGGCCGACCTGGTGGCGAAGTTCACTGAGCCTTCCCCGGAGGAACACTTGGGGAGATGGGGCGCAGGTGGAAAGCCAGTTGGCGCAGTCTCATGTGAAACACCTCCGGTGTGGAAGCTCTACATGGACGAGGCAGCGAACCAGAGGGGTTCAGGCATGGGAATAGTGTTGACGTCCCCCGAGGGAATCATCGTGGAAAAATCCTTGAGGCTAGCATTCTCGATTAACAACAACGAAGCCGAGTACGAGGCTTTGCTGGCAGGAATGGACGTGGCTCATAAAATGGGGGCAAGAACGGTGCTAGCATTCTCGGACTCGCAGCTTGTGGTCGGCCAAGTTCGAGAGAAGTTGGAGGCCAGGGAACCAAGAATGCGGGAATATTTAGCCCGCGCCAAGTACCTGCAGACCAAGTTCGAATCCTTCACGCTATCACACACCTCCAGGAGCGAAAACACCCACGCAGATTCACTAGCTACTCTGGTAACCTCCTCGGCACAGGGCCTTCCTCGGGTCATCCTTGTAGAAAATCTGCTCAGGCCAGCTGGTCCGGGTTGTCAAGCCGTCCGAGTCCAACAAGTCGGAGCAGAGCCTAGTTGGATGGACCCCATAGTGTCATTCCTCAAACACGACACGCTGCCGGAGAACAAGACTAAGGCCGACAAGATCAAGGCCGACAAGATCCGCAGGAAAGCTCCCCGGTTCTGGTTATCCGAGGTCGACAAGCTCTATAAACGATTGTTTTCAGGGCCCTACCTGCTGTGTGCGCATCCGGAGGGGACGGAGCAGCTCTTGGAGGAGTTGCATGAGGGAATTTGTGGTAGCCACACAGGCGGCAGGTCTTTAGCTCACAGGGCCCTCACGCAGGGGTACTGGTGGCTGAACATGCATAGAGAATCACAGGAGTATGCGAGGAAATGCGACCAATGTCAAAGGTTCGCGCCCAATATCCACCAGCCTGGGGGTGCGCTTAATCCGTTGGCCAGCCCTTGGTCGTTTGCACAGTGGGGATTGGACATAGTGGGACCCTTCCCGAGGGCGGCAGGCAACAAGCAGTGGCTGCTTGTCGGGACGGACTATTTTACTAAATGGGTGGAGGCCGAGCCACTAGCAAATATCCGAGACGTAGACGCTAAGAAATTCCTCTAGAAGAACATCATCACCAGATTTGGGATCCCACGAACTCTCGTATCAGATAATGGACTGCAGTTCGACAGCAAGGCCTTCAGGAGGTACTGTGGAGACTTCGACATCACAAACAGGTACTCCACCCCGGCCTACCCGCAAGGGAACGGCCAAGCTGAAGCAAGCAACAAGTCGATAGTCAATGGGCTTAAGAAGAGACTGGATGATGCGAAGGGCAGATGGGTGGACGAGATACCACACGTGTTGTGGACTTACCGAACCACACCGCGAAGGTCCACGGGGGAGACTCCTTTCGCGATGGCGTATGGCGCTGAGGCTATGATTCCTACAGAGATGGGGTTCCCGACGACGAGGACGCAGTCTTTCGCCCCGGCTGCTAATGACGACATGCTGCTCAAGGGGCTGGACTTGGTGGAGGAAAGGCGTGAAAGCGCTATGGTTCGACTGGCTGTTTACCAACAAAGGCTCAAACAAGGGTACGACTCCCGCGTGCGATCTAGACCTCTCGCTTCGGGAGACCTAGTCTTAAAAAAGGTTGTTGGAACTGCTAAAGACCCCTCGTGGGGAAAATTAGGGCCAAACTGGGAGGGGCCCTACCGTATCACCTCAGTGGCCGGCATAGGATCATATTATCTAGCTGACCTGGAAAACAAGCGTGTAAAACGACCATGGAATGTAAATAACCTTCGAAGGTATTACTACTAATGAAAAGCATGCCTGCCCTATATTCGGATATCATTATGTTATACTGGTTGTTAATACTATAATCTCAATCAATTGTTATTAAGTGTTAATGTCAACCTTGGTTAAGCCAGGTCCTCGGACCTTCTGCCTTGGAAAAATTTAACACGGTCCAATCAAATTTTATTAAGTGTTAATGTCAACCTTGGTTAAGCCAGGTCCTCGGACCTTCTGCCTTGGGAAAATTTAACACGGTCCAATCAATTTTTATTAAGTGTTAATGTCAACCTTGGTTAAGCCAGGTCCTCGGACCTTCTGCCTTGGGAAAATTTAACACGGTCCAATCAATTTTTATTAAGTGTTAATGTCAACCTTGGTTAAGCCAGGTCCTCGGACCTTCTGCCTTGGGAAAATTTAACACGGTCCAATCAATTTTTATTAAGTGTTAATGTCAACCTTGGTTAAGCCAGGTCCTCGGACCTTCTGCCTTGGGAAAATTTAACACGGTCCAATCAATTTTTATTAAGTGTTAATGTCAACCTTGGTTAAGCCAGGTCCTCGGACCTTCTGCCTTGGGAAAATTTAACACGGTCCAATCAATTTTTATTAAGTGTTAATGTCAACCTTGGTTAAGCCAGGTTCTCGGACCTTCTGCCTTGGGAAAATTTAACACGGTCCAATCAATTTTTATTAAGTGTTAATGTCAACCTTGGTTAAGCCAGGTCCTCGGACCTTCTGCCTTGGGAAAATTTAACACGGTCCAATCAATTTTTATTAAGTGTTAATGTCAACCTTGGTTAAGCCAGGTCCTCGGACCTTCTGCCTTGGGAAAATTTAACACGGTCCAATCAATTTTTATTAAGTGTTAATGTCAACCTTGGTTAAGCCAGGTCCTCGGACCTTCTGCCTTGGAAAAATTTAACACGGTTCAATCAATTTTTATTAAGTGTTAATGTCAACCTTGGTTAAGTCAGGTCCTCGGACCTTCTGCCTTGGGAAAATTTAACACGGTCCAATCAATTTTTATTAAGTGTTAATGTCAACCTTGGTTAAGCTAGGTCCTCGGACCTTCTGCCTTGGGAAAATTTAACACTGTCCAATCAATTTTTATTAAGTGTTAATGTCAACCTTGGTTAAGCCAGGTCCTCGGACCTTCTGCCTTGGGAAAATTTAACACGGTTCAATCAATTTTTATTAAGTGTTAATGTCAACCTTGGTTAAGCCAGGTCTTCGGACCTTCTGCCTTGGGAAAATTTAACACAGTTCAATCAATTTTTATTAAGTGTTAATATCGACCTAGGCTAAGCCAGGTCCTCGGACCCTCTGCCTTGGTGAAATTTAACATACAATTTGACAGGCTACCCACTTTTCAACTAAGAAATTTACACGCAGTCTAATCAAAGGTTGACATGCCTTCGTGGTAAGGTTGCGCCTGTCCTAATTTCGAACATGCCCGTGGGCACTAACCTATCGCTTCGGATGTTGAGTTGCATAGCATTCACATACAACACATGGTGCAATAATGCAAGCAACACCGCAACGAACGTAATGCATTAAATAGTCAGGCTGTAAAGATGAGATAATGAAATCCATAGATAATAAGCTGTTTGAGACAAGGCTAGAATAAGGGAGTACAAGTAAAAACAAAAGAACAAAACACAAAAAAAATAACCGCTACACAAAAATAGCCGATGAGAGCGAAAATCTGTGCGAAGTGACGTAGGGAGCCCGAGGCCACCTACCCCTTGATCTTCAATGGAGGTTCCTTTGACGGCTTAGAGTGGGTCTCTTTGGCTTGACCTTCTTCTTCCTCTGCCGCGACCTTGGACGGGTCTTGGGCCTGCTTCCCCTTGTCCTTCGGCTTAGGCGGAGGCAGGACTTGGCCGGCAGGCTCGTCCGACACCTCCTTAGGGATGAAAACCCCATCGGGGGGCGGGACTTGCCCCTGGGAGGATAGGGGCTGCGATCTCGGTATCGACCAGAGTTGGAGTAACGTCTTCGACGAATCTGATATCCTCTGGATACCAGATCTTCTCGGCTGCGCTCAACTCTGAGCCGGCAGGGACTCCCACAGCATTTAGGGCCTCGGCCTAAACCTGCTGGCAGTACTCCTTGCACAGCTCGCCTAACTCCTCGGTCAGGCGGTTCTCGGTCGTCTCGACCCTCTCATAAAAAGCAGCCCTGGTAGCGGCCTCCACCGTCTCCCTGATGGTGCGAGCCGCCTCTTCGGCCTACACGAGCTCCTTTCTCAAGTTGGAGACCTCTTGCCCCGCCTGGGCCAGGGCCTCCTCCCTTTGCTGCAGGAGCTTACGCTGGGCTTCCACCTGCGCTGTCGTCGACTTCAGGCCCGCATCTAAGCTCCTCCTCTCTTTCTGCTCGGAGGCAAGTTCAGCCGCCAGCTCCGCCTTCGCCGCCTCAACGCGGCCTAACTCCCTTTCGACCTCCACCTTAGCGGCGTTCTCGGCCCCCGCTCGGTCCTGGTAATGTTGCACCAAGGCATCGGCCGGGAAGGCCTCCTGGGTGGCCTACAAAGATGAGTCAAAGAGCACGTAATTAATAGTTAGTTCTCATGCACATAGAACGAAGTGGTGGCAAAAGGTGTGAGAGGCAGCACTTACCAACGCCAGGTTCCTTTTGAGAGAAAGGAAGAGGCGTGTCCGACCCATCCTCCCGAGGTCCTCCATATCCCTGGGCAGGAGGAGGGGCTGCTCCAAAGTGTTGGCTAAGTATGAAGCGTGGCCCCTCTGGTAGTCTCGGATACTCGCGTTCATGGGAATCGGAGCCCCGTCTACCTGGAGAGCAGGGAACCAACTGGACTCCCCTCGGCGGACCTTGGCTTGCCCGCGGAATTCCCCACTCTCGATGGACGAGGCCCTTACTCCACCCCCAGCAACCTGCTACTGCTGCTGTTGCTGCTGCAGTTGCCTTTGGTGCTTCTGCTTTTTCTCCCTCTCCCTATCGGCCTCCTCGTTCTCGTTCCTCCTCTTCTTTGAGACGTTGGGAGGAGGAGGGAGTGGGTCGGTCGGAGGGGGAGGCGAAGGCGGGAGTATCTTCGGCTGGGACCCAGAAGCGTCACCCTTGAGGACTTGGGTCCCTCTCTTCTTGGCAAAAAGATCCCTTAAAGACATCATATCGTCGTCTTCTTCAGAGGAGGCTTCCGGTAGAGCGACAACTAAGCCCGGGATGCTAGAGTGCCTGTCCGAGGCGCTCTCTTCCTCGTCCGAGATGTCAACCATATTGCCCCCTAACGGCCTTTCGGCTTCCTCTAGGTGGAACCTATCGATCTCTTCTCCAAGGGATGAGGCGGAGGCTGCAGGCTCTTCCTGGACGATCTGGTCCTCTTGCTACGCGGCCAAAGGAAGGGCTTCCACGGGCTGACCGTATAGGATGGTGGAGGGTGCATCCGGCAAAGCGTGGGGAGCGAGGAACTCCGCGTAGTGAACGTCTATCTGTGCTCGCCTCCGGTGGCCGGCAAGAATGGCGTCCTCAACCTCGCCAAAAGCCTTCGAAATGGGGTCGTACCCCAGTATTAGGTGGGCAGCCCTCACTTGCAGGTCGTCGTTCACAAAGACCTCGGATCTCAGAACCTTATTAAAGTCCGAGACGTTGACATTTCCCAAATGGGGAGATGTGTGTTGCTTATCTGCAAGAAAGAAGCAGAGGAATCAAACGGAGTTAGATACTCGTCGCGGAACAAGTAAGAATGATAGCAAGTGACAGCAAAACTACCAAGGGAATTGAAATGGGGCAAAACTTCGCAAACTAAAACTCCTAAATCCTAGGGAGTCACACCTAGTTGTCCCTCCCTCACTGGGCAATGGAGATTGTCGTCCCACCTCCCTATAACGAGGAGATAATCATCCTTCATGCCCTTATTGGACTTTGGCAGACAGGAGATGAGCCGGACCGCGCTAGACCTCGACTTGAGGTAGTAGCCTGTGTCTTTCATCCGGTGGCACTCATACATGTAGACGAAGTCGTGCCATGTGAGGTGGAGGCCCATTTGCTCGTTCAGAGCATCGACACAACCTAAAATCCTAAACATATTGGGTGTGCACTGGTCCGGACATAACCTATGGTTGCGGAGGTACTCCCTAGTCACCTCCTTCATGGGGAGTGTCATCCCGCCCTTTAGGAAGGCAATTATGGGGATGACGACTTACCCCGCTTTCCTAGAGTCCGCTACGGCCCTAGGGGGACAGTACTCCAGGCCCACATCTGAAGGGATATGATACTTGGCCCGGAATCCTTCCATGCCAGAGGGCGTGTCCACTAGACACTTAAACCTACCCATGGAATTGAGGCTAGAGACGTAGATTCGTAAAGAGGGGAAAGAAAAGTTGACAGCCGAGGAGAAACTTACACAAGAAAAGTCGTGCGCACTTTGGGAGCTTGTTGGGAGAGAGAAAGAGGTTGGATGGCTCTGCAGTAAGTTCGCTCTTTGGAAGAAATGATGAATATCGCGACTACCGAAGTGTTTTAGGTGATTGGGAGGCGGCGGTTCGTGGGAAACATCCCGCTCAAATTTTCGGGGACAAATCCAGGCCGTTGGATCCCCATCTCATCGTTAAACATGCGCGACAGGGAGTTACTCAGTGTATTTAATGCGGGCGTTGCGTGTTACGAAGCGTTAAGGAGGCGTCCAGAAGGCGCGGGCGTACCCCGCATGTGCGACAATCTGAAAATCTCGTGGAGGGGAGATTTGTGGGTCAAAAACCCGTCTTCCTCCTCGACTCGGAGTCAAACGATTTTTTTGAGGGGCTATTGTGGGGGGTAGAGACGTTAGAATGCCATGTGGGCTCAGGGCCTGGTCCGAGGACGTGGATTCCGCTAGAGGGGCCGCGAGTCGAGAGTAGGGCCTCCTAACACTGGGGTCCAAAGGCCCGTCGACCAAACTGCCAGCCTGTCGGAGAGCATCTGAGAAGAAGGTCTCCTCGGACGTAGCCTCAGGAACTGAGCAGGGTAGCGAAACGCCCGGGGGAGGGCTCCTAAAGCTCGGCGAGTCATCCTAAACCCCAGCAGGATGCCGAGGTGGGAGACAAGGGAGACGTGCATTGCATAAAGCTACTGCCACCGCATTAAAGGTCTTTCACCTACCCGCCTGGCCGCATTAATGAAGAAATGACTTCTGAGGGGACGGTGAACAGCCTTAAGGGCATTAGGGAGCATTTTCAGGAAAAAGACAGATGGGAACCAGGGATGGGGAGTATAAATAGAGAAGGAGGAACCACTAAAAAAGGACCCGAATTTTTCTCAAGGAAAGGTGGAAGGCACACTCTCTCTCTCTCTCTCTCTCTCTCCCAAAGAATGGAACGCCAGCCAGCACAGTAGCTCCTCGGCTCACGTCCGACGAGGGAAATAGGCCACTCCATCAGCCAGCTGCCTGCCAGAAGCGGACTTGGACCTCACCCCACTACCTTCTAGAGCACCAAGAGGTCTAGGCTCTAAGCCCATTCTCTACAAATTCTATTGTAAGGGCCACTTGGGCCGGCCCGGTCACGCATTTGGGCTAAAGGCCAACTTCGTGTCCCTACACTTTCAATCATTCGTCAAGAAGTAATCACTAAACACTCATTATATTCAACATTATAATTTTAAATTTTTAGTACTTTTATTTTATTTTTATGCAAATATAAATATTAAATAAAAGCTAATTCTCTAGTTCTAAATTGTTGTTAATATTAGTGACATGAATTGTTGAGTAATGATTGTTAGTCTGTTATTGTTGATATTGTATTTGCTGGAAAAATTATAATTTGATATTGTTGTGGAAACTTTTTTTTTTGTTGGTTGGAAATTGTTTTATTAGATGGATGTCGATACTCCACATGGATTTGGTGCATCTGAGGACCCTAACCCACCTCCTCCTAGTAGTGCTAATCCTAACCCACCTGAACCTGCAGCACCAATTGGACTTGGTGCATCACTTCCCCCACTATCACCTAAACAAGGTGGTAAGGATCCGTCGATAGTATGGCAACACTTCATTAAGTTGGCTGGTTTTGATCCCAAAAATCCTAGGTCTCAATGCAAGTATTGTAAAAATCAATATAAATGTCATGGTAAGAAAAATGGTACTTCGGGCATGTTGCAACACATGAAGGTGTGTAAGAAGTAGCCTTTTCCTCGTGATGATAAGCAAAAAACTTTGTCTTTCCAAGCCAAGAGAGAAGGGGAAAGTGGTTCAAATGTGTTAATGGTTGCAAACTATAGTGAAGAGATGATAAGGTTGGCGTTGGCAAGGATGATCATCATTGATGAATTGCCTTTTAAATTTGTGAAGCGTCAAGGCTTTCAAGAATTTATGGAAATAGTTGAGCCTAGGTTTCCTATTCCCCATCGCACTACCATTGCAAGGGCTTGTATGAAGATTTATTCTAGTGAGGTGGATATTTTGAGAGGGGCTTTTGTTGGGTAACGAGTTTGTGTGACAACGGATACTTGGACATCCATACAAAACTTGAACTACATGGTAGTCACCGCACACTTCATTGATGGGGATTGGACTTACCAAAAGAAAATCTTGAACTTTTGCCCTATAGCTAATCACAAAGGAGACACCATAGGTAGAGCGGTTGAGTCATGTTTGTTGAAGTGGGGTATAGACCGGTTCTTTACGATCACCGCGGACAATGCTAGTTCTAATGATGTGGCAATTGATTATGTGAAGAAGAAAACAAAAGAAAGAGATAGTAGCATATTGGGTGGTGAGTTTATGCATATGCGTTGTTGTGCGCATATCTTAAATTTGATAGTGCAAAGTGGGTTGAAGTCTATTCATGAATCAATTGCCAAAGTTAGGAATGCGGTGCGATATGTGAGAGCCTCTCCCGCAAGGTTTGAGAAGTTTCAAGAATGTGTTAAAAATGAGAAAATCAAAACCAAATGTTTGTTGTCCCTTGATGTACCAACAAGGTGGAATTCCACTTATCTCATGTTAGATTGTGCTTTGAAATTTGTGAGAGTATTTGATAGGTTGGAAGAGGAGGATGGGCATTACAAACTTTATTTTTGTGAATCGGATGGGAATGGGAAAAAGCCCATTAGTCCTCCTAACTATCTTGATTGGGAAAATGTCAAAACCTTTGTGAAATTTCTTGGCATATTTTATAAGGCAACACTTAGATTTTCTGGGTCCTTGTTTGTCACTTCTAATACATACTTCCATGAGCTAATTAGTATTGAAGATCAATTGCAACAGTTGTGTAGTGTTAATGGGGATCCACTTTTGAAGAGCATGGCGGTAGAGATGAAAAAAAAATATGATAAGTATTGGGGAAGTATGGATAATATCAATTTGATGCTTTTTGTTGCTGTTGTTCTTGACCCAAGGTATAGATTGAAGTATGTAAAGTTTTGGTTTAGGGAGTGGTATGGAAAGGACAAAGGGGATGAGATGAGCTCTAAGGTTCGGGATGCATTAAAGAGGTTGTATGTGGAGAGAATGGGTCAAAATGGAGCTTCGAGTTCTAGTGGTAGTGGTGCTTCATTGTCTAGGGACTCCATGCCAAGTGTTGGCAATGCTTCATTGTCTGATCGAATTAAAAGTTATAATAATAGGTTTAAGCAACACTTGGCGGACGAGGACAGTGTGGAAAGCAAATCTGAGTTGGATAGGTATTTGTGGGAATCTTCTGAGGACCCTGATGTGGAAGATTTTGACATTTTGATGTGGTGGAAAATGAATTCTTCTGGATATCAAATCCTTTCCCAAATTGCTCGTGATGTGTTGGCTATTCCTGTCTCTACAGTTGCATCCGAGTCTGCTTTTAGTACCAGGGGCGTGTTTTGGATTCATTCCTTAGTTTGCTATCTCCTAATACTGTTGAAGCCCTTATTTGTACCCAAAATTGGTTGAAGGATGCAAAGAAAAAAAGACCAATAAAGCTTCGGGAGTGCATGGATAATGTGGAGGATATGGATGGTTTTGAGATTGACACAGGTAAATATATGTTCATTTTGTTTGTTGTATATATCAATTGTTTATTAATTTGTTTAATGCTTAAGAATCATTTTATTTTGAATGGGATTGTAGAAATTGCATCGGTTTGCCCAATGCCTATGGAGGAGGATTCAAGCACCGTTGTGTTGGATGATGATGAGTGATGTGCTACTCTTTCCTTGGAATTAGTTAGTAGTTAGTATTATGTAAGTATACTTGCTATTATCATTCGTTTGTGTTAATTATAAATATTCTATTGTTCATAAACGTTTTATTGTTATTAACACGTGTTTATTTTGTTTTGTTTAGTATATTGTAGGAGTTCTAGAATGATCAATGATACATAGTGCACAGACTTACTGGACAAAGGACTTACAAGAATTAGCATTCTTTTGCCTATATGCTAATTATATTTGTACATGTTATTGGTAGTGGATTTTTCACTAATGGTAGTTATTTAAGTATTCATGGGTGGGATTATTAGTGGGGATACAAGCAATTAGCATTCTTTTGCCTAAATGCTAATTTAATTTGTATATCTTTCTTTTGGCATTTGTGGACAGTGACAAATCGTTTTGTAATACGTTATTAAGTGGAAACATTAACACTTATTGTTATTGACACTGACACACACAGTGACACTAATGATATTATATGCTACATGATAGTATTTTGAGAGTTGAACTCTTATTGAGGCAATTTCAGAATATTTTTGCATGGTGAATGAAATGAAAAAATTTGGATCATTATGTGAACATAATTTTTGCACAGGTTTTGGAATATGCGTTTGTGTGACTAGGTTGGCACATGTTTAGCTTTGTGTGACTAAGTTGTCACAGGTTTCATGAATTATTTGGCACATGTTTCTTGAACAGGTTGATATATTGATATTGGGCTTGAAAAGTAAAAACTTAATTTTTTTATTATTTAAAAAATAGTTTTTTTTTTTATATTTCAAACCGACCAAACCGCACCGCAAAAACCGCACCGCTATAGTTCGGAAAACCGACCTGAGGCGGTGTGCATCAGTTCCAATTATGAAAAAACCGACCTCTATCGGTTCGGTAATAAATTTGGAAAAAAACCGCCCTTACCGAACCGCGCACACCCCTACTCTCCAAGCTCTAGTTGTGACCGAGCTCCACCGTCTCCCTCACACCAAACGTAGCTCCACCCTCTCCCTCACGCCAGTCTTAGCTCCACCCACAGTTTGACGAGCGTTGCCGATCCACCTAAGGTGAGTTTCGTCCACTGTTTCAATTCATTCAGTCCGACAACCACACCTCACCTCTGATCCAACCTCTATTTCAGTCCGACAACCTCACTAAACCTCTGATCCACCCTCTAGTTGAGTCAGACGACCTCACCTCACCTCCGATCCCTTGAAACCTCTGATCCATCCTCTATTTGACTCCGACGACCTCACCTCACCTCCGATCCACACACCTCCGACCCACCCTCTACAAAAGCCAATCTTCATCCCTTAAACCCATCTAGCCAATGTCCATCCTCAAACCCAAATGCAACCAAACATTGGAATTCGCTTTCTGCCATATTTTCCGTAATGCAACCAAACAACTTGAATACATTTTTATTACAAGAAAATATTTTCCCTTGAAATTATTTTTCGCCCAGAATTGACTTTCTGTTCAAACAAACACAGCCATAGTGTAAAAGATAAGGACTAATTTTGTAATTTACCCTATTTCAATTATAGCACATCCCAACCTATAGTTTGAGATATATATAGACACCTATTTATATCTATTTATTTATCTAACGGTTTATCTTTCTATCTTTTTTCTTTTTTAATGTTATGCCCTAAAATCACTTGTTATGACTGTAGGGAAAAAACATGGATGTTTATTTAAACACATTTGTAATTAGGTGGCGATTTTTTTTTTTTTTTTTGAGAAAACAAATATTAAATTGTTTCTATATTATGAGTCTCTGAAAAATGATTTCATAGTTATAATTAAATTATCTTATCAATCTTTTCTAAAGTTTTTGATAAACACTTCAATGGACAAAATAAGATTAATGGCATCAAGTTTTCAGTTTTCACATGATTTTCAATAACTTTTTGAAGGAAGTTAGAATGATCTCCTATATAATTCAAGAAAGAAAATTTTTTTTTTATATATCTCTAACTTTCTTTTAACTTGTTTGTAACCCTATGCATATGCATAGATATACTTAAAAGATACATATTTAGATGCATAATATAATTAATATATATATATAATTTAAATATTATTGATAGTCATTCTTATATATTTTTTAAATCTTTTGAAAATCTTGTAAGAATGTTATTTGGTAGAAAATGTAAATTGTTTATTTTTTAAATATTTTTATGTTCATTAATTCTAGACTCTTTGGTTTTTGTACACGATAACTCACTTCAATGGATACTTATGCTATGGTCCCACATTTGATTCCAAAATTAAGAAATAAAACTCTCTCTAAAAATAAATAATTTAAAACACATAGCACAAAATTGGACTTTAAGTGTAGAATCTAATTGGATTTTCTCTAAATTTTACCTACATATATATATGACTTATAAATTTCAATTGTTTTTAGTTATACAAAAAAAGGCTCATAAATATAAAATCATTCAAATTCTCTCTTCCTCTAATTTTATATATAGTGTTCAATATATGATTATGTTCTTTATGATTTATTTATATTGAGTTCCTCATTTTCAACACTAAGTTAACTCATTTGGCACAAAAATTAAAAAATTTCGATTAAATGGGACACACACACACTCATATATATATGACTTTTTTTATTTATAAGTAACATAAAAATTTTATTAGAAACACACAGCCCAATACATAGGAAATGTACAAAAAGGAAAAAAAAAATCAAGAAACCAAATTACAATGATCTAGAACACAAGAAGGGAAAGAGAAGAAAAAGATGGTGAAACAAGACACCATTCGAGAAGAGTGAAAAAGAAGAAAGACTTAAACTCAATAATGGACCGTTCACGACCCTCAAAGCTTTTAGAATTTTGTTCTCGCCAGATACACCACATCAACCAGTGCAGCACAAACCTCCAAATAACTATATTACGATGAAGCCTGAAATTGCATGTCCAACAATCCAACAAATCCACTATCCTTTGAGGCATCACCCAACAAATACCAAACAAGCAAAAGATCATACTCCACATCTCATAAGTAATAGGACAATGAAGGAGGAGATGATTTACAGATTCCCCACACCTTTTGCACATAAAACACTACTCAAGGACAACAAAGTGCCTCTTCGGAAGGTTATCTATAGTTAAAATCTTGCCTAAGGCCGCAGTTCAAGAGAAAAAAGCTACCCGAGGAGGAACCTTTTATTGCCACACCATTTACCAAGGGAAAGAAATGCCAGTAGAAGGGGAAATAGAATGATAATAACCACTCACCTTGAAACCTCGACTGCTGGCTGGCTTCCAACAAAGATTGTCAGAACCAACACCCCGCACCTTTATGGAATAGATCAAGACCATAAACAAATCCGAAGATTGAGACGTTTTTATCATTCACTAAATGACGAAACTAAATGTCCCAAGAAACTCTCCCATTTGCAAAGCACATAACCTCATAGACGAAAGCATCCCTTGTCCTACTAATATTATATAAATCTAGAAACGCCTCCTTAAGAGAATGATCCCTACACCACACATCATCCCAAAACTTCACACCAGCCCGAATAAACTTCCACAAACACTATATGCCCCAGACACAGATTTTGTGCACCAACCACCCCACTCATTCCCATACTTTGCCCCAATGACCCTTCTCCAAAGGACATCATTCTCCAAACCAGAGGGCCACAACGATTTGGCTAATAAGGTAGAATTAAACCTTCTCATACACCTAATGCCTATCCCTCCATTCTTCACTAGCTTACATATCTTAGACCAATTTACTAAATGAATTTTATGATCGTCCCCCATACCAGTCCAAAGGAAATCCCTTTGTAATTTCTCCATCCTCTTAGCCACCTTGCTTGGAATAGGGAAAAGAGAAAGGAAATACGTAAGTAGGCTAGAGAGAGTGCTCTTAATAAGGGTTGATAGGCCAAGAATGTATTGACCCCTTATGATGAATTAATTAATTAATTAACCAAGTTTATTAATTAATCAAATTAATATACAAATGCCTGGTAGCACAAACAAATCACCAATTAATTAAAGTATGCAACGGAAAATAATTTTACATGGTGATTTGTTTACGAATGGGAAAAACCTACACAGCAAAAACCCCACCGGGTGATTTTAAGGTCACTACTCCCAAGAATTCACTATTATCACAACAAGCGGTTACAAGTAAAGAAATCTCAATACCTTATACCAACCTACAATTAAACCCTTACCCCAATTGGACTTGTTCTATAGTGACAATCTCTCCTTTCAATGCACGGCTCCCAGTACATGACTAACCAGTAGTGCGGATCCCAGTACGTGACTTCAATCACCAACTAGAGAAGATTGTTGGCTGCAAAGTTCATCAGTTCATCACACGATGAAGATCGAGAAGCTCCTTGGTCACAAAACCCTACGGTGCACAAACGCAACAGCTTCTTCACAAGAAAGATGAACTAGGGAAAACTTTGTCTCCGATCCCAATTTGCATGAACAAACTTTGCTCAGCACTCGTGCAACTTGTATCACCTTTGACGGCCCTTAAAATAATCCTTTTATATGTTTAGGGTTGTGAGAAAAGAAAGCCCAAACATACAATCACAGATTGGATGAAAAACAGACTAGAAATTCTGAGTTTCATAAACCTCGACAGATACCCTATCTATTGAGCTGCTGTCAAGCCACGGGGTGGAACAGCTCTTCAAGGCTCGATAGATGCTAGCTGTCGAGTTTAAATGAACAGAACTTTTCACACTTGAATCTTGAATACACTTGCATGGTCTTAACACTTGAACTTGAAACAAGGTTTCTTGAAGTATTAAATACATCCTAGATCTACCCAATTACAAGTAAAGTGTATTTGTCAAAGGATTAGCCAATTACATAAAATTGTGACATATGTTCCTAACATTGAATCACATATGTCCTAACAAGGGTAACATTACCCCCCTTAGATAAATACCTCTTCCAACCAGCTATCCTTTACTCCATCTTCTCCAAAATAGGATTCCAAATCGTCTTATTTTTAAAAGAATCACCTAATGAAAGATCTAAATATTTCAACGAAAGAGCAGACTCCTTACAGCCCAAAATCTCCACTAGCTCATGAAGATTAGGCACATCCCCAACTAGAACCAATCAGACTTTCCTAAATTAATTTTTAGCCCTAACGTCTCCTCAAATCTAGAGAGAATCCCATGCAAAGCTGTTATATGATTGCTATCAGCATTACAAAAAAGAAGTGTATCATTCGAGAACAAAAGGTGAGACACCGTCATCAAGGAACCAGTCACATTCCCCACTGTGAAGCCTGAAAACTGCCCTGTTGCAGTAGTTGCAACCAACATACGGCTCAAGGCCTCCATGACAATATCAAAGAGAAAAGGGGATAAAGGGTCACCTTGCCGAAGTCCTCTAGAACTCCCAAAAAGTCAGATGGGATACCATTGATCAAAATGGAGAATTTAACAGTTGAAATACAACAACTGATACACCTTCTCCACTTTTTGGAAAAACCACACTACTGTAACAGAAACACGAGAAACTCCCAATTCACATGATCATACGCTTTCTCAATATCCAGTTTGCACAGCACCCCCGGAACCCTTGCCTTCAATCGATTGTCTAAACACTCAGAAGCAATAAGGACAGAATCTAAAGTCTGTCTACCTTTCACAAAGGCATTCAAAGATTCTGAAATAAGGCCGTGAACCACCCTTTGCATTCGATTGGCTAACACCTTAGCAATCATATTGTATAGCCCTCCCACCAAACTAATAGGCCAAAAGTCTTTGACATCCACAACATCAATTTTCTTAGGAATGAGAGTAAGAAAAGTAGCATTGAGGCTCTTTTCAAACACAGCGTGGGCATGAAAAATATGAAACACATTTATAATATCTGTTTTTACCATGCCCCAACAGGACTAAAAAAATGCCATTGTAAAATCATTCGAACCTGGCGCTTTATCACCATTAAAATCATGGACCACTCCAAATACTTCTTCCTCATTAAAAGGTTTGTCCAACCAAGTGGCATCTTCCTTATAAATTCTAGAAAAAACAACCTCATCCAAAAGAGGTCTGTGGACCACATTCTCCGAGTACAACAGCCTATAGAAATGAGTAATGCACCCCTCAATGATCCCTTGATCCGTAGATAGCTCTTTATCCACCATAAGACTGTCGACAGTATTGCATTTTCTATGCAAATTTGCAAATACGATGAATTATGACTTTTAAACTTAAATTGTTTTTTAGTTCTATAGAAAAATGCTCATAAATATAAATTCATTCAAAAATTATGATTTTTATGGTTTAGTTATATTGGACTCATCATTTTTTATACTAAATTAACTCATTTGACACAAAAATTAAAAAACTAAGATTAAATGGGAAACATGTTGCAAAATTAAACTCTAATTGAAATCTAATTTTAACATTGAATTAACTCACTTAGTACAAAAATTTAAAAACTTATATTAGACGGGACACGTGGCTCAAAATTATACTATAATTAAATTCCAGTTTAAAATCTAATTGGATTTTCTCTTAACTTTATTTTATTATTATTATTTTATTATTATTATTATTATTATATAGATTTGTCAATAGTGAATGCATTATACATATGAATTCCAAATGACTTATTAAAGAGAAAGTATGGTAGATAAAAAGCTGTATCTTTATTAGCTATACAACTATTCAATCTATGAATAACATAACATGAACCACAAAGGTTGACAATCGCATTTATTTTCTCATTATATATCTAATATTTTTCTAACTAAAACACTAATTAATGTTTTCAAATTGAAAATTTTAAAACAAGAATACAAAATAAAATAAAATAACCCTCATCCTTTAGGAGGGGAAATAGAGTACGGTAATACTCAAATCAAAAAATGCTAAAATTTTAATTTTGGGTCCCATAAAACAAATAATTTTAAAGTATCATGCCAATCATAAGTATGAGTTGAATGGTCAACTAATAAATATTTTATTTTTTGGATTAAATTTTAATTTAGTGGGTTAATTTCAATATTTGGGGGCCAAATGTAAAATATTAGACCAAACTTTCAAGTTTTTTTTTTTTTTTTTTTGAAATATATACATATAATTTTTTAATAAAAAAAATCCACAGGGATGTGATGCAGCGTAGGCGTGTAGAAGCAAAATCTATAACATACAATTACTACAACTTTTCCACGAAACCTAAATTCTACAAGAACACTAGGCTAGTAGGCAAATAATAGAGAAAACCTCTCTAGCAAACTTTTATTAAAAAACACACATAACATAAATAACCTCTCTATAAAGAGTATTTAAAGGAATAGAATTACTCTTACTCCTTTTATGAAAAAGAAATAATAAACCTACTTCTACTTGAGAAAGGAAAAACAATTTAACTAGGAAAAGAAAAATAATTAAAATCCCAATTCAACTAGGAAAAGGATATTAATTCAAAGTATTAGAGTAAATAAATCCTAATTCAAATAGGAAAAGGAAAACAAGAAAAACTCTTTGTTCTTCATAATGTGATTTGCATTAGGATGTTGGAGAAAAATTGTAGTAAGGAGGCTCTTTGATTTTTCAATCCAAAACTCAAAATGAATCTTTCTTTTCTCAAGCCATTCATAATTAACTTGATCTCGCCATGGAAAAAGCAAGGCTCATTAGTGTTCTTAAGGTTGGATTTAGAGGATATATCATTAGGATTTTAATTTAAAGTACTAGAGTAAATAAATCCTAATTCAAATAGGAAAAGGAAAATTAAAAAAAAAAAAACTCTTTGCTCTTCATAACGTGATTTGCATCAGCCTCCTTGGGTTGGAAGAAACTCGTCCTCAAGTTTGGAGTCTGGATTGGAATTCTTTCCTCGATATGGAACAAGATGCTTAACGTTGAAGACGTCAGATGTACGCATATGACTTGGAAGTTTCAACCGATAGGCATTAGGATTAATTTTCTCAACAATCTCCAAAGGACCAATCTTTCTAGCAGCTAGTTTTTTGTACTTTCCCATAGGAAAGTGATCATTGGTCAAAATTGCCCAAGCAAAATCACCAATCTCAAATTCTACTACTCGACGTTTCTTGTCAGTGGCTTGTTTGTACTTAGTAGAAGTCTCCTATAAATGCTTAGCAGTAGCTGTATGAATTTCTTGAATTTGTGTGATTAGATCCTTAGCTTTCACATTAACAAGCTTCAAGTCAAGGATAGGAGCCAAATCAAGTGGTGCACGTGGGTTATAGCCATAAGTAATAACAAAGGGACTGAAGCCAGTGCTATGATTAACAGAACGGTTGTAAGCAAATTTTGCCTGGTATAAGCATTGATCCCATTATTTAAGATGATCACTCACCAAGCTCTGAAATAAATTGCCCAAGGAACGATTTACTACTTCTGTTTAACCATCGGTTTGAGGATGATGGACACTACTAAAATTAAGTGTGGTGTTGGCCAAACGCCATAAGCAACGCCAGAAGTGACTAAGAAAATGCACGTCACGGTCTGAAACAATTGGTTGTGGCAAGCCATGGAGGTGATAAACCTTTCTAGAGTAAAGTTGAGCAACATTAACTACATTTGAGTTCCTCTTACAAGCAATAAAGTGGGCTATTTTGGAAAACCGGTCCACAACAATAAAAATTGAATTGTTACCTCGTTTTGTACGCGGTAATCCGAAGATAAAATTCATGCTGACATGAATCCATGGCTGGTCTAGTATGGGAAGGGGCATGTATAGACTAGCATTGGTTGTAGTGCCCTTGGAAACTTGACAAATATGACACCTCTCAACAAAATTGGTAGTCTCCTTTCGCATGGTTGGCCAAAAATAAGAGTCTGTTACAAGTTTCATGGTATTATCACGTCTCATATGGCCTTCATTATGCAGCTCTTGAATAACCCGTAAGCGTAGGCTACTATCAGGAATGCATAGTTGATTCCCTTTAAAAAGGAAACCATCGTGTATAAGGAAGTCGAACCGCTTTCTTGTTGCCACATCATTCATTATAGGGCCAAAGTATGAGTCACTAGAAAGCAACTCATGAAATAAATCAAACCCCAGCACTTTGGTTTGCATTGTAATGAGCAAAGAGGCTCATCGACTAAGAGCATCTACCACTCTATTCAATGCTCCAGATTTATGCTTGATGACAAAAGAAAATTATTGAATGTAAACAGCCCAAAATGCATGCCGAGATGAAAGCTTGTCTTGGCTATTGATATGCTTCAAAACATCATGATCAAAATAGAGGACAAACTCATGATAGGCCAAATAAGAACTCCAATGCTTTAAAGTGCAAATTATTACATAAAATTCCAAATCATAAGTGCTGTAATTCAATTTTGACCAACTTAACTTCTCACTAAAGTAGGCCACTGGTTTGCCATTTTGACTAAGAATAGCTCCAATTCCAACCTTGGATGCATCACAATGTAACTCAAATGGTTGAGAGAAATCGGGAAGAGCTAGAATAGGTGTTGTAGTAAGCTTTTCCTTGATCTGATGAAACGCTTTTATGGCTTCAGTTGTCCATAAAAACTTACTAGCCTTCATGCAATCTGTAATCGGTGCCATGATGGTGCTAAAGTCAGGAATAAACAGGCGGTAGAATGACACTAACCCATGAAAATTATGGACCTCATGGACTGTGGTTGGTATTGGCCATTGTTTAACAGCAGTAACCTTTGATTCATCAACTGATAATCCATCCTTAGAGACCACATAACCAAGAAATAAAACACTATCTGTCATAAAAGATCATTTGGCTATGGTAGCATAAAATTTCTCCCTACTTAGAACTATGAGTACCTCTTGAAGATGTTGGAGATGTAAATCAATATTGGCACTATATATCAGGATATCATCAAAATAAACTACAATAAACTTACCGATGAAGGGGCAAAAAATCTGGTTCATAACACGTATGAAGGTGCTAGGAGCATTAGAAAGTCCAGATGGCATTACTAGCCACTCATATAACCCATCACGTGTCTTGAATGCTGTCTCCCACTCATCACCAAGACGTACTCGAATTCGATGGTACCCACTTTTTAGATCCAGCTTAGAATACACTGTAGCACCACTCAATTGATCAAGTAAGTCATCCAACCGAGGAATAGGGAATCTATACCAGACCGTAATTTTGTTGGGGGTACGACTGTCTATGCACATTCGCCATGATCCATCCTTTTTAGGGTGTGAGTAAGGCTGGCACGGCACAGGGACTAAAGCTTTCTCTAAGTGTGGGCCCCTCTACTTGTCTTCTAAGTTCTTCACACTCTTTTAGGCTCATGCGATAGTGTGAGCGATTAGGTAGATTAGAACCTTGTACAAGATCAATTTGGTGTTGTATATCTCAGAGTGGGGTTAACCCCTCAGGTAGATCATTAGGAAATACATTTGCAAATTCATCTAATAAAGATTTCACAGCCTCTGGTACTACACTACCCTTTGAGCTCTCATTTCCCAACAATACAAACACCAACCTCGAATCAAACATCTCTTCAACAAATGCCCTTTTAGCTAAAAGATTCTTATCCCTTCCTGAAGTTGGCTTAGGTTCAATCTCCTTACAAGGCAACTACACAATTTTTATGCTATCAAACATGAAACTGTATGTATTGTTCCTACCATCATGTTGAACCTCTCTATCATATTGCCATGGTCTACCAAGGAGAAAATGACATGCATCCATAACTACCACATTACACCATGCATTATCCTTATATTTCAATCCAATAGAAAAAGAAACCAAGCAACGTTTAGATACAATTACCTTATTACCCTTTTTGAGCCAAGATAGTTTGTAAGGATTAAGGTGATTCTCTATTGCTAATCCCAATTTTTGAATAGCCTCTTCTGATACCACATTCTTATAGCTTCCAGAATCAATAACAAGTCTACATACCTTACCCCTCCACAGTACATGTAGTTTGAAAAATATTGCTTCGGAGCCAATCCTCACCTTCAGGTTTGCGAGGTGTCAAACATTCCCTTCTTGTAACTGACAAAGGGCCATCATCCCTTTGCACATACTTCTTTTCCTCTTTAGCATCATAAATGGCTTCTTGATCAAAGGTATTTAAATGATCATAGTACATTCTTCACTCTCAATAAATAAACCCTTACCATACCGGCCACCCTTCTTGCAATTAGCCATTCTATGCCCTACCTCACCACACTTGAAACATCGAGGGCAAGAACTACTAGTTGCAGTGTGGTTGAGTTGTGGATTAGCTTGATTAACTTGGCCTTTTCCTTGTGTAGATTGTGTAGTTGCACCATAAGGAGGAGCTACAGGTGGTAGTCAGTTTCCACTACTATTTGAAACCATATTAGTCCTCCTATTCACCGTCTTCTGTAAATGCAAAGCTCTCTGATGGGTTGCCTCATGCCTCCAATATAATGTGAAACTAATTGATCTTCTGAATCTGCAAGGTCAACTCTAGCTACAAGTTGATAAAACTCTCGAGTATACTCATCTATAGATTGTGTACCTTGCCTAAGATTGTGTAGTTGTTGATATAATGTACGCATATAATTATGGGGCAAGAATGCAGCACACATATGTTTCAAAAAAATTTCCCAAGTATTGATTTTAGATTTACCTTGGTGAATACAACCTTGCTTTAATTGTTGCCACCATGCAGCAGCATGTCCTCTGAATTTGGTTGCCACCAAAGAAACTCTTTTGTCTTGTGGCACCTCCTTAAACTCCAAAATTTTTTCAATCGCAGCAACCCGATCTAGGAATTCTTTAGGTTGTAAACAACCTTTGAACTCTGGAATATCTAATTTGAACCTAGATTCCAATTTATTTGAATTGTATGAAACCAAGGGTTTCTCCCTCCTCCTTCTATGTCCAACAAACGGATTCTCAATCTCATCCTCAACATTATAGTCTACCTTATCTTCCTCCACAAAATGTACAGTTGGACTACGGTTTCAAGGCTAGTTAACAATGGCTAAGGCAGCAAGTTGCTCTGTCAGCGCTTTAAACTGCTCTTCAATCTGCTGAAAGCTTGCCTCTAGTTGTGTATTGCATGCAATCTCATCGCATTCATACTCACCATCTACAGCAACGTGCCGTCCCCCACGTGATCCTTGTGCCATGGTAGGAACCTAACCGTGCTTTGATACCAACTGATGCAGCGTAGGCGTGTAGAACCAAAATCTATAACACACAATTATTACAACTCTTCCACGAAACCTAAGTTCTACAAGAACATTAGGCTAGTAGGCAAAATAATAGAGAAAACCTCTCTAGCAAACTTTTATTAAAAAACACACATAACATAAATAACCTATTTATAAAGAGTATTTATGGGAATAGAATTTCTCCTACTCATTTTAGGAAAAGAAATAATAAACCTACTTCTACTTCAGAAAGGAAAAACAATTTAACTAAAAAAAGAAAAATAATTAAAATCCCAATTCAACTAGGAAAAGAATTTAAATTCAATGTACTAGAGTAAATAAATCCTAATTCAAAAAGGAAAAGGAAAACAAGAAAAACTCTCTATTCTTCATAACGTGATTTGCATCAAGATGCCGGAGAAAAATTGTAGCTAGGTGGCTCTTTGATTTTTCAATCCAAAACTCAAAATGAATCTTTCTTTTCTCAAGCCATCCATAATTAGCTTTATCTCGCCACGGAAAAAGCAAGGCTCATTAGTGTTCTTAAGGTTGGATTTAGAGAATATATCATTAGGGTTTGAAAATTGCTTTAGTAGTTCATATATACATGTATCCATGTTCATCACCTCATTGGCCGATTTCTTTTTTTCCTTTTTTGATGAATCATTGGCCGATTTCTGATAAGATATACTTGTTTATATTTTCATATCTACATTTAACAATAGTCTTGGGCAGCTTCTAAACAAAATAGGCCCATTTTATTGCAATAAAATAAGGTTATTCAGCAAAAAAAAGAAAAAGAAAAAGAAAAAAAGAGATTGCTTATATATATATATGTGTGTGTGTGTGTCAATTTGATGTCTGACAATTTTTTTTATTATAGCATAAGAAGCTACTTTTTTTTTCCCGTAACTACTTTTTAAAAATTTTCACATTAGATTATCTATTCTAAACTTTATTTCATTAAAATATCAATTTTTCTTAATTTTCTGTAATTGTTTCTCTTTAACACACAACAACCATCATCTCTATTTTATAAACACACAACCATCATCTACTCTTTTCATTCATCCCATAATTTTAAAAATCGTAATGGTCAAAGAACCAGAAAAGAGACTAATTCCCAATTTTGACCAAACTGGTTTTTGAGTTTGATTCTCGGTTCAACTGGGCACCAGTTCGATCTAGTTTTTGAAATAGTGCTTCATCCTCAAGATATGTAAAGAAATAATAAAAATTAAATGCAAAATAAATAGTGACAATATAAATTTATACGATTATTGTAACAACTTTGCAAATTTACACATCTTTAACTTGATTGAAGTAAGTGATTTTTCGACTTAGATGTGTAAAATTAAGCTCCTTATCTATTTCGCTTCGGTGCTCATTAGCGATTAATGAGCCAATTTGTCATGGCAACGTGTCCAAGATAAAATAAAAACAATATTAAAAATAAGTAGACTGAAAGAAGAAAAATCCAAAGGCTTCTTATCAAAAAAGTGGTGTGAGCATTTGGTGAGAGAGACCTTTCATGACTTACATGGCCTATTTGGCTTTACTTAGTCTTTTGAATTAATTAATTTATCCAGACACCCTAATTTTTTAATTGGAATTTAATCCAAAAATCAAGTGTAAAATGATCATTTCAATTTCAAGGGTACAAAAATATCATTTTGAGCCATATAA
The DNA here is from genome assembly GCA_032878915.1 of Castanopsis chinensis. Lineage (NCBI taxonomy): Eukaryota > Viridiplantae > Streptophyta > Magnoliopsida > Fagales > Fagaceae > Castanopsis > Castanopsis chinensis. The sequence continues at coordinate 4,279,486 of JAVQMG010000105.1, forward strand.
ATAATTAATTATTTTTAAATATAATCATCACTTTTAAGTTTTAACAATCAAAATTAAGAACATTTTTTCATGAAAAAATAACAAAGTAGTGCTAGAGATACAAATTTTTTTGCAAAATTTTTTACAAAATAAATACTTAATTAATACTTAATAAACTTAAATATCATTATTCCTTGAGAAGACCATCAAATCAGATAAGCTTGAAAGTATGTAGATAAGAAGTCATGGATACATTGGTTGTGCTAAAATAAAATCACTAATATTGGGTGCTCTGTAAAGTGAGAAGGTAAAATAGATAAGAGAAATGATATGTCCACAACATATTCTTAAGTGGCAGGTTGTTTGGTTGTTATTGTTGGGGCAAAAAAGTAATCTTAATGTTAGGTTCAAATTCGAACCAATAACAACTAATCACTTATGATTTTTTGTAAAAATATTGTGAACGTAGCATCTCTCAATAGATAAAATAATTTTTTGTAGTACCAAATAATTAAATTTATAGGCAAAACTACATTATTGGTCCCTGAAGTTTGCCCTATGTGCACAATTGGTCCCTTAAGTTTGAAAGTTTGAAGCAAACACAATTAGTCCCTTAAGTTATAAAACTAAGTTGTATTAGTTCTTTTACTAATTTCTATTAACGGTGTTACTTATGTGGCTAACGGAACAATGACTTGGCATTTGTGATGTGGCATGTTTTTAATTAATTTTTTTTTAAAAAATAGTTTCCATGTTAGATGAAATTGAAATCATATTGACCCGATTAAAAACAAATCTGATATTTGTTTAACAAAGGCACGATAGAGAGAGAGAAAGGGAAGAGAGAGATTGACAGCCACAAGAGAGAAGGGGAGGGAGTGGAGAAAAACCCAAGCCTAGCCGTCGCCGGTGGAGAACAAATCCCTAGCCGTGCGACAGCCATGGAATAATAAGAATTTCCCATTTCTCCGTCTCGCAAACCCATTCTCTCTCCGACTCCAACCTCCTCCAACTCCTTAATCCAAAGCCACATCGGCAGCCATAGAAGCAGACCAAAGTACTAGCACAAGCACAAGCAACAGCGGCTCTTGCCCACCCAGAATCTCTTGTTCGTGGAAATGGGTGTGGGCTATGATCAACATGGGTATGTACTTCATGCCCATTTGGCCTTTTCTCTATTACTCTGCTAGTTTTTTATGAACACCTATTTGTCAAATTTTAATATTGAATCGCGGGATCAGTGAATTTTTATGTGGAAAAAAAATTATCAAGATGAATTTTGTGATGCCCTTTTGACTCTTTCTCAATCACTATCCCAGTTATTGATGAATACCTAGTTGCCAAATTTTCGTATTCAATGGTAGGATTGGTGTATTTTTATGAAAAAACAGAGAGTTAACAAGACATTATGTTTATGAAACTCTGCATGTGTTTGTTCTTAGGCAAGTGGGTTTTTCTTCACTCCCTCCCCTTCTCTCCTATGGCTGTCAATCTCTCTCGTGGCTGCAATCTCTCTCTTCTCCTTCTCTCTCTCCATCATGCCTTTGTTAAACAGATATCAAATTTGTTTTTAATTGGGTCAATATGATTTCAATTTCATCTAATGTGGAAACTATTTTTTTTAATTAAAAACATGCCACATCATTAAAAAAATGTCAAATCATTGTTTTGTTAGCCACATAAGTAACACCGTTAATAGCAATTAATAAAATGACCAATATAACTCAGTTTTAAAATTTAAAGGACTAATTGTGCTCGCTTCAAACTTGAAAAACCAATTGCGCACATAGAGTAAACTTCAAGAACCAATAATGTAGTTTCGTCAAATTTATAATAAATGCTCTTATAAATTTATAATATTTAATCCGAAAAATAAATATATATCAAAGAAGAGATGCTGAACATTCTGCAACAGATGCGTGGATTTCCAAATTCCAATAGCACACCATAAAGTTAAAGTGCATAGATACAACGTAATAATGTGTAATGATGAGACAATCTAAGAAAATTCACAACCGCCTTTTTAACTCTTTTTAGTCCCATTTGAAAAAGAAACTAAAAATGTTGATTTTGATTTCAAATCTGCCGTTAAGATTGAACTTTGACCATCCCAACCTCCCAACTTCATCCTACAACTGCTATGTTGATTGACTATTTGTTGGTGCTGCCAATTTTACACTCAGTTTAGGCGCGTGTTTCACAGCGCCTACCTTTTTTCCTCCGACTTGTCTCTCGTTTTTTTTCCCACCAATTTTTAGTTATTGCAAAAAATACTTCCCAAAAAAAAAAAAAAAAATTACACCTCCACATAAATATCAAATATGGTGCTGCATTGATGTAATTGTTATCTTAAATGAAAAGAAGCTCATATATACTTTTTAGTACTTTTATTTAATTATTGAACTTACATATAAAATTTGAGATTAATTAGTTTCGTGTTAATATTGCATTTAAAATAAAGCTAATGACCCCTCAACTTTATATGAAATTTCCTACTCAAAAAAAATAAAATAAAATAAAAAAGTACCAGTTGATGTTTTATAGACTAATATATTCTGGGTCATGACAAGTTGGCAACTCTTTTGTTTTTGTTTTTTTTTTTTTAATATCAATATCAAACTCCAATTAGTTTTTGAAATAATTGCAAAAAAAAAAACTAAAAAAATAAAACGATTATCTCATTGATGCATCCCAGCCCATCTGTCTTATTAGCTCTACAAGAAAATTTGAATATTGATTATAGTCTCCCAACACAAGTAAAGAAAAATTAATTAAGCCTTTTGGTTTTATGAAGTAAATTATCTTGTAATTATTTTTGATAGATAAATAGTGGGAGAAGTGGGGGTTCCAACTTCCAACCACAAAAATGAGGCTTTACCAAAAAAAAAAAAAATACCATTATTACTAGACTACAACTTGAATCTCATTTATCTCATAACTCATAAGGTTAATGCTTAATATGGTAGAGATTGCATAATATTGGATTTAGTTAGTACAACAAATTTTAAGTTGAATGCAACCTTGCATTTGTAAATGGATTGTGTTGAATTTCGTTTATTAAAAATAAGATTATATTGAACTTTATATATAAGAATTAATAAGAATTTGATGTGAAGAAATTAGTATAGAAGAATTTGAAGATGAAGAAATTAGTATAGAAGAATTCTAAATGAGGAAGTTCGTTTAAAGATTGTGGCAGTCCTTATTGATGAAAAGATTAGAGATAATTTCTCTAGACTTTTAGTTTTGTCTAGAGGAAAACCATTAATGTATGAGCAAGAAAAAATGAGTTCATTTAAGTTAAGTGACAAAAAAAAAAAGGTAAAAGAAGATTTAAAAAAAAAGTAAAAAAGGAGTGCCAAATTTTTTTTTTTGAAGTAAAAAGAACGTGTTAATTTAGGAAGTAATAGATGCATGTTAATTGACCTTATTAGTTCTTTTATGATTTTATTACTCGTTAGATATATGTTCCAATCTTCAAAGTTGCCCCTCTGCAAGCCGGCTCAATAGTATAAGCGAATAAGGTTAGTCACCCAAGGCCCTTAAGTAGAAAATGACCTCCAAATTTGAACCAATAGAGTTATTTCTTTCATGGTAATAATATTAATTAAGCTCAAATATTAGACAATAAATAAAATAATATTTTTTTAAACAAATGAAAAACAAGAAGAAAGAGAGAGAAATATTACGTTCACAATATTTTTCACAACAAATCCTAAGCGATAGGTTGTTACAGCTGTTATTGGTTGAAAAAAAGTAATTTTAGTAGTGGGTTCAAATTATAACTAGTAACAACTTAACACCTATGATGTTTTGTGAAAATATTGTAAATATAGTGCTTCTCAAAAAAAGAAAAAAAGAAAAAGAGAGCAATACAACAAAATTTCACAACATGTTAATTTAGGAAGTGATAGAGTACGGCTTCGAATATAGTAGAATGAGAAAAAAAATTATGTGATAAACCTTGATTAATTTATCAAGGATTCATAACCGATTCCAAAAAAATATATGTGATCAGCCCAGATTGCTTACAAATTACGACATATATATATATATATATATATATATATATATACATTGCTTACAAGTTATGGCAAGTTGAGAATGAGGTTACAAAGGATTCAAATCTAAGTTTTTCTCGTCAAGGATATTGACCTTACTAGTTCTATTTTTTGATGAATTTTTTTTTTATGGATTACCTTACTGGTTCTTTTATGATTTTACTACATGTTAGATATATGTTCCAATATTCAAAACTGCCCCTCTATAGGGGTGCTTCAACTGTATAAACAAACAAGGTGGTTGCCTAAGGCCCTAAGTAGAAAAACGCCCTCAAATTTTAGAGAATGAAGTTATTTTTTTCATTGTAACAGTATTAATTAAACCCAAATATTAGATAATAAATAAAATAATATTTTTTATCAAATGAAAAACAAGATAAAAATGTTACATTCACAATATTTTTCAGAATAAATCGTAAATAACAAATTGGTATTGGTTGTAATTGGTTGAAATTTTCATTGTAACATTATTAACTAAGCCCAAATATTAAATAATAAATAAAATAATATTTTTTATCAAATGAGAAACAAGTAAAAAAAAAGATAGAAATGTTACATTTACAACAGTTTTCACAATAAATCCTAAATAACAAATTGTTACCAGCAGTTATTGGTTGAAAAAAATAATTTCAGTGGTGAGTTCAAATTATAAATAATAATAACCTAATACCTAGAATTTTTTTTTTAAAAAATGTTGTAGATATAACACTTTTCGAAAGAGAAGAAGAAGAAGAAGAAGAAAATAGAGCAATTCAAAAAGAATTTTACAACAATTGAGTTGGAAATTTTTTATTAATTATCGTTTAGGTCCGCATTAACATAATAACATCACATTTTTAATTACCACCATTAATTTGCCACATCAACAAGTGTGAGGAATTTTTGTCAAGTTTTTTGTGTCTATAAACTTTCCAAAAAAGAATTTTACACAGTCAATTAGTAATTTTGCATTTAAAACAAGAGACAAAGAATGAGTAATATTTAATTTTTTTAAAAAATTCATAATTAAATATATAAAATAATCTCGATTTAGTTTTCACTTAAGTTAAGACCCTATATACATCAAACCGCTCCTGACCCTATATACATCAATAGGACTACTCACCCGATCTCTTGCCCCAAAAAATCTTTGGAAACTATATATGACAGGTTTAATGGTCATGATGAGTCATGCATTGTACGATCCTGAAAATGAAATGTGAATTTGGTACCATTGGATAGGGGCGCGTGAGTGGGCATGATGTAACAACCGAACTGAATTATCAATTACATAAGTGTTTTATAATCAACGGTCAACTTCCTGTCCCTATTGGCATTTTATATGGTATATTTATTTATCAAAGGGCTGAACATGCAGATTTGTGTACTTTGTCGGAGTAGATGGTCTAGCGTGGTGGCTTTGCATATCTAGGAGAAGCTTTTATCTTCTTCTCTCTCTATCTCTCTAGCTCTTCTGCAATATCTCTCATTGCACTTCTATTTTATTAATGAATCCCATAGAGAAAAATTGAAGCCATGGCAGGATCATCACCTCTTCTAGGTTATGCTTTTTGTGCTGCTTGCATCTTTTGCCAACTTTTTGAGTTTGCTCAAGCTCAAAATCGAACAGATCCTGCTGAAGGTGTGCCTCTCTCTCACGTACACGCACTGATAAACACAATTGATTACTTATTATAGTTCTTGGCTGAGAGCTTTTTTTTGTCTTCGGCACATGTTAAATATGATCAGCAATACAAAACTGTGTTTGTTTATAATTGTTGGAAGTACAAACAAACTTGAAGTAATGAAAGGCTAGCTTTTAGAATTTGATCGTGCTATTGCTATAGCTTGCAAATCTAGCTAAGAGCTGAAATAATTAGTCCCATACTGCTCATATGTCATACAAACCAACGAATCATGTTGATAAGTGCAAAGTAGATATTCTACTTTTGATATTGTCATCATTTCAAAGTAGATATTATTATACTTTAAAAGTGGGTTAATTGTAATTTTGATTCTTAAATTTTTTTTTTTTTTTAAATTGGTGGATTTAATAGTTTTGGACAATTCGGATATTTTTTAAGCAAGTGGGATTTATTTTACGGTTCAATCTGTGATAAGTATCAATGATTTCAAAGTTCTTTTTTACAAACACCACATTTTTCTCTGTTTTGGATGAGCTCAAAATAAAAATAAGCTATTTATTTTTTAGTATAATAATTCTATAAAATTTCGTTCTTTTTTTCCTGAATAAATTTGTTGTTTTAAACAGTGGCAATTTGGAGGGTGTATATCAGATTGATGACAATGATGTTTAATTGTGAATATGATTGCAGTGACAGCACTGAATACAATATTTCAAAAATGGGGGATCTCAGCAAATTCAAATCAATGGAATACAAGTGGGGATCCATGCAGTGGAGCAGCCATCGACTCCACCGACTTCGGAGACACAAACTTTAACCCCTTGATCAAATGTGACTGTTCCGCCAATAGTAACTCTACTTGCCACGTTACCCAATTGTACGTTTCTTTCTTTAATATATATATCCCTATGTTTTTTTTCCCATGCCATTTTTGCTTATAATAACAATTTCTATACATGCAAAAAAAGGAAAAAAAGAAAAAGAAAAAAGAGTTTAAATTAAATTACATGGTTCAATTCCAATAAGTTAAAGCCGTAAAATCTTTTGACAGCTAAATTACCTATCTTTACTTTTGCTGATTTTTATTATTATTACTTTTTTGAATAGCTGATTTTTTTTTTTTTTGAACAAAAATGAATAGGGATCACCTCTATTATATCTGAGTGATTGTTGAATAGGTTTAAGTTTATTTTCGATTGACTGGTTGATGAAGATAATATTTTCGATTAATTGGTTTATGACCAAAAAAAAAAATCTCATTTGTTTGACTGCTTTCAAAAGATTCTCATTTGTTTGAAAGCAGTCAAACAAATGAGAATTTTTTGCTACCCAAGTCAGCCTTTTTCTTATTAGAAGAGCTAATCTGTCATGGGTGTGCCCTTATGGTGCTTCCCATGTTCTGTTCCTTTATTTTAAAGGTTTTTGAGCATGTAATATCATACAAACATCATACCATCAAATTTGAGCATAAAAGATAAAGTATTTTGCTGCTTAAAATTTTGATGAAATGTATCTTCATGCACCAATTTAAGTTGGTGGCATCTGTTGGTCAAACCAATACCTATGATGGATGTGTGCGCTTCAAAGTTATTGAGTTTTGCATGAAATTGGCCATAGAATCCTAAGGACTAAGGTGAGGTCATGGAGACATCATAAGGGTGCCTTGTCATAATATCCTCTTAAAAGAAAATCTCATGTATGAATCATCTATATGATGACCAAAAATGAAAAGATAAAATGTGTTAACTTTATAAATTCACATGGTATTATAAAATGAGAACTTTACTTGAAATCAATGTTCTAGTGTTGAAACGGGGAGTTTTTTTTTTGAAGAGATAAGTTCTTTGTGTGTGTGCGCGTGTTTTATAACTTAAAAGTTCCTCACGTGGTTTCTTGGATTTATATATTGATGGCTAATTTTATTTTCTCCTATCCTTATTTTCTCCTTGTACCACATTTCACTAGTACAAGTGTGGTTTTTTACAATGAACCATGAATTTTATGCCATCGGAGATTACAAGCACAATTTGAGACACATTTAGTGCAAACAAAAGAATAAAATCTAAATGCTTGCAAAGGATAATCAGATGGGAGCAAAGTGCGAGTTAAGGGGATTTGTGTTTGTCCCTTGGATCTAAACCCATAAGATGGGAGCAGAATGCCACTAGGGTATATGGCCATTTATTGGAAACTCACCATTATATGTAAACATTGCGCTTGTAGAGAGCTTTTATGATATTAATTACTAATATTCTTGAGCAGTCATTCAATCTGCCACCTTTACTAAGCTTACAGTTTTATTGATCCATGAATTAAATTCATATACAAGCTGAAGCACAGTTTTTTCATATGATAATCCCCACTTTTTTCAATATTTTTTTTAAATCCTTGATGTTCTGCAAAATTTGGTAAGTTACAGAAAATAGACTTCAAAATGTCTTGGGCTTCAGTATATGAATCTTTTTTTTCATGGTTGATGATTTTTTTTCCCCTTTTACAGGAAGGTTTATGCCCTGAATGTAGTTGGCGTAATTCCAGATGAACTATGGACTTTGACTTTCCTCTTCAATCTGTACGATATCTGATAGATATGTTTGTTTACTCGCGTTTTGCATGAATGTGGATTACCTTCTTTTTCATGTAAGCTAGGATTGAACTTAGACCTTGGAAGTGTACTGCGTCATGTAAACCAATTGAATTTTGTAGTAGATGTGGTGCACTAGTTTTCCAGGATGGTTCATTTTAATTATATTCTGTTGAATGTGCTATGTTTCCAATATTTCTTACAGGAAATTGGGCCAAAATTACTTGACTGGTAATCTGTCTGCATCCATTGGCAAACTATATCGCATGCAATACCTGTAAGCCTGTCTCAGTTTTGGTTTGAAACTCAAAGGATATTGTATATCTAATGTCAGCTAACCTTCCTCTTACTTTTGATGTTTAATAAATTAGGGATCTTGGTATCAACGAATTATCAGGGACACTTCCAAAGGAACTTGGAAATCTTACAGAATTAATAGTATTGTAAGTTACCCCTCACTCAAAATTTGAGTGATCTATGTAGCATCTTGGTGGTGTTTTTTCAAGAAGGGTTTTGTGATAAGGTCTATCTCAAATGGCATTTGCTCCCTCAATAATAGGATGGAGGGTAAGGTCTTGCATTCAAGGTGCACAAGATGCACGTGTGACTTCCCATTAAAAATAATGAAGAAGGGTTTCACAGAAATATGAATTTAGTAGTCACCCTGATGCAATTGTGTACACCCATTCTGATCCATTTTGCATTTCACATAACTTGTTTTTTTGGGCTGGAATTCTGCATCTCACATACTTGATTTTGATGATCTGCACCCTAAGAGAATCAAAACCTTGTTTATAAATTATAATTCATATATTGTTATTCTTGTAAATTTTGTAGGTCTTTTTCGACAAACAACTTCACTGGTTCTCTTCCATCTGATCTTGGGAAATTAGTGAAATTAGAACAGCTGTAAGTTCTAGTACCATAAAGCTTTCCATTTTCGGCATAGTTATGAAAATCTATTTGATTGTATTTTATAGTTAGGTGAGGCAGACTTTAGAAATAGTTCTAGTAAAGCTTCTAGTAATATCCTGTTGATCACTCAAGATTATAAGAACTTTATGCCAATAAATCTCATATGCCATATTGCAAGGTTTTGCAAATGCAAGATTATCTGTTTTATCCCAGGACAGAAAACAATGTAATCATAAATTTTAGAAATATATTTTACATGAAAGTCAAGTACTATTAACAGCCAGAAATGATATGTTGAAAATGATATGTTTTGTAGATACTTATCATGAGAAATTGTGAAAATTGTTCTAAACAAGTTAGAAGCTTGAACAATAATCTAATGATGGCTTGAGACCTTTCCTTGGTTGTTAAGTTCATTAACTGTTACTATTAAATTTTTATTTGAGCTGAGGATAGGATATCAATATATTCATGTAAATTTTTTGCCTTGACAGCTACTTTGATAGTTCTGGAGTTAGTGGTGCGATTCCTTCGACATTTGCTAATTTAAAAAGCCTTGCGACAGTGTAAGAACTAGCTTACTACTTTTCTCACCTGCAAACTTTCTAAAATTTACATAATGATGAATATAAAAACAAAAAATTGTGATTTGATTGTGTGAGGAAATATTTGTGGTCTCAGGTGGGCTTCAGACACTGAGCTAACGGGCCGGATACCTGACTTCATTGGGAATTGGTCAAAGCTTACTACCTTGTAAGACAATATTGCTAGCCCTATCCTATTTGCTTCTCTCTAAATCATGCTTAATAAGGCTCAATTTCCATTGCAATGTCAAAGCAACATTATTTATTGTAAGGGTTATTATTGATAAAATATTAGTGTGTATTTGTACATTCTACAGAAAAGATGCATTTGTGCACAATTTATGATTAACTACTCCAAAATGATTTTGGTAGGAGGTTTGAAGGAAACTCTTTAGAAGGTCCAATACCCTCAACATTTTCCAATTTGACTTCTCTGACGGAGTTGTGAGTGTCTACATCTCTTAGTTACTTTTATTTGTATTTCGCAGATCTTGTAAAGCTAACAATCTCATGTGTGATATTATTGTAGGAGAATAAGTGATTTGTCTAATGGGAGCTCTTCACTAGCATTTATACAGAATATGAAATCTCTAAGTATCTTGTAAGGAAACAAGTGTTTATGTTTCAAATTCCTAATTATGAATATCCATGTTTTTTTTTTCCCTTCTTTGTTGCTCTTCCAGAATATAACATAACAGTTTAATTGCATCTATTGCAGAGTATTGAGGAATATTAACATTTCTGATTCAATTCCATCAAATATAGGAGAATACCAAAAGTTGTCACAACTGTAAGTAATGTCCACTGGTGCATGACTATTTAGAATTTTAGATATACGCGGTGCTAAAATTTAGGTTGAATTTGAATGCTGTTCAAAGCAATGGAATTGAGAACATCTCTTCTATTTATTAGGTTCCTGTACTAAGATTCAAATGGTAAATTTAAGTGATATTTTTATCAGATTTCCCTAGGCTTGCAAAATGAACTCACCCTATTTGTTACTATGTGATAAGGGGCCATTTCATTACATTTCAAATGCATCTTGTTTCTTTTTCACTTTTCTTATCTTTTCTCTACCCTTTTCTTTTTCCTTCTTTCTTTTTGGGATGGTGTATAAGGATTATAACTGTTAATTACCTCTTGTAGATAACTAGTTTTATGTATCACAGCCAAGTGATAATAGCTTTGTTATCAATACATTATAATAATATTGTTTAACTTTTTTAGGGATTTGAGCTTCAACAATATAACAGGACAGATTCCAAACACGCTTTTCAATTTGAGTTCGCTCTCTTACTTGTAATATACCTCATTTTCTTAATTTCATATTAAACATCACAATATTATTCTGTATTATATTGAGGCATGTACTATTGCCTTCTTTATCAGGTTTCTCGGAAATAATAAGTTAAATGGCACTGTGCCTGCACAAAAGAGTGGATCTCTTCTCAACATGTAAGTACATAAAGACATCACTTGCATTTTACAACATTATGATACATTTAAAATAGAGGTGTCTAATAATTAGCTTTTTAATTGAAAAAGTCCCTTATTTTTATAAGGATTTTCTGAATCTCTGATGCATATGTACAAGGAGTTATATTCAAGCTGATGTCAACAGGGTAGTATGACTCCAATCTCTTATGGTGGTATTTTGGTAGAAAAATGTTGGGTACCAAGGATGGACCCAAGTGGGGGCCCAGGCCCCCCCGGGTCCAAAATATTATATATATATATATATAGTTATTTTATATATATATATATATAGTTATTATATATTTTATTTATGTAGTTGGGCTCCCTTCCAAAAACTTAGATTCCTCTTCTCTCCAATCAGCCTAGTTAGTCTAACCTAAATAGTAACTATTTAAACCTAAAACCTTAACAAAATCAATAAAAAAAATTGACAATGGTGATTGTATTTAGCAAAAAAAAAAACTATTTTACCATCAAAGAACCAAAAAATCATGTCTTATAGGAGAAGCTAAAGCTAAATGTTTTGCAACTGCAGTAAACGGGTATAAATACCAGTTACAATATTTTATTAAGATTATACATCTTCCTTCTTACCAAAAAAGATTATATATCTTTTTAAAAAAAAAAAAACTCAAATCCTCTCTCTTCCTTTATTATTTTAATGACTTGTTTATATTATTTTAAATGAAGTGATAAAAAAAACCACTACTATGAATGTTCTAACTTCAACAAAAAAAATCTTAGCCTGCCTAGTATTAAAAAAATATAATTTTTTGTTTTTGTCTTTGTCTTTGTGAGTAAATGATTGCATCTTAATGTATTTAGAAATAACGATTTTATGCATTTATAATTTTTTAATACTATATTGATGCTTATTTGGAATTTTTTTTTTCTTTATTCTTCGGCTCCGGCTAGCTTAAAATCCCGGGTCCGTCTACCACATCCCAAAATCTTGTATGATCTAAGTGAACATTTATATGTAGTGAGCTATAACAATCTTATGGAGCAGATGCTTTTACATTGGGAGGTTATAACACACTCAGGTTAATCAAAGATTTGATCTCCATGTAATAATTTAGTGATAACTCTAAAATAATGGAAGCGTTTCCTTTCCTTTTTTCTTTTTGTGGGGAGGGGGATGTGGATGGGTGGGGAGGGTATTTTCTGTATATAAGCAAGCAATTACAGAAAAGACTAAATGCTATATCACCAATGGATTAATTGTACATGGATTTCCATGTGTAGCTAATAGCATAAACAAGCATGCATTACTAGCAAACATGGAAAAATAGAGGTTCTAAATTTCAAAATAATATGGTTTCAAAATTTTGTTTCAGAGCATCAATGTCAATTGACTAATGCATAATTTAGTATTGAACATGGGATTGTTTACCAGCTGCATGGATCATGTATCTAACATCCTTGTTATGTTATGATTGCAGTGATTTGTCTTACAATAATTTACAGGGAAGCTTTCCTTCTTGGGTCAGCGAACAAAATTTACAACTGTATGTATACTATTGTATTTGAAAATATTTATATCATATTTATGTATCTGATATTCTATAACTTGCTACTCTTGAATAAAAACTGACATTCAGATCTTATTCTGTATAATATGCAGTAATTTAGTTGCCAACAATTTCACAATAGAAAGTTCAAACAGCAGGTAAATTTCTCGTTGCTATAATTTCTTATTTTAAAGCTTGAGTTTAACCATAATGAAACAAGTTTCTAATCAATTTTAAAATGTTATTAGTATTGTCAATTAAGGTAGTGAAGCTTTTAGAAGCTGATAGCCATGATTTTCAACATGGTAACTTGTCCTCTCAAATGTTCTGGAACTTTACGTGGAGTGTGAATTATCATCAACTCACTACCTCAGAGAATTATAATGTTTTACTAGAAGTAAATAGAAATTACTGATAAAAAATCTATATTATAGATAGAAATTAATTAGTTGATGTCTAGCAATGTATATTACTTAGACATGTTCATTAAAAGGAGTGAATTTAGGCATCTGATGCAGGACAAAAGCTTTGATAACAAACTAATTAGAGATTTGTTGAGTTTTGGGATAGGTAGGGATTGTGTTTATTGTGGAGAAGGCAGGAAGATATTTGGAAGTGGAAGAGAAAATTTCTGGAAGTTGAACAGAAAAAGGAAGAAGTAAAAAATATTCTCTTAAGCCGCACATATGGATATTTTGAGCATGAGAAATGGAGTTTCCAGCTCCAATAACTCAGTAGTCATCAATTGCCAAAATATGAAAAAAATATATAATTAGAATAGGTCAAACCTGCATATCATCTCATTTACATGGTCAAATGACACCTAATCTATATGTTCTGTTGATACAGAACATTGATAAAAATGAAGTGTAATTAGCTGATTTTACACTTACGAGAGTAATGGGGACTATCAAAGCCCATTTGATTAAATTGCCCCTCCGTCCCCCCCCCCCCCCCCCCCACACAAAAAAAAAAATAATAAATAAAAACACTACTTCTGACTAAATATTATATGTTTCTCTTCATGAACAATTTTATATATACTTACTTCTTGTGATTGCAAGTAATGCCTTACATTGGGAAAACACAAGTTGTAACTCATTTAAAGAAACCTCTTTCATCATGGGGCAATGATGGGTTAGTATTCTTAGGAGAATGCTTATGAGCATATTGCCAAGAGATTATTTCTCATTACATGAGTGAAAACTTAATCCTAATTATAATATTTGTATTAATCAGATATATCTTCTTTAATAACTAATGTTTTATTTCATTAAACTACACATTCTGTGCCTAAGTGCATTTCTGTTCTGCTTTAGTGTTTTGCCTTCAGGATTGAGCTGTCTTCAACGGGGTTTTCCTTGCAATCGAGGTGCTGGAAGATGTAAGTACAATTTAAAATATCACACTTGATTGTAAGATTGGAAAGCATTAGTAGGTATTGAGGCCAAATTGCGAGAAGATTATACTCTAGGATTGGTGCATCTAAGCAAAATACGAAGTGATGAAACTTCAAATGTTTACAAAATATTGATATGAACACAGTACAATCAAGATGCATTCCAAATTTTTAGTACGCATGAATATTGGATCTGTCTTTTTAAGGGCTCAATTGGCAATGCATCACAACTACATTCTAGTGTCAATTCAGTATACAGTAATTTTAAATGGCATCATGATGTACTGTAAAGAAAAATTGCAAGGTCTGTGAACCTCTGCCAAGAACCCCCTATACTGGTGATCATTAAAAGAGTATTTAAAAAGCTCGGGTTTGAATATGTCAATATTTTGTGCTTAGAGCTAAGTCTCACATTCAAATCATAGATAATTAAACTATTTTTGAACTTACATTCTAGTTTTTTTTTTATTTTTTATTTTTATAACAGACTACTGATCTTCAAGCATGTCCACTATTGAAATGCGTAGTGTGCTTTTGAACGCACAAATTTAATTACCTTTTCTGAGCTTACACATCAATGACTTATTTTTTTAATATATTTTTTTTTCAGATTCGGAGTTTGCAGTTAAGTGCGGTGGTCCTCAAATTACCTCTTCTAATGGGATTGTGTATGAGAGGGATAACGAGACACTTGGTCCAGCTACATATTATGTGGTTGACACAGACAGGTGGGCAGTTAGCAATGTTGGATATTTTAGTGGGACCAATAATGCTCAGTATACAAGTTTTTCATCATCTCAATTCACGAGTTTAGACTCAGAGTTGTTCCAAACAGCTCGACTCTCTGCTTCATCATTACGATACTATGGACTAGGGCTTGAGAATGGAAACTACACTGTGAGCCTCCAGTTTGCAGAAATAGCTTTTGAAAACTCTAACACATGGCAAAGTCTTGGGAGGCGTGTCTTTGATATTTATATCCAGGTCTGCATCATATTATCGAATTATTTTAGAGCTACAGCATTTTATATTAAAATGAAGTGTATATTTCTTAACAGAAAAAGAGTGTGTGTAAAAATATATTGGCTGTCTTATTCATCAATGCAGTTCTCTATTTTGACCCCTCCACATGTTTTCTTTAACTATCTATTTTGCCCTTAGTTTTCTCAGAACTTTTGTAAAGTACGGTACAACCATCATCTTGGTGATTTCTTCACTTTTTTTGAAATTTATATCCAAAACTGAAAATAGTTTTGATATCTAAAATATGTCTATAACCATGATAAGGATTTTGAATGAAACCTTTGATGTATTCCCTCTCCAATTTTCTCTATAAAATTAACTCTTTCCTCTTATCCTCATTCCTTTTGTTTTGCTAATTTTTGAATTTGTTTACTCCAGGGGAATCTTGTTTTAAAGGAGTTTGACATACGAAAGGAAGCCGGTGGTGCCTCTTTCGTACCTGTTCCGAAGGAATATAATAATGTTCAGGTATCAGAAAACTACCTTGAAATCCATCTCTTTTGGGCTGGAAAAGGGACTTGCTGTGTACCTGCTCAAGGTACTTATGGACCTTCTATTTCAGCGATCAGTGCTACCCCAGGTAAAAATGTGCAGAAAGATTAGGTACTGGTTTCCTCACATTTTAGTACCATGTTATTGATAATCTTTCTTTGGTATAGAATTTACACCCACTGTTAGTAACATACCTCCAAGCAGCAACAAGAATAGGACTGGTCTGATTGTGGGTGTCGTTGTTGGTGTTGGGGTTTTGAGCTTTCTGGCTATTTTCATGGTTTTCTATATTGTTCGAAGAAGAAAACCACCGACCAATGATGATGAAGGTAAGCCAAAAATCATGTTGCATATACATGATAGTTGTCAAACTTCATTCAGTTTTCTCTACATATTAGAAAAATGGAACTCTTTCCTCTATGTGAAGCTATGGTACTCACTATTAATGAATAGTGAGGTGGCCTCTTTATATTCCATATTAAGTAGTATAAAATGCGTATCATTTCTTGTGTACATAGGCATTTTTACTAAAACATCTTTCTATTCATGTCTAGGAATAATATGCATTCACACACAAATAGACATATATGACCAAAAAGTAATAGGGAGAAACATAATTTATGTGGCCAATGAAGCCCCAGGCTACATACAAATTCCCATTTATTATGCTTGCTACCTAATCTCCTGCTTCAGTCCAACAACGTTCTGGACTAAAACACATTGATGATATTGATTCTTAAGAAAACGATAGTTCCTCATTTAGCTTGCAAAAACGTTGCTGAATTTTCTGCTATAACCACTCAAGCAAATCGATTACAGAAAATGGATTCAGTGATACAACCTATGTTTATGTTGAAATTGCAGAGCTCCTCGGAATAGATGCTAAAACATTCACTTTCAGCTATGCTGAACTCAAGACAGCTACAGAAGATTTTAATCCTGATAATAAGCTTGGAGAGGGAGGATTTGGACCAGTTTATAAGGTAATTCCTTATTCTAATCAAGAACTTTAGTGGCTGAAACCAAGCCATTGCCGTAAAGTTGACTGTCTGATATACATCTACTGATAATTCCAAGCAATAGCTATTAACAAATCACAGAGTGCAACGTCACCCCTTTTTCTTTTTGTTTCTTTCATTTATATTATCCTTTTAATTTATTTATACTTTTTCTGTGAAATCCCTTGGTCGCCCCTATTATGATCTTGTTCCTGTGATTGGCGAGAAGCTGGCAGTTGCAATTACTAAATTGATCCAAAAATAAATGAAGATTAGTAATACCATATCCATATGCAAGAAGCTGGAAACCAGCCACAACAGTTAAGGGATACAACAGAGCAAACAACTCCCAACTACAACTAGGCAACAATATCTAAACAACACAACCAAGATTGACTACCCAGATACACAGATCAGGGACAAAATCCCAGCAACTGACAAACCAAAATACAAGATAATGCAAAACTAGACAGCCACACTTCCGCTTAGCAAATCAGCAAGAAAAAGAATCTGCAACAGTTGGAAAGTCGTACTACCACATAGATCAAACTTTAGGCTAAAACACAACATCTGAGATACCCCATCTGGCGCTGATTTTTTTGTTGATGCTAGAGCTGGGATATACACCCTCGCTTTCAATTTTATACTTCTCCTGATTCTTTATGACTCCTAAATTTGTTCCTATATTCTCACAGTGCCCCCTGGTGCTTAATAGCATTTCTTTGAGCCCAAACATGGTATATACCAGCAATGAAGCCTAACCTGCAACAATCTGCCCCAAAGATTTTTCCTTTTCAATTTTGTACTGCCCAGGTGATGAGATTACCCCATTCATCATCAAGGCCTTCTTGACAGCACCACTTTTAATTATCCTCCAACTTCTTCGAGAAAAAAAGGGCGTTTGAATAAGATATGGTCTCTATTTTCAGTGCATGCTTTACATAGTACACGCAAAATGTCACAACTTATTACCCAACTAACTATTCTTTCATTAGTAGATAATCTATCAGTCAAAGCCAACCAAGAAACGAAAGCGTGCCTTGGGATGGCTTTGGCAAATCAAACAATTTTCCACCAATTGAGTAGGCCTCCTTGGCCTAATTTGGTCCCAAGAACTTGAGATAGAGAAAGTAACAAGATCATCAGACCTTGCATATCCCCAATTCCAAGCCTTGTTTAGATTCACAGTCACGAAGGAGTTTAGCATTTAATGAGGTGGCAGCATCATACACTATTCTATGCCCAAATTTTTGATAGAGAGGGCCATCTCTATCATGCCCCATGTAAGTGTTAGAATCATCCCCCACCAGCACTTGATTAATGGCCTAAGCCAAATCAAAGGACCCAACCTATTTTCTAATTGTTTTCTGATTCAGGCCATATTCCCAAATTCAAACTTCTCTAAGTTTCCCCACCATAAAATCTGTTACTCATTTTCCCCTTTATATGGCCTGGTTACATATTCAAATGAACCAACCTATTTTCTGTCCCCTTTTTTTAAGGCTACTCTTTACACTGGGTAAACTTAATAAGAACGTATTGTACAATGAAATGTGGCCCATTTTATGCCACTATATTGCAATTTCAAGAAGTGAATCTGTTATTAAAAAGCACTTTTTTACATCAAACTACTTATAGAGGGTGATGAATTGAAGAAAATAAGGGACAAATTACATTTTAATGATTATGGAAATTTAATATCCTCAGGGATGGCTTAATGTTTGAGTGGTTGTTTAAGATTGTTCAAAATAGACAGGTCAAGAAAAAATCATCTCTGGCTGACGTTGATTAGATTTGATAATCATGGGAACCAATATATGAGTAATTGCATTTTGTGGAGGGTATAGTAGTTTGAGTAACCACAGTTGGTACAAATAAATAATTTCCAAAATGTTTTAGTATTAGGAGACTCTGACCAAATTATTGAAGCCATTAGCAAACAAGATTTTATATTCTAGGAGCATAAAAATAACGATTTTTTTTTTGTTCCTTCTTTTCTAGATGTTAGTTAGGTTGGTTACCTGATCTATGAAATGGGATCCATAAGATGACATGTCTGGTAGTTTATAGCTTGCCAGATGTATTAGAAGTAAAAACACTTTGGAAAGCAAGTTTTATATTTTAAAAATCAAAGTTTTAGACCATGCCAAGACAATCTAGTGCTTTGTAGAACATTTATATCGGGCAACCAGTAATTCCTGCCTGATACTTTTCCCTGAATGGTGTAAGGCATAAAATTGAAATTGATTAAAATCGACATGCAAGTTCATGGTGAAGATGACCACTGACCATTAAGAAACTACAACGTTTTGAAATTTATCCTTATAAATTTTATGTATAAATGGGTATTGTGTGGTTTTGTTTTACACTGTTTGACTTTACTTGAGACATCAATCAGATAAAAAGTATAAATTACATCTATTAAGCCATCCATCCTAATTATCCAAACTCTCCTTTTTATATTTACTATAATAGATTAAAATTATATGTAGAATAATATTTTTAAACATATTCTTTAATATTTTGTTTGGTACTTTGTTTGAAATAGGGAACACTTAATGATGGGAGAGTAATTGCTGTGAAGCAACTGTCTGTAACATCACACCAAGGAAAGAACCAATTCCTGACTGAGATTGCTACTATATCTGCTGTTCAACACCGTAACCTTGTGAAGTTGTATGGATGTTGCATTGAGGGAGATAAACGACTCCTTGTGTATGAGTATCTAGAAAATAAAAGTCTTGATCAAGCATTATTTGGTACATGAACACATCATTGTTGTTGCTAATTGATCGTGTAAGCATTTATTTATACTATGTAGATTTAATTTATATGATTGCATGAGACAGGAAAAAGAACCTTGAATCTCGATTGGTCAACGCGCTTTGATATATGCTTGGGTGTAGCAAGAGGTTTAGCTTATCTTCATGAGGAGTCACGGCTTCGGATTGTACACAGAGATGTGAAGGCCAGTAATATCCTGCTTGACTCTGATCTCATCCCCAAAATATCAGACTTTGGCTTGGCCAAGCTCTATGATGATAAAAAGACCCACATAAGCACGCGCGTTGCAGGGACTATGTAAGATCCTAGAGGCTTAGCTTGTCACCTTGTCTTTCTGAATTACATAATCTTTTATTTTGTGCATGTAAAATCCTAGAGGCTTAGTGAGATTAGTACTAATTTGTGCATGTAATTTTTATTGGTGCAGTGGGTATCTTGCACCGGAGTATGCCATGCGTGGGCACCTTACAGAGAAAGCTGATGTGTTTGCCTTTGGTGTTGTGGCTCTAGAGCTTGTTAGTGGGAGGCCAAATTCTGACTCAAGCTTGGAAGAAGAAAAGATATATCTTCTTGAATGGGTATGAACAAAATTTTAGTGCACCATGATAGTCATCTTTCTTTAATTGGATGGATTTTTTTCCTTCCAAAAGTTTCAGTAGTATATATTTTCGTTTGGATATGTGTTTTGGGTTCATGACAGTCATGATCCATCCACAACTATATGTATTTTTTGCTTCTGCCAAAAGTTGAAGTACCAGCAAAGCTTGGATCATAATTTATCAATAAATAAATAAAGAGGAAAGTTAGGACGTCTAAAGGAAGTGAAGTAATTTTATTTGCTTATTTAGAGTATTTGCAAAATGAGTCCAATTTGCAGCATAATAGGAAATCAAATGAGTCTCCATTCCCAAATCTATGTTAGTAAGAACCTACCTTTTGTATGACCAAATACTATGTAATGATCTCTTTCCAAGTTATTTTATGAAATTCAAGATAACACATAAATTTTGTTTTTTACCTTATTTATTCATAATTTTGTGATGTTCCTAATTTTGAAGTTTACACACTTAGATATTGAAATATATGTCACGCTTGACCTATCAATGTCACTCATCCATATGTCACCGAACATTTAAAATGTGTGTTAATGGAGTGGCAGTTAGATTCACAAGATGAGCTTGTGGTTGACTTTAGGGATAACAACTAGATTTTATTTAGATCCCCAATAAAACATGGTTGTCTTATTCATTCAGACAATTTGAATACTCACTATCAATACCTTTATACTTTGTTATGAACACTTAGACGGTTAAACTCATTGAAACAATTGGAATATTGGATTACTCACTTCGACCACTTTTGTATTATATTCTGAACCCGAAGAAAGTTGTCTCATTGAAACAAATGGATCACTCACTGCCACCTCTTGTACATAACATTGTAAAGCTACTCTGATAGCATATATATCTTTCTCAGGGTTGGCAGTTGCATGAAAACAACCGTGAAGTTGATCTTGCAGACTCTAAATTATCAGTATTCAATGAGGAAGAGGTGAATCGACTGATAGGAGTATCTCTTTTGTGCACTCAAGCATCCCCAACATTACGGCCATCAATGTCCCGTGTGGTGGCAATGCTCTCAGGAGATATTGAAGTGAGCACTGTAACTTCAAGGCCAGGATATTTAACAGATTGGAAATACGATGATATAACCAGCGTAACCAGTAAGGTTGCAATTGATACTAGCTATTTTAACTCATCATCAACTAGTACAAGCATGGTGGGTGATGTAGGAAATTCACCAACAGATGCTTCTAAACCTATGCTTGGTGATACCATCAAAAATGGTCGATGAGAATTCGTCATTATTTTTCTTCAAATTTATTCTTGTGTGTAGTTAAAAAACGTTTTGTGTATTCTTCCTTTTATGAGTTTGACATTGTAATTACTTACTTTTTTTGGTAGAGGCGTAGTTTAGTTTGTTTAATGTCATGACAGAAACACTATCGAATGTAAGACACTATTCAAGAAGTTGCACAAATGTTTCATATGGAGATTTACCTTATTTATTTAAAATTTCACTAGTTGAAGTTCATAATTGAAAAAGAATTAACTCTATCACTTATATGCTCACAATTCACCATAGTGAAATATTGAGTGAGTATGACCATGCAAGGCATCTAAACCTAATATGTAAGCTTTGTTGGCTAGTGACACATGGTTGAGTAAGTTAGATAGTCACACCGAGTCCATTCAATTGAGACATATATAAGAAAAGAAGAGATTTAATCCCCAAAGAATCTCATCTATATTCAAGTTACCCCAAAAAAAAAACTACTTGATTGGCAAGCAATGGAATAGTTGCACATCAACGGTTGGTGTCAGTTGTTGGTTGCTCAAACAAAGATTGCATGACAAGATTGTTGTGGTCATTTTCTGGATTGCCACTTGCTTGTGCCTAATTGGTTTTCTTCATGGTCCTAGAATTAGTTGGGGGAGTCCAATCCACCACCCTCAATTACACAATTGGTGAAGAAGGTTCCCGGAGTGTCATGCTTAACAAGCCTACAACAGAGGGAAAACACTGCAAGAAGTGCTAAAATCGAAGTGAATGGAATTGTAATGGAGGAGAAGGAATTATTTTATGTTTAGTGCCTTTAAGAATGCATAGGAAATATATTGAGCTATCTGCTAAACTAGTCATAAATTTTATGATGGTATAAGGATATTATGTGAATGTAAGGGTGAGTTTTTTTGCAATTTTGACATTCCATGTTTCTCTGATTCGTTTTACGACTCATGCCCTTAATTTTCAGGTTATTCCCTATTTTAAAGAATTTTTTGGTGCTCTCAAAAGACCAACTCAATGTAGTGAAGGTTTGCTAAATTCACTGGACATTTTTAATCACTTGCTTGTCATTAGCTGATTGTAGGATAAGAAAAATGCTTCTTTAAGAGGGATTTCCCTTCCCCTACAAGCTGACTTTGAGGATTTAGGACAATCAACATTTAATTCTTGATTGAATCTGAATCCTTTTATTGGTTGTGAGGATAAGTATGGGGTAATGACTTTGGTTCAGCAGATATACCAGAATTCCCATGCATAATTGCTTGTGCGCATAACATTGTCCATGGGCTCTAAGGTCCTTCAAGTATTCCAAGCCCCAAGAGAGGAACTAATTCTACCATTTTCGTTATGTAGCATGACAATCAAACTTATTAATTAAGTAGCATCTCGAGTCTCTAAGACTCAAGTTCAATGAAGGAACTTGAGTTCCTTCAATGAACAAATACAAAACTTATGCACACTCTCAATGAGAGAGAGATAGAGAGAGATCCTCAATTCAACAAATTAGATCTATGCTTTGTGCTTCTCTAGATTGTAACTCTACTTTCTTATTTGCTCTTCTCCAAATCTATAACTTTGCTCTCTTCTTTTTTCTTCTTCTCTAGATTTGTAACTTTGCTTTCTTCTTTCTTTGATTCTTCTTTGTTCCCAATGGATTATTTATCGACATCAACTTTTACCACCTTAGAACTCGACTCTTCGTGACTTAAGATTCTACTTAGCTAAAATGTTTGTTTTTGGGTTCATATAACAAAATTGTTAGCAAAAACTCACCAAATGGTAAAAAAATCCATCACCCCTTTGTTTTTGGGTTCAATTGTTGGCAAAGAAAACATATTGTTGCTTCAAAGTTTTATTTTTGAATGCTAATTATTGTTGGACACCATGACTCGTAGACACTTGTTGAAATAGTGTTTTGAATTTCAGTTATAATTGTAAAATGGTGATTTTGACACGATTTTAGTTGTCTCATATGCACAATGTGTAACTATTACCACTCATTTATGAATTTGGTGAACTCTACTTTGTCTTTCTTCACTTGGCTTAGGGTAGCCCAATTGGACTTCATCCAGGGGTCTAAACTGTAATACAATTTTGATCTGGTTTTGTTGGCTACCAAAAGGCACGGGTTGACATTAAAATGGGCACTCTTAGATCAAATTTGAATTGGACTTATGTGGGCCATTCCTTTTCCTTCCTTTTAATTGGGCTTCACCCACGAGTTAAGGCCATAGGCCACACTCTCAATTCATGTGCTAGCGGTCATCTCCAATAAGCCGCGAATTTAGTGGGCTACTTTTGGGCTTTATACTACTGTGTGTGAAGAGTTTTGTGGCCCTCAAGCCCATTCCATTTTATTTGACGAAAATGCTCTTAAAAAAGATCAAACTCGCTCCATAAAAATTAGGAATATCACCAACCATAAGAGCATTAGCATTGGGGGGGTGTTAAATGTCTCAAATGTCTATTTTAGCAATATACCTGCTCAAATTGAGCTTTACCTAGGTGTGTGTTGCTAAAAGTTTGTAGCAAACATAAATAGTAAATATGTATATGTACAAAATATAGTTTATGGTTGCTAAACAAAAAAGTAAACATAAAAATATATAAAAGTACATAAAAGAGGGAAGTGGAAAATGAGAGAGAAGAGAGAGAATGAGTTGATAAGATATTTTATATTATTTTAATGAATTGTATCTAAAAATAAAAACAAGAATGTTGTGTGAGCTGTAAAAATGGGTTGGTAAAATAGATAAAGTAGTTTTTTTAGTTGTAAAATATATATTTTTTACAAATTGGGATATGAATGCTCTAAGTCAATAAACATGAGAAATAGAATAAGTCAATCATTAATTCAGTTTCATAAATAAAACTTACTTGTTGGCAAAGCATCAACCATTGAGGTCATTTTTATGATATCTCTATAGTTTTAAAATTTTATTTATTTATTTATCTATTGAAAAAAGTGAGGAAAAATAAGGAGTAAGAATAAGAAGTTAAGAGCATTAGCATTGAGAGTTCTAAAACTCCAAATATGCTATATTTTAGCATCAAACCACAAAATACATGCATTACTTGAGAAGCTAGTTGTAAAAAAAAATTACAACTCAGCTATGCCTATGATAACGTCCTAAAAAAAGAACTTATTGTAGTAAGTTGGGAAAAATAAAATAATATGCTTTAATGTCTCTCTCTTCCTAAAATATCTCCCTTCTTTGTCTCTCTTTAGTCTCTCCCTCTCTCTCTCCCCATGCCAGTTCAACACGGCACTCTAGACATTGTTCCTCTACCTATTTTTCTCTTCGCTCTATCGCTCTCTCTATCTCTTCACTATCACTTCTCTCTCTCAGACGGTGTAGTGGCAGAGGCGTAGTGGGTTGTGGTAACATGAGTTGTGGGTTGCCGGTGGGTCAAGGGGTGGTGCAGTGGTGGTGGCGTGGGTTGTTGTAGGCCGTGGGTCATGGGATGTGAGTTTTGGGTTTTGGTGGGTTATGCGATGGTGGGTCCAATCTGTATGGTGGTGGGCTGGTTTGGTGTGGTGGTAGTGTTGCATCTATTGAAGGTTGTGATTTTCGGTATGGGTATGGGTATGATTTTTTGGTTTTTGGTGGCTGTTGATGGTTGTGGTGGTGGTGGAGGTGCTAAATTTCTCTTGATGGTTGCTGGGTGGTGTTTGTGGTGCAGCTTGGATTTGGATTTGGTGGTGGTTTTAGATTTAATGGGTTTTGGTGGTTGGCATGGTGGTGGCGTGGTGGTGGCAACTGTGGTTGTTGTGGCTAGTGACATGGTTGGTTGTAGTGGTTGCTAGTGGTGGTTTCGGTTTCGGTTTCTCTTAATGGCAATGATTGAGTTTCGGTGGTTGGGATGATATAGGTTTGAGTGGTGGGCTGTAGATAGGATGATCTGAGTATGGGTTTGGGTGGTGGCCATTAGATGTGATGATTTTTTTGGGGTGTTAGGTTGTTGAGAGAGAGAGAGAGAGATGAGGAGAAGAGAGATATGTGATGTATTATTTTATTGGATGGAGTATAATATTTTAATGAATTATATGTTGAAATAGAGTTTGGGGTCCTTCCTAAAAAAAAAAAAAAAAAAAAGAGTTTGAGATACTAGTTATATTGTCAAGTGGTACAGCATAATAGATAAAGTAACTTTTTAAATAGTAAAATTGAAACTATTATGCAATACTAGATGCTATGCCAAGAGCAATTAAAGCTTGAATTGATTGAATTGAAACAGGGAAAAATAGGAATTTGAATTCAAATGGGAGAATGTGTGTTCGTGTGGTGGGAAGTTTGTTACTTAGAAATTGTGAGTATTTTAAATTTTAAATTTTGAAGAGATTAAATAAATTTTAGGAAAATGAGGTGAATTTTGTATTTTAATTTTACACAAAATTTTATAATGACTTTTATACCCTCACTTATTTATTTGTTTGAAATAATGTTAGTTAAAGATTAGGGGTGGTTTAGAGAGTTCAGAGAATAGGTAATTGATTCTCTCTTATTCCTTATAAAAAAGAAAAAAAAAATTCTCTCTTATTGGACTAAGTGGACTAATTCACTATTTTGCATTATCATTTTAGTATTATATTTTACAATAACTGATAGATGATTGGGAAAGTATATAGTAAAGTTTAAAGATGAAAATAAAATGGTGTAAAATAAAAAGAGAGAGAATAGCATATACTAGTAGTAATTTTGCTTAAATAACCGCCACAATTAATTTAGTAAATATGGGTCAAGAGTTTAATTAGACAAAATGAAACTCCGTAAGAATGGAGAGAAGCCTCAGAACAGAAAATATGAAAATAACTAATATCTAGTAAATAAATATGCCCTCGAAAAGCCTGAGGGTGGATGTAATCGGTACAACTTTTCCTTCTTGATTTTTATGCTTAGCACTTAACACTTTTTGTCACTCACAAATTTCTGAATCCATTACTCACCTCCAATCATGGATAACATAGGGTAAATAACCAGTGCAAGTGTGTGAAAAAAAAAAAAAAAATTGGGCTTCAGTAATAATGTTATTATTTAATTATGGGGTAACAACATGTTCATTTTTCTCTAGCGAAGTTGCCATTGTGGGAGTCGCCACTTGGTTTATGTCCATGAACCAAATTAGGCCTCTTGGGCTTCTTACATGGGTCTACATACTAGAAACTAAATCTAGAGTTAAGATATGTGGATGTGATGGTGTTAAGTACCCAACCCCACTTAACCCATGGGCTGATCTTTACTAATATTGACAGACTATATTTAAGTAAGATTATTAACAAAGCCCAATATCTTAATCATGCAATCATTACATTAAATAAAACACACAAAACAAATATCTTAGAGTAAATTGCAAATTATACCTTTGAAGTTTGGGATTGATTGAATTTTACACTTGAAAGTTTCAGAAACGTGATTTTGCACCCTGAAGTTTGGTTCCGTTAGCAATTCACCACCCACAATTAGTTTTTGTTGTTAAATGACACATCATTATGTTGATGTGTTTTATTTTTGCCAAATCCGCTCCAAAATTACGCTGTTTCAGTGATGACCAAGCTAACACAATCAAAACTATGTTCAGGCCTAAACGTAAAACATATTTCTATAGCTTAAATGACAGCGTTCAAGCTAAGCTGTAAAATAAAAAAATAGAAACCGTAATCCCACGATCTGTCTAACCAGCTTAGTCTTGGACAGAGAAACCGGGAATGCCATTGAGAATTGTTCCCCTTCCTCTTTCAACCATGCCCGAAAGAGCCTAATTCCAATTTTATGGTTACCAAAAAAAAAACTCAAATTTTTACAAATTAATCAAATTAATTTTAAACCCAAGAAATTATTGTGAACATAGCGAGAGTATGGAAACAATCAATTAAAAAGTGTTTGGTTTCTGACAACATATATTAATGAAACAAAAATTAAGGTTGAAAGTCAATATAATAACTTGGGAATTGAAGATGATTACAATACTAGTTTATGGCTAGTATCTGATGATAGCTGTTGGGTGCAGTGGAAGGCACCAACAAAAGAGACAAAAAGGGAATTCTGAAAAGAGTCAACTAGAATGTCAGAGAAGTTTGTGGGTTGCCAATTCGTATTAGTATTAGAGACATAGAGTAACCATTGCTGCATTGTACACCACAAGATTTGCCTGGGTTCACACAGCCAATGTTCTGCAGACAGATCGTGGGGTTAAGGTTTTTGTCCTTTGATTTAAATGCTGTCGTTTAAGCTAGAGTAATGTGTTCGTTTGAGCTAGAGTAATGTGTCTTAGGTTGCGGCCTGAAATTTTCTCTCAAAAAAAAAAAAAAAAAAAAATTTGCTTAGGCCTGAAATTACGCAGCTTTGATTCTGCTAGCTTTTCACTTGGTCATCGCTGAAACGACGTAGAGCTGATTTGGCAAAAATAAAACACATTAGCATGATGATGTGTCACTTAACAGTAAAAACTAACCGGAGAGGGTGAATTGCTAACGAAACCAAACTTTAGGGTGTAAAATCAAGTTTCTGATATTTTTAGGTGTAAAATTCAATCAATCTCAAACTTTAGGAGTGTAATTTGCAATTTACGTAATATCTTATATCATGACATAAAAGGAAATGAACTCAAATCAAATATCAATCAAATATATCAAGTCAAATAAAATATTCTAAATAGAAACAAATCAATTCTAATTATATCAGACAAATCAACCAAACATTAATAAGGAAACATCCTATTCTAAACATTTTAAATATGTCATAGATAAGTCAAGAGAATAAATCACTGCAAGCAATTAATTCGCATTTGTCACCATAACCCTAAATGTTCATAGTCAAACAGAATCACACATTTCTTAAAAAAATATGAAAAATATCACTGAACATAAATCATGCAATTAAAACAAAGATTTATCATTTTTTGGGCTAAGCTGTGTACACATGGAGAAGGTTGTGTACGCAGTATGCATCTTTACGAGCATGTGTACGGACCTTTAACCATGCACACACATCTTGATGTGGAAACACAATTCTAGAAATGTGTTCACATGTTCAATCAAATCCACATCCATTAATGCATCAATTCAGCCCTTTAAATGATACATGGTGAGACACAACAATCAAAATCTATTCCTAAACATCATCAAGAATGCACCCAAAATAAATCAAGGAAAACAAATCAAAGTCTATTCCTAAACATGCATGTAATCTCATATTTTATGTAAGAACATCATAGCACAAACCAAAACATGTTCATTCACATATTCATATATCAATTCAACTCTTGAAAAAAAAACTAAAATAAACACAAAAAAATCAAAGATAAAATGAATAAAAAAAATATCGTGCATAGAATATCACATTTATTCAAGAACAACAAAATATGAAATAAAACATCTTCAAACTAAGTAATAGTCATGGAGAGGGACTCATCTTGCTTGAAGATTAGAACTTTGAGTATATAACCGTCCCCTTAGTGCCTACACAACAATAATCAATGAGATATCAAGGTAATTAAAGAATTCAATGGAACTTTAGTTATCACAACTCAAAATAAAAATGATTCTTGAAAAGCTTGTTTGAAAAATGGTTTCTTTTGAAATATACTCTTTTAGAGGGATGTTTGGAAATCCAAAAACTTTGCTGTATAAAGAACTTAGTGAGACAAAATATTCATCCTGAAGAACATAGATAAAAGACTCTCTAGAATCAATTCATAAAGTTTTGAAAACGTTTAGAAATAAGATTAGAAAATAGTTTATGTCCTAAGTGTGAAATAGAGAGAGGTTTTTGAAAACTTAAAATTATTTTTTACATATTTCTAAAGTTATAGAATTATTAATTAAAATATTTATGATATCACTGGTTTGATCATCAGTCAAACTTCAGTTAGACTAGAGAACTGAGAACCAATCCTCTTTTCGATTCTTTGTCCGTTTTAGTTTTTAAAACTATGAGAAAACTATTGAGCCCCACTATTTTCTCCTCCCAATAAAACACACACATTACCCATTTTCACTCCTCATTTTTTTTCCACCGGTTTATACCACAAACAGTAAAAGAATTGAAAGGAGAAATTAAAAAGAAAGAAAAACTTTTAATGTGACTACAATTTAAGGTAAAATATAAAAATTAATTTTGAGATTTGGGTTGATGGTAGATACTACCAAAACTTTTTAAAAATATTCAATTTGCTCAATGTGTGCTCATGTGAGGAAGTGATTTTAACAATTACAATGCCGAGAGAGTGGCTCAGGTAATGTTTAAATGTGAATTCCATAGGATAGGATTTGTTTGGTTGCCAAGAAAAAAAACGAAAATGAGAGAGAGGCTTAGCGTTGGTGTGAAATTTGGCTGGGTTCCGTTAGCCATGGATGAGATGGATTTTTAATTGGCTTGACAAGTTCTAATTGGACCAACTAAGCCACATTGCTGGGATTGCACCTTAGTTAATTTTAGGGGATATGCTGCCCTTAAATATACTATGACTTGGTGCTTATGACACACACCAAATGAGCACCAGAACTTCTTATACATGGCTCAAGACGGTTAAAGTCACCGACCTAAAATGTTCTAGTCCAAATTTTAGCAACCGTAAAATATCTTTCACCAAACTTCTAGACAACTTAGAAATTTGTGTTGATTTTTAACAAATAGTACAGCCATCTTCTTCTATAGCTAATAACATTATAGGAGCAAATTGAACAAAAGAGATGACATCAGATAGATCTAAAACTATCACCTACCTACTAAATGCAGAACTAGTCACCAGCCCTAAATGGAGATCTCCAACTGTTAGTCACAACAGATTATTTCTGAATTGTCAAATTCATGATGGGCACCATCCCAACCCTCAAAATTAATAATGCTGCTAATGCCTCATAATGCATTTGTTGGGTTGCACTCTTCCAAATCTTGCTTGTACACCAAACTGACCCCACAGCCATTCACAATCGGGTATTGATGAGAACTCTCAAATACAACCTCAATCTGACTGCATTTAAAGTTTTGTACAGTAGTAAGCCAATCATCACAAGACAAAAACAATATCCAAATGTGGGCATGTGGCCCAAAAAAGATGTCACCCTGAGGAAAATTTCAGAGGTATATTGACTATGAGGCGTCTCACCAAGGGCTACAACAAGAGCTCTAACACCATATTTATCGGTATAATGAATACTAGGTCCCTTATATGCATCCAAACTAACACAGAGAGTGAATCCCATCCACTTACTGTTACACCAATTTGGAGGCAGTTCTATGATTATTGAGCTCTCTGGCCTTTGATCAGTAAATGACCATTGATCGGTAAATGACCGTTGATGGGTAAACCACCGCGGAATTTCATATACAGGAAGACATATATGAAATTTAGTTCCAGATCCATCCTCTTTCCTTTTGGTTTGATTTATATCACTGTTTCGACAAAGGAGTCCTGCGCCAAAAAATAGAAAAAGCAAAAGATCAAGACACTTTATTTAACAATAAAGGAAACAGAGAGTAGATTACTTGTAGGTAGCGGTTCCATAATTAAATGCCACTCCGGCGCTGCTCTCATTATATGGACACGAGTGAGAACAGGGTCGTGACAAACTGCTTTGTCCAAGAAATGGTTCTAGAGAATAACAGTTTTGAGCATATATTTATATATATATATATATATATATATGCTCAAAACTGTCTTGAAATTGTATGTATCTTTCACACAGTCGATGGAAGTTCTAGCAATGTTTGAAGGTTATTGCAGTGGCACAGATCAAGAGCTTCCAGTTTCGAAAGTTGGCTGATGCTTGTAGGCAGGGTGGTAAAACTGTTATCAGCTAGTGCTACATATTTTAACGAGGATAAGCAGCCAATGCCAGTAAGCCCCATTTCTTCCAATCGAGACATTCCACTCAAATAAAGTTTCTTCAAGCACTTTAATTTCCATAAGTTCTCTGGCAGATTGGCAAGTTTTGAGCATCAAGAAAGAATGAGCACTTCAAGAGACCTCAAACTATCCATGGTTCTTGGAAGACATTCGAGATTTTCGCAGTTGCTTAGATCCAATAAAGTAAGGGGAGTCAAACACTCAACTGATGAGGGTGGGAGTTCCTTAATAGCAGTATATCCCAAAATTGTTTTGAAAGGCTTTCATAATTCCCTTAAATTCTGGAATATTCCTGAGCTTTAAGCAGCCCTCTAGATTAAGAATTGTGAGGCACTCCATTTCAGTAGTCATGCTCGGAAGATTGGTTAGAGATTTGCAGTAACCCAGATCTAACTCAACAAGCCTATCAAGATGCCCAATAGATGGGTGGATCTCAACAAATCTACTGCACCTAGAAAGTTCTAGTCTCTTAAGTTTTGGAACTCCTGAAAAGTCTGGTTTCTTAATCAGGTTTTCAGAACCACTAAGATCAATGAACTTTAACTCGCCTAAACACTGTTACAATAAAATAAAATAAAAAGCTTCTATTAAACATATATAGAATTTAGTTTAATAAGTTAAAAAATCTTTTAAATTAAAACACCATTAATGGAAGGAGAAAGCTCAAATGCACCTAAATGTATTTTAGGCTGTGTTTGGCAACATGTAAATTATTTTTCGAGTGTAAAATATTTTTAGAAAAGAAAAATATTTTCTAATGTTTGGCTGCAGTTTGAAAATTGTATTAGAAAATATTTTCGAGTGTTTAGTAACATTCTGAAAATGCAAATTTTTTACTAATTTCTCACATTTTCTCAACCATTTTTGTAACTTCCAAACAATTTTATAATAGAAAATTGCAAGATATAAACTTTTTAAAGAAACGAAAATAAAAATAAAACCATTAAATTTCAAACTCAGTCAAACTGAGGGAGGGAAGAAGAAAGAGTGAGATTGAGGGAAAGAGAGAGGTAGATCGAGAGGTAGCTCTCTCTCTTCGGGTTCACTTTCCCTTCACGCTCTCTCTTTCTTTTCTGGTTTTCAATCCGTAAAACTTGATTTAGAGGTAAATTACGTGTAAATGATTTTACAGTTGAAGGGCTCTCATTTTATGGTCAAA
The DNA here is from genome assembly GCA_032878915.1 of Castanopsis chinensis. NCBI lineage: Eukaryota > Viridiplantae > Streptophyta > Magnoliopsida > Fagales > Fagaceae > Castanopsis > Castanopsis chinensis. Next base: position 4,311,773 of record JAVQMG010000105.1, read on the forward strand.
GGGTTTGATTTTCCCTTTGACCAAGTATTACATGTGCTCCCAAACACACATGACGGCATAAAATGTTTTCCAACTTTCATTTTTACATGAAACAAACACAACCTTAGCTACGTGCTTTTCAGAAAATAATGAATATATAATACAAAGGAAGTTGAAACAAAAAAAAAATATATTTACCTTTACTCCTTCTCAAAGATATTCAAAGTTGCTATAGTGTATGGTAAGTTCAACAAGCTCCGGTGATTGGAAATTTCGAAGGCAAACATTTTAAAGAATAGTATTACCATGAAAGATACCTTTAGCTCATTTGGGAAATGTCTTGGCTCATTAGGAACACAATTGAACTCATTCGGGAACGACAAAAAAGTTTGAATTTTCAGCAATCTAAGATTATACATCTTTGAAAAAGGTTCTGGAAATTTTACAAAGTTGAAATGCTTTGAAAATAATGCGACGACTATCAGTTGAATTGCTTCTATTGCCTAAAATTTCCGGAGCAAAGGCTTGGTAAGTTACACAAGCAAATGGTAAGAATACTTTGATTACTGATATTTTATAGTGTTTTAAACCTGTAAAGGAAATAAAAATAACTACCCCTGAATTTTTCATATATATAACCTTCTCTTAATTATTAGTAGACTCAACTCCTCAAGAAGGTTGAAGGTAGGAAATTGCCCCCATTGAACCCGAGCAAATAATAATTTAATTTTCGCATTCCCCTCCCCTCCCCTAAAAGAAGCCCCCAAACAAACTTCAAATTCATAATAGAAAATATTTTTGGCATTGTATTTTCGTTGAAAAAAATTGGTGTTTGGCTTTGCTTTTTAAGAAAATACAATTCATGGAGTTTTCATTTCCCCTCATATTGCCAGAAAATTGCACTTTCACACTGCGATTTTTCATATCAACAATAATTTTCAAAGATTTTATTAAACAATTAATTTTGTTTTCAAAAACCACATTTTCATAATATAACTGTTAAAATGTTATTTTTTTAAAACACAGTTTTTCAAACAGCTAATCCAAACAAACACTAAGAGTCCCATCAGTGACAAATAGATCATGGTACAACATCATATTATTATTATTATTATTATTATTATTAAAATTCATACATAAAACTAGAAAGGTGCACTTCTTCTTTTTGAAATTCCAGACCAAGAGGGGGAAAAATAGGAAATTACAAGATTATTTTTAAAGTTATGGAAAAAAAGAAAATAAAGCCTATAGGAAATAAAGTTACAAACTTAGTTGTGGTTAATGGCTATAATTCACATCAAAACAATTAATATGACAACATATTTTGAAAATCTAATCGTTTAATTACATGTTTTTTCATATTCTTTACATTAATGTTTAAAATTTGTGCCAATTGAATAATATTTATTATTTGACCCATAATTTATTTTTTATGCATAATTTTAGATTACAAAAAAATGAAATTTAAATATTTGGTTGATAACCTAGTTATTGATCTTTGATCTTTTGAAAAATTTTCATGTATGAAGGATTGAAAAAGAAAATATAATACAATGGTAGATTTGTCGATATTCACATCTAATAAAAAAATATTTAATAGAGTTGTTGTTGTAGTGTTAGACATTGATTGAAACTACTGCACAAACAACCTAATCAATTAAGTTGTTGTTGTAGTGTTAGACATTGATTGAATCTTCATGCATCAAAGAGATTCACAAATAAAAGAGTCCAATTAGGTTGGAGCTGCGTGTAGTCACATGAGTAGGATTATATTGTATATAGCAATACTAGGATTGATTTTATACTGTAAAACTTCCATTGTACTTAGTAGACTCTTCGGTTTGGTGCTAATTGATAAACTCCAGAGGAGTCATTTTATATTTGCAAAATGGTTGAGCCAATCTTAAACTAAATTGTACATTTGCATAGTTGACATTATTAATCAAGTTGACATATTTGACTTAAAATTAATTAACCGGGTCTAAATTTTTCCAAACGAAATTGGGAGAATCAATATATTCACATTAAAATTTTATTTTATGAATATGGAGTGGACAAAATATTTAATCTGAAAATATATAAATATCAAAGAAGAGATCCTAACATTCTTTGCCGCCATGAAATCTATATATACAATAGTCCGCAGCAACAATTTGGTTGATTTCCATTTCCAATACCGCGCCATAGAGTGAATGGATACAACGTATTAGAGCATGCACAGCAGCTGTGGCAAAAAATATGCCATTTTACAATATCAACACTCTACTTTATTATTTTACCACGTCATTTTACAACATCCTCTTTATCAGATGTTGTAAAATTCAATTCTATACATTAAATTAATATTTACTACCCAATAAAATAATATATTATCTCTACCTATTGTCATCAACGACGGCAACTACATCAACGCCGCTGATCAAAAACAGCAACTACATCAACAGCAACAACACCAACAACATCAACATCAACAACACCAACAAATTCCAAATCCAAAAACCTCAAAAAAAGAGGAAAAAAAAAACTCAAACAGACCCAAACTCAAACAACGAGAACTGGCGAGATCGGTGGCGAGATCGACGGCGAGCATGAGGTGGCGAGACTAGAAAGTGAGGTGGCGAGATCGAGATCGGCAGGGAGGAGCTGAGATCGGCGAGATGGAGACCGAGATCGACAGAGAAGATTCTTGGGTTTGATCTGAAGAGCTGAGAATCTGATCTGAAGAGGGAGAGAGAGACCGGTTGGGAGAGAGAGAGTGAGAGACAGATTGTGAGGAGAGAGAAAAAAAGATTAAAGAAGTGAGAAGAGAGAGAAAAGTCAAATAAAAAATAATAAAATTTTTACCACACCTGTCCGTACCGTGGAAAAATTGCCACGATACTATTCAATGTTGCAAAAATTTGCAACATTTGCCACATCTGATAAAAGGGGCTTTTTTGTGTTTGGTGTGGTAAATGTGCCAAATATTTGGCATTTGGCACATTTACCACAACTGCTACAGATGCTCTTATAACATGTAATGATGCAACAACATTAGAAATTCTCAACCGCCATTTTTACCACTTTTAAGTCCCATTTGAAAAAAGTAAGTTGATTTACGTCAAGTAAAGAGGAAAAAAGACAGAGATAAAGAAAGAAGAAGCTAATTTAAGAAGTGACAAAGATTATGATTTTCAATTGAGATTATTATGTTAACAACATTTTTATAACAAATTATAAGTGGTTTGTTGTTATTGGTTCAAATTTGAATTCAGCATTAAGATTACCTTTTAAACCCACCAATAACAACCAGTATTAACCTGTCACTTAAAATTTATTGTAAAAATATTATAAACATATCATTTCTCTTTTCAATATGATAAAATGAAAAATAGAATAGATGTACTTAACTTTACTTAGTCATTTAAAGTCAATAATAACTTACCATTTAAAATTTATTGTAAAAATATTATAAAAATATTACAAACATACTATTTTCTATTTTAATATAATAAAATAAAAAACAAAATAGATGTATTCAACTTTAATGAGTCAGTTAAGGTTAGATGTAAAAATGTTACTGTATATATTGCTTACAAGAAGTGAGGATGAGGTCCTGATGAAACACAAGTCTGTTATTTGACTGGTTCTTGTATGACTTTAGTATGCCTTAGATACGTGTTCCAACTTCCAATCTTGAAAGTCGAAAATTCAAAGCTGGCCCCTCTACGATGTCAATGTGCTGGGGGCCTCATGAAATTGACCCGCATTAACTAATTTGACTAAGCATCCGATTCCTTGCCCAAAAATATCTTTGGAAATTATGGCAGGTTTTATGGTCATGATGAGTCATTGACTTGAACAAAAAATGCAAAAAGGTCTACGAGTTCTGACTAGAGGGCCTAGAGCTGAATTAGTAGAAGTCTTGTGACACCGAAAGTGGAAGGAGATGTAGTTGCAAAAGATTGCTGTGATTTAAATGAACCACTTCATGAAGGTATTATAATTTTATTTTATTTATGATTACATTTCATTTTTCATAGAATATTTTTAAATTCTTGTTTTTATATAGCACCAAAATTAATATGATGTTAATTTTTATTTCTAATACATGTATTATAGCATCAATGGTGCTAGTGGCCTTTGCAAGCATGTTGGCCATAACATCTCAACATGTCCAAAGAAAGATAATTGTACTTCCTCAAATGATGCCCAAAAAAGAAAAAAATGTACTTCAAGTGAAATTGGATTGAATCTAATATTTTCTTTGAAATGTTAAGCATAAACTCTTGAGCTTGTAAAAGAAAAAAAAAATTATGAAAATATTGTTTTTGTTAATTTTGAAAATATTATCATTTTCAATATTATGAAAGGTGCTAGTGAATATTCACATTATCATTTTCAATATTATGTCATTGTACTAAAACACTTCTTTCTACCTTTTTTTTATAATGAATTTACTTAAATTTGATTCTCAAAAAAAAAAAAAATACTTAAATTTTTATAAGGGGTTAATTAAATACTAATTTAAATTAAATATTCTTGAAGAAATTTGAATCATGCTTAAATTGACCATTTATAAGGGATTCAAACCTAAACTCTAATCCATGCTGATATTACATTGTTAGCCCCTAATATTTATCAACTAGTGCTTTAGTCCCTAAAGTATCACGTGAATGTTATTGGTCTTTAAAGTATCAACTTTGACAACTTAATGTATTTGTTATTGTTTTAACTTTCTTTTTTGGTGTACCCATATCATAAACAATTCAATCAACCTAGATCGGGCTACTAAGCCTAAGCCTAAGCCTACTACCAAACTACCACAAACTATTTTATTAGTGCTTCAAAGTTAGTAAGATATGATATAACTCTATCCTAACTCTGTATAAACAAAAGAATAAATAATAAAATTATATAATTTTTTTTAAATATATATTAAATATAGGTGGATTGGGTTAGGCAAATTTATTGACTCACCAACCTCTAAAACCTGACCCAAACTAATAGGTTAGGTTGAATTAGATCGGTTTTGGCGGATCGACAACTTGGTTGACACCCCTAGCCTCTTATAGTAAAATAAATAAAGGGTAAAGAGTTGAAAAGAAAATTTAAAATTTGAGTTTCCTCTAATGTGCTTGTGAATTTATGTTCTCTTATCCTTCCTTACTTGTTTAAGTTTCCTCTAATGTGCTACATGCTCTTAATACACATGCCAAATTTTGTATTAATCAAATATTATTAACTATATAATCTATAAGCCTATATTTTATTATGCATAATCTTTTGTTCAGGAAATAAAGTGCATATATTATGCATAATTTTAAACAACAAAAATTTGGAATTTAAAAAATTTATTGATGACATAACTATTAATTTTTAATTTTTTAAAAATTTTGTAAACATGAAAGATATAAGAAAAAAATGTAATTCAATGGTGGATATGTCAAAATTCACCTCTAATAAAAAAATATTACAACCAATTTTGTAATCTAAAGTTACAACTAATTTCGTAGCTAAACATTGTCCTACAATAAAATGTAACAATATTTTCACAATATTTTTTGGTTTTAGTCGTTGTCAATCCTAATCTAATATTTTATTATTTTATTTTATTTTATTTTATTTTTACATATGAAAGATTTGACAACTCAACTGTTGTGAAAATTTTGTGAAAATTTATTATATTGTAATACAATTTGTAATTTTTATTTGGTAAAATTCCTTCCACATGTATCCCATCAAGCCACCTTTTACACTAGTTTATTTATTTTTACTTACCTTTTTTTCTCAACCACACGTATCCCATCAGTCCATCACCCTTACACTTATCTTCTCATCTTTTAAAATTTTTATGTTCTCCCATTTGAAACTCTTGGCTCAACTTCCTTCCTCGTCTTCTATATTTTTTTTCACAGCTTTCTTTTCTAATTTAGTTCGTCTCCTCCTTGATTTCCCATCCATCAACCCAGTTCGTCTCCTTCAAAAAAAATTTATGTTTTCCCATATGTTCTTATGGGGTTTTTTTTTTTTTTTGGATGTACTGATGGTTGTTTTTCTGTGAGATGGGGTTATTTATTTATTTTTTGGATCTACTAATCTTTTGTTGTTTCCTGAGGATTGTGATTTTATTTTATTTTTTATATTTTTTTTTTATGTTAGTTGTTTTCTGTGAAAGGGATTGTGATTTCAGTTTTTTCTTTTCCGTAAGATGTTTGGTGTTGTTTTCCTGTGAAAGGAGCATGAGTTTTCAAATTTTCCTGTGTGAGACGCTTGACTAGGCTTGAGTTGGTGAGAGACGTGGAAAGGGTATTTTGGTCTTTTTATTCATTTTTCTTTTTTCCTATAAAGCTGACCCACATCTGATAAAAAGTCTTATAAAGTTGTGTAAAAGACTGCAAAAAGCCGGGCTTATGGTGCCCGTTAACAGGACCCATAAATAAAAACCTACCAAGGGTCCACCAATAGGGTGGTGTTTTGGGAATAAAAATCTTCGGTACCACGTTGAATTTCATTTCACATCTCATCGATTATAACTTGGGATGGTTTTTTTATTGTTTGAAAGATAGTTTTAACTTATGACGTCTGTTTCTGATAATAATTTTTTATTATTAAATTAAGACACTAATAGATTTATGGTATAGGTAAGAATTGAACACTAGACCTCTTATTCAACCCCCAGAGATTTTACTAGTTGAGCTATCTGAAACTCACATAACTTGAGATGTATTAATTCGACTTTTCTTATAAAAAGCCAAAGTTTAAAGTGAAAAAACGTCTAAAACCCTAATTCGCACTAATTACACGATTAGGTGACAAAATACCGAAATTTACAAAAAATGGCAAAATTAAGTTAAATGCAAAATCATAAACTACTGACCTTAAGGGTCGTTTCTAAACATACGAGACCTTATTTTGACTTTTAAATTAAAAGTTATTAAGGAAAACAAATATTTTTTTTTCAAAATTGAGTTTCAAAACAGGAGCATTTTTTTAAATAGTTTTAAAAATGGGGCAAAATGCTGGATATTTTTTTAAAAAGGGCAAAAGCCCATTTTCTCCCAACCTGCCAAATTTCATACAATTCTAACACTGTCGCCTCAATGCCTGCTGGCACCCTCCTTTGATCTTGTGTTGTGACTTCTGACGCCCTTGCTACTCCAGGAAGAAATGTGTTGTCCGTTCTACGTCAATAATAGAAAGACAGTTAAAAAAAAATTACCTTTACTCCTTCCCAAAGATATTCAAAGTTGCTATAATGCATGGTAAGTTCAACAAGCTCCTGTGGTTGGAAACTTAATGGCAAACATTTTAAAGAACAGTAGTCCCATGAAATCCTTAGCTCATTTGGGAAATGTCATGGCTTACTAGGAACATAGTTGAACTCATTCAGGAAGGACAAAAAAGAACGAATTTTCAGCAATCTAAAATTAGACATCTTTGAAAAAGGTTATGGGAATTCTACAAAGTTGAAATCCTTTGAAAATAATGTGACGACTATGGCTTGAATTGCTTCTGTTACCTAAAATGTCCAGAGCAAAGGCTCGGTGAGCTACACAAGCATATGGTAAGAATAATTTAATTATTGAAGTTTATACTATTTTAAAGCTGTAAATTAAGCAGATAAAAATAACTACTCCCTGAGTTTTTCATATATACATAACCTCCTCTTAATTATTAGTAGACTTAGCTCCTCAAAAAGGCTGAAGGTAGGAAATTGCCCCCATTGAACCCAAACAAATAACAATTTAATTTTGCATTCCCCTCCCCTCCCCCAGAAGAAGCCCCCATACAAACTTCAAATTCATAATAGAAAATATTTTGGGCATTTTATTTTTGTGGAAAAATATTGGTGTTTGCCTTTACATTTTAAGAAAATACAATTCATGGAGTGTTCATTTCCCCTTACATAGCCAGAAAATTGCATTTTCACATTGCAACTACTTTTCGTATCAACAATAATTTTCAAAGATTTTACTAAACACTTAATTTTGTTTTTAAAAACCACATTTTCAAAACATAACTATTAAAATGTTATTTTTCAAAACACAGGTTTTCAAACAACTAATCCAAACAAACACTAAGAGTCCCACCAATAACAAATAGATCATGGTACAACATCATATTTTTAATTTATTATTATTATTTTGTTTAAAATTCACTCATAAAACTAGAAAGGTGCACTTCTACTTTTTGAAATTCAAGACCAAGAGGGGGAAAAGTAGGAAATTGCAAAATTACTTTTAAAGTTATGGAAAAAGAAGAAAATGATAGTTCAATATGTGTATAAAATACCTATAAACGTTTAGACCTTCAAAATACAAATTACCAATTCAAGCTTATAATCAAACAAATTATGTTCAAAAAATGAACATAAGCTTATAACAGAATTGATAAACAATTTAAACCAAATAAAATCACATCCACAACAAATATTAAATGGCAAAGATTAAGAGAAGAGAGATGCAAACACAAGGACAATATAATGATGTGTTATCAAAGAGGAAATCAAAGCCCTCCGCGTAAAACCTCTCCGCCGCCTTCCAAATGGTCAATAATCCACTAAAGAATGTAGTTGAGATACATGAACAACAAAAGACCCTCCAAGCCTAATCTACCCAGTGTGCGCAAGCCCTCCAAGCTTTTACTCCAATGAGGTTGTATTGAACCTATTTCTTCTTTAATTTACCAGATTCTGCTATAGCTCATAGCATCAACCAATATGAAATTGGTCTCTTCCTAACTACTTCCCAAAGTACCAAACAGCCTTCTCACAGATATGGGTATGGTGAGAAAAGGTTTTGATAATGTACCTCTCAAGGATGTAACAATGGAGAGGAAGAGAGTAGAGGAATTTGAAAAGTTTCTATGTGAAGATTGTGGATGAGTCAATCTTGTTTGTCTCTAGGGTTTCTCTCTTAAAAATTCTTTCCGGAAGCTTTCTACATTTCGTGGGTACAAGGGGCATTTATACTGGAGAGAGAAAGCAATGCAAAGAGTCAGTTTTTTCAAAACAGAGTTGTCTGGCGACTTGGCCTCACGACTTGACTGAGTCGCGATTTCAAGCCGCGAGCAAACAGAATGGCCAAACTGGACTTTTTGTCCTGTAGTGCTCCAGCTGGCATGACTGTTCATCTTCTCTGCATGCTTCACTCGTGTGCATCATCTGGCGGCTTGCACGCCGCAAGCCACCCGCGAGATCCAGCCGTGAGTCCATGCTTCACTGCATAGTCTTGAGCATTTCTTCACACTTTCTCACACACTACCTTTACATGAATCACACCTAAATGCAGGGTTTTTAAGTGTTGAATTGCAAGCAAATTGGCACGGAATAAAGCCAACAAAATGGTTGATAAATTTCAACCTTACAAAAAATAAAGCCTATATATATATATAGCCTTTTGTTCTTGGTAGTAACCAAGAGATGAATGTTTGACTACATCAAAAAAAATGAATTTAATTTTGGACACAATTTGTTTACAAACTTAGTTGTAGCTAAATGGCTATAATTTGCATCAAAACAAATAATATGACTACATATTTTTAAAATCTAACCATTTAATTGCACGTTTTTTCATGTTCCTAACATGTATGTTTAATTTTAAATCAATTAGATATTATTTACTATTCGACCCATAAATTTATTTTTTATACATAGTTTTAGACTACAAAAACATGAAATTTGAACATTTGGTTGATAACATAGATTTTGATCTTTTGAAAATATTGCAAGCATGAAAGATAAAAAAAAAAAAAAAGAATGCAAAAATGCAAAACTGACCCTCTAACTTTTACTCTTTTTCATTTGAGTCCTTTAACTTTCAATTTTGTTAATTCAGTCCTCTAACTTTCAATTCTTGTCTATGTAGGATTTTGTTAAAAACCTGTCATTAATGTCATTGACGACGTTTTCCTTTTTTTTTTTTCTTTTTTTTTTAATTTTAGAATTAAAAGAAAAAAGAAAAATCTGTAAAAAAAAAAAAGAAAAAGAAAAAGATAACAATAACAACAACGGCAAACAACCCTGGACTCCATATATCCCTAGCGTATGCATTGTACTGCCTGTTGTTCAAGTCCGTGTTGATCCTCTCGGGACTCATGTTGGCAATGGTGCCCACCGAGGAGTTTCATAAGTCCATGGTTTGCGCCAAGATTCTCGAGACCCCGAAGTCGGAGATCTTGACTTGGTTCCTCGTGTTGAGCAAGAGATTCGACTGCTTGATGTCGCGGTGGACGATGTGCCGCCAATGCAAGTATGAGAGTCTAGCGAGGATCTAGCTGGCTAGATCGAAGAGCTGGCGCTCGTTCGTGATATGCATACCTTCCAGCGACCCATGATCCACGTACTCCAGCAGGACTTGGATTTCGCCATTGTGGTCGAGCATGTCGTGGGACGGTGAGGTCGAGTTTCATGAGGGTGAGTTCGCATTGAGCTAAGGCTTATGGGTGTGAGACTCGGGTTGTTCGTTGTTGTTGTTGTTTTCTTTTTTCTTTTTTTCTTTTTTTACGGATTTTTCTTTTAATTTCGAAATTAAATATTTAAAAAAAATGTTGTCATTGACATTAACGATAGGTTTTTAACAAAATCCTACGTTGACAAAAATTGAAAGTTAGATAATCAGTTTTGCATTTTTGCCAAAAAAAAAAAATATATACAATGGTAGATTTGTCAATATTTACATTCAATAAAAACATATTGAATGGAGTTGTTGTTGTAGTGTTAGACATTGATTGAATCTTCATGTGTCAAAGAGATCCACAAGTAGAAGAGTCTAATTAGGTTGGAGCTACGTGTAGTCACACGAGTAGGTTTATACTATATGTAGCAATACTAGACTTGAGTTTATATTACTGTAAAACTTCCATTCTACTTGGTAAACTCTTCCATTTGGTGGTAATTGATATTCTCTAGTAGAGTTTCATTTTGTAACCATATCACTATGTCTAGATTTATTTTCAGTGGCATTAATTTTATAATTGCAAAATGGTTGTGCCAATCTCAAACTAAATTGGACATTTGTATGGTTGACATTATTAATCAAGTTGACATATTTGACTTAAAATTAATTAACCGGGTCTAAATTTTTGAAACACAAACGAAATTGAGATAATCAATTCATATTAAAACAAGAAGATTGAACTTTGACCATACTTATAGTTATAGAACCTACTACTATTTTTTATCCATGTTGAGAAGAGAATGATTAATGTATTGGTGAGAAAAAAGTAAGTTGATTTAGGTCAAAGAACGAAGAAAAAAAAAGAAGCTAATTTAAGAAGTGACAGATATTATGATTTTCGATATAATAAAATGAGAAAAAGAATAAATGTATTCAACTTTAATTAGTCATTTAAGGATTTATAATTGACACTTATATTTTGAGTCTAAGTTAATGTATATATTGCTTACAGGAGCATTCTTATCAATAATGCTAAATATTTTAGCACTTAATATTTCAAAAACCTACTTTATCAATTTTAACATACCATTTTACAATTCACCAAACATTTTATTTTTTTACAACTTCATTTAAATAATATTATTTTTATTTTACCACTTTCCCTCTCTTTCCACCACTTTCTTCTCAACGGTTAGCCACTGTCAGCTACCACCACCATAAACCATCAACATTCAACAGCAAGCCCAGACCAGCCAACCCATTGCCACCACAATCAACATCCATCCAAAAGTCAACCCCATAGCAAAAAAAAAAAAAAAAAAGAGCAATAACAACAACAAAAACTAAACTAAACTTGACAGAGAGAAGCTCATTATAAGAGGAAGAGAGGGACGAGGAGGATAGAGCGGCGAACAAAACCCACAAACCTAAGACCCATGGTGGCCATGGCAATCAAAACCCATCAAACCCAAGACCCACGCCTCAACCACATCAACCCACCTCAGTCACCACCCACCCATCTCGTTCTCAACCCCAAACAAAACCCCCTACCCGATCTCAACCCCAATCACGTCGATGATCTATGAACGCAGACCCACGAACCCGAACCCTGACCCATAAACCCTGACCCATGAACTCAGACCCACAAAATCGTCGAAGCACATCAGACCACGACCCACAACCCATGACCATCAGTTGAGCACAATCATCGGCAGAGCACACTCATTGGCAAGATGAATTGGCGGCATGGGTTGAGGGAAGGGAAGAGCGGCTTGGGTTGAGGGAGAGCGAAAAAAAAAAATGGAGGCAGAGGCATAGGCGTGGGATAAAGATAGAACCAAAAAAAAAAAAAAAAAGGAAAAGCAGTGGAGATAGGCATGAAGAGGAGATACGCGTGAAAAAGGGAAGCATGGTTTTATTAAACAAATAATTTTTTTTTAGAATCTTGCTATAGTGGGCTGCTAGACATAGCAGTCCACTGTAGCTGGATTGCAAAATAAATAAGATTTGAGAGGATTGATGGAGTATGCTTTTTAGTATTTATAGCATTTTGTATATTAAATTTTAGCATTTGCCCATCTTGATAAGAATGCTCTAGCAAGTGAGAATGAGGTCCTGATGAGACACAAGACTGTTACTAGACTGGTTCTTATATGATTTTACTATGCCTTAGAGCATCCGTAGTAGATGTTGCAAAAAAAAAAATTGCTATTTTGACACATCAAAAGCTTACTTTATTATTTTACCACATCATTTTACAATATTCCATTTATAAGATGTTGTAAAATTCAATTCTATACATTAAAATAATATTTACTCCACATTAAAATAATATATTATCTCCTCCATATTATCATCAACAACAGCAACAACAACAACATCAACATCAACGCCGATCAACAACAGCAACGACACCAACACTAAAAAACCAACAACAGCAACAACAACAACAACACCAGCAAATTCCAAATCCAAAAACCTCAAAAAAATGGGGGGAAAAAAAAACTCAACCAACCAACAAATTAGAGGTGAAAAAACGCCGACCCAAACTCAACCAACAATTGGCCTAAAACCCCAAATCTCACACCCACAACCTGATTAAGAGAGATTTGAAGGTCAACGGTGAGGGCTGTGGATGTCGGTGGCGAGGGCTGGAGCATGAGGCAGCGAGATCAACGCCGAGGACTGGGGAAATCAAAGGCGAGGACTAGAAAGTGAGGCGGCGAAATCGGCGGAAACTTTCTTGAGAGTGATCTTAAATAACTTTTTTGAGCAGGGAGGAGAAGAAAGAGATAGAGGGTGACAGAGAGAGAAGAAATGAGATAGAGTCGACGGAGAGAGAGATATCAGTGGAAGAGAAGAGAGAAAAACGCAATAAAATAATAATATCTTAGTTTGCAATTATTGTTCGTATTGTGCCATTTTGCAACAGTACTGTAAAAATGTGGCATAATTTTTGAAGTTTGTAACATATTTTTGTGTTTAATATGTCAAATGTGTCAAATATTTGATATTTAGCACATTTATTACGGATGCTCTTGATACGTGTTCCAACTTCCAATCCTCAAAGTCAAAAAAACAAAAAAAAAAATCGAAAATTCAAAACTGCCCTCTGCGATGTCAATGTGCTGGGGGCCTCATGAAACTGACCCGCATTAACTAAGCATCTGATTCCTTGCCCAAAAGTATCTTTGGAAATTATACCAGGTTTTACGGTCATGATGAGTCATTAACTTGTACAAGGTACACAAAAAGGTCCACGAGTTATGACTAGAGGGCCCAGAGCTGAATTAACCCGAAAATGAAATGTGAAGCCTGTACATTTACTTGCTTACTGCCAAGTTGCTTTTCTAAACTAAATAAATAAATAAAAACCTACCAAGTTGCCACCAATAGGTTTCTCAAAAAAAAGTTGCCACCAATAGGGTGGTGTTTTATGGTCACGACGACTGATGAGTCATTGAGTTGTACGAGATATACAAAAGGGGCCAGAGGTATGACTAGAGGGCCCAGAGCTGAATTAACCCAAAAATGAAATGCGAAGCCTGTACATGTACTTGCTTACTGCCAAGTTGCTTTTCTAAACTAAATAAATAAATAAATACCTACTAAGTTGCCACCCATGGGGTAGTGTTTTGGGAATAAAAATCTTCAGTAGGACTTTGTATTTCACTTCATATTTCATCTGTTGCAACTTGGCATGTACATTTTTTTTAAGAGAGAGAGAGAGTTTTAAAGTATGGCGTCTACTCCTGTTGATAACTTTTTATTATTAAATCAAGATATTAATTAATTTTTGGTGCAAGCATCAAATCAAGACACCAATCGATTTTTGATGTAGGCAAAGATTGAATATCAGATCTCTTATTCAATTATCATAAATTTTATCATTTGACCTATTTAGAACCCACGTAATTTGGCATGTATTAATTTGACTATTCTTATTAAAAAAAAAAACCAAAGTTTAAAGTGTAAAAAAAAAATCAATTTCATACCAAGTTGTGATTGGAGGAGCATGAAATGAAACACAAAAAGTAATATAGAGAATTTGCATTTGTTTTTTGGAATATAAATAAGTTTCTACCATTTTTGTGTTCTATTTTATATTACTTATCATGTAATTATTTTACCCTCCTTATAAAATATCTAAATCTTAGAATTAAAAAAAAACACACATAACAAATTGTAATTAATTCGCGCGTGCGATGAGACTTTTTTTTTTTAGTTTTTTTATTTTGTTAAAAAAAATTGTATTTAATTATTTTGTATATATTTATATATGATTTTTATTTTTAAAAATCTAATTTATAAGTGAATAAATCAATTTAAAAATTTATAGGAGAGTGGTTCTAATTTTTAGGCAATATTTTAGTGGGAGTTGGAGTTGCATTTTTACCGAATTGTCCTTTAATTTTGTCTCTACTTAAATATAGGATTGTAGGGACATTTTTGAACTAAAAAATGAGTTTTTACCAGATTGTCCTTTAGTTTTGTCTCTACTTAAACATAGGACTGTAAGGGCATTTTTGAACTAAAAAAATAAGAATCCAAACAGGGGAAGCCCCTTAAATAGTAATATAGAAAATAGAACAATTTTTTTTTTATAGATAATTTGTTATTTTGTAAGGAAAGTAAAATAAAATCTGACAAGATTGGTAAAACATTAAAAGTTGTATAAACAACTTGTATTCGGAATTTTTAACTCTCATTTTTAACAAATATAGCTCTTGTGTTTGAGAAATACTATGTTTACAATATTTTCACAAAAGTTTGATAATATTGTAAACATGTTTGAGGTAGGTTGTCATTTATAGATGAAAAAAAAAAAAAAAGAAAGAAAGAAAGAAAGAAAGAAAGAAAGAAAGAAGAAGTAAAGACGCGTGAATGGAACATGATATAAGAGGGTAAAAGCAACACCAAACCAAACCAAACCAAACCAAACTGAATTATGAACAGCGGTCCCCTAATTGCATTTTATAAAATATCTGAAGTTTAGAATTAAAAAAAACATAGGAATTTCGTCTGGTGGCTTTGCATATTTATGAGAAGCTTCTCTGTCACATTGCTCTTCTATTGAAGTCATGGTAGGATCATCACCTCTTCTAGTTTTAGCCTTTTGTGTTGCTTGCATCTTTGGCCAACTTTTTGAGTTAGCTCAAGCTCAAAATCGAACCCAACCTGCTACAGATCCTGCTGAAGGTGTGCCACTCTCTCTCTCTGTCACACACACACAGTTTATTACATATATTAATGTTCTTGGCTGATCAGAGCTTTTTTTGTCTTCTGCATATGTTACATATGAAGTATGAACAGCAATACGAAACTTCATTTTTTTTGTTGTATTTTTTGGGTTATAATCCAATCAATAAACAATGAATGCCAAAAACGTGTTTGTTTATAATTGTTGAGTACAAAACTTGAAGTAATGTGTAAAAGGCTAGCTTTTAGAATTTGATCGTGCTATAGCTTACAAATCTAGCTATGGATGAAATTATTAAGAGCCCCAAACCAACGAATCGTGCTGATAAGTGCAAGGTAGATATTGTACTTTTGATATTATCATCATTTCAATGGCTAACTTAGCTTTACAATTGTGCTGGCAACTTGTGGTGTCACTGTCAGCCATTACATTATTGGGTTGGGCGGGGGGGAGGTGGTAAATTCTAAGTAGTATTAGTGAGGATTGGGTACATCATAAATTAATAATTACATATTTAACTAAATAATCAGACAGCTATGAGCAATGCTCTCTCTCTCTCTCTCTCTCTCTCTCTCTCTATATATATATAAATTTCAAGCTACCACCCTAGTAATTTAAAAAGAAAAAAAAAGTTACGAAAGAATTTTTTTTTTTTTGATTCATTGTATGGATTGATTGAATAAATAAAAAAAAAAAAAATCAATCAATCTATATAGTGACCATAAAAAAAAGGAAATATATGTTATAGATTTTACCTCCTAAAGTTTGAGTTAGTTTTTGCTGTTAAGTAAAACATTATCATTTTAATGTGTTTTATTTTTGCCAAATTAGCCCAAAAATTATGTCGTTTTAGTGATAACTAAGTGCATAGCTGGCACAGTCAAAATTATGTCATTTCAGTCGTAAACTTAAACCACAAACCAAACTTTAAAGAAGTGTTTGGTTTGTATTTTCAAACAACAATTTTTAATTTTTAAATAATATTACAGTATTTTTACTCACACGTACTTTTACATATATTTTTAAATAACAATTTTTATTTTTTAAACATGTAACAAATGAGTCTAAGCCTTTGTTTGGATACAAATTATAAATAAAAATTATTTCATTATTCAGCTTATTTTTCTTATTATTCATGGCCTCACTGCTAGTATCATTTATGAGCTCTATCATCCTATTTCAATTAACTTTTACTTTTATATACAATATTTTCAGCAATAAAATTTTAGTGTCATAAGAATAAAACGGAATCTAAAATTAAAAATATAAACCACAAAGATGGCAGATCTCATACCTCCCTGACTCAAACCCCACAAGCCCAGGCCTCCCTAACCCAAACCCCACGAACCCAAGGGGCAGCGGCAAAGGCTAACCATCAATGGTGGGCGTCATTTTTGTTTATGGCCTAGTGATTCGCGAATGCTCCTCTAGCAAACCGAATCAACAAAACCCCCCCGAAAAAACTAAGATTACAAAAACCAAATTCGAAAACGGAGAGAAAGAGGAACAGCTCACTATCGGCGCAGCTGCTGCCTAGAGCCTTCACCACCGCCGCCTGGGTTCGTGGTGTTTGGGTTAGGGAGGCATGAGGTCTTCCATCTACAGGTTTGTGTTTTAAGTTTAGACCTCTAGCTACTCACTTGGTCCATCGCTAAAGCGATGTAGTTTTGGGGTTGATTTGGCAAAAATAAAACACATCATGTGTTACTTAATAGCATAAACTAATAGTGGGGTGAGTTGCGAAATTGTAAAATCAAGTTTATGAAACTTTAGGTGTAAAATCCAATCAATTTACCCTTTTTAGTATAATAATTATATATAAATTTCGCTCTTGTTTTCTAAATAAAATTGTACTTTTAAATGGTGGCAATTTTGGAGGGTGTATATCAGATTGATCACAATGATGTTTAATTGTGAATATGATTGCAGTGACAGCATTGAATACAATATTTCAAAAATGGGGGATCTCAGCAAATTCAAATCAATGGAATACAAGTGGGGATCCATGCAGTGGAGCAGCCATCGACTCTACCAGCATCGATGACAAAGGCTACAACCCCTTCATCAAATGTGACTGTTCGTACAATAGTAGCTCTACTTGCCACATTACCCAATTGTACGTTTCTTTCTTTTATATATATATATATATATATATATATATATATATATATTCTCATGTTTTGTTTACCATGCCATTTTAGCTTTGAATTACAATTTCAACACATTCAATAAAAAAAACAGTTTAATGTAAATAGCATTTTTTTTTATATTATAATTTTTTATTGAACAAAAACGAAAAGCAAGGGGATCACCTCTATTATATCTGACTGGTTGTTGAAAAGGTTTAAGTTTATTTTCGATATTGGTTAAAAAATTAGTATCAAAACTGTTGGATATATTATATTTACTGGTTGATGAAGAGAATATTATATTTTAACTGGTTGCCTAGTAGCAAAACTTATTTTTATATGTTATCATACACTAAAATTTTATAGAGTGGCAGAGGAAAGTAGCAATAACCTTTTAAAAAAGATATAATTTGACCGGTGAGGTCAGTTGTTACAAAAATCCCTGTTCCTATCCTTGTTTTATAATGTTTGTCCTTAAAATTTTGTTATTGGACCTGGCGTTTATTTATTTATTTAAGGAGGGTGTTTAGAGCTCCTCAAGCTCTGGATTATTCTCCCGAGTGTGTGTATTACCTCCATCTGACATACACCAACTAATTATCGAAAATTTTGTTAGTTTGTTGGGTACAGAGGTGGATATTGCTAAAGTGAACCTAACATAGATTGGTGCTGGGGGGGAGTTCATGGATGATAATAGTTCTTTTTGTTGGTAGGTAACATAGGTCTCAACTGGTCTTCATCTTAGTATCTTTATAGAGGAATTGAGGAGGTATTATTCAGATGAGAGCTTATTAATAAACCTGCTTAATATTGCATCGAGAAATCGATAAGGGATAGCAGTCATTGATTGAGATATATACTACCCCAGGTCATTTTTCTATGCCAATTCCTACCATTCATATTAGGATAAATATATGCACAAAACCCCATATAGTTTCCCCTTAAAACACAACACATTGAGGTTTTGAGTGTAACACTTAAACCCCTTGCGGTGTTGTTTTACTTGTAAATTGTTAATTATGTAACATTTTACCTTCTTGAGGATTTTGAGTTTAACACAAAACCCCCTATGGTATTTCTTTATGTGAAAATATAGTTAATATTCTTTTATTTTAATGGATGTCTATGGTTTTCACATAAAATGATACACATGGATTTGAGTACCATTACATTAAAATGATACGCATGGAGTTGTGTGTTTCCCTCTAAATATAGTGTGTGTGTGTGTGTGTGTGACAGCAGTCAAACAAATGAGAATTTTTTTGCTATTCAAGTCAAGCCTTTTCTAATTAGAAGATCTAATCTGTCATGGGTGTGCCCTCATGGTGCTTCCCATGTTCTGTTCCTTTATTTTAAAGGTTTTTGAGCATGTAACATCATACCATCAAATTTGAGCATAAAAGATAATGTATTTTGCTGCTTAAAATTTTGATGAAATGTATCTTCATGCACCAATTTAAGTTGATGGCATCTGTTGGTCAAACCAGTGCCTATGATGGATGTGTGTGCTTTAAAATTATTGAGTTTTGCATGAAATTAGCCATAGAATCCTAAGGACTAAGGGGAGGTCATGGAGACATTCAGACATCATAAGGAAGCCTTGTCATAATATCCTTTTAAAAGAAAATCTCATGTATGAATCATCTATATGATGACCAAAATTGAAAAGGTAAAATGTGTCTACTTTATAAATTCACATGGTAATATAAAATGGGAACTTTACTTGAACTCAATGTTCCAGTGTTGAAATGGGGAAAGGAATTGAAAAAAAAAAAATTTGAAGAGATAAGTTCTTTGTGTGTGTGTGCACGTGCACATGTGTGTTTTATAACTTAAAAGTTCCTCATGTGGTTTCTTGGATTTATATATTGATGGTTAATTTTATCTTCTCCTATGCTCATATTCTCCTTGTACCACATTTCACTAGTACAAGTGTGGTTTTGTACAATGAACCATGAATTTTATGCCATTGGAGTATACAAGCACAATTTGAGATGCATTTAGCGCAAACAAAAGTATAAAATCTAAATCCTTGCAAAGGATGATCAGATGGGGCTTCAATATGTATTATTTTTTGCAAAGTGCAGTTAAGGGGATTCGAGTTTGACCCTTAGATCTAAACCCATAAAAGGGAGCAGAATGCCAATAGGGTATATGGCCATTAATTGGAAACTCACCGTTATATGTAAACATTGCGCTTGTAGAGAGCTTTTATGATATTTATTACTAATATTCTTGAGTAGGCATTCAATCTGCCACCTTTACTAAGCTTACAGTTCTAGCAATCCATGAATTAAATTCATATACAAGTTGAAGCACAATTATTTCATATGATAATCCCCCCTTTTTTCAATTTTTTTTTTTTAAATCCTTGAAAGTTCTGCAAAATTTGGTGAGTTACGGAAACTACACTTCAAAATATCTTGGGCATCTTCAGAATATGAATCTTTTTTTTGGTGGTTAATGTTTTTTTTTCCCTTTTGCAGGAAGGTTTATGCCCAGAGTGTAGTTGGTGTAATTCCAGATGAACTATGGACTTTGACTTTCCTCACCAATCTGTACAATATCTTCTTGATATGTTTGTTTACTTGCGTTTTGCATGAATATGGATTACCTTCTTTTTCATGTAAGCTAGGATTGAACTTAGACCTTGAAAGTGTACTGCGTCATGTAAACCAATTGAATTTTGTAGTAGATGTGGTGTAGTATTTTTCCAGGATGGTTCATTTTCATTATATTCTGTTGAATGTGCTATGTTTCCAATATATCTTACAGGAATTTGGCCCAAAATTACTTGACTGGTAACTTGTCAGCATCCATCGGCAAACTATATCGCATGCAATACCTGTAAGCCTGTCTTAGTTTTGGTTTGAAACTCAAAGGATATTGTACGTCTAATGTCAGTTAACCTTTCTCTTTCCTTTGATGTTTAATAAATTAGGAGTTTTGGCATCAATGCGTTATCAGGGACGCTTCCAAAGGAACTTGAAAATCTTACAGATTTAATATCGTTGTAAGTTACCCTCATTCAAAATTTGTAAGTCATCTATGTGGCATCTTGGTGGTGTTGTTTCAACCATTCTTTTATTGTAATTTATTTGAAGAAGGGTTTTGTGATAAGGTCTATCTCAAATGGAATTTCCTCCTCCCTCAATAATAGGATGTGTGTGTGACTTCCCATTAAAAATAATTAAGAATCACAAAAATTTGAATTTAGTAGTCACCCTGATGCAATTGTACACCTATTTTGATGCTTTT
Source organism: Castanopsis chinensis (assembly GCA_032878915.1). Lineage (NCBI taxonomy): Eukaryota > Viridiplantae > Streptophyta > Magnoliopsida > Fagales > Fagaceae > Castanopsis > Castanopsis chinensis. The sequence continues at coordinate 4,332,718 of JAVQMG010000105.1, forward strand.
TGCATTTCACATCTTTTATTTTTGGGCTGGAATTCTACATCTCACATACTTGATCTTGATGATCTGCACCCTAAGAGAATCAAGTCCTTGTTTATAAATTATAATTCATATATTGTTTTACTTGTTAATTTTGTAGGTCTTTTTCGACAAACAACTTCACTGGTTCTCTCCCATCTGAGCTTGGCAAGTTAGTGAAATTACAACAGCTGTAAGTTCTAGTACCATAAAGCTTTCCATTTTCAGTGAAAATTCTGAAAATCAATTTGATATTATTTTATAGCTAGGTGAGGCAGACTTTGGAAATGGTTCTAGTAAATCTTCTGGTAATATCCTGTCTGTTGCTCAAGATTATAAGAACTTTGTGACAACAAATCTATAATGCCATATTGCAAGGTTTGCAAATGCAAGATTCTGTTTTATCCCAGGACAGAAAACAATGTAATCGTATTTTTTAAATATATATTTTACATGATAAAGTCAAGTACTATTAGCTGCCAGAAATTATGCGGTGAAAATGATATATTTTGTAGATACTTTCCATGAGAGATTTTGAAAATTGTTCTATTAGCTGCCATAAATGGCTTGAGACCTTTCCTTTGGTTGTTAAATTCATTAACTATTACTACTAAATTTTTATTTGAGCTGAGGATAGGATATTAATATAATTTTATTCATGTAAATTCTTTACCTCGACAGCTACTTTGATAGTTCTGGAGTTAGTGGTGCGATTCCTTCGTCATTTGCTAATTTAAAAAGCCTTGGTACAGTGTAAGAATTAGCTTACTACTTCTTTTCTCACCTGCAAACTTTCTAAAATTTACATAATGATGAATATTAAAAAAAAAACAATTGTGATTAGATTGTGTGAGAAGATATTTCTTATGGTCCCAGGTGGGCTTCAGACACTGAACTAACAGGCAAGATACCTGACTTCATTGGGAATTGGTCAAAGCTTACTACCTTGTAAGACTATTGTTAGCCCTATCCTATTTGGTTCTCTCTAAATCATACTTTATAAGGCTCAATTTTCATTGCAAAGTCAAAGTTATTATTGATAAAATTTCAGTGTATACTTGTACATTCTTCAGAAGAGATGCATTTGTGCACAATTTATGATTAACTACTACAAATTGATTTTGGTAGGAAGCTTGAAGGAAACTCTTTAGAAGGTCCAATACCCTCAGCGTTTACCAATTTGACTTCTCTAACAGAGTTGTGAGTGTCAACATCTCTTAGTTACTTTTATTTGTATTTTGCAGATCTTGTAAAGTTAACAATCTCATGTGTGATATTACTGTAGGAGAATAAGTGATTTGTCTAATGGGAGCTCTTCACTGGCTTTTATAAAGAATATGAAATCTCTAAGTACCTTGTAAGAAAACGCCCAAGCGTCTATGTTTCAGATTCCTAATTATGAATATCCATATTTTTCTTTCCTCTTTGTTGCTCTTCCAGAATATAATATAACAGTTTAGTTGCATCTGTTGCAGAGTGCTGAGGAATAATAACATTTCTGATTCAATTCCATCAAATATAGGAGAATACTTAAAGTTGTCACAGCTGTAAGTAATTCCCATTGGTGGGTGACTATTTAGAATTTTAGATACATGTAGTACTGGAATTTAGGTTGAATTTGATTGTTGTTCAAAGCAATGGAACTGGGAACATCTATACTATTTATTAGGTTGGGCGATGCCAACCTGAAGAAAGAAATTTATGTGGGTTCCTGTATTAAAATTTATTTGGTAAATACTGATCAAATCAAGTGATATTGTTATCAAGTTTCTCTTGGCTTGCAAAATGAACTCACCCTGTTTTTTTTCCCTATCCTTTTCTTTTTCCTTCTTTCTTGTTGGGATAATGTGTAAGGATTATAATTGTTAATAACTTCTTGTAGATAACTAGTTTTATGAATCACAATCATGTGATAATAGCTTTGTTATCCATATATAATAATAATATTGTTTAACTTTTTTAGGGATTTGAGCTTCAACAATATAATAGGACAGATTCCAAACGCGCTTTTCAATTTGAGTTCGCTCTCTTTCTTGTAATATACCTCATTTTTTTAAAATTCATATTATACATCCCAATATTATTTTGTATTATATTGAAGCATTTACTATTGCCTTCATTATCAGGTTTCTTGGAAATAATAAGTTAAACGGCATTGTGCCTGCACAAAAAAGTGGGTCTCTTCTCAACATGTAAGTACATAAAGACATTATTTGCATTTAATAACATTATGATACATTTAAAATGGAGGTGTCTAACAGTTAGCTTTTTAATTGAAATCCCTTATTTGTATAAGGATTTTTTGAATCTCCGATCTGTATGTACAAGGAGTTATATTCAGTCTGATGTCAAGAGGGTAGTATGACTCCGATCTCATATTAATTATAAGCTATTTATGGTGGTATTTTAGTAGAAAAATGTTGAGTTCCACATACCAAAATCTTGTATGAGCTAAGTGAACATTTATATGTAGTGAGCTATAACAATCTTATGCAGCAGATGCTTTGACATTGGGAGGTTATAGCACACTCAGGTTAATCAAAGATTTGATCTCCATGTAATAATTTAGCGATTACTCTAAAATGATGGAAGTGTTTCCTTTCTTTTTTTCTTTTTTTTGGGGTTTTGGGGGGGGGGGGGGTGTGGGTGTGTGGGGAGGGTATTTTCTGTATCTCTATAAGCAAGCAATTACAGAAAATAATAAATGCTGTATCACCACTGGATTAATTGTACTGGCCTAATCTTATAGTCTCATAAAAGAGTATACATGGATTTCCATGCGTAGCTAATAGCATAAATAAGCATGGCATTATTAGCAAACATAGAAAAATATAGGTTCTAAATTTCGAATAATGTTGCTTCAAAATTTTGTTTTAGAGCATCAATGTCAATTGACTAATGTGTAATTTAGTACTGAACATGGGATTGTTTGCCAGTTGAATGGATCATGTATCTAACATACGTCTTATGTTATGATTGCAGTGATTTGTCTTACAATAATTTACAAGGAAGCTTTCCTTCTTGGGTTAGCGAACAAAATTTACAACTGTATGTATACTATTGTATTTGAAAATATTTTATATTATATTTATGTTTCTGATATTCTATAACTTGCTACTCTTGAATAAAAACTGACATTCAGATTTTATGCTGTATAATATGCAGTAATTTAGTTGCCAACAATTTCACAATAATAGGTTCAAACAACAGGTAAATTTCTTGATGCTATATTTTCTTTTTTTAATGCTTGAGTTTTACTATAATGAAACCAGTTTCTAATCAAGTTTAAAATGTTATTATCTTGTCAATTATGGTGATGAAGCTGTTAGAAGCTGATAGCATGTATATTACTTAGACATGTTCATTAAAAGGAGTGAATCAATAGGCTCTGATGCAGGACAAAAGCTTTGACACCGAACTAATTTGAGATTTGTCGAGTTTTGGGATAGGTAGGGCTAGTTTTTGTTGCGGAGAAGGCTGGAAAATATTTGGAAGTGAAAAAGAAAATTGCTGGGAGTTGAAGAGAAAAAGGAAGAAGTAGAAAATATTCTCTTAAGCTTCACATGTGGAGATCCTAAGCAAGGAAAATGGGGTTTCCAGCTCCAGCAACTCAGGAGTCATCAATTACCAAAATATGCACAAAAAAAATAATTAGAATGGGTCAAGCCTGGTTATATCATCTTATTTACACGGTCAAATGACACCTGATCTATATGTTCAGTTGGTACAAAACATTGATAAAAATGAAGGGTAATTAGCTGATTTGATACCTTAATGGGGACTATCAAAGCCCATTTAATTAAATTGCCCCTCCCTCCACCCCAAAAGAAAAACACCACTTCTGCAAAAATATTATATGTTTCTCTTCATGATCAATTTCATATATATTTATTTACTTCTTCCGATTGCAAGTAATGCCTTACATTGGGAAACCACAAGTCGTAAATCATTTAAAGAAACCTCTTTCATCATGGGGCAATCATGGTTTAGTATTATTAAGAGAATGTTTATGAGCTTATTGCCAAGGGATTGTTTCTAATTACGTGAGTGAAAACCTAATCCTAATAAGAATATTTGTATCAATCAGATTTATCTGCTTTAATAACTAGCGTTTTATGGCTTTAGGCTACATATTCCTTGCCTAAGTGCATTTCTGTTCTGCTTTAGTGTTTTGCCTTCAGGATTGGCCTGTCTTCAATGGGGTTTTCCTTGCAATCAAGGCATTGGAAGATGTAAGTACAATTTAAAAAATCACACTTGATTGTAAGATTGGAAAGTATTAGTAGGTATTGAGGCCAAACTGCAAGAAGATTATACTCTAGGATTGGTGCTTCTAAGCAGAATACAAACTGACGAAACTTCAAATGCTTACAAAATATTGATATGGACACTAGGGGTGCGCATGAGTCGGGTTGGGTCTGGTTGAGGAGATTTTTTGACCCAACCCACCACGATGGGTAAAAAAAAATTTAACCTAACCCAACCCAACCCAACCCAACACATCACATAAGTCCAACCCAACCCACATGGGTTGGACAAATTTTTTTTTAATTATTATTATTATTAAATTGAGTAGAAAAAATAAGTAAATATAAACATATTAAAAAAACCCAAAGATTATTATCAATGTAACTCCTTAAAAGCAAATAACACTAATGACTAAACAACAATAGTTATTTACTAGGATTTGTGTGAACTAATTGGTTTTTATATAGGATAGGAAGAGTTGGTTATTTTAAAAAATTTATTAATTATATAATATATTTTAAATATATATATATATATATATTATATATGGGTGGGTCGGGTTGGGTTTGGCGGGTTTGAAAATTTATGACCCAAACCCAACCCTGACCCGCTATCAAAAAAATTTTTGTAACCCAACCCTCCAAGGCCTAAAAACCGACCCGACCCAACCCAACGGGTTGGATTGGGTTGGGTCGGTTTTGGCAGGTTGGTGGGTTAGCTGCACATCCCTAATGGACACAGTAAAATCAAGATGCATTCCAAATTTTTAGTACTCATGAATATTAGATCTGTCTTTTTAAGGGCTAAATTGGCAATGCATCACAGCTACATTCTAGTGTTAATTCAGTGTACAGTCATTTTAAATGGCAACATGATGTACTTTAAAGAAAATTGCAAGGTCAGTGAACCTTTGCCAAGAACTCTATACTGGTGATTATTAAAAGAGTATTTAAAAAGCTCGGGTTTAAATATGTAAATTTTTTGTACTTAGCACTAAGTTGCATGTTCAACTTACAGATAATTAAACTATTTTTCAACATACATTCTAGTTTATTTATTTATTTATTTTTAATAACAGACTACTGGTCAGAATTCTAAATTCAAGCACGTCTACTATTGAAATGCATAGCATGCTCATGAATGCACAAATTTAATTACCTTTTCCGAGCTTACACATCAATGACTGTGTTTTTTTTTTTTAATATATTGTTTACAGATTCTGAGTTTGCAATTAAGTGTGGTGGACCTCAGATTACCTCTTCTAATGGGATTGTGTATGAGAGGGATAATGAGACACTTGGTCCAGCCACATATTATGTGGTTGACACAGAAAGGTGGGCAGTTAGTAATGTTGGATATTCTAGTGGGTCCAATAATGCTCAGTATACAAGTTCTTCGTTATCACAATTCACAAATACTTTAGACTCAGAGCTGTTCCAAACATCTCGACTCTCTGCTTCATCATTACGTTACTATGGCCTGGGGCTCGAGAATGGAAACTACACTGTGAGCCTCCAGTTTGCAGAAATAGCTTTTGTAAACTCTGGCACATGGCAAAGTCTTGGGAGGCGTGTTTTTGATATTTATATCCAGGTCTGCATCATATTATCGAATTGTTTTAGAACTTCAGCGTTTTCTTTTAAAATGAAGTTTGCATTGCCTAAAAAGTTTATTCACCCTAGTAAATAAGTTAGTTTCTTTGATAACCGTTAATTGTGTAGTTTAATAATTTCGCACCATGATTGTGACTAGGGATTATGATGCCAATCTAAGTGTATGTTTCTTTACAGAAAAAGAGTATAAGATACAAATATATTGACTGTCTTATTCATCAATATGGATTTTTGTTGAATATGATGCATATTTACAATTGAAATTATCTAATCAATTCTAAATTTGCCACTAGCAGTTCTCTATTTTGGCCCCCTCCACATGTTTTCTTTAACTATCTATTTTGCCCTTAGTTTTCTCCGAATTTTTGTCAAGTACTTTATAACCATTACGTCCGTGATTTCTTCACTTTTTTTGAAATTTATATCCAAAACTGAAAATAGTTTTGATATCTAAAATATGTCTATAATAATGATAAGGATTTTGAATGAAACCTTTGATGCATTCCCTCTCCAATTTTCTCTATAAAATTACCTCTTTCCTCTTATCCTCATTCCTTTTGTTTTGCTAATTTTTGAATTTGTTTACTCCAGGGGAATCTTGTTTTAAAGGATTTTGACATACAAAAGGAAGCTGGTGGTGCCTCTTTCGTAGCTGTTCTGAAGGACTATAAGAATGTTCCGGTATCAGAAAACTACCTTGAAATCCATCTCTTTTGGGCTGGAAAAGGGACTTGCTGTGTACCTGCTCAAGGTACTTATGGACCTTCTATTTCAGCCATCAGTGCTACCCCAGGTAAAAAAGTGCAGAAACTGTAGATGCAATTTAGAAAGATTAGGTACTGGTTTCCTCACATTTTAGTACCATGTTATTGACTATCTTACTTTGGTATAGAATTTAAACCCACTGTTAGTAACATGCCTCCAAGCACAAGCAGCAACAAGAATAGGGCTGGTCTGATTGTGGGTGTTGTTGTTGGTGTTGGGGTTTTGAGCTTTCTGGCTGTTTTCGTGGTTTTCTATATTGTTCGAAGAAGAAAACCACCGACCAATGATGATGAAGGTAAGCCAAAAATTATGTTGCAAATACATGATGGTTGTCAAACTTCATTCAGTTTTCTCTACATATTAGAAAAATGGAACTCTTTCCTTTATGTGATGCTATGGTACTCACTATTAATGACTAGTGAGGTGGCCTCTGCATATTCCATATTAAGTAGTACAAAATGCAGTGTATCATTTCTTGTGTACATAGGCATTTTTAATAAAACCTCTTTCTATTCATGTCTTGGAATAATATGCATTCTCACACATACAGACATATATGACTAGAAAAGTAATAGGGAGAAACATAATTTATGTGGCCAATGAAGCCCCAGGCTACATACAAATTCCCATATATTATGCTTGCTACCTAATCTCCTGCTTCAGTCCAACAACGTTCTGGACTAGAACACATTGATGATATTGATTCTTAAGAAACAATAGTTCCTGATTTAGCTTGCAAAAACGTTGCTGAATTTTCTGCTATAACCACTCAAGCAAATCGATTAAATTATAACCTATGTTTATGTTGAAATTGCAGAGCTCCTCGGAATAGATGCTAAAACATTCACTTTCAGCTATGCTGAACTAAAGACAGCTACAGAAGATTTTATTCCCGATAATAAGCTTGGAGAGGGAGGATTTGGGCCAGTTTATAAGGTAATTCCTTATTCTAATCAACAACTTTAGTGGCTGAAACCAAGCCATTGCCATAAAGTTGACTGTCTGATATACATCTATACATCTATTGATAATTCCAAGCAATAGCTATTAACAAATCACAGAGTGCAACATCACCCCTTTTTCTTTTTGTTTCTTTCGTTTATATTATCCTTTTATTTATTTTTTACGTAAAAAAAAAAAAGGAATTCCTTGGCTGCCCTATTATGATATCTTGTTCCTGTGATTGGCTAGAAGCTCGCAGTTGTAATTACTAAATTGATCCAAAAATAAATGAAGATTAGTAATTCCATATCCATATGCAACAAGCTGGAAACCAGCCACAACAGTTAAGGGATATAACAGAGCAAACAACTCCCAACTACAACTAGACAACAATATCTAAACTACACAACCAAGATTGACTACCCAGATACACAGATCAGGGACAAAATCCTAGCAACTAACAAACCAAAATACAAGATAGTGCAAAACTAGACAACCACACATCCGCTTAGCAAATCAGCAAGAAGAAGAATCTGCAACAGTTGGAAAGTTGTACCACCACATAGATCAAACTTTGGGTTTCAACACAACATCTGAGATACCCCATCTGGCGCAGAATTTTTGTTGATGCTAGAGCCGGGATATACACCCTTGCTTTCAATTTTAAGCTTCTCCTGATTCTTTATGACCCCTAAATTTGTTCCTTTGTTCTTACAGTGCCCTGGTGCTTAACAGCATTTCTTTAAGCCCAAACATGGTATATACCAGCAGTGAAGCCTAACCTGCAACAATCTTCCCTAAAGATTTTTCCTCTTCAATTTTGTACTGCCCAGGTGATGATATTACCCCATTCATCATCAAGGCCTTCTTGACAGCACCATCTTTTAATTATCCTCCAACTTCTTTGAGAAAAAGGGCATTTGAAGAAGATATGGTCTCTATTTTCAGTGCATGCTCTACATAGTACTCACAAAATGTCACAACATATTACCCATCTAACTATTCTTTCATTAGTAGATAATCCAACCAAGTAATGAAAGCATGCCTTGGGATGGCTTTGGCAAATCAAACAATTTTCCACCAATTGATAGTAGGGCTCCTTGGCCGAATTTAGTCCCAAGCACTTGAGATAGACAAAGTAACAAGATCATCAGACCTTGCATAGCTCCAATTCCAAGCCTTGTTTAGAATCACAGTCACTAGAGAGCTTAGCATTTAATGAGGTGGCAGCATCATACAATATTCTATGCCTAAATTTTTTATAGAGAGGGCCATCTGGACGCCAATTATCATGCCACACGTAAATGTTAGAACTATCCCCCACCAGGACATGCTTAATGGCCTAGCCAAATCTCAGAGTTGAAAGTTATTGAAAGTTCTTAATCAAATGAACCAACCTATTTTCTAATTGTTTTCTGATTCAGGCCATATTCCCAAATTCAAACTTCTCTAAGTTTCCACACCATAAAATCTGTTACACATTTACCCCTTTATATGGCCTGGTTACATATTCAAAATTATGGTTGTGTCCCCTGTTTTTAAGGCTACTCTTTACACTGGGTAAACTTATAAAAGAAAGTATCGTACAATGAAATGAGGCCCATTTTATGCCACCATGTTGCAATTTCAAGAAGTGAATCTGTTATTAAAAAGCACTTATTTACAGCAAACTACTTATAGAGGGTGATGTATTGATGAAAATAAGGGACAAATTACATTATAATGATTATGGAAATTTAATATCCTTATGGATGGCTTAATGTTTGAGTTGTTGTTTAAGATTGTTCAAAATGGACTGGTCAAGAAAAAATCATCTCTGGCTGATGTTTATTAGATTTGATAATTATGGGAACCAATATATGAGTAATTGCATCTTGTGGAGGGTGTAGTAGTTTGAGTAATCACAGTTGGTACAAATAAATAATTTCCAAAATGTTTTAGTATTATGAGACTCAGACCAAATAATTGAAGTCATTAGCAAACAAAATTATATATACTAGGAGCATAAAAATAACGGGTTTTTTTTTTTTTTTTTTTTTTGTTCCTTCTCTTCTAGACGTTAGTAAGGTTGGTTACCTGATCTGTGAAATGGGATCCATAAGATGACATTTCTGGTAGTTTATAGCTTGCCAGATGTATTGCTTGTATCATTGGAAGTAAAAACACTCTGGAAAGCAAGTTTTTTATTTTAAAAATCAAAGTTTTAGACCATATGAAGACAATCTAGTGCTTTGTAGAATATTTATATTGTGCAACCTGTCATTCCTGCCTGATACTTTTCCTTGAATGGTTTGAGGCATAAAATTGAAATTGATTAAAATCGACATGCAATTTCATGGTGAAGATGACCACTGACCATTAAGAAACTACAATGTTTTGAAATTTATCCTTATAAATATTATGTATAAATGGGTATTGTGTGGTTTTGTTTTACATTGTTTGACTTTACTTGAGACATCAATCAGATAAGAAGTCTAAATTACATCTATTAAGCCATCCATCCTAATTATCCAAACTATCCTTTTTATATTTACTATAATAGATTAAATTATATGTAGAGTAATATTTTTTAAACATATTCTTTAATATTTTGTTTGGTGCTTTGTATAAAATAGGGAACACTCAGTGATGGGAGAGTAATTGCTGTGAAGCAACTGTCTGTTACATCACACCAAGGAAAGAACCAATTTCTGACTGAGATTGCTACTATATCCGCTGTGCAACACCGTAACCTTGTGAAGCTGTATGGATGTTGCATTGAGGGAGATAAACGACTCCTTGTGTATGAGTATCTAGAAAATAAAAGTCTTGATCAAGCATTATTTGGTATGTGAACACATCTTAGCTGTTGCTAACTGAGCATGTAAGTATTTATTTATACTATGTAGATTTAATTTATATGCTTGCATGAGACAGGAAAAAGAACCTTGAATCTCGATTGGTCAACACGCTTCGATATATGCTTGGGTGTAGCAAGAGGTTTAGCTTATCTTCATGAGGAGTCACGGCTTCGAATTGTACACAGAGATGTGAAGGCTAGTAATATCCTGCTTGACTCTGATCTCATCCCCAAAATATCAGACTTTGGCTTGGCCAAGCTTTATGATGATAAAAAGACCCACATAAGCACGCGCGTTGCAGGGACTATGTAAGACCCTAGAGGCTTAGCTTGTCACCTTGTCTTTCTAAATTACGTAATCCTTTTTTTTGTGCATGTAAGATCCTAGAGGCTTAGTTAGATTAGTACTAATTTGTGCATGTGATTTTTACTGGTGCAGTGGGTATCTTGCACCAGAGTACGCCATGCGTGGGCACCTTACAGAGAAGGCTGATGTGTTTGCCTTTGGTGTTGTGGCTCTAGAGCTTGTTAGTGGGAGGCCAAATTCTGACTCAAGCTTGGAAGAAGAAAAGATATATCTTCTTGAATGGGTATGAACGATATTTTTGTGCACCATGACAGTCATCTTTCTTTAATTGGTTGGATTTTTTTTCTTCCAAAAGTTTCAGTAGTATATATTTTTGTTTGGATTGTGTTTTGGGTTCATGACAGTCATGATCCATCCACAACCGTATATATTTTTTGCTTCTGCCAAAAGTTGAAGTACCAGCAAAGCTTGGATCATAATTTATCAATAAATAAATAAAGAGGAAAGTTAGGACATCTAAAGGAAGTGAAGTAATTTTATTTGCTTATGTAAAGTATTTGCGAAATGAGTCCAATTTGCAGCATAATAGGACATAGAATGAGTCTCCATACCCAAATCTACACTAGTATGAGCCTACTATTTGTATGACCAAATACTATGTAATGGTCTCTTTCCAAGTTATTTTATGAAATTCAAGATAACACATAAGTTTTGTTTTTTTTACCTTATTTATTCATAATTTTGTGATGTTCCCGATTTTAAAGTTTACACACTTGGATATTGAAATATATGTCAAGCTTGACTTGTCTGTGTCACTTATCCATATGTCACCAAAAATTTAAAATGTGTGTTAATGGAGAGGCAGTTAGATTCACAAGATGAGCTCGTGGTTGGCTTCAGGGATAACAACTAGATTTTATTTAGATCCCCAGTAAAACATGGTTGTCTTATTCATTTAGACAATTTGAATACTCACTACCAATACCTTTATACCATGTTATGAACGCTTAGGTTGTTAAACACATTGAAACAATTGGAATATTGGATTACTCACTTCCACCACTTTTGTATTATATTCTGAACCTGAAGCAAGTTGTCTCATTGAAATAAATGGATCACTCACTGCCACCACTTGTACACAACATTGTGAAGCTACTCTGATAGCATATATATCTTTCTCAGGCTTGGCAGTTGCATGAAAACAACCGTGAAGTTGATCTTGCAGACTCTAGATTATCAGAATTCAATGAGGAAGAAGTAAAACGACTGATAGGAGTATCTCTTTTGTGCACTCAAGCATCCCCAACATTGCGGCCATCAATGTCACGTGTGGTGGCAATGCTCTCAGGAGATATTGAAGTGAGCACCGTAACTACAAGGCCAGGATATTTGACAGATTGGAAATATGATGATATAACCAGCATAACCAGTGAGGATGCAATTGATGCTAGCTATTTCATCTCATCATCAACTGGTACAAACATAGGGGGTGACGTAGGGAATTCACCAGCAGGTGCTTCTGAACCTATGCTTGGTGATACTATTGAAAAGGGTCAATGAGAATTTATCATTATTTCTCTTCAAATTTATTCTGGTGTGTAGCTAAAAACGTTTTGGTATTCTTCCTTTTATGAGTTTGACAATGTAATTCCTTGCATTTTTTGGTAGAAGTGAAGTTTAGTTTCTTTCATGTCGTGACAGAAACACTATCGAATGTAAGGCACTATTCAAGAAGTTGTACAAATGTTTCACATAGAGATTTACCTTCTTTATTTAAAATTTCACTAGTTGAAGTTCATAATTGAAAAAGAATTAACTATTTCACTTATATGCTCAGGGTTCACCATAGTGAAAACTGAGTAAGTATGACGAAGGCATCTAACCCTAATATCTAAGCTTCATTGGCTAGTGACACATGGCTGAGTAAGTTAGATAGTCACACCGAGTCCATTCAATTGAGACATATATAAGGAAAGAAGAGATTTAATCCCACAAAGAATCTCATCTATATTCAAGTTACCCCGAAGAAAAATACTACTTGATTGCAAGCAATAGAAAGTTGTGTATCAACAGTTGGTGTCAGTTGTTGGTTCCTCAAACAAAGATTGCATGACAAGATTGTTGTGGTCCTTTTTTGGATTGCCACTTGCTTCTGCCTGGTTGGTTTTCTTCATGGTCCTAGAATTAGTTGGGCGAGTCGAATCCACCACCCTCGTCTGCACAATTGGTGAGGAAGGCTAGCGGAGTGTCATGCTTAACAAGCCTACAATAGAATGATAACACTGCAAGAAGTGCTAAAATCGAAGTGAATGGAATTGTAATGGAGGAGAAGGAATTATTTTATGTTTAGTGCCTTTGAGAATGCATAGGAAATATATTGAGCTATCTGTTGAACTAGTCATAAATTTTATGAAGGTATAAGGATTTTGGTGTGAATGTAAGGGTGAGTTTTTCTGCAATTTTGACATTCCATTTTTCTCTGATTCATTTTAGAACTCATGCCCTTAATTTTCAGGTTATTCCCTATTTAAAAGATTTTTTTGGTGCTCTCAAAAGACCAACTCAATGAAGTGAAGGTTTGCTAAACTCACTGGACATTTTTAATCACTTGCTTGTCATTAGCTCATTGTAGGCTAAGAAAAATGCTTCTTTAAGAGGGATTTCCCTTCCCCAATAAGCTGAGTCTGAAGATTTAGGACAATCAATATTTAATTCTTGATTGAATCTGAATCCTTTTATTGGGTGTGAGGATAAGTGTGGGGTTATGACTTAGGTTCAACAGATATACCAGAATTCTCATGCATAATTGGCTGTGCACACAACATTGCCCATGGGCTCTAGGGTCCTTCAAGTATTCGAAGCCCCAGGAGAGGAATTAATTTTCTAACATTTTTGTTACGTAGCATGACAACCAAACTTATTAGTTAAGTAGCATCTCGAGTCTCTAAGACTTGAGTTCTACGAAGGAAATGAACAAATACAAAACTTATGCACACTCTCAATGAGAGAGATAGAGAGAGATCCTCAAATCAACAAATTAGATCTGTGCTTTGTGCTTCTCTAGATTTGTAACTCTGCTTTCTTATTTGCTTTTCTCCAGATCTATAACTCTGCTTTCTTTTTTGTTTACTTCTCTAGATTTGTGACTTTGCTTTCTTCTTTTTTTTATTCTTCTTTGTTCTTCTTTTATGGAACTTGAGTTCCAAATGGATTATTTATCCACATTAGCTTTTACCACCTTAGAATTCGACTCTTAGTGACTTAAGATGCTACTTAGCTAAAATGTTTGTTTTTGCATTCATATAACGAAATAGCAAAAGCTCACCAAATTGTAAAAAAATCCATCACCCCTTTGTTTTTGGGTTCAATTGTTGGCAAAGAAAACATATTGTTGCTTCAAAGTTTTATTTTTGAACGCTAATTATTGTTGGACACCAAGACTTGTACATACTCGTTGAAATAGTGTTTCAAATTTGAGTTCTAATTGTAAAATGGTAATTTTGACATGATTTTAGCTTTCTCACATATACAATGTGTAACTATCACCGCTCATTTATGAATTTGGTGAGCTCTACTTTGTCTTTCTTCACTTGGCTTAGGGAAGCTCAATTAGACTTCATCTGTGGGCCCAGATCGTAATACAATTTTGATTTGGTTTGGTTGGCTATAGAAGGCCATGGGCTGGCATCAAAATGGGCCCTCTTAGATCAAATTTGAATTGGACTTATGTGGGCTATTCCTTTTCCTTCCTTTTAATTAGGCTTTACCCATGGGTTGAGGCAATAGGCCACACTCTCAATTCATGTGCTGGGTTGGTCATCTCCAATAAGCCACAAATTTAGTGGGCTACTTTTGGGCTTTATACTAGTGTTTGTGAAGAGTTTTGTGGCCCTCAAGCCCATTCCATTTTATTTGACCAAACTGCCTTTGAAAAAGATCAAACTTGCTCTATAAAATTAGGAATATCACCAACCATAAGAGCATTAGCATTGGAGGGTGTTAAATGCCCCATATTGCTATTTTAGCAACACACCTGCTCAACCTGCTCACACTGAGCTTTACCTAGGTGTGTGTTGCTAAAAGTTTTTAGCAAACATAAATAGTAAATATGTATATATACAAATTGCAATTCATGGTTGCTAACATAAAAGTAAACATAAAAATATATAGAAGTTCATAAACGAGGGAAGTGGAAAATGGGAGAGAAGAGAGAGAATGAATTGATAAGATAGTTTATAATATTTTAATGATTTGTATTTAAAAATAAAACTGAGATATTTTATGAGTTGTAAAATGGGTTGGTAAAATAGATAAAATAGCTTTTTTAGTTGTAAAATAGATATTTTTTTACAAACTAGGATATGAATGCTCTGAGTCAATAAACATGAGAAATACAATAAATCAATCATTAATTCAGTTTCATAAATAAAACTTACGTGTTGGCAAAGCATCAACCATTGAGATCATTTTTATGATTGTAGACATCAAAATTTTATGATGCATTCATAGACGTCCAAATGATCATGATCGTGTGTTTTTTTTTTTTTTTTAATTTAATTAAGTTATAATTGATGATGTGGACAGTCAACAAATGAATTCGAGCCACGTGGCAACATCAAATGAAGAAGGCCAAGTAGCAACTTCAGAAGAAAAGACTCATATGGAATGTTCTCATTAAATGCAAGACCAAAATTAAAGTCAAATTTGTATTCAAATTCAAAATTTGTAATTAATTCTCAATAAATGCTAAGATAAAAATTCCAAATTAAAGACCATTGAGTCGCCTATAAATAGAGGCTTCTCATATGAAAAAAGGAGGAGAAACTTAGAGAGAAAAACTCTAGTGACACTTTGCCAAAATAGAGAATCATCTCTAAGTCCAGAAAAGCACCATCGCTCCCTCAAAAATCAAGCTCATTCCTACTTTTTCAAATCAAAAAAAGGATTTTTCCTTCAATTTAAATTGAGATCAAGCCAACGGCCCTCGCATCAAATCAAGTACATTCAACTACTCATTCAACTTGGAGGCATTAAGGCACAATTCAAGATCAAGCTTCACAACCCTTCGGATCATAAAGTTTCTTAGAGATTGAATTAGAGGAGTTTATTATATTCTTTCATTTGTAAAGAGTCACACAGAGGATTGCACTCACACATATACAAATCAATATAAATTGATAATTTGTTACACTATTTTGTGATCGTGTGATTTATCCTTTGCGAAAATTGTGTGTACAAATTTCTGGCATGCCTAGTGGGACCTCTCTACCTCTCATCTCTTTCTCCATCCTAGAAATCTTCAAGTCTCCAATCTACCAAGATCAATGGCCTTGAAGAAGTCTTAGATGCCCAAGAATGCAACCAAGAGCGTTGGAAGGTCAATAAGCAACAGTACTTTTACAGGTCTCATGACTCGAAACAAAGCTAAGACAATGGAACCCTTCACATCACAAGAAGCCGATGGGAAAGCTCCTATGACCAAGCTCGACAATGCCTAGACTCAACCAAAGACATTCATCTCCTTGAGCACTTTAGGGGCAAGAAAGCACACCATCGTCAAGAAGGAAAATTCAACATTCACTCTAGTGACAGGGGGTAAATCATCCTACTCTACATTAAAAACTAAGTCAAGCACTACTCGTGTCTGGGTTCTTCCCCACGATCCTCTCAAGAGGTTACCTCTTCAATCTTCTCGAGAAGCTCATCTCGTACGATATTCATGTCGGCCATGATGACGGAGACTACTTCCATTGATGAAAAGATTGTTGAAATGAGACGTGCCATCGCTAAACTTACCAAGACTGTGGAGGAGAAGGACCTTCAAATCGCTACCCTTATGAACAAGCTTGTGGTTCAAAATTGAGGGGAGTCTAGCAATGATCAATTTCAAACTCAACAACATATGTTGCAAGGGGCTCATACATCCTCTCCAAAGAAGGCTAACAACCAACATGGAAGCTCTACCTTCATCGCTCCTCTATTAGTCCAGAAATTGCAAGACATGATAGCAAATACTATTCGAGCTCAATATAGTGGTGCACCTCAGAGTTTTCTTATGTGCTCAAAGCCATACACAAAGAGGGTTGACAACTTACAAATGCCTACAGGTTATCAACCTCTTATGTTTCAATAGTTTGACAGGAAGGGAAATTCCAAAAAACACATTGCCCACTTTGTCAAAACTTGTAACAGTGTTGGCACAGAATGAGATCTCCTTGTGAAATAGTTTGTCTGCTCCCTTCGAGGGAATGCCTTCAATTGGTACACTGATCTTGAGCTTGAGTCCATTAACAGTTGGGAGCATATGGAAAGAGAGTTTTTGAGTCGCTATCACAATACTCGTCGCACAGCGAGCATGATGGAACTAACAAACTTGAGGTAATGGAAAAATGAACCTGTCGTTGACTACATTAACCATTGGCACTCCTTAAGCCTTGATTGCAGAGATCACCTTTCAGAAGCATCTGGGGTGGGAATGTGCATCCAAGGTATGCATTAGGGACTACTTTACATCCTTTAGGGGATCAAGCCTCGTACCTTTGAAGAACTTGCTACTTGGGCTCATGACATGGAGCTTAGCTTATCTAGCCGTGGAGAAAAAGGCTTGCCCGTTGGTAAAGATACAAAGAGAGGTCACAAGTTCTCCAAGTTGACTATTGAGGAGTCTATCGACATCACTACAGAGCCTATTCATTACAAGAAGAACACAAGTCTATGAAAAGAAAAGGAAAGACCCACCTTAAAATAGATGGAAAAGGACATATCCTTTTCCAGACTTTGATGTTTCAGGAATGCTTGATGACCTCCTAGGAAAAAAGATAATTAAGCTACTAGAATGCAAAAGATCAGAAGAAATGGGTCGCACCAATGATCCAAAGTACGGCAAATACCAATAAGTTGCAAGTCACCCGGTGGAGAAATGCTTTGTTTTGAAAGATATCATCATAAGGCTTGCAAAGGAGGGTAAAATCCTCTTGGGCTTGGATGAGATGGTTAAGTCGAACTAAACCGCGTTCACCACTACATCCCCAACTTTAATAAAGTCACAAACTCCACCAAAGACATGGTCACCTTTAGCTTCAACACTAGGGGCATTTGACAAGTATATTCAATTTGGAAGAATTGAGTGGTTTCACATGCCATGCTTAGACCCACTGAATGAAGCTAAAATAAAAGGCAAGTTGATGAATGAAGATGAGAGTTGGGCTTTTTTAAGTCAAAAGAAATCTAGAAAGAAATGCAACCCGAAGTCACAAATAATCCACACAGAAAAGCATTATCAAAAGAGCAATCCTAGAGGGCCTCGCAAAAAGGTGATAAGGAATCTAAGGAAAGAAGTTCATGACGACAAATTGTTGCAACAAAGTAGCAACTCTCCAATCACCCTTCATGATTTCTTCCCTAAAGGTTATTTCAAGACGAGGACTGATGGCTTGAGAGTTGAAAAGTCAGAAGCATGTGATAAAAAGCCTCAAGATCAAAGTTCTAAAGCATTTGGCAAAAGAGCTCGTCCATATCCATCCTAAGTAGGATACTTGGCACTCGCAATGCAAAGATCATTCAATATGTTGTCCAAGAAGTCTACATCAAAATGGGATGGTTCATATGTTGTCCAAGAAGTTCACGGAAATGGTGCCTACCAAATAGATGACAAAGATGGGCAAATGGTTAGTCCTATAAAGGCAAAGTGTCACCAAGTTTGAAAAACATGATGTGCTCCTCGGTAAGAGCTTAAATGGCCAAAAAAGAAAACTTGAACTACATTATGACTTGATCCCTTATTGGGTACGTAGGCAACTTGGTACCACTTACTAAGTTCAGTCACATATCTTAAAAAAAAAGTGAAGTTCAAATCCAAACAATTTCAAATTAATTGGTCATGCTAGCAAGTAGCAATGTTGAAGGAGATAGCCGGATGTGTAATTTGCAAGGCGATACTCATGATCCGTATGAGGACATACGAAGGCTGAAGATCTACTTAATCATAATTGCTTGAAAAAAAAATCAAGCGCATAGAGATTGTGATCCAAGTGGAAGACAAAAATTGGTTGAATTGACTCCCATTCCATTGTAACCATTCCTAGAGAATGTGAAAATTACAACTAAGCTTGTGAGAGAAGCCTGACCATATCTTAGCATACACCTGCGAGCAAAGTCATACAAGAGTAGTTTCTCATGCCACAAAATGTCTAGTTGTGAGTAAGTTGTAACCAAAAAAGAAGAAGAAGAAGAAGAAGAAGAAGAAGAAGAAGAAGAAGAAAGAAAGACAAGAAAGACACGTGGAGGTTTGCATGCACACTATCCTATCCCAATGGCGGCACCACGTTAAGCTCAGGGTGTTCCTAGGAGCACCTTGACCTGAAAAAAAATTATATATAATAATTAAATTTTTTTTTATCTGTTTACCCTTAAAAAAAAAAAAAGGAACACCCTCAAATAAAAAAAAAATTATTTGTTCTACTTTCAAGAAAAAGCCCAAAAAAAATTTTGAACTAAAATCTGAAAAAAAAAAAAATTGTAACAGACTAAGCCCATAAAAAAGCCCAACATCAATCCTAAACAACAGATGGTAAAACAAACCCAATCTAAAGAAAAAAATAACCCAACAAGTAAAGCAAACCCATGGATTTTCAAAAAAAGAAAAAAAACCCAAAACCCAGTATACGCGTCCGCCGATTCATCAACTAAAGCAAAAAATTGAAATTTCAAATCACTAAATCAGAAACCCAACCTGAAGACAAAAACTTCATTAGTCAACAGAGGAATGTTGCAACACAACAGCCAACAGACGGATTGAGCATCTGATCGGAGATTGGTCAGCCAACACAACTCGAGCTCCAGTCTTGAGCACATTGCATCGGGCACAAGGCATCGAAGATTGGTCTGATCCATCGGTCACGCTCGCAGTGGCACCACCCCTCAGGCCTTCCTATAGACGGATTAGGCATTGGGTCAGAGATCGGTCAACAAACACAACTCGAGCTCCAGTCCAGAGCACATCGCATTGAGCATGGGGCATCAGAGATTGGTCCTATCCGTCGGTCACGCCCGCAGTGGTGCCGCCCCTCAGGCCTCCCTGCTCCTTCAAGGTATTTCATCTTTACACTTCTCTCTCTTTTTCTCTCTTACATGATTGGGTTAATGGGTTTGGGGTTTGCTCACTCACTTTGCTTGCTTTTGCTGTGGAGTGTGGAGTCTCTGAGACTCTCTGTCTCTCTCTTTCTTTAGTTTTTATCTAAAAACTGAAAAATGAAAATGAATGAATGAAATGACTCTCTCTCTCTTTCTTTATATGATTCTCTCTCTTTCTCTTTGATGTTTGAACTGTAATTGGTTAGCTTTACTATAGTTTTTATAACTTTATTAATATTTTCCCCTGCTATTTGTTTTGGCTTTATCTATTGGTTTTGGTGTGGGTGAGTTACTGAGTTTGTCTTTTAGTGTATTGTGATGTGTGAATTCATTTGATTGGTTCTTGTGATTGGGGTCATGGGGCTTGTCTGTTGAGTAGGGGTGGATGGGGGCATGGGGCCGGGTGGGATATTTGAATTGGGAGAAGAAAAGGCATCCAGAGCAGAGGTCATAACTTACTAATAAAAGACAAAATTAAATTATGGGGTTTGTGCTAATAGTTAATAAAGAAAAATAATAAAACAACTAATAAAAAATAATTAATAATTTAATTAACCAATTCATTATAACATACAAACAAATTAAATTATGTTAGACTAAACAACAATTAATAATTTTATAATTAATGAAACAATAATTATATATATCTATATAATAACTAATAGCCGAAATGTTTGACTTTTTGTTGACCACTCCTCATTGCGCCACATGGCTATATAAATTAATGCCACGTCTACGTTTAAAAACACAAAAAAAATGTGCCTATTCAAGCACACAGTTTCAGAACTATTTTTACAACTGTTGGTGTTCAATTGCACTGTTCCACTTGGTAGTTATTAATTTTGCACAGTTACTGATACATTTCACGTTATATTTCTTTAGGAAAAAAAAAAAAAAAAACAACAACAACTTCAGTTCATATTTCATTTCACCCCCTCTCTCTATACAACAAACTTTCTCTCTAGACAGGGAAAGTTTTGGGTTTTAACATCATTTTTCATCTTAGTGTTTCAATTCAAGTTATTGAGTCATATTTTAATTTTTGAAGCAAATTTTGATTCTCTCTAATTCTCGCTTACTGGGCTAACTTTCTTAAGATCATTAAGCGAAGCCAGGGGTTGCAAGTGTAGAAAGAGGTTTTTGTCCTTTGCAATTATTATTATTTCTTAATTTATGAAGAGAAATTTGCAATGGCTCTATCAAGTTGTAATCTGAGAGATTTTATGTTTTTGCTTAGAGTTTCTACAATTTGTGATTGCATTTTGCAATTAAATTGTATTTGCGTTCGTGTTTAATGAACATGTTTTGATCATTTGTTTTAAGAGTCTAGGTTTCAATCTATTTTGTAATTACCATATATTGTCAACATATTGTGGGTTGCGTTAATTGTGCATATTTGGGTTTTTATAGTTGTGATAGTATTATTGGTTTTGATTTGTTTGCCCATCGGGTATTGTTTTGGTGAATCAACATTGTTATTCATTGCGTTTGTATTATTGTTCATACATTGTGGGTCTGTTTACAAGTCAAGTAATATGCCTTTTTTTTTTGTTTTTACTCTATTTTCATTTGATTGTGTTTAGATAATATGCATTTGATTGTTTATGATTTTGCTTCATCAAATGCAGTTTTAGTTTTGCTCAGAATTTGAGATGGTAGCAAAATTGTCAATGTTGTATGATTTAGTAGAATGGGTGTTGGATCTGGTGTAGGGATTGGATCAAATTGACAGAGCCATTAAAGCCTAATGTTATGGTTTGTGCCATTCTAACTTGCATCTTTATTATTGTTGGTTAAATAATGGAAACCAGTAGGCTTTGATAGTTCTTCATACATGAGAAGAGAAGAAACGCCAACCCTTCACTCACAAAGTTTTTGAAAAAATGCCTAAGCCAAACTAAAAAAATGGGGCTTTTGTAATGTTCTATAAGCACAATTGTATGTGTGTATATATATATATATATTCTATTTACTGATTCTTTTGTAATACTTATTAAACCAAATATAAGAACACATTAGGATTATTGTAATATATTACTTCATAATATTTGTATTTATCTCATTTTTAATGATCTTGTGGTAAAATTTTGACAATTTCATCGTAATAAATGTTCAAACTACATTTTTCATCTTATATTGGAGACGATTTAGCTTTCAATAGTTGAAATTAGAGAAACTTTTAAACTTGAACATGTGAACATTTGATCTAAAATAATCTCGTGCATCGCATGGGTTAGCGACCAGTATATATATAAAACCGAAACTTTTGAAACTCTCACCATTTTCACGCAAACAATTAAAAAAAATCAATAAAAAAAAACTTTTTTTAAGACCCAAAAAAAACATTAACGCAAAATTAGAGAATCCCTAACACAACGCCTTCTCCTTCCTCCAAAACGCAGACCACGCTCTGCCGTTCCCCCACTCGCAAGTCGCAGCTCAGCGGCTCCACCTTCAGTCCAAAACGCAGGCCACCATCAGTCCTTCTCTCCCAAAACTCAACAGCTCCACCTTCTCCGGCACCACCCTTTTCCAGCTCTATATTTGTCGGCGCTACCCATCTCTCACTCACAACAGTTTCTCCCCCTCTCTCACCCTCAGTTCTTCTCTCCCACAACCCTGTTGACACCTGGGTTTCTACCATCGGGTTTGTAAGTTCTACCCCTATCGAATTTTTATTTCTTTATTTTTGGTAGCTAATTTGAGTTTGGGGTGAGTTTGTAGAGAAATTTGAGTTTGGTTTTGAGTATATCTGCTTATATATGGCTGTATTTTGATTGAAATCAGAGAAGCCCCAACACCCCGAGGCAGAACAACCCCACTTGAGGGTGTGGCTGCCTTTTTGGTTGTCATCATTGGAATGCTTGAAATAAATAATGGAAACCAGTAGGCGTTCTTTATCACATAAGAAGAGAATAGAATCCCAACTCTTCACCCTCAAAGTGTTTGACAAAATTCCTGAGCCAAACTGAAAAAGGGGCTTTTGCTTGGAGGCATGACGCTTCCTATCCTCTTTTTTCTTGTGTCTTAATTTAAGTTTTTTTTGGTTTTTGTTTTTGTTTTTGCAGAGTTTCCATGTCTTCTTCTTCTTCCTTTGGATTGGATTTCTGGTATTGGACTTTATTTTTCCCTTTTTCTTTGTATGCAATTTTTATTGGATTTTGACAAGTATGTTTTTAACATGGAGATTGAGACTATAAACTAATGAGTAATGACCCCCGCACACTAGGACAAAGTTTATTATTTCAACATGATTTGGTTATTATTTCAAGGGTGGTTAGAGATGATATCCCAGAATGGAAGTGGTGACCAGATAGTGTGGGTGAAATAATGTATTAAGTAAATGCTATTTAGGAATGAAATTTTTTCTTTTCGTATCTTTGAGTTGTTTTAGTAGTGAATATTATTTTTTCACTTTGACATTAGGGAAACCGTTACATCAATTATTTTGTTACCATTTTATGTCTCTCTCCTCTCAAAATATAAAAGCTAAAAAATCAAGAGAAAAGAATATCTAAAAGCTAGGTTTTGTAAAAATTAAAATCTAACTTTTACATATTCTTTTCATGTATGAACTTTTAGATCTATTTTAACACATACAAAATGATATTGATGCAGCTGTGAAAGATTTACTGGTTGTGGTGGAAGGTTGTCTATTTTTTTTCTCTATACTTACTATTGTGACAGCTGGTTCTAGATTTTGTATAGGGTAACGGATGTTTAAATTTTAGTTTAAGTCAAAGATTTGTAAGTATATCACATTGAATCATGGATTTGCTTTTTCTGCCATATGTACTTGAACTTAATTTGTTAATAATGAATCAAGTAACTCCTATGTGGTGAACAGATATGTGAAGACTGTCCCACTTGCAGCACAAATGCTTGATGTGAGAAGAAATCAAAAGCTTGAAATGGTAAAAGAATTAAAGATGGAGAAAGTTAGATTACAGGAACAACTGATTCATAAAAAAAAATCAGATTCTATCACCTACCTAGATGGTATATCTAATTTCCTACATAGGCTTTAGAATGTCCAGAATTAGCAGCATACCTGGAAATAGGAAGCTTAGAATAAATCAAATTCAGAATTCTTTTTGCTTATAATGCCAATGCTAATGGAAACACATCTTTGAGAAACATATCATCAGAGGAATTTGTGAATAATGACTTCATCCCCTCTCACATAAAAGCTTCATAAACAATTAAAAATTGCGTATTTAATTATTATAAGACAATTTACAGCTGCGAATGTTATTCTAAACAATTGTTGCCCCCAGAAAACTTTCCTTATGTTCTGTTCATATGAATAAAGATTTATAAACGTTAATTTCTTTAGCGAATGCTATTCTTATTGGCTTCCTATTTGTTGCTTGAACAGATTAGAGTTGAGAGATGAGTGGAGGTTAGAGAATCGTAGAGCATTTGCCAACATATGGTCAGATATGGTATTTGGGATCTCATTGTTGATTCTTTTGTACTTCAATAAGACTAAAGTAAGTTACCATTACTCTATTTGCCTATTGCACTCCCTTGCGTGAATCTTTGTCCATGAATTACTGTAGACAGCACTATTGATTGATTTAACTTTCTGTCTACTGGCTACACAACAAAAAAAAGGGTTCCGATTTTGCATCAATATCCTTTGTATGTGTTAAAATAGAAGATGTAAAAGTTGATACATGAAAAGAAGATGTAAAAATTAGATTTTAATTTTTACAAAACTTAGCTTTTAGATCTTTTTTTCTCTTGATTTTTAGTTTTTTATGTTTTGAGAGAAGAGAGACATAAAAGGGTAACAAAAATACAATTTTACCCATTTTTTAACAGAGGTGGGTAACTAGAGACAAACAAACCAAACTTCAGGAGGGTAAAATGCCAATTTTTGAACCACAGGTAGGCAGAGTGTTTTTTAAGTAAACTGCAAATGGGCAAAGTGTAATTTCCCTTATTTTTTTCCCGAAGTTTTTTTTTTTCCCCAAGTTTTTTTTTTTCCCCAAATTGTCACCATTAGCAATTCATTACTATTTTTTTTTCTCAAAGTCATAATACATTTAGTGTTAATTTTGTGATTTTTCTTGGGTTGTCCTTGATTAATTTAAGTTGAATCTTTGAATTGAACAGTGATTTATCCTGTTACATTTGTAATTTTGCAATGATATATGACTATTATGCTACTATTTTAAAGTTGAGTATGGACATTTTTAATAATGTTCACTATCATCAAGTGTTGTTTCTTTTGTATGTACACAAGGTGTTTGATGAAATTTATTATGGGTTCTAGAAGCCATAATACATGGAGAGTCGTAAGGAGGAAGATAGGTAAGAAATGTGATGCTCTATTGTTGATCTAATCAAGGTAAGCTGTGTTTGATTCTTGTTACTATTTATCAATTAAAAATGTATTGTATATAAATGTTTTTTTTTTCTAAACTTTGTCTCATTATTTTTATTTTATTTTTTCTCCTGTTTTTTCCTATACAATTGTTCAACCCAGGAGCACTCCACCAAATTTTAGATGCCTTTTCAATTGAAATAGGATAGGCTTATAGATATACATACTCCAACTTATGGATAGACTATCCATTTGGATTAATTTGTTGTTTTTTACCTCCGGTAATATGCCATTACATCATTTATGAGATTTGTGTTACCAAGATTTTGTATAGCTCAGTTTGTTGTATTGTATATAGTGATGGAGAGATTGTCACATTGTGAGAGATAAGGTGCAAGATAGAGTTATAAGATTGATGAATCTTAGGAGTCAATCTTAGTTGGCAGACTTGTTAACAAAGGCCTTGAACTTGAATCAATTTTCAGCCTTAATTGTCAAGATGGGAATCTTGAATAGTCATTCCAATGGTGCCCATCTTGAGGGGGAGTATCAGAGATCAAGGCAACAAGAAGACTCAGGGCAAGAAGAGGCAGAGCAGACCAGTGCAGATGTACATGGTTGAACTACCTGTAGTTTTAGTCTTTGTATTGTATATAGCTTAAACTGTGTGTAGTTTAGTTAGTCTTGTAAGTAGGTTTAGTAATGCACATGAATATGCACGTGTGGGCTTTTGTTTTCTGTTAAGAAGTTGTTATAGCTGTTAAGTTAGATAGTTAGCCTCTGATTGTATATAAGGATCAGTGCCGTGTATCATTAAGCAAGTTAATGAGATTTTCACCCTTAACAATCTTTCATAGTATATCCCAAAAAACGTTTTGAAAGGCTTTCCATAACTCAATTAAATTTTGGAATATTGTGAGGCACTCCATTTCAATAGTCATGCTCAGAAGATTGGTTAGAGATTTTCAGTAACCCAAATCTAAATCAACAAGCCTATCAAGATGCCCAAAAGATGGGTGGATCGCAACCAATCTACTGCACCTAGAAAGTTCCAGTCTCTCAATTTTTGGAACTCCGAAAAGTCTGGTGTCTTAATCAGTTTTTTTTTTTTTTGACAGTGAAGATAGAATTTTATTATTGAAAATAAATGGGGGAAAACCCCAGAGTAGCTTACAATTCTTGTGGTCTACTTATAACATCTAAGGAGATTACATTACATAAAAGCTGAAGCCCTTTCACGCTGGGTGATTCTGTCCGGCAAGGTGCTGAGTCAGACCTTGGTAGTCTTGTAGCAGGGTCATGGCTCCGTGGAGTATGTCTCCAGGTTGGGACTGCTGCTTCTTGAAACAGAATCGATTTCTAGCATTCCAAATGGACCAAGCAACCATTGCCTATACCTCCATTTCCTTAACTGTGAGGTTGTCTTCCATTTGTCTGGAGAGGGAGTGGAAATCCCGTACTACCGTTGAGCTTTTCTGCATTTTTCCTTTAACCAGTGCCCAAACATTGGTGGCTAACGGACATTCCCATAATTCATGACAGATCGTTTCTTCTGCCGGTCATAGATTGCACAGCGAGGGGCAATAGGGAGTCTTCATTGCGCAATATTAGCTCGAGTAGGAAGAAAGTCTGAACAAGCTTGCCATAGGAAGTTTTGCACCATAGATGGTAGACGCAATCTCTATAATTTATTCCACAACCTCTTGTACTCATGCGCTCTGGAGTACTCAGCCACGCCTCCTTGGTTCAAGCGAAGGGCAACCAAGTAGGCCGAACTGACTGTGAAGCGGTGGGCTTTGTTTTCCTTCCAATAAATTCTATCCTGTGTCTGGAGATCACCGAGTCTGAGGCTAAGAACATCCTCTTGTGTGGACTGCATGAAAGTGGCTGGTACCCGTGGCCTGTGCCACTGGTTGGTGTGTTTATCAATAAGGTCCCCTACCTTCAATGATGTGTCAGCCCCCAGTTTGAATAATGGTGGACGGGCCAGCGACTTTTGGTTGTTAATGGTGATGCTCTGCCCATTACCAACCTGCTAGTGTGATCCCTCTATGATGAGCTCTCTTGCAGCCATTAAACAACGCCACACAAATGATGGGTTTGGACCCAACTCAACCTCCAATAATGAACACGGGGAAAATATCTAGCTTTATATACTTTATAAAATAGAGATTGTGTACATGTGACCAAACGCCATGCGTACTTGGCTAACATAGCTAGATTGAAGGTGTGAATATTTCGAAAGCCCATTCCTCCCTTATTCTTTGGGTTGCACAATTTACTCTAGTTTATCTAATGTATCTTTTTCTTATTATGGGTTTGTCACCACCAATACTTAGCTAACACCGAGTTAATATCCTCACACACCTTCTTAGGGATCTTAAAAATACTCATAGAATAAGTGGGAATTGCTTGAGCCACCGTCTTTATCAACACCTCCCTTTCCGCCTTAGAAATTATTTTTTCCTTCCACCCCATCACCCTTTTTGTTAACCGCTCCTATAAATCCTTAAATGTATTGACCTTAGATTTTCCCCCAACCATAGGGAGGCCAAGGTATTTTTCACAATTTGTCATGACTTGTGCACCGAACAAATTTTGAATTTCCTTCTTAAATCTTGGGGTAGTGTTCTTGTTGAAGAAAATTGTGGTTTTTTGTTTGTTGATTGCTTGCCCGGAGGCCTCCTCATATTGTGTAAGGATGTCAAGGAGCTGCTGGCATTCACCTCTCTTAGCCTCATAAAACAACAGGCTATCATCTGCAAAAAGAAGGTGCGAGATATGAACACCGCCTCAGTAACTTTGGATACCCTTTAATTTATTTGTAGTCATTACCTTCCTAATCATAGAAGATAGCCCTTCAGCACAAAATAAGAAGAGGTAAGGGAATTCACGGTTTCCATAGCCAAATTCACCCATTAGTCAAGTAGTCCTATCTTGAGCATAATCCGTTGGAGAAAACTCCATTTGACTCTATTCTACTCCTTGCTTATATCAAACTTTATCGCCATGTGACCTGTTTTTCCTTTTCTCCAGTTGCGCATTTGATGAAGTATTTCATACGCAATTGTAGTATTATCTATGATGAGTCTATTAGGAACAAAAGCACTTTGGGTGTTAGATATAATATTGGGCAAAACAGATTTTACCCGATTTGCAAGTACTTTTGATATAATACAAGATACAACATTACCCAAACTAATGGGGCAGAACTCTGTGATATTTTGTGGGTCATTCTTTTTAGGTATGAGTACAATATGTGTAAAATTCATTTTTCTCAAATATTTTCCATTGAGTAGGACAATTAACACAGCCAAGGTTACATCCAGTCCAACAATGTGCCAAAATTTTGAAAAAAGAAAGGAAACATACCATCTGGTCCGGGTGATTTTGATGGGTGCAAGCTAAAGAGAGCTCTCCTTACGTCTTCCTCCCAGTATGGCTGGTTTAAAAATTACACCATTTCATCCGTGACTACCCTGTCAACATCATCCAGCACCTTATCCATATTTGTATGACTTTGGGCTTTGAACAAGTCAGCATGGTACCTCTCGGCAATAGTAGAGACTCTTCCCGTGTCTGTTTGCCACACTCCATTTTCATCATACAATCCATCAATGGTATTTTCTTCTTTCTTTGGCTAGCCCTTTGGTGAAAGAATCTGGTATTTTTGTCGCCCATCGGAAGCCATAAGGACCTAGACCGCTGCCTCCAAAAAACTTCCTCATAGTGTATCAATTCATTGACCTCCCTTCTCAATAATTTTATACGTTCTAGATTTGGTGCATACCCTTGTTTCCGAAGGCTGACTTGCTCCATGCTACAAGGCGTGCTTTGCAGCTTTTAATCTTCTCAAAGAGGCAGTACATAGGATTGCCCGACGGTTGGGTATGGATCCATGAATCTCTGACTACCCCTTCGCACTCCGAGTGAGCTACCGATTTTTCTTCGAATAGGTGGAGCTTTTGTTTCCTGCGTATTTTCTAATGGTTCATGGGAGTTGTGATAATTACAATCCGGTCATGGTCGGAGTATGATGCTATTAGGTGTCTCACCTTGGCCGCCAGGTACAACTAAACCATTCCAGGGAGGAACATGCGCTATCCAGTCTCTTCTCGATGAAAGCTTCGCCTTCTTGTCCATTCCGCCATGTGTACATGTACCCACTGTAGCCCAAGTCTATTAGGCTGCAAGCTAACAAGGCATTTTGGAATGCAACCATTGGTGGTAATGGTCTAGGATGTCTGCCATTTTTTTTCCTCAGAACGTAGTATCTCGTTGTAGTTGCCTATGCATAACCATGGTAGAGTGGACCTGTTTTTTAGATGCTGCGTTAATCTCCAAGTTTCAAACTTCATCTGCTCCTCCGGTTAACCGTAAATACCTGTTAGTCTCCATGGTTGGGTGGACGGGACAAGCACCTGTACGTCTATATGGTGTGGGGAGTATGTATGTGTGTCAATCACCACATTGGGCTTCCACAACATAGCCAAGCCTCCTCTTCTTCCTTCACTTGAGACAGCCAACATAGAAGAGAATCCCAACTCCAATTTAATCGGTTCCATCTCACAAACTGTCAATTTTGTTTCCATGAGAAACAAAATTGTGGGAACTTGTGTTCTCACCAATTAGGCAAGAACCTCCACTGCTGAGTGGTTCTCGAGTTCTTGGCAGTTCCAGCTTAGGACGAACATTGCGATCGGCAGGGCTGTAATGCAGCCACCACCGTTGGAGAGGTAGGTTGTGTTGAACCGGCCACACCCTTAAGCCGTTTGTTGCTGGTTTTGATGCCTTGGCCATCATCAAGCTTTCTGATCTCAGATTGTCTCTTCTTCCCCACTAGTACTCAATCATCCTTTTCTGTTTTGTTTATGGGCAGCCTCGGCCTTGGTATTTTCTTCCAAGTGGCTGTGGGCTCTGTTTTTGCTTCAATAACGTGTGCACGTGACTCCTTAGTACACACCATGTGCCGTGCGTTTGATTCCCCATAACTGATTGGCACACAATAAAGGTCAATATCAATGTTTTCGATTTCCATATTGGTCGGGCTTGATTGAGCATTAATCCTATTTACTAAATTGTTCTCGTCCACCTGTAATGTATTAAGGAGTAAATTCTGGTGTGTTGATTGCGTTAACGTCCATAACGTGTGGGTGGGGCTCATCGCATCTGTTTCTGGATTTTTCGGCTTGTCCGTTTTAGCATTAATGGGTTTGGTAGGTTTAGCTGTCTTCGGACTAGGATCAGATTGGGTGGCTGGTTCACTCTGGCGGTGGCGTGGGCTGTGTCGGTTTGTCTTCTAATCATCGACACGGATACGAGTACCGGCTTTCATCCATTTCCCATACCTTCAGTTCCCCATGTCTTCCCCTCTAGCCATACTACATTCTTTCTCATCATGCCCAATTCTGTCGCATGCAAAACACCACCCAACCAAGCATTAAACGGACTTCATCTCCCTCCAGGCTAACCACTGGACCACCCCATCGTAGTGGTTTGTCTAATGGGATTTCTGCTCGTATTCTCAAGAAACGGGCTTGGTCGGCCTTAAATGCCTTACAATCTACTTCAATAATTTTTCCGAGACCCCTCCCAATATCATGGCCTGCTTCTTCAGTCATTAGATCAAAAGGGAGGCCCCACACTTGGACCCAGAAAGGAAGGTGTGTGAAGGTGACTGATCTGGTTGTCGTGCCTTTCTCCCATCTCCTTACGGCCAACATATGATTATCAAAACACCAAGGGCCATTGTTCCAGACCCATAGTAGTTAGCTTTCCAGGGTAAATTTAAATTGTAATAAACCATCACTGACCTCCACAATCTTCAAGTCGTCCCCCATCTTCCACATAGATTGTAGTAAGTTCTTTGCTGCTCTTAAGTTAATCGGTTTTTTGGTTAGAAACTTCCCAATTAAGCTTAGAGAGTATTCATCCAGGATCTCTTGTCTCCGCACTAGGCGTATGGTTATAGTTTCATCTTCCTCCGTAGTAAGCTGCAATCTTTGAATCCTTTCTAAGAAGTTTGCATTCAGGGTGCTGCTCATATGACAGCAAACGAACACTTCGGGGCACCAGCTCTCTTATCTCATAGGCTACACTAGAAGACAAGAAAGTAAGAAACACTCACACTAGGTGAGAAGAAAATGCTTCTACAGTGGGGAGAAGAAATAACTTTAACTGGCCTAAACAATGTTACAATCAAAAAAGAAATAACTTCCATTAAACGTAGAATTTAGTTTAATAAGTTAAAAATTCTTTTAAATTAAAACAACATTAATGGAAGGAGGAAGCTCAAAATGCACGGAAGTGTATTTTAGCTACGTACTTTCAGAAAATAATGAATATATAATAGAAATGCAGTTATATATATATATATATAGAGTTAACTTTACTCCTTCCCAAAGATATTCAAAGTTGCTATAGTGCATGGTAAATTCAACAAGCTCCTGTGGTTGGAAACTGGATATCAAACACTTTAAAAAACAGTAATCCCATGAAAGATACCTTAGCTCATTAGGGAAATGTCTTTGCTCATTAGGAACACAGTTGAACTCATTCAGGAAGGGCACAAAAGTATGAATCTTCAGCAATCTAAGATTAGACATCTTTGAAAAAGGTTCTGGAAATTCTACAAAGTTGAAATCCTTTGAAAATAATGCGACAACTATGGCTTGAATTGCTTCTATTGCCTAAAATTTCCAGAGCAAAGGCTCGATGGGTTACACAAGCAAATGGTAAGCATACTTTAATTACTGAAGTTTTATACTATTTTAAAGCTGTAAAGGAAATAAAAATAACTACTCCTTGAGTTTTTCATATATATAACCTTCTCTTAATTATATAGTGCTTATAGCAAGTGAGAATGAGGTCCTGAGATATAAAGACTGTTCCCTTACTAGTGATGTGATATTACTATGTCTTAGTTATGTGTTCTAATCTTCAAAGCTGCCCCTCTTGCGATCTAGCGGCGATAAATGTGTCAATGTGCTGGGGGCCTCATGAAATTGTTCTGCATTAATTAATATGACTAAGCACCCAATTCCTTGCCCAAAAATATCTTTGGAAACTATCACAGGTTTAATGGTCATGATGAGTCATTGACTTCATGACTTGTACAAAATATGCAAAAAAGGGCCATGCGTGAGTTATGACTAGAAGGCCTAGACCTGAATTTACTCGAAAATGAAATGTGAAGTGTGAACATGTACTTACTGCCAAGTTGCTTTTCTAAAAAAAAAAAAAAAAAAAAAAGACTACCAAGTTGCCACCAACAGGGTGGTGTTTTGGGAATACAAATTTTTGTATTATTTTTATGTTTCTTTTTATGTTCCATCAATCACAACTTAACATGTATTTATTTGATTTTTCTTATAAAGTAACCAAAATTTAAATTGTTAAAAAAAAAATTCAATTTTATGCCAAGTTGTGATTGGTGGTGCATGAAGTGGAACACAAAAAGTGGTATAGAGGATTTTTATTGGCCTTTTGGAATATAAATAATTTTCTACCATTTTTGTGTTCCATTTTATGTTTCACAAACTACAATTTGTTATGTGTTTCTTTTTATATTATAAACTTTAGATGTTTTATAAGGAAAGTAAAATAAATACATGATAAGTTGTAATTGGTAAAACATAAAAAAAAAAAATTACAAATAATTAGTTATTTTATAAGTAAAGTAAAATAAATATTTGATAAGATTGGTGAAACATAAAAAGTTGTATAAAAAATTTGCATTCGGAATTTTGTAACTCTCATTTTCAATAAATATAGTATTTTCATAACTTACCATTTATAATTTATTGTAAAATTATTATAAAAATATTATGACAGCGATTCTCTTACATTTTAACCAAGGAAAAAAAATATCTACCAGCCAATTATCTAATAGAGGCGCGTGAGTGGAACATGATGTAACAGGTTTGAGGTTTTTTCTTGTTTGCTAAATCGTTATGTAACAGGATAACCGCACCTCCAAATTGAATTGTGTATAACTTTATACGAAATTGTCAACTTTCTGTCCCTATTCGCATTTTATATAGTATAGTCCGGGCGCTTGCTGGTCATGAAATAAGAATAGTGATCAAGGTCAATTTTAAATTTTATTTATATTATAAAATAAATATATAAATTATTTTATTTTTAAAGTATATAGTGATTTATATTAATTAAAAGAAACATTAATTTTAAGATTTTTGATAATTATGTCATAAAAAGTTAATCACATTCGTATAAGAATTTTGATTACACACAAAGTTTGGTAACTATTTAACATATAAATATCTATTTTACTATAATAGTTTTTTTAGTAATTATTTGCTAAAGACAATATATCCACTCAATATAAACTTCTAAGAATGTTAACGAATATCATCATCTTCCAATAATAAGCAATTGAGTTTTGCTAAGAAAATGAGGGAAAAATTTTCCATTAGATAAATTTTAACTTTCGAAAATTTAAACTTAGAAAATCAATGTTCTTTAGATAACAAATAAAATACCTTATTTTATCATTCCAATTTTCTAATCATTACTACCATCTAAAACTCA
Organism: Castanopsis chinensis; assembly: GCA_032878915.1. Lineage (NCBI taxonomy): Eukaryota > Viridiplantae > Streptophyta > Magnoliopsida > Fagales > Fagaceae > Castanopsis > Castanopsis chinensis. The sequence continues at coordinate 4,366,461 of JAVQMG010000105.1, forward strand.
AAATACGTGAAGAAAATTTTAGGAGTGTTAAAATTTAGTAGAAGTATTTTATATATTACACAATAAAATATTTTAAGAATCATAAGTTTTTATTAGGGTTTAATTGAGAGAATCACAATATGGCATATTTGCTCTTTTATAATTTCCAAAATGTTAAGGGGAAAGTTACTTGATTTTAAAGTTAAAGGAGGAATTATAAACCAACCCAAACATAAAGGATGGAAAGTGTTTTTATCCTAAGTTTTTTTTTTTTTTTTTTAATGTGTAAAATTATGTGTTTTTACTTAAAATAGTGCGTAAAGAATAAAAATACAAAAAGACAATTCAATAAAATTGTATGTGAAACAATGAATTTTGGCTCAACAATGTTAACAAAACCAATAATAAAATTTTAGAAACACAACAAAATGACATAACATTTTCATAATACCTGTATATTTTTTTTTTGACTAGTAAAGAATTAATAACTCAGCAGTTTTAAAAATATTGTGACGACAACAAAATGTATTAACATTTTCATAAAAAAAAAATTTATATTCACAACATTTTTATAATAAATTATAAGTAGTAAGTTGCTACAGGTTGTTATTTCAGGACAAAAAAGTAATTTCATTAGCAAGTTTAAATTAGAATCAATAACAATTTACCACTAATAGTTTGTTATGAAAATGTTGTAAATTTAGCACTTTTTTTATACAATAACTTTATTTTTAGTTGTGGTTGGCTCCAATATGATATCTTTGTTATTTTATTTTAACCTATAAAAAATTAACACCTCAACAATTGTGAAAATATTGTGCCAATTTGTTGTGTTAATATTTTATTATTTTGTGAAACATTGCGAATTGAATAAACCAAAAATAATGTAACAAAACTACTGTAGCTTTCCGCATTAAAAAATAAAAAGAGACCAATGAAACAATGCAAGTTGAACAAACCAAAAATATTGTAGCTTCAAGGTATTCACTCTTTATATATATATATATATATAATAAATATAATATAAAACAAAACAAAAACAAATTGGTTTACTTGCGAAGAAAAAAAATCCATCTCACCAGACTGGCTAAATGCCTTGAATAAATATGAAAGGCTTTTTAGTAGCATTAGAATGAGTCCAAAACCTTGACTAAATCAAAACTCTAATCCTAACACTATTTCTACGCCTATTGGCTATATATATATATATAATATAATATAATATAATATAAAATAAAACAAAAACAAATTGGTTTACTTGGGGGGAAAAAAAAAAAAAAAAATCCATCCCACCAGATTGGCTAAATGCCTTGAATAAATATAAAAGGCTTTTTAGTAGCATTGGAATGAGTCCAAAACCTTGACTAAGTCAAAACACTAATCCTAACACTATTCCTACGCCTATTGGCTCCCTCCTTTTACATAGTTAATAGATATTTACCAAAGGGATATTAACATGAAAATTTGGTCTGGTGGCTTTGCATATATCTATGAGAAGCTTTTAATCTCTCTCTCTCTCTCTCTTTATAGCTTCTCTGTTACATTGCTCTTCTACTAAAGTCATGGTAGGATCATCCCCTCTTCTAGTTTTAGCTTCTTGCGTTGCTTGCATCTTCGGCCAGCTGTTTGGGTTAGCTCAAGCTCAAAATCAAACAGATCCTGCTGAAGGTGTTCCTCTCTCTCTCTCTCTCTCAGACTCACACAATTTGTTACATATATTATAGTTCTTGGCTGAGAGCTTTGTTGTCTTCTGCATATGTTATACATATGAACAGCAATACAAAACTACATTTTTTTTTTTGGGTTACAAAGTAAACAATGAATACAGAAAACTATGTTTGGTTTATAATTGTTGAAGTGAAAACTTGAAGTAAGATTGTACAAAATGCTAACTTTTAGAGCATTCGTATCGGTCCGTTTAAAGTTTTCAATTTATTTTAGTATAAGAACCAATTTTTTCTATTTTACACAAATATTTTACTAAAACACTCGTATCAATTTTTTTATTGTACATACTCTTTTATTTAAATAATATTTTTTCTCACTTTTTTTTTATTATTTCACACCTACCCCACGTAACACTCTTTTTCCTTTTTTCTTTGAACACACAGACTCTCTTTCTTTTTCTTTTTTTTCCTTATCTCTATTTTCTCTTAACGTGCCTCTCTTTCTTCTTCTTCTTTTGCAATTTGGGTTTGATTATGGGCAATGATTTTGGGCATAAAAAGCAAATATTTTGGGTGGATTTGCAATTATTGCTTCTTTTTTGGCATTTTCTTCTTTCTTTCTTTCTTTCTTTCTTCTTCTTTTGCAATTGGGTTTGATTATTTATACGAATTTGTATATGAGTTTAATGAATTTGGATCTAGATTTAGAATGAGTTTGATGATTTGTATAGATTTGCATAGCATGTTGCTGGATTGAAGAGAAGATAAAGGAGGAAGAGGGTAGAGGAAGAGAGAGCATAGAGAGAAAATAAAATAAAATATTCATTTAAAAAGTTACGGTATCCGTGTATATTTGAAGGACAATATTGTATATAAAAAGTAATATAAATAGGTTGATGTGATTAAATTTTGAGCAAAAATATGTAAAATTATGCACATTTTTTATTTTACACACACCGGAACAAGTGCTCCTAGAATTAGCTTGCAACTCTTGGTAAGAGCTGCTGAGAAAGTTGACAATATTGGCCAGCCTCTATGGATGAACAATTTCCGATATTTTTTTTTTAAATAGTTTACCAACATATATTCTAAGAGTACACCTTAAGAAAACCCAATTAATATATGGGTATAGGCTCCATATTTATTTGTTGTACAAACCAAAGAATCGTGCTGACAAGTACAAAGTAGGTATTGTTCTTCTGATATTATCATCATTTTAATGGCTTAGCTTGTGGTGTCAAGTCAGCCATTACGTAGAAGTGGGAATAGAAGTACTACCATCATTTCAATGGCAAGCTTGTGGTGTCAAGTCAGCCATTACATAGAAGTATTATTATCATTTCATTGGCTAGCTTGTGGTGTTAAGTCAACCATTACATTATTGGTGAGAGTAATTCGTAGGGAGTTTAACCACGGAGAATGATATTTTCCCATCTCATATTAATGATGAAGTTCACTCGTTAAATTTATGATGGACTTCATTATCATGAATGTTAGAGAAGAGAATACTATTTTTTCATACTCCGAAAGTATCTAAAACTTTTTTTGTTGGTACAAGATGGTGAACGGTGTCTTTGGGTGTGTCATATATATATATATATATATTAATATCCAAAATTGAGAGAATATTCAATTATATTTTAAATTAGAATTCAATTAGACTATAATTTTGCACCATGTGTCCCATCTAATCTAAGTTTTTAATATTTGTGCAAAGTAAGTTAATTCAATGTGAAAAATGAGAAGTCCAATTTAAATAAACCATAAAAAAGCCTAATCATATATCTAACTCTATATATAAAATTAAAGAAAAAAAGGGTTTGAATGATTTTATATTCATGAGCCATTTTTTTGTGTAACTAAAAATAATTCAAATTTATAAGTTATTTATGTAATATATCATGATTATGCATGGTCCATTACTAACTAAATATATATATATATATATATATATATATATATATATATATTAAACTAAAGTTTAAAGAAAATTCAATTAGAATCAAAATTAGTTTTTGCTTTTTTTAGCTTTTCATAAAAATTAAACTATTTATATTTTTGTTATTATTTTTTCTTTAAACTAATGAGCATATTTTTTATACTGTTTCTATTCAAATATTTGTATGTGAAGATTTTGTACTTAAAAAAATTGTAGTTGAGTTGAACGATCTCGTATACCTATCCCCATTCAATTTAAGAGATACTATTGGACCTATCTATTCTTTTTAGTTTGTATAATATTTAGTAGAATTTCACTTACAATAATTGTGAATTGATATTGTATATATAGTATTCAAAAGTAATTTTCAAAATTACTTATATAATAGCATGTAATTAGAAATTTGGCGTAACTAATACCATGAAAATTGTAAAGAATAACAATTTTAGTACCACTAAGTGTCCGTTTGGCAAAGATTATTTTTGCCAACTTATTTTATTATTCAACTTATTTTTGCTACTATTCATAGGTCTTATTGCATTTTTTGGTACTATTTATGGGTCCTACTTTACTATTTTAGTTAACTATTACCTTTATCTACAATACTTTCAACAAATTTTTTTTAGTTTTAGTATAATAAATGGACCCTAAATATCATAGTCGAACTAATGTCCTAAGCTAACATCAATAGCACCATTTTAATTTATCATTTCCGTGCAAAAGTACGGGTTACATACTAATAATAAATTAATAGTTAGTACTTTTTTTTAGGAAAAATAATTATTTAAGTAAATAATCAAATAGCTATGAGCCGATGAGCAATGCACAGTAAGTATACAATTTTTATTATTTTTACCAAAGTTTCCACCTAGTAGTTAATAAAAAAAAAAAAAAAAGGCGATGGAATATATATATATATATATATATATTTTTTTTTTTCACTAGACTTATTGAATATCTTTATCACTTGTTCGTTACCCATATATGTAGAGTTTACATTTGTATATGTTTTTTAAAAAAGAGATTTACATTTGTATATAATCATGTTTGTATCAATGATTCCAAAGTTCTGTTTTTAAATACACAACATTCTCATTTGTTTGGGTGAACTAAAATAAAAAAGGTAAACTACGTATTTAGTCTCTATCCTATACACTATATTTCAATTTGATCTATATCATCTTAATTGTGGCAATTTGATTCCTAACTTTTCAGTACTGTGTCAATTTAGTTTATGTCATTATCTTTTGGATGAAAATTGATAACGTGTTTAAGGCCAAAATAAAAAATTAGGTTATGTTGATGTAACATTAAACTTAAATTTTATTTTGGACATTTGCCATATGAGTAATTTTCATCTAAGATATAACGGCAAAAACTGAATTGACACGACATTGAAAAATTAGGGATCAAATTCACACAATTGATATGTTAAAGACTAAATTGATATATGGTGTAAAAGTTAAGGACCAAATATGTAATTTATCCAAATAAAAAATATGCAGCATATTTATTAAATATAATTTTTTCCATATAAAAAAAATTTTCTCACTTTTTTTTTTCCCTAAATAAAATTATACTTTTACGCAATAAATATCTTAAACGGTGGCAGTTTTGGAGGGATATAGTGAAGTCAGTGAACAGAATTACTTGCTATTGTTTCCCAAGCTAATCACAACGATATTTAATTTAATAACTGTGTGAATTCGATTTCAGTGAGAGCATTGAACACAATATTTCAAAAATGGGAGATCTCAGCAAATTCAAATCAATGGAATATAAGTGGAGAACCATGCAGTGGAGCAGCCATCGATGACTCCATCTCCTTCGATGACCAAAACCACAACCCCTTTATAAAATGCGAGTGTTCGTCTAACTCTACTTGCCACATCACCCAATTGTATGTCTCTCTTTTATATATTCTCATGTTTTGTTTCTCGTGCCATTTTTGCTTAGAGTTACAATTTCTATACATTTGTTTTAAAAAAGAAATAATTAAATTGCATGGTTCGTGTCAAATTGGTTCAACTAGTAAATATTTTGACATTAGTATCATTAGACTAGGAATCACAGACGTAGAGATTTGACTTTGCACAGAGATAAATCATAGAAATTGTGTAACCTGTGCAAATGATTGTCCAGAGTATTTATATGCAAGCATATACCTCTTGGGAAGAGACATATCTGTTGAATAGATATATCAATTCTAAGAGTCACACCTATACCCAAATACCACTTCAACTAATATATCACTACATAAACAAGGGTAATACTAGACATATAAACTATTTTACAATTTTTTTACATATTGCTAATGTGGTAAGTAGCTATTGGTAAATGAAAAAGTAATATTAGTGGTGGGCTTAGATGACAACTAGTAAGAAGTCGGTCATATCAACAATTTGTAAAAATATTGTAAAATAATTTGTGAATGTAGTATTACTCTATAAACAAATCCCACGAATTAACACTATTCACCAAATGAGAAGTTATTGCACATGTGTGAGGGTGTTCCATGTTATGGTGTAATCACTCGTCACAATTGTACATTAACGTCATTTATTTTAGTTGAATATATTTTTTTAATTGAAAACAAAAATGAATAAGCTAGTTGATCACCTCTATTATATGATACTAGCTGTTGAAAAGATGTAAGGTTATTGATTGATGTCAGTTGCAAATTAGTATCAAAACTGTTGGATTATATTATATTAATTGCTTGTTGAAGAGGTTTAAGGTGTCAGAACAAAGTAACTAAGAAGAAGCAAAACTTATTTTTATATGTTCTCATTAAATTCATATTTTATCATTTTATGCACCTTTATAGAGTGCAAGAGCAAAGAAGAAGTAATTTAAAAAAAAAAAAAAATTAGTTGACAGGTGAGTTGCCACTGTGCATTACAGAAAAATTCCTTTTTAATCTGTTGTTTTATATATGCCTGTTTGTAACATTTGGTTATTAGACCAGGTTTTGTTTATTTATTTATTTAAGGAGGGTGTCTAGAGCTTTTTAAGTACTTGACTATTCTCCTCAGTGTGTGTAGTCCCCCATCACACAAACACCAACTAATTATAGAAAACTCTGTTAGTTTGTTGGTAAAAAAGCAGTGGTTAGCATGGTATAGAGGTGGATATCTCTAAAGTGAACTTAACTTGGGATAAGAACAGTGGTGGGGGAAGTTAACGGCCGATAATAATTTTTTTATGGGTAAGTAACATAGGTCTTCATTCGTCTTCCATCTTGTTTTTATAGAGGAAATGATGAGGTTTATTCATACTAGAGCTTGTTAATAAATTTACTTTATATTGCATTGAGAAATAGATAAGGGATTACAGTCATTTATTAAGATATATAATACTCCAGGTCATTTTTCAATACCAATTCCTACATTCATTTTAGGAAAAAATACACACAAAACTCCATATGTTTTTCCGTAAAACACGACACATCTTGAGGTTTTGAGTGTAACGCTTAAACCCCTGTAGTATAATTTTATGTGCAAACCAATAATTATGTACATGAATCTTTGTTAAAATTAAATAATCTTGAGATATTCTGAAAATTTTGGTATGTTATATAACCTACACTTCAAATTATTTTGAGCTTCTTTAGTATATGAACCTTTGTTTTCATGGTTGATGGCTTTTTTCTTTCTTTACAGGAAGGTTTATGCCTTGGATGTTGTTGGTGTAATCCCGGATGAACTATGGACTTTGACTTTTCTCTTCAATCTGTATGATTTCTTCTCTGTACGTTTGTTTACTTGGGTTTTGCATGAATAGTGTGATTACCTTCTCTCTCTTTTTTTTTGGGAAAGAGTTACCTTCTTTTTCATGTAAGCTAGAATTGAACCTTTTTTTTTTTTTTTCTTTTTTGGATAGGAACTAGGATTGAACTTAGATCTTGAAAGTGTGCTTCATCATGTCATCCAATTGAAAATTGTAGTAGATGTGGTATACTAGTTTTCTAGGATTGTTCATTTTCATAATACTCTGTTAAATGTGCTAAGTTTCCAACATCTGTTACAGGAATTTGGGCCAAAATTACTTGACTGGTAACCTATCTTCATCCATCGGCAATCTATCTCGCATGCAATACCTGTAAGCCTGTCTGAATTTTGGTTTAAAACTCAAAAGGACGTAGTGAAGCTGATGTTAGTTAAGCTTTCTCTTCTTCTGATGTAGGAGTTTTGGCATCAATGCACTATCAGGGACGCTACCAAAGGAACTTGGTAATCTTACGGACTTAATATCATTGTAAGTAAATCACATTCAAAATTTGTAGGTCATCTGTGTGGCATCTTGGTGGAGTTGTTTTTATAGGTATTATTTGTCTTCAAATACAACGATGTCTTTATGGTAAATTTTTTCAAGAAGGGTTTTGTGAATGAGGAATTTCTCAAATAGCATTTCATCCTCCCTCAATAATAGGATTGAGGGTAAGATCTAGGGTTCAAGACCCATAGAATGCATGTTTAACTTCTCAATAAAAATCTTTGAAGAAGTATATTACAAAAATATGAATGTAGTAGTCACCCAGATGCAACTGTACAATTCTGCTGCCTTCTGCATTTCACAACATTTTTTGGGCACACTTGATCTTGATGAAGAGAATCAAAACCTTGGTTTATAATTTATTGTTTTACTTGTTGATTTTGTAGGTCTTTTTCGACAAACAACTTCACTGGTTCTCTCCCATCTGAGCTTGGGAATTTAGTGAAATTAGAACAGATGTAAGTTTTAGTACAACATGTCTTTCCATTTTCAGTGTAAGTTTTGAAAATCTATATGATTGAATTATATAGCTCAGTGAGTTAGACTTTGGAAATGTTTCTTGTAAAGCTTCTTGAAATATCATGTCTGTGGCTCAAGATTGTAAGAAGTTTGTGACAACAAATATTATTTGACATATTGCAAGGTTTTTCATGTGCAAGATTGTGTACCATATCCCAGGACTGAAAGAATGTGAATCATAATTTTTGAAAATATAATTTACATGGTACAGAAATGATTTGGTGGAAATGATATGGCTATTGTAGAGAGTTGGTACCAGTAATGACATTATATTTGATATTTGATTTGAAGATACTTACTGTGAAATTTTTTGAAAATTGTTCTCACAAGAAGTTAGCAGAGAGAACTTAATGCTGGCTTGAGGCCTTTCTTTTGTTGTTGAATTCTTTGACTGTTACTGCTAAAATTTTATTTTGGCTGAGGATAGGATATCAAATATCAGTTGATTCATATAAATTATTTACCTTGACAGCTACTTTGATAGTTCTGGAGTTAGTGGTGAGATTCCTTCAACATTTGCTAAGTTACAAAACCTCAAAGTAATGTAAGAACTCTCTGATTACTTCTTTTCTCAATTGCAAACTTTCCAACATACACATAATGATAAATATAAAAACAAAAGATTGTGATAAGATGTGAGGAAATACTTCTTGTGATCTCAGGTGGGCATCAGACACTGAACTCACGGGCAGGATACCCAACTTCATAAGGAATTGGTCAAAGCTTACTACCTTGTAAGGCAATATAGCTGGCCCCGTCCTATTTGCTTATCCCTAAATCATGCTTGATAAGGCTCAAGTTTCATTACAAAGTCAAAGTAACTTTGTTTTTTGTAGGAGTAATTACTGGAAAAAATTTAGTGTTTACTTCTACATTCTACAGAAAAGATTCATTTGTGCACAATTTATGATTATCTAATCCAAAATGCTTTTGTAGGAGGCTTGAAGGAAACTCTTTCGAAGGTCCAATACCCTCAACATTTTCCAATTTGACTTCTCTGACAGACTTGTGAGTGTCTACATCACTTGGTTAGTTTTATTTGTATTTTGTAGGTCTGTAAAGCTAACAATCTCATGTGTGATATAAATTGTAGGAGAATGAGTGATTTGACTAATGGGAGCTCTTCACTGGAATTTATAAAGGATATGACATCTCTAAGTATCTTGTAAGAAAACACAAAAGCAGCTATCTTTAAGATTCCTGACGAAGAATATACATGTTTTCTTTCCTTCTTTATTGCTCTTCCAATATATGGTATAATAGTTTAGTTACATGTGTTGCAGGGTGCTGAGGAATAGTAGTATTTCTGATTCAATTCCATCCAATATAGGAGAATACCTAAAGTTGTCACAGCTGTAAGTAATGCCCGTTGTCACAGCTGGAATTTAGGTTGAATTTGATTGTTGGTTGAAAGCCATGGAACTAGGAACATCTCTGCTATTTATTAGGTTGGACAACCCCAACTTGAAGAAAGAAATTTTTATGGGTTCCTGTACTAAATTTTAAATCGTAAATACTATTCAATTAAGTGATATAGTTATCAGGTTTCTTATGGCATGCAAAATGATTTCACCCCGTTTGTAATCGAATAAGTTGCCTTTTCATAGTATTTTAAACTCATCCTATTTCTTTTCAACTTCTCTTATCTTTTCTCTATCATTTTCTTCAGGGACGGACCCAAGATTTTAAGCTAGCAAGGCCGGAGGAAAAAAAAAAAAAAAAAAAAAAACTCCAAATAGGCATCCATATAGTATTAAAAAATTATAAATACTTAAAATCGTTATTTTTAAATACATTAAAATGCAATCATTTACCAACAAAAACAAACAAAAACAAAATAATGTCTTTTTTTTACTTGGTTAGCTAGGATTTATTTATTTATTTTTTGGTTGAAGTTAGAGCATTTACATTGGTGGTGCTAAAAATTTTAACTTTTACCACCTCAAAAAGTTACTTTATCTATTTTATCACCTCACTTTATAATACACCCAATATTTAATGTTTTTTTTATAACTTCATTTAAAATAATATAAATAATTCATTAAAATAATAAAGGAAGTGAGAGAATTTGAGTTTTTTAATTGAAAGAAGAGATTTAATCTTAATAAAATATTATATTTATTTTGAACAACTTTCGACAGTCAATTGGCATTTATACCAGTTTACTGTAGTTACCAAAAAAATTAGCTTTACCTTCTCTAATAACACATGATGTTTTGGTGGTAAAGTAGTTTTTTTTTTTTTTTTTTTTGCTAAAATACAATCACCATTTTGAATATTTTTATTATTTTTATTAAATTTTTTGGTTGGATAATTGCTATTTAGGTAAAGCTAGTTAGGCTTATTGCGGAGAAAGGGAGCTTAAGGTTTTGGAAGGGGGCTAATTACAAAAATGAAAAGTATTATAACTAAAAAAAAAAAAATTGGACCTAGGGGGGCCCCACCTAGGTCCATCCCTGCTTTTCTTGTTCCTCATATCTTGTAGGGATGGTGTATTTAGCTTATATTTTACTAGCTGTAGATGCATAAAGATTGTAACTTTTAATTACTTCTTGTAGATAGCTAGTTTTATGCATCACACAACCATGTGATGATAGCGTTGTTATCAATACATAATAATAATTTTTTAAAAACTTTTTTAGGGATTTGAGCTTCAACAATATAACAGGACAGGTTCCAGACTCGCTTTTCAATTTGAGTTCGCTTTCTTACTTGTAATATACCTCATTATCTCAATTGCATATTATAGATCCCAATATTATTCTTTATTGTGTTGAAGCATGTACTATTTTGTTCATTATCAGGTTTCTTGGAAATAATAAGTTAAACGGTGCTCTACCTACACAAAAAAGTACGTCTCTTCTCAACATGTAAGTATTTTAGAAATTCTTTGCATTTGACACATTTAAAATGAAAATGGAGATGCCTAACAATTAGCTTATTAATTGGGAAAAGTCCCTTATTTGTTCATTGTATACTAGGCTTTTTTAAATCTATGATATATATATATTTTTTATAAGAAATTTTTCATTATTATTTTTTTTAATTTATAAAAAAGATATACAAGGAGTATACGGGACATACAATCAATCACGAAAATTTCATAAATCTAGCAAATCAACAACTGAAAATAAAGATCTGACAACTAGTCCAATAAAATTCTAAAAGAGAATAACTTGAGATCAGGCATAGGATCTTTGTATCTTCAAAGCTCATGTTATTTCTTTCCCTCCAACTACACCACATCAAGCAATGGAGGACAGCCATCCATATATAATCATTCTAATGATGACCAAATCGACCTTGCTAGCAAGCTAGTAACTCAACAACAGATTTGGCATCACCCAACACACTCCTAACAAACCCAATACCAAGAATCTCTGGTGTATATATACAAGGAGTTATATTTTATCTGATGTTGAGGGGATAGTATAACACTGATCTCTTATTAACACTAAGCTATTTGGGGTGGTATCTTGGTAGGAAAACCTTGAGTACCACATCCCAAAATCTTATATTAGCTAAGTGAACATTTATATATAGTGCATTCAGGGTTAATCAAAGATACGATCTCTATGTAATAATTTAGTGATTCCCTAAAATGATAACTCTTTCCTTTATTTATTTTGAAGAGGGGGAGGGTTCTATATACTCTATATCTAGAAGCAAGAAATTACAGAAAAGAATGAAGTCTGTATCACCACTGGATTAATTGTATTGGCCTAATCTTATAGTCAGAAATGAGTAACGCCATGCTAGATACATGGATCTACATGTTCAGCTGATAGCATAACCAAGCATGCAGAGACGGAATTATTCTATGCTGAAATTAAGCTGAAATTATTCTATGCTAATGTTTTAAGATAAATTTCATAAATTATTTAAAACCTAGACAGAAACCCACAAAAAGAATCAAAATTTAATAAAAATTTGAATAAAGAGAGTGTACTTAATTTTTGTGAAAGTATGGAAGTATTGAACAAAAATGAAGCATGAAAATTTAAAAACAAGTTTTATATATTAGATATTTTCCTTTTCTCATTGGGCCAGGGGGGGCCATTGCCCCCCCTGGTCCAAGCACAGTTCCGTCCCTGTAAGCATGGCATAAAAAACATGGAAAAATGGAGGTTCTGGATTTAAATAATGTGGTTTCAAAATTTTGTTTTAAAGCATCAGTGTCACTTGACTAATGCCTAACTTAGTACCGTGAAAGAGTATGTAAAAAAAAATAGAGAGAAATTGATCAAAGAGAAAAGCCGAAGAGAAACTTCTAGTAATCTTATTGAAATGGCTAAACCAGTTACCATTACAAGACTCTGATATGCTTAGATACAATCACAGGAGAGAGCGCTTAAATCTCGGAGGTGGTTATAACTAATTAACCACCTCTTACACGTGTGCAATAACAGAGTTTTAGGAAATATCTGACTTAAATGAAACGTTGCGTTTTGGCTTGATCATAAACACTCTGAGATTAAACGGCAGAGTTGGGAACTGTTGCATCACCAGAACTAGCCTCTTCTGTTGGATGCAAGTTCTTAATTATATGGCTAGGAGTAGAATTTAGTTTTTAACTTTTGTAGAGATGTTACTGTTATGCTAGATATGAAGGAAAAGCAAAGTATTGCAGCACAAATATTTCATTGTTCTTTTTTCGGATGTTACATGCTTCATTTTACAACTCACATCTATATATAGATGTGTTAGGAGTTTAGGATGACTATAAGCTTCAAGAGTACTACTGAAGTTTGCTTCATTTTAAGTTTACTTCATTTCTCTTTAATTGACACTTGTCCATGAGGTGTCCACTTGCATGCTTGTTCAATTTTGCTGCTGCTGGATTCTTTATTTGTTGACACCTAGATTTCAATTGCTTCTTTCTTTGACACTTAGGGAGCCACTTGTCAATTACAAATTACATTTTAACATCTTCTACCTTCTGCTCTTCATACTGAACATGGGATTGTTAACCAAATGAATGGAGTAGGTATCTAACATCCTTTCTATGTCATGCTTGCAGTGATTTGGCTTACAATAATTTAGAGGGAAGCTTTCCTTCTTGGGTCAGCCAACAAAATTTGCAACTGTATGTATACTATCGTATTTGAAATTTATAATAAATTTATTTTTCTGAGATTCCATAAAATGATACTATTGAATAAAAACTGACATTCAGATCTTATGATGTATAACATGCAGTAATTTAGTTGCCAACAATTTCACAATAGAAACTTCAAACAGCAGGTAAATTTCCCAATGCTATATTTTCTTATTTTAACTGTTGAGTTTTACCATAATGAAACAAGTCGCTATTTTTAATCTAGTTTAAAATGCTATTAGTCTTGTCAATTATGATGGTGAAGCTGTTAGGTTCTGATAGCCATGAAGCTTTCAACATGGTAACTTGTCCTCTCATTTGTTTTTGAACTTTCGTTTTACATGGAGTGTGAATTATCATCAATATTATGTTTTACTATCTGTAGATTATAGATAGAAAATCAATTAGCTGCTGTCTAGCATGTAAATTACTTAAACATGTCCATTAAAAGGAGAGGACCAATGGGAGTCTAAAGAGGGCAAAAGCTTTGATACCAATCTAATTTGGGATTTATTGTTAAGTTTTGGGATAGGTAGGGTCAGTGTTTGTTGCTAGGAATTGACATAAGAAAAAAGTAAAATCAATTGAAATTTGCTGGAATTTGAACAGAAAGAAGAAGAAAATATCTAACTCACACGTGGAGATCCTGAGCATGGCAACTAGAGTTTCCAGCTCCAACTCAGGAGTCATCAGTTACCAAAATATTCAAATTAAAGAATTCATTTTATTAACTAGAATGGGTCAATCCCAGTTATATCATCTTGCTGAGATTTACATGGTCAAATGAGAATCTAATCTATGTTCTCTTGATATAAAGCATATGGAAAAATTTAGAGTAATTAGTTGATTTGATACCTGGGAGACTGGAGAGTAAAGGGGAGACTATCAAATGCTTATGAGCATTTCATCACAGGGCAATGCTTATGAGCATATTGCCAAGAGTTCATTTCTCATTACATGAATGAAAACTTAATACTAATAATAATATTTGTATTAATCAGATATATCTGCTTTAATAACTAGTGTTTCATGTCGTTAAACACCATGTTTCTGGCCTAAGTGCGTTTCTGTTCTTTTAGTGTTTTGCCTTCAGGATTGAACTGTCTTCAACGGGGTTTTCCTTGCAATCGAGGCACTGGAAGATGTAAGTACAATTTAAAAATCACACTTGATTGTAAGATTGGAAAGCATTAGTAGGTATTGAGGCCAAACGACAAGAAGATTATACTTTAGGGTTGGTGTTTTTAAGAAGAATATGAAGTGATGAAACTTCAAATGCTTACAAAATATTGATATGAACACAGTACTAAGAGGAAGCATTCCAAATTTTTAGTACACATGAATATTGGATCTATCCTTTTAAGGGCTAAATTGGCAATGCTCATAGCTATATTCTAGTGTCAATTCAGTAATTTTCAATGGCAGTGTGATGTACTTTAGAAAAAAATTGCAAGATCAGTGAAACTCTGACTAGAACCCTTTACTGGTTATCATTAAAAAGTATTTAAAAATCTTGGGTTTGAATATGTCAATCTTTTGTCCTTAGCACTAAGTCTCACATTCAACTTACGGATAGTTAAACTATTTTTCAACTGTTAGTTTATTTATAATAGACTACTAGAATTGATCAGGATTCTAAATTCAAGCATGTTCACTATTGAAATGCATAGCATGCTCATGAATGCACAAATTTGATCACCTTTTCTGAACTTAAACATCAATGAGTGCTTTTTTTTTTTTTTTAATATTTGATTTCAGATTCTGACTTTGCAATTAAGTGTGGTGGTCCTCAGATTACCTCTTCTAATGGGATTGTGTATGAGTGGGATAATGAGACACTTGGTCCAGCTACATATTATGTGATTGACACAGACAGGTGGGCTGTTAGCAATGTGGGATATTTTGGCAGCAGCAATGATGCTCAGTATACAAGGCTTTCATTATCTCAATTCACGAATACTTTAGACTCAGAGTTGTTCCAAACAGCTCGACTCTCTGCTTCATCATTAAGATACTATGGCTTAGGGCTCGAGAATGGAAACTACACCGTGAGCCTCCAGTTTGCAGAAACAGCTTTTGATAACTCTAACACATGGAAAAGTCTTGGGAGGCGTGTCTTTGATATTTATATACAGGTCTTCATAATCTCATCAAATTGTTTTAGAATTACAGTGTTTTGTTTTAAAATAAAGTTTGCACTTTGCATTGCCTAAAATGTTTATTCACCGTAGTAAATAAGTGTGGTTTAATAATCACATCAGATGTTTATTAATTGTGTGGTTTAATAATCACACACCATGACCATGACTAGGATTATGATGATAATCTAAGTGTACATTTCTTAACAAAAGAGAAAGGGTGCATGTAAAAAATATATTGACAGTCTTATTTTATCAATGCAAAAATTTCCCTTGAATATGATGCATATTTATAATTGAGACTATATAATTAATTCAAAATTTACCACTAGAGGTTCTCTATTTTGGCCCCTCAAATTTTCGTTGACCATCTGTAATTTCTTCACTGCTTTTGTAATTAATTTACAAATCAAAATAGTTTTGATATCGAAAATGTCTATAATCATGATAAAGATTTTGAATGAAGCCTTTGATGTGGTCCAATTTTCCTAAAAAAATATCTCCCTCTCATCCTCCCTGTTTGTTTTGTTAATTTTTGAATTTGGTTACTCTAGGGGAATCTTGTTTTAAAGGATTTTGACATACGAAAGGATGCTGGTGGTGCCTCTTTTGTAGCTGTTCAGAAGGAATATACTGCGGTTCAGGTATCAGAAAACTACCTTGAAATCCATCTCTATTGGGCTGGAAAAGGGACTTGCTGCGTACCTGCTCAAGGTACTTACGGGCCATCTATTTCAGCCATCAGTGCTACCCCAGGTAATAAAGTGCAAAAACTGTAGCTCCAATTTACAAAGATTAGGTACAGGTATCCTCAGATATTAGTACCATGTTATTGACTATCTTACCTTGGTATAGAATTTACACCCTCTGTTAGTAATAGACCTCCAAGCAGCAACAAGAATAGGACTGGTCTGGTTGTGGGTCTCGTTGTTGGTGGTGGAGTTTTGAGCTTTCTGGCTGTTTTCGTGTTTTTCTATATTGTTCGAAGGAGAAAACCGCCGGCCAATGATGATGAGGGTAAGCCAAAAATTATGTTGCACATACACGATAGTTGTCAAACTTCTTTCAGTTTTCTCTACATATTAGAAAAATGGAGCTCTTTTCCTACATGTGATGCTGTGGTACTCACTATTAACGACTAGTGAGGTGGCCTCTGCATACTCCATATTAGGCTGAGTATTAAATGGAATCTTCTATCTTACTCTTTCTGCTCTATAAATAAAAACATGCCACATGTTTATCTAATATTAAATGATAAATTTATGCCTTCTATTATTTCAATTACCTAAATATTATGGGTTATTTATTTATTTATTTTAGAAAATTGAAATAAAAGAAGGCATAAATTTAGTATTTAATAAATTAGATGGACACGTAGCATGTTTTTATTTGTAGAGTATACAATGGAGTACAAAGAGTGAGATAGAAGATTTAAACTCTATAAAATGCAATGTATAATTTCTTGTATACATAGGCATCTATATCTATATCTATATATATTACTAAAAACTGAAGCGTAACATTTAATTTTGCTACGCTCATGTTGAGCTACATCAGCAGCCATTTCATCATTTTTTGTTTCCAATTTTTCTTATATATTTTTTTAAAAATTCTCATTTAAGGTGACTAAAAAGTTCTATTATTTAAAAATTAAAATATCTTTTAACCATAATTTTTATTATTAATTTTCCAAAACTCTTCCTCCCTTTTGCCTCTTCATTTCTCCACTACTTTCTAGCTTAATATCATTTTTTCTCTACCTTTTTATCTATCTTTATTTTGATTATTCTTATTCTCAATATCTTACTATAAATTTGATATTTTCTTTTTTATTCTATGCATAGTTTTCTCACACAAAAATATTACTTATCTCTCTCTCAATTTGTTTTCCATTTTTTGTTTGATTTTTTTATTTTTATTGCATCAATTCTTTAAGTTGATGAATTTTTTTGTTAATTAGAATTCTAATTTGGGTTGATGCAATTTAATTTTGTGTTTTAAGTTGTTATCTTTTATATTCTCTTTGATTAAATATTATCCTACTGCATTATACATATAGTATAAAACAATATAATTTTATTATATTACATAGAATGACTTTGATAATTTGATGTTTATTGTTATATATATTTTATTTTTACTCTTTTTTCCTTTCATTATTTTATTCAACATTTAAATCCAATCACATCCTCTATACTATTATTAATTAATATTACTAAAAGTTAAAGCGTAACATTTAGTGTTGCTACTTTCACGTTGGGCCACATTAATAGCCACGTCATTATTTTTTGTTTTCAATTTTTCTTATATATTTTTTAGAACATTTTTCCATTTAAGGTGACTTAAAAACTCCAATATTTAAAAATTTAAATATCTTTTTTAACTTTTCATATAATTTTACCTTTACATATTCATCTATATTAATTTAGTTTTTTTTTAAAAAAAAACTTTAATTTAGATATCTATAAGTAAAAAATGAAATAATGATTCATTAATAATCAAAAACAAAAAAAAAAATTATCTATACATATTTAACTTGTGCGGTTGTAACTTTACATAGAATTTTGCATTTATATATTCATCTACTTTAATTTTAATGTTTATAACTTAATAATGAAATCTATAATCACGGTAATTAAAACAATCATATTTCTACATTTCAAAAAGTCAGTTTCTTTTTTCAAAAAAAGGCCTTTTACATTTCCTTGGAATTATTTTTTAAATTTTTTTTATAAAACCTTTAACATACCACTAACCTAACCACTTCATACATTAAAAAAAAATTAAGGCTCATTATCCTTTGGTTAATATATTGTGGATTTCTTAATTGATTGAGACCAAATTAGATAAATGTCTTTCATATTTCCTTGAAAATTCAGAAGTAAAAAGAAGGAAAAAAAAAATCCTTTAACATATCAGTAACGTAACTACATCTATAACTATTTAAGTCATCCATAATATCTATTTCTTATTAATAACCATAAAATTTACAACTAGCAAGGGAACGTACAAAGTAATAAAGAATAAATGAAATCAAACGTCAATTAATAACTGTATTTGGAAAAATATAATGGTGGTCAAGAGGAGTAAGAAATAGAATAAAAATGGCTATATAAAGGATATTGAAAACATTGAAAACTTTATAGTGCAATAAAATCAACAATTAAATATAATAATACAAAATTTAAACTTAAAACTAATCAAACTCTAACTAGGTAAATTATAAATATATATATATATATATATATATATATAATGTAATCTTCGTATACCATGACTTTAAAAAATTTAACGAATAGACAAGATTATGAAAAATATGATAAAACTATTTACTAAAACCTCTTTCTATATTTGTCTTGGAATAATAAGCATTCACACACAAACAGACATGCATGACCAAAAAGGAATAGGGAGAAGCATAAGTTACATGGCCAATGAAACCCGGGGCTATCGACAACTTTTCACATATTAAGCTTGCTATTTAATCTCCAGCTTCAACACAACAATGTTGTAGACTAACACATTTGTGGTTGATGCTTGTGAAAAGGATAGTTTCTCAATTTATCATGCAAAAAATTTGCTGCATTTTCTGCTTTAAACCACTCAAGCAAATCGATTACTAGATGATGGATTCAGTGTTACAACCTGTATCTATATTGAAATTGCAGAGCTCCTTGGAATAGATGCTAAAACATTCACTTTCAGCTATGCTGAACTAAAGACAGCTACAGAAGATTTTAGTCCTGATAATAAGCTTGGAGAGGGTGGTTTTGGACCCGTATATAAGGTAGGTCCTTGTTCTAATTAAAACTTTAGTGGCTGGACCCAACCCATTGCCTTAAAGTTGACTGTCTGATATTAGTTTGAGGCTGCTATACATCTGTTTCTATTTCCATGCAATAAAAATTATCAAATCACAGATTGTAACATCAAGTTTTTCTTTTTGTTTCGTACCTTTATTTTATTTTTTTTTTCCATTTATTTTATTTTTACTTTTTGTTGTGAGTTTGCATGGCTCCTTACAATTATATCTTGTTCCTGTGATGGGTGGGAAGCTGGAATTTGCAATTATTGTAGAAGTAAATTGATCAAAAAATATATGAAGATTCATAACCTCATATACATAAGCCCTTTTCTATTTCTTGTACTTGTTCTAATGCACATGCATCTTCACGTTTATAAAAAAAAAAACTTTAGTTAGAATGAAAAGTTATTCAAAGTTACTTACCAAAAAAACATTTATTCAAATTAAGTTCTTAATGAAATGAATGAGCCTTTTTTCTAGTTATCTTCTGAGTCAGGCAATTTTCCCAAATTCAAACCTTTCTAAGCTGCCATATCGTAAAATCTGTTACACATTTTTTCCCTTTATTTGGCCCTGGTTGCACATTCAAACCTTTCAATGCAACTTGTTCTCTACACTTGGTATACTAATAAGAGAAAGCATCGTATATTGAAATGAGGTCCATTTTTTATTCCACTATATCTTAATTTCAAGAAGTGAATCTGTAAAATCACTGATTTAGAGAAAACTACCTATAAACTCTAAACTTTTACAATTTACATATAAAACCTCATATTTTATCAATTGTTTCAGTTAACCCCTTCTGTCCATATTTCCTATGCCATCGTTTACTTACATGAGTCCAAAATGGTGCATTTTGGTAAGTCCAAAATAATGTCATATTTCCCTTTTTGGTTTTTGTTTTAAGTTTATGAGTTGTCATTTTTGAGTGAAATTAATCTTTGTAAAACGCCATTGTTTAGGAACATATATATGTTTGTAAAACGCCCTTGTTCAAAGATCAAGGTGTTCATTACACCATCCATGAGGATATTAAATTTATGGAATCATCAATTCATCAATTTATGGAATCATTGAACAACGGCGTTTTACAATTGTTTAGGAATCATATATATGTTCTAAGGTGTTTATTGTTTAGAAATCATACAAAGTTCAATCTATGGAATCAATAAAAAAAAAATTTATGGAATCATCAATTGTTTAGGAACATATATATGTTTGTAAAACGCCATTGCTCAAATTACGCTTAAAATGATGAATTGATGATTCCATAAATTTAATATCCTCATGGATGGTTTAAGCTTGAGCAGTTGTTTAAGAAAAAAAATTTAAAAATGGACTGGTCTCTGGCGTTAATGGGCACCATTAGATTTGATATTAATGGGCACCATTAGATGAGTAATTACATTTTGTGGCATTTTTAATTTGTCATCACATTTGGCTTGATTAAAGGATTTCCTAAATATTTTACTATTAGGATTTAGAAGATTCTGACCAAATAATTGAAGTCATAAGAAAGCAAGCTTATTTATTTTTTTTGTTTCTAATTTAACTGCTAGGTGCATCAAATAACGTTTTTATTTTTTTTATTTTATAAATTTGTATGGTTGTTTACCTTATCTATGAAATGGGATCCAAAATATGATCTTTTTTGTTGTGTATAGTTTTTTTTTTTTTTTTTTTTTTTTTTTTTGTATCATCGGAGGGAAAACACTCTAAAAGGCAAGGTTTATTTATTTATTGCACAAGGTTCGGCTCCAACTACTAATTGGAATATGACATATGTCCCATTATGTGCAATGCATATGACTCACTTGGATGGTTGAGTAAGTGAGTCATGTGCATTGCACATGACAAGGACAAATGTCATTTTCCTATTGGTGGTTGGAGCCAAACTTTGTCTTCAATTATTTATTTTAAAAATCGACGTTTTGGACATATGAAGGAGATCTATGCTTTGTAGAACATTTATATTGGGAAATGCTATCATCCCTGCTGATACGTTTCCAATGAATGGTAGGAGGGATGAAATTGAAAATGATAAATTTGGACATACATCCTCACAGTGTAGATAATCATAAAGTAACTACAATATTTTGAGTTTTATCATTATGATTGTATATATAAATAATATTTTTTATAAGTGTAAATTACATATATTAAGACATCCATCCTAATTGGTCAAACTCTCATTTTTAATTTACTTTAATGGATTAAATTCATATGTAGACGAGTAATTAATTTTTTAAAAATATATTTTTAAATATTTTGTTGGTACTTTGTATTAGGGAAGACTCAATGATGGGAGAGTAATTGCTGTGAAGCAACTGTCTGTAACATCACACCAAGGAAAGAACCAATTCATAACTGAGATTGCTACTATATCTGCTGTGCAACACCGTAACCTTGTGAAATTGCATGGATGTTGCATCGAGGGAGATAATCGACTCCTTGTGTATGAGTATCTAGAGAATAAAAGTCTTGATCAAGCATTATTTGGTATGTGAAAGCATCTTTGCTGTTGCTGTGTGTATGTAACTATTTATTTAAACCACGTAGATTAATATTGTATGCTTGCATGAGACAGGAAAAAGAACTTTGAATCTCAATTGGTCAACACGCTTTGATATATGCCTGGGTGTAGCAAGAGGTTTAGCTTATCTTCATGAGGAGTCACGGCTTCGAATTGTACATAGAGATGTGAAGGCCAGTAATATCCTTCTTGACTCTTATCTTATCCCCAAAATATCAGACTTTGGCTTGGCCAAGCTCTATGATGATGAAATGAGCCACATAAGCACTGGCGTTGCAGGGACCATGTAAGACCCTAAAGGCATAGCATGTCACCTTGTCTCTTTGAATTACATAATCCTTTTATTTTATTTTATTTTATTATTTTTTAGTTATATATGTTAGTACTAAACTTTGTGTGTGATTATTATTGATATAGTGGGTACCTTGCACCGGAGTATGCCATGCGTGGGCACCTTACAGAGAAGGCTGATGTGTTTGCCTTTGGTGTTGTGGCTCTTGAGGTTGTCAGTGGGAGGCCAAATGCTGACTCAAGCCTGGAAGAAGAAGAGATATATCTGCTTGAATGGGTATGCACAGTATTTTTGTCCTCCATATATTTATGATCTTTCTTCAATTGGATGGATTGTTTTCCTTCAAAAAGTTTCAGTAGCTTTTTTTTTCTTCATCTGGACTTGTTTTGTGTTTGTGACAGTCATGATCCATCCACAACTATATATACTTCAGTCAAAAGTTGGAAGTACCATTAAAAATTGAATCTTATTAAGAGGAAAATTTGGACTTCCAAAGGAAAAATAATAATTTTAATTGGCAATTTATTGTATTTGAAAATAAGTCCACTTTGCAACATAACAGGAAATGAAATGAGTCTCCATACCCAAGTCTACCCTAGTAAGAGCCTACTTTTTGAGTGACCAACATTATGTAATAGCCTCTTTCAAAATTATTTCATGAATTCCAAGATAAAACATAAGTTTTATTTTGTTTGGTTAGTTCTTATCTATTCATAATTCTGTGATGATCATGATTTTGAACTTTACGCTTTCTTTATCACTCATCCACATGTCCCAAAACATTTAAAATACAGTTCTTAAAATAGAGTGATTATTAGATTCACAAAATGAGCCTGTGGATGAGTTTAGGGAAAAGAGCTAGATTTTATCTAGATCCCCCGTAAAACATGGTTGTCTTATTCACTCAAACAATTAGAATACTCACTACCAATTCATTTATACTTCGTTATGAACTTAGACTCATCGAAAGTTCTAAGCCATTGGATTAATCACTTCTACCTCTTCTGTACTATATTCTCAACCTATAGAAAGTTGACTCACTGAAACAAATGAATCACTCATTGCCACCACCATGATACAATATTGTAAAGCTGCTCTTTTAACACACATCTTTCTCAGGCTTGGAAATTGCATGAAAACAACCGTGTAGTTGACCTTGTGGACTCTACATTACCAGAATTCAATGAGGAAGAAGTAAAACGACTGATAGGAGTATCTCTTTTGTGCACTCAAGCATCTCCGACATTACGGCCATCTATGTCGCGTGTGGTGGCAATGCTTTCGGGAGATATTGAAGTAAGCATTGTAACTTCAAGGCCAGGATATTTGACCGATTGGAAATATGATGATGTGACCAACGTTACAACTATGAGTGGGGGTGCAACTATAGGAACTGATACTAGCTATTACAACTCATTATCAGCAAGTGCAAGCATGGTGGGCGATGTAGGGAATTTACCAGGAAATGTTTCTAAACCTATGCTTGGTGAGACTATCAAAGAGGGCCGATGAGAATTAGTTTTTTTTTTTTTTTCAAAATTTTTCTGGTGTGTAAATTAAAACACTTTTGTGTATTCTCCAAGTCCTGGTTGTAAAATTATTTATATAATCTAAGGTGTAGTTTTTTTTTTTTTCAAAATTTTTCTGGTGTGTAAATTAAAACACTTTTGTGTATTCTCCAAGTCCTAGTTGTAAAATTATTTATATAATCTAAGATGTATTTTTTTTTTTTTTTTTCAACATGAATTTTTCAAAATTCTTTTGTAAGTTTTACACCGTAATTCCTTACGTTTTATGGTAGAGGCGTAATTTGCTTCATGTCGTGACTGTGTACGTTTTTAGAGCCCTTATGTCATGCTATGAGCTCAACTATAAAGATAGGCATGTGACAACCGCCGTACGCTTATAAAGTAAGCACCGTACAAGTGTGCAAGGCCTTCTTAGCAACTAAAATTTATCCTCAAAATTAAATCAAATAAATCCAAAATACTTCAACAATTTCTTTATGAATAGATTTCCAATAATTTAATAGGAACAAAATCCAAACCTCATGTACATAATGTCAATTGGCCAATAAATATAAAACTATTACAAGACCATTCAATCCCAAAATATCTAAGCTTCTTTTCCTACTCACAATACAACATTAAAACTTCCAAAACTTGCTATTCTTCCCAATCTGAATCTGGAGGGGAAAAAGGGAGGGTGAGTTGACAACTCAATAAGTAACCAAAATCATAATAAGTTCTATCAAGCAATAGATTTGTAAAGTAACAAGATGTAATATGAGTTTTCAAAAGTTATAATATACTATAGATTTTCAAAAATAACTAAAGAAGTTCCATAGTTTTAAAATAATAAGTTGCAAATAGATCACATACTTTAATCTTACAAATATATGTCATACATGATTTAGAAAGTAGTTAGTTTTTCCATATATCAAAAGCTATAACTTATAATAGGTTCCAAAATCACATATGTAGTTTTAAGGACTCAAAATAGTTCAAATACTCAAACATTTCCAAAATCACATATATAGTTTTAAGGACTCGAAATAGTTTAAATATCCAAACGTAATTCATATTCTTAACAATTTTATGACTATGGTCACGCTATATCCCCATGACTGGGCATCAAAGTACCAATGAATAACTTCCATTGGCTAGGTATCAGAGTACCAATGAATAAACCTCATTAGTTTGGGTATCAGAATACCAATGAATATTTTCCATTGGCTAAGTATCAGAGTACCAATAAATAACTTCCATTAGTTTGGATATCAAAATACCGATGAATATCCCTCATTGGCTGGGTATCAGAGTACCAGTGAATAACTCCCATTGGTTTGGGTATCAGAATACCAATAAATAACCCTCATTGGCTGGGTATCAGATTACCAATGAATAATCCCCATTGGTTTGGGTATCAGAGTACTAATGAATAACCCCCATTGGCCTGTGTATCAAAATCAATTCATAGTCAGATTGTCTATAATCATATATATGAAATCATAGTTCTAACAAAAATATATCTTATTCAAATACATATAGATAATCATATATTCAATATTCAAATATATTTGTGATATTTCTATATTCTTTACTTTAAATCAATATAGCTAAAAGAACAATTAAATTAAATAAATCTTATATTTAATGCTCATATATATTTGTGAAAATTCTTTATTCTTCACTTTGTATCAGTATAGCTAAAAACAATTAAATAAAATACATCATATATTCAGTAATCAAATATATTTGTGATAATTCTTTACTTGAAATCAGTAATACAATATAAATAAAATTGTAACAACTATAAACAATTTTCAGTAGTTAAAATACGCAAAATAAAACCAATTAGGATAAGGTTACTTATCTCCAAAAGCCATACCAAAAGGAATTTCTCCTTGACACTTCTTCTAAAATCCTTAGATATCACCTAAACAATTTTCAAACACTATACTCAATGATCAAATAATTCGAGAAAAACTTATAACGGTTCCCGGCCAGAAGAGAGACTATTAAAAATTACCAATAACTGCCCACTATCAATTCACACCAAAATCCCACATGATTACAATATTTTTGTTCTCTTTGTTTTCTGCCACTAATAGTTCCTAGAAATCAAGACTATGCATAAAGGGTCAAAAGTACATCACTTCATCTCCTTTTCGTGAGTTGATATATATATATATATATATATATATATTTGATCACTTATGTCAGACCTTCTAACTTCCCTTGTACGCCTCAACCAATCAATAAACAAATATAATAATAATAATAATAATAATAATAATAATAATAATAATAATAATAATAATAGTAATAACAATAAAGGAAGGTGTTGGCATTGCTTTGTCAAAGTGGTAATTCCATTTATCATATATACATACATATATATATATATATATATATATATATATATATTCTCTCTCTTTTTTCCTGCCACTGCCGCTGACTCTAGTTTCTCTTTTGGCATGAGGACAACACTAAGAAAAGCACCATATCGAACCAGAATCAAGCTCCTGGCATGCTTTTACGGAAAAATACTATTTGACATATATATTTTACCTCCGTAACATATTACACTACTGCCTACACCATAACTTTTTGCTATTCACCAAAACTCAATTCGGTAAACCTATGCAACACTTACAGTCAACGCAACACTGACACAGGGAAAATAGATCTAATTCCTTCTTCGTTTACATCATCAAACTCATTGGATTTTTTTTTTAATAGTCTCACTATTGGCCAAAATACTTCATTTAAAAAAAATACTCTAATTCCAAATAAAGCTTAGATTCAACAAGAAAGAGATTCTTAGGCTTTTACCTCAAGGGTGTAGTTAATCCTTCTCTACTTTAGTCCTTTGGGTAGTCTCCTCTCTTAAAATCTCTCTCCATATACGTTGACTTAATAAGCTTATATATATAGCTAGGGTTTCAACCTCATTTTCTAAAAAACTCCCTTATAATTATAAATTATAAAATTGACCCCACAAAAATTTACTTAAATACCCCTCTTTTTAATCCTTTTTCTTTTTTCCCGGGTATTACAATCTCCTCCACTTATAAGAATTCAGTCCTCTAAATTTATCATAAGCTGAATGAATTATCATGCTTCCACTACGCTACTCTAAAGCCACAATTGTATCGATCTATACAAATTTATCACCCATCACCATAGTTCATAACTATGTCACAACATATGCTTAGACTTTTCCTTCCCAAGATTTGTAACAAAATAAAAATTTTCCAAGCAAATGGAGCCATGATACTTTTGCTGCCTAATACAATACCACTATAAAATCTCTTACTCAATTACCCATAGTTTAAGAACAACCATATTACGAAAAATATAAGTTTCTTTAAAGATATACATATCTCTAGTCTAAATAGCTCTCTAGGCTCCTTTCATTATGAATAAAAGTTCCAAGGCCCATTCATTTAGATTAACCCCAATAACTGATTTTCCATCAATTATTAATTTCAACAAAATTCCAAGGCCTAAGTAGTCTCCAAAAATTACAAGGGAAATCTACAATTTTGAGATTCACCATAGACCATTGAATGCTAGCATCCATTTAATTCAATATGTAATGACCCAAGGAAAAGTTTTAACCACATCTACGCTATACCTCAAAATTAAGTAGTGCATCCAAAGTTCCAATCCTTCCAAAGTTCCAATCCTTCCTAAGTTCAAAACTAATTTACAACATATCCGTATATCACTATATCTTTTCTTCCTCATGTTTTGTAAGAAAAAGAAATTCCAAAATCTCCATAAATAATCAATTGACCATTGATATAAGGTTTTCATAGAACCTCTATCTTAACCATAAATTATCTTCTCAAATATGCAACATTTATTCACCTTTAATCTCCAAGTGATACTTGGGTTGGAACTCATTAAAGAGCTGGGTTCCTTATAATTACATGGCCTATTATGAAAATAAATCTCTAAGTATACATCAACTAGAAGGTAATAGCCATGAAGTATCTCAACCCCCTTTTTTTTTTTTAACTAGAAAATAATATTGTCCTAGCAGCATAGAACTTAGAGTACAATGCAACTTTATATTATTAACCACTAGTCAATATAAAACAAAGGTACCACAATGAACTATAATTCAACTTGTAATAGCTTTTCAAAATAAACTCTCTTGCCATCCCAACTCCTTCAATATCCAATAAAAATCTGGATCACTGGTCCAATTCAATACTACCATGTACTTGCGTTCTATCCATCTCATTTTCTATTAAGCCAATCCATTAACTTTTACCAGTTAAATTCAAAGAATTACATTTCTGGCATCAAAACTTATTTCCCCAAGATATTAAACAATCCTCCAAGTTTATTGAAAGAAATTGAGGACCTCAAACTTCCAAGTAATATAACATGTCTCAAAAACATTTAGGGACTACCTCACACATAAATTAGGCTATGGTAATCCATGTAGGTCAACCCTAACAAGAACAATGATCCAAAAGAAGGTCCGTCCTTGACATTGAAATCCAAGGAAGTCCACCAATATATTACTGAATTCTTTATACACCCTTAGAATTTATATAATAACATATAATATAATGTGAACTAAAATAACCACAAAATAATTTTGCTTCACACTATGAACTTTCCGTTAATTTCCTTACTCCATATAAACTAAAATCAAGGAATCATAGCTCTAACATCAAACCTTAACCCCTAAATAAAGTTCTGCAATTTCCAATTCTCTAAAAGCACTCCAAATTCTAAATAGGGCATATAGTAAAATATCATTCAATAATTAAACCTATGAGGATCTCCTACAAAACAAACTAACCTTAAGTAGGTTGACTATATTAGGCAAAACTTTCGAATCAGTTTTCAAAAGATTAGTCACAAAACAACATGAAGATTTCCTTTGCTTGTTCTTTTGTCACTCTCTTTTCCTCTTAATAAGAAGAAGAAGTTTTAATAACCAATCAGATCAATTACAAAATTTTCAAGAGTAAAAGACACCCACTTAATACTAGCATAAGAACATAGAAATATATCAATTAAAATCATCCTTTTTGTTTTATAAGTCATATAGGCATAACCCAAGAGACATAAATATCAAATCCTTCAAATATGACCTAACAAATCATCATGGGATGGAACCTTACTTACACTTCTCATCAAGTCATCCAAAGAACACTATCTATGACCTAATAACCTTCATAAACAATAACTAGAATTGTAATGCCTAGGGTGTAGATTTAATTCTAAATCAAAACCTAGCATAAAGTCTACAAGATCATAACCTATGCTCTGGTACCATTAAATTCGTCACGCCCCGAACCCAATTATAAAGATAGGCACATGACAACCGCCGCACGCTTATAAAGTAAGCACCGTACAAGTGTGCAAGGCCTTCTTAACAACTAAAATTTATCCTCAAAATTAAATCAAATAAATCCAAAATACTTCAACAATTTCTTTATGAATAGATCTCCAATAATTTAATAAGAACAAAATTCAAACCTCATGTACATAATGCCAATTGGCCAATAAATATAAAACTATTACAAGACCATCCAATCCCAAAATCTCTAAGCTTCTTTTCCTACTCACAACACAACATCAAAACTTCCAAAACTTGCTATTCTTCCCAATCTGAAACTGGAGGGGAAAAAGGGAGGGGTGAGTTGACAACTCAATAAGTAACCAAAATCCTAATAAGTTCTATCAAGCAATAGATCTGTAAAGTAATAAGATGTAATATGAGTTTTCAAAAGTTATAATATACTATAGGTTTTCAAAAATAACTAGAGAAGTTTCATAGTCTTAAAATAATAAGTTGCAAATAAATCACATACTTGAATCTTACAAATATATGTCATAGATGATTTAGAAATTAGTCAGTTTTTCCATATATCAAAAGCTATAACTTACAATAGGTTCCAAAATCACATATGTAGTTTTAATGACTCAAAATAGTTCAAATACTCAAACATTTCTAAAATCACATATATAGTTTTAAGGACTAGAAATAGTTTAAATATCCAAACGTAATTCATATTCTTAACAATTTTATGACTATGGTCATGCTATATCCCCGTAACTGGGCATCAGAGTACCAATGAATAACTTCCATTGGCTAGGTATCAGAGTACCAATGAATAAACCTCATTAGTTTGGGTATCAGAATACCAATGAATATTTTCCATTGGCTAAGTATCAGAGTACCAATAAATAACTTCCATTAGTTTGGATATCAAAATACCGATGAATATCCCTCATTGGCTGGGTATCAGAGTACCAGTGAATAACTCCCATTGGTTTGGGTATCAGAATACCAATAAATAACCCTCATTGGCTGGGTATCAGATTACCAATGAATAATCCCCATTGGTTTGGGTATCAGAGTACTAATGAATAACCCCCATTGGCCTGTGTATCAAAATCAATTCATAGTCAGATTGTCTATAATCATATATATGAAATCATAGTTCTAACAAAAATATATCTTATTCAAATACATATAGATAATCATATATTCAATATTCAAATATATTTGTGATATTTCTATATTCTTTACTTTAAATCAATATAGCTAAAAGAACAATTAAATTAAATAAATCTTATATTTAATGCTCATATATATTTGTGAAAATTCTTTATTCTTCACTTTGTATCAGTATAGCTAAAAACAATTAAATAAAATACATCATATATTCAGTAATCAAATATATTTGTGATAATTCTTTACTTGAAATCAGTAATACAATATAAATAAAATTGTAACAACTATAAACAATTTTCAGTAGTTAAAATACGCAAAATAAAACCAATTAGGATAAGGTTACTTATCTCCAAAAGCCATACCAAAAGGAATTTCTCCTTGACACTTCTTCTAAAATCCTTAGATATCACCTAAACAATTTTCAAACACTATACTCAATGATCAAATAATTCGAGAAAAACTTATAACGGTTCCCGGCCAGAAGAGAGACTATTAAAAATTACCAATAACTGCCCACTATCAATTCACACCAAAATCCCACATGATTACAATATTTTTGTTCTCTTTGTTTTCTGCCACTAATAGTTCCTAGAAATCAAGACTATGCATAAAGGGTCAAAAGTACATCACTTCATCTCCTTTTCGTGAGTTGATATATATATATATATATATATATATTTGATCACTTATGTCAGACCTTCTAACTTCCCTTGTACGCCTCAACCAATCAATAAACAAATATAATAATAATAATAATAATAATAATAATAATAATAATAATAATAATAATAATAATAATAATAGTAATAACAATAAAGGAAGGTGTTGGCATTGCTTTGTCAAAGTGGTAATTCCATTTATCATATATACATACATATATATATATATATATATATATATATATTCTCTCTCTTTTTTCCTGCCACTGCCGCTGACTCTAGTTTCTCTTTTGGCATGAGGACAACACTAAGAAAAGCACCATATCGAACCAGAATCAAGCTCCTGGCATGCTTTTACGGAAAAATACTATTTGACATATATATTTTACCTCCGTAACATATTACACTACTGCCTACACCATAACTTTTTGCTATTCACCAAAACTCAATTCGGTAAACCTATGCAACACTTACAGTCAACGCAACACTGACACAGGGAAAATAGATCTAATTCCTTCTTCGTTTACATCATCAAACTCATTGGATTTTTTTTTTAATAGTCTCACTATTGGCCAAAATACTTCATTTAAAAAAAATACTCTAATTCCAAATAAAGCTTAGATTCAACAAGAAAGAGATTCTTAGGCTTTTACCTCAAGGGTGTAGTTAATCCTTCTCTACTTTAGTCCTTTGGGTAGTCTCCTCTCTTAAAATCTCTCTCCATATACGTTGACTTAATAAGCTTATATATATAGCTAGGGTTTCAACCTCATTTTCTAAAAAACTCCCTTATAATTATAAATTATAAAATTGACCCCACAAAAATTTACTTAAATACCCCTCTTTTTAATCCTTTTTCTTTTTTCCCGGGTATTACAATCTCCTCCACTTATAAGAATTCAGTCCTCTAAATTTATCATAAGCTGAATGAATTATCATGCTTCCACTACGCTACTCTAAAGCCACAATTGTATCGATCTATACAAATTTATCACCCATCACCATAGTTCATAACTATGTCACAACATATGCTTAGACTTTTCCTTCCCAAGATTTGTAACAAAATAAAAATTTTCCAAGCAAATGGAGCCATGATACTTTTGCTGCCTAATACAATACCACTATAAAATCTCTTACTCAATTACCCATAGTTTAAGAACAACCATATTACGAAAAATATAAGTTTCTTTAAAGATATACATATCTCTAGTCTAAATAGCTCTCTAGGCTCCTTTCATTATGAATAAAAGTTCCAAGGCCCATTCATTTAGATTAACCCCAATAACTGATTTTCCATCAATTATTAATTTCAACAAAATTCCAAGGCCTAAGTAGTCTCCAAAAATTACAAGGGAAATCTACAATTTTGAGATTCACCATAGACCATTGAATGCTAGCATCCATTTAATTCAATATGTAATGACCCAAGGAAAAGTTTTAACCACATCTACGCTATACCTCAAAATTAAGTAGTGCATCCAAAGTTCCAATCCTTCCAAAGTTCCAATCCTTCCTAAGTTCAAAACTAATTTACAACATATCCGTATATCACTATATCTTTTCTTCCTCATGTTTTGTAAGAAAAAGAAATTCCAAAATCTCCATAAATAATCAATTGACCATTGATATAAGGTTTTCATAGAACCTCTATCTTAACCATAAATTATCTTCTCAAATATGCAACATTTATTCACCTTTAATCTCCAAGTGATACTTGGGTTGGAACTCATTAAAGAGCTGGGTTCCTTATAATTACATGGCCTATTATGAAAATAAATCTCTAAGTATACATCAACTAGAAGGTAATAGCCATGAAGTATCTCAACCCCCTTTTTTTTTTTTAACTAGAAAATAATATTGTCCTAGCAGCATAGAACTTAGAGTACAATGCAACTTTATATTATTAACCACTAGTCAATATAAAACAAAGGTACCACAATGAACTATAATTCAACTTGTAATAGCTTTTCAAAATAAACTCTCTTGCCATCCCAACTCCTTCAATATCCAATAAAAATCTGGATCACTGGTCCAATTCAATACTACCATGTACTTGCGTTCTATCCATCTCATTTTCTATTAAGCCAATCCATTAACTTTTACCAGTTAAATTCAAAGAATTACATTTCTGGCATCAAAACTTATTTCCCCAAGATATTAAACAATCCTCCAAGTTTATTGAAAGAAATTGAGGACCTCAAACTTCCAAGTAATATAACATGTCTCAAAAACATTTAGGGACTACCTCACACATAAATTAGGCTATGGTAATCCATGTAGGTCAACCCTAACAAGAACAATGATCCAAAAGAAGGTCCGTCCTTGACATTGAAATCCAAGGAAGTCCACCAATATATTACTGAATTCTTTATACACCCTTAGAATTTATATAATAACATATAATATAATGTGAACTAAAATAACCACAAAATAATTTTGCTTCACACTATGAACTTTCCGTTAATTTCCTTACTCCATATAAACTAAAATCAAGGAATCATAGCTCTAACATCAAACCTTAACCCCTAAATAAAGTTCTGCAATTTCCAATTCTCTAAAAGCACTCCAAATTCTAAATAGGGCATATAGTAAAATATCATTCAATAATTAAACCTATGAGGATCTCCTACAAAACAAACTAACCTTAAGTAGGTTGACTATATTAGGCAAAACTTTCGAATCAGTTTTCAAAAGATTAGTCACAAAACAACATGAAGATTTCCTTTGCTTGTTCTTTTGTCACTCTCTTTTCCTCTTAATAAGAAGAAGAAGTTTTAATAACCAATCAGATCAATTACAAAATTTTCAAGAGTAAAAGACACCCACTTAATACTAGCATAAGAACATAGAAATATATCAATTAAAATCATCCTTTTTGTTTTATAAGTCATATAGGCATAACCCAAGAGACATAAATATCAAATCCTTCAAATATGACCTAACAAATCATCATGGGATGGAACCTTACTTACACTTCTCATCAAGTCATCCAAAGAACACTATCTATGACCTAATAACCTTCATAAACAATAACTAGAATTGTAATGCCTAGGGTGTAGATTTAATTCTAAATCAAAACCTAGCATAAAGTCTACAAGATCATAACCTATGCTCTGGTACCATTAAATTCGTCACGCCCCGAACCCAATTATAAAGATAGGCACATGACAACCGCCGCACGCTTATAAAGTAAGCACCGTACAAGTGTGCAAGGCCTTCTTAACAACTAAAATTTATCCTCAAAATTAAATCAAATAAATCCAAAATACTTCAACAATTTCTTTATGAATAGATCTCCAATAATTTAATAAGAACAAAATTCAAACCTCATGTACATAATGCCAATTGGCCAATAAATATAAAACTATTACAAGACCATCCAATCCCAAAATCTCTAAGCTTCTTTTCCTACTCACAACACAACATCAAAACTTCCAAAACTTGCTATTCTTCCCAATCTGAAACTGGAGGGGAAAAAGGGAGGGGTGAGTTGACAACTCAATAAGTAACCAAAATCCTAATAAGTTCTATCAAGCAATAGATCTGTAAAGTAATAAGATGTAATATGAGTTTTCAAAAGTTATAATATACTATAGGTTTTCAAAAATAACTAGAGAAGTTTCATAGTCTTAAAATAATAAGTTGCAAATAAATCACATACTTGAATCTTACAAATATATGTCATAGATGATTTAGAAATTAGTCAGTTTTTCCATATATCAAAAGCTATA
This sequence comes from Castanopsis chinensis, assembly GCA_032878915.1. NCBI lineage: Eukaryota > Viridiplantae > Streptophyta > Magnoliopsida > Fagales > Fagaceae > Castanopsis > Castanopsis chinensis. Next base: position 4,401,088 of record JAVQMG010000105.1, read on the forward strand.
ACTTACAATAGGTTCCAAAATCACATATGTAGTTTTAATGACTCAAAATAGTTCAAATACTCAAACATTTCTAAAATCACATATATAGTTTTAAGGACTAGAAATAGTTTAAATATCCAAACGTAATTCATATTCTTAACAATTTTATGACTATGGTCATGCTATATCCCCGTAACTGGGCATCAGAGTACCAATGAATAACTTCTATTGGCTGGGTATCAAAGTACCAATGAATAACCCCCATTAGTTTAGGTATCAGAATATCAATGAATATCCCTCATTGGTTGGGTATCAGATTACCAATGAATAACCCCCCATTGGTTTGGGTATCAGAATACCAATGAATAAATCTTATTGGCTGGATATCAGATTACCAATGAATAACTCTCATTAGTTTGGGTATCAGAGTATTAATGAATAACCCCCATTGGCCTGAGTATCAGAATCAATTCATAGTCAAATTGTCCATAATCATATATATGAAATCATAGTTCTAACAAAAATATATCTTATTCAAATACATATAGATATTATATATTCAATATTCAAATATATTTGTGATATTTCTATATTCTTTACTTTAAATCAATATAGCTAAAAGAACAATTAAATAAAATAAATCTTATATTCAATGCTTATATATATTTGTGAAAATTCTTTATTCTTCACTTTGTATCAGTATAGTTAAGAACAATTAAATAAAATAAATCATATATTCGGTAATCAGATATATTTGTGATAATTCTTTACTTGAAATCATTAATACAATAGAAATTAAATTGTAACAACTGTAAACAACTTTCAGTAATTAAAATACGCAAAATAAAACCAATTAGGATAAGGTTACTTACCTCCAAAAGCCATACCAAAAGGAATTTCTCCTTGACACTTCTTCTAAAATCCTTAGATATCACCTAAACAATTTTCAAGCACTATACTCAATAATCAAATAATTTGAGAAAAACTTATAACGGTTCCCGGCCAGAAGAGAAACTATTAAAAATAACCAATAACTGCCCACTATCAACTCACACCAAAATCCCACATGATTAAAATATTTTTGTTCTCTTTATGTTCTGCCACTAATAGTTCCTAGAAATCAAGTCTATAGTCACATCATACCTATAGGCATAAAGGGTCAAAATTACATCACTTAATCTTCTTTTCATGAGTTGATCACTTATGTCAGACCTTCTAACATCCCTTGTACGCCTCAACCAATCAATAAACAAATATAATAATAATAATAATAACAATAAAGGAAGGTGGTGGCATTGCTTTGTCAAAGTGGTAATTCCCTTTATCATATATACATATATGAATATATATATATATATATATATATATATTCTCTTTTTATTTTTTTTTTCTTGCCACTGCCACCGACCCTAGTTTTGCTTTTGGCATGAGGACAACACTAAGAAAAGCACCATATCAAACCAAAATCAAGCTCCTGACATGCTTTTACGAAAAAATACTATTTGACATATATATTTTAACTCTGTAACATATTACACTACCGCCTACACCATAACTTTTTGCTGTTCACCAAAACTCAATTCGGTAAACCTATGTAGCACTTAAAGTTAACGCAACACCGGCACAGGGAAAATAGATCTAATTCCTTCTTCGTTTACATCATCAAACTCATTGGATTTTTTTTTAATAGTCTCACTATTGGCCAAAATACTTCATTTAAAAAAAATATTTTAATCTATATATTACTAAAAGCTGAAGCGTAGCATTTAATATTGTTATGCTCACGTTAAGCCATGTCAGCAGCCATGTCATTATCAATTTCTTTTTTTCAATTTTTTAACATTTAAAGTGAATTAAAAACTCTATTATATTACAATCAAAATATCATATTTAATTTATCTTATTTTTAATTATTCTTAATTATTATTAAATTTTCAATTCCAATTTAACTTTTCATATCCCCACTGCTTTCTACCTTAACTTTTTTCAACCTTTCTCATCCATTTTTACTTTTTATATCCCCATTACTCTCAATATTACTATCATTTTATCTTTTTATCTTCCTTTATTTTTTACTCTTCTTATTCTTATCCTTATACTATAAAATTGTTATTCACTCTCCTATTCCAAGCATAATTTAATATTTTTCCACACACAAAAGCCTCTCTCTCTCTCTCTCTCTCTCTCTCTCTCTCTCTCTCTCTCTATGTATATTTTTTTTTCAATTTTTTATATTTTTTATTTTAGTGTAACAGGTTGACCATTAAAACATACTGATGCAATATTGAAAGCTCCACCAAATGCATCACAGAAATCAGTTTTAGACTACTAGAAGTCAATTAGTTTGCAAAAATTGGAATTGACTGGTAATCCAGCTTGATACAATTTAGTTTTGTCTTTTATGTTGTTATTTTTTTTTTTATTCTCATTGGTTTTTAAATGTTATATTATTGCATTATAAAGATAGTATATAAAAATATAATATTATTTTACTACATAGCATAACTAAAATAATATGGTGTTTATTGCTATACATTTTATTTTTACTATTTTTCTTCTCATCTTATTTTATTCAACATTTAAATTTAGCAACATCCTCCATATCATAATTATTTATATTTTGTCTAATTGTTTTATATTAAATAGATAATATTTTTTAAAATTCAATAAATAAAAATTATTCTTATAATAATTTAGAATCTATAGCTAAATACAAAAAAAAAAAAAAAAATCTATATATTACTAAAAGCTGAAGCGTAGCATTTAATGTTGCTACGCTCACGTTAAGCCACGTCAGCAGCCATGTCATTATCTATTTTTTTACCAATTTTTTAACATTTAAAGTGAATTAAAAACTCTATTATATTACAATCAAAATATCGTATTTAATTTATCTTATTATTAATTATTCTTAATTATTATTAAATTTTCAATTCCAATTTAACTTTTCATATCCCCACTACTCTCTACCTTAACTTTCTTCAACCTTTCTCATCCATTTTAACTTTTCATATCCTCACTACTCTCAATATTACTATTATTCTATCTTTTTATCTTCCTTTATTTTTTACCCTTCTTATTCTTATTCTCATACTATAAAATTGTTATTCCCTCTCTTATTCCAAGCATAATTTATATTTTTCCACACACAAAAGTCTCTCTCTCTCTCTCTCTCTCTCTCTCTCTCTCTCTCTCTATATATATATATATATATATATTTTCTTCAATTTTTTTTATATTTTTTATTTTAGTGTAACAAGTTGACCATCAAAACATACTGATGTAATATTGAAAGCTCCACCAAATGCATCGCAGAAATCAGTTTTAGACTACTAAAAGTCAGTTAGTTTGCTAAAATTGGAATTGACTGGTAATCCAACTTGATACAATTTAGTTTTTTCTTTTATGTTGTTATTTTTTTTTATTCTCATTGGTTTTTAAATGTTATATTATTGCATTATAAAGATAGTATATAAAAATATAATATTATTTTACTACATAGCATAACTAAAATAATATGGCGTTTATTGCTATACATTTTATTTTTACTATTTTTCTTCTCATCTTATTTTATTCAACATTTAAATTTAGCAACATCCTCCATATCATAATTATTTATATTTTGTCTAATTTTTTTTTAATTTAAATAGAAAATATTTTTTAAAATTCAATAAATAAAAATTATTCTTATAATAATTTAGAATCTATAGCAAAATACCAAAAAAAAAAAAAAAATACAATGCATCAATGGAAAAATGAAATACAAAAAAAAAAATATATATATATATATATATATCAATTTAGAAACACTCAATTAAAAACAATGGAATAAAAACTTTACTTATAAAGTATTCCCATAAAAAGTTACAAAGCATCAATAGAAAAAGAGAATACAAAACACATGCTATTTTAGAAACACTAATATAATAATAATAATAATAATAATAATAATAATAATAATAATAATAATAATAATAATAATAATAATAATAATAATAATAATAATATAACCAAACATATTATAAAATAATCTAATAGTTATGGATATACTAACTTCATGCCAGCAAAATGAAATAAAATAAAAATAAATAGTACAATATGCATATTTAGTACATTAGAATTATCATCAAATTTGGGAAACAATAGGATGTTAACGAAGAGAGAGAGAAATAGATTAGTAAAAGAAATCAAACGTCAATTAAATAAATTAATTAGTAACCGTTAATTGGAAAACAAAGAGGTTGATGGCTAGAGGAGTAAAAAATTAATTAAAGATGAACTTACAAATGTTATTAAAAACTTTACAATGCAAATAAATAAATCATTAAATTCACTTAATTAAAACATATAATCAACAATTAATTACAATCTTACAAAATTTGAACTTGAAACTAATCAAACTCTAATCTAGAAAATCATATTTATTATCAAAACTAAAAGGAAGATGTTCTTCAGTAATAATAGAAAAATATAAGAAATAAAGATGAAAATTTTCAAAATCATTTTTTTGACATTTCATTTAACATTATTTATAAATAATAAAATATAAAAAAAACTCCTTAAATGCATATATTCTTCACACACCATGACTTTTAAAATCTAATGAAAGGTTCTAATAATTAACTCTCCTTTAATACCTCTTCTTTGAAAATCACCAGCCACTAAAATATGATTATAGTAAGAAACGTTATAAATGAGATTATGAAAAAACTAATTAGCCACTATTATTATGGAATAATTTTTATTTTATGCATATAAGAAAATGAAATGTATAGAGTTTACTTATTAAGGTATATGTAAAGATTCACGTTAAAAAAATATGTAAAGGTTTTTTTTTTTTTTTTTAATGTAAGGTTTTTATTAACTTAAAAGACAATGAAAAACCAATTTTTAATTACTACAACTGTCGCTATTCTATAAATCACACACAACACTATATTCAATACCCCAAACTACAGAGTTAGGCCCCTTTTGGATATATATATCACCATTTTCAACTTATAAATTACAACCCAAATCAATCATACAATTACACAATCAAAGCATGAACATGTAACATGAATTACCTTTTGAATTATTGCTTGGAATTTTCACAATTATTGACAGAGAATCGCCAAATTCAATTTTTAGAAAACATCAAGACAAGGTGAATTTTAATTTTTTTTAACTTCCATAGAAAGAAATATTACCCACATTATTTCAACCCTTATGAAAAAGAAGGTTTACATGTAGAATGGAAAATGTGTTTAATTGACTTAGAGATGTAAAAATTAGTCAATAGACTATGGTAGAATTAAGGTTTGAAATTTTAAATAAAACAATTCTCCAATAATAAAAAATTATCTTGTGATAAATATGATCATGGAGTGCATTACTTTTCATTAAATTAGTTCAAATTACAAAATAATAATAATAATGAGACCACCTTAAAAAATAATCACGCGCAACGCGCGGGTCCACGACTAGTTCCAAATAAAGCTTAGATTCGACAAGAAAGAGATTCTTAGGCTCTTACCTCAAGGGTGTAGTCAATCATTCTCTACTTCAGTCCTTTAGGTAGTCTCCTCTCTCAAAATCTCTCTCCATATACGTTGACTTAATAAGCTTATATATAGCTAGGGTTTTGACCTCATTTTCTAAAAAACTCCCTTATAATTATAAATTATAAAATTGGCCCCACAAAAATTTGCTTAAATAGCCCTCCTTTTAATCCCTTTTTTTTTTTTTTTTTTTTTTTTTTTTTTACGGGTATTACACCTTAAAACAATATGCTTAACCTAATATTATACGAAGTTGATGAACAAGGTTGTTATTCAAGATTAGGTTTAGCACAAAGAAGCGGAAAATATAAAAAATACAAAGATCTGATGACCCAGGAAAACCAAATCCCTAAAAAATCTGAGGAGGATTTAGCTTAGCTATCCTCAAGGTAAACAGATTCACTATGAAAGAATTGAATTTTTTAGAATAAAACTTAGACCACTAACATCCTATTGCTACCTCGAATAGAAAACTTACTACCACGACCACATGATAGCTTTGAGTATACAGACTACTTCTTTCTTTGATCCACAGCAACCAGTAGTTCTCCTACTTGTGACTTTCTTTAAGTTCTTTAAGCAGTAACTGAAATGATCACTAAGCTCTTGACATGAATCTTGATCTTGATAACCCTAAGTGTGTTTGAAGGTAAACACCTCTAGATCTCACAAGAGATTCAAAACACAGCACATCAAAGACTTCTAAAAAGTGGCTAGAGTTTTTCCTTTTATACTTGGAGTAAAACATAAAATCTTACAAGTCTTATGGGCTTGGGCTGAGTTGGAAAAATCTGCAGAAAATTAATCTGCATGAAGTTCGATTGATTAAGCTTAATTTTTGATCGATCAAGCCTTGCAGATTTAGACCAATAAATCCTACAATTACTTGATTCCAACTTTACAAATAAACACACTTTGAGCAGTGTAAATCTAGACTTTAAGTTTTGATCATGGTTTGCTAACACATTACAAATTGAAGTTCTAATACATTTAGTTCTTAAAGTCTTAGAACCTAACAAACTCCCACTTTGGCAATCCACGACAAAACACATCTCAAAACTGAAATGCTCAAAGTTACAAAACAACCCACTAAAAATTAAAATGCCCAAAAACAATTCAACCTAACTGCTATCTTTCAGTTGTTAATGTAGACAATAGGCACAACTGAATAAACCTGTATATTCCTAAAACACTCAACAAACGCATAAATGCATGTGTGGAAAATACAAGTAAAACAGAATAAATTCTTGATTTCATAACACATAAAATAAAAGACATATACCACGAATAACCTGATAATATAAATCAATAACCAATGTATCATATGTGAAACAACAAACAATAAAAGAAATATAAAACAAAGTCAAGAAACAATAAAAGAAATATAAAACAAAGTATTTCCCTTTAACATGTACAACCCATAAAAATAAATACATCATGAGCCAAATAAAAAGAAATACATTAAAGAAGCACCTAGATACAATCTAGCTCCAAAACAAAAACAACTCCCCCTATCAACAAAAACTCAAAACTCCTTATATCAACATGCATATGAAATCCCCCTTTTTGTAACAAATTGCCAAAGGACAATCAGGCCTCGTCATCAAAAGGTAGAGCTGGAGTAGAATGTCTAACACTCGCCAAATCTGCTCGTAAAGCCTGCAGCTCAGTAAACACATCTACCAAAATTTGTCCATGAGCGACCTGAACAGTCATCACAGTATCCAGCAAACTCCATATAAAAGCATCACTAGAAGAAAAAGGTAGAGGATCAATAGCGGCAATAGGATCGACATACTCCTTAGTAGTGGGGTCGCCAGATGTAGGAGGCCGAGATGCACCTGTAGAAGAATTAACCCTAGGGCGTTTAGAGCTAGCTTTCATCTGAGCTGCTATTTGCCAAAGAAAGGTGGCACCTATGGGAGTTATAATATGTAAAGGCTTAGACGCGGGAAAATCCTCTAAACTCAAATGTAAGAGAATCCTATGAATAAAGACCGGAAAGAAAAGACCATGTGATTTAGAACTACTCCTATGAACCTCAACTAGAGATCGAATGAAAAGAGTAGGAAAACTTATAGGAGCATCAGTCACAAGGGCATACAAAAATGCACATCTCTCAATAGGAATGGTGTGTAAGTGAGAGATATGCCAAATAGAATGACAAGCAATCTGGAGAAATAGATAATTGAGCTTAGTAAGCTCATGAGTAGTGATACGAGTATCAGAACCCCATCTAATGGAAGTACCGGTGATGTGAGACATAATCTCATCAAGGGGAGGGACCTCGAAGTAAGGATAGTCTAGCTACTGTACCAAAGATACTCCAAGAGCAGTGGCCACTATCTGAGGTGTAGTGACATACTTTTCACCCCTTATTTAACTCATCACATATTGAGTGTTGGAATCATCAGAGTGGACAGAAAGGTTCGAATAGAACTCTCTAATCAAGGTAGCAGGAGGAGGGTGCTCAATGTCCATATGAGTAACCAACCCCAACTCTCAAAATTCCTACGTATCTCAGAATCTAACTAATCTAGGATCACTTTACGCTCAACCTACATTAATCTAGAAATATAGAGTTTCTTATAGTTCTCTTGGTTTTTCTCAAATCGTAACCAATCACTCTCAAAAACAGGGGTAGAGGAAGAGGAAGAGGAAGAGGAATAGGAGGTTTTCTTATTTGCTCTAGTTTTCCTAACTATGATGCTAAGGAATTAGAATGAAAGGAAAACAGAAACAAAGAAAGAAACGCAAGGGCAGATTGCATTAGAGAGAGTTAGAGTATAAAAAACTCAATAAATAACAATCTATATGACGCATGTAAGGAATGCACATATGATGCATGCTCTAATACATTAAAATTTGTTCAATTTTACTTCATAACACATCAATTGATTTGAACCCAAAGGTTTAGAGCAAAAACCCCAAATTTTGAAAAACCCAATTTCAAAAAACCCAACAAATTGATCAATTTATCATTACACTAGTTAGATAACATCATATAATGACATAATCAATCAATCACAAAAGTCAATTTAATCAATTTTAGCCCAATTGAACAAAATCCCCAATTTCTTAAAGTTTCAAGCCCTAGAAATTCCAATTTTTCCCAAATCATAAAATTAATCAAATTAATGCATGTGAATCAAGTTCATATCATCTAGGAACAAAAACCCATTGAACAAAAATGATTAAAAACAATTGAAAAATAAAAAATCCCTAATCTCTTTTGTTCAAAAATTCCAATGAAAAATGCATGAAAATTGTGATTTTAATGAAAAAAGAAGGGTATTTAAGTCTTAGCTGCACTTGAAGACAAAAACACTTGAGAAATTTTAGGAAGAAAACAACAAAATTCGCTTAGATTCGATTGGTCAAAGAAGAACAGTGAAGAAGCTTTTGAAAAGATTTGAAAAGTGTGAAGAACACGTGAGAATAGTTTCTTTTAAAACACCTTCTGACCCAATTTTGATCGATTGAAAATAACCCTTGATCGATCGAAAAGCATATTCGATCGATCTAGCATCAATCAAGCAGCGATTGAGCCAGGAAGATTCAAACCTAAATTTTTATCGCATTTTCGATCAATCGAGAGACAGATTCAATTGATCGAAAATCTGGAAAACTCAATTTTTTGAAAAACAGAGCAATTTAATGCAGAAACTCCTCAAAGCATAGTGTTTCATGAATGAAATGCATGAGTATGAGATTTAAAGTTTTTCAAAAACACTAGAATTCAACCTAGATCTTCCAAATTTCAACTTATTTGCCCTCAAAAACTCAAAGATTAAACATATTTTTCATCAAAATCAAGAAATATACAATCTTGGATGGCCAATCCGAATTAACACACAACTTCATGTACTAAGTTTAGTAAAGAATAACTTGTGAAGTGTGTGCAACTAGCAATAGCTTGAGATACATGTGAGGTGATATGTAGATAGTAATCAATCACAATTTTTACAGAATTCATCACATAAATTTGAAAGAGACTATTACTTAAAGAGTTACATCATATAACTCTCACATCTCCTAGAAAATAAGCTTGCAATCATGGAAGTTTCTTGTATTGCCTCATAATGTACACACCAATTTTATTTCATTGTGAACTTATTATAGCTTAATAATGTGCACACCAATTTCAGCAATAATCTGAGGCTACACCTTGTGTTCTTTTTGTGCATGTGCTACACTTTCTCGAGCAAAATCTTATGATATGCACTAAGGTGTTCATAATTGGCTAGTAAACAGTGGTGAGATTGTTATTTATGCCTTTCTTATTAAGTTTTAGTCTAAACAATCAAAAGCATGTGATTTCAAAATTAAGATCAAGTGATCAAGAATTATAAACAACTCTCACACAACATGCACTACATAGCTAAAAACTAGCAAAGTGCAGTAAAATAAGCTCATCCAAGCTGAACAAGGTACACAAGCATGTTATGTAAAGATAATATGACCAACCTTGATTATAAATCCATGAAGTATAATACAAAACACATATTTTCTTCCTCTTTTATTTATTTATTTTTATTTTTGAACCAAAAGAAAAAACAAAAACCTATTATGAAATGCATGAATGTAACACAATGCAATTCCTAAAAACAAAAAGGAAAACAAAACAACAGAAGAAAATGGTCACAAGGAATATAGAGATGAAGCACAAGGACCATGAGAACCAAGGATGACTAGGGACACAGAATCACACCAATCACTTAACGCAATGTCTCAAACTTACTTCTATCAAGAGGTTTGGTGAAGATGTCAGCATTCTGTCATTCAGTAGGGATATATTTAAGACTCACAATCTTTCTCTCAACCAGATCCTTAATAAAGTGATATCTAATCTCTATGTGCTTAGTCTTAGAGTGAAAACAAGGTTCTTTGAGATATCGATAGCACTAGAATTATCACAATAGACAACCATGGTGTCTTGTGATATCCCATAATCACCAAGAAGCTTTTTCATCCAAAGAAGCTATGAACAACTTCCAGCAGCAATATATTCTACTTCTACAGTAGACAGAGAAACAGAATTTTGCTTTTTACTCATCCAAGTTACAAGATTGGCTCCTACGTAAAAACACCCACTAGTGGTGTTTTTTCTATCATCGGCATTGCTGGCCCAATTGGAATTTAAGTATCCAGCAAGAGACAAATTTGACTCTTTGCTATAAAACAATCCATAATCACAAGTTCTATTAATATATTTTATGATTCTTTTAACAACATTCAAATGTGAAACCTTAGGATTAGATTGAAACCTAGAACATATACCAACACTGAAGGCAATATCAAGACGACTTGCAGTTAAATACAAAAAACAACCAATCATGCTTCTATATAATGTAACATCAACTCACTCATCTAAAGAACCATTGGTTAGCTTTGCATCAGCAGCCATTGGTGTTCTAGCATGTGCAGCTTTTTTAAGTCCAAATCTCTTGACTAGATTCCTAGCATACTTTGCTTGGTTGATGTAAATTCTAGAATCTGTTTGCTTTACTTGCAATCCCAAGAAATAAGTTAGTTCACCAGCCATAATCATTTCAAACATGTTCTTCATTTCATCTGCAAAAGATTTAGCAAGAGAATCATTAGTAGCATAAAAAAAAATATCATCAACATAAATTTGAACTACTACAAAATAATTCTTATCCTTTCGTATGAAGAGAGTAGTATTTGCGAATCCTCTTTTGAATCCGTGCTTAGTAAGGTAGGCAGTTAACCTATCATACCATGGCCTGGGAGCTTGTTTCAATCCGTAAAGTGCTCTCTTCAACTTATAGATATCATCCGATCTGTGAGGATCAACAAAACCCTTTGGTTGTTCAAGATATACCTCTTCTTGCAACATCCCATTCCAAAAAGTACTCTTTACATCCATTTGACACAACTTGAAATTCAAGTGACTTGCTATAGCCAAAAGTATCCGAATGGATTCTAGTCTTACTATCGGTGCAAAAGTATCATTAAAATCAATCCTTTCCAGTTGTTTGTATCCTTGAGCAATAAGTCTTAATTTATTTCTAATGACTGTACCATGTTCATTTGACTTGTTCTTAAAAATTCACTTAGTTCTAATCATATTTACTCCCTTTGGTCTAAGAACTAATTCTCACACATCATTCCGAACAAATTGATGAAGTTCTTCAGGCATAGAATTAACCCAATCAGCATCTTGAAGTGCTCCATCCACTTTCTTCGGTTCAAATTGGGATAGATAGCATAAGTGAGTAATCACATTCAAAACTTGGACCTCAATCTCATGTTATCATTCAAACTACCTAATATGTTTGTGCCAGAGTGATTCAACTTTACTCTGGAAGATGGACCTTTAACCAGAGATGTGGAGGTACCTTTTTGTTCGGATGAAGAACTAGGCTCACTTTGTTCTTATTGGATTTCTTAAACAGGAGTGGATGGTTCTAAAACTGATGGTTCTGAAATAGTATCATTCAACAACTGTAGATCTTCACCACTATGCTTCCCAACATAATCTTCAGGAAGAGAATCATTGACCTCCTTAGTTTTTTCTTGAACCGGAGGAGTGTCTTCTAAATGAGATTCTAAACATAGTTCATCATTAATCACCATGTTTGAAGCCTCCATGACTATTTTAGTTCTTAGATTGTACACTCTACTAGTGGAAGAGTATTCCAAAAAGTATCCCTTGTCGCTCTTTTCATCAAACTTTTCTAGGTTTTCCTTATCACATAAAATATAACAGTCACTGCCAAATATCCTAAAGTATTTGACAACAGGCTTCTTCTCTCTCCAAAGTTCATAAGGAGTTTTTTTTGGAATCAAGTCTGAAATATACTCGGCTAAGTGTATGGCAAGTAGTGTTAATCACTTCTCCGTAGAAGGACTTGGGCATCTTCTTGTTATTTAGCATGACACGAGCCATCTATTGAACAACCCTATTCTTCTATTCCATTATTCCATTCTGTTGCGGTGTCTTGGCTGATAAGAACTCTTGATGTGTGCCTTGATCATTGTAGAAAGTAGCCAGCTTTGTGTTTTCAAATTCTCTCCCATGATCACTTCTAATTCTAACTATCACAGTACCATTCTCAACTTACAATTTCTTGCACAAGTGTATCATTTTTTCAGGAGCCTCAGCCTTATCTCTCAAAAGCACAACCCAAGTATATCTAGAGAAATCATTCACAGCAACTAGAATATACTTCTTTCCATCTAAACACTAAACTCTGGCAGGACCCATAAGATCAATGTGCAACAATTCTAGAGGTCTTGAGGTTTGAACTTCAGTTACAGACGGATGCTTGGATTTCACTTGTTTACCTATCTGACATGGTCCACATATGCACTTTTCTATCTTTTCAAACTTGGGCAAACCAATAATTGCCTCAAAGTTGGATATCTTTTCTAATTGCTTGTGACTGGCGTGTCCCATTCATTGATGCCATAAGTCTACTTGATTGATCTTTGCACCGAAACACTTGTTGCTTATACTTGGTGTTATACCATAACAGTTATCAGTTGTCCTAACACCAATACACATGCAGTCACCTCCTCCATCAAGTATCTCACATTCATACTTGGTAAAGAGAACATTCAATCCATTGTCACAAATCTGACTAATGCTGAGTAAGTTAGCCTTCAGCCCATCAACATACCAGACATCTTCAATTACCCGCAACCAATGTCCATAATTCCAATGCCTCTGATCACAGATTTGCTTCCATCTCCAAATGTGACTGTCCCAATCTTTCCTACAAAGAGTGTCTTGAATAGAGCTTTATTTCTTGTCATATGCCTGGAACAACCACCATCCAAATACCAAAGACAAGAATCATGTGCCTTTAAGGCGGTTAAAGCAGTATAAGACACATAATTATCATCACATGTAATTATACCAAGATACTCAAGGAAAGACTTAACACATGCAACAAGTGACACAAACCAAAAGTAGACAAGATGGAGTTTTAGCAATAAAAACTTCAAAGAATCCATGACAATAGGGGCTAAGGATCAACTCTTAGATCAAAGGATCTAAACACAAGAGCTAACCCGCTCTAATACCACTTGGACATTTTTAGACCCCTTAATACAATATACTTAACCTAATATTATACTAAGTTGATTAACAAGATTTTTATTCAAGATTAGGCTTAGCACAAATAACCATAAATAATAAAGCAACGGAAAATATAAAGAACACAAAGATCTAATGACCTAGAAAAACCAAACAGATAAAAAACCTGGAGAGGATTTAACCTAATTATCCTCAAGATAAAACGGATCTACTATGAAAGAATTGAAGGTTTATATAATAGAACTTAGACCATTAATATCCTATTGCTACCTCGAATAGAAAACTTACTACCACGACCACATGATAGCTTCGAGTCCACGAACTACTTTTTTCTTTAATCTATAGCAACTACAAGTTCTCCTACTTGTGACTTTCTTTAAGTTCTTTAAGCAGCAACTTAAACGATTACCAAGTTCTTGACATGAATTTTGATCTTGATAACCCTATGTGTGTATGAAGATAAACACCTCTAGATCTCACAAGAGATTCAACACATAGCACATCCAATACTTCTAAAACGTGGCTAGAGTTTTTCCTTTTATACTTGGAGTAAAACATAAAACCCTCCACGTCACATGGGCTTGGGCTAAGTTAAAAAAATCTGCAGAAAATTAATCTGCATAAGGTTCGATCGATCGAGCCTTGAAAATTTAGACTAATAAATCCTGTAATCACTCGATTTCAACTTTACAAATAAACATACTTTGAGTAGTCTAAATTTAGACTCTAAGTTTTGATCATGGCTTGCCAACACATTACAAATTGAAGTTCTAATACATTTAGTTCCTAAAGTCTTAGAACCTAACAAACTGAAACATTATCAAATTTGAGGCATTATATATTCATGAAGCGATACTTTCACATGGAGATTTACTTGGGTGAAGTTCTTATTAAAAGGAGAATAAGTATCTCACTTATCCATTTATCAAGGTGAAATGAAAGTATACAAAAATACTATATAATACATATTTAATATTGAGCGTGAAGGCTGATACGCCTAGTATTAGGCAGGAAAAAGCTAGTTTGGAAGAATTTCTTTTTACTCATTACATGGCAAGTCAAACTATATACATGTATTTTTAAAACAAGCTACAGGGACTCATTAAATAGGTCATGAGACTAAAGCTCCATTTGTTTTGAAGTTAAATATTTTCAGGTGTTTGATATGACAAGTAAAATTTTTCAAGCAAACCACAAAAGCTGATGGCTTAGCACCAAAGCTACTAGTGCCAGAGGTCTAAAGATCAGATCGCTAGAACCAGCAGTCAAAGTAGTGGCTCCGACAACTGAATTGCTGAACATCACCATTGGAAAGGTATCTTTGGTAATTAGACTGCCAACAGCAGTCGACAAAATGGTGTCTTTGGTTACAGGACCTCTAGCATTGGTAGTGGTCCGGCGCCTCTAGCCATCAGATCCCTGACACTAGTTGGCAGTGCGATGTCTCCGGCCATCAAACCACTAGCACCAATCATCAGTAAGGCGTCTATTGCCACTAGAACATTGAAATCAAGTCACCGGCCATCGAAGCACCAGCATTGATCGAGGAGTGAAGTCACCGGATGCTGGACTGACAACATCAGTCGTTGAAGCGGTGTCTCCAACCATCGGACTAGTGACCTCGCAACTAGATAGGGAAGGGAAGCCACTATGTGTTTTTTAGAAAATATTTTACCAAATTTTCAAAAGTAAAACATTTTACAAGTTTTTATAAATGATTTTAGGGTCAACTAAAAATATTTTACAAGTTTGACTATATTTTACCTGCAAACGAACACCTAAAAAAGGGAAAACATTTTATTTCAAAACAAACGGGGCATAAAGTACACCTAGATAGTTTTATCAATCATCATGTAGTGGATTAGAAGAATTTTTCTCCAAACTAGTTTAGAGGTAATCTTTTTCAATTAGTAAGCACCTCACATTGAGAGTGAGTGAGGCTGAAGTATGAAAACAAGAAGATAACAGATTAGTGGTGGTTGAATTACACATTTCATATGGTAGTTAGCTAAGCTAATTGGAGAGTACTGCGAAGTAAGGCATCTAACCCTAGTATTTAAGCTTTGTTGGCGTGTGAGACATGGTCGAGTATGTTAGATAGTCACAGGCCCCATTCAACTGAGACTTACAAGGAATGTTAGGGTCATATTTTTATGTAATTGTCAAATCCTATGACAAAACACACTTTATGTGAAATTGGGGATACCTAGCTCTAGAAAAGCTAAATCTGCACGTCCCAATACCTAGCTCGACACCTTCAATCTATCGAGGTTTAATGAACTTCGATACTTGTCTCGATCTATGAAGCTAATGGATTTCTGAATATAGCCTACAATATTTGGATTCTAATTGGCTATTGTTTATGGGTTTGTGTAAACCTAATAGGAATAAGAGAGCTCATTTAAAAGGCCCATTAAGCTCCTATTTAAATAAGGTGGTAAAGAAAGAAAACCCTAACCCTACAGAGTGTCATAAGGTTTTCTTATTGAGATCCTAGCCTCCATCTTTTGAACTTGTGAGTTCCACTGCATGAAATCTGGGTTTAGGCGGAGTTTTTTTTTTTTTTTTTTTTTTTTTTTTTTTTTTTTGTGTGCAGCATATTCAAATCTGTTGCTATAAGTGGTATACTGCGATGTTTTTTACTAGTGTCGCTATAACTTGAACCAATAGCAGCGTTTGTTTAAACGCTGCAATAAGTACAGTCTCAACGGCGCATTTTTGGCTTATAGCAACATTTTCTTAAAACGTTGCTTTAGTTATTAAAGAATATCTATAGACTTATCACAAAATTATAAATTAAAAAAAAACGTTGTTTTTGGCTTATAGCAACGTTTTCATTTTTTTTTTCTCTCAAGCCCATTTTCATTTTTACCATGCCAAGCTCTCTCTCACCATCTCCAAGCTCTCTCTTTCACCACCACCCCTGCCCTAGCCACCTCCCTAGCCCTAGTTATCGCCACCTCCCTAGCCCAAGACACTGCCGCCACTGCCGTTGCCACAGATCTACTCTCTCTCACCTCAACCACCACCCACTGCCATTGTTGTTTGATATAGTATGGATGTGTGCATTGTGTAAATTTTTTTATTATGCTAAGTTTCTTTTTCTTATTAAACCCATGGACAAGCCTATATTACCATCAATCAGCATTCTAAACTGTTCTACTAATATTATATATTAGTATAATAATAGGCTTGTATGGTATTGGAGTGGGACTCATCAAAGCAGGGGCATAGCCAGGAATAATTAGTTAGGGGGGCCAAGTTGTAGTAGAGATATACTAAATATAATTTATAAGTCTATTGGATAGAAAGTTATCAACTTTCATATACAATCATATTCTTGAACATTAATGAACATAAAAAAAAATAAAAAAATAGAAAAAAAAAAAAAAACCGTCTAGTTCAATGTAGACATACAAAAAGAACATTCACATCAAATCATGTTTGGCGACGATTTTTCGTGAAATAAAATTCATCCATTCTCATCTCTACAATGAAAGTCCCTGCAATTTCCTTCTTTATATAGACTATCATATTATCTCTCAAAAGCTCATCCTCCATTCTATTGCAAAGTCTTGTTTTTAACAACTTCATAGCTTAAAAACTCGTTTTATAGTTGCTGTAGAAACAGGAAGGGTCAACACAAGACGAATAAGTCTATCAATTTTAAAAATAGTTAGACTTTCCTAAAATTTTCAATCCCCTACATAGCTCAGAACTTGTACTCATATTCTAAAAATCTGGATGTTTTGTCACATCAAGCTCATAATATTGCAATTGAGACTCCAAAAGTTCTTGTTCTTGTTTAGTGAAATCTTGAGGATAATATTTGTTAACCAAATTGCATATATCAACAATTTTGAATAATCTAAAAGCATCCTTGGGATTTAAAGCTGAACTAAGAATGACAAGTTCTATTGTTAGCTCACAAAATCTACTTTTCAATTCTTGCAATTGAAAGTTTATCACAACTGTAAACATGTCAATTCTAAAATGATGTTCCATAGTCAAATCTTTATTTTGATGACGGTATCTACCTCGAGCTTTAGTGTAACGAGCATTCATATCAAGAATATCAATTTCATGTTGCTCACAAAATGATATAACACTAGCAAGTAAAGGCTCCCATCCATCATCTCTTAACTTTTATATAAGTTATTTTGTAGTTGAAACTAAATACATGGCATTTAAAAGGTCTTGAGAGTGTTGTTGCAAAGCTTGACAAATAAAATTAGTTATTCCTATTATCTCTTTCATCAAATGCAAGATTAAAATAAATTCGAATGATGTTAAAATCTGATAAGCTCCCTAGGCATCACCACGTTGTTTATAGTTAACCCCTCCCTCATACAGCATTGATAACTTCGCAAGTAGCATCAAACATTTTTATCAAACTACAAATAGATTGAAAATGAGATCCCCACCTAGTATCTCTAGTCGTTGCAAAGTATCAATCTGGTTTGCGCCTCTTCCTGTCTTAGTTTCATTAGAAGCAATCATATTCTCAACTTGTTTTGCTTAAGCATATTGCAATTCATCATTACGCTTACTAGAACCAATGACAATATTGATAATTTTAATCAAATAATCAAAGAACTGATGAACAACTTTTACTTCTCTTATGTTGTAATTAGAGCTAATTGCAACCTATGAGCCATGCAATGTCCATAATAATCATATGGGCAATCTTTAAGATACAGAGCGTGTAATCCATTCCATCCACAACACATGTTACTAGCCCCATCATATCCTTGACCTCGAATATTTTTAACGTGGAGGTTGTAATGAGAAAGGACAACACATATCTTATTCTTTAAGGTCAATGCAGTAGTGTCTCTAACATGCACAACATGAAAGAAATGCTTTTTAATGAAACTTTCTTTATCAACAAACCTCAAAATAATGGTCATTTGCTCTCTCTTCGACCCATCTCGAGCTTCATAAACTAGAATGCAAAATTTTGCATTCCCAATTTCTTCACAAATAGCATTTCTCACTTTACTAGCTAAAATATGCAAAATCTCCTTTTGAATTGTGGGTGACATATATTTGGCATTCCGTGGAGCATTTTCCAAGACAACTTTAGCTACATTTTCATTGAAATTTGATGTTTTTTTTTATCAATTTAATAAAGTTACCTCGATTTTTTGAATCAAGGCTTTCAGCATGGCCTCTAAAAGCACAAGCTTGGAGTGCTAGCCATCGAGCACACTCTATTGATGTCTTAACCCGCAATCGATTAGTCTCTATTTCATTTGATGTTTGTTTCTCAACTAGCTTGTCAATATGTCCTGAATAATTCATTAGATCCTCACAACATTTCATAGCAATTTTATGTGGTGTATTTGGATCTTTCCCCTCATGACTAATTAAAGAACAATTCATTCCATCCTTTGTCTTTTTCCAATTATTAAAACCTTTTTCAGTGAATGCATCTGATCCAGGACAACCAGTTGGTTTCTTATGGAAAAGGTAGCAAGGTAGACAATAAATTGCATCCGTTGAAGGTGAGTATTCCAACCAATTTTCATGTGAATTAAACCACAAAGATTGAAAACTACAACGATGATTTTTTGGTCCTTTGTATGGATACTCTATGTTTCTAGGTTGATATGGACCAACTATGAGATAAGCACGTTGAATTTCATCTTGTTTGTTGACAGGGAATTCATATATTTGTTTACGTGATCCTGGGTTATGGTCTATTCCTTTAGATTGAATTCTTGAACATTTGGAGAGACACTCATCAGGCATTGAAGTATCAGCATTTGTTTCTATAGATGTCCTAAGTTTTGAATGACTAATATATTTTTTCTTAAAGAATGCATCAACTATTTGTCGTTTGCTCATTATTTGGTACCTAATTTCAATCCCCCAAAAAAGAACTCAATTCAAAAAATGATAAACTAACTTGGGAGAAAGATATAATAATTTATCATATAAAATTCATTCTTACACAGCCTCACGACCCTCACCCCAATTGCCTTCCATAGATTAATTTTTATTCTTTTATAATTTACTTACGTTACTACCTTACTGCACAATGCAAGCCCCACCTGGCCCCTACTCAAGAGACAAACAACGCAAAAGCTAAAAAGGCTAAGTCATAGAGTCAGTGGGAAAAGAATAAAGAATACAATAACAATAAACACAAAAAGACAAAGTCAAATAAATATAAATTGCTTTACTTTCAAATGGCAAAGGGATATCACATTCACATATTTGATGTTTCTATTCTGCTATTCAGTATTTAGTTCAATTCTAGAGAATAAAGAGAGAGAGCTGAGATGAGAATAAATGAATGAGATACCTTGAGGAACCGATGTGAGGGCTTGAGGAGTTGAGGTTGAGGGCCTTGAGGCGTTGAGCGATCAAGGCTAGGTGACGTCAGCAGCTAACAGGCAGCTAGTGGAGTTGCGACATCATTGTGAGCCAGTGAGGCAGTTAGTGGACTGGGAATGCAAGTAGCTTGGACTGAGGCAATCAGGCAGAGTGTAAAGGCATGACGTGAAGACTAGGAATTCAGGCAGTGAAGCAGAGACGTGAGGTGATTGAGGCAGAGGATGAGTTTGTTTTGTTTGATTAGTGTTAGGGATTTCAAATTTAGGGTTGGGTTGGGCTGGGCTGGAAGTGGCTTGGTAGGCCACAAATGCGTTGACCCCTAGTGATTAATTAAATTGATTAATTAGCTGAGTTCTTAATTAATCAAGTTAACATGCAAATTCACGTGGCAGCACAAACAAATCACCAATAACTAAAGTATGCAGCGGAAAATAAATGACACGATGATTGTTTTACGAATGGGGAAAACCTAACGACAAAAACCCCACCGGGTGATTTAAAATCACCACTCCTGAAACTCCACTATTATCACAACAAGCGGTTACAAGCAAGGAATTCCAAGTATTTTACCAACCTAAAGTTGAACCCTTACCCCAATACCCAATTGGATTTGTTCTATAGTGACAGTTTCTTCTTTTGATGCATGGCTCCCAAGTACGTGACTAACCAATTACGCGAATCCCAGTACGCAACTTTAATTCACCAACTAGAGAGAGAGTTGTTGGCTGCAAAGTTCTTCAAATCATCCACACGATGAAGCTCAAGAAGATGCTCGGTTACAAAACCCTATGGTGCACATTACACAGCAACTTCTTCACAAGAGATGAACTAGGGCATGAATTGTGTCTTAGGTCACAAATTGCATGAACAAAAATTACTCAATGCTTCTGCAACTTGCGTCACTTTGATAACCCTTAAAACAATCCTTTTATATGTCTAGGGTTAGGAGAAAAGAAGTCCCAAAGATACATTCACGGATTGGAATAAAAATAGAACTGAGAATTTGTTTTCCATAAATCTCGACAGATAGAGGTGTCGAGGATCTGTCGAGAAGCTCTCGAACCTTAGGGCTAAAATAGCTTCTAAAGCTCGATAGATGCATGTGTCGAGACTAGGTGTCGAGCTTTAGTAACTTGCACTTTCCAGCTTGTTTCTTGGACAGACTTGATGACTTTAACACTTGATCTCGAAACACAGTTTCTTGAAGCGTTGAACACATCTTAAATCTACCCAATTACAAGTAAAGTGCGTTTTGTTAAAGGATAAACCAATTACATAAAATAGTGACATATGTTTGAAACCACTTGAACCACATATGTCCTAACAATCTCCCCCCTTGGCAATTCGTGACAAAACCACAACAAACAAATGAAGATATGAGAGAAGTCATAAATCATTCAACTTATATTCACTTGTTGAATACAATAAAATCTATCCTAACACAAACTCTTGAAAAACTTTGTAAGAAGAGAGTTTATGGCAAGTGGACTTTGACAATCTGTATTTCTGAAACACTTTTAAACGAAACACATCAAGGCATCTTTATGTGAAGTAAAAATAATAAATTGTATATAAGTAAAGAAACATGTGTATAAAGACAGAAAAGAAACAACACATGGAAAGGTAGGTGAAAGAAACATACATCAACATATATATATCAAGAAATAAACAATGTATGTCAATAAATGGTCACAAGACCGGGGTACATGACCAATGCATCTCTAAAAAGAAAGAAAAGAAAAGAAATACATGTAATCCTCACTACATCCCTCATATCAACACTCCCCCTATCAAAAATGTCCTATACAAGCTCTCCCCCTAGGTATGACTACTCTCATAACCAAAACTACTCCCCATTTTTTGTCACGAGTGACAAAGGGTAGAGTGTCAAGTAGACATCTTATCAGAAGAGCTCACATCTCCATCATCAGCATCGGAAGCATCATCGTCATCACCATTATCATCCTCAGTCTTAGAAGCGACATGAGGAAGCAGAGGAGAAGCCTCAGAAGCAAAGCCGCCCAAGGTCGCCTATCTCTTGGCAATGCGACCAACATGAACGTTCACCTGATTTAACTCTGTAGAGAGTGTATCTAGGCGAGCATCCATGTGCTGAAGCTGCGCCATGATGTCTCTAAGAGTGACATCGCTCGAAGAAGAGGAACGAGCAGATGTCGCTCGAGCAGATTTGGATGGAGTCGGACTGGAGGAAGGAGCTACAGAATCCAACTGTCGCGATCTAAACTGTACTTCACTACGTTTTACGGTAGCGGCGTCTATGGCAGACATGACATGAAAATGGTCGGACAATGGAAACGGGATGGAAAAACGGTGAAGAATCCTTGTGATAGCCGAAGGGAAAATGAGCTTATCACGGGTAGGCGTATCTCTATAGACATCTATGATAGAGAAGATGAAGTGTGAAGGGAAGTCTATAGTAAGATGCTCTAAAAGAGACAGTAAAAATCGAGCATGAGGCTCTGTGATAGAGTTGTAGTGAGATAGTGGGTGCAAAAAAAATGTCATCACCATGTTAAGGAAACGAGGACCTTTAGCAAAAGGCCTACATGGTGTGTAATGATGATCTTCCTACTCAAAGGGGCGCTCATAAAACGCAGAGATCATCTCGTCTTTGGACATAGTCCATAGACGCTCACATCCGGGGTAATCAGGGTGATAAACCCTCAGGACATGAAGAACCTCGGAGACTAACTCCAGAGTGACAGCAAAGCGCGTACCTCGAACGAGAGAATGAAAGAGAGGTACTGAAGAATCTATCCCGTGGATGTTGGAATAAAACTCCTGTATCAGTATGGTAGGACAAGTGACCGAGACGTCACACAGTGACTCCCAAACTCGACTGTGAATGACATCAAGTAAGTCAGCGTTAGCAAAGTCTGCCAGGATAACTTGGCATTCCGAATGAACACCTCATTTAGAAAAGTTCTCCGAGAAGTCCTGTTGGGCTTTCTCATCACAGAACTGGATAGACATAGGAGTAGAATCAGAAGAAGAAGAACCCCTAGAACGCAGAGGGTTCTGGGATGGAATGGATTTATGCTTAGGTGCCATAGACACTGCTAACGCAAACATAGAGAGAAAGAGAAAGAAAGAGAGAGAGAGAGAGAAACACACAGAAAAGTCCCAAAACAGTTCAATATAAGATGAGTATATTGAAAAGAAAGAACGTATGCATAGGAAATGCATGAACATGTGACATGCAATATAAAAAGCATCATGGGCTCAGCCCAATCCAATCCTACTAGCACACAAGCAGAGAACACACATCTGAATGCATGAAAATACTGTTAGAATGCTAATGTGATGCAATGCATGTAGTTTTAAAAATCAAATCTAAAAAACCAACCCAAAAATTTCATTAAACTCTCATCAATTTTGAAAAACCCCAAAAATTTTCAAAAACCCCAAAACTTAGGTTTTAAAACATAAAATGCATGAAGAATGAGAGGATTGAAGCTTACCAAGTGAGGAAGATCTTAAGTAAAGTTTGAAGAAGCCTTAGAAAGGGGTTTGGAGTGAGTGAGTGAGAGGGGTTTTGGGAGAGAAAACAACAAATGTATCGAGAGAGAGATCGAGAGAAATGAGAGAAAAATCGCGAAGATCCCTTAAATACACCTTCAGTAATTCTCGATAGATGAAGGTGCCGAGAGGTGTCGAGACAACTATCGAGGTAGGTATCGAGAAAATGAACTTCGACAGATACAGCTATCGAGAACAGGTGTTGAGAAAGGAAAATCAAATACAAAAGAATCTCAATCGATCTAGAAGCTGTTGAGAAGCTAACGAGTAGGCAGAAAGTTTTTTGATCGATCCACCAGGTGTAGAGAATGTGTCGAGACTGCGATAAGAAGAAGTTGAGAAGCTCGACAGACAGCTAGGTGTCGAGAAGGTATCGAGGAGGTGTCGAGCTTGCCTTAAAAAGCAGTGTTTCAAGAGAGCACAGACATGAATGCAATCATGCATGCAACACAACCAATAATCCAAGCAACACATTGAGCTCTCAAAATCATCTCTCAACAATAATTTTAAGCACACGGATCCCAAAACACACACACACACTAAACAAGTCTAACCAATTTTATATTTTAAAAATGAGTTAAGACAGTTTAGTGAGCATACATTAACGCATGTAAACCTTGTGATGGCCAAATTACATTGTACCTGTACATGTATCAAGAATAGCAAAGAATATTGCGTGTTGTGTGTGAAAAATGTCACAAGATTGCATAAGTGTATCAAAGTTATGATGATTTGAGATATGAGAAAATCACTTTAACTCACATACAATCATAACTGTTTGATGGGAACTATCACCTTTGAGGTACATCCTATAACTCCCACATCTCCTAGAAAACACGCTTGCAACCATATTTTAAAGCATTTTAATCTTTTTGCTTTTATTTCTTTGCATATTTTCTTTTATTAAGCATATCATGCATGGGAATATAAGAGAAAGAAAAGAAATACTCAATTATGTTAAGCTTTTAACATTGCACTTTTACTATGCCGAAACATACAGATGTCATTTCATGATTGGCGGGTAACAGTGGTGAGATGGTTATTTATGCCTTTCTCTTAGGATTTTCTAGTCCTACCCATCAAAAAGAGTGATACGAGTGTTAAGTACAAGAGATCACTTAACCTTACTCATCACAAACAAAGAGCTACAAAGCTCACTTGCTTAGTTGTGCATAAGAATGCTCATCTAAGCTACAAGTGATACAAAATTTAGAAAACTCTGTTTCAATGGCCATTTTAAGGTTCACAAGAACCAATGTATATAAACACACACTGTTTTTGTATTTTTCAATTTTTCAATTTTTTTTTATCAGAAAAGCAAAAATAAAACACAAAACTGGAAACACACAAACAAACACATGTTAAAGAAATCAAAACAATGTATAAAACTAGACTGACTCAAAATAGTAAAGCAACACACAAGTAATGCAAAAAAAAAACAATAAAACGGAGAGAGAAAGAGAAGAAGTGAACAAAATCACTTAGAACCCTTTTCCTTCCACACCTTGGAAGAACCTTTCCTTTTTGGCAACCCTTGAACCGGTAATGAGGGGGAAGAATTAAAACCGTTTAAGTTCAAAAGGAACATGAAGGCTTTGAGAATGTCTCCAAGAGGAGCAAGAGAGGTCTGAAGCTGATTCTGGTTCCCAAATGCTATCATGCCATTACTTTGTTGAGTGGCTAGTCACTTATAGCAATTTGGTCGAGTATGACTGGCAACACCACAATAATAACAGAGATGCTGCTTCTTCTGTTTGGGCTTTTGAGAGATAGCCTTCGTAGTCCTAGGGTTTCTAGTTTCCCTCTTCTCAAGCTTAGGGGATGCTCCTAAGATAGACTTGCCTTTATCTAAGTTTTCAATTGCTAATTCAGTTTTAACACCTTTATTCTCAATTTTAATGTTATTAGCAGGATGAACAAAAACAGTAGTATTAGCAAAACGAGTATTAGAGAGAGAGAATTCATACCCCAATCCTGTACGATCCAAAGTAGATTTCTGAATGCTGAGCATCTCATCCAACTTAGCACTTGATGTCCTCTCCAATTGTGCTCTAACTTGAAACAATTTCGCTTTAAGCTTCTTGGTCTTCTCAGCCAAGAAATTTTTCTCAAACCTTAGTGCCCCAATGGTCTGATTTGCTTTATCAGCCTTAGTGGAAAGCTCCTCACGGTCAAGTTTCACATCACTGAGCTTCTTGGTGGCCAGCCTATAGAGTTTCTCATGCTTTTCAGAAAGCTTGTATAGTTTCTCATAGGCAGTATGGATATCATCTTGATCATCCATAATCTTAAACATAGCATCCACCAATTCCTTTTCTTCATTTACTTCTTCAGTAGGATTAACAATGGCAGTGAAGGCATTTAAGATTTCATCATCTTCATTGTCAGAATCATCCTCAGGCTCAGTGTCGCTTAAGGTAGTAGCAAGTGCCTTGCTCTTCCCATTGCTCTTGAGGTACGTTGGACACTCTTGTTTCATGCGTCCGAATCCTTGACACCTGAAGCATTTCGGTCCAGCAGGAACAATATACTGACTGCCATCCCTTGTATCCTTCTTCCCTTTATCTGGGCTCTTGAACTGAGAAGAACTGGATTGCCTACGGTCCTTGTTGAAGCCTTTTCCATTGGCATTCTTCATGAATTTCTTGAATTGCCTGGTAATGTAGGACTTCATCTGAGAATCTTCATCGTCTGAAGAATCATCTGTATCACTGCTCTTGGCCTTTAGTGCCATACTCTTGCCCTTACTTGACTTGCCTATTCGAGTCAGCCCTAGCTCGTAGGTTTGCAAATTTCCAACCAGCTCAGTCAGAGGAATCCTGTCAATATCCTTTGATTTCTCTATTGCTGTGATCTTAGCATGGAATCTCTCAGGTAAAGATTTGAGTACTTTTCTCACTATCTTGTGTTCAGGAATGGTTTACCCAAGATTAAAAGCTGAGTTCACTATGTCTTTAAGCTTTGTATAGAACTCATTAAATGACTCATCCTCCTCCATCTTAATTTCTTTGAAGCTTGTAGTGAGCCTCTGTAGCTTCGAATCCTTAACAGCCTTGGTTCCCTCATAGGTTATCTGGAGAATGGTCTATGCTTCCTTAGCAGTTTTCGTAGAGGAAATTTTCTCGAACTCCTCATTGGTGACCGCACTGAATAGGGCATTCAATGCTCTGCTGTTGAAATTAGCCGCCTTGATCTTGGCATCATCCCAATCGGCCGGCGCTTCTGTAGGCTTAGTCCATCCTATCTCCACAGCTTGCCATACCTTCTCATCCAGTGACTGCTAGAAAGCTCTCATGCGTACTTTCCAGTATGCATAGTTAGTACCATCAAACAATGGAGGTATAATAAGAGACTGACCTCTATCCATGACAACATGGGTCAATGGATCACACACAAGGATTAAACCCTAATCAGAGTGTGCCTGCTCTAATACCACTTGATAGGCCACAAATGCGTTGACCCCTAGTGATTAATTAAATTGATTAATTAGCCGAGTTCTTAATTAATCAAGTTAATATGCAAATTCACGTGGCAGCACAAACAAATCACCAATAACTAAAGTATGCAGCGGAAAAAAAATGACACGGTGATTTGTTTACGAATGGGGAACACTTGATGACAAAAACCCTACCGGGTGATTTAAGGTCACCACTCTTGAAACTTCACTATTATCACAACAAGCGGTTACAAGCAAGGAATCCCAAGTACCTTACCAACCTACAGTTGAACCCTTAACCCAATACCCAATTGGACTTGTTCTATAGTAACAGTTTCTCCTTTTAATGCACGGCTCCCAAGTACGTGACTAACCAATTGCGCGAATCTCAGTACGCAACTTCAATTCACCAACTAGAGAGAGAGTTGTTGGCTGCAAAGTTCTTCAAATTATCCACACGATGAAGCTTAAGAAGATGCTCGGTTACAAAACCCTACGGTGCACATTACACAGCAACTTCTTCACAAGAGATGAACTAGGGCATGAACTTTGTCTTAGGTCACAAATTGCATGAACAACAATTACTCAACACTTGTGCAACTTACGTCAATTTGGCGGCCCTTAAACAATCATTTTATATGTTTAGGGTTAGGAGAAAAGAAGTCCCAAAGACACATTCACGAATTGGAATCAAAACAGAACTGAGAATATGTTTTCCATAAATCTCGACAGATAGAAGTGTCAAGGATCTGTCGAGAAGCTGTCGAGCTTCGGGGCTGAAACAGCTTCTAATGCTCAATAGATGCATGTGCCGAGATTAGGTGTCAAGCTTTAGTAACTTGCATTTTCCAACTTGTTTCTTGGACGGACTTGATGACTTCAATACTTGATCATGAAACACAGTTTCTTGACGCGTTAAATATATCCTAAATCTACCCAATTACAAGTCAAGTGTGTTTTGTCAAAGGATAAGCCAATTCCATAAAATAGTGAGATATGTTTGAAACCACTTGAACCACATATGTCCTAACATGGCTTTAGTTTAAAGGAGAATTTATTTTGTTTGATTAAGGATTTTGGGCTGGCCAACTGGGCTGGATGTGGGCCAATATTTTTTTTTTATTTGAAGTTTTATTGGACTTGAAAAATTGTTCAAAATAATTTAGGGGGGTTGGATTTTTGGGAGGGGGGGGGGGGCCATGTCTATTTTCTATATACTTGTGCACACAATTTTCGCAAAAAAAGAATCACACAATCACGAAATAATGTAACAAATAATCAACTTGTATTTGATTTGTATATGTGTGAGTACAATCCTCTGTATGAATCTTTATAATGAAAGATTACAATAAATTCCTCTGATTCGATCTCTAAGAAACGTTACGATCCGAAGGGGCTATGAAGCTTGATCTTGAATCGTGCTTTGATGTCTCCAAGTTGAATGAATAGCTGAACGTGCTTGATTTGATGTGAGGGCCGTTGGCTTGATCTTGAACTAGATTAAAGGAGAATCCCCACTTTGATTTGAAGTAGGAATAGGCCTTGATGAACTATGGAATTCTTGTGAACTTTAAAGATGACTCTTTATTTTGGCAGAGTGTCAGTACTGTTTTCTCTCTCAGTGTTCTCCTCCTTCTCATATGAGAAGCTCCTATTTATAGGCAACTCTATTGTATTTAACTTGGAATTTTCTCTTAGAATTTATTGAGAGTTAATAATGAATTTAATTTGGTCTTCCAGTTAATAAGAACTTTTCATATAGGTCTTTTCTTCTAACATTGCCATATGGCTATCTTATTTGATGTTGCCACGTGGCTTGATCTCATTTGTTGATCGTCCACCTCATCAATTGGAGATTAATTTGATCACAAATATTTTATCATGAACAATCGGACGATTGAGAATATATCATAAAATTTTGATGTCTACGAACACCCCCATTTCAAGATTCGGCTTTGCACTCAACTGTCATGCAAGGAAGATGAGGCTTGAAGTATTTTATTAATTTCAATTTGGACTAAGTTCACGGGAAAGCAAGACCTTCATCCGCGTACAAGAAGGATTTAGACAGTTGACAGTTCATCCACGTACAAGAAGAACTTCAACTTGTCTTTGTATTATTATTATTTTCTTAGACAGTTGACGCCCTGTGGGCTTGATTGCACAAAAGACCCCTTGTTTTTTTTTTTTTTTTTCTTTTGGACCACAAGCCCACGTTGGTCTTCTTAGAAAAGTTAGTGTTGAAGTTGTCTTGCTCGGCAAGCATTTTTTTTTTTTTAGCCGCACTCTCACAAATCACTAGGGTTTCTTGCGAGTACCACCTCTATAAAAGGACTTGGTGTTTTATGGGTGAGAATAAAATTGAGCACCGTTTTTCGAGTTCTCTTTTTTCTTCTTCAGCCGTAGTAGGCATTCTCCCCTTATTATTATTTTTTTTTCTTTCTTGTCCTCGTCTTTGTATTTTCTTTAATATTTTTTTTTTGTTGAACCACTTGATTTTCTCTGTGCAGGTCATAGAAGTCGGCACTGCGTGAGCCTAGGTCATAGAAGCTGGTACTGTGAGAGCCAAGGTCATAGAATCTGGTACTGCGAGAGCCAAGGTCATAGAAGCTGGTACGGTAGGAGCCAAGCCTCAGTTTTGAGCGAGTCGTAGCTTCCTGTCGCTCTTGTCTCGGCGTCCAACAGATTCGGGCAACGGCGGTCCTCTTGTCACCTCTGGACTCTGGGTTTGTGAGCTCCATCAGCGTATCCATTCCACTACCCTTTGTCTCTCGACCATTGGTGTGAGTGCTTCATCTGCGTAACCTTCTCACAGCCTTCGTCGTGCGGCCACCAGTACGGGAGTTCCATCAGTGCGCCCTTCTCACTACCTTTTGTTTTGCGACCATTGGTGTGAGTAGGGATGGCCATACCCATTGGGTAATGGATATCCAACCCTATCCGATCCAATTATATCGGGTAATACCCGGTTCTTCATGGGTAGAGCTTAACCGGGTAGGGTATGGATATTACCCGAATTATTCGGGTCGGGTATGGATATTATCCATACCCTACCCGTATTTAAAAAAAAAAAAAAAACCCTAAATCTCTCTCAATCTCACAGATTCTCAATCTCACTCACCGTCACTCTCTCTGCCTTTCCTCATACGCACTGTCACTCTCTCTCACTCTCAGAGCTCTCCATTCTTTGCCTCTCCTCTCCTCACCGTCTCTCTCTCTCTCTTTGTTTTGCGCTTGGTCCGCTCGCTTGCACAGGTAAATGACTCATTCTTTGCTTATTTGGTTTCAAAAGAAAACTATTTTCTGTGGGTATCTGGGTTCTGTTGATTGAATTTCTCAACTAGTGTGTGTTAGATTTTGGTTTTAGAGTTTGAATTTAGCTGGGTATGTGTCGAATTTGGTTTTTGATTGAATTTTATCAACTGGGTATGTGTTAGAATGGTTTTTAGTATTTAGGGGGGGGTTTTTGGTTTTTCAACGATTCCTAATCAAATCAGTTTTTAGTTCGATTGCATCTGTTTCCCATGTAACATTGCATTTCTTTGATTCTAGATGAGCTAGGCTTGAACTAAAAACTGTTTGAGCTCATCATTAGTGCTCTCTGTTTTTAGTGCTCTCTGTTTTTGCTGCGCCTGGACTCAGTTAACAATACCAAAATATCAGCTTTCATTGAACAAAGAACATCTCTGTTTCTCAATAGAGATTGAACAACATCTATGAAAAGAAGAAGAAGTAAAAAACACAGCTTTGATAAAACAAACACAACTTTTTTTGGCTTTTTTCTGTGCAAGATTCAAAACCCAGGTTTTTCTTCTTCTTTTTTTTAATTCTCAAAAAAAAAAAACCTGGGTTATAAAACGTAAAAAACATAATATAAATTTATTTGTTTTAAAGTTGTTTTATTCCCTGAAATTCATTTCAACATGTTTCTCAAAAAAAAAAAAAAAAATTCATTTCAACATGACCACATAAGTTGCTTTATTTATAGTTTCATTTGCTCATTATTTCTCCATAGTGCCATAGTGGCAACAGCATTTGGTGTTGGTAAGATCGGGATAGCAACCGGGAAAACGAAGTGATTTATGTGCACTAGTGCAGGCTTCTTCACATCTCTCATCTGTACAGGGAGCAGCAATAGTGATGAAATCTTTGCATGGTCCAAAGAGGCCCTGTCCGAACGTAGGACCTGTTTTCAAAACCAAGAAAAAATGGAAACCCATTAGACATGTACACTCAAGTTTTCAAATTCTACACAAATATAGAGCAAATGAAGATTTCGCAGTCTATGTACTATACCATTATGGTGTGTTTGAATGGCCAGATTTGTTGCCTTGGATTAGGTGGCCTGAGTACAAATGCTTTTTAGAAAACGTTATAGATGTTAATTTTGGTTGGAAATTTATTTGTTTTAGATGCCAGTTTTTTTTTTTTTTTTTGATAAATAAGATGCCAGTTACATATTGTTACTGTGTGCTCAAACTATCTTACAGTGAGTTTATGTTACTGAGGTTTTGTCATTCTCTCTCTCCCTCTCTCTCTTTGCAGTTGCCTACATGTCTGCCACATCCTCTGCCTCAACCCCAATCCCAAGGCCCCCAACTAGCACGACATCAGAATCACAATCGTTGTTTGGAGAGGAAGTTGAGTCTGTTCAGGCTGAGAATCCACAACAACAAGGCATTAAAAGAAGAACAACTTCAGATGTATGGAATCATTTTAAGAAAAAGAATATTGATGGGAAAGTTAAGGCCCAATGCAATTACTGTGGAAGACTTATGGCTGGAGCAAGTACATCAGGGACGACTCATTTAAAACTGCACATAGCAAAAAGTTGTCCAAGTGCTCCGAGGGAAGCAAGTCCTTCGAGGGAAGTAACAGATATTAGGAAGCAAGTTCTTGTCAAACAACACAATAGGACAAGAAGTAAAGGGATCTCAAGCCCTAGTGTTTTTAATGAAGAGGATCAAAAGGCTTCGAGGAGGGATCTTGCTCGAATGGTCATTTTGCATGAGTACCCTCTTGCAATTGTTGATCATGTTGGGTTTCGGGATTTTGTTGGTGGCCTTCGGCCAAATTTTAAGATAGTAGGAAGAAACACATTGAAGCGAGATATCAAAAAAATTTATAATGAAAAGAAGCAGAAGACTATGGTAGAAATTGACAAGAATGCAAGTAAAGTTGCAATCACAACGGACTTGTGGACTGCAAACAACAGTAAGAGGTCATTCATGGTAATCACAGCGCACTACATAAATGACTCTTGGACTTTGGAAAGCCGAGTTATAAGGTATTTTTTTTGGGTCATTTTGTTGTACTAGTTTTAGATTCTCAAGCAAGCTTATTAACTTTCTGCTTTCTTTAGTTAACCATATTTATGTTTATTTTTTTTAGGTTTATTCGTATGCCATCTCCACATGATAAGTATTCTCTTTCTAAAATCCTTTTGGAGTGTCTTTCTGATTGGAACATTGATTTGAAGTTATCTGCCATAACTGTAGATAATGCTAGCAACAATGATGGCATGATGAAACTTGTTTTGGATAAGCTTCAAGCTAGTTCACTTATTTTAGGTGGAAAATTGTTGCATGTGCGTTGTGCAGCACATATTCTGAATTTGGTTGTTCAAGAGGGTTTGAATGTAATTGGTGATGGTATTGAGAAGGTTCGAAGTAGTGTATATTTTTGGACACAATCGCCAAAAAGAGCAGAAATTTTTGAAAAAATATCTCGCCAATCACATATTGCAAGTACTAAGGAATTGGTACTTGATTGTAGGACTCGTTGGAACTCCACATATTTGATGCTTTCAACTGCCTTGATTTATAAAGATGTATTTCCCCGTTTACTGTGTTGTGAGCCTCAGTATCAGTCTGCTCCAACTAATAGGGATTGGGAGGTAGCACAAATTGTTTGTGAGAAGTTGGGCTACTTTCACAAAGTTACTGAGTTGCTTTCTGGTACTGCTTACCCTACAGCTAATCATTATTTTCCTTCGGTTTTCCGGTTGAAGATAGAATTAAATCAGTGGCTTTCAAGTGAAGATGATTTGGTTAAGAAAATGGCAACAAAGATGTTAGCTAAGTTTGATAAATATTGGAGTGACGTTCATGACATCATGAGTTTGGCTATTGTTTTAGATCCAAGATACAAATTGATGTTATTGACATTTTATTTTAATAAAGTGTACGGTAGTAAGGCTAACGAAGAAATCGACAAGGTTAAGAACCTTCTTTTTGAGTTATTTGCGGAGTATGACATAGAAAACATTGATAGAGGAGTCATTTTTTCTCAAGCTTCATCTTCTACATCTACATCAAGTGTTGCACATGAACATGATGATACAATGAGGGACTATGATTTGTTTGTTAGTAATGCGACTACTAACATGGGCCAAAGGAGTAGGGATATTATATCAGAGTTTGAACTTTATGCTAGTGAGAAAGTGTCACCTAGAACTGAACAATTTGATGTTTTGGGTTGGTGGAAGCAAAATGGTAGTAAGTATCCTACCTTGGAACGCATTGCAAGGGATATTTTGGCTATTCCTATGACAACAGTTGCCTCAGAGTCGGCTTTTAGCACTAGCGGGAGATTGTTGAGTCCACACCGTAGCCGTCTTCATCATGATACCTTAGAAGCATTGATGTGTGGGCAGAGTTGGTTATGGAGCGAAATTAAAGGTGTACATGCTACCATTCAAACCGTTCTTGATGATTATGAAGAAAATGAAGTGGAGGAAAGTCATGCCATGGAGCTTTCAGACTAATGGACAGGTATTATTTCCCTTAATTTTGGTCTATGTTTGGAAACTAGTGCTTTAGTTTAAATCTTGGTTTTATGCTTTTTTTTAATAGTCCTTGCAATTGTTCCTTGGATTTTGTTAATTTTTTCATTTCTCATTGTTAAGGAAATTCAAGCAGTTCTGGCATTTTTTATAGGAACAACCAAAAGTGCATTGTGGAAGCTCAATTGCCCAAATAACATAAAACAATTCTTGTGTGTGTGTGTGTGTGCGCGCGCGCAATGTACTTCCCTAAACTTTGTGCTTTATATTTATAATAAAATGAGCAGGACTAGACATTGAGGCAAAAAGAATAAAACCACAACAGACTTAATATAATGCGAGGTTTAGACTTTAGAGGTACTATTTTAAGCTGCTGCTGCAAGAAACTCCAGTTCCAAGCTAAATCATCGACCCTAGATTGCTTCTTAATCTTGCAAATGTCTTCTAAAATGGCTTGCAACTGCCAATTTGATTTATTTTGGTATAGGCACATAGCTTTCCCCCCTCTGCCTGTAAGAAGAACCACACTGTTATGAGAGCTATTTTCTTAGCAGTTAATATAATTGATATAGGTACACAGGGCACTTTCAGATTTTGGAGAGCTTAACAATTACATTTAGGCTGAAAATTATAGTTTAAGTGAAAACATGGGCATTAATAAAAACAAATATCCTCATACAAAAGTTGCTCCAAGCCTGCAGGAATCCAGAGGATCTTCATTTACCACAAGCCCAAAGTTATTAGAATTTATCAGTGCTCTCAATTTTTTTTTTGTAGGATGGCCTTCTCTGTTATCCAATCGAGGGCACTCCCATTTTTCTGTGAGTACCCAAATCTTTCTTTTTCAGAAGTTCTCTTGAAATGGGCTTGCTGAGAATAGTTTTTAAGATAGAGACATCTTTCAGTGTTTCCTTCTCATTTGTTTCTAAATTTGGCATATGTGTGTGTATATATATTATCATAATGAATTCAAAAATCAACATGGGCTGTTTTGTGCGTGTCTGTTTATTAGGATAGGGTACATTACACGAGCTATTTCCCAGCTTGCTCAATGCAGTTCATGTTTTACAGAAATCATAGCTTTCCCCAGCAATGAACTTTCAAAATTAGATGCATCTCTTTTAGGAGTGCCAATTGATGTACACAAAGTGGCAAAAATTCCCAGGATCAACATACTGGAGATATCACCAAATGCTGGAATAGATTTTATGCAGAAATTAGTATTAGCCGATTTGGACCCTGCTTCAGCAAAACTTGCAATTGGGTTCCTAGGACCCTTTCTCTCAGCATTTGGTTTTTTGTTTATTTTGAGAATAGTAATGTCCTAGTACCCAAAACTTCCTGTGGGAAAGTTCCCATATGTAGTAGCTTATGCTCCCACTGAACCACTTCTCATCCCAACCCGTAAGTTGATTCCACCCCTTGGTGGAGTTGATGTAACTCCCGTGGTCTGGTTTGGATTGATTAGTTTCCTTAATGAAATATTAGTGGGCCCACATACTTTTTTTTGTGTGTCTGTGCCATTGCATCATATACCCAAACTATCATTATTATGATATGAAGATTATTGGTAGCTTTTTTATATAATACATGGTATGGCTGGTATATCATTTTTGGTCACCAAATCAGTTTTTAGTTGGTTATTAATCAATTCTTGATTGCAGTGAACATTGTAGCTTTGGCATTGGCAAACCTGATAACTGGAGTTTTTATTATTGGTCACAATGTGAGTTTTTTTACTTCTTTACTTTACGTCAAAACCTCTCTTTTTTTAAATCCTTCCTTTATAAAGAGAAATAGCTTTATAATGAGAAATAGCTTTATAATTACTGTTCTTGAACTAATACTATAAACTTACAGCTTCAAGAATTGAAGAACGATCAATCTTCAAAGGATCGGTATCAAGAATTGCTAGGACAGAAAAGGAATTTTGTTCTTCATGCCTCAGTCGCCATATTATCATTCCTTGTTTTTGGTTTGGTGCCTCCTGTGGTCTATGGCTTCTCATTTTAGCAGTTGCAGCAGCTGCCCTTTTTTTTTTTTTTTTTTTTTTGTTTGAAGTTGTAGTCCTGTATTATTATCATCAGTGCTATTAAGTATCCGACTCCTGAGCAACTGATGCCTATTGATGTCTTTGGATATGAAACATCGGCATTTCAGCAGTTTTGACTAATATTTTAAAGCCATAAATTTACTTTTTGAAATTGTATTTGGGTTTTTTTGCCTTTTTGTTTTTTGTTTCCAGGTTTGGTTAATATAGGAAAGTGCTTGATAGTTGGCTTGCCATAAATTGAGAAATTTGTCCCTTATGTTGGAATGTCCTTGAGGCTTGATCCCTGTCATTGAATATGTTATAGTCTCATTCATTAGCCATCAAATCATGCAAAGATGTTTCTCAAAAAAAAAATAAAAATCGTGCAAAGATAAGGCCTTTATTTATATAATAACAACCAACACAATGGATAGCCGCAAGAAGTAGCAAGTTTAAAGATTCATTTAAGTGCAATATAAATCTTCATGCCCACTGACTTACGCCCACTGACTTATATATCAAAATACATTAGAAAAGCCAAAAGGAGTTAAGACATTAGTTGCCTTTTTGTTTTTTTTGCCTTTTTGAAATTTACTCTATGTGAGTTTTTAAGTTAAAATGATTCGGGTAAGATTTGGGTATGGATACTAATGGATATTGATATTCGGGTATCCATGGGTAAGATTTGGGTATAGATATTATTATAAAAAAAAGAGTTTCGGGTTTCGGGTAGGGTATGGATATCCATGGATAATAATTCGGGTAAGATTCGGGTATGGGTACTAATGGATATTGATATTCGGGTATCCATGGGTAAAGTTTTCGGGTAGGGTATGGATCGGGTATACCCATACCCTACCCATGGCCATCCCTAGGTGTGAGTGCTTCGTCTGCGCAACCTTTTCACAGCCTTCATCGTGCAGCCATCAGTACGAGAGTTCCATCAGCGCGCCCTTCTCATTGCCTTTTGTCTCGCTACCATTAACGCACTTTGGGTACTCCAACTCCATCTCCAGCGGTTGCTTATGACCATGACGCTTGTATTTTCTGGGCTTAAACAATTGTCGCGATGTCTTTCACAATCCCAAAAAGCAGCGAAGATATATTAGTTCTATGTGTCGCACTTGGTCACTACGAAATCTTGGCTTGTCCATCGATCCCGCTTCTATAAGGTGAATGCCCTACTTTCACGATTTTTATTGTTTTGCATGTAACAGTCTATGCCATATTATTGACACATCCCAAGCCTTAATTTCACGAGAACCATGGTGGTATCTTTGCACACGCATGATCTTTGCACTTAATAGGCAACATGCAAGCTTCCACTTGTCTTTGTCTTTACATGCACATATAGTTATTGCAACACGTACCTAAGATGTTTAAGCACTTGAATGTTGATATTGAATGAATAGCTTGCTTGTAGTTTTGAATCTCAATGCCACGTGCCTCCCTTTATTTATTATTATTGTTTTTTATATCAATTTATTAGTAACGAGCATTTGAATGAATAAGTTATTCATCCTTTTCTTTGGTTTGATGTCAAGTGTGTCAGGTGATTCAGGTTTGTCACTTCTTTGCTCGACTTGTGACTCTTCTACATTTGCTCAAGTCGTGACCTCTACGAGCTTCGTCTTCTCTAAGTGGCTGCAATCAAGTGCACTCCATCATGGTCATCTTTTACAACTCCTCGAGGACTCTCAATGGCCAATCCATCACGCTCTTGCCCTCCATGAACGAACCGCTAGAGAAAGGCGTTGTCTTGAAAGTCCATCCGCTTGGTAGCAGTGTCCCTTCATCTTCATCTATTACCATTCTCCGTCCTCCAAGTCTATCTCAATGGTGGGTAGAATCATCCCACGAACTATACAACCCGACTAGAAAGGATTCGCATGTCGTTTCAAGGACGTTTACTTTGGCCTCCAACCTTCACTCAACCGCGGACCGCATCAATCCATTTCCTCTCCTTGGTCGTCAGATAAGTGTAGGAGAAGTGCAATGGGCTCTACCTTCTTCCAAGACTCCTCCACTTCAATATAAGGGTGAGTTTTTCTACCTCCCTAAATATTGGGAGTGGCTAGAAGACATATTGAGCTACAATACTAAAGCCTTAAGTGATGCCAATCTTTACAAGCCACTACTTGCATCATTATTCACATATGATCGGAACACCCATGTCCTGCAAGCCTTCCTAGAGTGTTGGTGTGCAGATACAAACACATTGCACACGTCTGTTAGAGAGGTCTCCATTAGCTTATGGGACTCACATTCAATTGGTGGCCTTCCCATGTACGGCTCATTTTACGAAGAGGTTGTTCCAAACTCAAAAGACATATCATCTCTCCCTTCATGCTATCATCATTTATTTGCCACCTTCCATCCCCTGAGTCTTGAGCTTGGTGGTTCGCACTTGGTCACTATAGCCGCATGGGTAAAGTTTTGGTTCCGTGGTGAGTCTAAATATCAAAAACCACCGACTAGAAGGTCAATGAAGAGGAATGCAAGAGCCAAGCAATCTCATAACCCCTCTAGTAAAATCGATGCCCCCAGAATTCTGACTAAAGAAGACGAGGCTCCCTTCGATGTGCTCGAGGTGGAGAAAAGGATCATAGAAGAGACTTGGTTAGCTGCTTTAATCTCGTGTTGGTTGTGTGAGTTCGCTCTTCCTGATGGCGGGGGGGGGGGGGGGGGGGGCAAACATAATCAGGCCTGGTGTTTTCAAGAGCACAAGTGCGATGGCTGGTGGTAAAAGATATTGTCTTGTAGTCCCAGTCCTAGCCAACATTTATAGGGGCTTGAATGAAATTGTGTCTTCTAAGACTCCTAGTAAATATGATGCCACTTTTCCTGAACACTAATTGAATGCTTGGTTGGCCGAATACTTCGACACTCACTTTGAACTTGAAGGGTCTCGCTCCAAGGCTGTTCCTCGCATGTTCAGATACTCCGGAGAGGGTGCAGCCAAGTATTATGAAAAGGTTACGGCCCATAAGCTATTTCATGCCGTTAGTAGCTTCAAGTTTCATTGCTTGGGCCTTTTTAAAGGCGATCGAGAGATTCTGGTGGATGATGACAAGCTACCTAGCTCTTGTACAGGTTACTTCATCAGCCAACGCTCCAGCTACTTGACCTCTTGTCGCAGAAGTGTATGTATAGTTGAACCATATAGCCCTTACTGCTTTGGTCGATAGTTCGGTTTCAATCAACACATCCCTGGGGAGCTTAATGAAGACTTTCGCACCGTCACCTTAGAGCAAGTAGTATGCTTCTGGTGCTGATGTCTTCATCTTGTTACCGGTTAAGAGTTCTTGATCCCTGCCTGCCCATCTGAGCACGGGGCTTTGTGTACGAAGGACTATATGAATTGGTGGGCTAAAAGATCTGATGGTTTCTTATCAAGTGGGATTGAGCAACCGATTGGGAATGTCAACCCGAGCAAGATAAAACTCAAAATAAGACAGCCTAATGAAGTAGTTGAACCTATGAAGCACCGAAGCAATGGGAAGCCACCTTTGGGGATTTCAGAGGCTACCGACGAGTCTTTAGAAAGAGCATGTGTGGACAAGGCACATTCTCCTAAACGTGGACCCTCTTGCATAGTCTCAACACCTCAAGACATGGAAGCGACCAAGGGTAAGGATGTGTCAAATTCTGAAAGGAATAGTGGCAACTCAGATTCTCACTAGAGACGCAAAAGGCAAAGGGACAATCCTAGCAAGAATCTAGATCATAAGGGGGTCACCCAGGCGACTGATCGTGGTGTCGATATGGATCCACTTCCTAACTTTTTTGGCCGCAGTGCACGAGTGAGTCTTAATTCTCTTTTTGGTGATTTTGATCTTGAATCCATTAAGGACCTTTGTCACCTTCATGATGACCTCGAAGCTATTTCTGGTATCCAAGAACTTTTTGAGAATGACAATTTTGGTATTCTTCCAATGCAGGATGGCGATTATCCTTCAAAAAGAGCAGGAGAGAAGTGTACACCAATTGCCACTAGCCCTTGTATGAGCGAGGTTTCCATTCAAGGTCCGACGGCCTTTGATTTGGCCACTAAGGAAATTGACCCATCACGTTCGGGGAAGACTAATGCCACTTTTTCTTCCGACCCTATTCATAAGCCTTCAAGGGACGTGACTCAAAATAAATCCATTATGTGTAGTTCGAGCATCCCGACCATTTCAACTGTCACAAAGTTTGAACCTGATGATTTGATTTCAAAGGCCGATCTATAGCGTGCAAAAACATTAGGAGGAGACCTAATTGAGAAGGTCGTCAAAACCTCTTTTACTCTTGTGACTTCACTTAGGGATGGAGTCGAGAAGATCCTCCAAGTTATCGTGCAAATAAAAGTTGTAGATGCAACGCCTTTAAGAGAGCATATTTCAAAATATATGGATAATGCAGACCAATATTCTTCTCTCCATCATGCTCTTTCACAAGGCATCGCGTCTGAAGTCAAGGAACGGAAGCTTACCGACGCTCGGCATTGTCTCACTCTTGTCCTCAACTCGGAAGCCATTAAGATCAATCAGAAAGTTGCAATCAAGGCAAACTTAGACAAGGCCCTAGCTAGAGAGATTGAATTGAAGAAGGAACTTAGAGTTGCTTTCAATGCAAAAGGCAAAGTTTATAGAGTCGAGCACCCTCTGTGATGCAGAGCTAGCCCAGCAACAAGTGATCATTTCTCAAATCAAGGGGGAGGTTTCTGAGATTGAGGCTACTCCAACTTTAGAAGCTTCTGATGATGCAAAACTTAGAGAGCTACAAGGGTTACTTGAGACTAGCAAAGAGGAGTTGAGGCATTTAGATTGGATAGGTTGATATATATATTTTTTAATATATATAGATGTAGTCATTACAATGTAACGACATCTATCTCATTATTAATAAAGAAATTCATTTATTTCCAGATCAATGCTTGCTCCTTCTTTCCTTTTTTTTTTCTTTTTTTTTTGCATGAGCTAATATGATCAATTTTTTTGAGATCCTTTTTTTCTTTTTTTCCCGCGACTGTGCTTAGCAAAGGATGCTAGGCTACCTACGTACCCAAAAGGCATCGAGTCATAACGTAGTTCAAAAGGCTTTAATTTTTTTTTTTAAGAACATATGCGACTGAACTTAGTAATGAATACCAAACTGCCTACGTACCCAAAAGGGATCAAGTCATAAAAAATTTCAAGAGAGTAGGCTTTTTTTTTTAGTCCCTAACTTTTGCCTAGGTCGCCTCTTTCAAGGTTTTCAACCTAGCAGGATTTTTTTTTTTTAGTCCCTAACTTTTGCCTAGGTCGCCTCTTTCAAGGTTTTCAACCTAGCGGGAATTTTTTTTTTTTTTTTTTTTAGTGGGTAGTTTAAGCTCTTACTAAGGAGCAACTCCAGTGCTTCATGCATAGTATCGCTTCAGGAACTTTGCATTTATGGGACCTACAGTCAGGTCATCTCTGTCGACTATCTTATAAGCGCCATTAGTGTAGACCTCCTGCATGACATAGGGGCCATCCCATTTTGATGTGAACTTGTTCCTAGTCTTGTGAGAAATGTTGATGGGTCTTTGCATTGCAAGTACTAGGTCCCCTACTTGGAAAGATCGAGGTTGGACTATCTTGTTGAAAGCTCGCGAAAGCCACACTTGGTAGCATTCAAGACATTGTTAAGCTTCTAATCTCTTTTCATCAAGTGCTTCCAACTCTTCAAGTCTTAAGTGGGCATTTTCTTCATTTGTGAGCCCTTCTTGGATAGCAATTCGAAGTGACGGAATTTGTCGCTCCAAAGGCAGGACTGCTTCAACACCATATACTAATGAATACGGAGTGGCTTGTGTGGGTGTCCTATATGTTGTTCGGTATGCCCATAAAGCTTCTCCAATCTTTTCGTGCCAATCCCTCTTTGAGCGCTCTACTACCTTTTTCAACAAATTGCAAAGCTTGTTGAAAGCCTCAGCAAGACCGTTGGCTGGTGCATTATACATGGATGACTTATATTGCTTGAACTCGAACTTCTCGCATAGTTAGGTTACCAAACTATTGTAGAATGGCTTACCGTTATCTGTGATGATATAGCAAGGGACACCATACCGATAGATCAAGTGAGTCCGGATGAAGTTCACCACATTTTCCTTTTTTACCTCCCTGAGAGGTATGGCTTCTGCCCATTTAGAAAAATAGTCAGTCGCAGCTAATATGTACAGATGACCCCCCGACGACTTAGGTAATGGTCCTACAACATCGAGTCCCCATGCACCAAAAGGCCAGGATACGACTGTAGGGTGCAGGGGCTCCAGCGTCTGATGGATGTAGTCCATAGGAAGCCGGCATGCTTTACATGTCTTTGCATAGTCCATACAATCCTTGACCATGGTGGGCCAATAAGAACCCATTCGTTTTATCCGATGATACAATTTAGGGCTAGACTGATGGGCGCCTCACACTCCTGAATGAGCTTCTTCCATGACTTGATCACCTTCTTCCTTGCCAAGACATCGTAAGAATATAATTTCAAAAGACCTCTGGTATAATGTGCCCTTATAATGTATAAAATGAGGCGCCCTTCACTGGACCTCAGTCCTGTGGCGGGGATCCTCAGGTCGATTACCATGTTTCAAGTAATCAATCAGGGGTTGCCGCCAATCCTCATCCTTTATCATAGAAATTGATATGGCATTCGTCTCACTCACATATTCTTCCGTGTAAGAGAGCACCCAACGGTTGCAGATAGGGACATTTGCCTTTTCACCCTCCGACAAAGCCAATGTGGTGGCTAGGTTGGCTAGAGCATCTACCATCCTATTCTCATTTTTGGGGATATGCTTCAAGGAAACCCCATCGAACTACTCAATTAGTCACCTAGCCATTTGAAAGTAAGGAATCAAACTCTTATGTTTAACTTCATAGTGTGTCAAAAGTTGATTGATTACCAACTTGAAATCATCGTAGACTTCTATGTATGAGATCTTCATATTGAGGGCCATTTGGAGGCCGGCAATAAGGGCTTGATATTCAGCCATGTTTTTTGAACATGGTTCACTAAGCACAAAGGCGAATGGTAACACTTGTTTCTGTGGCGACACAAAAACAACCCTACCACCGGATTCTTCTTGCCACACAGCCCTATTGAAGAACATCATTCAAGGTGGGAGGACTTCAGTGTATAATACATCTTCACTTGGAAAATCATCTGAGAGCTCCCAATCGGTAGGAATAGGATGATCGGCAAGGAAATTTGCTAGTGCTTGCCCCTTAATGGCCTTTTGGGGCACATACGTAATTTCAAACTCTTGAAAGGCCACAGCCTATTTCGCCAACCGTCCAGACATGATTGCCCTAGACAAGACATATTTTATTAGATCTATCTTTGCAACCAAGTGTATTACGTGCGCTTGCATGTAATGCCTTAATTTTTGAATGAAGAAGAAAAGTGCAAGACACATCTTCTCTATTAGAGAATACCTTAATTCTACCCCAGTTAGCTTTTGACTAAGGTAATACAATGCTTTCTCCTTCTCTTCTTCATTTTTCAGAGCTAAGAGGGCCCCAAGTGATTGTTCTTATGCAGCAATGTAGAGCACTAGAGGTTTTCCTAGCATAGGTACTCCTAAGATGGGTGGGTTAAGCAGATACCTTTTAATGCTCTCAAATGCATTCTGGCAAGCCTCATCCCATTCAAAAATGGCATCTTTCCTCATCAATCAACTGAATGGTTGACACCGTCCTGCTAGATTCGATATGAAACATCGAATGTATGCAATATGGC
Source organism: Castanopsis chinensis (assembly GCA_032878915.1). Classification (NCBI taxonomy): domain Eukaryota; kingdom Viridiplantae; phylum Streptophyta; class Magnoliopsida; order Fagales; family Fagaceae; genus Castanopsis; species Castanopsis chinensis. The sequence goes on from JAVQMG010000105.1 coordinate 4,444,552, forward strand.
CTTGTAAGCTTCAGAGCACTGTAAGTTTTTTGGTTCGGGCATCCTTTGGATAGCGTCTATGTTAGATTGATCCACTTCAATACCTCGATGTGGAACAATAAAGCCTAGAAACGTCCCAGACGTGACACCAAAATGCGCATTTGAGAGAATTCATTTTGAGTTGGTATTTCCTTAGTCGATTAAATACAATGCGTAAGTCTCGTAGATGATCCTTCTTTTCTTTGTCTTAACAACTAGATCGTCAACATAACATTGAATGATTTTGTGGAGTATGTCATCAAAGATTCGTTGCATTGCCCGTTGATATGTTGCACCAACATTCTTAAGCCCAAAAGGCATCACCTTATAACAGTAGATCCCCTTTGGAGTTCGAAAAGTGGTGAGCTCTTCATCCTCAGGTGCCATTTGAATTTGGTTGTATCCTGATGAGCCATCCATGAATGATAATGCTTCATGACCAATAGTCACATCAACCATGAGCTCTGTATTTGGAAGTGGGAAGTCGTCCTTTGGGCATGCTCTATTCAAGTCTCGAAAATCAACACAAACTCAAATTTGTCCATTTTTCTTTTTGACAGAGTCAATGTTCACGATCCACTTCAGGAATTGTACCTCCTGGATGAAACCTGCCTTCTAGAGTTTGTTAACTTGTGCCTCAATTTATGGGAGGAGTTCGGGTCGAAAACGGCGTTGGGCTTGCTTGATTGGGCGCACTCCTTGCTTTATTGCTAATCGATGAACTACAATTTTTAGGTCTAAACCTGGCATCTCCTCCTATGTCCAGGCGAACACATCTTTGTACTCCATTAAAAGCTCAAAGTATTTGCCTTCTTCCTCCAGTGTCAAAAGCGAGCTCACGTAGATTGGGCAAGGTTCCTCGTCAGTCCCTAAGTTTAATTCTTTGAGCTCATTTATAATTGCTTGCCCCCCGTCTTCTATTGCCCGAGGGGCTTTATTTGGTTCATCGTCTGATGCGTCTGATTCGGAATCGGTTTCTGCTGTCACATGGCAAGAAGGAAGGACTAGTGTCTCGTGATCCTCCTCCTCATCGTTAACTTGCTTCTCGAGCTCTCGTGTGTGCAAAATAGTCTGCTGCTTTACTTTAAGGGATTTTCTTGTACTAACTTCTACAATCAACTCATGTTTCATGCTCGAAGGGATAATGCTATAGGCGTCGGTGTCATTTCTCTTTTGTAGGCCACTTTTCCCCTCCTTGGGTCGTGGGGTGTCAGTTGAGCTACTCGTAGACTCAAGCCTATCAAATGCTGACCTTCGTGTATGTGAGGTTCCTTCTTTTGTAGGGAGAGAAATTATTAATCTATTAAATACTAATTCTCAAGGAGTAGATGTTCCTAGACGATCAAATATAGAAGGTTTTAACATAGGCTTCGTCTTCCCCTCCTCTTCGACTTCAAAGGTGATGTGTTGTGATGTCGCCTTTTTTCCTTTCCCTTTGGCCGAGATTCGAACTAGCTCTTGTGATGAATACCCCAGCCCAGTTCTAGGAATCTCGATCGCATAGCCCTGTTGCTTTAGTTTGCTTTGGGTTGAGTTAAGCCCATGTGACTTCTCTTCTACATAATCTAAATAAAGTTCCCCTAATTGTGGAGGATTTTTGAAATCATAGCCTGATTTTGCCAAAAGTTTATACGCTTTAGGGTCGAAACCCTCTTCTGTTCTTCTGGCTGGAAATGAATCTTTTTCAACAAGGTTACGCGTGGCTTCAGTGAAACCTTTGAATGGGGGTTTTATGGACGCCACTTGGTATAACTTCGGTAATGGCATGGTAAAATCATTTTTAAGGATAGTGATATCTTCCTTTTGAGCAGACATTTTGCACTTATCCTTAGTCTCCATCGTCAACCCTAATAGGGATTGCCTTTCTTTTCGTTTAGACTTAGGCACATATCGTAAGACCATGGGTGCCTCTTTCTCCTCTTCATGAAACTTTTGTCTCACTTCAGAGTTAGGTTGGGGACCTTCTATGAGAGGCTCACCTCCTTCCTTACATTTTGCCTTCTTCTTTTCAATAGACTCTTCTTGTGGTACATCGTAAGTTGTGTCGCAATCCAAGTAAAACTTGGCGTCTGCAAAGTGAGATTTTGCCGCTGTAAATGGTTGCAAATCTGCTGTCACCACCTTTATTTGCTTGCCATCGTAATACTTGAAGCATTGGTGTAATGTGGAAGGTACAACACCATTCCCATGAATCCATGGTCATCATAACAACAAGTTATAGGAAGTCTTTGAATCGATCACATGGAAGAGAGGTCTTGCTTTCAACTCGTCAATAGTCACGTCTAACTAAATCATACCGATGGCCCTTTGTCCTTCTTGGTTGAAACCTTGGATGATGAGTCGACTTTTGGATAACTCTTCCATGGATATGCCTAGGCGTTTCATTGTTCCTTTGGGCATTATGTTGATGGCAGACCCATCGTCTATGAGGATGCGGCTTACTTTTTCCCCTTGTGTGTAACCTGAGACAAAAAGTGGTCGATTGTGTGGTTTAAAGCCCAATAGGAGATCCTCATCAGTGAACGTCATCTTGTCACGGCAGTGAGCACATAAAGCAACTACTTCTTCCGAGGCATGAGTTTCACTTCCCTCTTCCTTGGTTCCTTTGGTTTCTTCAAGGTTCACTTTTTCCTTCTTTTCAATAATGTCTTCTTGATCATCAATGTCATGGCAAGAGACCATGTAAGTGGTTGTCATTAGGCCCTCTGTAAGAAAGCCTTTAGAGAAAAACTCGCGTAGCTTAACCGACAGGGGGCCTTCCTTTTGTAATAACTCATTCGAACAAACCCCCTTTCTCTGTTTCTTCGAACCATTTGTTCCCTTCCCCTTGGGAGCAACTTTTGAATCGCTAGCTTGAAGCTCCCTTTTCTTGTAAGGAGCATGGGGTTTTAGGTTACGCTGTTTTCGAAGTCTCTTGTAGGTCACAAAAGTCTAACCCTTTTTGTTGCCTACCAATTCATCGTCAACTTTATCTTCATCTTGAGGGCTGAAGCATGACACATGCATGGGCTCAAGTGTTCCAAATTGGATGTGCTTGTAATAGGCCCTTGACATTGATGGCAAGGTGGATCACACTTCCGTTGGAGTTGGTGACTTCACAGAAACTGGGGATCTAACTGTGAACGTAGCATGATTTGCCTCGGCAGTCTTATAAAGGTCTAAAAGTATTTTACCCTCCTTTGCAAGCCCTAGGATAAGGTCTTTTAGAACAAAATATTTTTCCAACAGGTGACTTACAACTCGATGGTATACGCAGTATTTTGGGTCATTGGTATGCCCCATTTCCTCCGGACGCTTGCATTCCGAAAGCTTGATCACATTTTTCTCTAATAAGTCCTCGAGCATGCCTTTGACGTCCGCATCTGGAAACGGATATGCCTTTTCTTCCATCTCCTTCAAAGTCAATCGACACTTCTCCCGCTCTTGCATTGGACCAGCCCTTTTCTCGATTCTTTTATTCTCCTTATTGGAGATCTTCACAGGCCCCACAGCAATGGCCATAGATTCCTTAACCATGGATCTGGAAGACTTATCCCCCCTCCTCGTATCTTTCTTCTCCTTACGCTGCTCATCAACAGGTAAGCCCTTTTCTCCATGGCTAGACAGGCATGTCATGGGCTCGAGTAGCAAGTTCTTCAAAGGTGTGAGGTTTGATTCCTTGGAAGATGTAAAGTAACCCCTAGTGCATACCTTGGATGCACATCGCCACTCCTGAAGACTCTGAAAGGCGATCTTTGCAGTCGAGGCTCAATGACCGCTAACGATTGATGTAGTCTACCACTAGTTCATCTTTTCATTGCTTCATGTTGGTCAATTCTAGCATGCTTACGATACGTCGGGTACTGTAAAAACGGTTCAAGAATTCCCTTTCCATTTGCTCCCAACTATCAATGGACTCAGGCTCAAGATCGTATACCAATCAAAGGCGTTTCCTTGAAGAGTACGCACGAATTTCTTCATAAGCAAGTCCCCATCAGTACCAGCGTTATTACAAGTCTTGATGAAATGAGCGATATGTTGCTTCGGATTCCCTTTTCCATCGAACTGTTGAAACTTAGGAGGTTGGTAACCCGCAGGCATCTATAAAATGTCAATCCTCTTGGTGTATGGTTTTGAATACATTAGAGAGCTTTGTGGTGCCTCGCCATATTGAGCTCGAATGGTGTTTGTTATCATGTTCTGTAACTGCTGGACCGATAGAGATGAAATTGAGGTAGTGCTCCCTTGTTGACCACCAGCCTTCTTTGGAGAAGATGTGTGAGCATCTAGGGATGTATGCTGATGCATTTGAGAATGGTCTTTACTAGACTCCCCTTAATTCTGTACCTCAAGCTTGTTCATAAGTGTGGAGATTTGAAGGTCCTTCTCCTCCACGGTCTTGGTAAGCTTAGCTATAGCATGTCCCATTTCAGCAATCTTTTCGTCAATGGTAGCAGTCTCCATCATCATGGCCGCCATGGCTATTGTATAAGAAGAATTCTCTGAGAAGATAGACGAAGTGACTTCTTGGGGGGATCCTTGGGAAGAACCTGACTGTGAAGCCGTACTCGACCTAGCATTTGATGTAGAATAGTGATATTCGCTCCCTATCATTGAGTCCTCTAGAGCAAATGTTGAACCTCCTCTCTTAAGGGAAGTATGCTTGCTTGTCCTCAAAGTGTTCAAGGAGATGACAGTCTTTGGCTGGGTTGGGGCACTTATGAGTTTGGTCACAAGAGCCTTTCCCTCAACTTCTTGTGACGTGAGAGGCCTTAGTGCCTTACCTTTGTTTTGAGTCATGGGACCTGTGGAAGTATTGTTGTTTGTTGAGCCTCCAACGCTTTTGGTAGCATTCTTAGGAACCTGAGACTTCTTCGAGGCCATTGAAGTTGGTGAGTTGGAGAGTTGAAGATTTCTAGAATGGAGAAAGAGATGAGAGGCAGAGACGTCCCACTGGGCGTGCCAGAAATTTGTACACACAATTTTCGTAAAAGAAGAATCACACGATCACGAAATAATGTAACAAATAATCAACTTGTATTTGATTTGTATATATGTGAGTACAATTCTCTGTATGAATCTTTACAATGAAATAGTACAATAAATTCCTCTGATTTGATCTCCAAGAAACATTACGATCTGAAGGGGCTATGAAGCTTAATGTTGAATCGTGCCTTGATGTCTCCAAATTGAATGAATAGCTGAATGTGCTTGATTTGATGCGAGGGCTGTTGGCTTGATCTCGAACTAGATTAAAGGAGAATCCCCACTTTGATTTGAAGAAGTAGGAATAGGCCTTAATGAACTATGGAATCCTTGTGAACTTTAAAGATGACTCTCTATTTTGGTAAAGTGTCAGTAGAGTTTTCTCTCTCAGTGTTCTCCTCCTTCTCATGTGAGAAGCCCCTATTTATAAGCAACTCAATTGTATTTAACTTGGAATTTTCTCTCAGCATTTATTGAGAGTTAATAATGAATTTAATTTGGTCTTCCATTTAATAAGAACTTTCCATATAGGTCTTTTCTTCTAATATTGCCATATGGCTATCTTATTTGATGTTGCCATGTGGCTTGATCTCATTTGTTGATCGTTCACCTCATCAATTGGAGATTAATTTGATCATAGATATTTTATCATGAATAATCGGATAGTTGTGAATATATCATAAAATTTTGATGTCTACAATACTAAAGAGAAATTTTAAAAACTTTGCCCCCTCCCCCCCCCCCCAAGGAGCCAAGCAGCTCTGCCTCTACATTAAAGAGCTAACAAGCCACAGGGTTGCCATTGCTGAACTCAATAATCTTTCTTCATCTAGGGTAACCTTATCAACCCCTCTTTGTTTGGTACTCTTTACTTTAATACCATACTACTTTTGGTTCTATGTTTCATCTTAGTATTCAACTTGGATTAGCCCTTGTCTTTTGCTGATGTCTTTCTTATTGTTTCCATAGACACAGAGTATGCATGCCAAGTGCTTGTAAAAATTACCCAGATAGTCACAAATAAATAAAATAAGAGATTTGTGGACGCTAATTAGTTAATGGCTTTAGGATGGTGCTGAACATGAATATGACAAAGCTATATCTATATGCTAACTTTTTTATTGGGGTATAACACTATATTTTTGCAAATAAATAATAATCATCTAATTGTGGTTTAGGTTGGTTTGTATTAATTTAATAAAGATGTGTATAGTGACTGAGGTTGAACTTTTTGTGAGAATTTGGTCAAATTTCTGAATATTAGATGAAAAGAAACTAAAACAATAAGTGGAAGTTCATTTGTCCAGCGCAGCCATTAGTTTGAATGATCCATTCTTGGGATAAATTGCACTTCAAATCTATATTCTTCTTAATTTTTTTTTTTTTTAAGTTGATAAACTCTCAAAGCCTTAGACACTTAAAAGCATTGTAGTTAAACACATGCTTGATGGCACATAGACATTCAGTCATCCTAAATGTAAATAGGACAAACCACTAATAGTTGTCCCGAGCATAATATATATTATAAGTAGAACATGCCACTAACGAGCCTAATAGCTAAATGATTCAATGCATCTTAGATTAAAGAGTAATATCATCTATATCTATATATTACTAAAAGCTGAAGCCTAGAGTTTAATGCTACTGCTCTCACACTGCGTCACATCAACTGCCACATCATTTTCTTTAAAAAAAATATAATTTTTCCTTCAATTTTAAAATGGTTTTTACAATTTTCAGCCCTATAAATCCCAGCCCTATAAATGCAGCCCACTACTTATTTATTTTCTCCCACTATCACCCTATAATAAATTTGTATAATTAATCCAGCCCACCTCTTATTTATTTAGTTCTACTATCAAGCCCAACCCAAAGCCTTTTCAGTTCAGCTTAAAGGAAAAAGAAAATAAAAATATAAAACGTTCAAGCCGGTTTGGAAAAAAAAAAAAAAAAACCAAGGGGAAGCATTCAGGGTTTTACGTTTAAGCAAGTTTGGAAGAAAAAAAGGGGGGGGGGGGGGGGGGGGGGAAGCGTTAACGTGAGCAAAGAGAGAGTTTGAAGATTGTAACATAGAGGGAAGCTCAAAGGGAAGGGGGGGGGGGGAATAGTTGAAGCCTTCAAGTATTGCGTGAGAAAACAAAGAGTTTGAAAGCTACTCACCTTCCTGTTCTACCATTTCCCAGTAACGACTGCCTATCTGATTTCCTTCCTCCCTTTATTCCTTTCCACACGGTGTATAAATACTGACAGAACCTCCCTGCTTTGGTTGAGGTATCTCCACATCTCAATTCTTTTTTTTGGGTGCAAAACTTTTATGCTTTGTTTATATTAATATGAGACCCTTTTTTTTTCGTTTGTTTGTGTTTGTGTTTATATTAGACAAGCATCCTTGGCATGCCTTTGATGTGTTTGTGAGATTGCCTGAATGTCGTTTCAAAAATAAAATGATCTATTTATGTTGCTCAATAGTGCTAGGATCAAAGCAAATTTTTTTGGGTGTTTCAATTTTTGCGGTAAGCTTTCTGCATAATTTTACTGCATAACAGATCTATATGTACCTAAAGATTTGAAGCATGGTGGTAGTTGAGCTTATCTATATATAATGGAAATCTAGCACTGGGAGATATTATTGTCGCTAATGATGATAATAGGACATTTATAATCTTATATCAGATATTAGCTACTTTGTCTATTCTACTTGATACCTTCTTTTGATTTTCACTTGAGTACCTTGGCCAACCCACAAAGGTAGTGGGGAAGAAGATAAATTTAAAGTCCAAAAAAAAAAAAAAAAAAATCTGTATGACCAAATAAAGGAGAATTTCTCTTGGGTCTAAAGTTCAGCTGATACAAACTGCTTATTAAAATGTTGTGATTTTGTTTTGGGAGACTAATAACTAGCTGATAGTTTCCTTCTATCTTTAATTTCTTTCTTCATGGCATAGGTAGCTTGTGTGTGTGACATAACATTGAGTAGGGGCCCTTCAACACATGAAACATGTACCCGATTCTGGTCATTACAATTTAGAACTCCTTGGTCGGCAATGAAGCATTTGCAACAACATTCAATGTCATAACTTTGTTCCTCTTTTTTCTTGATTTTATTGCGGTCATTGGTTGGTTAAGACTGTCCAGTCACTATCTAATTTTGATGCTTAGTAATCTAAGTTGCTGCACTTGCTTTGTGATTTAAAAATGGGTTTATTTGATTTTGATTGGCCCTTTTCCTATTTGCTCCTGAGAACATGTTAGAAAACCAACATCAAAAGAGAAAGAATTAGAATAGTTGATATCTTTAATTCTTTTTTGTTCATGGTTATAAAACTTACTGCTGTATTTCAACTTTTTTTTAAAGGAAAAAAAAACTTAATACTTTTTTTTTTTTTTTTGCTTTTGCTTTTGTTTGTGTAAGGTTGCTAGGAACACAACCCAGCAGGTGAGAGAATCAATGGTTGTATTTACTTTAACTATGAAACTTATATAATTATCTATGTTATAGTGTTGGTGTTTGTATCCTCTTTTTGTTGTGTTTTATTTGTGTATGATTTAGATTAGTAGTAGATTGAGTTTGAGAAGAAACTATGGGGGTCAAAGATAATAAATTTGGGGTGGATGCCTAGGCTCTTATGCTCAAGGGTGTGAAGGAAGCTTACTTATGTTATCAAGGTCACCTTACTTCATAGCTACTTAACCATAAAATTTCTTAATAAATATTTACACTCTTGCTATCATAGACATGTTTTTGTTTCAATTCTTTTCCCTCCCCTAATATAGCTTTGCCGTTTGATTTGTTAGTTGAAATTGAAAAACACAATTTTCTTATTCTAGATGAAATTGTTTATGGGTTTTTATTTTATATATAGTTTTCAATGCAACTAACATCAATTCAATACACAAACATGAATGTGGAAATGAGAGTTCTTGATGCTCTTTTTTAAAGCTCTCTTGAATTTATTAATTTCCATTGCTTACTGTTTCAATGTTAAGGATTTAGTGACAAACTTATTTTGTATTTGTACTATAGTTTTACTTGTGGGGAAAATTTTATGAGTTTTCTATGTTTGTGTTTTGTAGTTCGTATTGATTTGCTAGATGTGAATGGTGATGTGGGGGGACTTAGATGAAGATAATGAGCTACCTAACTTCTATTTCAAGGTTTTTGTTTTTCCTTTATATTAAGCTGTAAATGCATAATAGTTTCTTTGAAATCTTATATAGATTCTATTTATAGTCATAGGTTCAACATAATATATTCAAAGAAACTCATATTAATTATTTTTTTACTGAGTTATTGAATCAAGCATGCATCCAAACTATGTTTTAAATGGAAATAATTCAACTGATGATTATTTACCTTTTTTTTTTCTAGACTAGAGACGAATGTTGACATTGAATTGTGTACCTGATGGTGCACTCCCACACATAGAGTGGAAGAAAACCATAAACTGGAGTTCTATGGAGTTCTTGAAAACTTGTCTGTTATGATTCGGAGTTTTGTAATGATTGTACGTAACTTATTATAGAACATGGTGGAAAAATTGAATCAAAAGGAAAGAGGAACCATTTTGGATTAGCACATGTTGACAAGTTTGGGGTTTGATGTGGTCATAGAAGTTTCAGTGGAAGTCTTCTCCCAGTTGCTAAGCTGTCACGTATGTAAATTAGGTTACTTATTGAAAAAAAAAAATGTAAATTAGGCTAGAAATTGAAAGTTCTTGTTGAATGCTATAGTTACTAAAAGCTATGTTTAGCTACTAAACTACTTGAGATGTTCCTTAAAATTTTGGGATATAAGTTAATAAGAAATGTCTTTTATTCAACTTTGATGTTGGTTTTTATTCCCTTTAAGATTTTATAGAGAATGAGGAACAAAAATTTGTATTTTAATTTTGTGTGTTTTGTGTATGCATATCCACATTCCCAAACACAATATATACACTATCAACTCATATAGTTGCAAGGCTAGATAGTTTAACAAATACCTATTAGTCTTAAATGGGGTTTTGCATTTTAATAAAATTTAATGAATTCAAAATGGAAATTTGTTAGATAGCAGCGATTGTGTTTTCAACCAATTGAATATCAAGAAACATTTGACATTTTTTTTTTTTAGTTTATATAACATGCCTCACTAAATATATCAATCTTCAAATATTTAGAAACAAATTATAAGTAGCGTGTAACTTTGCAATATGAACTAAACATTAGACTTGCATATCTCTTTTCCAACTATAAAATGTACCAATACTGAGAAACACTATTTGAAAGGAGATTTAATTGGAAAATAATTGTGCTTGCTAACGGAGGAGTAAAGAATCATAAATTTACTTTTGTAACTCTGGAATGAAGTATTTTTAAGGGTTATAATTGTGGATTTATCAAACTTGCAACATTTAAATTTGTTGTTTAAGTACATGAATATTAGGAATTAATCTTATAGCTTTCATCAATCTAGAGGAAGATGAATAAAAAAAAATGATTTTCTTGAACATTTTTATGAATTTTCCCGTGCATCGCACAGGTTAGCAACTAGTTTTCATAAAACTTGTGCATGTACAAATGATTTTATATCTTGAAAATTCTAATCCTACTTCTCTTCTGTCATGGATGTAGATTAAAGCTCAAGAAAACAAGATTTGTGTTCCATATCTGCATGAGGTAGTCTTCTTTAATAAAATCATTTTTACTTAGGAATATATATATAGATACACATCTAGAGTTGTAAGGGATTGATGGTTTTATTTAGTACAGCGTAGTTGTTGCAACGATAATAGAAGGTTGCCTATTTTGTGGCATTCTTTAAGCGTGGCTTGAAATTTTCTTTTACATTTTTTCCCCTTGGTGAAATGTTAGGCATTCCTTTACAATGCACACGTGTTTGGTTTGACAGGAATGCCTTGCACATTTTTTTAAAGAAATTTTCCATTTATTAATGGTTTTACTTACTGCCTTTATTTTTAGTCTATGCATCTTCATTTCTAAAGAAAGAAACATGTTAGATTGGTTGATATTAATAAAATAAAGATTACAATACTCAAGTTTGTAAGTGCATTGATAACATTTTTATATTTGATAACATTTTTATAAATATTAGAATCTTATTTTGCAAGTTAACTACTCATTTAATGTGATAAATTTGGATTGTTTTTGGAAAGGTGCATGGTTGGCTTGAGTATAGTAAGTAATTTTTGCTTAAAACTTTGTACTTGAGATGTTGATAATTGTGTTGAGGTGGATTGTTGTGCTGGAGTAAGTAAGTGGCTTGCATGATGTTATAACTTATAAGGTGATTTACATTGAGAGTGTTTATTATTTTTTGAAAATTGGATATATTTGAGTTATATTTGTTAATTACTTTTTGGACTTCAATACTTGTAAACATTCTATGTTGTGATATTGATAATTGTTTTGTGGTGGATTGTTGAGTTGGAACAAGCGGGTAGCTTGCATAATATTATAAAGTGGTTTCAATTGGTATTAGGAGTGTTTATTAAATTTGGATGGATATTGTTGAGTTATGTTTGTTGATTACTATTTTTTTTTCCAATACTTGTAAGTATTGTATATTTGTGATTATGATAATTTTGTTGGGGTAGATTGTTATTTTGGAGCAAGCAAGTGGCTTGCATAGTATTATAAGGTGATTTACATTCACATTAGGAGTGTTTATTATTTTTTGAAAATTGGATATTGTTGAGTTTTATTTGTTTATTACTTTTTGGACTTCAATACTTGTAAACATTCTATATTTTGATATTGATAATTTTTTTTGTTGTGGATTGTTGAGTTGGAGCAAGCGGGTGGCAAGCATGGTGTTATAAGGTGGTTTCAATTGGTATTGGGAGTGTTTATTAAATTTTAAAATTTGGATGGATATTGTTAAGTTATGTTTGTTGATTACTAATTTTTTTCCAATACTTGTAAGCATTCTATATTTGTGATTATGATAATTATGTTGGTGGATTATTGTATTGGAGCAAATAGGTGGCTTGCATGGTGTTATAAGGTAATTTCAATTGGTATTGGAAGTGTTTATTAAATTTGGAAATTTGGATGGATATTATTGAGTTATGTTGATTACTATTTTTTTTTCTTTTTTCATTTACTTGTAAGCACTCTATATTTGTGATTATGATAATTGTATTGTGGTGGATTGTTATGGTGGAACAAGCGGGTGGCTTGCATGGTGTTATAATGCAATTTACATTCATATTGGGAGTGTTTTTTTTTTTTTTTTGAAAAATTGAATATTATTGAGTTATATTTGTTGATTACTTTTTGAACTTTAATACTTGTAAGCATTCTATAGTGTGATATTGATAATTGTTTTTAAGCATAGCTACTATTATTTTGTTATTCAAAATGATTTCCTTATGAACCTATTAGATACTCTTAAATTGTATTCAGGGTGGTTTCGATTTCGATCATCAATCTCCAACTCCTCATAAATCGTAGGCTTCATTGCATCAAGAAACTAGCTTATCGCGGTAACGGTAGTGTTTTAAGGACTCCATGGGCTATTACATAGTTGTTTGAACAACCACACATATTTTGGAAATATTGTACTTTGTTTATAATATTGTCATAGTTTGGGTGTTTTTTTTTTTTTTTTTTTTGTAGGTAGACAAGTGTTTTGTTAAATTAAAGATGATACTTTGTTATTGTGGAAGTATTGTATTTTTTTATAATATTGTCATAGTTTGGACATTTGTTATTGTGGAATATTGATGATCAATAGGTATATTTGATCTATTATAACCTTATGTTAGTTATTGTTGAATTTTGAGCAGGTTTATATAGCATTTTTAATATAAGAAAAAAAAATTAAGCAGGTTTTAGTGATGTTTTAAAAACGTTGCTAAAAAGTAAGAGGAAATTCCTTTTAGTAACATTTTCAAAATACCACAAATAACCTACCCTATAGCGATGTTTTAAAAACATCACTAAAAAGCAAGAGGACAAATATATTTGCGACATTTTTGAAACATTGCTATAGGATTGCTTACTTGCAGCATTTTAAAAACATTGCTAAATGTGTTTTCCTATATTTTAAAAGAAAATGTTATATTATTTAGTGACGTTTTAAAAAACATCACTAAAGGTTTTTGAACGCCATTAAAGAGTTATATATGGTGACGTTTTTAAAAACGTCGCAATAGAAATATAGCGATGACTCTGTTGCAACGTTTTCAAATGTCACAAAAAAACAAGTCGTTGTAGACCATTTGTGTCTACGGCGACCTTTTTTTGGGTCTTTCTTCTGCTTCTTGAATTCATAAAGCAAAAGAAAGAGATCTTGCTACTATTGTGTGCTTTTGGGTTATGTACCAAGCAAAGTCTATGGCTCTAGCAATTGAAGATCTTATTGGTGTTTTTATGTGAACCTACTGCAAATCAACTATAATAATCAAAAATGCTAATGTGGAGTTAGTCATGTATTAGGATTCATGCAAAGGTATTTGACACGGATTAGAGATCAGTGCAAAGGGAAGAAGTCTTCTACAAGATCATATCCAATTAAGGATTGGAGTAAGGATTTAACTGTAAGTTAGTACTTTAGGATAAACCAGGTAGGCGTAAGATTCCTTGCACTTGTAATCTCTTGCTTTTAATTAGTGATTCTTGAGAGTGGTGATCTGAAAATCACCTAATGGGGTGTTTGCCTTGTGAAGGTTTTCCCCATTAATTAACAAATTACCATGTCAAACTTATTTTCCATTTCACTCCAGATTATTTGTTGATTTTTTTGTGCCTCCACATTATTTGCATATAATTTAATATAATTAATCAACTTGGGTAATTGAATTAATTTACTAGGGTCAATATATAACCCAACAAGGAATGAAGAGATTTAATTTCCCAAGGAATCTTGTGTTATATTCAAGTTACACCAAAGAAGGGTACTACTTAATTAGCAAGAAATAACTTTGATCTACAAGAATTCTTGGTATGTTAGGCCCAGACAAGCAAATTAGAGAAAGAATTCCTAGTAGAACACTTAACTAGATCTGGTCTCAATCAATCCTATAAAGAGAGCTCTCTACAATCTACATCACATAAAGGGTCAAAAATAATTATCTAAAACTTTTTGAGTTTACAAAAAGATAGAGAAAAAGAATTACAGCTTCAGACCTTAACTATCCCTAATTTCAGATATAATAAAATGAGAAAAAGAATACATGCAGTTGGCCCTAAGTAGTATATTAGAGCATGCACATTTGGGTTTCTAAAAAAATTCATATTTTACATACAACATCTCATTTCTTATTTTTACATACAGCATAATAAAATAATATAAAATATTAGAGAGACAGAGAATGAGAGAGTCAAAGAGGAGAGAGGAAAAAGAAGTGCTAGTATAAAATAAATACAAACTTGCTTTCACAATTGCTATAAATACAAGCTATTTACTTTCACAATTGCTAAAAACTTTTAGCAATATACACCCGTGTAAAGCTTAATTTGAGAGTGTGTGTTGCTAAAATGGTCATTTGCGGGTTTTACACCTCCAATACAAAAACATTGGCATCAAGTGTGCCAAATGCTAAATTTTTGGCATTTGGCATATCAAACACCAAAAACCAATCCTCATCAGATGTGTCAAACGCCAAAAAAAAATTGGCATTTGCTATAGTACCACTTTATCAATGGCACTGTATGATCATATGTTCTTCTTCTTCTGCTTCTTCTCTTCTCTCACCCATCACCTTCTGTCTCTCTCTTCTCTTTAAAGTCATTTATGAACTCTCTAATTGTAGATTTAGCTAAAGTCATAGCTTCACCCAAAGGAGATCTGAAGGAGCATGATAAGGAATATAAAGAAGATAAAATTGTCATACACTGAAGGACATCTAAAGAGGAGAAATTATAATCCACAAGGACCACAACTATACCTCAGTCATTATAACTTCTATTGAGCAAGAAATTTTCATAATGATATAGTGATAAAGTGATATAAATAAATCAATATTTTTATTGGTTTGTTTATATTATTTTAATGAATTAGTTATATTATTTTAATGTATTAATCTTAAAATAGAGGATGTTATGTAGAATTATTGTAAAGTAGTGTGTTAAAATAGATAAAGTAAGTTTCAGTGTATTAAAATGACATTTGGAATAGCATAGCTAGTTAACAGTTGCTCTTAGGACAATTATTAATAAACCATTTTAGGAAAATTTTGACATAATTTTCATGAGAAATATAAAAAGCCATTAAAATTATTAGTCTTTTCTTTCATAAAAAATTTATTAAAATAGTTCATAAACCAATGCCCTTATGGCATCCCTTCACATTTTCCTTTAAAAAATAAAAATAAAAAATTAATATTTTAATAAGAAAATATTTTGTAAAATAAATAACCTGATGT
This sequence comes from Castanopsis chinensis, assembly GCA_032878915.1. NCBI lineage: Eukaryota > Viridiplantae > Streptophyta > Magnoliopsida > Fagales > Fagaceae > Castanopsis > Castanopsis chinensis. The sequence goes on from JAVQMG010000105.1 coordinate 4,459,905, forward strand.
GGGATGTTTTGAAAAATAAGTATGTAAAATAAATAAATAAAGGTAGGTTTTTACATTAAAATAGATAAAAAAAAAAAATTGCAATGCAAATGATCCTAAGGATCACAATGACTGAGTCATGAGACTTGCACAAATAAATGAGGAGAAATGTAAACGGATGTCCTGAAGGTGTTAATTTAAGAAATTTTTAAAAAAAAAAATTTATGGGAAAAGGAAAAAAAAATGTTTTTAAGGTTTTTTTATTTTTTATAAAAGTTATGTCAAAATTTTCATAAAATGGTTTATTAAAAATTGTCTCTTCTTTTTTTTTGTTGAATAAATACTTTATTGCTCAAAAAACTCAACCTGAAACAGGGGAGAAACAAAAAGACCAAGCTTGGAACCATCTCTAACAAAGGCTTGAAATACATGAGAAGGCAGATTGTGTTAGGATGTGTGTGCCCTTAAATCCTATTGTATGATACTATGTATGACATTATGTTCTCTTTAATAAAGTTGTTTTATTATTATCTAAAAATAATGGTAACATGAATATTGGGACATTATCATATAGTTCATGAGATGCATAGTATGTGATTTATATGATTTAGTCACAGAAGATATAAATCACAAGTCCTTGTAAACTCAAAATTTTAGTTCGTAATCGGTGATGAAATTAAGCATTTCATCTGTGAAGACTATAACATATCAACTAAGATGATTTATCTTGATCATGGAAATAGAGATTTCTAATTGGTATATTTATATGTTTTAAGCGTTAAAACATATTGAACTAGACCGTTGTGAAATTTATTATTCTCCTAACAACTCTCAAATGAATAATAAACTCACGACTTCTATTTACATAAATTCTTAATCCTGAAAGAATAATGGACTTGATCATAAAATGTAGGTTACTTTAATATATCAGGAGCAAGGTCTAAAGCCACAACCAAAATCTCAGTATATTGGGCAGCCACATTTAGTGTTGATGGAACATATATTCTTAAAATGAAATTTATAGTCTCTTAACAGAGATATAAAATATTCTCTTGAGATAAGTTTAATGGGTTTATTTATTCAAAGTGTTAGGCCTAACCACTTTAGTAAGGAGTTACAATATGATGAATAGCTTAAAGAATTAAACAAGGTACTCAAGGAATTAAGATGTAGTAATCTTCAAAGTGGCAGTCTATATTTATGATTTTGTATTTCTACGAATATTTTATGAAGGGGATGCATGTACAATAAAGTTTTGGGATATAATTTATAAATAAGGCCTACAGTGCAACTATATTTATATAGTGGTATTAAATATAGTTAATGATAACTTTGAACTTGTCAAGAGTTGACAGAAAAGCCCAAGGCCCATTAGAGCTAATGTCTTATTAGTCTCTTTTGGTCCCACTCTAAACCACACACTTAAGCACAATTGGAAAGACCCAAAAGACTAGTCCAATTAGATAATCAATTAGATATAAAGAGAGAAACATACATAATTTTTTAAGATTTGAACAACACTCTTGTGAAAGTGTGTGTGTGTGTGAGTGTATGCCACTCTCTCTAATTCTTCCTTGGAAACTGATTAAGAGACCACACTTCTAGGACGTTAGTAAAATTGGAGTGAAAATTAAAAGTATTCTCAAGTACTTCTGTTATTTGTTTTGAAATTCACCACGTTAAGGTACACTCTCTGTATCTTTCCTACAAATTGGAGTTGGGAACTGGCCCAGACCAATTTACAAGAGCAACCATTGGGCGAACAAATGTGTAGATACATTACCAAAGTAATTAACAAAGTAATTAACCGGCCCAAATGAGTTTACAAGAGCTGCCCAATGAGCAAACAAATGTGCAGATAAATTACCCCTTCTATGAATAAAAGAAAATTCAACATTTGAAAAGCAATTATCAAAGTACAAAAAGTTAATATAACTCATAAAAAAACAAAAACAAGGACAATGTCAATGAGTCATGACTAGAGAAGCGAGCCTTGATGCCAAGTTGTGAATAATGACTATAAGTTATACAACTTCTACTTACTACCCACCAAGTTGCCACCAATAGGATCCGGTTTGTGAATCTCGAGCTACCAAGTTGCCAATAGCTAGGGGCGCGTGAGTGGGGCATGATGTAGTGTTCTATAAACCGCATGAATTTATCAATTATATATGTAGTGTTTTATAAACAATGGTCAACTTTCTTTCCCTAGATATTGGCATTTTTATGTTTAGTTTATTTACCAATGGATAATTGAACATGGGAATTTGTATATTGTAAGAAATGCATTTATAGTCAGAGTAGATGATCTGGTGTGCTGGCTTTGCATAACTGTATGAGAAGCTTTTTATCTTCCTCTATTCTTCCTTTCTCTCTAGCCCTTCTATAATATCTCTCATTGCACCTCTATTTTGTTAATGAATCCCATATAGAGAAAAAATTGAAGTCAGTCATGGTAGGATCATCACCTCTTCTAGTTTTGGCTTTTTGTGTTGCTTGCATTTTTGGCCAACTTTTTGAGTTAGCTCAAGCTCAAAATCAAACCCAGGCTGCTACAGATCCTGCTGAAGTCATGCCTCTCTCTCTCTCTCTCTCACGAGCACGCACAGTTTGATACGTATGTTATAGTTCTTGGCTGAGTGCTTTGTTGTCTTCCGCATAGTTTACATATGAACAGCAATACAAAACTGCATTTTTATTTGGGTTATAACTTATAATTAAAAAATGTATTCCGAAAACTGTGTTTGGTTTATGTAATTGTTGAAGTAAAATTGTATAAATTGCAAGCTATTTTAGAATCTGATCGTGCTATAGCTTGCAAATCTAGATAAGAGCTGAAATTATAAGCCACATACTCATATGTTATACAAACAAACGAATCATGCACAGTTTGTAAATTCAGTCTTCAGTAATTGATAATGACAGCATGATGTAGTTCAGAAAAAAATTGCAAGGTCAATGAACCTTTGCCAAGAGCCCTTTACTGGTGATCATTGAAAGATTATTTAATGCTCCGGATTGAAATATTTCAATCTTTTGTCCTTAGCACTAAGTCATACATTCAACTTACAGATAAATTAAACTATTTTTTAACTTATATTTTGTTAGGAATACACGTGTAAGTGGGAGTGATTAACAAAAATGATAAGAGAGAGTGATTAATATAATTTAGTAGGGCCCAAACCCATAAGCTTGTCTTTTGGGTTGGGTGGTGTCCCTATATATTATATTAACTACTCAATTAGAGGCTCTCCAAGGTGTTATCTCCCCAACACATTGTATTTTATTTATATTAAACTACTACAATTGATTAGGTTTCTAAATTCAAGCATCCACAATTGAATTTCATAGCTTATGAATGCATAAAATTGATCACCTTTTCTGAGTTTCGTTAAACATCAATGAGTTCTTTTATGTTGGATTTCAGATTATAACTTTGCAATTAAGTGTGGTGGTCCTCAGATTACATCTTCTAAAGGGACTGTGCATGAGAGGGATAATGAGACACTTGGTCCAGCTACATATTATGTGATTAACACAGACAGAGGGGCAATTAGCAAAGTTGGATATTTTGGCAGCACTAATAATGCTCAGTATACAAGGCTTTCATTATCTCAATTCGCAGATACTTTACTTTAGATTCAGAGCTGTTCCAAACAGCTCAACTCTCTACTTCATCATTAAGATACTATAGCTTAGGGCTCAAGAATGGAAACTACACTATGAACCTCCAGTTTGCAGAAACAGCTTTTGAAAATAGAACCACTTGGAAAAGTCTTGGGAGGCGTGTCTTTGATATTTATATCCAGGTCTGCATCATATTAATGAATTGTGTTGGAATTACAGCGTTTTCATTTTGAATGAGGTTTGCATTGCCTAAATTGTTTTTTCACCCTAGTATAAAATCACACACCATGACCATGGCTAGGGATTATGATGACAATCCCTGCAATGCGGAAACTAATATCAAATCAATATATTGACTGTCTTATTTCATCAATGCAGAAACTTCCTTAAATATGAGGCAAATTTACAATTGAGACTATCTAATTAATTCCAAAATTTGTCACTGGAGGTTCTCTTATTTGGCCCCTCCACAGATTTTCTTTTACCATCTAATTAATTCTTATTTTCTCAGATTTTTAGTTGGGTATGGCACAACCGTTACCTCTATAATTACTTCACTATTTTTGCAATCAATTTCCAAAACTCAAAATAATTTTGATGTCCAAAATATGCCTATTATCATGATAAGAATTTTGAACAAAACCTTTCATGTGGCCCCTATCCAGTTTTCCTATAAATTACCTCCTTCCTCTTTATTCTCATTTGTGTATTTTCTTAATTTTTGAATTTTTTACCCCAGGGAAAACTTTTTGAAAAGGATTTTGACATACAAAAGGAAGCCGGTGGTGTCTCTTTCGTAGCTGTTTCGAAGGTATATAAGGTTCAGGCATCAGAAAACTACCTTGAAATCCATCTCTATTGGGCTGGAAAAGGGACTTGCTGTGTACCTGCTCAAGGTACTTATGGACCTTCAATTTCAGCCATCAGTGCTACCCCAGGTAATAAAGTGCAAAAACTATAGATCATCAGTAGAAGCAACTCAGAGGATTATGTACTGGTTCTCAACTATCTTACGTTTGTATAGATTTCACACCCACTGTTAGTAACAACCCTCCAAGCAACAGCAAGAATAAGACTGGCCCAACAGGCTCAACAGTTTAAAAGTAAATTGTACTATCTTCCAACTACCAAGCTAAATTGACTGCAACAAGAGGCGGGTGAAAAGGCTACTAAGCAGCTCCATTAGTATCAACTATCAACTATAACATCAAACAGAGTTGATTTGTAATTTTGCATCTACTTAAGTATGACATGTAACAGGAAATAACAAAAAAGAATCAACCCAGCATTTGATCTGAGTTGCAAGCTGTAGTTAGCAGAAAATGTCATAGATCATAAACATCAAAGTGGACCCAAAAAAAAAAAAAACTATTCATAGCCAAAGAGAAGAAATTAGAAAGTTTTTGCAAATCAAGACCCAATAGAACTATTAAACTACAAACTTGTCACTACCTTATATATGGGGGAATTTTGCAAGCTAACAAATGAAAAAGAAAGAATATAATAAGTTAACGTAGGAAACAAAGAAATAAGGAAACTAACATCTCGAGTTTTAGAAACTCGAGATGCAGCCAAATCCTAAGCCCTTCAGGTCCGTTTTCAAGGTGCTGATGTGGAAAAACTCCACGTAGATCTCGAGTTTCAAAAACTCGAGTTCTTTGCAAAGCAGAAATCGAGTTTAAGAAACTCGATTTCTGCGTGACACTTTTTTGACAGATGGATCTCGAGTCTTAGAGACTCGAGTTTTACTGGACACTTTTTCACTCTATATCAGATCACTCACGCACAGAAATAGCTTGTATCAGTCCACACCCACTTATATCAGTCCACACCATCTCCGTTTGCTCTCACTGCCTCACTCACACTCAACCTCACTTAGAACTCTCTCACCCACACTCAACCTCACCTCCTCACTGAACACATTGTCTCCTCCCTCTCAAGAAATTCATATATCAGGTATGGGGTTCATTTTAGTTGCCTATTTATTGTTGGGTATTATTTGTAGATAATTAACATAACTTACTTTTAAGAAACCTTGCTTTGTTGGACCCATTTTTGGATTGTTAAATTTCTTGTTGTTTGTTGTTGGGTGAGACAACCTATTTTAGTAAAGGAACATTTCAAAATAAATATGTTGCTTTTGAAGTAGAGTTAATGTACTTTATGAATGGTATGTTTTGTAGATCATCAAATTACAAACATTGGTTAGTAAACTGCCTCCATTATTAACCTAATGGAGTAGGTAAGGTTAAATGTTTATTTGATTTTGGTTAATTAGGCTGTTTTTAACATATTGTGGTTTGATGATATAGTTTGTTTTTTGAAGTTATAATTCCTGTACCTTTCCTAAAAAACGTTTGCATAGTTAACTGAGCAGTATATAGTTATGTTAGTTCTTGCTTTGATATGAGCTTAGCCAATTGGTCTAGTCACTTTTAGTGCAAACGACTACGTAGGATTCAGCTTTGTAATCTTGTTCTAGACAAATGGAAGTAGGAAGATCACTAATTTAATGTTATTATTGAGGGTGTTGATATGGGCAATGCTCTTGGTAAATCTGTCAAGTATTCTTTGGGTGTTTGTGTTTCTCTTGGGCTCAATGCATGCATGTTTCGATAGTGTGTGTATTACAAATAATGTGAAGATCCCTACTTTTTACTTGTGTAAGCTGCACTCTACTTCTCTTGGATTATGATTTAGGATCTTATATAAATAACAGATTTAGAGAGAACAAAGCCAGCAAAGCATGCCTCAGCAATGTATACAACTGCTTTGGCAAGTGAACTAGAAAGTAACTATAGCAAAATAAATTCCTCTCAATTCCTTTCACTCTAGAAATATTCCAAGAAGGAAAAAGATGGCTAAGCATCCAACACCATACCTATTTTGCAACACCAAAGGTGATTGTTGATAACAATGCATAAGGGGTGTATTAGATTCATTTTAATGTTTTATAGTGGTGTTTGAGTTTACTTACTTTTGCAGGAGTTATTTTATTTCTGGCCTTATGTATTAGTTGATGCACCCAGAATAATGTCGGAACTAATTTTGTTTGATGTATGTGAGGTTGATGACTTGCTTTGTTTTTTAACTAACATAGTAACTTGACTTAAACAGGTGCACAATGACTGGAATTGATATAGTCCTATACCATGGTGGTCCGCTTGAGAACGCCGATTCGGAGCAGGGATTGCCATTTGCAGGGCCGGGTATAAACATGGAGTTCACCCAAATTGATCGTAGGTTGAAGACCCTTGATGAATTGAAGAAGATAGTTCTGGAAGAACTGGGTGTGAATCCTGCTATGCACAACATACGAATTACTTATCGTATGCCAAGTGAAATCTTTAGGGAGAAGATTAATTACAAGTATATGGCGATAAAAGCCGATAAACATGTAAGGATGATGTTTGACAAGTTTGAGGGAACAGCCGAAGTGAGTACAATTGAATTGTACATACAGTTGGAGCTGCGTGCAGAAGTTGGTATAGAGGAATTCCAACAAACAACCACAAGTCATCAGGTTATAGTTCCGGATACTCAATATGAGTATTCTACACAGTACGAGGATAATGTTCATGATGATGAAAATGAAGATGAAGATGAAGATGATGATGATGATGAAGATGATGATGATGAAGACTATGTTGATGAGAATACTGCCATTAACGGTGAAGATTTTGTCGATAGAGATGAGTTTGAAGAGATGATTGAACAAAGGGACTTTCGGGGCCTTCAGAGGGACATTGATCACGATGACACATTGGATGGTATTGAACCTGATGCAGACAATGTTATTAGTGTGGAAAACATTATGAACACAAATCCTGCCTACGGACCTCTTGCCTTGTCATTTACTGCAAATACTTGGGACAATATGGTTGATCCTTCACATATTGAGATACCATTTGTGTCTAGTTGGAGACAGGGGATGAATTTGTGCAAAGGGTTGACTTTTGCCAATAAAGTGGAGGTGCAGCGCGCATTAACAACTTGTGCCCTCAACGAAAACAGACATTTTATGATCAGTAGGTCGACGAAGAAAAAACTTTCTGCGAAATGTGTGGATGAGTCATGCAAGTGGTATGTTTGTGCAGTCATGAAGCCCAATCTCCATGGACTATGGATAGTGACCGTGTATGCCGGTCCTTACACATGTATACCGATTGGGGTGCGAAATGATGGTAGAATGATGACTTCTAATTTTATTGCATCCGACATCTTTAAGAAGATAAGTGAGGATCACACTACCCAAATTAAACATCTCATATCTATGATAGAGGCGAAATATGAGGGTCATAAGCCTTCTTACTACAAGGTATGGGATGCAAAACAAAAGGCGATTGCGAAGATGTTTGGGAATTGGGAAGAGTCTTACCAGATGTTGCAAAAGTTGCTAATGGCATATGTTGATCAGGATCCGACTACTCAGGTGTTCTTTCATACCACAGACCCCGATGAAGATGACACCGTAATGTTGCATTATGTGTTTTGGTCTTTCGGTCCGTGCATTGATGGATTCAAATATTGCAAGCCGGTGATCAGTATTGATGGGACACATCTGTATGGTAAATATCAGGGAAAGTTGTTGGTCGCAATGGCAACCGACGCTAACAACAAGGTATTCCCTCTTGCCTTTGCTGTTGTGGATTGTGGGTCAGAGTCCAGCTGGGGGTGGTTTTTACGATGCCTCAGAGATACGATTAGCCACATGATACCTAAGGAAGGCATTTGCATAATTTCTGATCGACATCTCGGTATAAAAAATGCCATTGCAAAGTGGCCTAAAGGGGATGATGGAGAAACACGGGTATTTCATAGATATTGCCTTCGACACGTTGCCAGCAACTTCAATACACATTTTCAGAACTCGACTCTAAAGTCAACGGCGTTGAAAGCGGGATATGCTACTCAAAAAGAAAAATTTGATACCATAATGGAGTCCATTAAGCAGGTGGAAATTGAGGCCATTAGGAATAAGAAGAAGGTGATGGGGAAGGATGGCAAGGAAAAGAATCAAGATTATTGTCCATACACATACCTAATGAAAGAGTCTGTGGATATGTGGACCCAGTCACATGATGGTGGAAGACGTTTTGGGGCAATGACAACCAATATATCAGAGTGCTTCAATGGTGTACTGAAAGGTGCACGGGGTCTTCCTATTTCCGCAATGGTTGAGTTTACTTGGGAGAAACTTGTTCAATATTTTCACGACCGGCACAAGGTGTATAGTCATGAAATAGCGGAGTGTAAGAAATGGAGTACATATGCATTCTCCACGTGGTCGGAAAATAGGCGTAAATCTGAGAAGCACTATCTCAGGGAATTTAGCAATGAACGTTTGGTATATCAAATAGTTACTTCATTCAACATGTGTAGCAGAGGAGGGGGAAACCACAGTTATGAAGTTCGGTTATTGGAAAGAACATGCAGTTGTGGGAAATGGCAAAACATAGCCATCCCGTGTTCACATGCAATTAGAGTCTTTGACTATCTAAAAATTGATTCGACCACATATATTCACCCATGTTATAGTTTGGAGTATGCCCTTGCAACTTACTCACATGCATTTGTGGTTCCTAAGTCACGGTCATTGTGGAGGGAGCCCACAGGGCCAAAGTGGTTGCCTAATCCAGAATTGTTGCGGGCCAAAGGTCGACCAGTGAAGTCAAGAATAAGGAATGAGATGGATGGAGTGAGGAATAAGGATCGAGAACCGGGATGGCGGAGGGAGGACGCAGATTTGATAGAGAGTCAACCCAAGCAGACATGTGGACTGTGTCATGCTTCCGGGCATAACCGCAGAAAATGTCCGCAGTCTGGTGGCGCTTCCACAAGCGGTCATGTTCCAAACTAGGTAGGTGACAGATGGCAAAAAGTTCTGAATAAGGTTGTTCATTCTATGTTTACCTAATGTTTACTAGCTTCTCTCCTAACCTCTTGTTTACGTTTTTCAGGTATGCTTCCATGGACGATGTTTTTCTAGTGCGAACCGCCAATCTTACGACTTGTGACTGCGTTGTATTGGCACAATTAATGTTTTAGTTTTTGTTGAATGTACTTGTAATTCTCTATCCAATGTACTTGTATAAACTGACTGTGATTTGAGTAGTATGGTTAGAGTTGCAAATTAAGGGTGGTTGGACATGTTTAGAATGTTGATATATTGAGAAGGACTTTTGTTGTGATTTGAGTGCATTTACATTGTAAAATTATGGTTATGCAAAGAGCATAACAATTTCTATACTTTGGTGCCCATTGAGATGGCATTTTGATGTAATTTAAATCCATTTACATTCTCAACTTCTCTACCTTTGAATGAGTACATTAAGGATTGCATTTGAAGCTTCTCTATGTCTGTTTCTAAGTCAATTTGTGCGCCCATCTCAGTTTTTGGTTTGCTGCATGTGCAAGGGGGGAAAAAAAAAATTCCCAGTGGAACTCGAGTTTCAGAGGCTCGAGTTCCTTAGTCCCATGAGGAAAAAAACAGGGCATTCTTCCCCTGCCTCTCTGCCTGAAACAGAGCATGTGGGGGAAAAAAATTCCCAGTGGAACTCAAGTTTCTGAAACTCGAGTTCCAGTAGGCAAAAACCTCAAAAATAGGGCAATCTTCCCCTGCCTCTCTGCCTGAAACAGGGGAAGTGCTGGAAATTTATGCCTATTGGAACTCGAGTTTTAAATACTCGAGTTCTATGTAAAACTCGAGTCTTTAAAACTCGAGTTTTACTGGAACTCGAGTGTCAAAGACTCGAGTTTGACCCAGCACATCTTACTCTGCTTCGGTCCATTTGGTCCAATTCAGTCCACTTTGGTCCTTTTAGTCCATTCTGTTTAATTTAGTCCAATTCGGTCTTTTAAATATATTTTGGTCTCATTTGGTGAATTTGGTCCATTCAGTGTAATTTGGTCCTATTCAGTCTATACACACAAGTTTGGTCCCCTTTGGTCAACTTTCGTCCATTCAGACCACTTTGGTCCATTTTGGTAAATTTCGAGCCATTTGGGTTGAGAGCCCTTATTCTAGAAACTGAAGTTTGGTCCCATTTGGTCAACTTTGGTCCGTTCAGACCATTTTGGTCCATTTTGGTAAATTTCGAGCCATTTCGGTTGAGAGCGCTTATTCTAAATCTAAATTTATTAAAAATATACTTGAGTTTGAAAAGCTTGAGTTCCTTTCACAATTTTTTTTTAAAATGTCACTTTTTTTTTTGTTTAGACATATTAGCCTGTTTTTCTTGAAATTGAGCTAAAAATTAGGGGTTCCACTATTTACTCACAAACAATTACTATCTAATTATTGCATGTGGCTCTGCCACTGTGTTTCAAAAATAAGAATAAAAATCTACACAAATATGGGCTGCATAGAAAACGAAGGTAGCTTCATGAATTGGTACAAACATTTTGAAGAGAATCTCATTGTGACATTGGGAACTACTACATGTCAGATGAAGCAGTAGTTCCCAATGTCACAGTGAGATTCTCTTCATAATGTTTGTACAATTCATGAAGCAGTAGTTCCCAATGTCCCAAGCAGATAATCTCATTGTCAGATGTGGCTCATGTCAGATGAAACACAGGCATGCTACTCGAGTCTTCACGTGAAGTTTGTCACAAGCTGAATAGTCATGGCAGTACACTGCAACTACTGCCCACAACAAGAGAATCTCACTGTGACATTGGGAACTACTGCTCAACAAATTCATATCATGGTTTTCCAGCCTGTATTGACATGACAAGCCCGAATACATTTAATTTTGTATGCTTCAATACACAGTGGACCATGGTTATAAATGCACCACAATAATGATCTTATTCCTACAGCACTAACTTCCCCATGTTCAGTACGCTATGAGTCGCAACGCCTCAACATCATCTCGCAGACATAAAAACAAGTTTCAATCTACTTCAACAAATGAATTATCACAAGTTCCAGCAGATCAACAACTACAAACATACACAGACCACTATGGAGGGAAATGGGTTGGAAAGAAGAGAGATTTCGTTAATATGCCAATATACACGTACGAAAGTCTTGGAAGCGTCGGACACATCATGCTCGGCAAACCTACAAAACTAAGTTCAGATACCACCGCAGTGGAGTTCACCGTAGTAGAACCACCATGGTCAACCCTATACGAGAAGAGGTGTGAGTTGGAGGTGTATTGTCGATGGCACGGGTTACGAGTTCCTAAAGCACGCTCAGCCGAGTTACCTAGAGATGAACCCGCCAACATACTTGCTCGCCTTGAACGAGAGAACAATCAAATGCAAAGGCGACTAGACCGTTTTCATGCAATCCAAAAAGCTAGGAAGCATCTACAAGGGAAGGCGCAAGAGCGAGCCATGAAGTCTATTAATGAAATTACTACGTTAGATGATGAACATGATATTTCAGACTTCTCAGATTCAAGCAATGATGATTTCCAAAAATTTCTACCTACCAACATTCGACGTTGTTGTTAAAGTCCACACGTTGTGTGCAATTTTGACATGTTGTTAATGTCTGACAAATCATGTCACCGTACATTCACTTGTTGCAAATCCAAAGATGAATTGCACACAACTTGTGCCTAAGTTTATATGAAATCAGTTGCTCTTTTTTTCGTTGTTGTTCTTTCTTGCCTTGACACCCCTATCGTGTTCATTTAGATTGCAAACATGGCTTCGTTTGTGTACATGAGTTTGACATCAGTTTTAACTTTTAGTTTTTTACTTTTAGATACAACTTTTGAAAACTTCACATTAAATGTGAAAATTGCTTGCTTTGCTTTTTTGTCATATTTTTTACTTCGTAGCTAGTTGCATTGAGTTTAAATGTAACCCAGCACTTCATTCAGGGAGGTGAACAAGTAGTTTATGAAGCGCCTTTATTCCTTAGATTATGTGACTAATGTCATACAACTTGTTCATTTGGCATTAATGGGAAGAAAACACTATCAACAATATATGCAAACAAAAATAACTCATTTCTTATTGCACCATATAGTCAAATAGAATCCTATTGTTATTTACTATAAACTACAATTCAGGATTCACAAGTGCACGAAAGTGATTTTCTAGTTCTACAAAACCTAGTCGATGGAGTAATATCAAAAGGTATAAAAATAAGGAAAAGCAAAATGGCCCATCTGAATGTCATTATTTTACAATATGTCCGGGTCACACCACTCAGACCTTAACTTTTTTACAAGTAATGGTGTTTTATTAATAGAATAGATTTCTTCGTGTTCATGATGAAGAGCATACCATAACCTTAACGAATTACAAAGAATTATCCTGTGAAATCTAATTCGCAAAGATTTCAAATCCTCCACCATTTTGTACACCAAAAATCCAGTATAAATTATTTGCCAACCATCTATTTGGAGCCGCACATCCATCAAGAAAATAAACAATCTAATCCTGTCTGGTAAAGGAAAATACCACCATAAAATTTATATACATCCAGCATCAAAGACAGACCCACTATAATACAAGTGTGTTCCAGTTTTAATTTTAATTATTGTGTTCCCAATTTGAAGTCCATATTTCCACCAAAGACAAGAAAACCAAGAGTCGAGGATAAAAATATGCTGTGAGAGCAAGACTGGCCACAAGAGTACATACGGCAAGAGAAAACACAGGAAGCCAGTAACTATCAGAATCCATACTAAACCTTATTACTAACCAGTATCTAAATATAAAATTAATAATAAGAGTTAATCAATTTTTCTCCCATCAGTGTTGGTGAGCTCTCTGAATTTTTGAATATTGCATATAAAAGATGCCTATATGTTTGTTAGATTGAATAAAGCGAAGCAATAGGAACAACCCAAAAAGAAATACAAAAGGCTTCGGCGCCATGATAAGAAAGATTGTCTTTCATTTGCATCAAGTTGTTCTACAGACATCTCAGTAGTCCATGGTGGCCTACAAACAGCACAAAGACAACCTTTTAAACTAATTGCACAAAGATAACTCTTTGATTAAACTTCATGTTGGTAAGGGAAGAAGAAACACATGCCTGCGTGGAACTCTAAGATTGCTGGCATGTTGTGCCTCCTCTTTCATCTGTTGCTCTCTCCTTTCCTCAGGGGTCATGCCACTGTTACTGTTAGTAGAGCTTGCATCCCTATTCCCACAAAATAGGCATCAAACAAAAATCAATTGATCTTAATGCACATTCATACGTAATACCAATGAGTTTATAAATTTAGTAAGCTGAACAAAAAAACATAAATCATTAGAAGAGAAATGCCTCAAAATGAAAAAGTTGTGAACTTAAATACCAAAAAGTGATTTTACTCCAAATCAAGTTAATTATTTAAAGCAATTTTTTATCTTTTCGAGGATACAAATTATTCTCCACAAGAGGACATCAGAGCATCATAATAGTTCCACAATGCATGCTCCACACCTGGGCCCCTCCAAATTACCACCCAAACTAAAAATAAAAAAGACATTGAAGATTAGGGTCATCATTCATATGGTTGTGTACTTTGGAAGGCAATTACACTTGGATGGGATTCTTCTCTAGATTTGGGGGGCTTGGTTTAGGTGATGGCAGAAGAATTAGGTTCTGGGAGGATTTGTGGTGCTCGGATAGGAGTGTAGCATCCTTATATCCTATGTTGTTTTAGTTAGTAGTTAGCAAAGAGGCCATGATGTTGGATTACATTGAGATGAGAAATGGAGGAATCCAGTGGATCCCCATGTTTGTGAGATGTACTAATGATTGGAGTTAAAAATTTTGCTCATTTTTTTTCCAAAGTCTCTATTCATTCCAGCTCCAAATAGGAGAGGACAAAATGCTATGCTTATGTAATTCTAAAAAAAAATAAGGGTATACAACCTGAATACTCCTTAGATTCTTCTTTTGTACATTTGTTTCTTTGTTACCTTTATAAAAAAGGGAGGAGGGGTGGAGAAAGAGAGAAGTTTCAGTTAAGAGGTTTACAGCATATAAAAATAGATTCCATGATATATATCCATCAGCTGCCAACCCAATACTTGTCTTTTTTCAGGCCTTAAATGAGCTATATTTTATGATGTTACTCAAAAGGCCTATTAGTTTCATTATTGGAGACAAAAACCTCAAATTCAGATATAAGCATAAAACTAACCATGAGGCATGCACCCTCATGAGGCAAAGATCTAAGTAGGTTCTTTAGACAGTATTTCTCAGATTCTCTGTTGTAACACCATGACATAACATCTAAATGACAGCCCAAATTCATCTTATAAATAACATACCGTCAAGGTAAGTTGTCCAGCAAGAATAAAAGCAGCAATAAAACTATTTATCTGGGCAAACAATCTTCTTCTCTCAACAGAGCTAGTAATGGCTGCAGCGATTATGCTCACTTTCTGCAGAAGCAGAAAATGAATACAAATTCAAATTAATAATTACAAGTGCAACGGTGGTTGACAAATTAAGCACAGCAAACTCAACCCAACTTAATTCAACCAAGGTGTAGATCCCAACTGAAAATCAAGCACTAAAAACACAACTTTGGATATGGACAGGAGTTTCTGTACAGAAACACATCCATATCTGGTGTGGGTTGCTTGTGCATGAAAGAAGACATGTCTTCTTTTTAACAGATTAATATAATATGTGCTAGCTATTATAACGTCTGGTAATCAATACCAATAATAGAGAAAACATAAAAAAAAAAAAAAAAAAAAACATGTAAATGGAATGAGAAAAGATTTAGTATGATCCCAAAAAGAGGACAGCAAACAAAGTTGGCAAGAAAAATATGAAATGAGTAAGCCATTTCATATGCTTCCTTTCCCTTTCCTCATTCTTCCTAAGAATCAAAGGAAGGTAAAGATGGCAAAGGAAATTTTTTTTTTTTTTTTTTTTTTTGTATTTCTGCTTTATAAGCACACAAAGAAAAATTCATGTGAGTCCAACTCACACAACATATATTGAGAGGTTTATCCTAGAATCAAAGTACATTTTTTGCGACTGAGAAATATCTTACTTGGAAATAGAAGAATGAAGAGACAACTGCACTAAGCCATAGGCTCAAAGACACGTACAACAAATAAGTTGAAGACAATATGAGCCGGAGTCCATCTAAGATTGTCCAAAGCTGAGGCTTGGCCATGGAACTTAGAAACTTAGGAGAAGAATTTTTGAGAGGTTGTGCTGTCTTCGGATCACCATGAACCTCGTTTTGCTGATCAGGATCAGCTTCCCTAGATATATAAAGAAACCAAGTCAAGAAATATGAGGTCTAGCCCTTACATCCCTGATCCAACCCATGGTGCTTTCCAATAAACTATAACAGATCAGTTTGAACCTTCTTTGAGAAAGCTTCTTAAACAGTTACCCAGAAACTGAGCTGATTTTTTTTTTTCTTTTTTGGGCATGGGTTGGGTATCAAAATCAGATTACATAAACCACATGTCAGCATATAGATTCAAGGCCGTTGAAATACATTGAGACTAGGACTGATATGACCCCCCCCCCCCACACAGAAAAAGAAGCAAATAAATGAAAGAAGAAAAGAACAAGAGAAATTATGAACATAACCTAGAGAATTTTACCATCTTTTAGTCACTTATGCGATCAAAAAATTAGATATATAGCTGACCTGATGGGAGTTAATTCCTCAGGAAGATGGGAATTATGGGATACATCCTTGTTTATCCCTTTTGATGACTGTGCAGCAAATTCCATTAGCAAAGCAGCAAAAAGGAGTAGAACTGCAAGGAATCAATCCTTGGATTAAAACCCACCAAAAACAAGAAGGAAAGAGAGTTAAGAAAATTTACAATTTCCAAGGAGCTGAACAAGCAATCTTACATGGCCCCAAATTTACAATCGTGAGCTCTTAAAACCAAGATACTATGTCAATGTCCATTTGGTGGCAGTGTAAGTGCTATGACACATCTCGTACATGCATGAAACATAATTTTGTGTCAACCATGAACTCTTAAAACGGAAATACTATGCTGATGTCCTTCATTTAGTGGCAATATAAAAGAGCATGTGCTATAAAAATCTAAACCAAGTCATGTTATATTTTTTAATAAGTAAAAGCATATCATGTAGACCATGAGCAATATTGTATTGATCAAAAACCTACTTACCCAAGTGAGCTCTTCCAACGCAGCAACCATTCTTGTTGTGAAGAAAGCAAGCTACACAAGAAAAAAATACTCCATTAGACTTGCTACAATACAAAATTGAGTCTCCTATCACCAAGCAAGGGCTTCACATTAGATGCAAATAAAAGTTTCAGAGATTCCATACATGGTAGTAGGTAAGATCTGGGGTCTCTACTTTAACAGGGATCTCAATCAAGTTTGCATCCCAACACCTAGTGAAATGGAGAACAAAATGATCAGATATTCTGAAAATGAATTTTATAACCTGGTAAAACATTTGTCTAGCTAGTAAAGGAACAAGCCACAATTTCCCACCATCAATTTCAAAAAGATAGCATGAATTCTTTTTTTTGGATAAATAAGAATATTTTCTGACAAGTAACAGTATTTATATATTTTTGATAAGTAACAATGTTTATTAAATAAAAACTCATAGCCAAATACACGGAGTATAGTATTTGTACATTAAAATAATCTTAAAGTACAATGATCGAGAAAATTTAAGAGCGGAAAAGGAAGATTCGCCTATAGCTAGCATCGACTCATACGAAGATTTGAAAAATAGTTTCAGATCCAGAATAGTCCTCTCATATCCCCCCCCTCAAAGCAGCGAGCATTCCTTTACGTCCAAAGACACCTCTATATGCTGAATTAGTAACCAAACTTGCGAACAAGTTAACAGCTCTAGAAAGGATAACTATTAATTTATTTTAATAAAGTAGACAAGATAGTTGACTCACACACACACACAAGCACAAAAAGTGGACAGGATAGCATGCAGTCTTCTCATATGCTGTCTTATATCGGGTCGTACATCATTCAATCAAAAAAAAAAATCTGCTATCCATTGATCATTAATGTGTCTACTGCAGAAGATTTCACTATGCTCCCAAGGGAGGAAGGAAGGAGAATTTACCATAGTCCCTTCAGCTACTATGCTTCCTGTGATGGTTCAAACAGAGCCATTTTCAGATGGAAATCTTCAACTGTCAGCTCTATGTCATGGTCAAATAGACTTCTTAATGTAAGCATCCTAGAACTTGGGAGACACCCTCAAAAACTCTCAGGTCCATTCACTTTTCCGGGGGACAGCCAGGTCCTCTTCTGTGTTACCAGTGCATCAGCACAAACTGCTTTTATTATGCCATACTATAATATCTGTTATATTAATATAAATTATCATTGGGTGTTGACCACTATAAATATATATATATATATATATATATATACACACATATACACACACATATTGCATTTTATCTACAGAAAGTTCTGACTATATCTTGGTGCAAGGAAAGAAGTATTTGAGGAATACTAATTCATTATTAAAAAAAATTCAATATTCATGCTCTTCTGATGGGAGAAGGGAGCTTGTCTGCTGCATCTTTTCTGATTGTGAATAATAAAGTACCACAAAAATAATAAATAAGGATTCTCATTTAATATTTCAAAACAGAGACAAGCCAGGTACCAAATTCATGGGTTCTTATTTTAATATTTCAAAACAAGCAGAGACAAGCCAGGTACCAAATTCATGGGTACATTCATAGCAGCACCTTCACTGAACTAAATAAATGAAGTATGTAGAGTTTAGTATTAACAAAAAAATAAACAGACAATCCCAATAGAGGCCACAGTGTGGTTGAGTTTTAAGCATATACCTATGGTTAATGAATCTAGCAACATTGCCAAAACATGTAAATCCAAACAGAGAGCTTCTTCATGCTTTAGAACCCCTGAACCCCAGTCTGCATCTAATAGCACTGAGTAGGTATGTTTCCCACTTTTCTTACTCTCAGTGTTCCTCTCAAACAACTCAGTGTTGGTTAGTATTTCTCCGGCATACTCACACACAAATGCACCTTTTGGAAGGTCCTCTAGTGTTCGGAGACCCCACCCTTTACCTTCAGAAGTGCAAAACACCTGAAATACAGAAAGAAATAATCATGGAAGCTGCATATTAAAGAATTAGGTGGTATTCCATGAGCAATTATAGGGCATTCCAAGAGCAAAGATTAAGAATAATGAGATACAAATATCTACACAAAGATCATACAAATACAAATGATGATTATATTAGCATAGAAAAATAACAGTGTAACTTCAAATTCTAGTGGAAAAACTAAGCCACAATTCCCCACCTGCAACTTGCATGTAATGCCACGCTGAACCACTCGATTTCCACAGTTTCTACTGCAGCCACATTTGCTCCAGCATTCATTGATAAATTTCCTCCTTCAGTTCTTTCTTGCATGGTTCTAAACAGTCATCATTCCTCAGTCTTCGAATTGGGCATTCTCTACAATACAAGTGCTGTTGTCTTTGAGGGTCACGAGTCATGGAGATGCACTAGAAAGAAAACATGATACAAATAATGGATACATTCAAGTTTAAAATAGTCCAAACACTAAAATGTATCATAAGATTTAATACACATAAGCTACGTTAGCCTAAGGGGGAGGGAACAACAACAACAACAACAACCAAACAAAGAGAAAAGAACATGCAAATATGCATCATAGATAGACCTTACATCACTAGGAGTTATTTGAAATTGTGGGACAACCACCAAACTACATGAATTTGTTAATTCATGGTTTTCAGATTCCTTTTCACTTTCACTTTCAGCACCACCATTCACATTACTCTTCTTACTAGCTTGTATGTCGCTACCAGGTCCATAAAGAACCAAAACCTAATGCCAACTTATGTTTTCAGCACAACAGCAGAACCTTTGGGCTGTTTATCAGTTACAACGTCTCAGCCAACTTAGATATTGATAATGCTACTTTTATCTCATAATCCTCAGACTGATAGAATAACTAAACAGCACATTAAGCATGACAACGTGTTCATGATGCCCTCCAAGATTTAAGCCAATTTTGTGAATCTTATTTTCCTGTTCTGTAGTCTCAACCAATCTTGGAAACATAAATCTAATGCTTGAAATTCAATATGATCAACAGAGAACTGTTAGGTGGGCCAAAATGGCCAAATACCACTTTTTTGAAAAAAATATTTTGCAATCTACCATGGTTTGCGAAATATTTAGCAATCTACCAGAATCCTAACCAGATTAGGAGTAGCCCAGCCAACGAGAGCAGAGAGAACAGTCATCACCTAGGAATTAACAAATGTTTCAATCACTGTGAGACCTTTAAAATTGATCAAAGATTGGAACTGAAATGAAAGTAATATATATATATATATATATATATATGTATAAGTAAAATAGATGCTAAAAAGACACTTACAGACAAAGATGCGAGGCAACCAAGCAAGACGGGTCTCCTAGGGTGACGCATAGCCAGGATCTTAAAACAACCATCTTAATGTTAGAAAAAGTGAAGCCAGTGGACATTTATTATGTCAAAGAAACATGAAATCAGGGTTCTGATTTCACTCGAAGTACCTTATTATAAAGCAAAATTTAAGGAAAAAATCTACATAACATAACATAACATAACAACATGATGCTCAGCCCAAAAATATATACATAAACAAGTACTAACACAAAGAGAAACCATTGTAACGAATAGTCCAGTATGAATATCAGCCAATAATGTGAAGATTAATGTGCACATGCGTGTGCACTAACCAATCAGGATTCGGGAGTAACTTCCTTCAAAAATAAAAAGGTCTAGCTTTATGTTCATGAACTACTGAAACAATGTCTCTGCATGCAAGTATATTATAAGTAATTTTTTGTCATAAGATCAATTTAATTTTTTTTTCCTGACTCCTTTGAACAAATATAGCGTAACCTTTATAAACTCATTAAAATCCCAAAACTTTGGGTTGGAAAATGAAGACCTTAACAAATTTAAATCAAGCATCAGGAAAAAAAAATATGGAGAGCTTGTATTAAAACTAAAAGAAATGATATTGCACTTGTACTCTTGTGAAAAAATCACCATAATAACACAGTGAATTTATAATATTCAAGAGCAATGTGTGTAGGCTTGTAAAGCCCAGCTTTGAACCTGTTGATTTATGAGTTTGCATTAAATTAAAAGCAATGATGGGGCACAAGTACTCTTGTGATATAGGGCATGGATTTGTTAACAGGGCATGGATTTGTTAACAAATAAGACCATAAAAAGGGGAAATAAAATCAATATTATAACAAGGTGTATCAATATTGAAGAGCAAGGTGTGTGGGATTGGGAACCCCAGCTTTGACTCTGTTGATGGTACCAGTTGAAATTCTGGCCCTACAAAGACGCGAAGTGGCTAGAATTCTAACCATGTTACAGCAGTCTAATAATTGCTGGTTCTTCATAACATTTGTTTAGGAACCCAATTAACAATAAGTTGCAATCGCAGGAAATACAAAAAGCTTGGTCAACCCTATGGAAACAACCACCAAAGGTCCTACCTTGGCCAGTCTTCATGAAATGGTGAAAAACAATTGAGCTCCTCTCAGGATTTAATGTAGTCAAGGCAAGGCACCGGACAGCCCTGTAGTTTGCTGCAAAAAAAGAAAGGTACTGCTGAATGAGGCTAAATATAAAACCCACAAGTTAGATTAAAATTCAAAAAAGTAAGTTAATAAATATAAGATGGAACGAAGACAGGAAGTGATGAAACATCTCAAAATCTTATAATTAAACTCCTCACAGCTGTAACCCACAGATTCCAATATCAAAAGGGCTCAAGGAAGGCGCATGCTAGGTGCCACGGTTGAAAAGAAGATTCCATGCAACAATTAAGTGGAACTTACCATACATATGGAACATGGTGAGAGACAGAAAACAAAACCAAATAGATAGTGCATGCCCTGTTGTAACGCGAGCAAGAAGCATGCCCAAAGCCATGCCAATCATTGTTGCCACTGTCTCTTGACTTCCTTCCTAAAAGCATCATACAAAAACATGTCAAAAGTCTTACTAGCTTATTAAAGGTCTTCACAGTTATTTAGTAGTTAGAGTAGCAGTAGTAGTACCTTCGCAGATATATCTGCTGCATTATTCTGAAGGGCAAAATGCTGTGTCAAAGCAACCCTGGTTGCTCCACTTGCAACACCAGCTAATTGGGAACACAATAAAAAAAAATTAAAATTAAAAACATGGAATTTAGCCCCAAACAAAAAAAAAAACAGTAAGTCTGACTACTTCTCTCTTGCCGCGTCTTTTTCCTTTTATTTATTTTATATAACATTTTAAAGAGGATGCAAAGGTATATATATTATTACAATCATTAACAAGCATTCCCATAATTCAAAAAAGCTGTAAGTCTTTCGGCAGATTGAACAGTCTAAAGATGTTTACATTACAATCAACAATCAAATAATCTTCAGCGATACATATACAGTAATGACAAACGTAATTTTTATATTCCACAGCCAGAGAAACAAAAATAAACAATCAACTAGCAGCTTTCAGTGGATCTACTAAGTCTTCAGATTGTATGATTTAAGGAAAACAAGTACTTACTGAAGGATCGTGATAGGCTCCCCAAGCAAACTATAAACACAAAAGCTGAAGGAAACAAAGGGGAAAGAAGGTCCATCAACTCCCAAATCCCTCACTATTATCTCTCTCAACCTAACCAAAAGCAGAGAAAAAGCAATAGCACAACCACATGGCCACCATGGCTTGTTAGTCTTTACCCAATGACCCCACCCACAGACCACAACCATCACACGACACTCATTCCAAAGGAACTGATACCAGCAAAACTATCTCACTTGGTAACATCTAGCTGAAACCATCTTCACCCAATCAAAACAAAACGGCCCCAAACACACCATCCCTAGCCACCAATCTACAAGTTGAGGTCCTAATTGAGAGTGAGTTTTTAAAATTTTCAACCAAAAAAAAAAAACAGTATTTAAATCTGGACTGGTACAAAATTTATTCACCTTCCAAGAAATCCAAAAATGTATATTTCAAGGGGGTTATCCTTCAGGCTTGGTGACCAGTGTTATAACCTTGGCGTACGCCAACCAAGCAAGTCTTCTTTTTTCCTTTCTTCTTTCTTAAGCTCATGGGAGGAGGGAGGGGGGGTTTTACTTATGTAGTATGAGTTTCAAAGTCTTTCCTATTAACCCGCAATGGCAAGAGAAATCTCATGCTTCTGAAATCTAGGAACAATACAAAATCTAAGAAGATTGCATCCTCAACCCTATCAGACAAACATAATTTTCATAAAAATGCCTCCCCAATCACATTGCCTTTATATCAAGCACCAAAACCACAAAACACATAAAACACTATTAACAATTCCCCCAACATTGACATCAACCACAAGTACAACCCAATTAACATCAATGCTCAAACAAAACACTTATTAACAAACAAAACTCTCAAAATAATAAGCAACTCTCACCCTTCTGGGCTCTGCGGTAAAGATAAAACTCAAAATAATAAGCAACCAAATCAGCCTGCAAACAAAACAAAACCAAAATCAATGTAGATATAAAATTTCTCCTACTCTGAAAGCAGCAAAATTAAAGAGCACATGGTATGGAAAATTAAAGAATGGCTTATAAAGTAAAAATCAAATCCCAAGCAATCGAAGAAAAATAAGACCTTGGGTTGCTTCTTTTTCAAGATTCACCAATTTTGCGTTTTTTAGCCCTTGTGTAATGTTTGGGCGCGGGGGGAGGAGGCTGTGAGGCATCATCCTTAGGCTCATCATCGTGCTGCAAAGACATTAGATGCATACAATCAATATTCGGCGTAATGATAAAAATAAAATTAACCGCAAAATATATCATTACATTGCAAGTAATATTATCATACCATAGAGCTGCCTTTGTGTCCTACTTTGTGTCCACCAGTCCCACAAGTGGGTGCTCTTCTAGTACATTGTGGTCTACCTCGTGGAGGTGAGGGCTGATGAGGGGGATGCTCGTCCGGTACATCAGTGTCAATCCCAACCAGAGGTCCTAAAGGGTCAGATGAGGATGAGGTAGGTTGGTAATGATGATCTGTATAGCTAGGAGTGGGAATCATTGTCATCGGCAAACTGGGTGCATTGGAGCTGGTGGGTGCGTATGAGGGTGTCTCAGGGTGCGTAGGAGGGGTCATATGAAAATCAAAACCAAGATCAAAACTGGGCTGTGAAGGTGGGGTGGGTGAAGGGACCTCGGGCTGAGGAGATGCATCTAGGATGGGTGGAGGGACCTCAAGTGGAGGAGATGCGTGTGGGATGGGGGCAGGTACCTCATGACTACTTACAACCCGAGGGGTTGCTGCACTTGTGATTGGGCTTGCAGTAGCATGTCGACCACGAGTTGATGTACTTGGGGGTGCTGCGCTTGTGCTTGGGGTTGCAATAGTTGTTGATTCAGTCTCATGCCCATTGTTTGCCTGTCCATTTGCTGCAAGACCACCCCCAAGCCCAGCCACATCATTTAGGACACATCGGACAAGGTTGTGTGCTGGGCTGCCTACAGGAAGCATCTCCAACAGCGCTAAATGGCTTTCAATCTGAAATGGAGAAAGAACCAGTACAATCAGATTTGAGACATTTATGTATCAATTATAGAATGGATAATATAGTACTTATTAATGTACTCAAATACTGAAGCACAGATTGGAGTTCAGTCAGATCAAACTAGATTTGCTGAAAAAACAAATCAATTGATGCTACATTCCTACATGTACGGAAGAAAAAACAAAGTGGGCAATAAAATCTAATTACAACACATTACCATTGTATCTAATTTAGCGCTGTTGCGGTCGACATACTTTCGAGTGACCGGACGGTACCAGTGGTAATAGTCATGATCGCGAGGCATCTCACCAGTCTGAGGAACTCCATGGCAAACTCGTTCTTGCCTCATATCCCATGTAAGGATATACGGTCCATGCTCCTCCCTCCAATTCTTTTCCACCTTCCCACGCAAGTCAATTCTATGTAGTCTATCATCGTACACAACATGATCAGGCCGCCCTTGCGCCAACCCAAACTGTCGAAGGACACGATCTGGGTGGTGTGTCTCTACTATGCAAAAACACACGAGTGGCACCCTTGCCGTCCATGCATCCCTCCCTGCAACGCAGAAGGCAGGAAGGTGGCCGAAGTCTGCCTCATATGGCTGCCACATAATCTACAATAGAAACAAAAAACAATGATCATACCATCTTAAAATGTGAAACAAAGTACAATACATTTCATATTTTATTTTCATGTACAATACATAAGAATTAGCAAAACAATGATCATACCAGCTTCAAATGTGAAACAAAGGAGAATACATACATAAAGGGAAAACCAAAAATTAAAACAGAAGATTTGTTAAAGCAATGATTTCAACATATTCTTAAGGAAAATTAACATAACGTGCACATGAATTTTTGTATATTATTACCTGCTCGGGCTGCATTCTAACTAATTGCTCGCGATAATAGATCAACGCCGTGCTGGATGGCCTACTCTTCGGGCTTGGCACCCGCACCCACCTACAGTTACGAGCGAATAACATAAGAACAAATATTACCACTTACTTACTAAGAAGAGAACATGGCATAACAGCTACTACAAGTGGGAAAATACTTACTTAAATGCAAGTGGAGCTTTTGGCCATGGGCCGTAATCGCATCCAGGTGGGGGCTCTATCCTGGGGCACATGAATGGCAACCTAGCCCATGCCCAATACTGGACCAATTGCAATGCCCCACCAATTTGCGATGCCTCTTTATCGCTTGCCCAGCACAACTCTCTATACAACCATGCTAGGCAACCACTACCCCAACTATACTTTGGTGGATCATGAAGGTTCCGCAAGAACTCCAAGAACATCAAATGCACCCTATCTCCCGACTTGTCCATAAAAATCTTATCCCCTAGTAGCACTAAAATATAGCACCGGGCATACTGATGTACTTGCTCCTCCGTTGCATCATGAGGCAGTGCCTCTGCAATGCGCTCAACAAGGCGGCTGATGAGAATTATTTGCCCCACCAATGTTTTGTTGTCATTCCTCGGAACTTCAAAACCAAGCAAGTCCACACACAGGTCCCTCCAATTCCCATCCACCACCGTAGTCGGCCCAACCAACACCTCACCGTCTATAGGAAGTCCAAAAATAACCTCCACATCTTCTAGGGTGATTGACATCTCACCATGTGGAAGATGGAACGTATGAGTCTCCGGCCGCCATCGTTCAACTAGGGCCGTTATTAGGCAATGATCTATCTCTTTGGAAGGGGCCCTAAACAATCCTTCTAGCCCCACCAACTTGATAATATCAATCACCCGATTATCTTGCATCGTTATATTTGCCATCTCCTTAGCGCGACCACGGCACGTAAGTGGGCCCGAGTCCTGCAAAATGTATACAAATTATAGCAGTCGTTAGAACTAGATATACAACTTTGAAAGAACTTGCTAAAAGTCAAAGACAACGTAAAAATTAAAGCTTAATGATAGAAGTAGATATTTCACCTCGCCATTCCAAATGTCCTCTGATCGATGATTTCGTTGTCGCGTCAACAATGAAGGATCTTCTGGACCAGGCCGCAGAATCTGTGGCTCCTCATCCATCCCAAGCTCCATACTGCAAAGAGTGCAACAATATTCCACATAATTAGTTTACTCAAACATATTAATTCTAGCTGCTGCATCAAATACATAAATAAAGAAAGAAAATTCACTACTTCGAAGATGCATATTGAAATATATCCAAAGTCGCATGTTGAAATATATCCAAAGTTATCTAAAATATAATCCATCAAACACCATTATCTAAGATGTTGATTTTAATTTTCAATCTCGCCATGGTTGCATCAGTACCAGTCTCTTGAATAATTTCAGGAGGAATATAACATATTGGAATAAATAACTACCTCCTGGAGGACATTGCAGATTCTAAACAGCTTTTGAACCCGCTAATGGAAAATATTTGCTAAGTGTCCAACTTCACAAAAGAAGAATTATGCATGAATTAGCCTAAGAATTACGAAGACTGTATGAAGGACACTAAACTGACTTTCAAGAATCATGAGTCCTGAATGAAGGTTGAGAGAAAGGATCATTTACTTGACTGCTCAGTTGCATCCTCCATCAAAGACTTGTAAAGGACCATGCATCGAGCAATCCTCAAATCCACATCCTTATCGTTGTGTAACCAAAACCCATCAAGAATCTTCTTCTCAAGCTTAGCCATCGATAAATTCACATCTAACCGAACATCTTCATCTTCATCTTCATCATCCATTCTCTTCCCCTCAACACCGTTTTCTTTTCCACCCTCTCCCTCGTCCTCCTCCTCATCCTCCTCGTCACTCGAGCTCATACTCTCTATCTTAAACGTTAATATACTCTCTTCAAACTGCGTAGACGAGTCAAAAATTACACTAAAATCTGTAACAGTAACCACACTCATAATCCCCTCCTCAAACACATTACTTTTATCTCGTGCAAATTCCACCTAATATAATACTCTGCAAGCAAGGTCCACAACCTTCCTACCTCATCAGTAAACTTCCTTATCCCACCCCTAATAATTGCATCCACATTCAACCCCGAAACCTCATTAGCATGCTTAGTTAACAAATCACACAACTCTAACCACAACCTATGCTTAGTTTTCCCCTTAATCGAATAAAACCCATCATCATTCAACACTGAAGCTAATCTTTCCGAAGCCTCTTGCCAAAGACTAGAATAAACTAAAAACTCAATGAATTCTTCAATATGAGAAGGGTCGTATTTCAAATACCTGCGATAAACCCGAAGCGAGGTTTCAATTGGGCTCCCAAATTCTTGAAACCCTTTTCAGGAAATAACCTGTTTATCCTAAACCCTTTTATACGGTTGCTCATGGATACCAACAAGTTGAGGATTAGCCTCAACTACAGCACCTATACTTGAATAATACAACCATCAAAAAAAATTTCTTGCAATCTATGTAATTTACCATTAAGTGAGAAAAGTAAGTTCTAAGACCAAAAAGAAACTCTTACAATCTTCAATTCATAAAATTAAATGCATAATCCCTACACTGTAAATCACTGAATGTCTAGCCATGACATTTCCTCCCACGCAGAAGTTTTCAGTGCACACGTAGCTGAAGTAACAGTATCAAGAATATCCACAAGGAAGATACCAACCAAAATATTCTACATTTGACAATATTAATCATGACATCCATGTCATTTGAGATTATTAGGCATGACTCTTCTCATAAAACAATAATAAAAAGTGCTTAATCACATGTATTGGATACTTGGGGGGTTTTTTTATTTTTTATTTTATATAATTTGATAGTTACCTAACAACAATGGGAGATGAGGGATTTAAACCCTGATTCTACTCATAAGAAGAGCATGCAATGCCAGTGAGATAGAAGACTCCTCGCAAACTAGTGTACTGAGTTCAACCAAGTAAAAAGCGAGAACAGCACCTTTTACTCGATTTACAAAAGGGAGAAGAGTAATAGTAGCATTCATGACACAAGTACACTCTTACTAAGCCAGTGGCCTTAGGGTCCTGTGGCATTCCACCCCGTTTGTGGGGTTTGATTTTGAGGGTTGAATCCCCTTAATCAAACTTGGCCAAAATAAGTACACTCTTCTTAGAACATAGGGCATAAGTACAAATACATTTTTTGAGGAAGTCATGAATGCACAACGTGTTCAAGTGTCATGGTTAGCAGCACATGGAAAAGGCAACATTGAGGTCCTTGAGGCAAGTACCTTGAGATTGTTGAGGGAAAGTAACTAGAGGTCGTTGCATAATATGCTAACAGCTACAATCATACATAGCAACAAGTGTACCATGTCTAGCAGAAAATGGACAAGGCAACATTTTAACTTCATGACATACACAGCTTACTTAAAGAGAGGATATCACAATACTATTTTTCAATTATTCGAGTCATATGTATTGAAAAGTTATATTGGGTCTTCATTCAAACGTTTTTTCTGTTTCCATACTAATCACACATAGTTTTCATTCAACTTCGATAGTACATTAAACCACCAATAGGAAGATGACATTAGTCCTTCTCATGTGCAATGCATATGACTCACTTAACCCAACCAACCAAGTGAGTGGAGCCAAACCTTTTCCTATATATATTCCACAACATACAAAGATGTGATTACTGTGGCCTTTCTTTTCCTTGAATAGATGAATAATGAGCTTTTAATCTCAAATGTTTTTTTTTTTCATCTTTTTAATTTTGTGGTTAATGATTTTGTGTTTCCCACTTTTGTTTGACATGAATTATTTTGCATCCTGAACTTGAACACTGCCTCATTACAAACTTCTGATGCCACTGTTTTTCTTTAGTAAAATTCTCGCTTAATTGAGCAACTTAATCTGTTAAGACAGATTTTTCAAGAGCAAGGGTTGAAAACATTTTATTAAAGGTCTACTTTTACCTAAATTGGTGCATTTGCTATTGAAGATAGAGATAGATTCTTTTTATTAGAGCTAATGGAGGTGTTTAAGGAAAGAGAGAAATTTAAAGGAAGACATGTTTATGTATTTCCTTGGGCTCTCTCACCATTTAGTGTTTCTATTTAACTGGAAGCCCTAATGCAGGTTATGCACCATATCGTTAAAAATAAGAAACACACACCCAAAAAAAAAGGTGTCTGTAAGAGCCAAATGAGTCAATTGTCCAATACGGAGGAGTTTTGGCAGCCCAATAAAGAAATTCTAATTAGTTTTACTTGAAATCAAGGTGATGTCAGGTACTGTTTTAATTTTTTTCCTAATAATTAACTACATTAGGAGGAACTTTTTTTTATACTAATATTAAGTTCATGACTTAATTAACTACATTAGGAGGACCTTTTCTTTATACTAATATTAAGTTCATTACTTTCTACTTACCAAAAAAAAAAGTTCATGAATTTTTACCTATAAAGTTTGAAATCAATTGGTAAACTCTAAAGATGACCTAAGTTTGTAGGGCTGGCTAAGTGGGAAACAACAAAGATGATATAGATTAAAGATAAATTTAAACTTTTTACTAGGTTCTTCAGCATCAAACGAGTTTGCAATGATTTTCTTTTTTAATAAATTTGATAATTCAACAGTTACAATGGGACTGGGGGGATTTAAACTCTAGATGTTTCCGTTGGAAACATGAAGAGGTAGTAGATGAGCTACAAGGTTCTTGGCCTGCAATGATATTTAAGAATGTATGGCAGACATCTCATTTTGAAGTGATCTATAAATGGAATGTGACAGTACTTAGGTAGATATTGATACTGTGATGGATTCTTCTTATTAGATTATGCAAATTTATTTGATTGTATGGTGGGTTTTCACGTTTGTTCTTATTTGAGCTCATCTTCTGGTGTATCTTGGCACCATCAAAAGTAGCACTATTTGTCCTAGAACCAATGAGGTTCAAAACGCAGGTGCAAGTGATCGCATATTTTATTATTCAGTTGTACTAACATTAGTGTGTAAGACATACATCCAAATGAAGTTTAGTTCAGTGAATTTTTTCTTAAGGTCATTAACTCCCTTGTTAAGCAGTCAAAGTACTACAAGAAATCAACCATGGACTCTCATCAATCAACAGCACATTAATTCCATATTAAACTTAAAAGCTAAACAACAAATTCTATTGAAAAATTAGCATTCCAAACAGAAAAGATGACTCCATTTGATTGCTAATGAAAAGTCCTAGTTTCTTCCGCAAAGATCCAAAAACTTTTGTATTAATCTGGCCCAAAAAATTAAAGCAAAAGAACTACAGCAACAAGAACCAAACTTTTATAATCCAAAAAACACTAGGGTCACATATGGATTCTCAATAGAAATCAAGGGATGCCTCAACCTATATGGGCCCAACGTTTATCGGTATTGGATTTATTCATAATAAAGGGGATGAATTTTACTCGGACCGTTAACCCCTTCCTTTTTCTGGTTTTGTGACCAGCTATGAACAAAATATATTACATTAAGCACAGACAGAGAAACGCTTAATTAAATCAAAAGAACTCTATCTTGTTTTTCACCAAAGTTTTTCAGCACTGCAAGGAGTAAATTACACGCACATTGACAATTGCAATTTGCAAGGCTAATAACATCTACTTAACTAGGAGACAAAAATAGTTAAAAAGAATAAACCGTAAACCCCAACTGATGTTTTATCTAAATCACCAAACTGCAAGCCAATCCACTACCAAAAAAAGAAAAAACTAAAAGATAAAAAGTTCAATTCATTGAAATTGCTACCTTAGCAGTAACACCAGACTTCCCCACCAACTGGGACTTGAGCTTTTTTCCCAAGCTATGGGCGTACAAAGCTAAATCCTTCTTCTCCTTCACAGTCAGACTCGGTAGCAGCTTCAATTCCAAATCCCCATTTGTCTTCACATTCAAGGAACAAGCTTTTTCCACCACACCCTTTATGCAGTCCTGTAAAACATTCAAGAGTAAAATAGAATTAGCATTAGAAAATGAGTAGATCCATAGCTCAAGCAATGATTAAAGGGTGCATCAAATGAGATAAAAAATCAAATCAAAATAGACCTTAAGAAATTTCTATCCATATAAAAAAAATCATCTTGTTCCAAAGAATTTAATAATTCTTTTTATAAGGTATGATTTAACTAAAAGCTGCATAGTACATAGATATGCAAGCTGCAAGATTATATATCCTAACATTTAGCAAAACCTGTCCTAACATTCAGCAATTTTGCATAAAGTAGCCACTCTTCAGAATCAAACCTGTCCACTTCGATTTAAATATTTTAAGAATCTTACTGTTGCACTAAGGCAAAGGCAACACTGAGATAAAACAAAATTATACATTTTTGTTCTTTTCACAACTAAGCATTAACATGTCAAGTTGAAATAAATATAGGTCTAGTAACTAAATCACAGAGCTAACTTGGGAATTAATTTTCTCACAGAGTTCTGTATACAGGTCAATTTCAATGCATGTTCAGAAAAGACTGGTGTATGACAAATTGCTACAAGAATGATTAAATTCATAAGAAAGTTTTACACTAGTCAGGGCTTAAGAGCTTTAATGTCAGTAACATTACCCAGGGCTGAATTAGACATGACAACTAAAACCAGTACATTTTGTAATATACACTAATCAATATTGCAATTTTTTTTTAATCAAATTACACTATCGAGTATAAATGACTTTTAAAAACACAAATTTCACCCATCAGAAGAGCAACAAAACCCTTCATAGAATGCCATAGGGATGGAAAAAAAAAAACTTCAAATCTTACACTTTTGAAGAAAATGAGAGACCGACCAATGACTTGAATCTTTCTTTCCTCCTGATATTGCTAAAGTGGACAAATGCTTCAGGTGTCTTTGCCATTGTTTCTTTGACTGATTTGCTTGATAGTTATAATTTCCATACTCCATAGTTTTGATGTATTGCTGGTTCCATATCACACTATCTGTGTGCTTTGGTTCCTTATTTTTGGTTTTCCTTATTTTCAATGAATTTTGTACTTATAAAAATAAAAAATAAAAAAGTAAAAATGAAGCTATGACGGAAAATCTCAGAAGCACAGGTGCCGATTTGGGTTCAAGTGTGGGTGTGGGTGTGGGTGCGGATGCGGATGCGGATGCGGATGCAGTGCGGTGACATAGCAATTTTTTAAAAAGTAGGACACGGATGCGGCAGGATACGTTTATTAATTAATTATTAAATTTATTTTTATTTTTATTTTCATTTTCTATATATTGCTAAGAATTTTTTTTCATATAATGGTAAACATATATCAATTTAACAGAAATAGTAATCAGTAGATAATAAAGTGAATACTGAATACATAACCATTACATGATATTCAAAATGTAGAATACAAGATCTAATGTTTGAGATTTTACAGAGATTTGAGGCTTGAGATTTTATGGAGAGTTGGGAGAGTGAGTTGTGGGTTAGTGAGGTGAAGGAGAGACGGAGGGAGAGCTAAAGGCCGTGGATCCGAAAGAGAGAAAGGAGATAGAGAGGCCAAGAGAGACTTGAGATGAATGTAGGGTTTTGTTTCCTTTAAAGTCTGCCAACAAAACGGTGTGTTTTAATCACATCTTTTCCATTATTTTTTTAAATAAGTACTTCGGCCCATATCGGTCTGAATAGGATTCTATTTCGGACCGTATCGGACTGAATTGGGCTACATAGAAAAAAAAATAATTTCAGCAAGGGACAAGTGTGCTGCCGCGTCCACACAAATCTGAAGCAGGTGCACCAGCCAAAATGGTGCACCTGTGCTTCCTTGCAGAAAATCCATGGCCGCTACTCCATGATTAGAGCTACTTCTTCACGAATAATAATTGTTTTAAGTTACCAACGTCTATGCAAGTTCAAAAGCTAAGACCTTCCCTGACACAATCCCACCCCTACCCTTTTCTTCGGTGAAAGAAGTGGACCACAGGTTATGAAAATTCACATCACAAATTGCCATGCATTACATGCAAATTTCACAAGTGTAAGAACTAAGAAGACTTCAATGGTCTCCACAAAAACAAGCTATAAGGGCCTGACTATATGCTGCTAGGCCTAACATATGCTAACCTACAATTTGAATTAAAATAAAATACAACACAAAAATTGGAATAGAATGAAGGGAAAATAACATGAAACTTACAGTTATATTCAGCCCATCCAATGACTTGATTCTCAAGATCATACACCACTAGCTTATTTGAAAGGACTAGATCTACAAAAAAAAAAACACAAAAGAAGAAATTATATTTCCATTGATCATGCCAGTGGAGCTTTATAAAGAAATTATATTTCCATTGATCATGCCAGTGGAGCTTCAAAAATTTGTCCCCACATCACCCCTCTACTAACCACAACTCGCCGAGTTGTGGCACAAGTTATGCCTTTTTTTTGTGGCACTGGAACTACTCCATATTGTAAGAGCAATCCTTTCCAATGTACAAACTTAAAACCAAAAGCGCAAACAAATATATTCTTCTTCACACACACGCGCAAGAATAGATACAAAAAAAGAGGGAAATACTTGTGTGGTTCCCATAGCTCTTTTGCCATTGATTGCTTTACTAGACAGCCTCTTGTGGACTAAACCAAACATAGGCACTTCCAAGATATTTGGCTGCCTGAAACTTAAGCTACATTCATTTCCTCCTCTCTCTCTCCATCATGGATTCACAGTGCATGCCTTCATCTCCCTCTCTAAATCCCAAAATCCACAGAAATGCAAAGCTAAATCCATCATGGGAAGCAATTCATCTAAGGAAAACGACAATTTGCTTCAAATCCAGGATGTATGATACCGGTAAAACTGCCTCATCTTAATTTCTTTACATTGGTTCCATCACATTCAATTTCGTTGTTATATTAGGACTAATGACTTCTATTTCTTCCTAGCAGCAGTTACTACACTTGCTTCTGCCTCCATAAGCAACAGCAAAATTTATTCTTTACTAGGAAACCTAATGCTAGAAAGTCAAAGAAATATTTCTCACAATTGAGAGAAGAGCCTAGCAAGGTAGCTAAGAAGAAGGGAACTATTGCTGGGCCTGTTGCTCTCATTATAGGAACTAGTATTGGCTCAGGGATACTTGCACTCCCAAAGAAAGCTTCCCCTGCAGTACTCTCAATATCTTTCTACTACTTTGAGTCTTTGGATTTTTAGTAAAATGAGGAAAATAAGTACTCACTATTTGGCTCTTAGCAAGTATGAGGGTCAGGAAAAAAAAAAAACTTAAAAATATCATTTGATGACTGATATGAAAGAGAAACATTTATAGAGTGCTTCTCTTTCTTACGGATTTTTGTGAAAACTACTTAGAACCAGTAGTACAAGAGAATTAATCAATTAAGAAAGTAACAGAAAATTACTTTATAATGAAATAAAAGAATATTCATGGCTGAACCTGACTAGCATGTTGAGAATTCATGGCTGAACCAACAAAAAGATGTCTCTAGCGATGCCTAATTAACATCCACTTCCCTAAACCAACATGAACGGACGAGCAAACGAACCTCCCAATGGTAAAAAGGCACATTCAAAGAGGACAAAGTCACATGGGGTGGCACCAATATGCAAGCCACAAGAGGAAAAAAAAAAAGTGCAGTGCAGTGCATTTCAGAACAAATTTACAAAAATGATTACTTTGACATTTTACTACAAACTCATGCACTTCTACAACAACCCCCCCCCCCCCCCCAACCCTTTTCCAAATAAAAAAGAAAGCCCAAGAACACAAAAGACATGGCAAAATCTCTGTTGCAGAATTTAGTACCTAAGGTCTGTGCACAGTATGGTGTAACCAATTAATATGAGCCAAAACATGGAAGGTGGCCTTAACTACAAGACAGGTCAAACTCCGAGCATAGGATGACTACAAAAACAACAGTAACAAACACAATGCCTTGGGGGGGGGGTATTAGTTTCCACACTTCGTCATACCGATATCCGCTATTTATCAAGGCACACATGCCAAAAAGCCATCTCATTGTTTAACACAAAAAAACGAAAACAAAACTGCATTCAGTACAAAACAACATAAAAAAATTATATACCTCCTTGTATTTGTGGAAATGACTAAAGGGGAAGGCACAGTCCACTTCTTCAAATTACCAAGAGCAACATCGAGATGGTACAGCTTTGGTGCCAAACTCAAATCAACAGAAGTTATCTTCTCTCCAGCAATATACGGCCCCTGATTCCATCTCCAACTTATCAGCATACATTTCCAAAGCAAAAACGAAGTAAAACTAATAACTCTTACAAGTGTTTTCCTTAAATGTAAACACACATACATGTGCCTTAAGGTGTTCATCCAATGCCTTCAATTCATCAAGCAAAGCCTGGTCGGATCCATCACTGGGGTCCTTGCTCTTCAAGAACTTAACGAAGGCCCCAAAACTCTTAGATCCCCTGCAAGCTCACCATAAAAGGAGGGTACAAATTTAGAAATATTTACAAAAGGATAACAACCCAGACTGCAAATCAATAAAGGTCCTTTCAGTGAGACCATTTACAAAATAATAAACACATTAATTTAAATGATAAGAGACGTGAGAGTGAGAGTGAACTCATAAGGAAACTGTTCAATGTCTATTGTTTTCCCAAGTCTCTAAAGCAACCAAACCAAACAAAAGGATTTTCACATTAGTTCCTTATATTCATAAATAATGATAATATGGATGTCGTAAATTTGATAACAATCATATAAGTAAGAATAAATCTAATTGTTTTCTATGATTCAAGAAAACTCTTTTTTTTCTCCCCTTCAAATTTTTCGTTGAAAACCAAATTTTTTTCCAATAGGGCATTTAAGCTATTTTTGATTTGGTGATTTCCACCAGTTTTGGCACTGGACTTACCTACTTGCATTATTATGAATCCTCTTCCTCACTCTTTTAGAGTGGTGCTGTTATGTCCTAGACTAGGCTTTATCTTTTTTGATGTTTTGTAATGCTAAGTGGCTCAGGTGCCCAAGGCAAAACTGGTGTAAAACAATTGTTGTTTCCTAAAGTTCAATAAAATTTCTATCATGGTTCTCCAAAAAAAAAAAAAGGTAAACCTCATTCACGAACCCTAGTAGAGAAGTTGAAGTAACACAGTTTCAACAATCAAGGTCAAAGGGCCTTAGAGTAAACGACTAACAAAACCAAACCAGCAATAATCACGAACAAAATTCAAGCAACGCAATCCAGTTGCCGCAAAAAAATAAATGCTGTAATAATCAGCTAATCTTGAGCTCGATTTTCACATTGAAATTTTGTTTACCTTGAAATTGCGACAAAGATCTCTGACAATCTTGAGATGCTTTTGAATGAGAGAGCGACTTCGGAGGGGCCGAAATAGAGAGTAGGAGTTTGGGACTTCGGCGGCGGCGGCGGCGGACAGAGCGGAAGAGGAAACAGTGGGACTTCGGCGGCGGCGGCGGCGGACAGAGTGGAAGAGGAAACAGAGATCGTGAGAGTGAGAGTGAGAGTGATCGTGATCGTGATCGTGAGAGTGAGAGTGAGAGTGAAAGTGAGAGTGAGAGTGAGAGTGAGAGTGAGGGAAGTTTAGTTTTAGGTTGACAAAACCGTGGGTCTGAAACACGGTTTCAGGCAAAATGAATACAACAAATCGAGTTTATAAAACTCGTTTTCAGAAATAGAGTTTTATACACTCGAGATCCACGTGGAAAAACTTAGCCATGTCATCATACAACAGCACATCTAAAATCGAGTATTAAAAACTCGATTTACATAATGAATCTCGAGTTTCTGAAACTCGAGATGCTAGTTTCCCACATTGTTTCTGTTCCGGCCAACTAACAAAAATGTTACTGTACTACAGTTATTTGGAAAAAAAAATCCTTATATATGTCGCAATCATAGGCCAAGGCATCAGAGCTTGAATTTATACATCCCATACAGGAAATTCAGAGAGCTCACATCACAATCAATACGAAACAAAAATTTAACAATTCATATGAGTATTGTGCTGCATTAACCAAGTTTTCAATTCAATTTTGTGAAACAGTACTTGGCCAAATCACTTTTCCATTTACACATCTTGTCAGTGTGGGAATATACAGTTCCAAGCAGAATCAGCGTGATGAAAGTTCTCACCACTATAGTTCAAGTCGTCGGAGGTCCACGGAATGAGTTTTCAGCTCTTGAACTGAAGAAGAAAGTCATAGCCATCGCAAGGATCCAAAACACGAAACAGAGAAGCACAATTTTTGTTTTCATTGCGATGAGTTCATCGAAGCGATCTTTCTCCTCTGGCTGAGCGTAGAACTCGTCTACAATGATACTCAACAGCGCATCCAGAAGCTTCTTTGATCGAGTATCTACGTCCACCGAGTTCAAGGCCTGAGATCGAGCTTTTTTGAGAAAATCAACCACAATGCACCTGCAATCACATTGAAAGCACGCAATACACAAAACCACAAATTCAATTTTGACATAGCATTTCAAATTCAAGAACAAAAACCACAAAAGTTCAAAATCTTCCAAGCGAATAACAGTGTATGGCCAAAATTCGAGTCTAAGAAAAAACAAATTGATCAGAACTAACTTTCAAAAACAACGAAATCAAGAGAAATAGAAAAAACACCTAATCGGAGGGAGAATAAAAGAAAATTTGAGTCGAAAATCTGTTTGGTTGTCTAGAAAATAGCAGGAAAATCGACCACCAAGACCTATGAGGGAACGAGATATAGAGAGAGAGAGAGGCAGCGATTAGATTCTGTTTGGGTGCCTAGAAAATAACAGGAAAATTATTCGCCAAGACCTATGAGAGATTGAGAGAGCGAGAGTGATAAAGTGAGAGTGATAGAGAGAGAGAGAGAGCGATTAGATTCTGTTTGGTTGCCTAGAAAATAACAGGAAAATTAATCGCCAAGACCTATGAGAGAGCGAGAGTGATGGAGAGAGGGAGATAACCCGTTGATTAATAGTAAAATACCTATATAAGCTGTGTTTTTATTTTTCATTTATAACCCGTTGATTAAAATATTTAATTTCTTTTTTCTACATTCATCTAACTGTTGATATAAATTATCCCTATTCAATCAGTTGAGATCAATTTTCACCACTTATTTATCACTTATTTCAACAGTTATACCAACTGTGGATATACATATGTGAATTTCTTATCACTTATTTCAACAGTTATGCCAACTGTGAAAATACACAATTGAATTTTCAACAGTTAAGTGCAAATGTAAAAACTAGACGCTTTTATCAACATTTTTTAATGACAATAGATACAAATATGTTGAAAAAGCTCATGTTTGTTGTAGTGTGGTCTGATTGTGGGTCTCGTTGGTGTTGGAGTTTTGAGCTTTTTGTCTGTTTTCATGGTTTCTATGTTATTCGAAGAAGAAAACCCCCAATCAATGATGATGAAGGTAAGCAAAAAATCATGTTAATTACACATGATAATTGTCTAACTTCATTCAGTTTGCTCTACATGTTATAAAAATGGAACTCTTTCCTTTATGTGATGCTATATTACTAACTATTATTGAGGTGGCCTCTGCATGCTGCATATTAGCCATATTAGGTTAAGTACAAAATGCAGTGTATCATTTCATTTATACAGGCATTTTTACCAAAACATCTTCTATGCATAATACATGTCTCGGAATAATACACATGCACACAAAAAAAGACATGACAAAAAAGGGGTAGAGAGAAACGTAAGTTACACGGCCAATGAAGCCCCTGGCTATAGAAAATTTTCCATATATTAATCTTGCTACTGAATCTCCAGCTTCAATCCAACAACGTTCTGTAGTAAAACACATTTGGGGTTGATGCTTAAGAAAAGGATAGTTTCTCAATTTAGCATATAAAAAGGTTGCTACGTGTTCTTCTTTAAACCACTCAAGCAAATCAATTATTACTAGATAACAGATTCAGTGTACAACCTGTGTTTATGTTAAATTGCAGAGCTCCTTGGGATAGATGCTAAAACATTCACTTTCAGCTATGCTGAACTAAAGACAGCTACAGAAGATTTTAGTCCTGATAATAAGCTTGGAGAGGGAGGCTTTGCACCTGTTTATAAGGTAAGCCCTTATTCTAAGTAAAAACTTTAGTGGCTGAACCCAAGCGATTACCTTAAAGATTATTGTCTGATATACGTTTAGAGCTGCTATACATCTATTTCTATATTCAAGCAATAACAATAATCAAATCACAGATTGTAACATCACATTTTTCTTTTTGTTTCTTACCTTTTTTTCTTTTCTTTTTTGTTGTGAATTTGCATAGCTCTTCATGCCATGATATCTTGTTCCTGTGATTGGCGAGAAGCGGGAAATTGCAATTATTGTAAAAGTAAATTGATCCAAAAATAAATGAAGATGCTTAACCTCATATCCATTCCTTTTCTATTTCTTTCACTAGTTATAATGCACATGCATCTTCTGCTATTATCATCTTTCTACTTTAGTATTAGTAAAAAATTATTCAAAGTTCATTAAAAATGAACGAACCTATTTTCTGACTCAGGCCATTTTCCCAAATTCATTTTCTAAGCTGTAATATAATAAAATGTGATGTTACAAATCTGTAATATAATAAAATGTGATGTTACAGATCTGTAACACAATTTTTTCCTTTATTTGGCCTGGTTACACATTTAAAATAATGGTTTTTGTTCCTTTTTTTGGGGGCTATCGTGGATTTGTAGGGCTGTTCAGGCTTCAATGCAATTGCAACTTGTTATTTACACTTGGTATGCTTATAAAAGAAAGCAAAATATGGTGAAATGATGTCCATTTTTCATGCCACTATATCTCAATTTCAAGAAGTGAATTTGTTATGGTAAGAGCCTTATGGCTCAACCAGCACCTCCTATTATTTCCAATGGAGCCGTTGAAGGTTCAAATCCCCCCATTCCCCAACAATCGTTAAAAGAAGAAGAACTGAATCTGTAATTAAAAGTCACTCATTTACAGCAAACTACTTATAGAGGGTGATGAATTGATGAAAAAGGGGAAATTAAATTTTAAACCTTATAATTTGTGGTTGATTTCAAATAAACCCTAAACTTAAATTTAAAACCTTGTAGTTTCTCAAAGTTTCAGTTGAATCCATCCATCCATATTTCCTATTATGTCATTTACTTACACAAGTCCAAAATGGTGCATTTTTCCAAGTCTAAAATAATGCCTTAATTTTTTTTTTTTTTTTAGTTTGTGGTTTGTCAAATTTTTGTGTTTGGTAAATGACGTAATTTTTTCACCCAAAAAATAAATAAATTATTGGGTATGTCCTAAGTAGTCAAGCTAGTCTCACTTTAAACAAACTATGTAACAAAACTTGAATAGATGATTCCAAAACATTATATCCTCATGGACGGTTTATAGTTTGAGTAGTTGTTTAAGATAGATTGTTAAATATGGAATGGTCAAGAAAAAAACCATTTATGGCTGACATTTATTAGACTTGATAATAATGGGAACCATTAGATGAGTAATTATACCTCGTAGAGGGTATCACATTTTGAGTAATCAAATTTGGTAAGAATAACCACCGCGCATCCTTGGTATGGTGGTCACTCCATAAGTATAAATGCTTGTGAGGTATGGGGGGCAAGAGTTAGAGCTCAAGTCTTCAAGAGGGAGTTTCATATACATATACACTTAGATTAGGCTAAAATAGAAATTATATCTCGTAAAGAAAAATGGTATGAATAACCACCGCACACCATTGATGTGATGGTTACTCTACAAGTATAAGTGTTTATGAGATATAAGAGATAAATGACAGGGTTCAAGTATCTAGAAGGGAACTTTATATACATATACATTTAGATTAGGTTAGAATAGAATTTTTATCTTGTATATGTATAAAAAATTGGTATGAATAAAGGATTTTCAAAATGTTTTAGTATTAGGGGATTCTGACAAAATAATTGAAGTCATTAGTAAACAAGAAAAATTTGTGTTACTAATTTATTAGCTAGGAGCATCAAATAAAGGGACTTTTTTCTATTCTTTCTTCTTCTTTTTCCCCAGACATTTGTATGGTTGTTACCTGATCTTTGAAATGGGATCCATATTCCATACGATTATCTCTTTGGTAGTTTTTAGCTTGCTACATACATAGCTTGTATCATTGGAGAAAAAACCACTTAGAAAGCTAGGTTTTTAATCTAACAATTAAAGTTTTGGACCTAATGAGAGCAATCTAGAGCTTGGTAGATCATTTATGTTGGGTAATCTTGTCATCTTATCCCTATATGATACTTTTCCTTTGAACGGTATGAGATATAAAATTGAAATGATTAGACTGGATATATAATCCTTGGTGAAAATAATCATTAAGCAACTACAATGTTTTGAGTTTTGTCCTCATCAATTTAATGTATAAATGATCGTGTGGTTTTCTTTTACATATCTTCTTTTCTATTTACTCTAATAGATTAAAATCATGTGTAGATAAGTAATTATGTTAAACGATTTTCATTGATATTTTGTTTGGTACTTTGTATTATATAGGGAACACTCAATGATGGAGAGTAATTGCTGTGAAGCAACTATCGGTAACATCACACCAAGGAAAGAACCAATTCATAACTGAGATTGCTACTATATCAGCTGTGCAACACCGTAACCTTGTGAAGTTGTATGGATGTTGCATTGAGGGAGATAAACGAGTCCTTG
The DNA here is from genome assembly GCA_032878915.1 of Castanopsis chinensis. Lineage (NCBI taxonomy): Eukaryota > Viridiplantae > Streptophyta > Magnoliopsida > Fagales > Fagaceae > Castanopsis > Castanopsis chinensis. Next base: position 4,501,665 of record JAVQMG010000105.1, read on the forward strand.
TGTATGAGTATCTAGAGAATAAAAGTCTTGATCAAGCATTATTTGGATTGTGAATTTATCTTTGTTGTTGCTCTTTTGCTGTGTGTGTGTGTGTTTTTATGTATTTGTTTATACAATGTTGATTTAATTTATATACTTGAATGAGATAGGAAAAAGAACTTTGAATATCAATTGGTCAACATGCTTTGATATACGCTTAGGTGTAGCAAAAGGTTTAGCTTATCTTCACGAGGACTCATGGCTTTGAATTGTACACAGAGATGTGAAGGCTAGTAATATCCTACTTGACGTTGATCTCATCCCCAAGATATTGGACTTCTCCTTGGCCAAGCTTTATGATGATAAAAAGACCCACATAAGCACCCATGTTGCTGGGACCATGTAAGATCCTAGAGGCATAGGCATAGCTGGTCACCTTGTCCCTATGAATTACACAATTCCTTATTTTATTTTATATTATTTAGTAATGTTAAGACTAAACTATGCATATGTTCATTGTTGATGTAGTGGGAATCTTGCACCAGAGTACGCCATGTGTGGACACCTTACAGAGAAAGCTGATGTGTTTGCCTTCGGTGTTGTTGCTCTAGAGCTTGTTAGTGGGAGGCCAAATTCTGACTCAAGCTTATAAGAATAAAAAATATATCTTCGTGAATGGGTATGAACAATATTTTCACGCTCCATATATGAGATTGTTATCTTTAATTAGATGGATTTTTGTTCTTCAAAACTTATCAGTAGCTTGTTTAGATACGTGTTTTGGGTTCATGATAGTCATGATCCATCAACAACTAATTTTTTTGTTTTTGCTTCTGCCAAAAGTTGAATTATCATTAAAAGTTGGATCAATAAATATATAAAACGTTTTCTTTTTCTTTCTAAATAAAAAACAAACTTGGATCTTATGAAGAACGAAGTTTGGACGTCCAAAGGAAGCAATAATTTTAATTGCTAATTTAGATTATTTGAAAATAAGTCAACTTTGCATCATAATAGGAAATGAAATGAGTCTCCATATTAAGAACCTACTTCTGTGTGAACAACATTATTTAATAGCCTCTTTCAAAGTTTTCCTTATGAAATTCAAGAAAAGAAATAAGTTTTTTCCTTCTTTTTTTTTTTTTGGTTATGTTTTTGTTCATATTTATTCATAATGTTGAGGTGATCATGGTTTTGAAGTTTACACTTTTCTTTGATGTTGAAGTATATGTCAATCTTAATTTATCACTAATCCTTATGTCTAGAACATTTAAATGAGTGCTTAAAAATGGAGTGATTGATTAGATTCACAAAATGCACCTGTGGATGAATTTAGGGTCAGTCGGGTCTTATCTAGATCCCCTGTAATTCAGACTATTTGAATACTCACTACCAATACCTTTATACTATATTATGAACACTTACATAGTTAGACTCATTGAAACAACTGGATTACTTACTTCCACCACTTCTTTACTATATTCTGAACCTAAAGAAAGTTGTCTTATTGAAACTAAAGTACCACTCATTGCCACCACTTGTACACAACATTGTAAGGCTACTCTGATAACATATATATATTTTCTCAGGGTTGGCAGTTGCATGAAAACAAGTGCGAAGTTGATCTTGCAGACTCTAAATTATCAGAATTCAATAAGGAAGAAGTAAAAAGACTGATAGGACTATCTCTTTTGTGCACTCAAGCATCCCCAACATCGCAAGCATCAATGTCGCGTGTGGTGGCAATGCTCTTAGGAGATATTGAAGTGAGCACTGTAACTTCAAGACCAGGATATTTAACAGATTGGAAATATGATGATATAACCAACGTATCCAATGAGGGTGCAATTGATACTAGCTATTTCAACTCATCATTAGCTAGTACAAGCATTGTGGGCGATATAGGGAATTCACCAGCAAATGCTTCTAAACCTATGCTTGGTGATACTATCAAATAGGGTTTATGAGAATTCGTCATTTTTTTTCTTCAAATTTTTTCTTATGTGTAAATTAAAAAGATTTTTGTGTATTTATATCATCATGGATCTAATTGTTTAGCATGGATTTTGCAATCTTCCTTTGGTGAGTTTGACACAGTAATTCGTTAAGTGTCTTGTGACAAAAACACTATCAAATGTGATGCACTATTTAAGAAGTTATAGAAATGCTTCACATGGAGATTTACCTTATTTATTTATTTATTTAAAATTTCACTAGTTGAAGTTCATAATTGAAAATAAATTAACTCTTTCACTTATCTGCTCATCGTACACCATGGTGAAATTCTGAGTGAATTTAACCAAGTAAGGCATCTAAGCCTAATATTTAAACTATGTTGGCATGTGAGACAATGCTGAGTAAGTTAGATAGTCACAGAATCCATTCAATTGAGACATATAAGAAAAGAAGAGGTTTAATCCCCAAAGAATCTTTTCTGTATTCAAGTTACCCTAAAGAAAATTACTACTTGATTGGCAAGCACTAGAATATTACATCTTATAGAAATCAATTATCACAACTTCAAATCACTTTCAAAGTTCTAAAACTCATTATGTGTATCACAAAGTCCAACTTCAAATCAAATAAACAACTACAAGTCAATTTAATCCAACCTCATAACTCATTAAGGTAAAATCTCAAACACTTGACATGCAATTAAACAAACCCACAACTAAAACAATTTCATAGTTAACACTATCAACTATTCACATGTATCAAAATCACTCCAAAGGTGTAAAAAAACTCATCAAAAATAAATCTCAATCTTTCTCATAGATTAAAAGAATCCATATATATGGTTGTCCCAGAAATCCAACCCTTGTATGAACGTTTAGTACTTAAATCCTACTTTCCCCAAACTACATTCACTCATTGAAAAGTCAAAAGCAAGCCCTCTTTCCTAAATTCTTCAATGGAAGAACCAAGCTCAATCTCTAAAGATCAATGTACCTCAGGGCATCACCAACAGCTTCTTCATAATTTTGTACTATTTGGACAACCAATAGTAACTTTTAACTTTTACCTATCACTTTTTCAAAAACAACTCCCAAATTAATTCAACCAAAAAAATGACCAAAACTACCCACGGCCAAAACCCATCATCAAAAACCGATTAGAAACCCATCACCACTCACGACCAGGCCAATCTCGTTGCCGCAGCAACCACTTCTTCACAAAAACCACGCCGCAACAACCATGCCGATCTGATGGGGTTGTCTCCATGCCGATCTGAGAAAGAGAGAGAGGAAGTGCCGATTAGAAACCCATCACCACCCACGACCGCGCCGATCTCACCGCCGCAACAACCATGCCGATTTGATGGGGTTGTCTCCATACTGATCTAAGAAAGAGAAAAAGGAAGGAAGTGTCGATTAGAAACCCATCACCACCCATGACCACACCGATCTTGCTGCCGCAGCAACCATTTCTCCACAAAAACCATGCCGATCTGATGGGGTTGTCTCCATGCCAATCTGAAAAAGAGAGAGAGGAGGAAAAACATTTGGATGAGAGATAACGAATAGTAAATTTAATACCACCAGCAATTTTTTAAGAAAAAATAAGGGAATAGAGTTGCTATAGTGTTCTCTAAATTAAGAGAAGTACTGTAGCAACTTCAAAAAAATTTTGGAAAAGTTTTGTTGATAGAGAAGCTATTGGAGGATGAACAGGAGCATTTTTTGGAGAAAAAAATGGAGATACCATGTCTGTTGGAGATGCTCTCAATACTCCTTGAAAATTTTTTTCCCCCTGTTTGGATGCCTAGAAAGATATATATATATATATATATATATATATATATATTTATATGTATATATGTATATATAGCAAAAGAAAAGAATCAAGGTCTAGTTTATCTATTTAGTTAATTAAGCTCTTTCCCTCTTTAAATTTGAAAATTGAATGAAAGTATCACCTATTGTTTAGCCAATATATCCAATTATTTAATTATTATACTCAGCTAAGTGGAAGGTTAACTGGTTAAGCAATTCCATGTTTTTAAAATTTTCTTTAAGTAAATAGAAACATGAATATTAATTAATCAATATTATATTTTTTTTCAATGCTTATAAAATTTGTTTTATAACAAAAATAATTTCTTTAAAATTATTATTAAAAACTATTTTAAAAGAATATTAAAACCTAACCACTAATAATAATATATATACATGTCTACTGTCTACCTATAAAAGAATTAAAAATTATGTTAAATATTTATTATTTTATTAATCAATATTAAGGGCAAAATGAGTAAATACCCTTAATAAAACTATGTAGCAAAAATAAATGTAAATTTCGATTTTGAAAATATCTAGTTTTAACAAAATCAAGTTCTAAGACAAAGACATTTTCTAAATTTCTTTTTTTTTTTTTGAAAAATTTTTATTTTGTTACATAGCTTTAAAATTAATCGTATTTACACATTTCCCATTCGGCATACGTCACCAAAAAAAAAAGTGTGGGCAAAAGGGGAAAACGGTAAAATATGTAAGGCATATATTTAGAGGAAGAAGAAGATGATGAAAAAGAAGAAAGAGGGAAGAAGATCGGTTGTTCAGCTCTCCCGAAGAAGAAGAGCCAGAGCATATCGGCGTGAGAGATTGAGACTGAGTGGAGGAGAGAGATCTAGAGAGAGATAGAGAGAGAGAGAGAGAGAGAGAGTGAGGAAACTGATTTTGGGTGCAAAGCGATACTCTCAAAAAACGCAGCGTTTCAGGTTAGGATATTTTTTTATACTTTTTTCTTTTTCCCCTCTCCTCGCCGTGTCCCGGCCGTGTCCGATTATCAAGTTATTATTTGGGTTATTTATTTTGCGTACAATTGTTGGCCAAAACATGTACTAAAGTTCTTCACTTTGTAAGGGATTACAACAGCAGACCTAGTAAATGTCAATAATGTTTTGAGGGTTGAAACTCTGATAAACTTAGGATTTTCGAAACAGGGAACAAAAATGTCGGTGACAGCTGGTGTTAGCGATACTATAATTGCCATTAGGGATAAGCTTAGGGGGAAAATTGGGCAAACAAAAGTTAAAAGGTATTGGCCCGGTAGAGCACCTGAATGGGCTGATGATGATGATTCTGCTAATGCTGCTGCCCATGAAGATGGAGATGTTGCTCTGGAACAAGCGTTCCCGAGGAGTCGTCAGGACGACTCGAATATTGTTAGGAAGGATGATGCTAGGCTGCGTCGTTTGGCTCAGAGTAGGATAGACGATCGCGAGGAAGTGAGAGCTGATCATCGCCGCATTAGGCAGGCTGAGATTGTTTCGACGATTGAAGAGGAAGCTAGAATGCAGGAAAAGTTGGATATGGAGGAGGATGATGCGGATGCTTTGGAGGAAAGGAGGAGGAGGATTAGGGAGAAGTTGCTTCAGAGGGAGCAGGAAGAGGCTGCAATTTTGGGAGAAGAGGAGGAGGAGGTAGAGGAAGAGGAGGAGGAGGAGGAGGAAGAGGAGTCTGAATACGAGACTGACTCGGAGGAAGAGCATATGGGTATTGCAATGGTTAAGCCTGTGTTTGTTCCCAAGTCGGAGAGGGATACCATTGCTGAGCGGGAACGTCTTGAGGCTGAGGAACGGGCCCTTGAGGAATCAAAGAAGAAGAGATTGGAGGAGAGGAAGGTGCAGACAAAGCAGATTGTGGTTGAGGAGATCCGGAAAGATGAAGAGATTCAGAGGAATTTGGAAATGGAGGCCGATATTGCTGATGTGGATACTGATGATGAAGTGAATGAGGCAGAGGAGTACGAAGCTTGGAAGGTGAGGGAGATTGCTAGGATCAAGAGGGATAGGGATGACCGTGAGTCGATGTTGAAGGAGAGGGAAGAGATTGAGAGGGTGAGAAACATGACAGAGGAAGAGAGGAGGGAGTGGGAGAGGAAGAATCCAAAACCTGCTCCGCCACAAAAGCAGAAATGGAGGTTCATGCAGAAATATTACCACAAGGGTGTATTCTTCCAGTCCAATGCTGACGACACTGCTGCAACTGCTGGATCAGATAATATTTACACTCGGGATTTCTCTGCCCCAACTGGAGAAGATAAGATGGACAAGACAATATTGCCCAAGGTCATGCAGGTCAAGCACTTTGGTCGTAGTGGAAGGACAAAATGGACTCATCTTGTCAACGAGGATACAACCGACTGGGACAACCCGTAAGTTTTATCTTTTGATTATTCTCCATTCATTAGTAATTGCTATATTGTATATGCATTTACTTTTGATATTGATCTGCTTTTCTACTGATTCTTGTTAGTCTTTGCTACATCAGTTCTATATTTTGATGATGTGTATGAGAAGTCAAAATAAAAAAATTTATGCTACTTTTTGTTACTTGAATATTTTTTACCCATGTCTATTCTTGATCTCAATTCTCAAATGTTTGTTTGTTGAGCAGGTGGACATACAATGATCCTCTACGCACAAAATACAATACAAAAATGGCTGGAATGAATGCACCTATAGCTAAACCTAAAGGAAGCAAGAAATTGAAGGATTGGGAGTCTCGTTGATTTTAGAGCACGTAGAAAGCATTCCTGTAGCTTTTTATCAATCATCTTATTGGAGAATTGAGTATGTTTTGGCTATTATTATTTACATACATGTAGTCTTGATAGCATCATTTTCTACTTATCTTATTATAGAAGCAGGCTAAGGCAGTTATTATGAATTCAAAGCAGCTAAGGCAGGTGAAGGTGGCTTGAGTTTTGTGGACAGAAATGCACCTTAGAATATCACAACACAAGATTATGATCTGGTCACATCATGTATTGCATGTTTTAGTTGTTGGGTATATACATTTTCTTCCCACTTAGCAAAAGAAAGTGTCTGAATCACATTTGAAAGTTGTGTATAGAGACTAAGAGTACGTTTGGTAAACTGTAATAACTACTATAATGTAATAGCTATTATAATGAATAGCTATTTTGTTGTTCCTTGTTAGGTTGTGTTTTTATTACAGGAAATAATCATTCCTTATTAATAACTATCCTTTAAAATGAGGAATAAGCATTCTCTATCAAAAGTACTGAATCCCTATTCCTTAAACCCTTATAACTAAAATTTCTTAAAAAAACCCTTATTGCTGCTCCCTTCAGCAAATTCTTTTTTTTTTTTTTTTTTTTTAACAGCTGGTCTACTTCAAGCTCGTTTTTTGTTCTCTCCACTCCTGCTGTTACTTTCTGCCATATTAGACGAACAAACAACAGTTTGGTGGTTCTAGTTTTTTGTTGATTCCTTATGCTAACCATGAATGTAATTTTTAGACTTGCCACTTACACCCACAAAATCATGTAGGGAATAGGCTTGTAGGAGTACGGTGCTTGTGTTAAGATGTTTTCATTGAATGAAGTTGGTATTGTTAAAGTTTCAGGGACATTAGGTTGGTGATATCGGAAAGTATAATAAAGGTGGTGTTTGTAGTGTTAGGTTATTGATGCCTTGCGAATGTATTTGTTGAGAAATATTGTTTGAAGCCGTGGTCCAATCAATTGGAACTCCGATAGTGCGAAATTTTGATCAAGAAAAACAAAGAACTTGAACAGCAAAATGCAGAGATTATGCAGAAAAACAAAGAACTTTATATATCAAAAGATGTTAAGCTAGATGCACAAAAGTGTAAATTTAATTTATAAATAAGAATGCTTTAGTAAATTTAATTTTAAAAACAAATTCAAGGAATTGTATTAATGTATTGTCACCAAAGAAATAAATAGTAATAATTATTTCATTACAACATCTTGCATTCTTTGTAATACTTATTCGTATTTCTATATAGTCTTCATTACAATGTACCAAATGTGGTCTAAGTTGGGTTTAGGAACAAAATTGACCGGTTTTGAAAAATTTTGAACTTAGTTGGCATTAACTCAAATTTCAAGTATGTTAATGGAATTTACCCTAATACCTTAAGTAAGGTTATGTATGTGTTTGATCATTTTGACATGCATTATTTCAATTGGTAGGAAAGTCATTTCACTTGAAATTGAGATAATTTATTTCACGGTCAAAATTTTAGTTTTTGAATTTAGTAACGGTACAAATTGTTTTGTCATTTAAAGTTTTAAATGAGTTGTGGGAATATCTGAATCATGAAAGAGTTCTATTTCAAATGGAGATGATTATTTTTATAAAGAAAACCACTGCTCACTATCTATAAAGTTTTCTCCTTCAAATCCAGGGATGGACCCAGTATGGAGCCCAAGGGAGCCAGGCCCCCCCTGGCCCAAAAGTTTTTTTTTTTTAAATCGATAGGATACGTGTTTTTAATAGATGAACCCCTATCTTCCAAATTCTTAACCCCCATTACGAGCCCTACCCAAACTGCCCAGAGCTCAGCCCAACCCAAAAAAAATTAAAAACCCATTAACCCTTTTAACCCACGGTACATACAAACCAAAATTAGGAAAAAAAACATTTTTGCTTTTCCATCCCATAGATAAAACACATCTGGCTTCTATTTTTGACAGGATTTAAAGTTTCAATTTTAAAAGAAAATAAACACAACCTAAAATAATAAAAATAAAAAGAGAACGAGATTAACAAAAATGGCTGTCATCGGCAACCTTCATCTACATGCCCAAGCTTTGCTTTTCCTTTTTCATTTTTCTTTATCATCTTTCTTTCACTGCATCGCTCACTTCAGTCTTCAAGTTTCCTTAAACCTTCAGCTTCAAGAGTGCTATGAGAACAATGGTTATCTCTACTTTTATTGTTTGGTAAAGTTCTGGATGTTCCTAGGTAATAATATTTTAAGGGTGAAGTTAAAACTATTACTTTATTTAGTTTTTGAATGGCGTGATTTTTTAGCTCCATTGCACAGCCACAAAGTGTGCACTAGATGTATTGGTGTGTGTGCATATATATATAACACAAAATATTAAATTTATGCATGTTTCATCACATTATATATATATATATAACTTAGTGGTAATTTCGAAACGGTATGCTGAAATTGACTAATATTGAAATATTTCACTCTAATTGACAAACTTAAATGGTATTCAGAACAATGGTAAAAAAAAACTTTCGTAACAAAATGAAAAATGATTTTTTGATGAACTCTTTGATGTTATACATTGAAAGGGACATAACTTTGACATTTAGTCAATCATGGATGATTTTGAAGATTTAAAAAAGCATCGAATTCTATTTTCACCCTTTTCATAGACAATGTATTAGGAAATAATAGTGCTTTGCATTTTTTGTCATTGTTAGTAGGTGATTGCATTTTAATATATTAAGATTAAGAAATAATGATTTTGTATATTTGTCCTAGTTGATAGTTGGTTAACACTATATAGATGCTTATTTGAATTTTTTTTTTTTTTTTCACTTTTAATTCGGCCCCTAATTTCCAATCCTGGTCCTTCTCTATTTAAATCATTATAGATAAGTGGAAAAACCAACTGTTTAAGGTTTGGGGGTAATTAATCAATTGATAGATCAAAATCTTTTTCAAGTTGTATGAAATAGTTGTGCCTTTTCTAGTTCTCATTTCATGCATCATTATTGATTACTGCAGGTCAAAGTAATTTCATTTTATTATTCTTTTTCCATCTCAGGAAAATGAGATTGAATTACCAAATGTTGTGAGGCCGCAATCAGCTAAGAAGGTTGTGGTGACCCAAGGTCGATAACAAGGTCGTACGTGTACCTTCCATCGGATATATACAGGAGTATAATTTACAATTTAGATGTTATCCGGCGAGGAGCCTTTAAGAGAATTTAGGCACTGAACCTGCTAGAAAAAAAAAATTGGTTTAATTTTCACTTTCATTCTCAATTTACAGTATACTATAAATTATACTATACAGTACTTACAAATTAATGTGTCATCAATTATAAAAAAAAAAAAAAAAATTAAACGTATATTTATAATGTTTTGAAATGTAATAATTATATTTAATATTACTACATTAATTTTTAAAAATTATATAGTAAAATTAGTAGCCGCTGTAGCATTTTTCATATTGTACATGGTGGTGTCCATAAGCAATTAATGGGCCATTTTGTCGTAGAAACATGTCCAAGATAAAATAAAAGAATATTAAAAATAAGGAGAAAGAAAGGAGGTATTAGTCTTTTGAATAAATTAATTAATCTAGAAACCCAATTTTACAATTGGCATTTAATCCAAGTCAAGGGTGAAATGATCATTTCAAGTTCAAGGAAAATTATTGAATACTCTCGAAGTATCATAAATGCATACTTTTCCCTATTACATGAATTTTGGGTCTTACCATCATTTCAAGTTCAAGGGTACAAACATATCATTTTGAACCATAAAAATGATTGATAATTCATTTTAAAATATCATCAACACTTTTAAGTTTTAAAAATAAAAATTAAAGACTATTTTCATGTAAAAATAACAACATCAAATTGATCAATCATGCAACATCAAATTTCAATGGTCAAGAAACATCCTTTAAAATATAATTGAATACACATGATAACGGATAATTAATTGTAGGTTTTTAAAATAATTAATTAAGTATGATTAATGATGTAGCAAAATCTTAATGAATCAAACCCTTTTTTTTTATGTAGAATAATGGTTCAAACCTAAAGAATGAATGTATATATACAAGTGCATGAAATAAATTACGTATTCAATGGACAGTTGATTATTTTATAATATTTTTTCCAAAAAGTAGTTACTTAATTAATAATTAATAAACTTAAATATCATTATCCCTCGAGAAGATCATAAAATCAAATAGAAAAGTTGGCGGGGGGAAGGAGTCAAGGTGCTGATTGACTTTGCGAAGGAAGAGAATGTGATCCAGAGCTTGTTTGTAGAAGAGGGAAATGTTGAAGAGAAATAAGGAGAGGAGCAATTGATCTTGTGAAATTTTTGGGTATAGAGTAAAAATAATTATATAAATGAAATAGAATAAAAATGATTGTTTAAATAAAATAAAAAGAAAGGTAGAAGGAATATTGCAAAGTGTTTTTAAAAATGGTTAAGTACTTTGGAAAAGACCCTAAAAAAAAGTACTTTGGAAAAGATGGCTTTTGGTTATAATTTTAATAAAAATTTAGATTAAGTTATTGAGATATTGTTAGGACTTAGGTCGGATAAGGTTTTATCCATTTTATGTTGTTAGGATTAAATACTATATGAGTTGTAAGTTATTAGTGTCCCAAGTGTGATTGAAGATGTACATTGAAAACACAATAAGCTACTTAAAAATTGTTCAAGAAGCTGTCAAGTCTGCCACTTCGACTGCAACCTTAACTGTAGCTTTATCAATCGAGCTTCATAAAAGTTTGATTCTTGTCTCAATTCTAGTTGACTAATCAAGTTTCGGGGTAAATTAAATCTTTAATTTTCTGCTCATGATGACCAAAGCCTTGGGTTCCATAATGTATATAAAGTTATGATACATTGAGAAGAAGAGATCTTGTTATGACAGTTGCATGCCGAGGGTTTTTGTATTAAGCATCTTCTCTGGCATTGTATTGAAGACTAATAAATATTCCAAGCTACTGCATAAATAACCTACACCAATCAAGTTATTATTGCAACGTTAGACACGAATTAAGTAGATGTGCATCATAGAGATTCAAAAATAGATGAATCCAACTGGGTTGTAGCTGTATATGATCATTTGAGCAAGCATCTACTATAAGTAGAAATGCTAAGACTAGGTCCATATTCTTGTATTGCAAAACTTCAATTATACTTGGGATATGTTTGTTTGAAGATGAAATAGGATAAATGGAAAATTTTGGAGAAAATGGAAAGGAAAATTTTTTTGGAGTGAGCTTGGTTGGGTGGGGAAGAAAGAAAATAAATGGTGGGGCTTAAGTATGTTCTCCTCCGGCTCACTAAAAGTTTTCTTTCAAAAATGAAGAGAAAATTGAAAGAAAAAAATGAGGCTGCTTTAACCTTAATGTACAAAAATGTCCATGTGCAATTACACATGGGCATTTGTCCAGTTCACTTTTTTTTTTTTTTTTTTTTTTTTCTTTTTGGTTGATTTCTTGGGTTCTGGGTGTGATAATTGTTTTCTTTTTTTTTTTTTTCTTTTTGTTTAACTAGACATTATTTTTGGGGGGGGGGGGGGCATGATTTTTATTTTTTATTAAATTGGGTGATTTTTTTATCACTTTTTTGTTTTAATTGGCTATCATTTTTTTAGCAAAGGTGTATATGGGTAAATTCATATAAACTTACTTTTTCCATTCCTCCACTTTTTTACTCCAAACCAAATAAAAATGAAAAAAATTAAAATCTTTTCTATCCTCTCACTTTTTCATCATTCTACCATTTTCTATCCTTCTACTTTTCCATCCTTCAACCAAATAAACCTTTAGTGATTTCTTCTGTTTAGTGGTCAACAATAAACCCCCACAAGGTTTTTCCCATAAGGAATTTCCCCATAAGGGATTAACTTGGTAATTATATGGTGAAACTGAAATTTATTTTTCACTCCACTTTATATTTGCAATAAGGTTGTACTATTATTAAACTAAATTGGACCTTTATATAATTGTCATAATATTAATCAAGTTGGTAAATTTGGTTTAAAATTAATCAACCAGGCTTACATTTTCTCAACGCAAGTGAAATGAAGGGAGTCAACTTCACCAAAATTTTATTTTGTGAATATGGAATGTAAGTTCTATTAAATTTATAATATTTAAGCTGAAAAAAAAAATTCTATATTCAGAGAAGAGATCCTGGAGTCTTTTGTCCAAATATGGCTAAAAACCAAGTTTTTTAGGATTATAGGTACTATTGAAAGTTATTTAGGGGATTGAGGAGAGAGACTGAATTTCGGCAACAGTGTTGCCGAAATTCTAAGAAAAGTAGGAGAGAGAAAGAGGGAAAAGGTGGAGAGAGAAAAATTGGAATTTCGGTAACAGTGTTACCGAAATTCTGCTGCCCAACTTCTGCCCGTGCGCGAGTGTGTGCGCGAAAATAAATGACGAATTTCGGTACCGCTGTTGCCGAAAATGCAGGAAAAAAAAATTGGAGAATTTCGGTAACGGCTATACCGAAATTGGGGAATAAAAAATAAAAAAATAAAAAACCCAATTTCGGTACTACCAATACCGAAATTGAAAAAAAAAAAAAAAAAAAAAAGACAATTTCGGTACTGCACAGTACCGAAATTGTCTTCTTTTCTTTCTTCTTTCTTTCAATTTCGGTACTGCCCAGTACCGAAATTCTTTTTTTTTTTTTCAATTTCGGTATTGCTAGTACCGAAATTGTTTTTTTTTTTTTTCCCTTACCCAATTTCGGTATTGCCAGTACCGAAATTGTTTTTTTTTTTTCGCTTTCAGTATTTTTTTTTAGAAATGATACGTCAACAACATTTTCACAACATTTTTACAACAAATTCTATATGGCAAGTTGTTACTGGTTGTTATTGTTGGGGCAAAAAAGTAATCTTAGTGTTAGGTTCAAATTTAAACCAATAACAACCAACCACTTATGATTTGGTGTGAAAATGTTATAAAAATAAGAATTTCGGTAACACTGTTACCGAAATTCTAGTTTTTCTCTCTCCACCTTTTCCCTCTTTCTCTCTCCTACTTTTCTTAGAATTTCGGCAACACTGTTGCCGAAATTCAGTCTCTCTCCTCAATCCCCTAAATAACTTTCAACAGTACCTATAATCCTAAAAAACTTAGTTTTTAGCAATATTTGGACAAAAGACTCAGAGATCCTGACATTCTTTGCCATCATGAAATCAAATAATCAATGTTTCACGGACCTTTACAGTAAGGGCCGTCCGCAGCAATTGTACTTGTGCCTGTTTGACTATTTCCAATAGCACACCATAAAGTAAATGGATATACATCAATAATGTGCAATGGTGAAGCCACAATTTTGACATCTTGGTTTTGTCACAATTTTAGAAATTTCTCAACCGCCATTTTTACCAGTATTTCCATCTGCACATCTAAAATAGTATAAGCTCCACAATTTGTCTAATCAACCCCAAAATATGCTAATATTAATTCATATAAAATTATTTAAAATAGGATTTTCGCTACAATAAATATGCAAATATAGATTGCATTTGGGAAGCTTTCGCGAATGCTAGTTTTCGTAGGGTTAACTGCGAAGCAAACCGAATAGCATACACCCTAACTCAATGGTCTATGTTTAATTCTTTTTTGGGATCTTTTGATTTAGGGAATAGTCATTTTGCTTTTGTAAATGTAAAATCCTGAAAGAGGCATGTTAGCAAGTTTGTGGGCAGCTCCTTTGTTGTTTTGTTTTTGCCTGATTTGGTCTTCGATAAAGTTTTTCTGTTTTTAAAAAAATGTAAATAAAAATTATTATTGTTTTATGTAAATTTGTTTTTTAATATTTTCTTTACTTATAAAGAGATATATGATTTGGGAGAATATTTAAAATATATAAATAAATAATTTTTTTATAAAATGTAATATAAAATAAATAGTTTGACATGAATATTTTCAAAAGTGATTATGTAAAATAAAATAAAATAAATTTTTATTTAAGAAAAATAGACAATATATTTTTTTTATTTTTGGCACAAGCAATGTAAATGCTCAGTCTTATTTAGAAAAGAGATTTAATAAAAGGATTTTGTTAATGTGTGCCTTAAGAACACACAATAAGTAAATATTTTTGAAAATATTTTCTCAGAAATTAAAAAAGTATTGATAATTTTTTTAATTTTTAAAAAAATATTTTCAAAAATGAATTGCTTAATAAAAAGGTTGATTTTGGTTTCAAATCCGCCATTAAAGTTGTATTGATAGAGCTCGGCGGTGATGATTGAACTTTGACGGTTTAACAATCACCTACTACTATTTCAATGTTCGAGATTGCTGACGTGTGCATTCTGCTGCCATTTTCACACTCAGTGTAAGTGCGTGTTTGACAGCACCTACCTTTATTCTATCATTTTAATGTTTTTCCTCCAACTTGTCTCCTAACTTTAAAAAATCACGCCGCCCCATAAAAATGGATCTGCATTGATGTAAAAGGAACCGATCAGATATCATTTTTTTTTATTGAACTAACATATAAAATTTGAGATTAGTTTTGACATTTAGGATGGAATTAATGATCCCACAATTTAATATGAGATTTAGTTAGAATGAGTGATATTTGTAATTAAAAAAAGTTCCACTCAAACATTTTGTTGAGTGGATCTTTTTGTTCTATTTTGTCTTCTCTCATCTTTTTATGAAGAAAAATGCTAATGAATACTCTTAGGGAATTATTTAATAATCCATTTAAAGAAAGTTTTTATGAGAAATGAAAGAAAAGTAATCAATATTTTAATAGTTTTTTTCATTTCTTATAAAAGTGATGTCAAAACTTTTCTAAGATGAATTGTTAACCAATGTCATGTCATAAGAACACTCATTAGCATGACCCTTTTATAAATTAGTAAAAGACTATTGGCCATTTTACTAGTTCTTGTGATTTTATCATGTGTTAACATATGCTCCAAATCCTCAAAGTCAAAAATTTCAAAAGCTGCCCTAATGGCTAATGCAATCTAATTCAGATGCTGAAAATGCTAGCTAGTGTCAAAAAAATAAAATCGCGATTTTTATTTTGTCAACTAATTGTTGATGGTGAAGATAAAATAATGGATCCATGAGATTTACATCACCACTCATAACTTGGCAAATTGTGGAGAAGTTATGATATTATTTTTTTTAATAGCACTCCTTTGGAAATTAACTGTTTAAGGGTCATGATGTCTAAGTCATGAGCTGCACAAAAAAAAGAAAAAAGGCAACGAAGAAGTAAAAAAAACAATAATAGTTTTTTTTTTATTTATGTTAAAATAGAAAAAAATTAAAAATAAAAATTGCTATGTGAATGATCTCAAGGGTCACGATGACTGAGTCATGAGACTTGCACAAATAAACGAAGGAAACTGTTATTGGATGCAGTAAATGTATTGATTTAAGATTTAAAAAAAAATTTAATTGTAAAAGGAAAAAAATTAATTGGTTATTATAATTATATATATATTTATAAAAGTGATATCAAAATTTTCATAAAATTGTTTATAAAATGGTTTGGCTTACCTTTAGTACTTTTTTAACTAGAAATCTCTTTTTATTTTAAATACATAATGGTAAGTGATAGTGAGTTTTAATCTCTACATTTTATTTAGTTAGTCGGTGATGTAGCAATTTTGCATTAAAATAAAAGAAAATTCCAGTTAAAAAAGTATTAGAAGTAAATCAAACCTTATTAAAAATTATCTTAAACACTTATGATTTATTAACAATTATCCCAAGACACTCATGAATAAAAAAAAAAAGTGTCATAAAGCATCCACATTGGTAGTGCCAAAAAATTAAATATTTAGGATTCGTTTGGTAATATTGTTCTACTAATGTTGTTTGTATTTTTTAAAAATACGTGTGGATGCAAAAGTGTGTGAAAATAGATTCAGATCCTCTAGATTTCCTAAGGAAATCTACTTAAATCCTAACCACGCTTTAATGATTTAATGGTCAAGATTCTGTCATGTCAGCATTTCACTAACAATATTCTTAATTGTTTTGTTTGCAACATTATTTTATTATTTTAAGAATATTATTAGTGGACTGCTAACATGACAGAATCTTGACTATTAAATCATTAAAGAATAGTTAGGATTTAAGGAAATCTACTGATAGAGTACCCTAGGAAATCTAGAGGATCTGAATCCGTATGAATATACGTATAATGTTGTTTAAACACTCAAAACTGTTGTTCTAATTACACTACCAACAACTCAAAAAAATTACTTTATTTATTATTTTGTTTCTCTCTCTTTCTCCCTCTTCCTCTCTCTCTTTCCCCTTCTCTAAACCAAGATCAACCACCAAAGTGAACAAACTTTCACCCCTCCTTCTCAACTCGGCAAACCCACTGCCACCTAACCCCCTCCCCCCCCTCACATCACAACCTAGTCATAGCCACCTCCAAATACCCACTACCCAACAACCATGATCACTGCCAGATACCTATTATCCAACCACCATGATCACAGCCCATCATTACAAGATCAATTTAGTGAGACCCACCAAACTCATAGCCCAGCCACCGTGATCACAACCCAAATCCCCATTACTGTGACCAAAACCCATCAAGAAAAACCCAACAACCCAAAATTGCAAACCAATCGGCAACCCACCACCACAACCCGACCAGCAAACCACTAGCCCAACCACTGCCAACCACTTTATAAGTTATACTAGGGGCGCGTGAGTGGGGCATGATGTAACTAACAACCTAACCGCATGATCTGCACGTATCAATTATGTAGTGTTTTATAAACAGTGGTCAACTTTCTGTCTCTAGCTATTGGCAATTTTATATTTAGTATATTTACCAATGGATATATTTGAACATGGGAATTTGTATACTTAAGAAATGCATTTAGTCAAGAGTAGATTGTGTGGCGGCTTTGCATATCTATGAGAAGCTTTTAATCTTCCTCTATTCTTCTCTCTCTCTCTCTCAGACTCTCTCTCTCTATCCCTTCTGTAATATCTCTCATTTGCACTTTAATGAATCCCATATAGAGAAAAAATTGGAAGTCATGGTAGGATCATCACTTCTTCTAGTTTTAGCCTTTTGTGTTGCTTGCATCTTTGGCCAACTTTTTGAGTTAGCTCAAGCTCAAAATCGAACCCAAGCTGCTACAGATCCAGCTGAAGGTGTGCCTCTCTCTCTCTCTCTCTCTCTCTCTCACACACACACACACACACACAATTTATTACATATTAATGTTGTTGGCTGATCAGAGCTTTTTTTGTCTTCTGTATATGTTACATATGAACGGCACTAGGAAACTTTTTTTTTTTGGGTTTTAATCCAATAAATAAACAATGAATGCCAAAAACTGTGTTTGTTTATAATTGTTGAGGTACAAAACTTGAAGTAATAGAAGGCTAGCTTTTAGAATCTGATCGTGTTATAGCTTCCAAATCTAGCTATGGGTGAAGTTAATAAGAGCCCCAAACCAACTAATCATGCTGATAAGTGCAAGGTAGATATTGTACTTTCGATATTATCATCATTTCAATGGCTAGCTTAGCTTTAAAGTTGTGCTGGCAACTTGTGGTGTCAGCCATTACATTATTGGGGTGGTAGGAAATACTACATAGTATTAGTGGGGGCTTGGGTACATCATAAATTAATAATTACATATTTAACAAAATAATCAGACAGCTACGAGCAATGCTCTCTCTCTCTCTCTCTCTCTCTCTCTCTCTCTCTCTATATATATATATATATGTATATTGAAATTTTAAAGGCTACCACCCTAGTAATTTAAAAAGAAAAAGAAAGAGTTATATATGAAAGATTTTTTTTTTGGGTCACTATTTAGATTGATTGAATAAAAAAAAAAGTGGGTTAATTAAAAAAAAAAAAAAAAAAAAAAGAAGAAAAAGAAATCTATGTTACATGGATTTTACTCACTGTTTCATTAAAATAAAAATTCATTCACTGATTGATATATATTTTTTAGACCCTTTAAAAGTGGGTTAATTGTAATTTTAATTCTTAAAATAAATAAAAAATATTGGTAGATTTAATAGTTTTGGACAATTCGGATATTTGTTAATTAAGTGGGGTTTATTTTTCGGTCTAATCTGTGATGGGTATCAATGAACAATGATTAGAAAGTTCTTTTTTACAAACACAACATTTTTCTCTGTTTGGGATGGGCCCAAAATAAAAATAAACTATTTATTTTTTTAGTATAATAATGTTATAAAATTTCGCTCTTTTTTTCTAATTAAAATTGTTGTTTTAAACAGTGGCAATTTTGGAGGGTGTATATCAGATTGATGACAATGATGTTTAATTGTGAATATGATTGCAGTGACAGCACTGAATACAATATTTCAAAAATGGGGGATCTCAGCATCATCAAATCAATGGAATATAAGTGGGGAACCATGCAGCGGAGCAGCCATCGACTCCACAAGTTTTGATGACCAAAACCACAACCCCTTTATCAAATGTGACTGTTCGTACAATAGTAACTCTACTTGCCACATTACCCAATTGTACGTTTCTTTCTTATATATATATATATATATATATATATATATCCTCGTGTTTTGTTTCCCATGCCATTTTTGCTTAGAATTACTATTTCTACACATTCAATAAAAAAATAGTTTAATGTAAATTGCTTTTTTTTTTTTTTTTTTATATTATAATTTTTTATTGAACTAAAACGAAAAGCAAGAGGATCACCTCTATTATATCTGACTGGTTGTTGAAAAGGCTTAAGTTTATTTTCGATATTGGTTAAAGAATTAATATCAAAACTGTTGGATATATTATATTAACTGGTTGATGAAGAGGATATTATATATTAACTGGTTGCCTAGTAGCAAAACTTATTTTTATATTTTATCATATACTAAAATTTTATGTACCTTTATAGAATGGCAGAGGAAAGTAGTAATAACCTTTTAAAAAAAAATAATAATTTGACAGATGAGGTGAGTTGCCAATGGATATGAATAGGGATTTTTATTTAAGGGTGTTTAGAGCTCCTCAAGCTCTGGATTATTATCCCGTGTGCAGTACCCCCATCTGACATACACCAACTAATTATCGAGAATTTTGTTAGTTAGTTGGGAATAGAGGTGGATATTTCTAAAGTGAACTTAACTTAGGTAATAGTTCATGGCTGATAATAGTTCTTTTTGTTGGTAGGTAACATAGGTCTCAACTCGTCTTCCATCTTAGTATTTTTATAGAGGAAATGAGGAGGTATTATTCGGATGAGAGCTTATGAATAAACCTACTTTATATTGCATTGAATAATAGATAAGGGAAAGCAAAGTTATTTATTGAGATATATACTACCCCGGGTCATTTTTCTATGCCAATTTCTACCATTCATTTTAGGATAAAAATATGCTCAAAATCCCATAAAGTTTCCCCTAAAAACATAACACATTGAGGTTTTGAGTGTAACACTTAAACTCCTTGCAGTATTGTTTTCCCAGTAAATTGTTAATTATGTAACATTTTACCTTCTTGAGGTTTTTGAGTTTAACACAAAATCCCCCTATGTTATTTCTTTATGTGAATATATAGTTCTAAATATTGACAAGTGTCATCACATGGCAATAAATATTTTATTTTAAGGGATGTCTATGGTTTTCACATAAAATGATACTCATGGAATTGAATGTTACATTCAAAACTCGGGGGGAGGGGTGATGGTTGTGTGTTTCCCTCTAAATATATACGTATGTGTGTGTGTGTGTGACAACAGTCAAACAAATGATAATTTTTTTTGGCTACCCAAGTAACCCTTTTTTAATTAGAAGAGCTAATCTGTCATGGGTGTGCCCACATGGTGCTTCCCATGTGCTGTTCTTCTTTTCTTTTTCTTTTTTTTTTTTAAGGTTTTTGAGCATGTATATTATGTGTGTGTGTGTGTGTTACAGCAGTCAAACAAATGAGATTTTTTTGCCACCAAAGTCAGCCTTTTTCTAATTAGAAGATCTAATCTGTCATGGGTGTGCCCTCATGGTGTTCCCCATGTTCTGTTCCTTTAGTTTAAAGGTTTTTGAGCATGTAATGTCATACAAACATCATACCATCAAATTTGAGCATAAAAGATTAAGTATTTTGCTGCTTAAAATTTTGATGAAATGTATCTTCATGCACCAATTT
Organism: Castanopsis chinensis; assembly: GCA_032878915.1. Taxonomy (NCBI): domain Eukaryota; kingdom Viridiplantae; phylum Streptophyta; class Magnoliopsida; order Fagales; family Fagaceae; genus Castanopsis; species Castanopsis chinensis. The sequence goes on from JAVQMG010000105.1 coordinate 4,522,304, forward strand.
AAGTTGGTGGCATCTGTTGGTCAAACCAATACCTATGATGGATATGTGAGCTTTAAAATTATTGAGTTTTGCATGAAATTGGCCATTGAATCCTAAGGACTAAGGTGAGGTCATGGAGACATCATAAGGAGGCCTTGTCATAATATCCTCTTAAATAAAAACTCATGTATAAATCATCTATATGTTGACCAAAAATGAAAAGATAAAATGTGTCAACTTTATAAATTCACATAGTAATATAAAATGGGAACTTTACTTGAACTCAATGTACCAGTGTTGAAATGGAGAAAGGAATTGAAAAAAAAAAATTTGAAGAGATAAGTTCTTTGTGTGTGTGCGCTTTATAACTTAAAAGTTCCTCATGTGGTTTCTTGGGTATATATATTGATGGTTAATTTTATCTTCTCCTATGCTCATTTTCTCCTTGTACCACATTTCACTAGTACAAGTTTGGTTTTGTACAATGAACCATAAATTTTATGCTATTGATTGGAGTATACAAGCACAATTTGAGATGCATTTAGCGCAACAAAAGAATAAAATCTAAATCCTTGCAAAGGATAATCAGATGGGACCTCAATATGTATTATTTTTGCAAAGTGCAGCTTAAGGGGGGATTTGAATTTTACCCTTGGATCTAAACCCATAAGAAGGGAGCAGGATGCCATTAGTGTATATGGCCATTAATTGGAAACTCACACCATTATATGTAAACATTGCGCTTGCAGAGAGCTTTTCTGATGTTGATTACTAATATTCTTGAGCAGTCATTTAATATGCCACCTTTACTAAGCTTACAGTTTTAGCGATTTATGAATTAAATTCATACAATATGATAATCCCCCCTTTTTTCATTTTTTTTATTTATTAATTCCTTGAAAGTTCTGCAAAATTAGGTAAGTTATAGAAACTACACTTCAAGATATCTTGGGCATCTTCAGTATATGAATCTTTTTTTTTCATGGTTGATGTTTCTTTTTTCCCTTTTACAGGAAGGCTTATGCCCTGAATGTAGTTGGTGTAATTCCAGATGAACTATGGACTTTGACTTTCCTCTTCAATCTGTATGATATCTTCTTAATATGTTTGTTTACTTGTGTTCTGCACGAATATGGATTACCTTCTTTTTCATGGAAGCTAGGATTGAACATAGACCTTGAAAGTGTACTGCATCATGTAAACCAATTGAATTTTGTAGCAGATATGGTGTACTAGTTTTCCAGGATGGCTCATTTTGATTATATTTTGTTAAATGTGCTACGTTTCCAATATTTCTTATAGGAATTTGGGCCAAAATTACTTGACTGGTAACTTGTCTGCATCCATCGGCAAACTATATCGCATGCAATACCTGTAAGCCTGTCTCAGTTTTGGTTTGAAACTCAAAGGATATTGTACGACTAATGTCAGCTAACCTATCTCTTTCCTTTGATGTTTAATAAATTAGGAGTTTTGGCATCAATGCATTATCAGGGACACTTCCAAAGGAACTTGGAAATCTTACAGATTTACTATCATTGTAAGTTACCCTCATTCAAAATTTGTAAGTCATCTATGTGGCATTTGGTGGTGTTGTTTCAACCATTCTTTTATTGTAATTTATTTGAAGAAGGGTTTTGTGATAAGGTCTATCTCAAATGGAATTTCCTCCTCCCTCAATAACAGGATTCAAGGTGACTTCCCATTAAAAATAATGAGGGATAATTATAGTAAACCTCTTGTGGTATGGCCCATTTTCACTTTGCCTCCCTGTAATTCAATCATTTACATTTTGCTCACCTGAACTTTAATCCATTACCCATCCGCTACTCACCTTTGTTAAAATCAGGGTTAAAAATGTTTTATCTTCACTTTTATGTCTCTCCCCTTTACAAACAAAAAATACCAGAAAAAACTCAAACAAACAAGATCAAAGTGTGGGTTTTGTAGAGAAACAAGATGTGTATCAAAACAAGATTAAATGACCGGGCCAACACATTTGGTTCAAAATGGTTTTCTAATTCTCATTTTATGTCTCTTTACTCCCAAAACAAAAAATTATACCAAAAGCAAGAGAAAGAAGATTTAAAAGCATATTTTAAAGAAATTTTAAGCTTGGGTTCAAGAACACACTTCTCCTTGGTATGAACAGTCTTGAGCCAATCAATTTAAATAAAATTATCATATTCGCACAAATCCTAAAAAAAATTTACAAAAACCCTACACTCGAAAGTGCTCTACTCTAATTTCACAAAAATTCTTTCAGACACTTTCAGTCATTCACAAAAATCATACACGGCTCCACCTTAGTTCTCTCTCAAATCTCAAACCAAAACCAAAGCAAACCTCTCTTCAAAACCCAGACCCACCACACCTAGCAACACAAACATAGACCCACTACACCCACAGCAAAGAAAATAAGATAGCAGAGAGTGAGAGGCGGATCGAAGTCACAGTCGGAACTTGTCCCTAGGCTTGACAACTCTACTATCTCGCTCAACTCTTTTGGTGCCGACACATAACTCTTTGGAAGCAGCGGCCTGGACATCTCGGGGCAAGTTGGAAGCGAGTCGGAGCAATGACCCTACTAGAACAGGGAAGTTAGGATGGTCGAGTTTCCCTTGATGCTCAGCGCTGCTATGACGTGGGCCTGGGCTGCCATTTCTGGGGTCGAGAATGTTCCAAGCCATATCTGATTTTTCTTCCTAGGCTGTCGGATTTCGGACCCCCATTTGCCCCATGTTCTCATTTGGACCCCAATTCCAACTTCAAACCCACTTTGAATGCCAGCCACAGTGAGGAGAGAAGCCAAGATCAGATTGGGACTTGTGTGCTATTCCTTTGCTTTGTTCTTATAGAAGTTCTTAAGCAATCAAAATCCTAGCTTTTTTATTTTTGTTAGGTTTTTTTTTCTCTAAAAATGTGTTTTTCTATAAAAATGTGTTTTTTTAACGGTAAAAGGAGAGGTAGGTAATAGATCCCTAACGGAACTTATCTCAGATGGGCAAAGTGTAAATGATTGAACTAAAGATAGGCAAAGTGAAAATAGGCTATACCACAAGTGAGTTTACTGTAATTATTCCAAATAATGAAAGAATCACAAAAATATGAATTTAGTAGTCACCCTGATGCAATTGTACACCTATTTTGATGCTTTCTGCATTTCACATCTTTTTTTTGGGATGGAATTCTATATCTCACATACTTGATCTTGATGATCTGCACCCTAAGACAATCAAGTCCTTGTTTATAAATTATAATTCATATATTGTTTTACTTGTTAATTTTGTAGGTCTTTTTCGACAAACAACTTCACTGGTTCTCTCCCATCTGAGCTTGGCAATTTAGTGAAATTAGAACAACTGTAAGTTCTAGTACCATAAAGCTTTCCATTTTCAGCGAACGTTCTGAAAATCAATTTGATTTTATTTTATAGCTAGGTGAGGCAGACTTTGGAAATGGTTATAGTAAAGCTTCTAGTAATATCCTGTCTATTGCTCGAGATTATAAGAACTTTGTGACAACAAATCTCATATGCCATATTGCAAGGTTTTGCAAATGCAAGATTATCTGTTTTATCCTAGGACAGAAAACAATGTATCATATTTTTTTAATATATATTTTACATGATAAAGTCAAGTACTATTAGCTGCCAGAAATGATATGGTGAAAATGATATATTTTGTAGATACTTACCATAAGAAATTCTTTAAATTGTTCTATTAGCTGCCACAAATGGCTTAAGACCTTTCCTTCGGTTGTTAAATTCAATAACTGTTACTACTAAATTTTTATTTGAGATGAGGATAGGATATTAATATAATTTTATTCATGAAAATTCCTTACCTCGACAGCTACTTTGATAGTTCTGGAATAAGTGGTGCGATTCCTTCGACATTTGCAAATTTAAAAAGCCTTGCGACAGTGTAAGAGCTAGCTTACTACTTCTTTTCTCACCTGCAAACTTTCTAAAATTTACATAATGATGAATATTAAAACAAAAAAATGTGATTAGATTGTGTGAGAAGAGATTTCTTATGGTCTCAGGTGGGCTTCAGACACTGAACTAACAGGCAGGATACCTGACTTCATTGGGAATTGGTCAAAGCTTACTACCTTGTAAGACTATTGTTAGCCTTATCGTATTTGCTTCTCTCTAAATCATACTTGATAAGGCTCAATTTTCATTACAAAGTCAAAGTTATTATTGATAAAATTTTAGTGTGTACTTGTACATTCTACAAAAGAGGTGCATTTGTGCACAATTTATGATTAACTACTCCAAAATGATTTTGGTAGGAAGCTTGAAGGAAACTCTTTAGAAGGTCCAATACCCTCAGCATTTTCCAATTTGACTTCTCTGACTGTGTTGTGAGTGTCAGCATCTCTTAGTTACTTTTATTTGTATTTTGCAGATCTTGTAAAGTTAACAATCTCATGTATGATATTATTGTAGGAGAATAAGTGATTTGTCTAATGGGAGCTCTTCATTGGCTTTTATGAGGAATATGAAATCTCTAAGTACCTTGTAAGAAAATGCCCAAGCATCTATGTTTCAGATTCCTAATTACGAATATCCATATTTTCTTTCTTCTTTGTTGCTCTTCCAGTATATAATATAACAGTTTAGTTGCATCTGTTGCAGAGTGCTGAGGAATAATAACATTTCTGATTCAATTCCATCAAATATAGGAGAATACTTAAAGTTGTCACAGCTGTAAGTAATTCCCATTGGTGGGTGACTATCTAGAATTTTAGATACACGTAGTGCTGGAATTTAGGTTGAATTTGATTGTTGTTCAAAGCAATGGAATTGGGAACATCTATGCTATTTATTAGGTTGGGCAACCCCAACCTGCAGAAAGAAATTTATGTGGGTTCCTGTATTAAAATTTATGTGGTAAGTACTAATCAAATTAAGTGATATTTTTATCAAGTTTCTCTTGGCTTGCAAAATGAACTCACGCTGTTTGTAATTGGATAAGGGGAAATTCATTGTATTTCAAGTTCTTCCTGTTTCTTTTCCACTCTTCTTATCGTTTCTCTATCCTTTTCTTTTTCCTTCTTTCTTGTTGGGATAGTGTGTAAGATTTATAATTGTTTATTACTTCTTGTGGATAACTAGTTTTATGAATCACAACCATGTGATAATAGCTTTGTTATCAATACATAATAATAATATTGTTTAACTTTTTTTAGGGATTTGAGCTTCAACAATATAACAGGACAGATTCCAAACGCGCTTTTTAATTTGAGTTCGCTCTCTTTCTTGTAATATACCTCATTTTCTTAATTTCATATTATACATCCCAATATTATTCTTAATTTCTTAATTTCTTGCCTTTATTATCAGGTTTCTTGGAAATAATAAGTTAAACGGCACTGTGCCTGCACAAAAAAGTGGGTCTCTTCTCAACATGTAAGTACATAAAGACAATATTTGCATTTAACAACATTATGATACATTTAGAATGGAGGTGTCTAACAATTAGCTTTTTGATTGAAATCCCTTATTTGTATAAGGATTTTTTAAATCTCCAATGCATATGTACAAGGAGTTATATTCAGTCTGATGTCAAGAGGGTAGTATGACTCTGATCTCGTATTAATACTAAGCTATTTATGTTGCTATTTTGGTACAAAAACATTGAATACCACATCCCAAAATCTTGTATAAGCTAAGCGAACATTTATATGTAGTGAGCTATAACAATCTTATGGAGCAGATGCTTTTACATTGGGAGGTTATAACACACACTCAGGTTAATCAAAGATTTGATCTTCATGTAATAATTTAGCGATTACTCTAAAATGATGGAAGTGTTTCCTTTCTTTTTTTCTTTGGAGGGGGGGGGGGGGGTTTGGGGGGGAGGGTATTTTCTTGTATACCTATAAGCAAGCAATTACAAAAAATAATAAATGCTGTATCACCAATGGATTAATTGTACTGGCCTAATCTTATAGCCTCATAAAAGAGTATACATGGATTTCCATGTGTAGCTAATAGCATAAACAAGCATGGCATTATTAGCAAACATAGAAAAATAGAGGTTCTAAATTTCAAATAATGTGGCTTCAAAATTTTATTTCAGATCATCAATGTCAATTGACTAATGCGTAATTTAGTACTGAACATGGGATTGTTTACGAGTTGAATGGATCATGTATCTAACATCCTTCTTATGTTATGATTGCAGTGATTTATCTTACAATAATTTACAGGGAAGCTTTCCTTCTTGGGTTAGCGAACAAAATTTACAACTGTATGTATTGTATTTGAAAATATCGTATATTATATTTATGTTTCTGATATTCTATAACTTGCTACTCTTGAATAAAAACTGACATTCAGATCTTATGCTGTATAATATGCAGTAATTTAGTTGCCAACAATTTCACAATAGAAGGTTCAAACAGTAGGTAAATCTCTCGATGCTATATTTTCTTATTTTAATGCTTGAGTTTTACTCTAATGAAACCAGTTTCTAATCAAGTTTAAAATGTTATTTTCTTGTCAATTATGGTGATGAAGCTGTTAGAAGCTGATAGCATGTATATTACTTAGACGTGTTCATTAAAAGGCGTGAATCAATAGGGTCTGATGCAGGACAAAAGCTTTGATACGAAACTAATTTGAGATTTGTTGAGTTTTGGGATAGGTAGGGCTAGTTTTTGTTGTGGAGAAGGCTGGGAAATATTTGGAAGTGAAAAAGAAAATTGATGGAAGTTGAAGAGAAAAAGGAAGAAGTAGAAAATATTCTCTTAAGCCTCACATGTGGAGATCCTGAGCATGGGAAATGGGGTTTCCAGCTCCAACAACTCAGGATTCATCAATTACCAAAATATGCACAACAAGAATAATTAGAATGGGTCAAAGCCTGGTTATATCATCTTATTTACATGGTCAAATGACACCTAATCTATATGTTCTGTTGGTACAATACATTGATAAAAATGAAAAGTAATTACCTAATTTGATACCTGGGGGAGTAATGGGGACTATCATAGCCCATTTGATTCATTTGCCCCTCCCCCCACCCCAAAAGAAAAACACCGCTTTCGCATAAATATTATATGTTTCTCTTCATGATCAATTTCATATATATATATATATATTTACTTCTTCTGATTGCAAGTAATGCCTTACATTGGGAAACCACAAGTTGTAAATCATTTAAAGAAACCTCTTTCATCATGGGGCAATCATGGTTTAGTATTATTAAAAGAATGCTTATGAGCATTTTGCTAAGAGATCATTTCTAATTACATGAGTGAAAACCTAATCCTAATAAGAATATTTGTATCAATCAGATATATCTGCTTTAATAACTAATGTTTTATGTCGTTAAGCTACATATTCCTTGCCTAAGTGCATTTCTGTTCTGCTTTAGTGGTTTGCCTTCAGGATTGACCTGTCTTCAATGGGGTTTTCCTTGCAGTCAAGGCATTGGAAGATGTAAGTACAATTTAAAAATCACACTTGATTGTAAGATTAGAAAGTATTAGTAGGTATTGAGGCCACACCGGGAGAAGATTATACTCTAGGATTGGTGCTTCTAAGCAGAATACGAACTGATGAAACTTCAAATGCTTACAAAATATTGATATGGACACAATAAAATCAAGATGCATTCTAAATTTTTAGTACACATGAATATTAGATCTTTCTTTTTAAGGACTAAATTGGCAATGCATCACAGCTACATTCCAGTGTTAATTCAGAATACAGTAATTTTAAATGGCAACATGATGTACTTTAAAGAACAATTGCAAGGTCAGTGAACCTCTGCAAAGAACCCTATACTAGTGATCATTAAAAGTGTATTTAAAAAGCTCAGGTTTGAATATGTAAATCTTTTGTACTTAGCACTAAGTTGCACGTTCAACTTACAGATAATTAAACTATTTTTCAACTTACGTTCTAGTTTTTTTTTTTTTTTTCCTAGTAACAGATTACTGGTCAGAATTCTAAATTCAAACATGTCCACTATTGAAATGCATAGCATGCTTATGAACGCACAAATTTAATTACTTTTTTTGAGCTTACACATCAATGACTATTTTTTTTTTTTAATATATTGTTTACAGATTCTGAGTTTGCAATTAAGTGTGGTGGACCACAGATTACCTCTTCTAATGGGATTGTGTATGAGAGGGATAATGAGACACTTGGTCCAGCCACATATTATGTGGTTGACACAGAAAGGTGGGCAGTTAGTAATGTTGGATATTTTAGTGGGTCCCATAATGCTCAGTATACAAGTTCTTCGTTATCACAATTCACAAATACTTTAGACTCAGAGCTGTTCCAAACAGCTCGGCTCTCTGCTTCATCATTACGATACTATGGCCTAGGGCTTGAGAATGGAAACTACACTGTGAGCCTCCAGTTTGCAGAAATAGCTTTTGTAAACTCTAACACATGGCAAAGTCTTGGGAGGCGTGTCTTCGATATTTATATCCAGGTCTGCATCATATTATCGAATTGTTTTAGAACTTCAGCATTGTCATTTAAAATGAAGTTTGCATTTCCTAAAAAGTTTATTCACCCTAGTATATAAGTGTAAGTTTCTTTGCTAACCATTAATTGTGTAGTTTAATAATTTCGCACCATGATCATGACTAAGGATTATGATACCAATCTAAGTGTATATTTCTTTACAGAAAAAGAGTATAAGATACAAATATATTGACCGTCTTATTCATCAAAATAGAGTTTTGTTGAATGTGATGCATATTTACAATTGAAATTATCTAATCAATTCTAAAATTGTCACTAGCAGTTCTCTGTTTTGGCCCCTCCACTTGTTTTCTTTAACTATCTATTTTGCTCTTATTTTTCTCAGAATTTTTGTCAAGTACGGTACAACCATTACCTCCGTGATTTCTTCACTTTTTTTGCAATTTATTTCCCAAACTCAAGATAGGTTTGATATCCAAAATATGTCTATAATCATGATAAGGATTTTGAATTAAACCTATGATGTATTCCCTCTCCAATTTTCCTATAAAATGACCTCTTTCCTCTTATCCTCATTCCATTTTTTTTTCCGGCTAATTTTTGAATTTGTTTACTCCAGGGGAATCTTGTTTTAAAGGATTTTGACATACAAAAGGAAGCTGGTGGTGCCTCTTTTGTAGCTGTTCAGAAGGAATATAATAATGTTAAGGTATCACAAAACTACCTTGAAATCCATCTCTTTTGGGCTGGAAAGGGGACTTGCTGTGTACCTGCTCAAGGTACTTATGGGCCTTCTATTTCAGCCATCAGTGCTACACCAGGTAAAAAAGTGCAGAAACTATAGATGCCATTTAGAAAGATTAGGTATCAGTTTCCTCACAATTTAGTAACATATTATTGACTATCTTACTTTGGTATAGAATTCACACCCACTGTTAGTAACAGTCCTCCAGGCAGCAACAAGAATAGGACTGGTCTGATTGTGGGTCTCATTGTTGGTGTTGGGGTTGTGAGCTTTCTGGCTGTTTTCATTGTTTTGTATATTGTTCGAAGAAGAAAACCGCCAACCAATGATGATGAAGGTAAGCCAAAAATCATGTTACACATGCATGATGATATTTGTCAAACTTTATTCAGTTTTCTCTACATGTTAGAAACTCTTTCCTTAAGTGATGCTATGGTACTCACTATTAGTGAGGTGGCCTCTGCATACTCCATAATAGGTTGAGTATAAAATGCAGTGTATCATTTCTTGTATACATAAGAATTTTTAGTAAAACCTCTTTCTATACATGTCCTGGAATAATGCGCATGCACACACAAACAGACATATGACCAAAAAGGAGTAGGGAGAAACATAATTTATGTGCCAATGAAGCTCCAGGCTATTGACAAAGGCTATAGACAAATTCCATTTATTAAGCTTGCTACCTAATCTCCTGCTTCACTCCAACAACATTCTGGACTAAAACACATTGATCATTGATGCTTAAGAAAAGGATAGTTCCTCATTTAGTTTGCAAAAACGTTGCTGAGTTTTCTGCTTTAAACCACTCAAGCAAATCGATTACTAGTTATTGGATTCAGTGTTACAACCTGTGTTTATGTTGGCATTGCAGAGCTCCTTGGAATAGATGCTAAAACATTCACTTTCAGCTATGCTGAACTAAAGACAGGTACAGAAGATTTTAATCCTGATAATAAGCTTGGAGAGGGAGGATTTGGACCAGTTTATAAGGTAATTCCTTATTCTAATCAAGAACTTTAGTGGCTGAAACCAAGCCATTGCCTTAAAGTTGACTGTCTGATATAAGTTTAGAGCTTCTATACATCTATTGATATTTCCAATTAATAGCTATTGACAAATCAGACAGTTAAACATCACCCTTTTTCTTTTACTTTTTTCTTTCCTTTTATATTGTCCTTTTATTTTCTTTTTCCATTTGTTGTAAAATTACTTGGTTGTCTTTACCATGGTATCTTGTTCCTATGATTGGTGAGAAGCTGCAGTTGCAATTGCTGTAGAATTAAATTGATCCAAAAATAAATGAAGATTCATAATCCCATATCCATATGCCCCTTTCTATTGCTTTTACTAGTTCTAATTCACATTCATCTTCTTTTATTGTTATCTTTCTACTTAGAAGTTGAAAGTTTTTTTTTCACGGGTAATTAAGTGAATTCTATATTTCTATTAAGCAACAAGCTGAAACCCGCCACAACAGTTAAGGGCTACAACAGAGCAAACAGCTCCCAACTAAAACTAGACAATAATATCTAAACTACGCAACCATGATTGACTACCCAAATACACAGATCAGGGACAAAATCCCAGAAACTAACAAAACAAATTACAAAATAATGCAAAACTAAAAAACCACATTTCCATATAGCAAATTATCAAGGAGAACTTTCAATTAACCAATCCCTTCTATTCCTATTTCCTTAATGCCATTTACCTACCCGAGTCCAAAAGGGTGCACTTTGGTAAGTCCAAAATAATGCCGTATTTCCTTTTTTTATATTATTAGGTGTCAAATTTGTGTCATTGAGCTTTGTAAAACAGAGTTGTATAGGCACATGTATTCGGTAAATGATTTTGGAAAAAAATAGATGGAGGAGGTGAATTGAAACTTTTTAAAGTTTGGGCTTCAATTGCAATCACCCAAACTATATAGTTTAAAATGTAATTTGCCCCAAAAAATGTATATATAAATTGGACACATTCTATGTAGTCTCACTCTAAACAAACTATGATAAAATCCTGCATTGATGATTATGGAAAATTAATATCCACATGGATGGTTTAAAGTTTGAGTAGTTCTTTAAGATTGTTAAAAATGGACTAGTCAAGAAAAAATCATCTCTGGCTGATGTTTGTTAGATTTGATAATCATGGGAACCAATAGATGGGTAATTACATTTTGTGGAGGGTATAGTAGTTTGAGTAATCACAGTTGGTACGAATAAAGAATTTCCAAAATCTTTTAGTATTAGGAGATTCTAACCAAATATTTGAAGTCCAAACAAGACTATATTTACTTGGAGCATAAAAGTAAATTTTTTTTTTTATTCCTTCTTTTCTAGACATTAGTAAGGCTTGTTACCTGATATATGAAATGGGATCCATAAGATTACATTTTTGGTAGTTTATAGCTTGCCAGATGTATTGCTTGTATCATTGGAAGGAAAAACACTCCAGAAAGCAAGTTTTTTATTTTAGAAATCGAAGTTTTGGACCATATGAAGGCAATCTAGTGCTTTGTAGAAAATTTATATTGGGCAACCTGTCATTCCTGCCTGATAATTTTCCTTGAATGGTATGAGGCATAAAATTGAAAATGATTAAAATGGACATGAAAGTTCATGGTGATGGTGACCATTAAGCAACTACAATTTTTTGAAATTTGTCCTTATAAATTTTATGTATAATTGGGTATTGTGTGGTTTTTTTTTTACATTGTTTGACTTTACTTAAGACATCAACCAGATAAGAAGTCTAAATTATCTCTACTAAGCCATCCATCCTAATTATCCAAACTCTTCTTTTCTATTTACTATAATAGATTAAAATTATACGTAGATGGGAGATATTCTTTAAACAGATTCTTTAATTTTTTGTTTGGTATTTTGTATTGGATAGGGAACACTTAATGATGGGAGAGTAATTGCTGTGAAGCAACTGTCTGTAACATCACACCAAGGAAAGAACCAATTCCTAACTGAGATTGCTACTATATCTGCTGTGCAACACCGTAACCTTGTGAAGTTGTATGGATGTTGCATTGAGGGAGATAAACGACTCCTTGTGTACGAGTATTTAGAAAATAAAAGTCTTGATCAAGCATTATTTGGTATGTGAACGCATCTTTGCTGTTGCTAATTGTGTGTGTAAGTATTTATTTATACTATGTAGATTTAATTCATATGCTTGCATGAGACAGGAAAAAGAACCTTGAATCTCAATTGGTCAACACGCTTCGATATATGCTTGGGTGTGGCAAGAGGTTTAGCTTATCTTCATGAGGAGTCACGGCTTCGGATTGTGCACAGAGATGTGAAGGCTAGTAATATCCTACTTGACTCTGATCTCATCCCCAAAATATCAGACTTTGGCTTGGCCAAGCTTTATGATGATAAAAAGACCCACATAAGCACGCGTGTTGCAGGGACTATGTAAGATCCTAGAGGCTTAGCTTGTCACCTTGTCTTTGTGAATTACATAATCCTTTTTTTTATTTATTGGTTTAGTTAGATTAGCACTAATTTGTGCATGTGAATTTTATTGATGCAGTGGGTATCTTGCACCAGAGTACGCCATGCGTGGGCACCTTACAGAGAAGGCTGATGTGTTTGCCTTTGGTGTTGTGGCTTTAGAGCTTGTTAGTGGCAGGCCAAATTCTGACTCAAGCTTGGAAGAAGAAAAGATATATCTTCTTGAATGGGTATGACCAATATTTTTGTGCATCATGACAGTCATCTTTCTTTAATTGGATGGGTTTTTTCCTTCAAAAAGTTTCAGTAGCATTTATTTTTGTCTGGATATGTGTTTTGGGTTCATGACAGTCACGATCCATCTACAACTATATATATATATATATATATATATGGTTCTGCCAAAAGTTGAAGTACCATCAAAAATTGGATCATAACTTACCAATAAATAAAGAGGAAAGTTAGGACGTCTAAAGGAGCAAAATAATTTTATTTGCTTATTTAGAGTATTTGCAAAATGAGTCCACTTTGCAGCATAATGGGAAATCAAATGAGTCTCCATACCTAAATCTATGCGAGTAAGAGTCTACTTTTTGTGTGACCAAATACTATGTAATGGTCTCTTTCCAAGTTATTTTATGAAATTCATGATAACACATGTTCTTGATTATTCATAATTTGTGATGTTCTTGATTTTGAAGTTTACACACTCTTATATAAAAATCTATTTCAATCTTGACCTGTCAGTGTCACTCATCCATATGTCACAGAACATTCAAAATGAGTATTTAAAATGGAGTGACTGTTAGTTTCACAAGATGAACCTGTGGGTGACTTTAGGGAAAATAAGTAGATTTTATATAGATCTTCATTAAACTAAAACATGGTTGTCTTGTTCATTCAGACAATTTGTATACTCACTGGCAATACCTTTATACTATATTATGAACACTTGGATAGCTAGACTCATTGAAACAATTGGATTCTCATTTCCACCACTTCTGTACTATATTCTGAACCACTAGAAAGTTATCTCATTGTATGTTCTGAACCACTAGAAAGTTATCTCATTGAAACAAATGGATCACTCACTGCCTCCACTTGTACACAATATTGTAAAGCTACTCTAATAAAATATGTCTTTCTCAGGCTTGGCAGTTGCATGAAAACAACCATGAAGTTGATCTTGTGGACTCTAAATTATCAGAATTCAATGAGGAAGAAGTAAAACGACTAATAGGAGTATCTCTTTTGTGCACTCAAGCATCCCCAGCACTACGGCCATCAATGTCACGTGTGGTGGCAATGCTCTCTGGAGATATTGAAGTGAGCACTGTAACTTCAAGGCCAGGATATTTGACAGATTGGAAATATGATGATATAACCAACGTAACCGGTGAGGGTGCAACTGATACTAGCTATTTCAACTTATCAACAGCTAGTACAAGCATTGTGGGTAATGTAGGGAATTCACCAGCAAATGCTTCTAAACCTATGATTGGTGATACTATCAAACAGGGTCGATGAGAATTCGTCACTATTTTCCTTCAAAAATTTTCTTGTGTGTAAACTAAAAAGCGTTTTGTACATTCTTCAAATCTTAATCATATGTATTTATATAATCATGGATGCAATTGTTTAGCATGGATTTTGCAATCTTCCTGTTGTGATTTTGACACCTTAATTCCTTACATTTTGTGGTAGAGGTGTAGTTTGTGTCATGTAGTGAAAGAAACACTATCAAATGTAAGGCGCTATTTAAGAAGCTGTACAAATGCTTCATATGGAGATTTACTTTATTTATTTATTTAAAATGTCACTACTTTAGGTTTTTAATTGAAAAAGAATTAACTTTTTCACTTACCTACTTACAGTTCACCATGGTGAAATACTGTGAGTATGACCAAGGCATCAAACCCTGAAATCTAAGTTGCGTTGGCCCGTGAGACATAGCTGACTAAGTTTGATAATCACAGAGTCCATTCAATTGAGACATATAAGGAAAAACGAGATTTAATCTCCAAATAATCTCATCTATATTCAAGTTGCCCCAAAGAAAAATACTACTTGATTGGCAAGCAATAGAATGGTTGTGTTGTGTATCAACTCTTGGTATCATTTGTGGTGAGGCAAAGGTTCCTTAAACCAAGATTGCATGACTAGATTGTTGGGTCATTTTTTGGATTGCCACCTGCTTGTGCTTGATTGGTTCTCTCTGTGGACTTTGAATTAGTTCAGGGAGTCAAATCCACCACCCTTGTCTGCACAATCGGCAAAGAAGGCTAGTGGAGTGTCTCAATACACTTAACAAGCCTACAACAGAGGAAAAACACTGCAACAAGTGCTGAAATTGAAGTGAATGGAATTGTTAGCATTAGGATGGGGATGATCGTGATTCATGTAATGGAGGAGAAGTAATCATTTTATGTTTAGACTGTTTTTGATAAGCTATGTTTAGACTGTTTAGTACCTTTAAGAATGCACAAAAAATATACTAAGCTATCTGCTTAACTATTCATGATGTGTATGAAGATGTAAGGATTTTTGTGTGAATAAGGGTGAGTTTTACTGTAATTTTGACATTCTATATTTCTCTAATACAGTTTAGGACTCATGCCCTTCATTTCAGGTTATTCCCTATTTTAAATATATTTTTTGGCGCTCTCAAAAGACCTGCTCAATGTAGAGAAGACTTGCTAAACTCATTGGATTGTTAATCACTTGTTTACCATTAGCTCATTGAAGGCCAAAAATCTGTAAGAGGGACAAGCTGACTTTGTGGATTTTGGACAATCATCATTTAATGCTTGATTGAATTTAAATCCTTTTATTGGGTGTGAGAATAAGTGTGGGCTAAACCGGAGTCAGAAATTTTTTCTAGAGGACAAACTAAACATTAAAAAAAAATGATGACTAAAAAAGTGGTAGTCCTAATTTCATAGTTAGCATATTCTATTTTTAGGTATCTCACATATAGAAAATGAAACAGTTTAATCAAAAATTATGACACCACTTTTGCATGTACTTAAAATATTTTAAAAAAAAATTATACTCCACCTTCTTTCATATTGCTAAAATAATTTATACCTAAACCAAACAATTAAAGTGAAAATGTATTTATATCAATGCTTCGATAAATAAGTAAACATAATAATATATCATAAACAACTGTAATAAATTTTTATTTAAATTTAACAATAATAATAACTTAATTTGATTACTTAAAACACTATCAAAATTAAATATAAATTAAAATAATATAACAATTGAAAAAAATGTAAACCACAAAACACATAGGATATAAAAATTAAACACAAAAGCTATACACAGCTGTTAAAACAGGAGGTAGTACTATAATTTATCAAAACTATAATATTATAATAGACGGAAAGTACAATCACATGCCTCTCATGTGACTTTTGCTTAAGTGGCAATAAGCCAAAAGACCTAAATATCCCTCTTCCAACTCTAGCAGCAAACACCTCTCTTTCTCTTTTTTTTTTTTTTTTTTTTTTTCTGTTGGGATGGATCCACTGAGAGCAGAGGGAAGAGGGAGATCAGTTGGGATGGAGCCATCGTGAAAGTCTTTGAGAGTTTCTACTCCCTTTCTTCTTCAACATTTTCCTCTCGTTTTCTTGGGGACTAACTTGCATAAACAAAGAGAAAGAGATACACCTGCAGTTTAGCCAAAAAGAAAAAAAAAAAAAAAAAGAGAGAAAAAGATACACTTGCACAGTGAGTAAGGTTGGAACTTAAAAGCCTAAATTGGAGTCTGGCTTCCGCTCAGGTGGCGATTAGGAGTGGCAAACCGGCGAGTTGTGGAGGCAAATGGATAATTGCAGGTTAAAAACGGCATCAGTGCTGTTAGGAATATTTTTTTTCCTAAATAGATTTGGGTGTATTTTTGGATTTGGATTGGGCTGAAATGCGTGCGTCTGCGTTTCACCCTTTTTTTTTTTTTTTTTTTTTTTTTTTTTTTTTTTTTTTTTTCAGCTGCTTGACGCACACTTGTTACTGTTCATTGGTCATGAACAGTGATTTTAGGCCGGAACAGTATTTTTTATACATTAAAAAATTATTTTGCTACAGTGTTTTTCAGTTTTCAATTTCAATTTTCAGTTGTATCCAAACAGAAAAATTAGCGTTTTTTTAAACGTACGTTTAAAAACATAATTTTTAAAACCACATACAAGCGTTGGGTAAAACTTATTACAAAAAAAAAAAAAGCGCATTTTGTCAATTGATCATTTGTGAAAAATTATTGCTTTTAGGGTAAATTACCAAAAATGACATAATTCTAATATCAAGGACTCAAGGTACACTAAGAGCATTAATATTAGGCAAATTGCAGTAAGTTTTATAAATATGAGAAATATTATGTTTTCAGTATTTTCACAACATTATTATAACAAAATTTAAGTGGCAAGTTATTATTGGTAAACAAAAAAATAATATCAGGAATAGGTTTAAATTAGAATCAATAACAACTTACTACTTATAATTTATTGTGATAATATTATGAATGTAACACTTCTCAATATAATATAAGCAATTATATTATAATTTCCTAAAAACATTCCTAGTCAGACTGCCATTCTAAACAAACAATTTTTTTTTTTGAAAAGCTGAAATCAAAACCACAAAGAACTTAATGAAAAAGTATTGAGAGAAAAAGAAAGAAAGATCCTGCCTACAACAATGACGTTCTGCAACTGGGGTAATTGAGCTAGCAAATGGTGCAATTGAGCTTGTAAATGGTGCAATTGAGGCTTTGCCAACACATCTTCCTTCTATTTCCAGTTGTGTGCCAGTTGGGTAAACCAGGTTTAGAAGCCTTTGCTTAGTGTTTCTTAACTACCATTAGATCAACCATATCAGTGGTTGCAAAAATTTACAAAATACAAAAAAGTGCTCAATTTTGCACATTTTAACCCAAAAACACCTACATCAGTACTTGTAAAAATGTGCAAATATACAAAACATGAACAGTAACCGTGCATATATGCACGGTTACTCTTCATGTACAAATGTATATGCACGGTTACTTTTCATGTACAAATGATTTTTTTAATTCTTTTTTTCTCTATCCCCTTCATCTTGCTCTCTCGTCTGTCTTCTTCTCACAACAAAGAAAGAAAGAGGTGGGTGGGGCCATGTGGGTAATAGTTTGTTTGATATAATAAAAAATTAAAGAAATATTATTATTTAAATAAAATAGATGATAGAATAGGTACACTGATATGGGTGTTTTGTAAAAGTAAGTGTTTAAAATAAAATAAAATAAAAAGCATTTTTTTTTTTTGCAAAATAGACAAGAATTTTGAGCGGACTAATGCGGTTGCTCTAAGAGCTTTTGCTGTGATGGTGTTTTACAACTTGCATTGAGAATTTGAGAACAACAAGATGTAGCAGGTAGAAGTTGTCATTAAGCAACTGATATTTTCGTCATTTAGAAAAGTTATGAGGATATTTTAGGTATTTACACCCTTCAAATCTGCGTTGTGATGGAAAAAGTATTTTACAAATGATACCACGTCATCCATACTAAAATCCAATAAAAAAGAGACATGTATACAAAAATAGGTATCCATTAATACATGTTTTTCATTTGTTAGTGGGTTAGTTATTTTTTGTTAACATGTCTCACAGTTATTGTATTTTAATACCGCTGACATGGTATCAAATAAATACCTTCTCTCGTTGCGATGAGTTTTGAAATTGCACTTTTAAAAAAGCTCAACAATACTTCGTTTCTAAAACACCAAATTTTTGCGTTTATAGAAAACGCAATAGCCAATCCAAACTTTGAGAATTTTTTGTTTTACTATAAAAACGTGTGTTTGCATGTTGCAACTGCCTATAGCTCTAAATGACTGATATTTGAATTTATAAGAGACTTGATTTACAAAGGATTTTTCTTTCTAGTGGATAATATTGCTAATTTGAGATTTGTTGAAATTTTTGTTGTTGTTTGTATAAATTTGGACAAGCTATGGGCAATGAATGGGCTGGATTTTTTTTTTTTTGGTTAGTGTCTTTTTGAACTAATTTTGAAATTTGAGGGAGGCCCAATGGATTTAAAGAGGAGTTATTTTGCAAACGAGGAACTAAAATCAATCTTTTTTTTTTCTTTTTTTTTTTTCAAAATCCTCAGGGGGCCATCTAAGTAAAATTAGTGAGAATTTAAGGTAATTTTTAGATTTAATAGCACTATTAGTAGGAATTTCAAAAATTCAAGAGGGGCCATGGCCCCCTTGACCCCCTCTAGCTCCATCACTGGTTTGATACTGATTATGGAGTTGCAGACATAATGTGTAGATATTATGTTATTCGGGTTCCTCTATTATTCGTGCTAGATTGAACATGTAGCAATCAAGATTTTGGGTTAGTTTTATGTCATTTGTTTCTCTTTCCTCAAATATTCTATTATTAAAAGAAATTGGTATGCTTACAATGATCAAAAAAATTCAACAAAAAATATTTATTTATAATGATATTATTCAAGATTAAATTTACAATTAAATTCTCTCTCTCTCTCTCTCTCTCTCTCTCTCTCTCTCTCTCTCTCTCTCTCTCTCTCTATATATATATATATATATATAGATATATTGATTGGTTAAGACTTAAGACATCCTATAATTTTTAACATATCTTTCGTTCAATGAGCGTTAATCGTTTTCACCAAGTCTTGTCATTGTTCAAAGCTTCCGAAGACTTGGAAAGTTGTAGTCTTAGAATTATGGACTCCATAATTTTTATGATGCAAATTGCAGAATTGCAAACTGAACGTGAGGTCATTGAATGTGTTACAATAATGTTATCTGGTTCCCTTTATTTAACCAAGCCAGAATGAATATGTAGAAATTATGTAATCTTGGTCAATTTTATGTCATTATTTATTTTTCCTCAAAATAAATGTGAGAGAGAGAGAGAGAGAGAGAGAGAGAGAGAGAGAGAGAGAGAGAGAGAGAGATTTATTAGTTCATATCTCTACGTGCAATGATCCTTTGCAATAATCAAGAAAAATCAATAAAAAGTTGTTTTTATATGTATTTATTCAAGTTTAAACTACAAAAGGCATAACTTTAATATATTTTCAAATTAGACATTTAAATTTCATTTCCCCCCATTTTATTCTTTCAACTGTAATCTAGTATCAATTTAGTCATTCTGTCAATTTTGTCCAATCTCACCATAAGTATTAAAATTTTCACTTTCTAAAATGAAGTTGTTTTAATGAATTCTATGAGGTAGATCGAACAGGAGAGCTAAATTGAAAATGAATGAAAATTAAAGGATTCAAATTAAAACAAAAAAAAAAGGGTGAAAATAAAAGCACTGAGTTGAGAACAATGCAAAATTTGAGAATAATGTGTAATTTTGCCCTATATTTAATGAGTTTAATCAATATATCAATTAAACAATTTATAGAAAAGGATACACCTAATTCAATTAAAATTTATTTAGAGAAAATCAAACCTAAGCTAACACAAACTATATACAATATGTTTTGTGTATTGTTGCATTATCTCAAAAGAAAAACCGTGAATTATAATTTGTTCAAATTAACATAATTTTCACACTAGTTAAAACACCAAAAAGTTGTCGGGCCCTATACTTTCTTAGAAGAGAGGAGAGTATCACTAATCTTCGCAGTAATGATGGTGTTGATGGATGTAATAAATCCTAAAACTACCATATTAGCGGTGGCCCTGGTGGGTTCCATTTCCTGTCTTTATACTTCTGCTTTTGGTTTCCTTAATGTTAAGTATTATTAATCCCCCAAGTAAAAAAAAACAAAAAATTAATAGACCATTTAAGTTTTTTGTTGTTGTTGTTCTTGTTATAGTTAACTTAACTAGAAAATCTTTTATTGTCAAATTATAGATGTAGAATTCAAATATATTTACACCAAAAATGGATTGATGTCCTAGCATGATGATGAGAACAATTACAACAGAGTCAACGACATAAGTTCAAATTCTATTCCATTTAAAAATAAAAATAAAAAACTCTAGGTTGCAATTACATATGGAAAATAGTTAATTTGATGTCGTTAACTAGTTTTGAAGTATTACAAAGATGGAAAAAACAAATTCTGACTTGTTGAACCCACTGGGTTTGGCCCAGTTAATGTAGTTCGTTTAGTTTCCCATTATCTACTTCTGTTCACGGTCTTTCTTGTTCCCTCTCAATTCCTGGCTCCAAATGGATAAAACTGAGAGAATGTTTTGGGCAAGTTCACGGATGAAGAATAATAAGTTGAAGAACGAGAAGCAAAAGACGCAAGAAGCATCAGCTAAAACCCTACCGTATGTAGCTGTTTCAGTACTCTAAGAAACATTCCTCTGCCACTGCAATCCCGGCCTTTCTTCAATTCCTTCGCACATGCAGTTGAAATGAACCCATATGAGACATATTGGGATTGAACTTTTTTTTCTTCTTACTGTACATAGAGATTAAAATAGAGGAAGGTTAATAAAGGAAAACAAAGCAAAGATACATTATAAATTGAAATTAAAGCTTCATTTCATAGAGAAATTCTGGCTATCCCAATAGAAGTAAATCAAATACAAACACGGATTATCGTAGAAATAATTGATTGTGCTCTTCACATAACCAAGGACAAAGTAACAACTTCCTAAAATATATTCAAAATTATTCCAATTTGGTTAAATGTAGCAATGGAAACGTGTAAGGTGCACAATAGAGGACTCAAAATTAGCTTTTGCTTATAAGGGGGTGAGTTAAGATGAAAGTTTCTGCTGAAAATATTTTCTAGAAATACAAAGCATAAATACTGTATTCTCTCTCACATTTTTACGCTGTTATATATGATGACCATGCTTCAAATCATTGCTGTCTTCTTCACAAATGATGTCTGTCTGAAGTTTTTTTGTGAGTCCATTTGAAGATGACAACTGAGATAAGCATGCTCTTGTAATATTTAGATTACTCCCTTAGCTGAATTCATCTTAATAAACCATTCTATATAGGCAAATGAACACATTTTTACAAATGACAACACCACATTCTTTTTACCCTTTAAATTCACACATCATGTTGTGATATGGTCATAGGGTTTACGACCCAAACACAAGGTAGTATTGCATATCTCACCTGTAGTCAGCAAGGGTGAAATCAGATAACAACTCAGCTGCAATTGTTCACTTTCTCTATTTCCTCGTTAGTCTAACCGTGAAGAAGTATGATGTTGACACTATCACCATCCTCGATCTAATTGTCAAAAGACCAAATGGTGTATGAATTAGCCAAGCCTAAATAACAAAATGTATACCACCCAAAGGAGAAAATGCACACAGTCCTAGTTAGAGCTCCAAGATATCAAATACCATATTAGTCTAGAAATTACAAATAGACTTGCCAGAAAATACTTGAGCAATGTTTTGGATTTTGATTCTTTGAATCACCCTTCTTGTAGTGCCTTTTCAGATCAATGGCACTTCTCAACTGTAATTGTGAACGTAGGAAAGAATTCAGAAATCAATAATAACCTGCCTAAGTTACAGAAACTAAAATCCTAGCAAACAAATGAACAATCAAAGTCAAATAAACAGCAAGTGTCCTATTATCTTGATAAACCCATAACTATTATATCGCAAGCTTCGCAATAACTTATCCCCACATAAAAAAAAGGAAGCTTCACATTAAGTTCTTATATATGATTATTTAATTGTAATTATTTAGTACACAGAGAGCAATTTATTTTCCTGACACATCATAATAGGTCTCACTAATTAAATTCAGGTCCCATCATTCATGTGAGAGGAGATAGCATTGCTCAAGGAATATTGAATAACTTCCCATTATTAGATACATTTATTTATCAAATATATATATATATAATGACTTAAATTTCATTTTCTTTTTTCTTTTATAGGTAAGAAAAAAAATGACTTAAAATCTAAATGAGTTCCAGCATAATTCAAAAATAAATGGCAGATTGTTTAAGTAAGACTTGTTCAACTCGAGATATACTGAGATAAATTAGGTCTAGTCCTATATCTGGAATATGTTATGATAATAGAATGCTCACTTTGGTCAAAGTAAGAGCACATAATAATTTAAAAGCACATCTTAAATTATTATGTGTTTTGATGGGTTCTTGATGTGAATTTCATGTAAACAAATAGAATTATGTGCATTCAGGTCAATAACAAAATTTTCCGAATGAAATTGAGTTGTAGAATCAACTTTTTGAAATTGAAACTATAAACATCCCAGACAGTGCAACAAATCAAAGATTCCAGCACACTACCATCATAATTACTTCAAGACCAGACCAAGTTTTATACTTTACTATGCCAATGCCATTTTACAAGAAAGCTAACCGGCAATATATGACTAAAAGATATCATTAATATCCCTAGAATATCATCTTTGTATGGTGCAGGGTAAATCCTCTCACCAAGGATGTTGCATACAAGTTACAGGAGGCATGAAGAAGATCAGCAACCTTGTCAGTATCATTGGTAGAAAAACAACTACTAGTTCCATACTGTTGTATAACTATTATCAATTCTAGTTCAACTTGTGGAAAATTAACCAGCTTTCAGTTTCAAGTTGTTATTTTACCCATCTAAAGTCAAACTTTACAAAAACTATTTTTTGGTAAGTAAAACTTTTACATTCCATACGCAGGAATGAATTTTTGAATGCTAAACATGGATCCAGCCAAAGGCTAATGTCTACACATACATTATAGAACATATTAAATGCATTGATAGGAAGTACCCTACCTTCCACGTCATTTCTATTTTTCCAATTTGTGGATTATCTAAAGCCGAACAATCTCTTAAGTAGAAGAATAAGATCTAATTACACTTTAAGGTATAACATTAATTTACAAAGACACAGGCATTTCAATAATTTCCCTAGTTCCATAGCTGCATGACTGTGACCCAAGTTACATAATGGCACATCCCCTAAAGCACATAAGGTTGAAAGTTAAAACACTAAGCAAATTCAAAACAATTAAAACAATTTATTTATTTATTTTATCTATAAAAAAATTAAACAATTAAATGTTACTGAGAGAATAATTTGAGCATAATTGAAAAGGAGTGTTGCAGAAACAAACTACATAGACAAAAAATAGAGTTCACCACACCTTCAGTAAACACAAATCTTTCTCAATCTCAAGGATTATGGTTTGTGCAAGCAAGTCAAGCCTATGTACATTTTACCAAAAAAAAAAATGTAATTACTGTTAGCAAATTTAACAACACTTCTAAATGAACAAATCTTGTAAGTTGAGACCCCAAATAAAAACTAAATTCCTCCACCCATATACACCAAAAGAAATGAGAAGAGTTAGTGATTAACTTGAAACCAAAGCATCAAAGTTTAAGAAATTCAAAGCTTTCCTCTCTTTTTGATGCAGGACAACCTAGGCTACCCGTTATGGGTTCTCGGTGAAAAATTTAGGTTCCAATGAAAGACCAATCACTTACTTACTCTTTGGCATTCTAAACAATCTCAAATAGAATTCTGATAATCCTAACAATCTCAAATACTAATCCAATACTAAAGATAAACCCAAGTAAAGATAACATAAATGATAAAGATAATCTAAAATGAAATATTGAAATAGGTTATGCTCCTGCATTATTTTCTCCTTCTCAGCCAAACAATCAGACAGAAGAAAATATAATGAAAAGTTTAAATTGAAACACAAACATACCAAGCTTTTGCAGCAGTATTTTTGAGATGTTTTCTCTTAAATTTGTTTTAACTTACTGGAGAGGAAAAGCCCATCAACAAGCTCTAAATTGGTCTCCGAAGTGCACTGGTTTCACTCTGATTCTGAGATTCACTCTCACACCCATTATGGGTTCTTGTTTAAAAATTTAGGTTCCCATGAAAGACCAATCACTTACTTACTCTTTGGCATTCTATTCCCCCCACCCCCAAAAAAGGGAAAAAATATAACTCAAACAGCTCCTTTGTAAAAACAAAAAAATTAAACAGTGCATGGGGAATGAAACACAAGCAAAACCCCAATGAGTTATTACTGAGTTATTAAGGTTTGAGTGTTTTGACTTCCAAGTTATTAAGGTTTTTTGATTGTTTTTTCCGGCCATGCAAGAAGAAAAGGTTCGTTGGTTTAGAAGCTAAGGCTACTACACTAGTCATATTGACATTGATAAGGCCCAGCATAGAGACCACAGAACTAGAAGGCCCCAAATGATGAGCTCATATGAACTAGGACAGTTTATTTATTTATTCACCCTATGTAACACTACTATTTTCATAAGGTTTGCTTCTTTTTTATGAGAAACAAACACACACGCACAAGGGAGAGGGAATGAGGTTCTAACACCACAAACTTAACATATGTCTAAAGAATTCTATCCATAATATTAATTTGGATGTTGCAGCATTTGTTAACTTTTGGAGAGAATCAAAACATTAAAATTCTATATGTCAAAAGAAATCAACAGCCAAAACACATTAATATGCAGTTTTTCTTTGTAAGGTTCATCATTGTGACTAATGTCTACTCTATGCCATTGCCTTTATATATAGACTCAAAAATTAGCACAGCAAGAAATGTAGAAGTCACAGCATTACAATCAAATATAGAACATAAGAGAAACTTACATGAAAGAAAAAAGATCTCAATAGGTCATTATGGTCAGACTGTCACTTAGGAACTGACCAAAGCCAAGGAGCACTTTCTTCGGACTTGACCTGGAGATCCAGTCAGAACATTAAGATCTGACATCTTCATCATTGCCCAAGCAAAGTCCATTCGAAAGATTGATCCATCATCTGAAGCATAAACCCTTGCCAATCTCGTGGTCTTCTCATTAGCTATCAATTTCTGATCGGCAAAAAGGAGTCCTCTCCCCTTTAACAAGCTCTGACAGTCGTGAGGGTCAAAACCTGCCCCAGATGATATCAAAGATGACAATTCCTGCAAATATGATATCCCCACGGTAGACTCACTCATTTCCAATGATTCCATGGGTGAAGAAGGCGCTCCTATTACTGTCTTGGCATCTCATTCTCGTCTCAATGAGAAAATCAGGAGCTATAGTTGGGTTTGGCTGCCCTTTCCCCTTGAGGTAAGGGAGGCATTTCTGTACAAATTCACAACGAACCTTCCCAATGTCGCGTGCACCTTCAGATGATTAAGAAACCGATAAAAACCAAATAACTTTTTAAACCCTTTTCAACTCCATAAAATAAAGGGGAAATGAGAAAAGGCAGAGAGATAGTAGAAGACTAATTGTTTATCTTTCATCAATACCTCTAAAGGCACAAAGGTGAAGTGTTTGCGTTATGTTATCATTTGGTCGTGGAATTTGGCCAGTGCTTCGTTAAATATGAATGAATGTTGTCCCTCCATCCTGTTAACACTGGCTAGAAAGGGCCACCAGCCTGTGATGTCAAGTATAGTAGTTTACATCAGAGCACCAATAAAATGAGTTACTAAGAGATGTTCTTTAGTGTCAGTTTAGCTGAATTTGGAATGAGAAAAGTATTTCATTTTTTTAAAATTTTTTGACGTTTTCGACTGAAAAATTATAACCAAAAAGTTC
Organism: Castanopsis chinensis; assembly: GCA_032878915.1. NCBI lineage: Eukaryota > Viridiplantae > Streptophyta > Magnoliopsida > Fagales > Fagaceae > Castanopsis > Castanopsis chinensis. The sequence continues at coordinate 4,548,527 of JAVQMG010000105.1, forward strand.
GAGAAACAACTAGTTGGCTAAGTAAAGGTGTAACAATTTGTGGAAACCAAAACAGCAAAAATCACTAGGAATGTATTATCAATTCATTAATTTTCTAAGTTTTCCACATAACCAATATGTACTTTAGAATCTTATTGATAGACTCCTCAACATATAAAAATGTAAAGAGATACCATTTCTTTTAAAGTCTGTTTCTTACATTTTCCCCAAGTTTCATTTAAGCATCGTTTTTTACAAAGTATCATCAAATCCTAAACCTTAGACGTTTGCCAAAGCCCTTAGTTGAAAGGACCTTAACAAAAAATATCTTAAAAGAGAGTGAAAATATAGGAAGATTCAGGATCAAGAACAGACCAGCATAATGCCATCTCTAGTGGCAATAACAACAATATCAGTACATCAAATTACTCTCCTGTATAGCTATAGTTTAAACACAGATTTTTTTTTTTTTTTTTGGAAAGGAAACATAGAAGCTTATGCAACCTGTAATACTAGTAATAAGCCTCACATTAACACATGTACAGCCATTCCTGACTAGAATAAAGCAAATTAGAAATGAAAAATCATCTTAACAATTTAAAGACACAGTTTTTGTGAACCAAAAAATTATGAAATAGATTATATTCAAATATATTATTAGCATATAAGAATGTACCTAGAATCAGTATTTGCGTCCACCAAATTCTACTTCAATGAGTTCGTCCACGAGCATTCTTCTTGGATCTTCGTACCTTATTATCTTGTTCTCCATAAAAAATATTCACTAGCCATATTGGCTTTCCACTTGAGAACACAAGATAACCCAAACCCAATCCGAACATGAATCCAACACCGTACCCCAACAATACAACTTTCCAATGAAACCCATTTTCAAATTCGAAATCAACTTCCTGAATGGTTGATGATGGTGGTGGTTGTTGTCCCTCATCATTGCCACAAGCATTTGTCATTGGAAATCCACATAACCCACGGTTCTCTTTGTAAGAATCATTCATAAATGTATTGAATTGTTTACCTTGGGGTATCTGTCCAAAAAGATGGTTTTTTGATAGGTTTAAAAATGCCAGTGATGTGAGATCTACCAATTGTACAGGAATTTCACCTTCAAGCTTGTTTGATGAAAGATCTAACCATTCAAGATTGGTTAAATTCCCCAATGAGGGAGGCACACGACCTATAAGATTATTGTGTGAAAAATTAAGCCCCTTCAGTGACCGAAGCTCTCCAATTGACTTTGGAATTTCTCCTTTGAAATTATTGTTGGAGAAATCAATGGTTGTGAAGAGACTTTGGATTTTTGCCAATTCAAAGAAAAACCCTTTCATCACCACTATCACAGAATCTTGATAATAATTGTCACCCATATATTTCAATTCACCTTTGTTCTCACTCGCATTCATCATGGCTTTTAAATACTTGAAAAGGTTTGTCGGCAAATGCCCATGGAACTCATTGTGAGAGAGGTCTATGATTCGCAAATTTGGGAATGGGAATTTGGTCTTGGGGTTGCCTAAGGTACCATGAAAGTTGTTTGACCGCAAGATAAGAACCCGCAACTCTGGAAGAGTTTCCAACCAACGAGGGAAGGTGCTATTGATCTTGTTGTTACCAAAATCTAGAACTTCCAACTTTCTACAATGGACCAATGATTGTGGCAATGGCCCCTCCAATTGGTTGCCATTGAGTTTAAGACTTCTCAAGTAACAGCCCTTGGCAATTTTTGTTGGGATGGTTCCATGAAGATTGTTACTTTGCAAATCCAAATCTATGAGATGATTACTTAAGTTTCCCAAACATGAAGGAATCACATTATTCAAGTGATTATAAGACAAATCAAGGTAATTAACTACACTGAGATTGCAAATCGTGGAAGAGATCTGTCCAGTTATATTATTCATTGAGACTGAAAAGAAAAATATGCCTAGTGGAGGTATTGGAAGTGATCCTTGAAGCAAGTTAGAACGAAGATCAAGAATTTCCATGTACTTCCATGGAAGGTGTCCTATACTTGTCAAGAAGTTGTATGAAAGATTCAAACTGTACAATGAATCCTTCCCAACCTCCAAAAACCACTTTGGAATATTGCCTTTGATTTGGTTTTTGGAAAGGTCTAAGTATCCTATATTGACTGCGGTTCGTAAAAAGTGTGGAATTTCAGCTATGTTGGAAGAAGACAATTGTAAATCAAAAATGTTGGGCAAGATATTGGTGGCAAAGGTGAAGGAGCTTAGTGACAGGAGAGGATTATTTGACATTACAAGATATTCAAGATTTTTGAGCCTAAAGAATATTTTTGACTCCACATTGCCACTTAAATTATTGAAGGAAACCCTTAGTTCAGCAAGGCTCACCAATTTAGAGATTGACGATGGAAGGGGACCATGTAGTTTGTTATTACTCAACCGAAGAACAACCAATGAGTTATGCAGGAATTCACCAATATGCCCAGTCAGTTGGTTATTGGCTAGAGATAAGTACATCAAAGATGGTATGTCATACAACCAAGATGGTATAGTGCCGTTCAATAAGTTATGAGATAAATCGAGACGTACCAATTTGGAAGGAATTTGACTAAGTGACTGACTATTGGAAGAACTGTTTGAAGAGGAAACTTGTGTCCAGTTAGTTGAAAAATCTGGAACTTGGCCTACAAAATTGTTGCCTGAGAGAATTAAACTAGTAAGTCCTGCATTGTTTAGGAGGGACCATGGACACTGACCACCAAAGTTATTATATGAGAGGTCCAAAGAAGTTATTTGTGTGAGGTTTGAAAGAAATGTTGGATACGATGAACCTATGAAACTGCAATTACGGAGGTACAATTCTTTTAAGGACTTGAGATTGCTGATTAAATTAGGTAAGTTAATTGGGAATCCAGTTCTAGAGAGACCCAAGGACTTGAGAGGAGTACTCCAGTTATACGTTGGAAGGGAACCGGTGAGATTGTAGTTGTAACGTACATCGAGCAGCTGGAGGTTTGGGAGGTGGAATATACTATCTGGGATTCTTCCTTTCAATCCACAATCACCAAGACTAAGAGACGTCAAAGAGGAAGACAAATTCATGAAAGAATTAGGTGGAACAGAAGACATGTTAACAACAGCCAAAACAAGCTCAGTTAGATGGGTTAGGTTTTGAACAAGCCTTTTCAAACTAGGCGTTTCTATTCTCATGCCAAAATTCAAAGAGAGATCAAGTGAAACCAGTTTGGATAAGTGGGAGATTTCGGATGGGATATTACCAGTGAAGAAGGACCAAGTGAGGTTGAGATGCGTCATGTTCGCAAAGCCACCAAACCTAGACGAAATTGCTGAGTAATTGAAATCGTTGTAAGCAAGGTTGAGCCGCTGGAGATGGCGAAGAGAGAAAAGGGTGGTATTGGGATGGATGGGACCTTCAAGGCGACTGCAAGTGAGGTCGACAGCAATGACATGACCTGTCATCGAATCACAGGTGACCCCATCCCACCCACAACAATCTGTACCCATTTTCCACGAATTCTTCGGAGGATAATAAGAATAATAATCACATTTATAATGAGAAGGACCGACAGAAAAAGAGTTTCTGAAATGGAGCAAAGCAGAGCTTTGGTCGGAAAGGCAAAGAGGCGTTGATGAATTAAAAGAGGGAGAAGAGGAACAATTAATAGGTTGAGAAAGCAAGAGGAAGCAAATGAGTAGGAGTAATACCCGCTCCATATTTGCTCTAGCTGGTTTTAGAAATCAGATTAAGAAGGAATGATAGATTTTAGGAAGAGATAGGAAATGAGATGGCATAGATACATGTATTTATAGGCGAGAGACCATAACTACGATTATCAGGCGCATGTAGACAATTCTAATCCCTAGTCTTAGCTTTATTTTTGGGTTGGACCAATGACTTGGAATATTAAGGTGTTGTGGGTCACTTTTTGTTCTTTAATGGAAATCTCGTGGCTCACTTAGTTTTAACCAGCGTGCATTGCAGTCGCTTTGGAAATCTTATTTTAATGAACTCTTAGTGACATTATTTTAATGAACTTTAGTATGAATTATTGGATGGACTAGCGTAGACTTCAGCGTACGCGGTGGACTATATAGAATAATTCTTTGATGCAGATTCATTGATTGATAAAAATAACTTTTTATTTGAAAAAAAAAAAAAAACTAACTTTCAAAGTCAAAAAATCAGGTAATCCGAGTGAGATTTATACGAACTCCTTAAAAACAAGTATCATAATAATCCTCCTGAGCCCTGGCCTAATTGTTTAACTAAATTATTTTAATTTAGGCACATGCCAAATGCACAAGTAAAAAAAAGACCAATCAAGATCTTAGAGGGTTTGGGAATTTCTAATCATTGCTCAGTTCTCATTTGTAATGATTATGGTTTTGAAATTCCTAATCATTGCTTATATATTGTGCAGCTAAAAATGTTCTTGACCTCTTGGTTTCCCACATTTTTATTTTACTATGATTTAATTTGGCCTAGAAGGGGTTTCCAATCCGTTGCCTAAACTATAAGCACTTCTGAAAACATCCTTAAGGAATATTGTATTGATCTTAATTCCTGTAAGGTACACTCATGACCAACATTGTGAAATTGTGTTTTAAAATTCTTATTTTACAATTTAACTAAAATATTTTTAAAAAAAATTAAAATTTCAGATCATGTGGTAGAATGTGTAAAATAAGTGTGTATTAAAGAGTATATGACATTGTGATATCATTACTCAGTTCTATTTTGGTGTTATAAAGTTTCAATTCATGCATACAGTGGTGGAGCCAACATCATAATTGGTTTCTTTTTGGGAAAAGAGTAATGGGATTTAATTAATGACTGATTATTTAAAATTTGATTCAATTAAAAATACTTTAAAATAAAAGATAAATATATATATATATATATATTAATAGTTAAAGTTGAGAAAAAAATCCAATTAGATTTCAAATTGAAATTCAATTAAAGTCTAATTTTACGCCATGTGTTTAATCTAATTTAAGTTTTTAAATTTTTGTACCAAGTGTGTTAATTTAATGTAAAAATTAGATTTCAATTAGAGTTTAATTTTGCACGACATATCCCATCTAATCTTTGAAAAAAATTAAAATTTTGTGCCGAAGAGTTAATATAGTGTAAAAAACGAAGAGTTTAATATAAATAAACCCAGGTAATATATATATATATATATATATATAATCAAATCTTAGAGAAAATTTGATTAGAATCAAAATTAGATTTTGCCTTTGTTAGCTTTTCATACAAATTAAATTATTTAGATTTTTCTTTCTTTTTTTTTTTTTTCCCTAAACTAATGAGTATATTTTTTATACTATTTCTATTTAGATATTTTAAATGTGAAGATCTTGAACGTAACAAATTATAATTGAGCTAAACGATCACATGTACCTATCCCCATTTAATTTAGGAGATATAGATATTATTGAACCAATTTATTCTTTTATTTTTTATTGTATTTAGTAGAATTTCACAGACAATGATAGTGAATTAATATTGTATATGTAGTGTCCAATAGTGATTTTCAAAATTATATACATAACAATAGTGTAATTAAAAACTTGGAGTAACCAATATCATTAAAATTGCAAGAAAAAATCATTTTAATACCTCCAAATATCCTAGTTGAACTAATGTCCTATATATTTAATAACCCAAACTAACATCAATAGTAACACTACAATTCATCATGCATGTGCATAAGTATGGGTTACATGCTAGTTAGAATAATAATAGATGATTATTTCTTTTTCTTTTTTTTTTTCTTTCTTTCCTTTTGTAATGGAAACAAATTTCATAATTTTCCGGTTTAGTAGAGCTATAAACTTACATTCTTTTGTAAGTATCCAAAAAACAGAACTCAAATTCAATTTTGAAGATATTTTCCATTCTTTTTTCTAAGAAAACTATATATATACCAATAAAATTCTTGTGTATTCTAGTTGCATTCTCATCCCTTGTCAATGACACATTTCCAAAGCCTTTTTAGTAAGTCGAATTTAGATTAGTTATTAACAAAAATTGAATTGTACTAATATATAGGACATTAATCAAGTATCATAATAATCCTATCTACTATTTTTCAAAAATAATAATAATCCCATAAAAAAATACTTTATATTTCAGTTCACTCAATCCGATACATGTAGTGGATAAATTTTTATTAATATATATTATGTATATATTTTTTTTTCTTTTCATTTTTAGGAAATGTCTCTTCCAATTTAGGACCACTAGTTTATGGAAATAATTAACTTATTATTGGCATAATTATTAATTAAATCATTATAATTTAGGCTCATGCCAAATGCATAAATAAAAATAGCCAGTAAGCCATTGGTTTAAAGGGAAATTTACACCCTTAGGAATATTGTATCTAAGATCATTGTAATAGCAGAAAATTTCTTAATAATTCTTAGCAAAAAAAAAAAATATATATATATATATATATATTAATAAAAGTTGAACATGAAGTGATAACGTCTAGAAGGTCCAATTTGGTAATGGTATAGTCATGAGTCTACAAGCTACAACATGAGAATGCTCCAATTAATAAAAGTTGAACATAAGGTGATAACTGATAACGTCTAGAGGGTCCAATTTGGTATTGTATTTCATGCATACATTAGCGTAGCCAACTTCATCTTTCCTATTTTTAATAAGTAGCACTGTTTTTTTTTCTTTTCTTTTTTTATTTTTCTTATATACCTAATGTTATTTCTATTTCTTAATCTTTGATGCCCTTATTACTAAAATTTTAAAGATACTACAAATTGTACTAAATGTTTTACAGTAGTAAAGTGTATTGCAAAACAATGATAAATGGTAACAAAATTGTGATTGCTGCAACTTAAACAATATAATACATGAATTTTTGGATTGCTCTTTCGTAACATGGACTAGCTTCTTCAAAATATGTATACATACATTTGTAATATTTTGATAATTTACTAGGGGGAGTAGACTCATGGGGAAGACAGAGTTTTCCTAAATAACAAGTACAAAAAGTTTAATAAGTAGCTTTATCTCTTAAAATATTTTGTGGAAGAAAATAATTGCAGCTCTTTTGAAGTCATTGATATGTCAGATATCTTTAATCATGAAAATGAATGACACCCTTGGAAGTCTTTATTCTTATTAACATCTCACCAAGTCTTTGGTCATTGTTCAAAACTCTAAAGTCTTTTAGTTATTGTTTGAAAATTTCAAAAACTTGGAAAGTTATAATCTTAAAATTTTGGATTTGTTAGGACATATGTAGTTCAAGTTTGTTAACATATGTCACTATTTTATGTAGTTGGCTAATCCTTTGACAAAACGCACTTTACTTGTATTTGGATAGATTTAGGATGTGTTTAATACTTCAAAGAACATGTTGTTCAAGTTTAGTATTAAAACCATGAAGATTGGACCAAGAAACAAGTGAAGAAAAAGTGTGTACTAAAGCTGGACACCTGGTGGACACCTGGCGGATAGTTGCTGGACACCTGCGGACAAATAGCTATCTATCGAGCTATCTATCGAGATTTAATGAGGCTCGACAGCTGCCCGATCGATCGAGGTATCTATCGAGGTTACGGGAATTGAGATTTCCAAATCTGATTTTTGGGCCAGGCTTTTGTATTTGTGTAGGGTTTCTTTTCTCACAACCCTAAGCATATATAAAGCATATTTTTGAGGCCGTCACACAAGAGAATATAAGGAGAACACATGCAAAAGGTGACCGAAGCCTAATTCTCTCTGAAAGAAGCTACTGCATCTTTGCGCCTTAGGGTTTTGTAACCAAGTGCTTCTTAATCTTCATCGTGTGTATGAAGTGAAGAACTTTGCAGCCAACATTCTTCTTCCTCAAGTTGGTGAGTGAGTCACGTACTGGGATTCGTGCAAAGGAGTTAGTCACGTATTGGGATTCGTGCATCAAAGGGTGGCGTTCATATATTGAAGAGTTCAGAGGTTCTGAAGCAGTAGAAGGTTTCTGCTGTGAGTTCATCTACGGAGATTGTAGAGTCTAAGGATAAAGGTTTTGTACTAGATCTGAAGCTTCTCTTTACTATAGTGAATTGCTTTTCGGGAAGGTTTCCCCCCAGGTTTTTTACTGTGAAACTGGTTGGTTTCATTGGTTTTCCTGGGTCATCATATCTTGTCTTATTTATTTTTCCGCTGCACTTAGTTTTGACATGATATTGATATTTGTTGTTTTAACAAGTTTTATGCATAATAAATCTAATTAACAACTTGGGTTTAAAACTTGTTAATTCTATCAACCGGGGTCTAAATTTCCCAACAGGATTATATAATAATTGTTTGATGTAGACTGCATAATTGTAGACTAAGTGTATGGCAATTATCAAATGTGTAGCAATCATGATATTTGGGTCAGTTTTATGTCATCCATTACCTTTTCTCAAATAAAATAAAAATAAAAATGGATTGTAATTACATATCTAGTTTTCTACCCATCCACATCCCATGTAATGATCAAGAAAATCTATTTTTATATAAACATATTTATTTAAGTTTAAACTCCAAATTACATCCTCCAACTTCAACTTATTTCCAAATTAGTCATTTAAGTTTCAAATTTTTTTTTTCAATCCTTAACTTAAATATGTTTTCAGTTTAGTCATTCCGTCAATATTGTCCAATTTTGCTATTAGTTTAATATGCTCCAATGTGGATTGGATGGAAGGAATACAATGAAAAAGAAGAAGAAGTTAAAGGACTAAAATGATAAATAGTAAAACTTAAAGAACCGAATTAAAAATTAAGTCAAAGTTAGAGGTGTAATTTGTAATTTAACCTTCGTTTAATAGGTATTAATAAATAAAAAGTCAATTAGAGACCTTTCAGAATAGAATATACATATTAATTAAAATTTGCTCAATTAAATTTAATCAAACCTAAATTAAAATTTATTTAGTGTTAGGTTGCTGTATTTGGAAAGATAGTGTATTCTAATTAGATATAACTATCCGGAGAGACATTATAGATTCAAATCTTCCTTCATCCGTTATAACTACCAAATTGAAAAAACAAGCAAACTTCAAAATGTGTGGTACTATTAGAGAAGACTTTAATCCTAATAATGTTGCACTGAGTCTTTGGTTAGTATTCGTAAAATAAATTTAGACTTGGAAAGTAATTGCCACATGGTACCATTATCGACTAGCGTGACATTTGAGCTATATAATTGTTTGATGATATACAACTACTTTTTCAAGTCATTGATTCTATGTGTTAAAAAAAAAAAAAAAAAAAACAGATTCTCTAAATTCATTCAAACTTGAAAACTTGTGTTAAAAGGGAAAATACTTCAAAACTTGTGCCAAGATTTTTGTAGCTCAATTAGTTGACACCTCCTAGTATTTCCATGATTCAAAGCCCCCCTTCTTTGTTATGACTATTGAATTATCCAAAAGACTTCAAAACATGTGGTTCAGTTAGAAGACTTTAATTACATTGAATGAGTCTTTGGTTAAAGTTCAAAAATTCAATTTAGACTTGCCTAGTAATGGTATCATGGTTCAGCTATTGACTAGCATCACTTTTAGACAATATAATTATTTGCTAAAGATTCGTGCTAGATTGAATTAGGAGAAATTGTGTTAATTATCCTGGTAAGTTTTAAATTAGTGTTTTAATAAGATATTTATGGTAAGCCAGACACAATACTTTCTTTGAAGAGAGGAAACTAACACTAATCCTTTTTTTTTTAGAAGAGAAACTAATACTAATCTTCTTTTTTTGAGATGATAAACTAACACTAATCTCATTATTCTTCCAATGGTTTTTTGTAATGAATTAATTTCTAACCAGTTCAACCCAGCTGGAGACCATAACCATGATTATCAGCCACAACACAATTCTAATCCCTAGTGTTAGTGTACTTTATGGGTTGGGGGCTTTAATTTTCTTCACCTTCTCAGCTCTCATTATCTTAGAAAAGACTTTAAGCCAGTAAAATGTTTCAAATAGTCTTTGGCCCATGACATGGAAAATTAAGGTCTCGTGTCTCCTCAAAAAGACAAAATTAAAGTCTTGTGGGTCACTCTATTAACTAGCGTGAATTGTGGTCTGTGGAACTGTTGTCACTTGTCAAAGACATGGAAAATTTAATCACTTGTGGGTTACAGTATTATTATTATTATTATTATTATTATTATTATTATTATTATTATTATTATTATTATTATTATTATTATTATTATTATTATTATTTTTTACTGGATGATTACTCTATTTTTATTTATTTATAAGAACTAGTTTTGAAAGTGAAAAAAAATCAGATTACCCGGCTCAGATTTTAAAATCTAAAAATTCCTTATAAACAATGTTGGATAAAAATTTGGTTTTGTATCTCATACAAAACACACAGCGGAAGCAACAAACAAGGATCTATTTCATTCATGATTGACAACATACACTCTATAAATTTCAGAATTTAAGAACAAGATAGCGTATCTTGGTGTGGAGAAATTCAAAACAAAGATTAGAAGCACTTGGGAAAACTTTTAATCTTCGCTCCAATTCCACTTTACGCCCAAGATGTGTGGTCTCTCAATCAGTTTCCAAAGGGAGAATGAAAGTGTGTCTCACACTCTTTCTTTTTTTTCTCTACGATTCCTTTTTTAAAATCACATAAAAAATTCTGTATGTTTCTCCCTTTATAACTAACTAATTATCTAATTGGGCCGGCCTATTGGGCGTTTCCAATTGGGCTTTAGTGTGTTGCTTGGAATGGGACCAAAAAGGACCAATAAGACACTAGCTCCAATGAGCTTTGGGCTTTTCCGTCAACTCTTGACAAATCCAAAGTTACCATTAATTATATTTAATACCACTATATAAATATAATTGCACTCTAGGTCTTATTAATAAATTATATCCCAAGACTTTATTATACACGCAACTCCTTCATAAAATATTCGTAGTAACACAAAGTCATGAATGTAGACTGCCACTTTGTAAATTACTACATCTTATCCTTGAGTACTCAATTTAATCATTTAAAGTTATTCATCATATACTTATGAAATCCAATTTCATAAATATATACTTTAGTAATTTCTTACCAAAATGGTTAGGCCTAACTCTCTGAATAACCAAACCCATTAAACTTATCTCAAGAGAATATTTTATATCTCCGTTAAGAGACTATGAATTCCATCTTGAGAATATATGTTCCATCAACACTAAGTGTGGCTGCCCAATATACTGAGGTTTTGACCGTTACTTTAGATCTCACTCCTGATATATCAAAGCAATCTACACCTCATGATCAAGTCCATTATTCTCTCAGGATTAAGAGTTCATGCAAATAGAAGTCGTGAGATTTATTATTCATTTGACAGTCATTAGGAGAATAATAATCTCACAGCGGTCCAGTTCAATATATCTTAACTCTTAAAACATATCAACATATTAACTAGAAGTCACCACTTCCATGATCAAGACAAATCATCTTAGTTGATACGTTATAGTCTTCGCAGATGAAATGCCCAATTTCATCACCGACTACGAACTATAAATTCTGAGGTTACAAAGAACTTGTGATTTATATCTTCTGTGACTTTTCACATAAATCACATACTATGCATCTCATGGACTATATGATAATGTCCAAATATTCATGTTACCATTATTTTAGATAAGAAATAAACAACTTTATTAAATATAATATTAAGTCATACATAATGTCATACATAGCATCATACATAGTATCATACAATAGGATTTAAGGGCACATATCCTAACAATCTCCCACTTGCCTTAAAGACTATTGTGCACTAATCTAACTCCCATTCCCTACAAATGTGACTCGAAGGTCCTTTGAGGCAAGGTTTTGGTAAAAGGATCTGCTAGATTATTTGCACTTTCAATCTTTGCTACCACAATATCTCCACGAGTAACAATGTCTCGAATGATGTGATATTTCCTCTCAATGTGCTTTCCTTTCTTGTGATTCATTGGATCTTTGGATTGTGCAACCACTCCATTATTGTCGCAAAATAATGTAATGGGAACTTGCTCCATTCTTACAACACTAAGGTCCGAAAGGAATTTCTTGAGCCAAACAGCCTCTTTTGCTGCTTCACAAGCAGCAACGTACTCGGCTTCCATGGTGGAGTCCGCAATGCAAGATTGCTTAACACTCCTCCAACTTATGACTCCACCTCCCAAGGTGAAAACACATCCTGAAGTGGATTTTTTGAAATCTAGATCCGATTGAAAATCTGAATCTGTATAGCCAATGGGAATCAAATCCTCACAATGGTAAACAAGCATATAATCTCTCGTTCTCCTAAGATACTTGAGAATGTGCTTTACAGCTTGCCAATGTTTTGGTCCTGGATTTGATTGATATCGGCTAACCATGCCAACTGAATAACAAATATTTGGTCTAGTACAAAGCATGGCTTACATGAGACTTCCTACTGCAGAAGTATAAGGAACTTGTCTCATCATATTTTCTTCCTCTTGAGTCTTAGGCCTTTGGTCATCAGACAGAGGAACTCTATGTCTAAAAGGAAGCAATCCTTTCTTGGAGTTTTGCATGCTAAACCGTTCTAGAACCTTATCTATATATCCAACTTGTAATAAGCCTAACATCTTATTCTTGCGATCTCGCCAAAGCTTGATCCCTAAAATAAAGTTAGCCTCACCCAAGTCCTTCATATCAAATTGGCTAGATAACCAAACTTTAACCGATGACATTACCCCTACATCATTCCCAATGAGTAGAATATCATCAACATAAAGCACAAGGAACATTACTACTTTGTCTCGATGTCTCTTGTACACACATGGTTCATCAAGATTTTGTTCAAAATCAAATGATTTGATTGCTTGATCAAACCTGATGTTCCATGACCTAGATGCTTGCTTAAGTCCATAAATGGACCTATTCAACTTGCATACCATATGCTCTTGGTTCTTTGCTATGAAACCTTCTGGTTGCATCATGTATATTTTTTCTTCAAGATTGCCATTAAGAAATGCAGTCTTGACATCCATTTGCCAAATCTCATAATCATAATGAGCAGCAATGGATAAGAGAATTCTGATAGATTTAAGCATGGCTACTGGCGAAAAAGTTTCATCATAATCAATACTTTCCTTTTGTGTATATCCTTTCACCACTAGTCTTGCTTTAAAGGTTTCAACCTTTCCATCTATCCCTATCTTCCTCTTGTAAACCCATTTGCAACCAACAGGTTTAATGTCGTTAGGCACCTTTACAAGATCCCATACATGATTGGAATACATAGAATCCAATTCAGATTTCATAGCTAAGACCCAATGATGTGCATCTATATCATTAATTGCCTCTTCATAAGTGTAGGGATCCGATTCAGCCTCTTCTGAGATAGCTTCATAGGTTTCTCCCAAACCTATAAATCTTATAGAAGGCCGAACAATTCTCCTACTACGACGAGGCACCTGTGTACTAGACATCTCATGAGTAATATCTTGTGGTGTATCTAATACAGCCACATCATCCCTAGTTTCATCCATTGGTTGGTCAACTACAGGTTCATTCATTTCAGCCAAAACAACTCTACTTCTAGGAGTATAATCATTCATATAGTCATTTTCCAAGAATTTGGCATTTGTGCTAACAAACACTTTATTATCCTTATGAATATAGAATAAACCTCCAACAGTTCCTTTTGGATACCCTACAAAGAAAACTATTTCTGTTTTAGACTGTAACTTGTCAGACTTTCCTTTCAACACATGTGCTGAACAACCCCAAATGTGGAGATGTCTCATACTAGGCTTACGCCCATTCCACAACTCTATAGGTGTTTTAGGAACAGACTTCGAAGGTACTAAATTCAGAAGATACATTGCAGTATTTAAGGCATATCTCCAAAAGGAAATTGGTAGAGTCGAATAACTCAACATGGATCTAACCATATCCAAAAGAGTCCTATTCCTTCTTTCTGCTACACCATTTTGTTGTGGAGTTTTAGGTGCAGTCAACTGGGATATAATCCCATTTTCAGTCAAGTAATCCTTGAAGTCATCAAGAAGGTATTCGCCACCTTGATCAGATCGAATGGCCTTTATGCGTTTACCTAATTAATTCTCAACTTCAGCCCTAAACTCTTTGAACTTTTCAAAGGTTTCGGACTTTCATTTTATTAGGTACACATAACTAAATCTAGAGTAATCATCAGTGAAAGTAATGAAATACTCATCGCCACCTCTTGCTTGGATTGACATAGGACCACATACATCTGAATGTACTAATTCTAGCAAATCTTGGACTCTTCTACCTTTTGCATTAAAAGGCCGTTTGGTCATTTTACCTTCCAAACAAGATTCGCAAACTGGAAAACCATCAAAGTCCATGGGCTGTAAAAGTCCATCTTTGATTAGTCTTTGAATCCTATTTGAATTAATATGACCCAAACGCAAGTGCCAAAGATATGCTTCACTAGGAGAAGAAAACTTTCTCTTTAATGATTTCACATGTGAATTATTATCTAATTCAGAATTGTATAATTCATGCATGTCAGGAGTTAAAATATAAAGACTATCCACAATATTGCCAGAACAGATAAACATTTTATCCTTCTTTATTACAACATTGTCTTTCAAGATAACACAATATCCATACTTACCTAAATAAGTTGCAGAAATTAAATTCCTACGAACATTAGGTACATACAAACAGTCTTCCAATATTAACACTCTAGACTTAAAACACAAATTATACACTCCAACAGCTACAACCAGAATCTTGCTCCCATCAGGCAAAGTAAGAAATAGTTCTCCCTCATTCAACTTTCTGGTCTCCTGGAACCCTTGCAAAGAATTGCAGATATGATTAATACAACCTGAATCCACACACCAAGAATCTGTTGGATTCTGTACCAAACATATTTCAAGAAGAAATGAACTTTTATTACCCTTATTTTTGGCAGCCTTGAATATTGAACAATTCCTCTTCCAATGTCCTTTCTCACCACAATAGAAACACTTTCCTTTGCTTCTCTTTCCTTTGTCGGCAACCCCTAAAGCAATTTGTTTACCATTTTTCTTAGTGAAGTCCTTCTTCTTCTTCTTACCTTTGCCTTTTGACTTAGGTTGAGAAGTAGAAGTTTCACCCACATTAACTTCAACACTAGAAGTACCAAGGATGCCTTCCGCCGCCACTAACTCATTCATTAATTCAGACAAAGAGTAAATCTTTTTGTTCATATTATAATTGAGTCTGAATTCCTTGAATGATTCTGGTAGTGACTGGAGTATCATATCCACTTGGGATTCTCCATCAATGTCGGCACCTAAAACTTCTAATGTGTTCAGATTAGCAATCATCCTAAGACAATGCTCCCTTACTGAACTTCCTACAGCCATTTTGGTATTATAAATTTGCCTCATGGTTTCTTACCTTGCAGACCGACCTTGCTCACCAAATATCTCCTTCAGACTGTGCATGATGTCCGAAGCATGTTCTACATCCTGCATTTGATGCTGTAGAACATTTGAGATAGATGCTAGGATGTAGCACTTGGCCATCTCATTAGATTTCTGCCAACGATCATATCGCTGTTTTTCCTCAATAGGAGCATCTAATGAAGAAAAGCTAGGACATGGTTGAGTAAGCACATATTTGTGCTCTTCAGTAGTAAGAACAATGTCCAAATTCCTTTTCCAGTCAACATAGTTGGATCCAGTCAGTTTATTTTGGTTAAGAATAGCAACAAGTGGGCTAAATGATGCCATGATTTAAATCTGAAAATAATAAACATGAATACAATAAATAAATTGGACATTATCAATTTAGCATATAAACATATAATATGGAACCTTAATAAAATCATAAAATAATATATGCAACGACAACCCAATCTCATATTCAATATCCCTCAGCATAGAGTGAATATTAAATATTATGATTGATTGAGAAGTATTCTCATTATTAGTGCTATCATGATAACTCTTATCAAACACTAATAATATGCCGTTTTACATTTAGCCTCTAAGTAATAATAGCAAGAACTCAGCATAGAGGATACTAAAATACTTAGTCTAGTGTATACCATTGTCTAGAATCATGTGTAGCCACATTTCATCCCTTTAACAAGCTTATTTTGTGGTACCATGATAAAAAACACCCTCCGCATGAAATGCAAAGCTCGAAGCTAAGACAAGGTGTTTATCAAACCACTATAAACTAGGAAATTCAATCTTGTAGGACCATGAAATAAATACTCTCCGCATGGAATGCTAAGCTCGAGGCAAAGACAAAGTATATATTTCACACTACTATGAACCAACAATGGAAGCCATGAGATGCAACCCTTGCATCTCTCTCCCACTAGATATTTTAAAAATAAAGGTTTTTAATGTCAAGGACCATAATAATGCTAGACACTTAGAAAGCAAAATCCTAATCTCATTAGGAATAAATTTCATAATTCTAGCATTAATCTATATAATAACTAATAGTCGAAACGTTTGACTTTTTGTTGACCGCGCCTCATTACGCCATGTGGCTTCATAAATGACTGACACATTTACATCTAAAAACACCAAAACAGCAACAAATCAGCAAATAGGCCTTTTAAAAAAAAAATTGTAACAAATTATTTTTAAACGCCCACACTGTTTCAGTAGGTAACCACTTTATGTGTGTCTATATATATCTTTTCAACTTCTCTTCAACTTTTTCCTTCTCAGCAATGCCCCTTTTTCCCATACGAGAAGAAACTTGAAGAGAGAACAGATCCTGCAGCTACCGTCAGCCAGCAAACCCACTGTTGGTAAAGATGACTTCTTTCGCTTTCCCTTTCAATTGTAGTGATCTGCTTTTCTTTTTTCTTTTTCTTTTTTAATCTCTTCTTTTCTGTTTTTTATTGTTGTGTTTGGTTTTGGAGACACAACTTCAAAGCATAAAAGCCCTAGAATCATCCGTAAACCAAAAACAATTTGTCTTTTATTTTCATTTTACTTTCCAATTTGTTTTATGTTTTCTATATTCCAGATATTTCTTTCTTTCTTTTTTCAAGAAACAGAGGTATACAATTTTTTTTTTTGTTAAACAGATTCGAGATTCGAGATCAGATGGGTAGATAGGCATGCCTAACCCAACCCAACCCACAGATGGATTTGCTTGAAGTCACGCTCAACCCAGATTTTTATGTAGTTTCTGAGGTGAATAGTTTAATTATCTATACCCATGTAGGAAAATCTCTGTCTAATTGTTTATCCCTATGTCTATGCATCTCTTGGGTATGAGTTTTAGATCAGTTTATTGTTTTGGTATGTGTAAGTAATGTAATTTTCAAAACATATCCTTATGATTGCAAATACAAACATAGATGATTTTGTAAGAATTGGAAACGGCGTTTTTTTTTTTTTTTTTTTTTTTTGGCTTTGGAACTATAACTATTGTATTGTCTGTTTCGACTATATTATTGATTAGAGTCGGTTATTGTTGAAATTGTTATTTGACTATGTTTTGGAGGTATTATGGTATTCTATTATTGTTGAAATTCTAGGTAGTTCTTTTGACAGCAATGTAGTTCTTTGATCACATTATATGCAGGGAATGGTTGCAGCAATAATGCATGATGTGTGTTTGATAAAATGTCTAAAAAATCTGCACAGCACACTGTTTTGAATAACTTTTTGCATTGTTTTTAAATAAATTTCTGTAAACCAATTTTCTGTTTCGTATGTCAAGTTCTATAAAAGGAGCAATGTGGGTTTGTTTGTGTTGGTTGAAAAATTCTGATTTTTTAGAGATAGTGAGTGATTTTGTTTCGTTCATCAACTGATTAGTACCAAACTATTTCTCAGAAACTTTGGCACAGCAATATATGCGTAAAAAATTAGTAGTTTATTCCAAACCTTCATATATAAGCCTTGAACTCATTTCTGAATATTACATGTATGTTGACATATTTTTCTTTATTTATTTATTTATTTTGTTCTGATGAGTTATTGTGCTTTCAGGTTTCTCAGAAATCACTCATAAGGCAACAGAATTCATCCTTCGGCTCTAGGGATTCCATTTCCTACACACTCTTAGATGCCACGGTCAACATTCTTAAATCCAATTGGCAAAGCAGGATTTAAATCAGTAGATAAGCTCTTAGTGGCTTACAAACCTCAAAAGAGGAAGTTTGCATCGTTTGGCGACAATGCTTTGGGAGATGAATGAGAAAAAAAAGAAGGTTTGTTTATGGTTTTTCATTGTTTAAAGTTTAGACCCATTAAAACTTATTGCTTGGTGTGTTCATGTATTTTGATTGTATATATGAAAGGTAGGTAATGTCCTTATATAAAGCTAATGATCTATATAGTCCAAAGGTAGGTAATGTCCGTATATCTGAATACGCAGTTCATGGATTTTCAAATCTGGATGGTTTTATATTTTATTTTTGTCCCACTGCAGGACTCTGACTTGGTGGTTTAATTTTGCAAAGATGTTGAGAGTAGATCACAAAAGGTAGTCTTCTAAAATACTCTATTTTTATGTTTCCGTTTTGTAGATTTTATTTTTTATGTTATAATATATTTTTTATTCACTTTATGCAAATACTTATGATCTATTTTTATTAAATATTTTTGTTAATAGATTTAAATCCTTCAATTTCTCTATAGAGATGAAGTGAAATTGTTGGATTTTGAATATTTGCTCAAGGATTTTCTATTTTTGTTTTGTTTGCCCAACACTAACCTTTATGACTCAATGAAAGACACTGTTTCGCCATGTAGAAATAAAAAGAAACCAAATCATGTAGTCACAAACTAGACAAATGAGTGTAGGTAACTATAAAGAGAAACAAAAAGAGATTGAGAGAGGAATTGTAGGAGTGTCAAACCATCATCCACCAGCAAGCCAGTCACTCACCGACATCAGACTGCCTAAACCACTATTGGTAATTTTTTTTTTTAAAAAAAAAAATCTAGTAATAAAAACTGAATATGGTTTAGATTTTGTTTGAGCTAAGGTCTTTGGATTAGAGTTGATTTTGTTTTGGCTATTTGGGTTAGATATTTTTTTGTTTAGGATTATTGTTTTTTGGTAGAAGAGATTGAAACGGTGTCGCCTCACAGCAAACTATTCATCTTTTACTACATAGAAATCTCCCTCCAAAGATACTCGCAGCCAATCACAGGTTCTTTACAAATACAATTTTTTTGTTTTCAGTCAACTAAAATATTTGAATGGCTAAAGTAGATAGGAATAGGTCCAGTGGCTAAGGGTGGAGCAGCATCTTTTTATGGTTTCACTTATACTTGAGGCGATTGTCAAAATTCATTAGTTGCAATCACATACGTTTGTAGTAGCTTATAGTTGTGTCACATATGAAGCTTTAATTTTTAATGATCATCTCTGATTACTTAGTACCTAACTTTAGGGTGAGAATTTCTTAAAATTTTTAAATTGTTATTGTGAAATGTAAACTGCACTTTGAAAGGGGTCACTATGCATGTTTAATTTAGGTTTTTTTGGTTATGTAATGGACTGTGTGTTGAGATTTACTTTTGTTATTGTTTGCTCTATCTGGTTTGTACTGAGATTTAATTTTTCTGATTTTGGTTCTATAAATTAAACTCAAAAGACTTTGGTTTTGTGCCTCTTGATTTGCAAGCATTGTTAGAGTTTTGATCTCATGTTGGGTTAAAGTTATATGAAAAACTTATTGGATTAGGCGGTGTTCTTAAAAATTTCTAGGATATTAAAAAAAATACTACAATTGCGTTAAACAAAGTAAGGCTGCCCGTGGGTGGAATCGAAGTTACTCTTTTAGCATATGGTTAAATCCTCTTGGGCTGTTAGATTTTTGACCAATTACAATCACTAATAGTTTAATCATAATGATTGATGCGTAGGTGTAGAGAAAAGTTCTAAACACCCAAAGATGGATAAAGAAGGCAAGATCAACATCATGCAATTTGCTTCCTTTGAATTTGCTGCTTCTACTTGATTTGTAAACAAGAGTTGCGATTGTCAAATGAGCTTCATCATCCCATTTTAGTTTTTGATTTACTCTCCTACCGTATTTTTAGACATCTATGCATATATTACATGATACAAATAAATAAAAACTATAAAGTCAGTGCTATTATTCAAATGATAATTGTTGGTGAATTCAAATGTATTATAACTACATTTTTCTACTGCATATTCCAGATACTTTATATTTTTTTGACAAAGATTGATACGAATGCGTCTATTAGTCCAATATTTATACAATTCTTAGGTACCAAATGATTATGTGATATCTTGACTCTTGGGACACAACATGCTAATTTGACTATCCTTCAATTCAATTGTGGTTGTATGATAACACTTTGTCCTGCTGTTTTTTTTTTTTTTTTTTTTTTTTTTTTTTTGCAGATTTGTATTAGTGAAATTGATAGATATCCACATGGAAGTACAACATCCAATTTGTCTATGTATAATTTTATGATTTTTAAATTTAATATAAAAAAAAATCACTTCCAAGTGATTCTAAATTGCAAAAGATCATAATGATTTGTCTTTGTAATATTCCTTAAGAATGTTTATATTATTGGCAGCATGTAAAACCCAAAAATCTGGGGCCCTTGTGTGTCCATGAAGAAGGTTATCAATTTTATTTCCAACACATCTTATATACCTGCTTCTACGATAGATATGTCTGATTATAAACTCATTGAGAAGAATGTTGTTTTATAATTGCCATCATTTGAGACTTTTTTTAATAACTAAATTCATATCAATGTGTTCCTACTTTCTATTGAATCTTCTTGAGTTAAGATTTTTACTAATTACAGTAAATTAGGTGTTACAAAACAAAGGAGGAGCTAAACTGTCAAAGAAAGAGCTGGAACTGTGGGCCACAATGACTTGGGCAATTTGGAATGCACAAAACAAAGCATAGAGAAAGTTCAGAAACAACCTAAAGTCATTTTGGATGTAACTCTAGCATTGCTGGTGACATATTAGATGCTCTCGGCCACTCAAGCAAACACATGATTATGGTGCTTCGTTGTTTTGTTAGTTCAGAGGGAAGACTTGTACCTTTTTTCTTCCTAATTTGTATGGCTAACGAACTAGCCTGGGCTGTGTGCCCAGGTCTTTACCTTTGTATATGGTTTTTTACTTCTGAATAAAAGTCATTCTATCTGTTATCTCAAAAAAAAAAAAAAAAAGGTGTTGCAAAACAAACTGGTAGAAATTTATAAATCACCTAAATTGCTATTACAGATATATGGTTATAATAGATATATGATTCATAATTAAATAGACAGGGATGTGATTCATTTTTTTATTGATACCAATGTGCTTATTGACTTAAGCAGTTAATGGAATTAAACGAAATTTAGGACTCTCTTTTAACTTTGAGAATTATAGGCTCTGGGATGGGTATAATTATTTTTAAGTGTTATTCTCTATTCCGATACAACAAAAGTGCTGAAATAGAAAAGATGCTTGACCACTGTGAAAAATGTTGCAACTTTATTTCAATAATTACATTGGGAAGAAATTAGTAAAACAATACATTCAAAATTTTCCTGTGCATCGCACAGGTTAGCGACTAGTATATATAAATATATATAACGTAACGTAAACTCATATATATATATATATATAACTATATATATAATATAACATAATATAATATAATATAATATATTATTATTATATTATATTATATATATATATATATATATATATATAACTTTTGGAAAAGTTGAATCCGTACCTGAAGGATTTCAACTTTTCCATGGCAAATGACAATCACCTTTTTATATATAACCTTCAGATTGCATTGATTCTATATATAATAAGACAAAAGCATGATTGCCAATGTCTTCTAATCCATATCATGCAATCCGTATATACCATGGCATGAAATAAAATTGAAGCCATGCCACAACGTTCAAACCATGCACTAAAAATCCATGCCGTACGATCTCATTAAAGCAAAGCCATGCAATGAATGAAGTCAAACGGTACAATAATAACTACCCTATTTTCAATAACCACCATATCCCAAGACATGGCACTATTGAAACTCCATTCAATCTCAGTTGCAGTATATACATACGGTTCTATGGAAATTTAAAATTATGACACAACATCATAACTTGATGCAGAAAAATGAAACGCAAAGATAACAGTTTTTCTTAAATTCTAAAATTCAATCACACATTATACAATCATGAGATGAAAACCTGGCTCTGATACCAATTGTTAGATAAAAATTTGGTTTTGTATCTCATACAAAACACACAGCGGAAGCAACAAACAAGGATCTATTTCATTCATGATTGACAACATGCACTCTGTAAATTTCAGAATTTAAGAACAAGATAGAGTACATTGGTGTGGAGAAATTCAAAATAAAGATTAGAAGCACTTGGGAAAACTTTTAATCTTCATTCCAATTCCACTTTACGCCCAAGATGTGTGGTCTCTCAATCAGTTTCCAAAGGGAGAATGAAAGTGTGTCTCACACTCTTTCTTTTTTTTCTCTACGATTCCTTTTTTAAAATCACATAAAATATTCTGTATGTTTCTCCTTTTATAATTAACTGATTATCTAATTGGGCCGGCCTATTGGGCCTTTCCAATTGGGCTTTAGTGTGTGGCTTGGAATGAGACCAAAAGGGACCAATAAGACACTAGCTCCAATGGGCCTTGGGTTTTTCCGTCAACTCTTGACAAGTCCAAAGTTACCATTAATTATATTTAATACCACTATATAAATATAATTGCACTCTAGGTCTTATTAATAAATTATGTCCCAAGACTTTATTATACGCGCAACCCCTTCATAAAATATTCGTAGTAACACAAAATCATGAATGTAGACTGCCACTTTGTAAATTACTACATCTTATCCTTGAGTACCTGGTTTAATCCTTTAAAGTTATTCATCATATACTTATGAAATCCAATTTCATAAATATATACTTTAGTAATTTTTTACCAAAGTGATTAGGCCTAACTCTCTGAATAACCAAACCCATTAAACTTATCTCAAAGGAATATTTTATATCTCCGTTAAGAGACTATGAATTCCATCTTGAGAATATATGTTCCATCAACACTAAGTGTGGCTGCCCAACATACTGAGGTTTTGACCGTTACTTTAGATCTCACTCTTGATATATCAAAGTAACCTACACCTCATGATCAAGTCCATTATTCTCTCAGGATTAAGAGTTCATGCAAATAGAAGTCGTGAGATTTATTATTCATTTGATAGTCGTTAGGAGAATAATAATCTCACAGCGGTCCAGTTCAATATGTCTTAACTTTTAAAACATATCAACATATCAACTAGAAGTCACCACTTCCATGATCAAGACAAATCATCTTGGTTGATACGTTATAGTCTTCGCAGATGAAATGCCCAATTTCATCACCGACTACGAACTATAAATTCTGAGTTTACAAAGAACTTGTGATTTATATCTTCTGTGACTTTTCACATAAATCACATACTATGCATCTCATGGACTATATGATAATGTCCAAATATTCATGTTACCATTATTTTAAATAAGAAATAAACAACTCTATTAAACACAATATTAAGTCATACATAATGTCATACATAGCATCATACAATAGGATTTAAGGGCACATATCCTAACAAACAAGTATTATAATAATTCCATATCAGATTCACTCATATTGATACCTATAGTGGATATATTTGTCTGTCGATTTAGGACCATCAGCTTATAAAAATAATTAACCTATGACATTTACGCTAGACATTTAGCATTTCGGAAAACATCCTTAAACATCTTATATATGTACCATACATGTACCATTATTTATCTATTTTCGTATTTTTTTGCTGAATTTTTGAAATGTATTTTTCTTGAAAGGACCGAGTTATACACGTCCATATATTTTCTATATTCTACACGTACCGCA
The DNA here is from genome assembly GCA_032878915.1 of Castanopsis chinensis. Lineage (NCBI taxonomy): Eukaryota > Viridiplantae > Streptophyta > Magnoliopsida > Fagales > Fagaceae > Castanopsis > Castanopsis chinensis. Next base: position 4,572,432 of record JAVQMG010000105.1, read on the forward strand.
TTTTACTAACTATGGCTCTGATTAATAAAAGTTTAATATATATATATATATATATATAAAGTAATAACATCAAAAGAGGGGTGCATTCCAAAAATCTTATTAAACACTCTGTATTGTACATTTTTTTACACATTTTGTTTCTCTTCTAAATTTTTTTTCTAAACAGATCATAATTTCAGTTTTAATTATAAAATCATGTTTTAAAATCATTATTTTACAATTAAACTAAAATCATTTTTTAAAAGTGGAATTTCAACATGTGGTAGAACGTGTAAGGTGAGTGTGTATTACGGAGTATGTGATGTGTTGTGATATTATTACTTAGTTCTTTTTGGGAGAGAAAGTAGGGGGATTTAATTAATGACTAACTATTTACAATTTGATTCAATTAAAAATACTTTAAAATAAAAGATAAAATAGAATAATAATAGATGGACATTTTTTCTTTCTTTCTTTCCTTATGTTATGGAAAGAATTTCATAACTGTCTAGTTTATTATAGCTATAAACTTACATTCTTTTGAGAGTACCAAAAAACAGAGAATGTGAGATTCAATTTTGAAGATATTTTCCATTCCTTTTGCTAAGGAAATTATATATATGCCAACAAAATTCTCGTGTATTCCAATTGCATTCTAATCCCTTGTCAATGACACATTTCTAAAGCTTTTTTAGTAAGTCGAATCTAGATCAACTATTGGCAACAATTTAATTGTTGTCACTTTTATTTTGCTTCATACTAATTCACAAGAACTATTTTCAAATAGGATGGCATTTATATTGATAAATATGTTTTGTTTCCCTTTATAAATCACTTGGTTAGCATATAATTTTTCTCTAGACCATAACAAAATTGTTCAATGCATCAAACCATGAGGCATATGCTCATTGCCTACTCTATGCATTTTTTATGTGGGGAAGAAAGCAAGGAGGGGGGGGGGGGTGGGGGGGCCTCTACAGTGCTCAAAATCTTTTGTTTTTTCCCATTATGTAAAACTCATATTTCTTTTTATTTGATAAATACTACGAAGAGATAAATTCGTATTGTTTTAATCTTTTTAACCATCTTTTGATAATTTTGGTCAGAGTGCAAATAATTTTCTTTCATAAATACCCTTAAGTTTTAGCTATTTGTTATATAATGGACAACCTTTTTCTAAATATGTATACATCCATATGTAATATTTTAATAACAACTAATTGGGGGAAGTTGGCTTAGGGGTAACAACTAAGAAAAGTTTAATTAGTTGCTTCATCTCTTAAAATTTTTATGAAAGAAAATTATATCGTTCATTTTTTAAGTCATTGATATGCCAGATTCCTTCAACTTTGAAAACATGTGACAACATCAGAATTCTTTTTTTTTTTTAGGGAAATACCATTTGAAAACTTAAGAGGATGTTTGGTACATGCACTTAAAAATTGAAAACATGTGTTTAAAAACATGCGTGGAAATACGTGTGGGTGAAAAAGTGTGTGAAAATATGTGTAATATTGTTTAAAAACTGAAAACATGTGTTTGAGTAGGTGTACCAAACAGACCCTAAATATCTTGTTAGCATTTTAACAAGTCTTTGATCATTCTTCGGAACTTCGAAAGACTTTGAAAATTCAAGTCTTGGAATTTTTTCCTCTGATCGCTATAGTCTTGGAATTTTGGACTATACTAGAATTGTTTGATGCAACTTGTAAAGTTATAAACAAAACGTGTGGCAACCAATTAAACACGTAGCAATCTTGTTATCCGAATAAGTTTTATGTCATCCCTTTCCTTTTGCTCAAATTAATTAAAAAATTATTTATGATTAGATATACTCATTTTTCCCGTGTAATAATCAAGAAAATTCATTTTTACATAATACATTTAATTACAAATGGTACTTGGAAGCTAAAGCTTTGGGAGGAAGACAAGCAAGATCATAATGATGTCGTCCAGCTTTAGTTAAGAGACTTATCAAAACAACGTCACTCAATGTAAATGAATCCTCATTGAACCAAAACATTACCGTTATGTATACATCCATATGTACCATTTTAATAACAACTAATTGGGGGGAGTTGGCTTAGGGGTAACAACTAAGAAAAGTTTAATTAGTTGCTTCATCTCTTAAAATTTTATGAAAGAAAATTATATCATTCATTTTTGAAGTCATTGATATTCCAGATTCCTTCAACTTTGAAAACATGTGACAACATCAGAAGTCTTTTTTTTTTTTTTGAGGGAAATATCATTAGAAAACTTAAGAGGATGTTTGGTACATGCACTTAAAAACTGAAAACATGTGTTTAAAAACATGTGTAAAAATACGTGTGAGTGAAAAAATGTACGAAAATACGTGTAATATTGTTTAAAAATTGAAAACATGTGTTTGAGTAGGTGTACCAAACAGACCCTAAATATCTTGTTAGCATTTTAACAAGTCTTTGATCATTCTTTGGAACTTCAAAAGACTTTGAAAATTCAAGTCTTGGAATTTTGGACTATACTAGAATTGTTTGATGCAACTTGCAAAGTTATAGACAAAACGTGTGGCAATCAATTAAACATGTAGCAATCATGTTATCCGAATAAGTTTTATGTCATCCCTTTCCTTTTGCTCAAATTAATTAAAAAATGATTTATGATTAGATATACTCATTCTTCCCATGTAATAATCAAGAAAATTCATTTTTACATAATACATTTAATTACAAATGGTACTTGGAAGCTGAAGCTTTGGGAGGAAGACAAGCAAGATCATAATGATGTCATCCAGCTTTAGTTAACAAACTTATCAAAACGACGTCACTCAACGTAAATGAATCCTCATTGAACCAAAACATTACCGTTTACATTAACTAGACAGTACCGTTTTGTAGCTGAGCTAAAATATGACCATTAAAAACATAGCCGTTTGAATTAGACGAGCTACAAGTTGCCGTGGGTTGTCTTGTCTAAGCTAAAAGTCACACTACTCTGTGTTCAGTGGTCATCCTAAACCTTTTCCAACCTTCAAATAAGACTAATATACATATTCAAACTTGATTTTTTTTTTTTTTTTTTAAAAACCCTCTTAATATAGTCAAGAAAAAAAAAATCTTATATGTACTACGTAGCCTTATAGTTTTTTTTTTTTTTTAGATAACGAAATGAAATTCTAATGCAACTTCTCAAATAAACGTGTCAAATTTTATATATTGTTGTTTAGCTTCAGCTTCTTGTTCGTTGCTTTTGACTCAAACTTTCGTGAATGTGTGTATTGGAGAAAAAAATAGCACTACTCTTTCGATATCCCACTAATTCATTCAACCATGAAAGCTCATGCTGGTCAATAGACAAAAATCCCAAAGACTTGGTGAAATGCACACGGGTTAAACAAAAGATATCCGTCATCAATTTGTATGCTAGAAAACAAAATACAACTATTCTTACTATAAGGCATAATGAAAGAGGTTTGTCATCAATTTGTGTGGAAGAAAATAAAATACAATTATTCTTACTAAAAGCCATTGAAAACATGTGGTATAGGTCAGATTTCCAGTTAATGCTTCACAAGTTTTTGGTCATTGTTTGGAACTTGCAAAGACTTTGGAAAGTCGTAGTTGTGGAATTTTGGACTGTATAAGAATTGTTTGATACTGATTGTGGAGTTGCGGACATAATGTGTAGATACTATGTTATCCGAGTCCCACTATTATTCATGCTAGATTGAACGTGTAGTATAGGTTAGATTTCCAGTTAATACTTCACAAGTTTTTGGCCATTGTTTGGAACTTGCAAAGACTTTGGAAAGTTATAGGCTTGGAATTTTGGACTGTATAAGAATTGTTTGATACTGATTGCAGAGTTGCAGAGATAATATGTAGATATTATGTTATTTGGGTCGCTCTATTATTCATGCTAGATTGAATGTGTACCAATCAAGTTTTTGGGTCAATTTTACTTTAATGTCATTTGTTTCTCTTTCCTCAAATATTTTATTATTAAAAAAATGGTATGCTTACAATGATCGAGAAAGTTCAACAAAAATTATTTATTTATAATGATATTATTTATGATTAAATTTACAATTAAATTCTCTCTCTCTCTCTCTCTCTCTCTCTCTCTCTCTAAATATATATATATATATATTAATTGGTTAAGACATCCTATAATTTTTAACATATCTTTCGTTCAACAAGCGTCAATCATTTTCACCATGTCTTGTCATTGTTCAAAACTTTCGAAGAGTTGGAAAGTTTTAGTCTTAGAATTTTGGACTATATAGATTTTTATGAGCAAATGGTAGAATTGCAAACTAAACATATGGTCATTGAACATGTAAAAATAATGTTATCTAGATCCCTTTGTTAAACCAAGCCAAAATGAATATGTAGAAATCATGTAGTCTAGGTCCATTTTATGTCATCTATTTATTTTTCCTTAAAATAAATTATGGTAAGCCACAAATGCGTTGACCTCTTGTGATTAATTAGCCGAGTTATTAATTAATCAAGTTAACATGCAAATTCACGTGGTAGCACAAACAAATCACCAATAACTAAAGTATGCAACGAAAAATGAATAACACGGTGATTTGTTTACGAATAGGGAAAACTTGACGGCAAAAACTCCACCGGGTGATTTAAGGTCACCATTCCTGAAACTCCACTATCATCACAACAAGCGGTTACAAGCAAGGAATCCTAAGTACCTTACCAACCTACAGTTGAACCCTTACCCCAATACCCAATTGGACTTGTTCTGTAGTGACAGTTTCTCCTTTTGATGCACGGCTCCCAAGTACGTGACTAACCAATTATGCGAATCTCAATACGCGACTTCAATTCACCAACTAGAGAGAGAGTTGTTAGCTGCAAAGTTCTTCAAATCATCCATACAATGAAGCTCAAGAAGATGCTTTGTTACAAAACCCTACGGTGCACATTACACAGCAACTTCTTCACAAGAGATGAACTAGGGCATGAACTTTGTCTTTGGTCACAAATTGCATGAACAACAATTACTTAATGCTTGTGCAACTTGCGTCACTTTGACGGCCTTTAAAACAATCCTTTTATATGTCTAGGGTTAGGAGAAAAGAAGTCCCAAAGACACATTCATGGATTGGAATCAAAACAGAATTTGGAATCTATTTTTCTTAAATCTCGACAGATAGAGGTGTCGAGGATCTGTCGAGTCTCGGGGCTGAAACAGCTTCTAAAACTCGATAGATGCATATGTCGAGACTAGGTGTCGAGCTTTAGTAACTTGCACTTTCCAGCTTGTTTCTTGGATAGACTTGATGACTTCAACACTTGATCTTGAAACACAGTTTCTTGAAGCGTTAAACACATCCTAAATCTATCCAATTACAAGTAAAGTGCGTTTTATCAAAGAATAAGCCAATCACATAAACTAATGACATATGTCAACAACCACTTGAACTACATATGTCCTAACAATCTCCCCATTTGGTAATCCGTGACAAAACCACAACAAACAAATGAGGATATGAGAGAAATCATAAATCACTCAACTCATATTCACTTGTTGAATACAGTAAAATCTATCCTAACAGAAACTCTTGAAAAACTTTGCAAGAAGAGAGTTTATGGCAAGTAGACTTTGACAACCTGTATTTCTGAAACACTTTTAAACAAAACACATCAAGGTATCTTTGTGTGAAACAGAAATAATAGATTGCATACAAGTAAAAGAAACATGTGTATAAAGACAGAAAAGAAACAACACATGGAAAGGTAGGTGAAAGAAACATACATCAACATATATATATATATATCAAGAAATAAGCACAATGTATGTCAATAAATGGTAACAAGATGGGGGTACATGATCAATGTATCTCTAAAAAGATAGAAAAGAAAAGAAAAGAAATACATGTAATCCTCACTACATCCTTCATATCAACACTCCCCCTATCAAAAATGTCCTATACTAGCTCTCCCCCTAAGTATGACTACTCTCATACATCAAAACTACTTTCCCTTTTTGTCACGAGTGACAAAGGGTAGAGTGTCAAGTAGACATTTCATCAGAAGAGCTCGCATCTCCATCACCATCATTGGAAGTATCATCGTCATCACCATCATCATCATCCTCAGTCTCAGAAGCGACATGAGGAGGTGGAGGAGAAGCTTCAGAAGCAAAGCCGCCCAAGGTCGTCTGTCGCCTAGCAATACGACCAACACGAACATTCACTTGATACAACTCCGTAGAGAGTATATCAAGGTGAGCATCCATGCGCTAAAGCTACATCATGATGTCTCCAAGCGTCACATCACTCAAGGAAGAGGAGGGAGTAGATGTGGCTCGAGCATATCTGGATAGAGTCGGACAGGAGGAAGGAGCAGCAGAATCCGACTGTCGCGACCTGAACTGTGCCTCACTACGTTTTACAATAGCGACGTTTATGGCAAACATGACATGAAAAGGGTAGGACAATCAAAAGGGAACGAAAAAAGGGCGAAGAATCCTCATGATAGCAGAAGGGAAAATAAGCTTATCACGGGTAGCTGTATCTCTATAGACATCAATGATAGAGAAGATGAAGTGTGAAGGGAAGTCTATAGAAAGATGCTCTAGAAGAGACAACAAAAATCGAGCACGAGACTCTGTGATAGAGTTGTAGTGAGATAGTAGGTGTAAAACAAATGTCATCACCATGTTAAGGAAACGAGGACCTTTAGCAAAAGGCCTACATGGTGTATATTGATGATCTCCCCAGTCAGAGGGGCGCTCACAGAACGAAGAGATCATCTCATCTTTGGACACAGTCTATAGACACTCACATTCGGGGTAATCAGGATGATCCACCATCGGAACGTGAAGAACCTCAAAGACCAGCTCCGGAGTGACAGCAAAGTGCGTACCTCGAACGTGAGAATAAAAGAGAGGTACAGAAGAATCAATCCTGTGGATGTTGGAGTAAAACTCCTGTATCAACACGAGAGGACAAGTGACCGGGACGTCACACAGTGACTCCCAAGCCCGACTGTGAATGACATCGGGTAGGTTATTGTCGGCAAAGTCTGCCAGGATAACTTGGTGTTCCGAATGAATACCTCATTTAGAGAAGTTCTCCGAGAAGTCCTATTGGGCTTTCTCATCATGGAACCGGACAGACGTAGGAGTAGAATCTGAAGAAGAAGAAGATCCCCTAGAATGCAGAGGGTTCTAGGATGGAATGGATTTATGCTTAGGTGCCATAGACACTATTAACGCAAATATAGAGAGAGAGAGAGAGAGAGACACATAGAAAAGTCTCAAACAGTTCAAAATAGGAAGAGTATATTGAAAAGAAAGAACGTATGCATGGGAAATGCATGAACATATGACATGCAATAAAAAAAACATCATGGTTTCAGCCCAATCCAATCCTACCAGCACACAATAAGTTTGCACACATCTAAATGCATGATAATACTGTTAGAATGCTAATGTGATGCAATGCATGTAGTTTTAAAGATCAAATCTATAAAACCAACCCAAAAATTTCATAGAACACTCATTGATTTTGAAAAACCCCAAAATTTTCAAAAATCCCAAAACTTAGGTTTTAAAACATGAAATGCATGAAGAATGAGAGGATTGAAGCTTACCAAGTGAGGAAGATCTTGATTTAAGCTTGAAGAATCCTTAGGAAGGGGTTTGGAGTGAGTGAGAGAGGTTTTGGGAGTGAGAACAGCAAAGTATCGAGAGAGAGAGATCGAGCGAAATGAGAGAAAAATTGCAAAGATCCAATATATAGTCCGTCGGTAATTCTCGACAGATGAAGGTATTGAGAGGTGTCAAGACAGCTATCGAGGTAAGTATCGATAAAATGAACTTCGACAGATACAACTATCGAAAACAGGTGTTGAGAAAGGAAGATCAAACACAAAAGAATTTCGATCGATCCAGAAGCTGTCGAGAAGTTATCGAGCAGACAGAAAGTTTCTCGATCGATCCACCAGGTGTCGAGAATGTGTCGACACTGTGATAAGAAAAAGCTGAGAAGCTCGATAGACAGCTAGGTGTTGAGAAGGTATCGAGGAGGTGTCGAGCTTACCAACAAAAACAGTTTTTCAAGAGAGGAAAAACACAGACATGAATGCAATCACGCATGCAACTCAACAAATGATCCAAGAAACACATAAAGCTCTCAAAATCATCTCTGAACAAAATTTTTAAGCACATGGATCCCAAAACACACAAACACATTAAACAAGTCTAACCAATTTTATATTTCAAAAAATAAGTTAAGACAGTTTAGTGAGTATACATTAACGCATGTAAACCTTGTGATGGCTAAATCACATTGTACCTACACATGTATCAAGAATAGCAAAGAATATTGCGTGTTATGTGTGAAAACATCGCAAGATTGCATAAGTGTCTCAATTGTTATGACGATTTGAGATATGAGATAATCACTTTAACTCACACACAATTATAACTGTTTGATGGAGACTATCACCTTAAAGGTACATCCTATAACTCCCACATCTTCTACAGAACATGCTTGCAATCATATTTTTAAAGCATTTTAATCTTTTTGCTTTTTATTTCTTTGTATATTTTCTTTTATTAAGCATATCATGCATGGGCATATAAGAGAAAGAAAAGAAATACCCAATTATGTTAAGCTTTTGACATTGCACTTTTGCTATGCCGAAGCATACAGATGTCATTGACATTGCACTTTTGCTATGCCGAAGCATACAGATGTCATTGATATTGCACTTTTGCTATGCCAAAGCATACAGATGTTATATCATGATTGGCGAGTAACAGTGGTGAGATGGTTATTTATGCATTTCTCTTAGGATTTTCTTGTCCTACCTATCAAAAAGAGTGATATGGGTGTTAAGTATAAGAGATCACTTAACCTTACTCATCACAAACAAAAAGTTACAAAGCTCACTTGCTTAGTTGTGCATATGAATGCTCATCTAAGCTACAAAAGATACAAAGTTTAGAAAACTCTGTTTCAATGGTCATTCTAAGGTTCACAAGAACCAATGTACACAAACACACACTGTTTTTGTATTTTTTAATTTTTCAAATTTTTTTTATTTTTATCAGAAAAGCAAAAATAAAAACACAAAACTGAAAACACACAAACAAAAATCTGTTAAAGAAAGCAAAACAATGCATAAAACTAGACTGACTCAAAATAGTAAAGTAACACACAAGTAATGAAAAAATAATAAAATGGGGAGAGAAAGAAGAAGTGAACAAAATCACTTAGAACCTTTTTCCTTCCACACCTTGGAAGAACTTTTCCTTTTTGTCAACCCTTGAACTGGTGATGAGGGGGAAGAATTTAAACCGTTCAAGTTCGAAAGGAACATGAGGGCTTTGAGAATATCTCCAAAAGGAGCAAGAGAGGTCTAAAGCTGATTCTAGTTCCCAGATGCTATCATATCATTACTTTGTTGAGTGACTAATCACTTATAGCAATTTGGTCAAATATGACCGGCAACTCCGCAATGATAACAGAGATGCTGCTTCTTCTGTTTAGACTTCTGAGAGACAGCCTTCTTAGTCCTAGGGTTTCTAGTTTCTCTCTTCTCAAGCTTAGAGGGTGCTCCTAGGATGGACTTACCCTTGTCTAAGTTCTCACTTGCTAATTCAGTTTTAACATTTTTATCCTCAATTTTAATATTATTAGCAGGGGGAACAAAAACAGTAGTATTAGCAGTAGGAGTATTATAGAGAGAGAGAATTCATACTCTAATCCTATACGATCCGAAGCAGATTTCTGAACACTGAGCATCTCAACTAGTTTTGCACTTGATGTCCTCTCCAATTGTGCTTTAACTTGAAACAGCTCCGCTTCAAGCTTTTTGGTCTTCTCAGCCAAGAAATTGTTCTCGAACCTCAGTGCCCCAATGGTTTGATTTTCTTCATCAACCTTCGTGGAAAGCTCCTCACGGTCAACTTCCACATCACTGAGCTTCTTGGTGGCCAGCCTATAGAGTTTCTCATGCTTCTCAGAAAACTTGTATAGTTTCTCATAGGCAGTATGGATATCATCTTGATCATCCATAGTTTCAAACTTAGCATCCACCAATTCCTTTTCTTCATCTACTTCTTCAGTAATCCCTTCAGTAGGATTAACAATGGCAGTGAAGGCATTCAAGATTCTGTCATCTTCATTGTCAGAATCATCCTCGGGCTCAGTGTCGCTCAAGGTAGCAGCAAGTACTTTGCTTTTTCCAACGCTCTTGAGGTATGTAGGACACTCTTGTTTCATGTGTTCGAAGCCTTGACACTCGAAGCATTTTGGCCCAGCGGGAACAGTGTATTGACCGCCATTCTTGATATCTTTCTTCACTTTATCTGGGTTCTTGAACTGAGAAGAACTAGATTGCCTATGGTCCTTGTTGAAGCCTCTTCCATTGGCATTCTTCATGAATTTTTGGAATTGCCTGGTAATGTAGGACTTCATCTTAGAATCTTCATCATCTAAAGAATCATCTGTATCACTGCTCTTAGCCTTTAGTGCCATGCTCTTGCCTTTGCTTGATTTGCCCAATCTAGTCAACCCTAGCTCGTAGGTTTGCAAATTTCCAACCAGCTCAGTTAGAGGAATCCTGTCAATATCCTTCGATTCCTCTATTGCCATGATCTTGGCATGGAATCTCTCAGGCAGAGATCTGAGCACTTTTCTCACTATCTTGGGTTCAGAAATGGTTTCCCCAAAATTAAAAGCTGAGTTCACTATGTCTTTGAGCTTTGCATAGAACTCATCGAATGACTCATCCTCCTCCATCTTAATTTCTTCGAAGCTTGTAGTGAGCCTCTGTAGCTTCGAATCTTTGATAGCCTTGGTTCCCTCATAGGTTGTTTGGAGAATGGTCCATGCTTCCTTAACAGTTTCCATGGAGGAAATTTTCTTAAACTTCTCATTGGTGACCGCACTGAATAAGGGCATTCAATGCTCTACTGTTGAAATTTGCCGCCTTGATCTTGGTATCATCCCAATCGGCCGGCACTTCTGTAGGCTTGGTCCAGCCTATCTCCACAGCTTGCCACGCCTTCTCATCTAATGACTGCAAGAAAGCTCTCATGCGTACTTTCCAATATGCATAGTTAGTACTATCAAACAATGGAGGTATAATGAGAGAGTGACCTCTATCCATGACAAGCAGGGGTCAATGGATCACACACAAGGATTAAACCCTAATTAGAGTATGCCTGCTCTGATACCACTTGATAAGCCACAAACGCGTTGACCACTTGTGATTAATTACGTTGATTAATTAGCTGAGTTATTAATTAATCAAGTTAACATGCAAATTCATGTGGTAGCACAAACAAATTACCAATAACTAAAATATGCAGCGAAAAATAAATGACACAGTGATTTGTTTACGAATGGGAAAAACCTGACAGCAAAAACCCCACCAGGTGATTTAAGGTCACCACTCTCGAAACTCCAATATTATCATAACAAGCGGTTACAAGCAAGGAATCCCAAGTACCTTACCAACCTACAGTTAAACCCTTACCCCAATATCCAATTAGACTTGTTCTGTAGTGACAGTTTCTCCTTTTGATGCACGGCTCCCAAGTATGTGACTAACCAATTACGCGGATCCCAGTACGCGACTTCAATTCACCAACTAGAGAGAGAGTTATTGGCTGCAAAGTTCTTCAAATCATCTACACGATGAAGCTCAAGAAGATGCTTGGTTACAAACCCCTACGGTGCACATTACACAGCAACTTCTTCACAAGAGATGAACTAGGGCATAAACTTTGTCTTTGGTCACAAATTGTATGAACAACAATTACTCAATGCTTGTGCAACTTGTGTCACTTTAACGGCCCTTAAAAAAATCCTTTTATATGTTTAGAGTTAAGAGAAAGGAAGTCTCAAAGACACATTCACGGATTGGAATCAAAACAGAACTTGGAATCTATTTTTCTTAAATCTCGACAGATAGAGGTGTTGAGGATCTGTCGAGAAACTGTCGAGCCTCAGGGCTGAAACAGCTTCTAAAGCTCGATAGATGCATGTGTCGAGACTTGATGTCGAGCTTTAGCAGCTTGCACTTTCCAGCTTGTTTCTTGGACAGACTTGATGACTTCAACACTTGATCTTGAAACACAGTTTCTTGAATCGTTAAACACATCCTAAATCTACCCAGTTACAAGTAAAGTGCGTTTTGTCAAAGGATAAGCCAATTACATAAAATAGTGACATATGTCAACAACCACTAACTACATATGTCCTAACAAATTAGAAAAAACAAACAAAGACTAATTTATAAGTTTAGATCTACGCACAATGATCCTTTGCAATAATCAAGACAAATCAATTAAAGTTGTTTTTATACATATTTATTCAAGTTTAAACTACAAAATACATAACTTTAATATATTTTCAAATTAGACATTTAAATTTTATTTCCCCCCATTTTAGTCTTTCAATTGTAATCTAGTATCAATTTAGTCATTTTGTCAATTTTGTCCAATCTCACCATAAGTTTTAGGTTTTTCATTTTATAAAATGATGTTGTTTTAGTTAATTCTATGAGGTGGATCCAATTGGAGAGCTAAATTAAAAATGAATGAAAATTAAAGGACTCAAATAAAAAAATAAGGGAACAAAAAAAAAGTGAAAAAATCACCGAGTTGAGAACAATGCAAAGTTTGAGTGTAATTTAGCCTATATTTAATGAGTTTATTCAATAAATCAATTAGATAATTTATAGAAAAATATAAAGCTAATTTAATTAAAATTTATTAAGAGAAAATCAAACCTAAGTTAATTCAAACTGTATATAGTATGTTTTGTGTATTGTTGCATTAACTTAAAAAAAAAAAAAAAAAACTGTGAATTCTAATATGTTCAAATTAACATGATTTCACACTAGTTAAAACTCCAAAATGTTGTCAGGCCCTATACTTTTTTTGAAGAGAGGAAAGTATCACTAATCTTCGCACTAATGATGGTGTTCATGAATGCCATAAATCCTAAAACTACTTGGGTTGGTGCCTATGAATGATTCCTATACAGACTTAAAAGTGATGTGTACGCTATGAAAGGGTGATGAAAATATGGAGAAAAAGAAAGTGAATTTTGACAGGTAGGACAATAATTCCTATACAGACTTAAAAGTGATGTGTACACTAAGCTTAAGAGGTTTTTAGCCTATAGCCAATAAAAATCCAGAGCCCTTTAAATTCAAATACTTCACACTTGAGGTTTGAGAGAGGGTTTTCCTTATTTTTAGCACTTAAAGGTTGTGAAATTGGTAGTATAATCTCATATTTATGCCCCACAAAAATAATTAAGTAAAAAAAAAAAGAGAAAATCCTATCCAAAACACAGAAATTCCTCTAGTTTGGAGCTTTAGTGCCGATCAATTGGCACTTAGAGCCTCCAAATCAACACTTTGGTTCAACTAGGGGAGTGCTAATTTGCCCAGTAGGTCCCACTTTTTGGATTTTTCAATTGAAAAATGTTAAATCTACAAACTATTTTACATTATTTTTTACAAACTGCTGATATGTAAGCAATTAAGTAAAAAAAATTATGTTAATGGTAGTCATAGATGAGAATCAGTAAGCAATTGCCACATCAACAATTTGTAAAAATGTTGTAAAATAGTTTTAATGTGTAGCATTACTCTTTTCAATTTAATTCTAATTTTTACTATTGTTTTAAAAATAATTTAGAATTTCTAGTATAATTGGTTCCCTAATGGACTAATCATAGATTTGGATGATGAACTCACAATGGCTTATAGGCTTTTCATAAGTAATTCTTAGGTATTTCCAAAGCATGGTAAATGGTGCTCCCCCCTTTTACAATCATGATAGGGTCTACTCATTAAATTCATAGTGAGGTCCATCATGAATATGAGAGAAAGGGGCATCATTTCACTATACTCCGAGACTACCTAAATATTTTCTGCTTTTCACAGACGTGATGGTGATTATGTATCTTTATCTTTGGGGTCTATGCTAGTTGTGAATTAATTTCGTCGGGCTTTATGTTCGGTAGTATAAAGAAAAAGTGAAAATGGCAGTGGTTATTCCACAATAATGAGGGAAAAGAGAAGAATGCAAAGGATTTTCAAAATATATTCCATCTATTCTCTTATTTGAGGATTTAGTAAGGATGAAATAATGGAATAAAGAACATGCTTATTCCACAAAAATTAGTCCAGTTCATATTTAGTTTCTTCCACTTCTGTTCTCAGGCTCTTAAATCGTTTGTGCACTTCGGACAACAAGCTGAACAACCTCAGAAACACGTTTAATGTGTATGGATTTGTAATAACCCCCATTTAATGTATATGTTAGATCTTAAATGGTTGATATGGGCATTCACCTCCCAAACACTTAGAAATTTTTAAGTATTTTTGGAGCATAGTAAAATGATACTCCATTCTCTCACATTCATGGTGGATCCACCATAAATGTGATAGCAAAGAGCACCAATATAACTATTATTCTAAACACTCATGCATTTGGAGGAATTTAGGTAGTAGCATTAAGAATTCTAACCAATATAATTATTAAAAAAAAAAACAATAACCTTACAACTCAATAGACACATTTCGTTGTTTTTAGTAAAAACATCATGGGTTCAAATCATCCCCCAACTATCAAATCATTAAAAAAAATGTATATGAAATAATTAATTCATTGGATTTCCATAATGTTGTTTAGTTAATCATACTTTTAGAAAAATTAATTTTGTGGCCCATAATATTGCTAAATTGCCTCTTATTTGTAATCATGAGGGAAAGATCCACATATTTTCCCATTTTTTCTTGTATCTCAAGAGTTTGAATTTTTTTTCTTCTTAATAATTTGGTAGTTACAAATTACAATGCAAAGTAAGGAATTTGAACCTTGAATAGCTCGGTAGGAAACAAAACTATGTACCAAATATGCTACAAGTCTCTTGGCTTAGTGGTGGCCTTGGTGGGTTCTATTTCCTGTCTTCTTACTTCTACTTTTGGTTTCCTTAATGTTATTTTTGATCCCCCAAGTAAAAAAATTTAAAATTTAAAATAATAGACCATTTAAGTTTTTTTTTTTTTTGGTTGTTATAGTTAACTCAACTAGAAAATCTTTTATTGTTGAATTATAGATGTGAAATTCGAATCTGTTTACCTCAAAAACTAATTAGTGTCTTAAAGTAATGATGAGAATGATTACAATAGAGTTGATGACATAAGTTGAAATTCTATTCAATTTTAAAAAATTACATAGGGAAAATAGTTAATTTAATGTCGTTAACTAATTTTAAGGTATTACAAAGATGGGGAAAAAAAAAATTCTGACTCGTTGTTAATGTAGTTCGTTTATAGTTTCCCTTTTTCTACTTCTCTGTTCACGGTCTTTCTTGTTCTCTCTCAATTCCTGCCTCCAAATGGACAAAACCGATAGAATTTCATACACCCTTAGTAAATGCTAACGAGTGTCCTTGAAAAGCCCCATAATAATTTGCTTCTATACATAAAATATAGAAGATCTGTTCCATTGGGAGAGCTTAAACATAATTAAAAACAATAAAAATAGGGACAAAACAAAGTTTGCTAGTATGTCTGTGGCATCAAAATGATCAGATATGGTTCTATTTGTCCTCTAATTTTATTTTTGTGCTTGAAGCCGAGGAGATTTGGCTCAAATGGAACCTCTTCTCCCAATTCCCACCTAAGTGCAAAAGACATCCATTTTGGGGTGGGTTTTGAGTTTGATTCTTATTGTTGATAGAAAGGGACAATGCAAACTTTAATTTTATCATAATTTCTTTAGTAAGTAAATCAATGTCTATGATGTTAGTTTTTTACTTCCCTTCTTTTCCCACTTGGGAGTCATCATTGATATCGATTGTTGACTTTGTTATAGGCTGCTTTAATGATCATCTCTAGCGCATGGTCTGGAGTTACATTTGAGGAAACCACCAAATGGGGGTGTTATAGCCTTATAGGTGAAAAACTACACAAGACATGCAATATTCCATTAACTAATATATCAAACCTTAATTGAGATAATACATCTAGAAGGTAAAACTGGTTGTCAATGACACCAACATGTTTACAAAAAATATTATGAAAATAACTAATGGGAAGGAAACTTAAACAATGACATTGAGCTTCAGCCGTGGCCTGATAAGATACAGGAGAATTTCACTACTTCCATGGCTAGTACGATTGTTGTCTAGTGGTCTGTTCTCAAAAACCACAACCACCGCAAGTTTTGGTCTGTTCTCGAAGCAAACCTGCCAAAGTGAACCATTCACAAAATGCAGATAACAGTTACAAAATAGCATATAACACCAGAGGATTCCACAAAATTACCCAAATCATTACCATCTCATCCTATAAAAGAATATTGCCAATACTATGGCCAAGTTCAACACCATGTATACACACCACACCACTTAGTTGCAACTTCCAAGAAATAATTTGGAAAGTAGAAAACAAGAATAAAAGACAACTCTTAGATACTTGCACCAATCATTTCATACACCATTATAAAAGCCACTCATGCAACATATATGTTGGGACAAAGTCACTAATTCTGAGTGGTATTTGCTTGAAGGAAGGCCATCTCTAATCTGTGAAGCAATGTCTTTCACAGCACTTGGTTCGTGTGTGATGACAATGCGCCAATTTCTTTCATTGTGTCTAAATATTGAGTCACCAGAACCATGTCCATGACATCCTTTGACATAGTCCCAGGTACATTCATAGAAAAAGCAAGCACACTTTCCCTGAGCCCAACTTCAATGGTCTGCTGCTGGCATGTTTACCATGCTTAGTCTACCTTTGCATGTTTTATTTGCAGGATTTTTTCTGCTTCAGCCTTCTTGTTAGCGACCCACCTTCATTCTTGCAGCTGTTCATCACATGTAAATGGTCAATGACAGGTTAATTAGTATTCAAGGAAAAAGAAGTCAAACTTACTCAGAGAGAGAGGAGAAACAATGTTCAATACAAAATGAACACTTACCGGCATTTATCTCACTCATAATCCTCTTCACATGTTCATTAGGTTCAATGTCCACAATAACCATTTGAACAATCTCAAATCAATAAGTTGACTTGGCCTATGCATGTAAAATTCAAAGACATTAAAAAGAAACAGATTCAACTTGTAACTTGACTAATACTAAACCAGATTAGCAGACACAGAAATTCCTTTTCGAGTTCCTCTTCCAAAGCTTTCGTGATCTAATTATTTTGTTCATAAACGAAATTCAGCACCAACTTAGGAACACTTGCTCTAATAACTAGAAGAATAGGGATATAAGCCTGTTAGTCTCTCCAAATGATATACAAATAGGTAAAATTGTCTCCAATGGAAACTATGACATAACAAGTATATTGATAGTGACTAAAAACTTTCCCCAACCTCAAAGACATTATTCTACACAGCAAATTTCATAACTAATATCAATTTTTTTTTTCCACCACTATCCACCATTTGTCCTCATAATAGTCACATCAAATACATTACCTCCATGGTCCTCTCCACATGAACATTGTTGTTAATATAACCTCTTTTCCAAGTCCGGGAAAGCATATCATATACAGAGTTAATCACGATGCTTTAAGCAAATCATACAGACATTAAAATATTAAACGATTATCCTATATAACTGTTTCACTAAGACCAGAAATTTCAATTGTTTTAGCAAAAACTTCAAAAAATCAATGTCAAGTTAGAAAAGAAGTCCATACTTCTCAGCTTAAACTTCAAAAGTCAATATCAAGTTAGAAAAGCCTAGACTTCTCAAAATTTATTTATTTTCCTAACAAATACGGACCCATGGGACCTTATTTAATAGTAAAGGACATGACTCTTTTAATTTCATTAATAAGACTAACATGGTGACTTTCAACTTCAAGGTCTAGCTACACATCCATACCATCTAAGACATAGGATTGGATCTGTGCTCTGGTGTTGCTACGTTTGTAGAAAGCATCAGCAGCATTGTCTGACAAGGCCCGGTATTGAATAGAAGTAGCAACAGTAACAAACACATTATCCTGAAAAAATATATAAATATATAGATTAGAACCCATTAAAGGATCATGCTTTTAAGCATAAAAAATAGTTTAAAACAAAATGATAGCGCTTAGCCTAAAAAAAAAAAAAAAAACCCACTCTTCATGCAATCCAACCAACATGATCTTTAATCAGTAAAATGAAGGTAATATAACAAGGATGTAATAATAATAATTGAAATATATATTAGAATATGACCTGATTATTTGACGCTACAACTAAGTAGCGAAGTTGCCCCTTTAAAAGAAAAAGAGTTTCTGAAACGGAACAAAGCAGAGGATTGGTAAAGAGGTGTTGATGAATTATCAGGTGCATATAAACAATTCTAATCCCTAGTCTCAGCTTTATTTTATAGGTTGGGCCAATGACTTGGAATTTTAAGGTCTTGTGGGTCACTTTTTGTTTTTTGGTGGAAATCTTGTGCGTGCAGTCGCGCGTGCACATCGAGTATCGTAAATATAAGAACTTCTGGAAACATCCTTTAGGAATACTGTATTGGTCTTAATTCTTGTAAGGTACACTCGTGCCAACATTGTAAAGTTGTGCTTTAAAATTCTTATTTTACAATTTAACTAAATCATTTTTTTTTAAATTAGAATTTCAGTTTATATGGTAAAATGTGTGAAGTAAAGTGTGCATTATAGTGTATATGACATTGTGATATCATTACAGCGTATATACACACATATGTATTAATAGCTAAAACTGAGAGAAAATTCAATTATATCTTAAGTTGGAATTTAATTAGAGTATAATTTTACGTCATGTGTCTCATCTAATCTAAGATTTTAAATTTTTGTGTTAAGTGATTTAATTTAGTGTAAAAGTTATATCTCAATTAGAGTTTAATTTTACACCACATATCTTATCTAATCTATAAAAAAAAAATTAAATTTTTTATGTCAAGTGAGTTAATATAGTGTAGAAAATGAGGAGTTCAATATAAATAAACCCAGGTAATCTATATATATAACCAAATCTTAGAGAAAATTTAATTAGAATCAAAATTAGACTTTGCCTTTGTTAGTTTTTCATACAAATTAAATTATTTAGATTTTTCGTGTTATTGTTTTTCTAAACTAATAAGTATATTTTTTATATTGTTTCTATTT
Organism: Castanopsis chinensis; assembly: GCA_032878915.1. Taxonomy (NCBI): domain Eukaryota; kingdom Viridiplantae; phylum Streptophyta; class Magnoliopsida; order Fagales; family Fagaceae; genus Castanopsis; species Castanopsis chinensis. Next base: position 4,591,550 of record JAVQMG010000105.1, read on the forward strand.
AGATGTATGTGAAGATCTTGGATGTAACAAACTGTAATTGAGCTAAACGATCACATACACCTATCTCCATTCAATTTAGGAGATATAGATACTATTGAACCAATTTATTCTTTTATTTTGTGTTGTATTTAGTAAAATTTCACAGAAAATGATAGTAAATTGATATTGTATATGTAGTGTCAAATAGTGATTTTCAAAATTATATACATAACAACAATGTAATTAAAAACTTGGAGTAACCAATATCATTAAAATTGCAAAGAAAAATCATTTTAGTACCTCCAAATGTACTGATTGAACTAACGTCATATATATTTAATAACCCAAACTAACATCAATATCACTACTACAATTCATTATTCATGTGTGTAATCACATGTTACATACTAGTTAGAATAATAATAGATGATTATTTCTTTTCTTTTCTTTTTTCTTTCTTTCCTTTTGTAATGGAAAAAAAATTTCATAATTGTCTTGTTTAGTAGAGCTATAAACTTACATTCTTTTGAGAGTATCCAAAAAATAGAACTCAAATTCAAATTTGAAGATATTTTCCATTCTTTTTTCTAACAAAACTATATATATGCCAATAAAATTCATATATATAGGATATTGTACATTAAATAATTTAAATGAATATGTACATTTTATGCAAGATACGGTGGGACTAGCAAAATCTGTCCCATCCATTTACCTGTTTGTAATGGAAAAAATTTGCAAGATAATCAATAAATAGGATATTGTACATTAAATAATTTAAATGAATATGTACATTTTATGCAAGATACGGTGGGACTAGCAAAATCTGTCCCATCCATTTACCTGTTTGTAATGGAAAAAATTTGCATAGAATAGAACACACAAAATTGATCAAACCAAGTCGAGATTGTCAAACTAATAGCTAAGAAAAGTTTAATTATTGGCTTTATCTCTTAAAATTATTATGAGAGAGAGAATATATATATATTTATTTATTTATTTATTTATCACCACTATTTTTTAAGTCTTTGATTAACCAGATTCCTTCAATCTTGAAAACATGTGGTACAAAGATATAAAATCATGAAAAACATTTCACCATGTGTCTAGCCGAGTGACTCAAGATTATTGCACATTAAATTAAAGAGTTTTTGCCATGTGACTCACTGCTTATTAAGATAGTTAATTTACTCATGAGTTACTAATTATTAAAATGGTTTCAATAGTATTAGTAAAATGTTTTCTTTCTTTTACATAAAATTTTAATTTATGGCACAAAAATTCTACTGGTATACATAAAATTAAATAATACTATGGTGGAGAGAGAGAGAGAGAGAGAGAGAGAGAGAGAGAGAGAGAGAGAGAGAGAGAGAGAGAGAGAGAGAGAGAGTATTTAGGGGATAAGAAAACAAATATGCAAGATAATCATTAAATAGGATTTATACATTAAATAATTTAAATGAATATGTACATTTTATGCACAATATGGTGGGACAAGCAATATCTATCCCATCCATTTACCTATTTGTAATGGAAAAAATTTGCATAGAATAGAACACACAAAACTAATCAAACATAAAGTCGAGATTGTCAAACGAACAACTAAGAAAAGTTTAATTATTGGCTTTGTCTCTTAAAATTAGTATGAGAGAATATATATATATATATATATATATATTTATCACCACTGTTTGTAAGTCTTTGGTCAACCAGATTCCTTCAATCTTGAAAACGTGTGGTACAAAGATATAAAATTGTGAAAAACATTTCACCATGTCTCTTGTAATAATTGGTTGGAATTCTGAAGACTTGGAAAGTTAAGTGTTACAGTCTTTGATCAGCCAGATTCCTTCAATCTTGAAAACGTGTGGTACAAAGATATAAAATTGTGAAAAAAATTTCACCATATCTCTTGTAATAATTTGTTTCAAATTGCAAAGTTGCAAACTAAAAATGTAGGAATCATGTTATTTGAGTCCCTGTATTGACCCAACAATCATGTTTTCAATTTATCATGGTCATGTGGCAATCATGTTATCAGGAGGCAATCCTGTTATACGGATCTCTATTTATTTTCTTTTTACTCAAATAATACTTTTAAAAAAAAAACTCATTTATAATTACATATATACTCAAATTTACCCATTAGTATCCTATACAAGGATCAAGGATAAAGAAAGTCGAACAAAAATGATGAAATCATGAAAAATAGTCACAAAAGTATACACAACATGTATAGTTAGAGACCATATCAATCAAGTAGTCATTAGTGACATCAGTGGGTTTACACATTTATAAAAGATTCAGAGCATTCGCATCCGAGTATCTAAAAAAATACACATTTTACACTTTAAAATCATACTTTATCTATTTTACCATAATATTTTACAACTCACTTACATCCCTGTTTTAATTTTTATTTTTTTGATGAACAAAAAAGGAGGCGGGGGCAACCATTTTGACTCAACCCCTTAGGCGTGGCCATAGGGGCATCATTTGCTAAAGAATGTTGGATTGAGCCACAACTAGCGTAATTCGAGGTGACCACAAATCTCATCTAAGCACCATGAGAGAGCTGGCAGCCAGGAGCTAGCTACAAGAGGATTCCCACACTCCTCCCCAAGTAATCTCTGATTTCATATTTATATATAACAAATTAAAAACAAAAAATTACTTCATAAAATAATAATAAACCATTTCACGAAATTTTCGATACTACTTTTATAGGAATTAAAAAATACTATCAAAATATTAATTATTTTTGATATTTTCTAATAAAAGAAATTCTAAAATAGTGCTTTAAAAATACCCTTAGATCATCTATTAACGTGTTCCACATTTCCTAATAAAATTTCCATTACTTATTAAAAAAACAAAAACTTTTAAAGCATGTATATAAAAGTGAAAAGTGTTCCCTAAAAAAAAAATAGTGGAACGTGTTGAAGTAAAGTCTTTTATAGTTTCCTATTTTACATTTTCAAAGAATATGCTGGCAGTGATGCAATGAGAAAACAAGGACAAGTAGTGGCCTTGCTGACGAGAGATATGAGAAAAGTTGAGGCCAGCTGGCCTCACGACTCGTGGCATAGAACTTATTAAATATATTGTCGGGTTGCACAGTGTGTGTGGTGTGAGTACTGAGCATTGCCTGTAAAGACTAAAGATTAGAGAAAATTCACACGAAAGAACAACTTACTTTCCCGTCACAAATTGAAAATGACGCACATTCATCAAATTTGATTTGTAGAAAGAAAAGGTGATGCGGAACATCCTTAGTCCAAAGTTGCAGCTAAAGAAATGTTTAATTAGTAACTCTGATTGATGTAACATCCTCAAAATTTAATAGATCCATTTCTACAAGGGAATACATGTGACCGGCCCATTCCTAGCCAACCCCAAAAATTTGAGACCAGGGGTTGGTTGGTGATATTGTGTATATATAATTATATATAAACTGATCAGACGGGTTTTTTTCCCCCACAGATCTATTTAGTACAATTGCTAGGAAGTAATTGAAAATAACTTAGTACAACAGACAAATGCATAATGGATCTATTAAAATGCATACAGTACAAGAATCCAGCATCGCAGTCCAAGATAAGGTGATGCGGAACATCCTTAAAATTTGTATGGGAAAATATAATATCACTGCTCTTTTTAAAGTCATTGATCTGCCAGATTCTTTCATCCTTTAGAAACCTGATTCACCATTAGGAGACTTGCAAAGACTTGGAAAGTTATATTTTTCTGCAGGGTCCATCTATTATTACCTACCTGAATTTTGGACTATAGAATTTTTTTTTGATGAATATTGGACTATAGAATTATTTGTTCAGATTGCTGAGTCATTAGAGATTGAACGTGTATTAAGCAATCATTTAATGCGTGGCAATCATATTGTCTGGGTGTTTGAATTAACCAAGCTAAAAATGGTATTATCAGAGACTGTTTAATGTCATCTTTTTTTTTTTCCTCAAATAATTTTTATTTTTAACTAAAGCTAATTGATAATTACATGAAGAAAATTTTAATAAAAAAATTATTTATTACAAATTATATCCTCTAATTTTATTTCATTTTGTTTCTTTAATTTTAATATTTTTTTATTTCATTCTTTTCTTCAATTTAGTCATTTCATTAGTTCTGTGTCCAATTTTAACTTTATTTATTTATTTATATTTTTCACTTACCAAAACAGTGTTGTTTTAATGGACTTGACAAATGGGGATTGGACGCCAAGAGTCTTACAGTTCAATTGGTTGACACTTTCTAGTATTTTTAAGACATCCAAAATTTAAATCCCCTCACCCGAGTGACTATCTTTTGCTTATGCGAAGTAGATATATTAATTATTACCAAAATATTAAGTTTCTTGTTAATAGTTAAGATGTTTATTCCATGTAAAACTCTATTACCTAAGTTTTAATAAATTTAATATTCTATTACACCTATAGTTCATTTTTTAAAAGTTAAAAAAATTAATATTTATTTTTTGATCATCTATTATAGTCATTAGTGACATTAGTGAGTCTGTACATATATAAAACTTATTTTATCTATTTTATCATACGATTTATAACTTACCCATATCCTAGATTTTATATTTACACACAACACATTAAAATAATATAAATTACTCCAACAAATAATAATAAACCATTTCATGAAAATTTTGATACTACTTTTATGAGAAATATAAAATACTATTGTGGGGCCCTTGGGCCCAAATCGCGTATTGGGCCAGCCCAAAAGCCCCCATAAAGAAGAAAGTCCAACCCGACAGTTTAGAATGATCCGAGGATATAACGATTCTTTCCTGTGATACCACGTGACAGAGGAAGCCATCATGCATGAGCGTTGCACCACTGGGCATGACGTCCGAGGATGAAATTGTCCTCGGCAGCTTGTTGCCGAGGACAATGTTAGTTGCCTGGTGGTCCAAAGACTCCCATACTGAGGGCCTTATGCACAAGTAACTCAGAAAGTGAGGGCAAGGGACAAAGTAAATTGATGGGCAAATATCAGACAAAAGGCTGTTACCACCGCATTGAAGACATTATACCTACCCCTCTGGCCGCATTAATGGAGAAGTGACATTTGAACATTGAAATTCAGCCCTACCATCATCACCAGATATTTGAGTAAGGGGGAATGATGGGACAAGTATCTAAAAGGAAACACCTGGATCACACGTGGAAGAAGGAAGAAGGAGAAAGTGAGGCCTATAAAAGGAAAAGGAAGACGAGAGAGATAAGGGGAGGAATAGAACAGAAAAAGGGAGAAAATGGAGAGAAATAGAAAAAAAAAAAAAGAGAACTTGTACGAAAACCAAGAAGTATCGTTCTCGGCATCAATGTATTCAACCCAGTATTACATATTTATACAAGTGCAGTGCATGATTCATAGAACCTAATCGAATCTTTGTGTTATCTACCATCTCCAAAACCTAGATTAAACACCCACTCTCTATAAATTCATTGTTTAGTGCTCATTGAGCTGGTCCACTGGTCCAAACTTGGATTAGTTTGATTCGTGCACTTACAATTGGCGCCGTCTGTGGGGATCTTGCGTTTAGGTGACAGATAACGCGATGACAGACGTGAATCCAGTTCATGCAGAGTCTCTAGGATCTCAACACGAGGATCCACTACAACAGGTGGGGCAAATGGGAGATCGAGAGGGCAGTGTCCACTCGGGACGAACAGTTGATAACCGCTCACGGGGCAGAAGCAGGGGCTCTAGATAAGATAGCACTAGAGCCATGCAGAAAGAAATTGACCAGCTGAAGAGGAAGCTGCGTCGTGCAGAGCGGAAAAGGACTCCCTCCATATCTGACCCTTCATCAGATGACTCTCAGGACAGTGGCTATAGGCCGAGGTCAAGAACCCCCCCACAGAAACTTTCTCGTACCAAGAGGAAAGTATTCGTGACAGAAGAAGCAGAAGGACGAGTCACAGGGGCTCGGGTAGCGATGCCATGGGAAAGGCACTGCTCCAGCTCTCCAAATCACCCTTCACACATCGTATTGAAAAGGGAAAACTACCCCGTCGGTTCACACAGCCAAACTTCACCATTTATAATGGCAAAACAGACCCGGTGGAGCACGTAAGCCATTTCAATCAACGCATGGCGGTTTATTCTCAGAACGAAACCTTGATGTGTAAAGTCTTTCCCTCAAGTTTAGGGCCCGTTGCAATGAGATGGTTCAACGGTTTAAAGGCGAACTCCATTGATTCATACATGGAACTTACAATGGCATTCGGGTCCCGTTTTGTTACGTGCAGTAGAGTACCTCGGCCTCTAGACTCGTTACTATCCATGGCTATGAGAGAGCGCGAGACGTTGAAGACCTACTCAGACAGATACTGGGAGGCGTTTAACGAGATAGATGGTGATTTTGATGAGGTAGCGGTCAACACCTTTAAGGCTGGTCTTCCGGTTGACCACGACCTAAGAAAGTCTCTGACCAAGAAGCCGGTAAAAACAGTCCGTCGGCTCATGGATCGTATCGACGAGTACAAGAGGGTTGGGGAGGAATAGAACAAAGAAAGGGAGAAACTGGAGAGAAATAGAAAAAAAAAAAGAGAGAACTTGTACGAAAACCAAGAAGTATCGTTCTCGGCATCAATGTATTCAACCCAGTATTACATATTTATACAAGTGCAGTGCATGATTCATAGAACCTAATCGAATCTTTGTGTTATCTATCATCTCCAAAACCTAGATTAAACACCCACTCTCTATAAATTCATTGTTTAGTGCTCATTAAGCTGGTCCACTGGTCCAAACTTGGATTAGTTTGATTCGTGCACTTACAATTATCAAAATATTAATTGTGTTTATTTTTTTTCTCATAAAAAGTTTCTTAAAATAGTGCACTAAAAAATATCCATAGAGCATCTATTAACTTTTTTCTAATAAGATTTCAATTACTTATCAGAAAAAAAATAAAATAAAAAGCTTTAAAGTGTGTATATAAAGTGAAAAGTGTTCCCTCTTAAAAAAAAAAAAAAAAAAAAAGTGTTGAAGTAAAGTCTTTTACAGAATCAATTGATATAGTACTTTCACTGTGACGGAATGGTGGAGTTATTTGTACGGATTTTGTGACCTGTACAACAAAGTCTAGCCATAGTGACATGTACAATGTCTTTAAAATATTGCATATTGAATAGGGAAAAAAAAAAGAATATTTGCGGCTTACAATGGGCCATGGCTAATCTTTTTTTTTTTTTTTTTTTTTTTGACCGAGCCATGGCTAATCTTTTTTTTTTTTTGAGCTCGAAATCTTGATTTTATTAAATTTGCTGAATATCATCATACAGAGCTTGTAGTGCAGGTGGAGGTATATCCTCCAACCATACAACCTCATCCACAATACATCTTGCATATCTAGCTAAGGAATGCGCTACAGAATTAGCTGAGCGACTAACACAACTAATGGACACACCCTGTAAACCTGAGAGTAGACAGCCAATATCTTCATATAAATGACCCAATTTGGAGAAGTTAGCTCGCGTGTTGCCTCTGGAAATGATAGAGTTCATTACGGTACTATTATCTCCCTCGATGATCAAACTGTAGAACCCCGAGTCCACTGCAAACTCCACAGCTTTCCTGCAAGCAAGCACTTCGGCCTCCTCACTATCTTCATATAAATGACCCAATCTGGAGAAGTTAGCTCTCTAATCTTTTGAATATCCATAATTGACCCAAATTTTTAGGATTAAGGTTTGGTCCCCGTTAAAATATTTTCTCTTAAAAGAAGATGAATTCTTTCTGATATTAGTGTTTTTATTTAGCAAGAGTGTTATAACTTGGTGGCATACAATGCTCTTCTTCATTATAGAAACCAGGATTTAAATCCCACTGCTCCTATATTTGTAATTATCGAATTATTAAGAAAAGAAGTTTCTTTATTTGTGTACACTCCATCACTTAGGTTCTTAGATGAAAATAACTCAATTGACACTTCCACTTCACATAATACTTGGATGGAAGCTGAGGTTGGGGGTACAATACCATACCTCACCATGGTATTGTACCCCCATGCGTAAAATTTTATTCCTTCCTAGTATTGGAAGGACTATCTCTATGTAGCCAAAATGATTGGCTTGTGAGATCTTGCTATTCTGCTGAAAAATGAAGGTTGGCTAATATTTTATAGATACTGCGAACATATAGCAATGGGAGAGCATTTTGTTCAAGTTTAATGATTCCAAAAGATATATAAGCATGATTGCTGCTACCCCTATACTCACTCAGCTCTCATAAAGCGAGCAACATGCTTGGTTGTGCTAAATTATTTATTTATTTATTATTTATTATCCTTTTGGAAATATGGTGGTGTAAGTGTAACTTAGATATAGTTGCGGTAACTTACCGCTTGAATAGATTTTATCCACTATTGCCACGTGAAGAAATTTGGTTTTGTTTTGTTGTAGGACTAATAACATGTAAAATATTAATGTATTGGTATAATTGTTATTTACTTTCTAGGAACTCTTGTAAAATATTTTTAGAATCATTATAATAATTAGCTTGTAACTCTATGCATGTGCATGGATACACTTAAAGATATACAATAAGATGTACAATATAATTTAAATATTATTGATAGTCATTTTTATATTTTGTTAACTCTTTAAAAAAAATTTATAAGGATATTATTAGGTATAAAATATAAATTGTCCATATTTTTTTAAAAAAATTATTGTGAAGCACTTTTTTTTTTTACAATTCATTTATTCTAGACTCTTTGATTTTTGTACTTAATAACCCACTTGGATGAATATTTATGACATGGTCCATATTTTACTCTAAAATTAAAAAAATAAAAATCTTTAAGAATAAATAATTTAGGACACATGGCGCAAAATTGAAACTTTAAATTGAAATTCTAATTTGAGTTTTTCTCAACTTCACCTATTATTATTATTATTATTATTATTATTATTATTATTATTATTATTATATATATAGATTTATTTTCAAAGTACTAGCTTTGAAATTTATTTTGACTTTTCTCTATTTTCTTAAATTATTAACTGATGCATATTAATCAGCTACTCTTCAGAAGTTGCTTTGTGCTGCTTGGGACCTATAAGATGAAGCCATGGAGGCAGTCTGAAATTCATACTTGTTAGCATCTTGTGGTTTTTTGTTAGATGTTTGATCAAATAATGTATATAAAAGAAGAAGTTAGATGAAACAAATGCATGTCCTTCCCATTTTTCAGGATCCTTGCCTAATTTACTTGGGAAAAAGCAAGGTGAGTTTAGCGTTGTTGTAAATTAAGAGAAAACTTACCGTTGTTCTAACATAATATTTGTTATTTCATAAATTCAAGAGGCATTTAGGGCTCATAGTAAGAGCTATCAACTTGAATAACAAGATCATAAACCAGTTGGTAGGCAAGCAAACCTAACCAATGATCCAATGCAGATTTATGGTAGAAGCTCCACTATTTTGCATTAGAACATGCACATGATTCTCTGCAAAGTTATGGTGATGGTTTACATTTTTCTTCACAACTCATTGGTTGATAGAATTATATCTCCAAAGTGAAGTAAACTGACTCAAGTTTTGTGGTATGCTGGAAAATGTACATAGTATCTTTTTTGAAGTATCGTATTGCATTATGGATGAGTACTCTTTCCTCTGCAAACCTATAATGAATGCTGTTTTGTTTTTGAAGAGCGGCCTCATGCAATTGGCAAGAGAGGAGGAAGCCTATAAGCACAAGAAGTAAACTAAAGAGGCAATAGAAGAGGTGATTTAATTGTGCTTGTGCTTACTGTACTGATGAGAACACATTGCTTCTGGCAGTGAATAAAATATAGCCCTCCTTCATTATTTGTATTCAAAACAAAAACCTAGTGGTACATGATCATTCATTTTTCCTTACTTATTAGATTAAAGTAATATAGTCATGGTATTTTATCAAGTTGAGTTTGAATAATAAATTGGACATTTCCTTTTTATTTCCTCTATTCTTCAACTAATTTTTCAACTAGAACAAGCTCTCTCTCTCTCTCTCTCTCTCTCTCTCTCTCTCTCTCTCTCTTCCTTTGTATAAAACCTCCATGGCCAATCAATTTCCTCCTTGAACAAATCTTCGTCCTTCGTTGTTGCTATTACCAGTGGCTTTACTGATTTTGTTGGCAGATGGTCCATGCTCTATTCATTATGATTTACTGATTTTGACTGAAAATTTGCTGATTTTGTTTTGAAGGTTTACTGATTTTATTGATTTGGTAGATGGGTTTTCTAATTTTATAGATTTTGGTGGATGGGTTTGACAGTGAATTCAGTGTTCAAATGCCTGGATTTTCAACGGTAAGGGGATGCTTGGTGGTGTGAGTGTGCGTTGGCGTTATGTATCATTATTTACGTGTGGCTGCGAAATAGGATGGGGAAGAGAGGAAAATAAATAATATGTAGGTGCATGCCTATGTAATTGTATAGAGCGTAATGTGATGTGAATGCTCCCCCAATTGAAATTAATACATTACGAGCTCCACAAATATTAGTTAGCTTTCGGTAACATTCCAAACATTGGAATTCTATATTTCTAAAGAACTCGGTAGCCATAAAATGTTTCTACTCTATGCCATTGCCATTATATACAGACTCAAATTAGTACACACAAGAAATGTATAAGTAACTACATTTTGCATCTACCGTCACACATTGAACTTAAAGAAAAGCATATATGAAAAAATAAAGATGTCAAGAGTTCATTATGGTCAAGACTGTCACTTAGGAACTAACCATAGGCAAGGGGCAGTTCCGTCGGACTTGACTCGAATATCCAGTCAGAAGATTAAGCCCTGACATCTTCATCTTCGCCCAAGCAAAGTCCATTCGGAAGGTTGATCCCTCATCTGAAGCAGAAGCCCTTAACAGTCTTGCGGTCTTCTCGTTTGCCAGAAACTGATGATAAGCAAAAAGGAGTCCTCTCCCCTTTAATGATTGGCTATGAATTTATGCAGACTCATTTCCAATGATTCAATGGGTTAAAAAGAAGGCTGAACTAATCATGATGTGTACGACAGTGTTAGGATTTTTTTGTGAATGTAAGTGTGAGTTTTACTGCAATTTTGACATTCTATATTTCTATAATTGATTTTAGGACTAATGCCCTTCATTTCAAGTTATTCCCTATTTTAAAGATTTTTTTTGGTGCTCTCAAAAGACCTGCTGAATGTAGGGAAGGCTTGCTGAACTCACTAAACATTGTTAATCACTTGCTTACCATTAACTTATTGAAGGCCAAAAATCTTTAAGAGGGACAAGCTGACTTTGAGGATTTAGGACAATCATCATTTAATGCTTGATTGAAATTTAATCCTTTTATTGCGTTTGAGGATAAGTGTGGGGGTAATGACTTTGGTTCAGCAGATATACCAGAATTCCAATGCATCCTTGGGCATTTTCTATGGGCTCTAGGGTCCTTCAAGTGTTCCAAGCCCCAAGAGAGGAACCTTAGATGAGCCCAACATTAATTCAAAATAACTCTTCTACCCACCATTCCATACCTCCTGATCACCCCCTTTGTTGAACTTCTTCCTTGCTACTTGTGAGCTTGGTTCACGTTTTGGCAAAGAAAACATGTTGTTGCTTTAAAGGGTTTATTTTTGAAAGCTAATTATTGTTACACACTGTGAGTGGCCCACAACAATTGAAATTATATTTTGAATTTCAGTTATAATTGTAAAATAATAATTTTGACATAATTTCAAATATGTGTTTATGTGTAAGCATGACTACTCATTTATGAATCTGGTGACCTTTCCTTTATCTTTCTTCATTCAACTTAGTGGTGCCTAATTGGGCTTCACCCATGGGCCCAGACAAGTACAATTTTGTTTTGGTTTGGTTGGCTACAGAAGGCCACGGGTTGTCATCCAAATGGGCCCTCTTAGATCAAATTTGCAATGGATTTATGTGGGCCATTCATTTTAATTAAGGGTTGAGGCCACAGGCTACACTCCCAATTTGTGTGCTGGTTTGGTCATTTCCAATAAGTCACGGATTGGCATGAAAGTCGACTACTTTTAGGCTTTATATTTGTGAAGAATTTTGTGGGCCTCAAGCCCATTTCGTGTTCTTTGACCAAAATGCCCTTAACAAAGATCAAACTTACTCCACAAATACCAGGAATATCACCAACCATAAGTCAATAAATATGAGAAAGACAAGAAATCAATCATTAATTCAATTCCATAAATAAAACTTATGTGTTAGCAAAACATCCACTAGTGAGATCATTTTTATTATATCTCAATATATTAAGAAAATTGGGGTGGGTTCTAGTTAGCTCAACTGGTAAAATCTTAAATGATTGAATAAAAGATCTGGGATTCAATCCCCGCCTATACAAAAAACCGATTATTGTCTTGGTCTGATAATAAAAAACTCACATTAAAATCGAACGTTATAGGTTGAAATTCTCTATATAAAAAATAGGGAAAATTAGTTACTTGTTATCTAAATTCTCTAAACCACCCCTAATATTTAGCTAATACTATTTCAAGCAAATAAATAAGTGGGGGTATAAAATTCATTTAGAAATTCTGTGTAAAATTAAAATACAAAACTCACCTCCTTTTTCTAAAATTTAGCTTACCTCTTCAAATTTTAAATTTTAAAATAATCACAACCTCTAGGTAATATACAAACTTCCCACCGGACAAACACACATTCTCCCATTTGAATTCAAATTCCCTATTTCCTTGATTTCAATTTAAACATTAATTGCTCCTTTAACTTCTTATTCTTAGCTTCTTCTTTTTCCACTCTTTTTTTTTTTTTGGAAATAAAAATTTAAAATGCTTAGGGTTCTCTTTTATTCCTTATTAAAAAAACAAACAAAAAAAATTCTATCTTATTGGACCAAACTGGACCGATTCATTATTTTGCATTATTCATTTTAGTACCTTAGTTTACAATAAATGATAGAGGATTTAGAAGTTTATGGTAAAATTTAAAGACGATAATAATATGGTGTAAATAAATAGAGAGAGAAAAAAAAAAGTAGTAATTTTTTAGTGAAAACAATTTAAAGTGCAAAAACAAATGGAGTGCTAATATTTCAACAAACATTGTCAAACCATTTTGTAATAGCACTCCCTTTATGTTTTTCTTCAGCCAACTTAGTGTGCTCCTCACACTAAACTAATAATAAAAATAAAAAAATAAAATAAAAACTTTTAAAGCTAACTTTACTAGCTTGTGGGTCCATTTCTATCTATTTTAGCATAAGAATCTATATTTTCTATTTTACTTACTTACTTTTCTAAACACTGACATTAGATTATCCATTTTACACTATATTTCATTAAAATATCAGTATTTTTTAAAATTGTTTCTCTTTCTTTACACGCAACAACAATCATCCACTCTCTTCCTTCATTCTTGCGATCTGTAAAAAAAATTAAAAACTAAATGCAAAATGAATAGTGTTAATATAAATTTACATCATTACTGTAGCAACAATACATATTTACACAATTTTTGCTTGTCTGATGTGGGTAGTTTTTGGACAAAAATATGTAAAAATTTGGTATATTAATTTATCTGTTATACACCTTCTAATGTGAGTACTCAAACTACAAGATAATAAGGAGCTAGCTTTTCATGCTAATGTCAAGTATGGGCTAGACAGGATAAGTGATCCCCTCCAACCCATCTAGAGAGGAAATCTTCAACCCATTTCATCAATTAGAATCCATGTCAACTAACCCAGCACAAAGCTTAAACTTTTCTTTAGTTATAACCTTGGTCAACATGTCAGTTGAATTTTCATTTGTGTGACTCGTCTTTAATTTCATCTACGGTTGCTCAACAACTTGTCTTAGTCAATAGCACTCACATTAATGTGCTTCATGTGTGCATGGTACATAGTGTTCTTGCTTAATAACACATTTTTATAGCTTAGAATACCATAAGACAGATCCCCATGCAAAAGTAAATAAGTACCCCAAGATAAATATTTTGCTATCAAGGTCATCTACCATATCTGCATCTTAGGTTATTTTTTATTTTGTTGAGTTCATCTTGATGAGTCAATGTTTATGTTTCATCTTACCTCTAGGATTACATAATCAAACTAACTATACTAAACCAGTATGGTGCACTGCACTTTGTGTAGACCAATTCCTACCCCTCCACAATTGAGGTGCGGGTCAATCATAAGAGGAAATCGCACTTATAGGTTTGGCGCAAACCCACTGTGTGTGTGTGGACTTAAAAGTTTATTAACTTACAAAATGGTTCGTTTCTTTAAGCTTTCGACTACACTTACAAAGCAAGTATAGCCAAAAGAAGGGCATCTATAGACACCTCATTTCATACCCAATTAACAAACTTTAGTCCCCGGTCCCAACGATGAGCTTTACATGCCTACAAAAGGTAATTGAAGTCATTTTGATAATTTGGAAGTATTCATAACTCAAATCGCTTTGAAAATGATGCTGAAAAATGACCTTTACTCACTGGTTTGCTCGTAACTTTTGATCCCCAATGAATATTTGAGTGCGGTTTATTTCATTGGAAATTAGACATCTTGGGCTTTAATTTGAAAGTGAATTTTACTTAATTTGAACTTAAATTAAGTAAGTTATGACCATTTGAATTTGGGTCAATAGTGTTGTCAGATTAAAGTTTTGGGGGACTTATGCATTCGCATGAATCATGCATGCATGAATATGCCCCAACCATGTGCGTGCATGTTGCTTTCCAGAAGCCAAGGACTTCATTTTTTTTAGGGCCCAAAGCTTAAGGGACTAATTACGCACACAGGTTAAACTTCAGGGACCAATCGTGTAGTTTCACCTTTTTTTTTTATAGGATATTTAGATTTGTTTTTGGATAAAAGTGGAGTGTTTAACTTATTATTCTATTTTTAAAAAAAGTAAACGTATAGCTACTTTAAAGAAGTGGGCTAGTGGAAGAGTGTTCCTATTTTGTAGGTAATATTTTAATGCAAGTTAGACATGTAATTTTACTAAACTATCATTTAGTTTTGTCTTTACTTAAACCTAGGGGTGTAGGGGTATTTTGAAAAAAAAAAAATCCTGTCCAAACAGGGGCAGCCGCTTAAATAATAGTATTGGAAAAAAAATCCGATCCAAATAGGAGCAGTCGCTTAAATAATAGTATAAATAGATATAGATAAAATTATTTTATTCAAATAAATTTATACTATTATTTAAGGCGTTTCTCCTGTTTGAACCAGATTTTTTTTATTCCAAAATACTCTTACACTTTTAGATTTAAGTAGAGACAAAACTAAAGAATAGTTTGGTAAAAATATATGTCTAACTTCTACTAAAACATTACCTACAAAATAGAAATACTCTTCCACTAACCTACTTCTTTAAAGTAACTATACATTTATTTTTTTCTTTAAATAGAATAATAATTTTTTTTTTGGGGGAATATAGAAAAATAAGTTAAACAACCCACATTGCTGCTATTTTTTTCCTTAAAAAAACACTTTATGTTTATCCAAAAGCAAAACTAAATATAGTTATAAAAAAACAAAAAAAAACAAAACTAAATAGGTATGTATATATTTTTTTTTGATAAGTAGATATATCTTTAACTCCTACTAAAATATTAGTTACACAACAGTGCCACTTTCATGATGGTTTTCAAATTGTTTTTTTTTTTTGTAAAAATTAATAATTTGTATCTATTATAATTTACATTACACCTCTAAATTTTTTGTAATTAAAAAAATATAGTAATCTTATATTATAATGAATTCAAATTATTAACTAAAAAAAAAAGCCCCTAAACACGTGAGCAAACGCGTGGTCAGAGGCAAGTTAATAATAAAGGTGCAGAAGTTGGAACTTGGAGTTTATTAGCACTAAAAGTTGGGTAAAGCTGTCACGCACATAAACAAATTTTTTTTTCATTTAACATTATATTGCTAAGAATTTTGTTATTTGTCTAGTTTCAAAACAATGTGGAAAAATAACATCTCGAGTTTTTAAAACTCGAGTTCAGAGTTGAAATCGAGTTTTTAATACTCGAGATCCTAAGCTACAACCATCTGACGTGGAGTTTTTGCCAGGTGGATCCACGTTGAAATCGAGTTTATAGAACTCGTTTTGCGTCAGCTTGAAATCGAGTTTGTAAATCGAGTTTCCAAAACTTGATTTGCTTACCTTGAAATCGAGTTTCCAAAACTTGATTTGTGATCACCACTTAAAGTTTGTCATCTGTTCTTCCTCTGTTCTTCAGGCCTGTTCTTCGTTCTTCGTTTTTTGTCGGCTTCAGGTATGTTGTTCAAGAACAAAATCGAGTCTTACAGACTCGGTTTTGCCTTTTGAACTCAATTCCTATGTGGCATTTTCTGTCCACCTCATGCAGCACAAACTTTCAAAGCGAGTCTCTAAGACTCAAGTTTAAATATTGATCTCGAGTTTTAGAAACTCGAGATGCCAGTTTGCTTATATATTTCTTCTGCGTATTAACTTACTATATTATTAACATTTCTACCGTTAGTCTGCAAATATCCCATAAACAAAAGGGACAAAAGAAAAGAAACTGAAAAGCCAAACTAAAACAATACAAAACCAACGCCAAGAAAGAGGTCCTGGGTTATTTAACGAAGAAGATAAAGAAGTGGGAGGAGAAGGAGATCAGCGAAATGGGACTCCGGCAACGTGGCAGTGATTTTATGGTGGCGGCAGCAGCATAGTGAGAGACCGTAAGTTAATGTTACTAAAAGAGGGGAGAGAGATATTAGATCTGAAAATTTTTCTTTCTTTTTGATCTGAAAGTCATGTTCCGGTCCGGTATGATTTTTCTGGCCGAAATGTGATATTTCGTCCGGTATAACCGGTATTTGAATCGGTATCATGTCTATAATCATGATAAGGATTTTGAATGAAACCTTTGATGTATTCCCTCTCCAATTTTCTTATAAAATGACCTCTTTCCTCTTATCCTCATTCCTTTGATGTATTCCCTCTTTCTTGTTGCACATGCATGATTTATTAAGCTTGCTACCCAATCTCCTGCTTCAGTCCAACAACATTCGGGACTAAAACACATTGATCATTGATGCTTAAGAAAAGGATAGTTCCTCATTTAGTTTGCAAAAACGTTGCTGAGTTTTCTGCTTTAAACCACACAAGCAAATCGATTACTAGTTATTGGATTCAGTGTTACAACCTGTGTTTATGTTGACATTGCAGAGCTCCTTGGAATAGATGCTAAAACATTCACTTTCGGCTATGCTGAACTAAAGACAGCTACAGAAGATTTTAATCCTGATAATAAGCTTGGAGAGGGAGGATTTGGACCAGTTTATAAGGTAATTCCTTATTCTAATCAAGAACTTTAGTGGCTGAAACCAAGCCATTGCCATAAAGTTGACCGTCTGATATAAGTTTAGAGCTTCTATACATCTATTGATATTTCCAAGAAATAGCTTTTGACAAATCACAGAGTTAAGCATCACCCTTTTTCTTATACTTTTTTCTTTCCTTTTATACTATCGTTTTATTTTCTTTTTCCATTTGTTGTGAAATTACTTGGTTGTCTTTACCATGATATCTTGTTCCTATGATTGGCGAGAAGCTGCAGTTGCAATTGCTGTAGAATTAAATTGATCCAAAAATAAATGAAGATTCATAGTCCCATATCCATATGCCCCTTTCTGTTTCTTTTACTACTTCTAATTCACATTCATCTTCTTTTATTGTTATCTTTCAAATTTACTTAGAAGTTGAAAGTTTTTTTTCCCTGATAATCAAGTGAATTTTATTAAGCAACAAAGCTGAAACCAGCCACAACAGTTAAGGGCTACAACAGAGCAAACAGCTCCCAACTACAACTAGACAACAATATCTAAACTACGCAACCAAGATTGACTACCCAAATACACAGATCAGGGACAAAATCCCAGCAACTAACAAACCAAATTACAAAATAATGCAAAACTAAACAACCACATTTTCACTTAGCAAATCAGCAAGGAGAAGAATCTGCAACAGTGGGAAAGTTGTACTGCCACATAGATCAAACTTTAGGCTTAAACACAACATCTGAGATACCCATCTGGTGCAGATTTTTTTGCTGATACTAGAGCTGTTATATACACCCTTGCTTTCAATTTTATGCTCCACCTGATTCTTTATGACCCCTAAAATTTGTTCCTCTGTTATCACAGTTCCCTGGTGCTTAACAGAATTTCTTTGAGCCCAAACATGGTATATACCAGCACTGAAGCCTAACCTGCAACAATCTGCCCGTAAGTTTTTCATTTCCAAGTCTGTACTGCCCAGGTAATAAGATTACCCAATTCATCATCCAGGCCTTCTTGACAGCACCATCTTTTAATTATCCTCCGAATTCTTTGAGAAATAGGGCATTTGAAGAAGATATGGTCTCTATTTTCAATGCATGCTCCACATTGTACACACAAAATGTCACTACTTATTCCCCAACTAACTATTCTTTCATGAGTAGATAATCTATCCCTCAAAGCTAACCAAGTAATGAAAGCTGCGTTGGGATGGCTTTGGCAAATCATGAATAAAGAATTTCCAAAATCTTTTAGTATTAGGAGATTCTGACCAAATAATTGAAGTCCAAACAGGACTATATTTACTTGGAGCATAAAAGTAATTTTTTTTATTCCTTCTTTTCTAGACATTAGAAAGGCTTGTTACCTGATCTATGAAATGGGATCCATAAGATTACATTTTTGGTAGTTTATAGCTTGCCAGATGTATTGCTTGTATCATTGGAAGGAAAAACACTCCAGAAAGCAAGTTTTTTATTTTAGAAATCGAAGTTTTGGACCATATGAAGGCGATCTAGTGCTTTGTAGAAAATTTATATTGGGCAACGTGTCATTCCTGCCTGATACTTTTCCTTGAATGGTATGAGGCATAAAATTGAAAATGATTAAAATGGACATGAAAGTTCATGGTGATGGTGACCATTAAGCAACTACAATTTTTTGAAATTTATCCTTATAAATTTTATGTATAATTCGGTATTGTGTGGTTTTTTTTTTACATTGTTTGACTTTACTCAAGACATCAATCAGATAAGAAGTCTAAATTACATCTCTATCAAGCCATCCATCCTAATTATCTAAACTCTTCTTTTCTATTTACTATAATAGATTAAAATTATACGTAGATGGGAGATATTCTTTAAACATATTCTTTAATATTTTGTTTGGTATTTTGTATTGAATAGGGAACACTTAGTGATGGGAGAGTAATTGCTGTGAAGCAACTGTCTGTAACATCACACCGAGGAAAGAACCAATTCCTAACTGAGATTGCTACTATATCTACTGTGCAACACCGTCACCTTGTGAAATTGTATGGATGTTGCATTGAGGGAGATAAATGACTCCTTGTGTACGAGTATTTAGAAAATAAAAGTCTTGATCAAGCATTATTTGGTATGTGAACGCATCTTTGCTGTTGCTAATTGTGTGTGTAAGTATTTATTTATACTATGTAGATTTAATTCATATGCTTGCATGAGACAGGAAAAAGAACCTTGAATCTCGATTGGTCAACACGCTTTGATATATGCTTGGGTGTGGCAAGAGGTTTAGCTTATCTTCATGAGGAGTCACGGCTTCGGATTGTGCACAGAGATGTGAAGGCTAGTAATATCCTCCTTGACTCTGATCTCATCCCCAAAATATCAGACTTTGGCTTGGCCAAGCTTTATGATGATAAAAAGACCCACATAAGCACGCGTGTTGCAGGGACTATGTAAGATCCTAGAGGCTTAGCTTGTCACCTTGTCGTTGTGAATTACATAATCCTTTTTTTTATTTATTGATTTAGTTAGATTAGCACTAATTTGTGCATGTGAATTTTACTGATGCAGTGGGTATCTTGCACCGGAGTACGCCATGCGTGGGCACCTTATAGAGAAGGCTGATGTGTTTGCCTTTGGTGTTATGGCTTTAGAGCTTGTTAGTGGCAAGCCAAATTCTGACTCAAGCTTGGAAGAAGAAAAGATATATCTTCTTGAATGGGTATGACCAATATTTTTGTGCATCATGACAGTCATCTTTCTTTAATTGGATGGATTTTTCCTTCAAAAAGTTTCAGTAGCATTTATTTTTGTCTGGATATGCATTTTGGGTTCATGACAGTCATGATCCACAACTATATATATATATATATATATATATATATATATATATTTGGTTCTGCCAAAAGTTGAAGTACCAGCAAAAATTGGATCATAACTTACCAAAAAATAAAGAGGAAAGTTAGGACGTCTAAAGGAAGCAAAATAATTTTATTTGCTTATTTAGAGTATTTGCAAAATGAGTCCACTTTGCAGCATAATGGGAAATCAAATGAGTCTCCATTCCTAAATCTATGCGAGTAAGAGTCTACTTTTTGTGTGACCAAATACTATGTAATGGTCTCTTTCCAAGTTATTTTCTGAAATTCATGATAACACACATGTTCTTGATTATTCATAATTTGTGATGTTCTTGATTTTGAAGTTTACACATTCTTATATAGAAATCTATTTCAATCTTGACCTGTCAGTGTCACTTATCCATATGTCACAGAACATTCAAAATGAGTATTTAAAATGGAGTGACTGTTAGTTTCACAAGATGAACCTGTGGGTGACTTTAGGGAAAACAAGTAGATTTTATATAGATCTCCAGTAAACTAAAACATGGTTGTCTTGTTCATTCAGACAATTTGTATACTCACTGGCAATACCTTTATACTATATTATGAACACTTGGACAGCTAGACTCATTGAAACAATTGGATTCTCACTTCCACCACTTCTGTACTATATTCTGAACCACTAGAAAGTTATCTCATTGAATGTTCTGAACCACTAGAAAGTTATCTCATTGAAACAAATGGATCACTCACTGCCACCACTTGTACACAATATTGTAAAGCTACTCTGATAAAATATGTCTTTCTCAAGGTTGGCAATTGCATGAAAACAACCATGAAGTTGATCTTGTGGACTCTAAATTATCAGAATTCAATGAGGAAGAAGTAAAGCGACTAATAGGAGTATCTCTTTTGAGCACTCAAGCATCCCCAACGTTACGGCCATCAATGTCACGTGTGGTGGCAATGCTCTCTGGAGATATTGAAGTGAGCACTATAACTTCAAGGCTAGGATATTTGACAGATTGGAAATATGATGATATAACCAACATAACTGGTGAGGGTGCAACTGATACTAGCTACTTCAACTTATCAACAGCCAGTACAGGCATTGTGGGTAATGTAGGGAATTCACCAGCAAATGCTTCTAAACCTATGATTGGTGATACTATCAAACAGGGTTGATGAGAATTCATCATTATTTTCCTTCAAAATTTTTCTTGTGTGTAAACTAAAAAGCGTTTTGTTCATTCTTCAAATCTTAGTCATATGTATTTATATAATCATGGATGTAATTGTTTAGCATCCTTTTGTGATTTTGACACCTTAATTCCTTACATTATTTTGCGGTAGAGGTGTAGTTTGTGTCATGTAGTGAAAGAAACACTATCAAATGTAAGGCGCTATTTAAGAAGCTATACAAATGCTTCATATGGAGATTTACTTTATTTATTTATTTAAAATTTCACTACTTTAGGTTTTTAATTGAAAACGAATTAACTTTTTCACTTACCTGCTTACAGTTCACCATGGTGAAATATTGTGAATATGACCAAGGCATCAAACCCTGATATCTAAGCTGCATTGGCCTGTGAGACATAGCTGACGAAGTTTGATAATCACAGAGTCCATTCAATTGAGACATATAAGGAAAAACGAGATTTAATCTCCAAATAATCTCATCTATATTCAAGTTGCCCCAAAGAAAAATACTACTTGATTGGCAAGCAATAGAATGGTTGTGTTGTGTATCAACTCTTGGTGTCACTTGTGGCAAGGCAAAGGTTCCTTAAACCAAGATTGCATGACTAGATTGTTGGGTCCTTTTTTGGATTGCCACCTGCTTGTGCTTGATTGGTTCTCTCTGTGGACTTTGAATTAGTTCAAGGAGTTGAATCCACCTCCCTTGTCTACACAATCGGCAAAGAAGGCTAGCGGAGTGTCTCAATACACTTAACACGCCTACAACAGAGGGAAAACACTGCAACAAGTGCTGAAATTGAAGTGAATGGAATTGTTAGCATTAGAATGGGGATGATCGTGATTCATGTAATGGAGGAGAAGTAATCATTTTATGTTTAGACTGTTTTTGATAAGCTATGTTTAGACTGTTTAATACCTTTAAGAATGCACAAAAAATATACTAAGCTATCTGCTTAACTAATCATGATGTGTATGAAGATGTAAGGATTTTTGTGTGAATAAGGGTGAGTTTTGCTGCAATTTTGACATTCTATATTTCTCTAATTCAATTTAGGACTCATGCCCTTCTTTCAGGTTATTCCCTATTTAAAATATATTTTTTGGCGCTCTCAAAAGGCCTGCTCAATGTAGAGAAGGCTTGCTAAACTCACTGGATTGTTAATCACTTGTTTACCATTAGCTCATTGAAGGCCAAAAATCTGTAAGAGGGACAAGCTAACTTTGAGGATTTTGGACAATCATCATTTAATGCTTGATTGAATTTAAATCCTTTTATTGGGTGTGAGAATAAGTGTTGGGTAAACCGAAGTCAGAAATTTTTTCTAGAGGGCAAACTAAACATTAAAAAAAAATGATGACTAAAAAAAGTGGTAGTCCTAATTTCATAGTTAGCATATTCTATTTTTAGGTATCTCACATATAGAAAATGAAACAGTTTAATCAAAAGTTATGACACCACTTTTGCATGTATTTAAAATATTTTTTTTTTTAAATTATACCCCACCTTCTTTCATATTGCTAAAATAATTTATACCTAAACCAAACAATTAAAGTGAATATGTATTTATATTAATGCTTCAATAAATAAGTTCACATAATAATATATCATAAACAACTGTAATATATTTTTATTTAAATTTAACAATAATAATAATAACTTAATTTGATTACTTAAAACACTATCAAAATTAAATATAAATTAAAATAATATAAAAATTGAAAAAAATATAAACCACAAAACACATATAATATAAAAATTAAACACAAAAGCTATACACAGCTGTCAAAACAGTAGGTAGTACTATCATTTATCAAAACTATAATATTATAATAGACGGAAAGTACAATCACATGCCTCCCATGTGACTTTTGCTTAAGTGGCACTAAGCCAAAAGACCTAAATACCCTACTTCCAACTCTAGCAGCAAACACCTCTCTTTCTCTCTTTTTCTTTTTGTTGGGATGGAGCCACCAAGAGCAGAGGGAAGAGGGAGATTAGTTGGGATGGAGCCATCGTGAAAGTCTTTGAGAGTCATCGTGTTTCTACTCCCTTTCTTCTTCAACATTTTCCTCTCGTTTTCTTGGAGACTAACATGCATAAACAAACAGAAAGAGATACGCCTGCAGTTTAGCCAAAAAAAAGAAAGAGAAAAAGATACATCTGCACAGTGAGTAAGGTTGGAACTTAAAAGCCTGAATTGGATTCCGACTTCCGCTCAGGCAGCGATTGGGAGTGGCATACCGGCAAGTTGTGGAGGCAAACGGATAATTGTAGGTTAAAAACAGCAGCAGTGGCGTAAGGGATATTTTTTTTCCTAAATAGATTTGGGTGTTTTTTAGTAAAGTCTCTTTGGATAACTGTAAAAAAAAGTGTATGTTTAGAAATTAGCGTTTTTTGAAACGTACGTTTAACAACACAAATTTTAAAGCCACATACAAACATTGGGTAAAACTTAAAAAAAAAAAAAAAAAAAAAGCATTTTGTCAATTGACCATTCGTGAAAAATTATTGTTTTTTAGGTAAATTACCAAAAAAGACATAATTCTATTGTCAAGGACTCAAGGTACACTCAGAGCAGTAGGGGGAGTTTGGTAGAATAGTTTAAGATGGAATTTTTGTAGTTTGGGATGAGATTTTTATAGTTATTTGAAATATATGTGAGTGAAAAAGTGTGTGGAAATGTGTGTAATGTTGTTTAAAATATAAAAATATGAGCTTGAACTTCGAAACCAAACAGACCCTTAATTTTAGACAAATTATAGTGAATTTTTTAAATATGAGATACTATGTACTTAATATTTTCACAATGTTATCATAACAAATTTTAAATGATGAATTTTTATTGGTAAACAAAAAAATAATATCAATAATAGGTTTAAATTAGAACCAATAACAGCTTACTACCTATGATTTATTGTGATAATATTATGAACGTAGCACTTCTCAATATAATATAATCAGTAATATTATGATTTTCCAAAAACTTTCCTAGTCAGACTGCCATTCTAAACAACCAATTTTTTCTTTTTTTTGAAAAGTTGAAATCAAAACCACAAAGAACTCAATGAAAAATTATTGAGAGAAAAAGAAAGAAAGATCCTGCCTGCAACAATGACGTTCTACAATTGGGGTAATTGAGCTTGCAAATGGTGCAATTGAGGCTTTGCCAACGCATCTTCCTTCTATTTCCAATTGTGTGCCATTTGGGTAAACCAGGTTTAGAAGCCTTTGCTCAGTGTTTCTTAACTTCCATAACCATTAGAGCTTTTGCTGTGATGGTGTTCTACAACTTGCATTGAGAATTTGAGAACAAGGAGATGTAGCAGGTAGAAGTTGTCATTAAGCAACTAATATTTTTGTCATTTAGAAAAGTTATGAGGATATTTTAAGTATTTACACCCTTCAAATCTGCTTTGTGATGGAAAAAGTATTTTGCAAATGATACCACATCATCTTTACCAAAATCTAATAAAAAAGAGATATGTGTGCAAAAATAATTATTCACTAACACATGTTTTTCACTTGTTAGTGGGTTAGTTATTTTTTATTAACATATCTCACAATTATTGTATTTTGATACCACTAACATGGTATTATTTGATACCAAATACCTTCTTATTGTGGTGAGTTTTAAAATTGCGCTTTTAAAAAAGCTCAACAATACTTCGTTTCTAAAACGCCAAATTTTTGCGTTTATAGAAAACGCAAAAGCCTATCCAAACTTTGGGAATTTTGTGTTTTAGTATAAAAACGTGCATTTGCGTGGTGCAACTGCTTGTAGCTCTAAATGACTGATATTTGAATCTATAAGAGACTTGATTTACAAAGGATTTTTCTTTTTGGTGGATAATATTGTTGATTTGGGATTTGTTGAAATTTTTTTTGTTGTTTGTATAAATTTGGACAGGCTATGGGCAATGAATAAGCTGGATTTTTTTTTTTGGTTGCTAAAGTGTCTTTTTGAACTAATTTTGAAATTTGAGGGAGGCCCAATGGATTCAAAGAGTAGTAATTTTGCAAACGAGGAACTAAAATCAATCTTTTTTTTTTTTTTTCAAAATCCTGAGGGGGCCATTTAAGTAAAATTAGTGAGAATTTAAGGTAATTTTTAGATTTAATATCACTATTAGTAGGAAATTCAAAAATTCAAGGGGGGCCATGGCCCCCCTAACCCCCTCTAGCTCCATCATTGGTTTGATACTAATTACGGAGTTGCAGACATAATGTGTAGATATTATGTTATCCGGGTCCCTCTATTATTCGTGCTAGATTAAACATGCAACAATCAAGCTTTTGGGTTAGCTTTATGTCATTTGTTTCTCTTTCCTCAAATATTCTATTATTAAAAGAAATTGGTATGCTTACAATGATCCAAAAAATTCAACAAAAATTATTTATTTATAACGATATTATTCAAGATTAAATTTACAATTAAATTCTCTCTCTCTCTGTCTCTCTCTCTCTCTCTCTCTCTCTCTCTCTCTCTCTCTCTCTCTCTATATATATATATATATATTGATTGATTAAGACTTAAGACATCCTATAATTTTTAACATATCTTTTGTTCAATGAGCGTCAATCGTTTTCACCAAGTCTTGTCATTGTTCAAAGCTTCCGAAGACTTGGAAAGTTGTAGTCTTAGAATTATGGACAATATAATTTTTATGATGCAAATTGCAGAATTGCAAACTGAACGTGTGGCCATTGAATGTGTTACAAAAATGTTACCTGGTTCCCTTTATTAAACCAATCCAGAACAAATATGTAGAAATCATGTAATCTTGGTCAATTTTATGTCATTTATTTATTTTTCCTCAAAATGAGAGAGAGAGAGAGAGAGAGAGAGAGAGAGAGAGAGAGAGACTAATTTATTAGTTCATATTTCTATGTGCAATGATCCTTTGCAATAATCAAGAAAAATCAATAAAAAGTTGTTTTTATACGTATTTATTCAAGTTTAAACTACAAAATGTAAAACTTTAATATATTTTCAAATTAGACATTTAAATTTCATTTCCCCCCAATTTATTCTTTCAACTATAATCTAGTATCAATTTAGTCATTCTGTCAATTTTGTCCAATCTCACCAAAAGTATTAAAATTTTCACTTTCTAAAATGAAGTTGTTTTAATGAATTCTATGAGGTAGATCAAACGGTTGAGCTAAATTGAAAATGAATGAAAAATTGAAGGATTCAAATTAAAAAAAAAAAAAAGAAAAAGAAAATAAAAGCATTATAGAGTCAACCACATAAGTTCAAATTCTATTCCATTTAAAAAAAAAAAAAAAACTCTAGGTTGCTATTACATATGGAAAATAGTTAATTTGATGTCGTCAGCTAATTTTAAGGTATTGCACAGATGATAAAAAAATAAAAAAAATTCTGACTTGTTCAACCCACTTGGTTTGGCCCGGTTAATGTAGTTCGTTTAGTTTCCCATTTTCTACTTCCCTGTTCACGGTCTTTCTTGTTCCCTCTCAATTCCTGCCTCCAAATGGACAAAACTGAGAGAATGTTTCGGGCAAGTTCACTGATGAAGAAGAATAAGTTGAAGAACGAGAAGCAGAAGACGCAAGAGCATCAGCTAAAACCCAACTGTTTGTAGCTGTTTCAGTACTCTAAGAAGCATTCCTCTGCCACTGTAATCCCTGTTTTTCTTCAATTCCTTCGCATATGTAGATGAAATGAACCCATATGGGACACATTGGGATTAAACTTTTTTTTTTCTTCTTACTGTACATAGAGATTAAAATAGAGGAAGATTAATAAAGGAAAACAAAGCAAAGATACATTACAAATTGAAATTAAAGCTTCATTTCATAAAGAAATTCTGGCTATCCCAATAGAAGTAAATCAAATACAAACACAGATTATCATAGAAATAATTGATTGTGCTCTTCACATAACCAAGGACAAAGTAACAACTTCCTAAAATATATTCAAAATTATTCCAATTTGGTTAAATACTTAAATGTAGCAATGGAAACATATAAGGTGCACAATAGAGGACTCAAAATTAGCTTTTGCTTATAAGGGGGTAAGTCAAGATGGAAGTTTCTGCTGGAAATAATTTCTAGAAATACAAAGCATAAATACTATATTCTCTCTCCCGTTTTTACACTGTTATATATGATGACCAAGCTTCAAATCATAGCTGTCTTCTTCACAAATTATGTCTGTCTGAAGTTTTTTTGTGAGTCCATTTGAAGATGACAACTGAGATCAGCATGCTATTATAACATTTTAGATTACTCCCTTAGCTGATTTCATCTTACACAACCATTCTATATAGGCAAACGAACACATTTTTACAAATGACAAGACCACATTCTTTTTACCCTTTAAATTCACACATCATGTTGTGATATGGTCATATGGTTTACGACCCAAACACAAGATAGTGTTGCATATCTCACCTGTAGTCAGCAAGGGAACAATCAGATAACAACTCAGCTGCAATTGTTCCCTTCTTTCTCTCTTTCCTCGTTAGTCTAACTGTGAAGAAGTATGATGTTGACACTATCATCATCCGATCTAATTGTCAAAAGACAAAAAAGGGTTATGAATTAGCCAAGCCTAAATGACAAAATGTATACCACCCAAAGGAGAATATACACATGGTCCTAGTTAGAGCTCCAAGATATCACATACTATACTTTTAGTCTAGAAATTACAAATAGACTTGCCAGGAAATACTTGAGCAATGTTTTGGATTTTGAATCACCCTTCTTGTAGTGCCTTTTCAGATCAATGGTACTTCTCAACTGAAATTGTGAACATAGGAAAGAATTCAGAAATCAATAATAACCTGCCTAAGTTATAGAATTTAAAATCCTAGCAAGCAAATGAACTATCAAAGTCAAATAAAAAGCAAGTGTCCTATTATCTTGATAGACCCATAACCAGTATATTGCAAGCTTCACAATAACTTATCCCCACATAAAGAAGGAAGTTTCACATTAAGTTCTTATATATGATTATTTAATTATAATTATTTAGTACACAGGAAGCAATTTATTTTCCTGACACATTATAATAGGTCCCACTAATTAAATTCAGGCCTCATCACTAATGTGAGAGGAGAGAGCATTGTTCAAGGAGTATTGAATAACTTCCCATTTATATATATATATATATATATATATAATGACTTAAATTCCTTTTTCTTTTTTCTTTTATAAGAAAGAAAAAAAATGACTTAAAATCTAAATGAGTTCCAGCATAATTCAAAAATAAATGGAAGATTGTTCAAGTAAGACTTGTTCAATTCAAGAGAAATACTAAGATGAATTAGGTCTACTTCTATATTTGGAATATGTTATGATAATAGGATGCTCACTTTGGTCAAAGTAAGAGCACATAATAATTTTAAAGCACATCTTAAATTACAATGTGTTTTGATGGGTTCTTAATGTGAATTTCATGTAAACAAATAGAATCATGTGCATTCAGGTAAATAACAAAATTTTGAGTGAAATTGAGTTGCATAATCAACTTTTTGAAATAGAAACTATAAACATCCCAAATAGTGCAACAAATCAAAGATTCCAGGAAACTACCATCATAATTACTTCAAGACCAGACCAAGTTTTATACTTTACTATGCCATTTTTACAAGAAAACTAAGTGGCAATATATGACTAAAAGATATCATTAATATCCCTAGAAAATCATCTTTGTATGGTGCAGGGTAAATCCCTCTCACCAAGGATGTTGCATACAAGTTACAGGAGGCATGAAAAAGATCAGCAACCCTGTCAGCATCATTGGTAGAAAAACAACTACTAGTGCCATTCTGTTGTTTAAGTGTATAACTATTATCAATTCTAGTTCAACTTGTGGAAAATTAACCAGCTTTCAGTTTCAAGTTGTTATTTTAACCATCAAGAGTCAAACTTTACAGAAACTATTTTATGGTAAGTAAAACTTTTACATTCCATACACAGGAATGAATTTTCGAATGCTAAACATGGATCCAGCCAAAGGCTAATGTCTACACATACATTATAGAACATATTAAATGCATTAAAAGGAAGTAAAAGTTAAAACACTAAGCAAATTCAAAACAATTAAAACAATTTTTTATTTTTTATTTGATCTATAAAAAAAATTAAACAATTAAATGTTACAAGAGAATAATTTGAGCATAATTGAAAAGTAGTGCTGCCGAAACAAATTACATAGACAAAAAATAGAGTTCAACACACCTTCAGTAAACACAAATCTTTCTCAATCTCAGGGTTTATGGTTTGTGCAGGCAAATCAAACCTATGTACATTTTACCCCCCAAAAAAAAAATGTAATCATTGTTAGCAAATTTAACAACACTTCTAAATGAACAAATCTTGTAAATTGAGACCCCAAATAAAAACTAAATTCCTCCACCCATATACACCAAAAGAAATGAGAAGAGTTAGTGATTAACTTGAAACCAAAAGCATCAAAGTTTAAGATATTCAAAGCTTTCCTCTCTTTCTCTTTCACAGCCAACGAATCAGACAGAAGAAAATATAAAGTTAAAATAGAAACTCTCATTGAAACACAGACAAACCAAGCTTTTCCAGCAGTATTTTTGAGATGCTTTCTTTTAAATTTGTTTGAACTTTCTGGAGAGGAAAAGCCCATCAACAAGCTCTGAATTGGGTCTCCAAAGTGCACTGGTTTCACTCTGATTCTATGATTCACTCTCACACCCATTAGGTGTTCCTGGTGAAAAACTTAGGTTCCCATGAAAAACCAATCACTTACTCTCAGGCATTCTATCCCCCCCATTCCCAAGAAAGGGGAAAAAATAAGATTCAAAACTCTCCTTTGTTAAAACTAAAAAATTAAACAGTGCACAGGGAATGAAACACGAGCAAAACCCCAATGAGTTATTACTGAGTTATTAAGGTTCGAGTGTTCTGAGTTATTAAGGTTTTCCAATTGTTTTTTTTCGGCCATGCAAGAAGAAAAGGTTTGTTGGGTTTAGAAGCTAAGGCTACTACACTAGTCATATCGACATTGATAAGGCCCAGCTTAGAGACCACACAACTAGAAGGCCCTAAATGATGAGCTCATATTAACTAGGACCAAGTTTATTTATTTATTCACCCTATGTAACACTACTATTTTCATAAGGTTTGCTTCTTTTTAATGAGAAACAAAGACACACACGCACAAGGGAGAGGAAATAAGGTTCTAACACAGGCACCACAAACTCAATGTATGTCTAAAGAATTCTATCCTTAATATTAATTTGGATGTTGCAGCATACATTATGAGATCCCCAATTATTTGTTAACTTTTGGTAAGAATCAAAACATTAAAATTCTACATGTCAAAAGAAATCAACAGCCAAAACACATTAATATGCAGTTTTTTTCTGTAAGGTTCATCATTGTGACTAATGTCTACTCTATGCCATTGCCTTTATATATAGACTCAAAAATTGGCACAGGCAAGAAATGTAGAAGTCATAGCATCTACAATCATATATAGAACATAAGAGAAACTTACATGAAAGAAAAAAGATCTCGAGAGTTCATTATGGTTCACTTAGGAACTGACCAAAGCCAAGGAGCAGTTTCTTCGAACCTGACTTTGAGATCCAATCAGAAGATTAAGACCTGACAGCTTTATCATTGCCCAAGCAAAGTCCATTCGAAAGATTAATCCATCATCTGAAGCATAAACCCTTGCCAATCTTGTGGTCTTCTCATTAGCTATCAATTTCTGATCGGCAAAAAGGAGTCCTCTCCCCTTCAACAAGTTCTGACAGTCATGAGCATCAAAACCCGCCCCAAATGATATCGAAGATGACAATTCCTGCAAATATGACACCCCCACTGCAGACTCATTCATTTCCAATGATTCCATGGGCGAAGAAGGCTGAGTGGTGGTCCTATTACAGTCTTGGCATCTCATTCTCGTCTCAATGAGAAAATCAGGAGCTATAGTTGGGTTTGGCTGCCCTGTCCCCTTGAAGTAAGGGGCGCATTTCTGTACGAATTCACAACGAACCTTCCCAATGTCGCGTGTGCCTTCAGATGATTAAGAAACCGATACAAACCAAATAACTTTTTCAACTCCATAAAATAAGGGGGGAAATGAGAAAAGGCAGAGAGCTATTAAGTACCTAGAAGACTAACTGTTTATCTTTCATCAATACCTCTAGAGGCAAAAAGGTGAATTGTTTGTGTTATATTATCATTTGGTCATGGAATGCAGGCCAGTGCTTCGTTAAATATGAATGAATGTTGTCCCTCCATCCTGTTAACACTGGATAGAAAGGGCCACCAGCCTGTGATGTCAAGTATAGTAGTTTACGTTAGAGCACCAATAAAACGAGTTACTAAGAGCTGTTCTTTAGTGTCAGTTTAGCTGAATTTGGAATGAGAAAAGTATTTCATTTTTTCAAAATTTTTTGACATTTTCAACTGAAAAATTGTAACCAAAAAGTTCCAGAAACAACTAGTTGGCTAGGTAAAGGTGACTGTAACAATTTGTGGAAACCAAAAATAGAAAAAATCACTAGGAATGTATTATCAATACATTAGTTTTCTAAGTTTTCCACATAACCAATATGTAATTTAGAGTCTTATTGATAGACTCCTCAACATATAAAAATGTTAAGGGATACCATTTCTTTTAAAGTCTGTTTCTTACATTTTCCCCAAGTTTCATTTAAGCATCTTTTTTAACAAACAATCAGCAAATCCTAAACCTTAGACTGTTGCCAAAGCCCTTAGGTGAAAGGACCCTAACAAAAAACATCTTAAAAGAGAGAGACAGAATATAGGAAGATTCAGGATCAAGACAAAACATCATAATGCCATCTTTAGTGGCAATAGAAACAATATCAGCACATCAAATTACTTTCTTGTATAGCTATACTTTAAACGTAGAATTTTATATTTTTTGAAATGAAAAATAGAAGCTTATGCACCTTGTAATACTAGTAATAAGCCTCACATTAACACAAGAACAGCCATTCCTGACTACAATAAAGCAAATTAAAAATGAAAACTAATATAGATTATTTTCAAATATATTAGTAGCATATAAGAATGTACCTAGAATCAGTACTTGCATTCACCAAATTCTTCTTCAAGGAGTTCGTCCACGAGCATTCTTCTTGGATCTTCGAACCTTATCATCTTGTTCTCCATAAAAAATATTCACTAGCCATATTGGCTTTCCACTTGAGAACACAAAATAACCCAAACCCAATCCGAACATGAATCCAACGCCGTACCCCAACAATACAACTTTCCAATGAAACCCATTTTCAAATTTGAAATCATCTTCCTGAATGGTTGATGATGGTGGTAGTTGTTGTCCCTCATCATTGCCACAAGCATTTGTCATTGGAAATCCACATAACCCACGGTTCTCTTTGTAAGAATCATTCATAAATGTATTGAATTGTTTACCTTGGGGTATCTGTCCAAAAAAATAGTTTTCTGATAGGTTTAAAAATGCCAGTGATGTGAGATCTACCAATTGTACAGGAATTTCACCTTCAAGCTTGTTTGATGAAAGATCTAACCATTCAAGATTGGTTAAATTCCCCAATGAGGGAGGCACACAACCTATAAGATTATTGTGTGAAAAATTAAGCCCCTTCAGTGACCGAAGCTGTCCAATTGACTTTGTAATTTCTCCTTTGAAATTATTGTTGGAGAAATCAATGGTTGTGAAGAGACTTTGGATTTTTGCCAATTCAAAGAAAAACCCTTTCATCACCACTATCACAAAATCTTGATAATAATTGTCACCCATATATTTCAATTCACCTTTGTTCTCACTCGCATTCATCATGGCTTTTAAATACTTGAAAAGGTTTGTCGGCAAATGCCCATGGAACTCATTGTGAGAGAGGTCTATGATTCGCAAATTTGCGAATGGGAATTTGGTCTTGGGGTTGCCTAAGGTACCATGAAAGTTGTTTGATCGCAAGATAAGAACCCGCAACTCTGGAAGAGTTTCCAACCAACGAGGGAAGGTGCTATTGATCGTGTTGTTACCAAAATCTAGAACTTCCAACTTTCTACAATGGACCAATGATTGTGGCAATGGCCCCTCCAAGTGGTTGCCATTGAGTTTAAGACTTCTCAAGTAACAGCCCTTGGCAATTTTTGTTGGGATGGTTCCATGAAGATTGTTACTTTGCAAATCCAAATCTATGAGATGATTACTTAAGTTTCCCAAACATGAAGGAATCACATTATTCAAGTGATTATAAGACAAATCAAGGTAATTAACTACACTGAGATTGCAAATCGTGGAAGAGATCTGTCCAGTTATATTATTCATTGAGACTGAAAAGAAAAATATGCCTAGTGGAGGTATTGGAAGTGATCCTTGAAGCAAGTTAGAACGAAGATCAAGAATTTCCATGTACTTCCATGGAAGGTGTCCTATACTTGTCAAGAAGTTGTATGAAAGATTCAAACTGTACAATGAATCCTTCCCAACCTCCAAAAACCACTTTGGAATATTGCCTTTGATTTGGTTTTTGGAAAGGTCTAAGTATCCTATATTGACTGCGGTTCGTAAAAAGTGTGGAATTTCAGCTATGTTGGAAGAAGACAATTGTAAATCAAAAATGTTGGGCAAGATATTGGTGGCAAAGGTGAAGGAGCTTAGTGACAGGAGAGGATTATTTGACATTACAAGATATTCAAGATTTTTGAGCCTAAAGAATATTTTTGACTCCACATTGCCACTTAAATTATTGAAGGAAACCCTTAGTTCAGCAAGGCTCACCAATTTAGAGATTGACGATGGAAGGGGACCATGTAGTTTGTTATTACTCAACCGAAGAACAACCAATGAGTTATGCAGGAATTCACCAATATGCCCAGTCAGTTGGTTATTGGCTAGAGATAAGTACATCAAAGATGGTATGTCATACAACCAAGATGGTATAGTGCCGTTCAATAAGTTATGAGATAAATCGAGACGTACCAATTTGGAAGGAATTTGACTAAGTGACTGACTATTGGAAGAACTGTTTGAAGAGGAAACTTGTGTCCAGTTAGTTGAAAAATCTGGAACTTGGCCTACAAAATTGTTGCCTGAGAGAATTAAACTAGTAAGTCCTGCATTGTTTAGGAGGGACCATGGACACTGACCACCAAAGTTATTATATGAGAGGTCCAAAGAAGTTATTTGTGTGAGGTTTGAAAGAAATGTTGGATACGATGAACCTATGAAACTGCAATTACGGAGGTACAATTCTTTTAAGGACTTGAGATTGCTGATTAAATTAGGTAAGTTAATTGGGAATCCAGTTCTAGAGAGACCCAAGGACTTGAGAGGAGTACTCCAGTTATACGTTGGAAGGGAACCGGTGAGATTGTAGTTGTAACGTACATCGAGCAGCTGGAGGTTTGGGAGGTGGAATATACTATCTGGGATTCTTCCTTTCAATCCACAATCACCAAGACTAAGAGACGTCAAAGAGGAAGACAAATTCATGAAAGAATTAGGTGGAACAGAAGACATGTTAACAACAGCCAAAACAAGCTCAGTTAGATGGGTTAGGTTTTGAACAAGCCTTTTCAAACTAGGCGTTTCTATTCTCATGCCAAAATTCAAAGAGAGATCAAGTGAAACCAGTTTGGATAAGTGGGAGATTTCGGATGGGATATTACCAGTGAAGAAGGACCAAGTGAGGTTGAGATGCGTCATGTTCGCAAAGCCACCAAACCTAGACGAAATTGCTGAGTAATTGAAATCGTTGTAAGCAAGGTTGAGCCGCTGGAGATGGCGAAGAGAGAAAAGGGTGGTATTGGGATGGATGGGACCTTCAAGGCGACTGCAAGTGAGGTCGACAGCAATGACATGACCTGTCATCGAATCACAGGTGACCCCATCCCACCCACAACAATCTGTACCCATTTTCCACGAATTCTTCGGAGGATAATAAGAATAATAATCACATTTATAATGAGAAGGACCGACAGAAAAAGAGTTTCTGAAATGGAGCAAAGCAGAGCTTTGGTCGGAAAGGCAAAGAGGCGTTGATGAATTAAAAGAGGGAGAAGAGGAACAATTAATAGGTTGAGAAAGCAAGAGGAAGCAAATGAGTAGGAGTAATACCCGCTCCATATTTGCTCTAGCTGGTTTTAGAAATCAGATTAAGAAGGAATGATAGATTTTAGGAAGAGATAGGAAATGAGATGGCATAGATACATGTATTTATAGGCGAGAGACCATAACTACGATTATCAGGCGCATGTAGACAATTCTAATCCCTAGTCTTAGCTTTATTTTTGGGTTGGACCAATGACTTGGAATATTAAGGTGTTGTGGGTCACTTTTTGTTCTTTAATGGAAATCTCGTGGCTCACTTAGTTTTAACCAGCGTGCATTGCAGTCGCTTTGGAAATCTTATTTTAATGAACTCTTAGTGACATTATTTTAATGAACTTTAGTATGAATTATTGGATGGACTAGCGTAGACTTCAGCGTACGCGGTGGACTATATAGAATAATTCTTTGATGCAGATTCATTGATTGATAAAAATAACTTTTTATTTGAAAAAAAAAAAAAACTAACTTTCAAAGTCAAAAAATCAGGTAATCCGAGTGAGATTTATACGAACTCCTTAAAAACAAGTATCATAATAATCCTCCTGAGCCCTGGCCTAATTGTTTAACTAAATTATTTTAATTTAGGCACATGCCAAATGCACAAGTAAAAAAAAGACCAATCAAGATCTTAGAGGGTTTGGGAATTTCTAATCATTGCTCAGTTCTCATTTGTAATGATTATGGTTTTGAAATTCCTAATCATTGCTTATATATTGTGCAGCTAAAAATGTTCTTGACCTCTTGGTTTCCCACATTTTTATTTTACTATGATTTAATTTGGCCTAGAAGGGGTTTCCAATCCGTTGCCTAAACTATAAGCACTTCTGAAAACATCCTTAAGGAATATTGTATTGATCTTAATTCCTGTAAGGTACACTCATGACCAACATTGTGAAATTGTGTTTTAAAATTCTTATTTTACAATTTAACTAAAATATTTAAAAAAAATTAAAATAATTCCTGTAAGGTTTGGTGACTTTGTGGGCGTGGGTTTGTTGACTGATCGGTGGGCGTGGATTTGTTGATGATTTTTCTGGGCGTTGGTGTGTGTTCGTTGATGATTTTTTTGGGTTCATGGGTTTGATTTTTCGGGTTGTTGATGATTTTTCTGGGTTTGCATTTGTTCTGGGTTTGCATTTGTTCTTGATTCTGGGTTTTATTTCTTTTTTTTCTGGATTTGATGGAGATTTGATAGGGTTGATGGATTTGGGTTTGCCAAGAGATTGGAGTGGTTGCTGGGTTTATTTCTTGAACTTGCTTGGGAAGAAAGTAAAAATGCTGATGTGGGTTTATTTCTAGATTTGTTCTTGATGCATTTGTTCTTGATTCTGGGTTTATTTCTTGAACTTAATGAAAGTAAAAATAATAGTATTAGATTTAAGGCCAAAAAAAAAAAATAATAATAATAATAATATGAAAGCAAAAAAATTAAAATGCTGATGTGGCTTTAAAAAATGCCACATAAATTTTTTTAATAATATTTTAATGTTACGTCAATGCCACGTCAGTACCACATTAGCAATCACGTTAATCCGTCTGCCACGTAATAGGGTTCCGTTGCTTGGATGACGGCAGGGACTAAAATAGAAACGATTTTTAAAAAATAGGGATGACAATAGGAACGAAATCAATTTAGGGACCAAAATAAGAATTGGCCCAAAATGTAGGGACCAAAAGTGCATTTTCGCCTAAAAAAAAAAAAAGTGAATAAAATCACTGAGTTGAGAACAATGCAAAATTTGAGTGTAATTTGTAATTTAGCCTATATTTAATGAATTTTATTTAATAAATCAATTAGATAAATTATAGAAAAGGATAAACCTAATTTAATTAAAATTTATTTAGAGAAAATCAAACCTAAGTTAATCCAATTTGTTTTTTAATAGACCATTTAAATTTACACCAAAATCGGATTGATATCATCGTGTGATGATGGGAACGATTATAATAGAGTTGACGACATAAGTTGAAACTTGAAATTCAATTCCATTTAAAAATAAAAATAAAAACTCTAGGTTGCAATTACATATGGAAGATAGTTAACTTGATGTCATTAACTAATTTTAAGGTATTACACAGATGGAAAAAAATTTCTGACTCGTTCAACCCACTGGGTTTGGCCTAGTTAATGTAGTTCGTTTAGTTTCCCATTTTCTATTTCTCTGTTCACGGTCTTTCTTGTTCCCTCTCAATTCCTGCCTCCAAATGGACAAAACCGATAGAATTTCAGGCAAGTTCACGGATGAAGAAGAATAAGTTGAAGAACGAGAAGCAGAAGACACAAGAAGCATCAGCTAAAACCCAACTATATGTAGCTGTTTCAGTACTCTAAGAAGCATTCCTCTGCCATTGTAATCCCTGCTTTTCTTCAATTCCTTCGCATATGCAGATGAAATGATCCCATATGAGAGACATTGGGATTGAACTTTTTTTTCTTCTTAATGTACATAGAGATTATAATAGAGGAAGATTAATAAAGGAAAACAAAGCAAAGATACATTACAAATTGAAATTAAAGCTTCATTTCATAGAGAAATTCTGGCTATCCCAATAGAAGTAAATCAAATACAAACACAGATTATCGTAGAAATAATTGATTGTGCTGTTCACATAGCCAAGGAAACGTGTAAGGTGCACAATAGAGGACTCAAAATTAGCTTTTGCTTATAAAGGGATGAGTCAAGATGATCATCTTTCTGATGCCCGCCCCCCCCAATCTAATACTATATTCTCTCACGTTTTTACAGTGTTATATATGATGACCATGCTTTAAATCATAGCTGTTTTCCTCACAAATTATGTCTGTCAAAGATTTTTTTGTGAGTCCATTTGAAGATGACAACTGAGACAAGCACACTCTTGTAACATTTTAGATTACTCCCTTAGCTGAATTCATCTTAATCAACCATTCTATATGGGCAAATGAACATATTTTTACGAATGAAAACACCACATTCTTTTTACCCTTTAAACTCAACACATCATGTTGTGATATGGTCATATGGTTTCCAACCCAAACTCAAGATAGGGTTGCATATCTCGCCTGTAGTCAGCAAGGGTACGATCAGATAACAACTCAGCTGCAATTGTTCCCTCTCTCTCCTTCATCGTTAGCCTACCAGTGAAGAAGTCTGATGCTGACTCTATCACCATCCCAATCTAATTGTCAAAATAACAAATTGAGTATGAATTAGCCAAGTCTAAATAACAAAATGTATACTACTCAAAGGAGAATATACACAAAGTCCCAGTTACAGCTCTATGATATCACAAACTATACTACTAGTCTAGAAATCATAAATAGACTTGCCTGGAAATACTTGGGCAACATTTTGGATTTTGAATCACCCTTCTTGTAGTGCCTCTTTGGATAATGGCACTTCTCAACTGTTATCATGAACACAGGCAGGAATTAAGAAATCAAGACAAAACTTTCTTTTCAAAGAATTTCGAATATAATAACCTGCCCAAGTTAAGGAATCTGAACTCCTAGCAAGTGAATGAGCCATCGAAGTCAATTAGCAAGTGCCCTTTTAACTTGATAAAGCTATAAACCATTACATGCATATCCAAGCTTCACAAAAACTTATTTCCCCCCACCCCCTTCCCCCTCCAAAAAAAGAAAAAAAAAAAACAGCTTCACAACAAGTTCTTATATATGATCATTTAATTGTAATTATGGAGCCATGTTTCTTCCTCTCACATACAAATGAGACTCACTAATTTAATTCATGGTAGGCCTTATCATTCACGTAAGAGGAGAGAGCATTGGTCAAGGAGTATTGAATAACTTTCCATTGTTTAGATAGATATAAAATGACTTAAAATCTAAATAGGTTCCAGCATAATTCAAAAGTAAATGGGAGATCATTTAAGTCAAACTTATTCAACTCCAAAGAAATCTTGAGATGAATTAGTTCTAGTCTTATATTTGCAACATGTTATTATAAGAGAACATTCACTTTGGTCAAAGAGGCTAAGAGCACATCATAATTTAAAAGCACGCCTTAAAAATTATGACATGGATTGATTCTTGATGTGAATTTCATGTAAGCATATAGAATCATTTGCATTCAGGTCAATATAATGCAAACAAAACTTTTTGAGAGAAGTTGAGTTTCTGAATCATCTTTTTCAAATTGAAACTATAAACATCCTAGATAGAGCAACAAATCAAGGATTCATGGTGTAGGGTAAACCTTTCTCACCAAGGATGTTGCTTAAAAGTTACAGAAAGGAATGAATCAGCAACCCAGTAAAAGTCATTGGTAGAAAAACAACAAATAGTGCCATACAGTCGTATAACTATTATTGATTCCAGTTCGTGGAAAATCAAACACCTTTCAGTTTCAATTTGTTATTTTAGCCATCTACTGTCAAATTTTGCACAAACATTATTTTTTGATAAGTAGAACTTTTATACTTTCCATACACAGGAAAGAATTTTCTAATGCTAAACATGTATCCAACCAAAGGCTAATGACTACACATTCATCATAGAACATATCAAATGCATTAATAGGAAATACCCTACCTTCTACTTCATTTCTATTTTTCCAGTTTGTGAATTATCTAAAGTCGAACAATCTCTTAAGTAGAAGCATAAGATCCAGTTAAACTTTGAGCTATAACCTTAATGTACAAAGACACAGGCATTTAAATTTTCCCTAGTTCCATTACTGCATGACTGTGACCCAAGTTGCATAACGGCATATTCCCTAAACCACATAAATTTGAAAATTGAAACACTAAGAAATTTCACAAAAATGAAACAAATTTGAAGCAATTAAAATGTTAGAGAGAGAATAATTTGAGCATAATTGAAAAGTAGTGCCACAGAAACAAATTACATAGACAAAATAGAGTTCGCCACACCTTTAGTAAACGCAAATCTTTCTCAATCTCTAGGGTGATGGTTTGTACAAGCAAGTTGAACTTATGTACATTTTACCAACAAAAAAAAAATTGTAATCATTGTTAGCCAAAAAAAAAAAAAAAACAATTCTAAATGCACAAATCTTGTTAGTCGAGACCCAAAAAAAAAAAACTAAATTACTCCAACCATTTACACCTAAGACTATTTGAGGAGAGAATTAGGGCCCTGTTTGGATTCAGGGGGAAGGGAGGGGGAATGGAGGAGAGAAGACTAGAGTTGGCTAAAAATAAACTAATTTTGAGAAAATTCTACTCTACTCTACTCTACTCCCCCTCAATCCAAACGGACCATAGTGACTAACTTGAAACCAAAAGCATCAAAGTAATAGAAATTCAAATCTTTCCTCTCTTTCCTTTTCTTAGCAACCAATCAGACAGAAGAAAATATAATGAAAATCTAAAATAGGAACTCCTCATTAAAACACAGCCATTCCAGCCTTTTCCAGCAGTATCTTTAAGCTGCTTCAACTAATGTCTACACTCTATGCCATACCAACTAAAACACAGACATTCCAACCAAAAGCATCAACTAATGTCTACACTCTATGCCATTGCCTTTATATATAGACTCAAAAATTAGCACAGCCAAGAAATGTAGAAGTCACAGAATCTACAATCAACACATACAATTTCAAGAGTTCATTATGCTCAAACTGTAACTTAGGAGCTGACCAAAGCCAAAGAGCAGTTCCAGTCAGAACATTAGGATTTGACATTTTCATCATCGCCTGATCAGAGTCCATTCGAAAGGTTGATTAGTCATCTGAAGCATAAATCCTTACCAATCTCACGGTCTTCTCATTAGCCATCAATTGCTGATTGGCAAAAATGAGTCCTCTCCCCCTTAAAAAGCTCTGATAGTAGTGAGTGTCAAAACCTACCCCAGATGATATCGAAGATTAGAATGCCTGCAAATATGACATCCCCACTACAGACTCACTCATTTCAAATGAAGCCATGGATGAAGAAGAAGAAGGCTGAGTGGTGGTCCTATTACCGTCTTGGACATCGTTCTCATCTCAGGAAGGAAATCAGGAGCTATAGTTGGATCTGGCCAACCTGTCCCCTTGAAGTCAGAGAGGCGTTTCTGTGAATTTACAGCCAATCTTCCCAATGTTGTGCGCAACTTCAGATGAATACAAACCAAATAACTTTTTAAACCTTTTTCAACTCCGTAAAACAGAAAAAAGGGGGGGGGGGGGTGCTGGAAATGAGAAACGGCAGAAAGCGGGTAAGTTCCTAGAAGACTGACTATTTCTCTTTCATCAAAACCTCTTAAGGGCAAAAAGGTGAAGTGTCTGTTATATTATCATCTGGTCATGGAATGTCGACCGGTGCTTCTCTATA
Organism: Castanopsis chinensis; assembly: GCA_032878915.1. Taxonomy (NCBI): domain Eukaryota; kingdom Viridiplantae; phylum Streptophyta; class Magnoliopsida; order Fagales; family Fagaceae; genus Castanopsis; species Castanopsis chinensis. The sequence continues at coordinate 4,633,251 of JAVQMG010000105.1, forward strand.
TGAATGAACGCTGTTTCATAAAGAACATTAAAACATTAAACAGTTATCCTACATAGCTGTTTCACTAAGAATAGAAATTTCAAAATTGTTTTAGCATAAACTTCAAAAAATCAACGTCAAGTTAGAAAGGAAGTCCATACTTCTCAGCATAAACTTCAAAAGTCAATATCAAGTTAGAAAAGAGACTTCTCAAAATTTATTTATTTTCCTAACAAATACAGACCCATGGGACCTTATTTAATAGTAAAGGACACGACTCTTTTAATTTCATTATTAAGACTAACATGGTGACTTTCAACTTCAAGGTCCAGTTACTTATCCATACCATCAATGACATAGGATTGGATCTGTGCTCTGGTGTGGCTGACAAGGCCCAGTATTGAATGGAAGTAACAACAGTAACAAACACATTATCCTGAAAAAATATATAAATATATAGATCAGAAGCCACTGAAGGATCATGCTTTTAAGCATATAAAATAGTTTAAAACAAAATGATAGTGCTTAGCCTAAAATATTCATGCTTTACTGCTTTTAACTAAAAAAATAAAAATAAAATGTTCCAGATCAATTCTGCAGTCACTCATGATTTGACAACAATTAAGCAAAACACATCTTCAGACAAACATTTCTTGCAAATCAGTATGATACTAATTCTTTCCAATCAGTTTTGGGTTCCCTTGCTTCAAACCCAGAAAAGAAGAAACGACATTTATACAGAGAAAAATTGATTGTTTTACTCTATCTGATTGCTACAGAACAGAAAAATTATTGTATATTGCAAATTTAAAATGTTACCTTTGTCTTCCCATATAATTTCTAAATTATATGATTCTTTTTTTTTCACACTATTACTAATTCAAAAAAATTATATCCATCTAAGACCCAATGATACTATGTGGCTATCATACGAACAATAGTTTACAAGCATTTTCCAGCTAAATTCCTAAGAAGAAAAAGAAATGAGAAATTAAGGCAAAAAAAAAAAAAATGTAACAAACCTTTTTTGTTTCACATCAAACATCCAGCTGCTGCACACGCAACAAAAGGTGGCCAGCTAACTGCTGTCCCAAAACCCAAGGCAAACAATGGCATCCGGGCTCTAGCACATCATCAAACTTCCCAGAAGCTGTTCTTCATTGTCAGTTTAACAATAGTTGGAAAAAGAAAAGTATTTCTCTTTTCTTTCTTTCCTCTTTTTTTTTTTCTTTTTTTTTTGGTTGAATTTTTTTGACAATTTAGACCTGAAAAAAACCATAATCAAAAAGTGCCTGAAACAAATAGTTGGCTAGTTAAAGGTGACTAACAATTTGAGGAAACGAAAACAGCAAAAATGGAACATATCTCAATTCTTTAACTTTCTAAGCTTTCCCCATAACTAATATGTACTTTAGAATCTTATTGATAGACTACTTGACATATAAAAATGTAAAGAGGAACTGACTCTTTTAAAGTCTGCTTCTTACATATTACCCAAGTCTCATTCAAGAATCATTATCCACAACCAATCATCAAATCCTAAGCCTGAAACTGTTGCTAAAACCCTTAGGTGAAAGGACTCCTGATATTAACAAAAATATCTTAAAAGAGAGAGAGAGCAGGAAGATTAAGGATCAAGAAGCCTTCTCTGGACAATATCAGTGCATGTAACTACCCTAGGACAAGCCTTTTCAAGCTCCTCCTTGATGAAATCAATTTTATCAAAATCCTTTAAGGTCTGAAATAGTTTTTATTACCGTTGTTGTTGTCCAAAAGGATGGAAGCATCACAGTCCAGATCAAGAAAATCCCACAAAACATTGAGGCCAACAAATTAATACTTAAAACTAATTGGCAGGATTAAATTGTAATAATGAACTGATACTCCAAAAAATCAGAACATACATTTTTATAATCGGGTTGTGGAATGTTGGCCAGTGCTCTGAAATATGAATGAATGCTCTCCCTCTGTCCTGTTAAAGAGATAGAAAGGGCCACCAGCCTGTGATGTTAAGTATAGGAGTATACATCAGAGCACTCCAATAAGAAGAGTTAGAGCTGCTCTTTATTGTCAGTTTAACTGAGTTTGGAATAAGTAAAGTATTTCATTTTTCCTTTTTTTTTGTTGTTGATATTTTAGGCCTGAAAAATTATAACCCAAAAGTTCCTAAAACAACTAGTAAATTTTTATGTAACAATTTGTGGAAACAAAAACAGCAAAAATCACTAGGAACTTATTATCAATTCATTAAGTTTCTAAGCTTTCCCCACAATCAATATGTACTTTAGAAACTTATTGATAGAGTCCTCAACATATAAATATGTAATGAAAAGACCAACTCTTTTAAAATCTGTTTCTCAAGCATCATTATCCACAATCAATCATCAAATCTTAAACCTTAAGCTGTTGCTAAAATCGTCAGCTGAAAGGACCCTTAATATTAACAAAAAATATCTTAAAGAGAGAGAGAACATATGAAAAGTCAGGATAGAGAACAGACCAACATAATCCCATCTCTGGTGGCAATAGAAACAATATTAGCACATGAAAGTACCCCCCGGCCAATCCTTTTCAAGCTCCTCCTTGATGAAATCAACTTTATCAACACCTCTCAAGGTATGATTGGGTATGGATTGATTTTTATAACCATTGCTGTCATCCAAAGGGACCGAAGCATCACAGCCCTGATCAAGAAAATTCCACAGAACATTTAAGGCCAACAAATTAAAAACTGAAAATAAATGGCGAGAAATCACAACACTGAGAAATTTCTTCTCACACCAGAGCATAAAGTAGGGCTATTGAATGAAGTCCGACCTAAATAAAGAATTAAAATATGGTAATTACATAGTAGTAGCCTATGTACTCTCATGTATGGCTATACCTTACACATAGAAGCTTTTTTTTATAGGAAGCATAGAAGCTTATGCACCCAGTAACACTAGTAATAAGCCTCACATTAACAAAAGTACAGCCATTCCTAACTGGCATAAAGGAAATTAAAAATTAACAATCTTCTTAACAATATAAAGACAGTTTTAAGGAACCAAAAAATTATGAAATAGATTATTTTCAAATTTATTAGTATATAAGAATATACCTTGAATTAGTATTTGCATCCAGCAAATTCTACTTCAACGAGTTCATCCATGAGCATTCTTTTTGGGTCTTCGTACCTTGTTATGTCTTCCTCCATAAACAATATTCACAAGCCATTTCGGTTTCCCACTTGAGAACACAAGATAACCCAAACCCAATCCGAACATGAATCCAACACCATACCCCAACAATACAACTTTCCAATGAAACGCATTTTCAAATTTGAAATCATCTTCCTGAATGGTTGATGATGGTGGTGGTTGTTGTCCCTCATCATTGCCACAAGCTTTTGTAACTGGAAATCCACATAACCCAAGGTTCTCATTGTAAGAATCATTCATAAATGTATTGAATTGTTTGCCTTGGGGTATCTGTCCAAAAAGATAGTTTTTTGATAGGTTTAAAATTGCCAGTGATGTGATTTCTACTAATTGTATGGGAATTTCACCGGTGAGCTTGTTTGAGGAGAGATCTAACCATTCAAGATTGGTTAAATTTCCCAAAGATGGAGGCATATGACCTAAAAGATTATTGTGTGAAAAATTAAGCCCCTTAAGTGATTGAAGCTCTCCAATTGCCGTTGGAATTTCTCCTTTGAAATTATTGTTGGAGAAATCAATGGTTGTGAATAGACTTTGGATTTTCACCAAATCAATAAAAACACCTTTCAACACCACTGTCACAGAATCTTGATAATAACTATCACCCATATATTTCAATTCACCTTTGTTTGCACTCGCATTCATCATGGCTTCTAAATACATGAAAAGGTTTGTCGGCAAATGCCCATGGAACTCATTGTGAGAGAGGTCTATGATTCGCAAATTTGGGAATGAGAATTTGGTCTTGGGGTTTCCTAAGGCACCATAAAAGTTGTTTGATCGCAAGATAAGAACCTGCAACTCTGGAAGAGTTTCCAACCAACAAGGGAAGGTTCCATTAATCTTGTTGTTACCAAAATCTAGAACTTCCAACTTTCTACAATGGACCAATGATTGTGGCAATGAACCTTCCAATTGGTTGCCATTGAGTTTAAGACTTCTCAAGTAACAGCCCTTTGCAAATGTTGAAGGGATAGTACCATAAAGATTGTTACTTCGCAAATCCAAATCTATGAGATGATTACTTAAGTTTCCCAAACATGGAGGAATCATGTTACCCAAGTAATTATAAGACAAATCAAGGTATTGGAGGAAACTGAGATTGCAAATCAAGAGAGGGATCTCTCCAGTTAAATTATTCCTTGAGACTGAAAAGAAATAAGTGTATAGTGGAGGTACTGGAAGTGGTCCTTCAAGCAAGTTAGAATGAAGATCAAGAACTTGCAAGTTCTTCCATGGAAGGTGTCCTATTCTTGCCAAGGAGTTGTATGAAAGATTCAGGTAACCCAATGAATCCATCTTCACCTCCAACAACCATGTCGGAATACTGCCATTGATTTGGTTGTTGGAAAGGTCTAATAAATTTAAATTTTCTGTGGATTTTAAGAAATACGGGAACTCACTTATGTTGCAAGATGACATATATAAATATTGAAGGTTGGGCAAGGTATAGTCTGCAATGTTATAGCTATACGTGTGGAATGATAAGAGAGGATTATGTGAAAGGTCAACCTCATATAGACTTTTGAGCTTTGTGAAGAGGTTTTGCTCCACACTACCACTTAAATTATTGAAGGAGATATCTAGATGGGAAAGGCTCACAAGTTTAGAGATTGAAATTGGAAGGTGGCCCTGTAGGTTGTTATGTGAAAGATCAACCTCAAATAGACTTTTGAGCTTTGTGAAGAGGTTTTGCTCCACACTACCACTTAAATAATTGAAGGAGATATCTAGACGGGAAAGGCTCACAAGTTTAGAGATTGAAATTGGAAGGTGGCCCTGTAGGTTGTTATGTGAAAGATCAACCTCATATAGACTTTTGAGCTCTGTGAAGATGTTTGGCTCCACACTACCACTTAAATTATTGAAGGAGATATCTAGACGGGAAAGGCTCACAAGTTTAGAGATTGAAATTGGAAGGTGGCCCTGTAGGTTGTTATGTGAAAGATGAACCTGGGATAGACTTTTGAGCTTTGTGAAGATGTTTGGCTCCACACTACCACTTAAATTATTGAAGGAGATATCTAGATAGAGAAGGCTCACAAGTTTAGCAATTGAGATTGGAAGGTGGCCATGTAGGTTGTTATAACTCAAATCAAGATACTTTAAAGAATTATGATGGAATTCACCAATATGCCCAGTGAGTTGGTTATTGTCTAGAAATAAGTACTGCAAAGATGGTATGTCATACAACCAAGATGGTATAGTGCCGTTCAATAAGTTATGAGATAAAGAGAGACTTACCAATTTGGAAGGAATTTGACTACCTGACTGACTATTGGAAGAACTGTTTGAAGAAGAAACTTGTGTCCAATTCGTTGAAAAATCTGGAATTTGGCCTATGAAATTGTTGTATGAGAGATCTAAACTAGTAAGTTCTGCATTGTTTAGGAGGGACCACGGAAACTGACCACCAAAGTTATTATACGAGAGGTCCAAAAAAGTTATTTGTGTGAGGTTTGAAAGAAATGTTGGATTCGATGAACCTATAAAATTGCATCCTCTGAGATACAATTCTTTTAAGGACTTGAGGTTGCTGATTAAATTAGGTAAGTTAATTGGGAATCCAGTGCCAGAGAGATCCAAGGACTTGAGAGGACTACTCCAGTTATACGTTGGAAGGGAACCGGTGAGATTGTAGTTGTAACTTACATCAAGCAGCTGGAGGTTTGGGAGGTGGAATATATTATCTGGGAATCTCCCCTTCAATTCACATTCAGAAAGACGAAGAGATGTCAAAGAGGATGACAAATTCATGAAAGTATTAGGTGAAACAGAAGACATGTTAACCCCACCCAAAACAAGTTCAGTTAGATGGGTTAGGTTTTGAACAAGCCTTTTCAAACTAGGCGTTTCTATTGTAATAATGCCAAAATTCCAAGAGAGATCAAGTGAAACCAGTTTGGATAAGTGGGAGATTTCGGATGGGATATTACCAGCAACGGAGGACTCAGTGAGGTTGAGATGCGTCATGTTCGCAAAGCCACCAAACCTAGACGAAATTGCTGATTAATTGAAATCGTTGTAAGCAAGGTTGAGCCGCTGGAGATGGCGAAGAGAGAAAAGGGTGGTATTGGGATGGATGGGACCTTCAAGGCGACTGCAACTGAGGTCGACAGCAATGACATGACCTGTCATCGAATCACAGGTGACCCCATCCCACCCACAACAATCTGTACCCATTTTCCACGAATTCTTCGGAGGATAAGAATACAAATCACACCTAAAACGAGAATCACCGACAGAAAAAGAGTTTCTGAAATGGAGCAAAGCAGAGGATTGGTGTGAATGGCAAAGAGGCGTCGATGAATTAAAAGAGGGAGAATAGGAACAATTAATAGGTTGAGAAAGCAAGAGGAAGCAAATGAGTAAGAGTAATACCCGCTCCATATTTGCTCTGGCTGGTTTTAGAAATCAGATTAAGAAGGAATGATAGATTTTAGGAAGAGATAGGAAATGTGATGGCATAGATACATGTATTTATAGGCGAGAGACCATAACTACGATTATCAGGCGCATGTAGACAATTCTAATCCCTAGTCTTAGCTTTATTTTTGGGTTGGGCCAATGACTTGGAATATTAAGGTGTTGTGGGTCATTTTTTGTTCTTTGATGGAAATCTCGTGGATCACTTAGTATTAACCAGCGTGCATTGCAGTCGCTTTGGAAATCTTATTTTAATGAGCTCTTAGTGACATTTTTTTAATGAACTTAAGTATGAATTATTGGATGGACTAGCATAGACTTCAGCGTACGCGGTGGACTATATAGCATAATTCTTTGATGCAGATTCATTGATTGATAAAACTAACTTTTTATTTGAAAAGAAAAAACTAACTTTCAAAGTCAAAAAATCAGGTAATCCGAGTGAGATTTATAAAAATTCCTTATAAACAAGTATCATAATAATCCTCCAGAGCCCTGGCCTAATTGTTTAACTAAATTATTTTAATTTAGGCACATGCCAAATGCACAAGAATTGTTTCAATTTTCCTTCTTTAACCAATTGATCCAAATAATTTCACAGGGTTCTACAATTCTCTGTGGTGTGATCTTTCTCTTAATGATAATTGCAATAGAGATTCTGATTACTTTTCATAAGGTCCCTTGCCATCTTGTTAGGCCATTTGAAGTATGGCTCACGATGAATCTTCTCCAACACCTGTTGCACAGGTTCAGAAAACACAGCATTCATCGTTCAAGGAGGAGCTGAACCAGATTGACTAGTAAAATCCCTCCAATATCACTTGTTATTGTACCTGTTCGACCTGAAATCCCTCCTGTCCTAAGGGATCACTTTTATCTTTCCTTTGCTTTGTTGCTAATCCTCTTCAACCCATTTGTATTCATCAATACGATCCATGAGCCGACGTACACTCTTCACGAGCTTTTTGGTCAGAGATTTCCTTAAGTCGTGCTTAGCTGGAAGGCCGACCTTGAAAGTATTAATTGCCACCTCGTCAAAGTCACCATCAATCTCGTAAACATCTCCCAATACCTATCCGAGTATGTTTTCAGGGTTTCTCCCTCTCTCATGGCCATGGACAGTAATGAGTCCAGTGGCCGAGGTACTTTATTACATGTAACAAAACGAGACCCAAATGCCATCATAAGCTCTATGTAAGAATCAATAGAGTTTACCTTCAAGCCGTTAAACCACCTCATCGCGGCAGGTCCTAAGCTAGAGGGGAAAACTTCGCACATTAAAGTCTCATTCTTTGAATGCACTACCATTCGCTGATTAAAATGGCTCACGTGCTCCATGGGGTCTATCCGGCCATTGTAAATGGTGAAGTTTGGTTGCGTGAAATGCTGTGGGAGCTTGCCTTTCTCAATTTTCGGCATGAAAGGTGACTTAGAAAGTTGGTGCAATGCCTTTCCCATGGCATCGCTACCCAAGCCCCTGAAAGAAAACTTCTTACTCATCCTATCATGAAGATTTTCCTTCGTATCTGAGAAAGATTCACTAGGAGGGGTCCTTGACCTAGGTCTATAACCACTACTCTGGGAGTCATTAGAGGAAGGGTCAGAAACAGAAGGTGTTCGTTTTCGTTTCGCACGACGCAACTTCCTCTTCAAATAGTCAATTTCTCTCTGCATGGCCTTAGCATCGTTCTTGCGGAGGACTCTGCTTCCACCGCGAATGACTCCTAGCAGTGTGTCTTGTGTGCACACTACCCTCTCGATCTCCCATTTGCTCTAGAAGTTGAAAATGATTTTCATGTTAGGACCCCATAGATTCTGCATGGTGTGAGCCTAAACCTTCCATCACGTTACCAGTCTCAGAACACAAGAATTCCCACATAATTGGAGGATCAATACTTTATGGAAATGATGAACTAATGACTTTTATGCTAGACACTGCAAAATAAGAAAAAGGCATCCTCCTGGGCCATGGCATAATTGTTTAACTAAATTATTTTAATTTAGACACATGCCAAATGCACAAGTAAAAAAAGACTGTAAGAGCACAAATTAAACTGGACCTCGGTTGTTTTAAAGGAACCAGCCCAAAGGACCCAAAACAATGAATTTTTAGAGAGTGGACTTCGAATTAAGGTCTGTAGACGTTGGGTAACATGAACTCGAAGCTAGGTCACGTATACATGTCTCCTTCCTTTACGTGATTGAAAGTTCTTGTTGTATTCAGATGTCGAGGACAATAGCTGGATCTTTTCTTACAATTCTCTCTGGTGTGTGTCTGCTTTCTCCCCCCTTCCTCTTTTCTCTATCGTTCGCTTTTATATTGCCCTCCTCCCTCTCTTCTTTCTTTCACGTGTGGATCAGATGCTTCATTTAGATACTTGTCCCCATCACCCCTTTTCCCCAAGTCTTTGGCGGCAACTGTAAGGTTGAATTCTAATACTCAGGCGTCGTTTCCTCATTAATGCAGCTAGAGAAGTAGTTGTAGAACCTTTAATGCGGTGGTAGCAGCTTTACCCTAGATATTTTGTGTTCCTTTTCCTTATCCTTTACCTTCACCTCTTTCGCTTTCATGTCCAAGGTTTTCAGTAATGATGCCCTCAAACTGCCAGATCACCTTTCTCGCCCTCGGCCATTGATGGCCGAGGACATTCCCATCCTCGGACATCATGTCTTAGAATATTTTAACCGGGTATGACTCCTTCATCCTTTTACGTTACCTCATGGGCAAACCTTCTCACGTCCCCCGACCACCTATACTGTTGGGTTGGGTTTTCAACCTTACAAACACTCTTGGACTGGCCCAACTAATATCTTGGGCCCATTGGCCCTACAAAGACCAACCAAGATCTTAGAGGGTTTGAGAATTTCTAATCATTGCTCAGTTCTCATTTATAATGATTATGGTTTTGAAATTCCTAATCATTGCTTATATATGCTGTTGCTAATGAAGGATGTTCTTGACCTCTTGGTTTCCCACATTTTTATTTTACTATGATTTAATTTGGCCTAGAAGGGGTTTCCAATCCATTGCATGAAATATACGCACTTCTGAAAACATCTTTAAGGAATACTGTATTGATCTTAATTCCTGTAAGGTACACTCATGACCAACATTGTAAAATCATGTTTTAAAATTCTTATTTTACAATTTAACTAAAATATATATTTTTTAAATTAGAATTGCAGTTCATGTGGTAGAATGTGTAAGGTAAGTGTGTATTACGGAGTATATGACATTGTGATATCGTTACTCAAGTCTAATTTGGTGTTATAAAATTCCAATTCATGCATACAGTGGTGGAGTCAAAATCATACTCAATTTCTTTTTGAGAAAAAAGTAGGGGGATTTAATTAATGACTGATTATTTACAATTTGATTCAATTAAAAATACTTTAAAATAAAATATATATATATATATATATATATATTAATAGCTAAAGCTGAGAGAAAATCTAATTAGATTTCAAATTGGAATTCAATTAGAGTCTAATTTTACGCCATGTGTCTTATCTAATCTAAGCTTTTAAATTTTTGTGCGAAGTGAGTTAATTTAGTGTAAAAATTGGATTTCAATGAGAGTTTAATTTTACACCATATATCCCATCTAATCTAAAAAAAATTTAAATTTTTGTGTCAAGTGAGTTAATATAGTGTAGAAAACGAGGAGTTCAATATAAATAAACTCAGGTAATATATATATATATAAAACCAAATCTCAAAAAAAATTGATTAGAATCAAAATTAGATGCCTTTATTAGCTTTTCATACAAATTAAATTATTTAGATTTTTTCTGTTTTTTTTTTTTTTTCCTGAACTAATGAGTATATTTTTTATACTATTTCTATTTAGATATTTTGTATGTGAAGATCTTGACGTAACAAACTGTAATTAATCAAGTATCATAATAATCCTATCTACTATTTCTCAAAAATAGTAATAATCCCATAAAAAAAATACTTGTGATTTCAATTCACTCAGTCCAATACTTGTAATGGATAAATTTTTATTAAAATATATTATGTATATATTTTTTTTCTTTTCATTTTTAGGAAATGTCTTTGCCTATTTAGGACCATCAGTTTATGGAAATAATTAACTTATTATTATGACATTTATGCTACACATTTAGCATATTGTCAAGGACCCAGCAAATAAGACAAAGGCATCCTCTTGGCATAATTATTAATTAAATCATTATAATTTAGGCACATGCCAAATGCACAAATAAAAATAGCTAGTAAGTCATTGGTTTATAGGGAAGTTTACATTACCAGAGTGGAAGCACTTATGAAAAACACCCTTAGGAATTTTGTATCTATGATCATTGTAATAGCAGAAAATTTCTTAATGATCTCAGCCAAAAAAAAAAAAAAAAAAAAAAAAAAATCTTAATAAGAGTTGAACATAAAGTGATAACGTCTAGAGGGTCCAATTTGGTAATGGTATAGTCATGAGTCATGAGTCATGACTATAACATGAGAATGCTCCAATTAATAATAGTTGAACATAAGATGATAACTGATAACGTCTAGAGGGTCCAATTTGGTATTGTATTTCATGCATACAATGGCGTAGCCAACTTCATTTTTCCTATTTTCAATAAGTAGCACTTTTTTTTTTTTTTTTTCTTTTTCTTATATACCTAATGTTATTTCTATTTCTTAATCTTTGATACTTGTATTACTAGAATTTTGAAGATACTATAAATTGTACTACATTTCTTTTAGAGCAATAAAGTGTAATGCAAAACAATGATAAATAGGTAACAAAAATGTGATTGGTGCAACTTAAATAATATAATACATGAATTTTTGGATTGCTCTTTCGTAACATGGACTAGCTTTTTCTAAATATGTCTACATACATTTGTAATATTTTAATAAGTTACTAGGGGGAGTGGACTGAAATAACAGGTAAGAAAAGTTTAATTAGTAGCTTTATCTCTTAAAATTTTTTGTGGGAGAAAATAATTGCAGCTCTTTTTAAGTCATTGATATGCTAGATACCTTTAATCATTAAAACGAATGACACTATTAGAAGTCTTTAATCATGTTTACATCTCACCAAGTCTTTGGTTATTGTTCAAAATTTCCAAAGTTTTTTGGTAATTGTTTGAAAATTTCAAAAACTTAGAAAGTTATAATCTTAAAATTTTATACTATATAACTCAAAATTACAGCCTCCAACTTTTACTTATTTTCAAATTAGTCATTTAAGTTTTTTTTTTTTTTTTTCCCTTCAATCTTTAACTTAAATATTTTTTCAGTTTAGTCACTTTGTCAATATTGTCTAATCTTGCTATTAGTTTAATATCATCCAATCTGGATTGAAAGGAAGGAATACAACAAAAACAAATGAAAGTTAAAGGACTAAAATGAAAAAAAGAAGGAAACTTGAAGAATCGAATTAAAAACAAGTCAAAGTTAGAGGTGTAATTTGTAATTAACTTTCGTTTAATAAGTATTAATAAATAAAAAGTCAATTAGAGACCTTTTAGAGTATAATATACACATTAATTAAAAAAATGTCAAGGAAATTTAATCAAATGTAAATTAAAATTTATTGTTAGATTGCTTTATTTGAGAAGATAGTGTATTCTGATTAGATATAACTATTAATGGAGACGGACAATTGATATCACGGATTCCAATCTTCCATCTTGTTATTAAATTAAAAAAACAAACAAACTTCAAAATGTATGGTACTATTAGAGAAGACTTTAATCTTGTAAAAGTCTTTGGCCAATGAGATTTAAAATTAAGGTCTTGTGTCTCCTCAAAATTACAAAATTAAGGTCTTGTGGGTCATTCTATTAACTATAGCGTGAATTGTGATAAGTGGAAATGTTGTCACTTGTCAAAGACATGGAAAATTAATCTCTTGCGGATTACTGTTTATTTATTTATTTATTTTTGGACTGGATGGGCTACTATATTTTATTTATTTATAAAATCTATTTTTTTTTAAGATACTAATGAGTGAAAAAAAATCAGATTATCCGGCTTAGATTTTAAAAATTAAAAACTCCTTATAAACAAGTATCATAATAATCTCATATACTTTAAAAATTAAAAATAATTGTTGAATTGCTCAGTTCTCTTTTGCTATAGAATAGAGTCAAAAGACCTGTCCATGTTTTTGCCAAAGTCCTCTTTTTAAAGTCGTTGATCTGCTGCCTCCTTTGGAAACGTGTTTCACCATTACAAGACTTTAACCAGCCTGAATTTTGGATTATAATTTGTTGACGTTTAACTTGAAAAGACTTGGAAAGTCATATTTTTCTGCAGGGTCCGTCTATTATTACCTACCTTAAATTTTGGACTACAGAATTGTTTGTTCAGATTGCTAAATCGTTGCAAATTGAATGTGTAGCAACCATATTGTTTGGATGTCTGAATTAACCATGCTAAAATGGTATTAACAGTGTTTAATGTCATCTATTTCTTTTTGTTCAAATTATTTTTATTTTTAACAAAAACAAAATTGATAATTATGTGAAGAAATTTTTAATAAAAAATTATATATATTATAAATTATATCCTCTATTACACCTAAAGTCTATTAAAAATAAAAAGCTGAAATAAAATAAAATTTAATACTTATTTTTTGATCATCTATTATAGTTTTGTGTTTTAAATGTAGCAAATTACATGTTACATGTGGTGCTCAAGCCGAGTGACTCAAGATATATTGCACGTAAAATTAAAGAGTTTTTTTCATGTGACTAACTATTTATTAAGATAGTTAATTCACTCATGATTCACTAATTATTAAAACGGTTTTGATAGTATTAGTAAAATGTTTTTGTTTTTTTTACATAAAATTTTAATTTGACACAACAATTCCACTAGTATACAAAAAAAATTAAATAATACTATGGTGGAGAGAGAGAGAGAGGGAGAGAGAGAGAGAGAGAGAATAAGTATTTAGGGGATAAGAAAAATATATGCAAGATAATAAATAAATAAGACATTAGACTTTAAATAATTTAAATAAATATGTACATTTTATGCCAGATATGGTGGGACGAGCAAAATCTGTCCCATCCATTTGCCTATTTGTGATAGGAAAAATTTGCATGGAATAGAACACATAAAACGGATCAAACAAGGCCGAGGTTGTCAAAGTAACAGCTAATGAAAAGTTCAATTATTGGCTTCATCTCTCAAAATTAGAATTAGAGAATATATATATATATATATATATATATTTCACTGTTGTTTTTTGAGTCTTTTATTTGCCAGATTCCTTCAATCTTGAAAATGTGTGGTGCAGAGGTATAAAATCGTGAAAAACGTTTTACCATGTCTTTTGTAATAATTGTTTCGAATTCTGAAGACTTGGAAAGTTTTTTTTCATTTGTTTTTATTCTTCTAGAGGAAAAGACTTGGAAAGTTAAGTGTTATTGTCTTCCTTCTATTATCCAGTGTGAAATTTGGACAATAAAATAGTTTGTTTCAAATTGCAAAGTTGCAAACCAAAGATGTAGAAATCATGTTATCTGGGTCTCTGTACAACAATCATGTTATCAATTTATCATGTTCATGTGGCAATCATGTTATCATATGGCAATCATATTATACGGATCTCTATTTATTTTCTTTTTACTCAAATAAATTTTTTTTAAGAAACTCATTTATGATTACATATAACTCAAATTTCCTCATTAGTATCCCGTACAAGGACCAAAGATAGAGAAAGTCGAACAAAAATTATGAAATCATGGAAAATAGTCACCAAAGTATACACAACATGTACATTTATTAACCATATCAATCAAGTAGTCATTAGTGACATTAGTGGGTTTGCATATTAATAAAAGACTTAGAGCATTCGCATTCGAGTATCTAAAAAAAATACACATTTTACACTTTAAAATCTTACTGTATCTATTTTACCATACTATTTTACAACTCACTCACATCCTTGTTTTTATATTGACATATAACACATTAAAAATAATATAATTACTCCTTAATAATAATAGTAAACCATTTCACGAAATTTTTTATACCACTTTTATAAGAAATAAAAAATGCTGTCAAACCATTAGTCATTTTCTTTATTTTCCAATAAAAATATTCCTAAAATAGTGCATTAAAAATACCCTTACATCATCCATTAATGTTTTCCACTTTTCCTAATAAAATTTCCATTACTTATCTTAAAAAAATAAAAATCTTTAAAGCGTGTATGTAAAAGTGGAAAACAAGAACAAGTAAGTGGTCTTGTGGACGGGAGAGATGAGAAAAGTTGAGTCCAGGCCTCACGACCCGGGGCATAGAACTTATTAAAGATATTGTCGAGTTGCATAGAGTGTGTGATGTGAGTACTGAGCATTCCTTGTAAATACTAAAGATTAGAGAGTACTCACACGAAAGAACAGCTTACTTTCCTATCACAAATTGAATGACGCACATTCATCAAATTTGACTTGTGGAAAGAAAAGTTGATGGGGGAACTTCTGTATTCCAAAGTAGCAGCTAAAGAAATGTTTAATTAGTAACTTTGCCTTTATCTCTTAAAATTTGTATGGGACAAAATAATATCATTGCTTTCTTAAAGTCATTGATCTGCCAGATTCTTTTGCACTATAGAAACATGTTTCACCATTAGAAGACTTGCAAAGACTTGAAAAGTTATAGTTTTCTGTAGGGTCCGTCTATTATTAGTTATTACCTACCTTGAATTTTGGACTATAGAATTATTTGTTCAAGTTGCTGAGTTGTTGCGGATTTAACGTGTAGCAAGCAATCATTAAACGCGTGACAATCATATTGTCTAGGCGTTTGAATTAACCATGCAAGAAATGGTATTATTAGATATTTTTTAAGTCATCTATTTCTTTTTTCTCAAATATTTTTTTAACAAAAACAGAATTGATAATTATATGAAGAAAATTTTAATTAAAAATTATATATATTACAAATTATATCCTCTAATTTTATTTCATTTTGTTTCTTTAATTTTAATATATTATTTTCAATTTAGTCATTTCATTAGTTCTATGTCATTTCATTACCTACCTTGAATTTTGGACTATAGAATTATTTGTTCAAATTGCTGAGTCGTTGCAGATTGAACGTGTAGCAAGCAATTATTAAAAGCGTGGCAATCATTTTTCTGGGTGTCCGAATTAACCATGCTGGAAATGGTATTAGCAGAGACTGTTTAATGTCATATATTAATTTTTGCTCTTTAACAAAAACAAAATTGATAATTACATGAAGAAAATTTTAAGAAAAAAATTATATAGATTACAAATTATATCCTCTAATTTTATTTCATTTTGTTTCTTTAATTTTAATATTTTATTTATTTCATTTCATTTTTTTTAACAATTTATTCATTTCATCAGTTTTGTGTCCAATTTTAACGTTATTTATATTTTTCACTTTCCAAAAGGATGTAGTTTTAATGGAGTTGACAAATGGAGATTGGATGATAAGAGCCTTTTAGTTCAATTGGTACATGATATTTTTAAAATATCCAAAATTCAAATCCCCTCACCCGAATGACTATCTTTTGCTTATGCTAAGTAGATATATTGATTATTACCAAAATATTAAGTTGCTTATTGATTGTTAAGATGTTTTTCCATGTAAAACTCTACTACCTAAGCTCTAATAAATTTAATATTCTATTACTCGTGAAGTTCATTTATTGAAAATTAAAAGATTAAATAAAATAAAATTTGATACTTATTTTTCGATCATCTATTAGAGTTTTGTGTTTAAAATAATTTAGTTTAAATGAGACTCTATTACCAAAATATTAAGTTTCTTATTAATTTTTTTGAGAAACAAGTTGCTTATTAATTGTTAAGATGTTTATTCCTCATAAAACTCTATTACCTAAGCTTTAATAAATTTAATATTCTGATTTCAAAAAAAAAAAAAAAATTTAATATTCTACTATACCAAAAGTTCATTTATTAAATATAAAAAAAAATTAATACTTATTTCTTGATCTTCTATTATAGTTTTTTTTTTTAATGTAGTAAACTACATGTTACATGTCGTGCTCCAGCTGAGTGACTCAAGATATATTGCACATAAAATTGAAGAGTTTGTGTCATGTGGCTAACTAATTATTAAGATAGTTAACCCATTCCCTATGTCTTTTGTCCATATTATCTCAAAAAAAAAAAGAAAAGATAGTTAATTTACTCATGAGTTACTAATTATTAAAACGATTTCGACAGTATTAGTAAAATGTTTTCTCTCTTTTACATAAAATTTTAATTTATGGCACTAAAATTCTACCAGTATACATAAAATTAAATAATACTATGGTGGAGAGAGAGAGAGAGAGAGAGAGAGAGAGAGAGAGAGAGAGAGAGAGAGAGAGAGAGGTATTTAGGGGACAAGAAAACAAATATGCAAGAAAATCAATAAATAGGATATTATACATTAAATAATTTAAATAAATATGTACATTTTATGCAAGATAAAGTGGGACGAGCAAAATCTATCCCATCCATTTACCTATTTGTAATGGAAAAAATTTGCATAGAATAGAACACACAAAATTGATCAAACAAGGTCGAGATTGTCAAAGTAATAACTATGAAAAGTTCAATAATTGGCTCTATCACTTAAAATTAGTATGAGAGAGAAGATATATATATATATATATATATATATATATATATATCACCACTGTTTTTTAAGTCTTTGATCTGCCAGATTCCTTCAATCTTGAAACGTGTGGTACAAAGATATAAAATCGGAAAAAATGTTTCACCCTGTCTTTTGTAATAATTGTTTGGAATTCTGAAGACTTGGAAAGTTTTTTTCATTTTTTTTTTATAGAAGTAAAGACTTGGAAAGTTACTAGTTTTTCTTCTGTAATAAAATAGTTTGTTTCAAATTGCAAAGTTGCAAATTGAAAATGTGGGAATCATGTTATCTGGGTCCTAGTATTGACCCAACATTCATGTTATCAATTGATCATGTTCATGTGGCAATCATGTTATCATATGTCAATCATGTTATACGCATCTCTATTTATTTTATTTTTACTCAAATAATTTTTTTTAAGAAACTCATTTATAATTACATATATACTCAAATTCACTCATTAGTATCTTGTACAAGGATCAAGGATAGAGAAAGTCGATCAAAAATTATGAAATCATTAAAAATAGTCCCCAAAGTATACACAATGTGTACAATTAGAGACCATATCAATCAAGTAGGCGTTAATGACATCAGTGGGTTTGCACATATATAAAAGACTCAGAGCATTCGCATCCGAGTATCTAAAAGAAAATGCACATTTTACATTTTAAAATTTCACTTTATCTATTTTACCATTCTATTTTACAACTCACTCACATCCTTGTTTTTATATTTACATATGACACATTAAAAATAATATAAATTACTCCTTAATAATAATAATAAACTATTTCATGAAATCTTTTATACAACTTTTATAGGAAATAAAAAATGCTATCAAACCATTAATCATTTTTTTTAATTTTCTAATAAAAATATTCCTAAAATAGTGCATTAATAATACCCTTACATCATCCATTAACGTGTTCCACTTTTCGTAATAAAATTTCTATTACTTATTTTAAAAAAGTAAAAACCTTTAAAGCGTGTATATAGAAGTGAAAAGTGTTCCCAAAAAAAACAAAAAAGTGAAACGTGTTGAGGTAAAGTCTTTTCAGTTTCCTATTTTACATTTTCAAAGAATATGCTGGCAGTGATGCAATGAGAAAACAAGAACAGGTACTGGTCTTGTTGACGAGAGAGATGAGAAAAGTTGAGTCCAGGCCTCACGACTCGTGGCACAGAACTTATTAAAGATATTGTTGGGTTGCAGAGTCTGTCGTGTGAGTACTGAGCATTGCCTGTAAAGACTAAAGATTAGAGAGAACTCACACGAAAGAATAGCTTACTTTCCTGTCCCAAATTGAATGACACACATTCATCAAATTTGATTTTTGGAAAGTGTACGATTTTAGACGATTGTAAAATTAGATTGTTTAACTTAATTAATTAATTAAGTGAATATTTAGGTTTATTATTTAGATTTAGGTTAAAACAAAATAATTATATCATATAAAGTAGCAGAAATATAAACAACACAATGATATGATGACCCAGAAAAGTTAAACCGGTAAAATACTTGGGAAGGATTTAACCTAGCTATCCTAAAGGTAAAACAGCAAAACCACTATAAAAGAATTGAAGTTTACACAATAGCGACTTAGATCACTAACATCCTATTGCTACCTCGAGTAGGAAACTTGCTACCTCGAGTAGGAAGTGATAGCTCCGAGCCCACAGACTACTTTTTTCTTTGGCCTTTGCAGAACACAAACACCCACGTTTGTGACTTTGAGATTCCACTTAAAGGTTTAACAACACAAACTCTCCTGTTTGTGACTCCAAGACCACCCTTGAAGGTTTAGATCATCAGCACCTTTGATGACTAGAGAACGCAGCAACTTCTACAACACCGAATCTAGAGATTCTTCAAGTAACAATACCGGCGGAAGATATGAGAGAGCTTTTTAGGAACAAAACCCTAAATACAAAAGAGGCATACTGTTCTCTCTCTGAAAAGTCTTATAAAAACGTATGTAGGGTTTTCTTTATATAGTGGGAGAAGTAGATCTGAAACCTTAATTCTTAATGGGCTTAAAATGTTGTTTGGGCTTAATTAAAATTCTGCAGATACGACTTTCGATTGGTTGAGCCTATTTCTTGATCGGTTAAATCAGGTAGATTCTGAAATCTTCTTTCTGCAGCTTGTATGTTCTTGTGTGTTCACGATTTGCCAATTGTTATAACCTTTTAGACCCTAACAATCGCCCCCTTTGGCAATTCGTGACAAAGCTTTCATACAAAATGAAATGCTCAAATACAAGAACAATCCAGTACAATAAAATGCCCAATTACATCACAAATCTCAATCTATGACTCCTAACCTAGAAGTTGCAATAAGGAAGTAGAAGGTCTTGATCAGAATGTACCCGTCTTTCCTGAAAACACTCAACAAACACATAAACACATGTGTGGAAAGAAAGACATATAAACAATACTATAAAACACAATATAAAAACTAAAGTAAATTCTAACTCTCCCCCTAAGTTAGATACATCAAAAAATTTTTATATTCTCCCCTTTTTAAAAACAAAGTTATCTCCCCCTAAACAAAACATTTTAAAACCTTTTTAAACAAGATTCCCACATTTTATTTATTTCTCCCCCTTTTTGTCACGTGTTGACAACTGAAACAATGAGTAAACAGAAAACATACGCAACAAAAGTCAAGAGATAATAGAGAATCAAGGAAACAAAAGAATCCAGCTCTATAGAGAATAGAGAAAACTCTCCCTATGAAGAGAAAATGTTAAAAAAAACTTTTCTTCCCCTATAAAAATAGGAAAAACAAAACAAGTTTTGGGAAAAAATAGTTTTGTGGACAGTTTAGGAGGTGGGGAAAAATAAAAAAACACAAATCAAACTTAAAAATTAAGTTGAGGATACACATGAAAAAAAATATTCCCTCTTTCAATAAATGCAAACTTGACACTATGTGACCCATTAATAGATAATGTTTGGCTCAAATCAAGTATAGAAAATATTTGCACATTAATTATCCATCATATCTCTTAAGAAAAATATTTTCTGCAGTTCACACATATATACTAAAATGTGCAAAGGACTCAAAAATTAATTAATCAATTTTTAAATCAAGTTGGGTACCCAATTTAGCAACGTGTTTGCATGTTATGTGTGAATACAATGATAGATATGATTGCAAAATTGCAAGATGGATACAAAAATCAATGCAATGCATGTGAATCCTAAACACAAATGATGCATGAAAAAAAAATTTGGTCAAAAACTTAGAAACTGAAAATTTTTCAGTTTTGATCGATCGATTGAGCATCGATCGAATACCAATCGAGTTAGGTAGAACTAATTAAAAATTTTAACGCATTTTCGATCAGTTGAGAGACAGATTCAATCGATTGAAAATTTGAAAAAATCAAAATTTTGAAAAACAGAGCAATTTAATGCAGAAACTCCTTAAAGCATAGTGTTTCACGAATGAAATGCATGAGTATGAGATTAAAAGTTTTTCAAAAACACTTGAATTTAACCCAGATCTTCCAAAAACAATATTTTTCAACCAATTTGTCCTCAAAACAAAAACTTTATACACATTTTGCATCAAAATCAAGGAACATATAATCTTGAATGGCCAAAACAAATTTACACATAATAACATGTACCAAGTTTAGCAAAGAGTAACTTGTGAAGTGTGTGCAACTAGCAAGAGCTTGAGATAAATGTGAGGTGATAGGTAGATAGTAATTAATCACAATTTCTACAAAATCCATCACATAAATTCGAAAGAGACTATCACCTAAAGAGTTACATCATATAACTCTCACATCTCCTAGAATAAAAGTTTGCAATCATGTAAGTTTCTTGATTTGCCTCATAATATACGCACCAATTTTATTTGATTAGAAATTTATTAAAATAGTCAGGATAATGTACATACCAATGTTATTTGATTGATTTAATTATTTTCCAATAATGTACACACCAATTTTAGCATTTAAATTGAGGTTACATCTTATGTTCTTTTTGTGCATATGCCACACTTTCTTGAACACAAAATCTTAGGATATGCATTAAGGTATTCTAGATTGGCTAGTAAACAGTCGTGAGATGGTTATTATGCCTTTCTTATTAAGATCAAGTCCGACAATCAAAGGCATGTGACTTCAAGATCAAGACAAAGTGATCAAAAACTATAAATATCTTCCCACACAACATGCACTACAAAGCTCAAACTAGTAAAGTGCAATAAAATAAGCTTATCCAAGCTAAACAAAGTACATAAACAAGTTATGTAAAGATAATACAGCTAACCTTGACTACACATCCATGATGTGTAATACAAAACAAAAACAAAATCTTTTTGGATTTTAAAAAAATATTTTATGACCAAAAACAAAAAGCATACATTATGCTAAATGAACAATGCAAAGCTATGCATGATAGTGCTTAACTAAGCTATAGAGTTTACACAAACACAAAATATCAATTTTTTTAATTAACCCATGAGTACATGTACAAACTAGTACATACTCATACAAAATCATAAATAGCTTAGCACTTATATAACACATACTATTCAAGTTTCTCCACAATGTCAAGCATGTTCTAAGTCAAGAGAGAAATATTATAAATCATGTAATCCTTAAGAAAAATAAAACAAGACTCAAATTTTTTTTTTTGTCTTTTTGAAATTTTTCAATGTTTTTGAATAATCAAAACAACCTAAGAAAATAAAACAACCAAAAACTAAAAGAAAACATGTCCACAATTAATTGAAAGAATTAAATCAAGGACAAGTAAACAATACTCACCTTAGAGAATCTTTTCTTACCCATATAGCACGAGTCTTCGGCATTGTAGGTGAAAATCCATGTGAAGTAGTGTGTATTTGAGGAATTACACCAATTTTCTAAGAAAGGCTGAAATCCTGCAAATTCCTTTCGCAAGCCAACAAGCTTAAATTTTTCAAAAGCATATGAAACAATTTATTTAGACTTATGGTAGGAGAAATATCATCACATATCCTAGATTGAGATACAAAATGTTTAAATTTCAATTGATGACAATTAGGACGAATGTGACCGGAGACACCACAAAAGTGACAAACATGAACAAATTTAGGAACATCAGTATTCCTAACAGCAAATCTAGTATCATATTTTGGTTTTTGCCTCAACAAAGAACAATTTGATCTAATATGACCAACAACTCCACAAAGGTGACAAGTAGGCACAAAAACAGATTTATTATGCTCTCTAACAGTAGGTTTAGACATAGGTTTAGAAACTTCAGTGTCTACATCAGAACTTTTACCTTTGTCTAACCTAACAAAATAAGCCGTTTCTTTATTATTCCTCTTGAAAGGAGGGATATAAACTTTTTCAGGTTTAGGCTTAAGAGAAACAGAAACACTTTTGTTATCAACAGCAAGCTTAGTACTAGTCAAATTTTCAATTTTAGCTTTGGATTCTACTAACTCTTGTTCCAAGCTTTCATCTTCTCATCTTGAGAGGAAATTTGATTTCTCAAAAATTCATTCTTTTTATTAGATTCATCTAATCTCACAATCAATTCCTCTTTTTCAAGATTAGCCAATTTTAACTCTTCTTTAAATTTCTTAGCAATTTTCAAAGATTTTGATAATTCCTTACGAAGAGTTTCAAAAGCATCAAAAAGATCAACAGAAACAATAATGTCATTTTTATTCAAATCATCACAATAAAAAATAGTAAGACATTTAAAATTATCCATGATAACAGGGATCAAGGATCAACTCTTAAATCAAAAGATCTAAACACTAGAGCTAACTCGCTCTGATATCACTTGTTTAGTTTAAGACCCCTGTAAAACTAGATTGTATAACCTAATTAATTAACTAAGTGAATACTTAGGTTTATTATTTAGATCTACGTTAAAACAAAACAATCATATCATGTAAAGCAGTAGAAATATAAAGAATACAATAATATGATGACCTAGGAAAACCAAACCGGTAAAAAACCTGGGGAGGATTTAATCTAACTATCCTCAAGTTAAAATAGCAAAACCATTATGAAAGAATTGAAGTTTACACAATAGCGATTTAAATCACTAACATCTTATTACTATTTCGAGTAGGAAACTTACTACCACGACCCCATGATAGCTCCGAGTCCATAGACTACTTATTTCTTTGGCCTTTGCAAAATACAAACACCCACATTTGTGACTTTGAGATCCCACTCAAAGGTTTAACAGTACAAACTCTTCTGTTTGTGACTCCAAGACCACCCTTGAAGGTTTAGATCATTAGCACCTTTGATGACTAGAGAAGGTAGCAACTTCTACAACACCGGATCTTGAGATTTTTCAAGTAACAACACTGGTAGAAGATATGAGAGAGCTTTTTACACTACAAAAAAAATGCCTATTAGCGACCAAGAATTTTTGACGGACCCAAAAAGCCCTCTCAAAAAATATTATTTGTGATGGCAAAATAAAGCCCTCGCAAATACTTGGTAAAATGTGAAATATTTATGACCAATAAAAAAAGCTGTCGCAATTACGTGTTATAGCTGTCACAAATACTAATATTTTGGAGGGAAATTTTCTCTCCATATTATTTGCGAGGGACTATTAAAAATCTCTCGCAAAAAGTGTATTATTTGTGACGGTTAAAAAAATGCCGTCACTAATACTAAATTATTTGCGAGGGCTAGGATCGACCTTCACAAATACTCACTAAAATGTAAAAATTTTTGGAGGGAAATGTTCCCACCAAATCATTTCCGAGGGACAATAAAAATTCCTTGCAAAAAGTTTATTTTTTGTGTGAGTTAAAAATATACCCTCACTAATACTAAATTATTTGCGAGGGCCATAATTTGCCTTCGCAAATAATCATGAAAATATTAGTTATTCTAAAATTCAAAGAAAAATAAAAAGAAACACATAAAGATATAGCACTTTATATTCTTTAGATGAACCTTTTGTTTACCGCCTAAAAAAAATGCCTTTTATATACATCATATATATGAAAGGTCTGTCCTTATTTTCTAATAAATTTTACTCATAAAAAAATAATAGCACTTTCAACAAAGAAGAATTACATGAAATAGTCATTTTAACACGAAAGCATGATGAAAATTTTTAGCAATTACAAACAAACAACCTGTATTTCCTTCCCATTTTGTGGAAAATGCTTATTAGATAGATGTCCAACATCAGATTTGTCCTACAAATATTTTTTGATTTATGTTGTGCCCTGGACAGAAACAAACACAAAATAATAAATTAGAGACTGCACAACATCACAACTATCAATTATAACAGGTTTCATTGTCATTTCTCACCTGATGGTGACCTCTAGAGACTGCAACCATGTCAAGGCACAACTTGACAATTTCTATGACTCCATTGTCACTGCCTCCCTAGTCTAAAGTGCATGTCTGAAACAAAATAGATATATAAGCATGAAGGGGACACATTCATAAAGCCAGCAATAGTATCTCTTTCAAAAAAAACAAAACAAAACAACTTCAAGCTCAAACAGAGTCAAAATAGATGGTATAATCACAGATTAAACTCAATGGGGTCAACAAGAGCATTCTATACTTTTGGTGTAATAAACTTAGAGAATTAAAAAAGAGAGCGTGGGAGATAACTGCCCATACCTTGTCTTTAACTAAATTTCTATTTCAATAAGCATTCTTAGTATTATGCACAAGGATGACTAATCTGGATGAAGCCAAATACGGTGATGGAGTGGAGGTTGTAAGCCTTTGAAGTCACTCGATTATCATATTCTCAACACCACTCCTATTCCAATCTATATCATCATCCTCATTTTCTTCTTGTAGCACATTTGCATTATAGTGTAAATTTTCTTCTTCTTGGTATGGCTCTTCTTCATCTGATGGCATTTCATAAAGGTTTCGTGGTTTAGTTTCAATCACAACATTCCATGTGGGATCTTTTATTCCATTAACATAGTAAACTTGAGTTGCTTGACATGCTAATACAAAGGGCTCTACGGTTTTCAACTTTCGTGATGTGTTAACAATAGTGGTTCCGTGCCGATCTCTCTTATAGCCAATTCCTTCACGAGATACATCATACCAATCACATTTAAACAACACAACTTTGTTCCCTTCAGTATATTGAAGTTCAACAATGTCCGTTAGTTTTCCATAATAAGGCACATTGCAACTTTGATCCTCCCCTCTTACCATAACTCCGCTATTTTGTGTTCTTTTACTTTCATCACATTGATTTGTATGAAATCTAAACCCATTAACATTGTAACCTCGATAAAAAATAGCCCTTTTCTCAGGACCCCGAGCTAATGAAAGCATATGCCCATCAACTTGCCTTGTATTATATAAGTTGGTGATCTACAATAAAACCTAAATAAGGTTAAACTCAAGTTGTAGTAGTTAAAATATAAACAAACATACATTTTCAAAATAAATTACTATCTTACTCTTTTTTCAAACCACGCAATAAATTCTTGTCTATGCACCCTGTCAATGTCGAGAACTCCTGCATTTGTAAGGATGTTCTTATGTTCTCTGCACACAATTAAATATCCTAATCAGTTTTAATATCATATCATGAGAATATCAAAGAAGTAATTTTTGTGAAGATCATCTTACTCAACAAAACGGTCAGCATCGACACAATTTTGAAGGACATAAAATGTTGCTGCATTGTGAAGATCATCGTTCAACTCACACCTTATTGCTTTCCCTAAATGTCATCCAGGTGTTGAGAATATGGACAATTGAGAGGTATTTGCACATGTGGAAGTACCTCCATCATAATTTCGCTCTACCCGATTAAATTTGGTTTCTATTCCATGTAAATAGCGAGAACAAAATGTAAGACATTCATCTGCTAAATACTTTTCTGCAATAGACCCTTCTGCTTGTGCCTTATTACGAACATAATTCTTAAGCTTGTGCAAATACCTATATTTGAAGGCATAATATGAAATTTTATCAAAAATAAATTACTAGTGTGCAATTGTAATTTAGATTACAATGAAATTTTGTAAACTTTACCTCTCAACTGGATACATCCATCTGTATTGCACTGGACCTGCAACTTTAGCTTCCCATGATAAGTGAATGGCCAAGTGAACCATTACATCAAAGAAAGAAGGTGGAAAAACTTGTTCTAATTTACAGAGGGTTATTGCAATTTGGGTTTCAAGACGATCCAAATCATCCACTCGTAACACTTTAGAACACAATTCTTTGAAAAAGTTACTTAACTCAGTCAAAGCATCAAATACTTTTTTAGGTAAAAAGTCACGCACTGCAAGTGGGAGTAATCTTTCTAGGAAAACATGACAATCATGAGTCTTCATACCAGAAAATTTTCTCTCCTCAATATTCACACATCGAGATAAATTTGCAGAGTAGCCATCCAGAAATTTAAGATTTTTTACCCATAAACATATGGCCTTTTTCTCATCATTTGACAGTGTATAGCAAGCTGGGGGTAGCTCTATCTTCCCATTAACCTCTATGGGGTGGAGCGTATGTCGTATGCCCATTTCTTTTAGATCAAGACGAGTGCTTAAAGAATCCTTTGTTTTATCTTTAATATTCATAATTGTCCCAATCACATTGTCAAATATTTTTTTTTCAACATGCATCACATCCAAATTGTGACGTAACAAAAGTGTTCTCCAATATGGCAATTCAAAAAAAATGCTATGCTTCTTCCAATTATGAAACTGCCCATGCCCTTCTAAAAATTGCTTTTTCTGGCCTTTCCCAAATATAATTGGCTTTAATGGAAGAATTTGTTTTAACACATCATTACCAGATAACCGTTTAGGTGCTGTCTTCCTTTCTTTTTTACCATTAAATTGTGACTTCTTATTACGCTATTTGTGGTCTAAGGCCAAAAAACGACGATGTCCCATATAGCATATCTTATATCCATTTCGTAACCTACAATGAGTAGTCTCACTGTGACAACAAGGACACGCCAAATTTCCCTTTGTACTCCAACCGGAAATAACAGCATATGCAGGGAAGTCATGGATAGTCCATAACACTGCTGCTCTCATCTGAAAGTTCTCCTTTGTTGAAGCATCATATGTACACACTCCATCTTCCCACAATTCTTTCAGCTCATCAATCAACGGCCTCAAGAATACATCAATGTCATTCCCAGGACCCTTTGGGCCTGGTATAAGTAATGACATCAATGAGTAAGGCTCCTTCATGCACATCCAAGGGGGAAGATTATATGGAAATAAGATAATAGGCCAGACACTGTATTTAATATTCATATTTCCAAATGGGTTAAACCCATCTATAGCTAGTCCAAGCCTAACATTACGGGGATCCATTGCGAATGACTCATGAATTTGGTCAAATTTTTTCCAAGCTTCACAATCTACTGGATGTCGTAACACTCCATCATTAACACGTTTTTCATGGTGCCATTTCATATCCGCAGCAGTCTTTGTTGACATAAACAATCGTTGTAGCCTTGATTTAAGTGGAAAATACCGCAAAACCTTCCATGGTACCTTTTTATTTTTCCCTTTACCACCCTTATTTGGCTGCCATCTTGAAAGTTTACAAACTGGACATTGAGTCGCTTCTGAATACTCCTTATAATAAAGTGCACAATCATCTTTGCACGCATCTATCTTCTCATAATGGAGGCCTAGATCATTGACAATCTTTTTTGCCTCATAGTTTGAGCTAGGTAGTCTCTCACACATAGGAAATGCATCCTTTAACAACTCCATCAACATACTAAAGGACTTGTTGCTCCATGATGATATGCACTTTATGTGCAATAACTTGACTATGAAGGACAAGCTTGAATACTTTTCACAATTTGGATACAAAGGCTGTTTAACCTCTTCCAACAATCTATAAAATTTCTTTGCATCTCCATTTGGCTCTTGTGGTTCATTTCCACTTGATTCCCTGTCACGCACCACTTGTGGATAAGCATCCTTGATCATATCAAACATATCACCATATAGTATACCATCATCACTATCACCTTCCACTTCACTATCACCTTCCTCTTCACTATCACCTTCCCTATGAAGGTACCAAGTAGTATAATCTCTCCTTATACCCCTAAATAAAAGATGATACTGGACCTCATCCTGAGTCCTACGATACCTGTTGCTACAATCAATACACGGACAGTTGATTTTCATATCTCCATCTATTGAATGTTTAAATGCATACTCAAGAAAGTTTTCAACTCCATTAATATACTCAGTGCACGATCTAGTAGAAAGATGCATCCAAGATTTATCAACCGTCATTTTATCTACACCATTTAAAGCATTGTATTAATCATAACTAACATTGATGGTGCCGATAGTAAATCTTCATAAGTCAATTTTAAACAAATATGAGCGTTTCATACCAGATTGGAACAAAAACCGCAGTCTTTACCGCTTCTCCAACAAAGCTTTTGTAAACAATATCAAGGCCTGCAAATTGCAACGAAAATCAATGCCCATGCTTCAACCATCTTGTAAGAAGCAACACCATGGTACCTTTTATAGTTTTTTTTTTGAAAGTACAAGTATGAAGATTGGAACATAGTACAAGTTTGAAGTTGGCCTTAATGAGGAAAAAACTATGATTCAAAATTAAGATGTATTCTTAAAGGGGTACTTGATTGGAAATTCTCAGTGCATGCCTAATAATGACTAGAGAAGGTGAGAGCCCTTAGAGCATGTGCTTGCACAGATTTGCTCACATGCTTCGAGTCCTGCTTCTCCCTTCCCCCAGACAATAAAGATTTAATATTTACCCAGTGTGTGTGTGCCAACAAGTTGGTTTCCCAAGTGTGTCTAATGGCAACTGTAAGTGCAGTATAATGGCGTTGGTACATGCTCTCCTATTTATCAACATCTACAAGTATGAACATGTAAACATACAGCACATCATCATCTCAATCCTTTGTTCAAAAATTGGCATCCAAATACTTGTAATACTTGATCACGTGGATGGCTCATTATAGACACATCAAAATTGTAAGAGGGAATGTGAAATGAGTCATTGCAAATGGAGCATGCAATTGAAAATAGTTTTGAGTACAAACTTTGAACGGGTCAAGTCATTGAAATAATCTCAGACTTTAATACAATCAGATTGTGTGTGTGTGTGTGTATAAGTCACATGGTAATACGATGGTATCTAACATGCAATTTTAAGGAGAGCTCATAAAAAGTACCTAATTAAGGAACTATCTTTTAGCAAAGAGACAGAGAAATTCAATTTAAATGAAAAGTTAGAAGCACATACACCAAGACCGCTTTTCTTTGGACAACTCTTGCAGCCAACACAATTCACTCAGAGAATGTCACTTCCTATGTCAACTTGCACATAATAGTCTTTTGGAGGGGATCCAAGCCCAAGTTTGGCAAAGTACAACCTACAATAACCAAGTAAACTATATAAGTATCCAAAAGACAAAATGATGAATGTCTTTTTTTTTTTTTTTTCCCGCTAGGTGATATTATATGTCTGCATTGTGCTAGTAAATCTACAACTAAACTGAAATGCAACACAATACCATTTTTTAAAGGTATTGACAATGAAGATATGTTGGGTACTTACAGCAGAAGAAATAAGAAGCATTGTGTGGGGAATAAATTCATCTAAAGCTTCGGGCATTGATTGATGGTGCACAATCTTTTTTCAATTTAGGCCTATTAACTTTTATGCAGCTTCTTCTACAAGACATTGCTTCAAGGTTGTGCATCATGTAGGAAAAGTGAGCTCTCCCTATCGAGCTGCTTTTCTTTCTCTTTTTTTTTTTTTTTTTCGGTAAAACTCTTTTTCTGCCTACTTCAAGTTGTTTAAACTAGTTTCTGCACTATTGTAGTGCCTTTAAGGCTTTGCTTCAATTTCAAAAAGGGTACTGTCCACGTGTATAGTTGAAAACCATACACTTAGCAATGTAAAAAAATCTAACTCCTTTCAACCATACACTTAGCAATGTAAAAAAATCTAACTCATTCTCCACTAAAGTCACAGTTTTCAAGCAATCTGAAAACCATTCATGTTCGGTAAGTTCAGGTTCAGATATTGGCAAAGCAGACACAGTGAAAACCATATTATATTAATATAAAAATAAAATAAAATAAAACTAAATCCATCAAAAGCCTTTCCAATTTTAACTGTGACAAATAAATAAACAAATACAAAAAAATTCCCTCGGGTCCAATAACTACTTTCTCTGAAATCATAAAAGACTCACCGGCGCCGTTTGGAGAGAGAAGCAGTAGCGAGAGACGAAGGTGGTGGTGGTGGTGTGTAAGTGTAAGAGGGAAAGATAGAAGAAGGAGGAAAGTGATTGGGATAAAGGGGAAGAAGTGAGTTAGGCTATGGCGTGAGGAGTTGAGAATTTGGTAGAGAGACCTTTAGTGGCCTTTCTCTTTTGTTTTTTTTGGGTGTCTTGCCGCGCAGTTGCGTGTTGTTAGTTGTTTTTGGGATTGTTAGAGGGAAAAGTGAAAAAATTTAGAGGGAAAGGGGAACTGTGTTCCAGGGCCGGCTGAATAGTAAATCAATAGATGTAGTGCCCTAAAGCCCTTAGTAAAAAAAAAAAAAAACTCTCAAATTTTAATCAATAATGTTATTTATAATCGATAAATAAAATAATATTTTTTATCAAATAAAAAACAAACAAAAAAGAGAAAAAAAATGTTATGTTTATAATATTTTTCACAACATTTTTACAATAAATACTAAATAATAAGTTGTTATAGCTTGTTATTGATGGCAAAAAGATAATTATAGTGGTGTTTCAAATAGAAAACAATAAACAACTTAAAACTTAGGATTTGTTTTGAAAAATATTGTAAATGTTGCACTTCTAAAAAATAAAATAATAATAAGATTTGAATTAGCAAACTTTTACTTGTTTTCATCTAGGTCTACCATTAATCCCACTTTTTTACTAATCACTATCAATCTGCCACATCAACGAGTGTGAAAAGTTTTGTCAAATTTTTTGTGTTTATAAAATTTCTAAAAAAAGAAAAAATCCTATGTTGTTCATGTTAATTAGTAGTAATTTTGCATCTAAAATAGACATGGCAAAAAGAAAAGAAAATACTATGTGCATAAAGCACCTAAGTACCAAAACTAGAAATAAGATAATGGTCAATGCTTGCTAGCTTTACTGTAGTCCATATGAAAAGAACAATATGAAAATTTTTCAAAAAAATGTTACAAATGTGTTAACTCACCAATTATAGATTAATCTCTCTCTCTCTCTCTCTCTCTCTTTCTCCAAAATAATAAGTTGGTATTATTCTTAAAAAAAGTATTTAATGTTGCATCAAATTAACCTTGATTTGATTAGTATAAAAATTTTTCACATGAATTTTCGTCTTAAACCCCAAATTATGTTGAGTTGCCTTTACGCCTCTATACCTATCCCCTAAGGAAAAACTTTGACTACCTTGACCAAAAAATCCAATATACACCCTATAAAATTTTGTTTAAAATCCTTTTTTTCACATTGACTTTTGAAAAATATCTTTTAACGACAAGATACTATTAGGCATCCCATGGATCACACGCAAGAGTGACCGAGATAGCCCTCAGACGTGGCCCCAAACCTTCCGTGAGTTGCGGCTACCTACACAACATTGTTCATGAGTTTTCTCCCCATAAATGTAGCCAAAGGGTTTGGTGGGGTGCAATAAATGTAATAGCAGCTTCTATCCCTTCAGACATGACAAGACTGACCTTCTCCTTGAAGCCCTTCCTCTATAGTGCGACCTCCTCTGATAATGTGCCACTAACGTGGTCAAGGCTTGCCTCCATCCAAGGGTAGGGTCTACTCGGCATTGACGTGGCATCCTCCGACTCAGATATGACACGTGATACTATTATCTTATTAAATTGATGTATCCCACAACATGTACTATTCTAAACTAGCATATAACCCATGTTTACACACGAGAATGTTCAATTGTAGTGGTACTATTAATGTTAAGCTTGGATTATTAAATATATAGAAAATTAGTTAGACCAAAACTTTTATATTTTGGAGTAAACAAGTTCTATAATACAATATTGTCAAATAAATAAAGTAAAATTTACATTTGTGAAAGTTGAATGATCATTTGATTTTGTGACCTTTGATTATTGTTCTTTCTTTTTCAAGCCATCAAGACAACCAGTAATCCGAAATCCGAAACATCCAGCCTACTGATTTTCTTTACATCATCAATAATAATAATACTAATAATAAGACATTTGAAGATATTAAAATGGTTTTTCATCATAATGTCCAAGGATTAATTATTTAAATTAAAAAAAAAAACTAGATTAACATTTAACACACATGAAAATCCAAGAGCTTACCAAAAAAGAAAAAAAAAAAAAACGCATGAACATCCAAGAGGGATATTTGTAAAATCACCAAATTTTATGGTCAGCGAAGCCATATGACCATTGTGTACGTGTAAGTGATTGATTGACAACATAATTTTGGTTGCAAGTTCAATTAATTTTGAAAAAGGATTTTAAGAATAATTAATTATAAACATGACCGGTTCAACAAATTTGGGGGCCTGAGGCAAAATCTTTAAGCGGAACTTTCATTAATTATTTAAATATTAATTAGATAATATTTTTTAACTTTTAATTTTTTTTATATTTAGAATCTATTTATCATTCTCTTTGAGATACAAAATTACTAATTAAATTTTTACATTTAAGTTTCATTAACATTTCCTTTTAAAATCACTTAATCTTTTAGTAAACATTTATAATTAAAATAAAACATGATCTGTAATAGAAAAATTATTAATTTTCTGGAATAATACTATTATTTATCACATAACTTAACAAGTTAATTTTAATACAAAATATATTATCCTAAACTTGTAATTTAATTAAATTAAGACAACACTCTAAATCTAACAAATTAATGACTTTCTAAATGAAGGGGAAAAAAAGCAAAAAATAATAATAATAATAATCACTAGATAATCTTTATGTATACGTGTAACTATAGTGTTGAAAATAGAAGCACTAAAAAATAGAAGCACTCAAATTAAATAAAGAAAATGAAAATAGAAGCACTAAAATAAAGTGGAGTGCTTTATCAGTAAACGTGTAACTATAGTGTTGATGTAAACGTGTAATAGTCTGCAATTCACTGAAGACTCATTTCAGTGTCCGTGTGAGCCATGTTACATGTGGCACAAATTAAATTGCCCAAAATTGAATCAACGGTTATAAGCTTTTAATACAAAAATATCTGACGGTGACAATTACACTCTACATATCAGAATCCCTCCATATCTCTAATGGCTCTCTTGACTCTCTTCAATTTTCACTTCGGACTCAGTCTCAGAGGTCAGATTGAGTGCTTTGTGTCCGTGGTCATGGGCCTCATGGCTTCCTCCCCTTTACACGCTTCCTCACCTCTTCACTTTTTCAGTCTCAGTTCTCTAATTGGTTCTCTCAAACTCTCTCCAAACTCTTAACGCACCACAACTCTTAACCTTCCATGAGTGTCTTTGGCACAAGAGTCACCAATCCCAGCCAACATCTCCAGACATTTCAAACCATACCATACAAACTCATGCGGCTTCACATCCTTCAAATCAAAAACCTACATTTTTTTTTTTCCAAAAAATTTCCCCATTCAAAAAAAAAGCTCACAACCTGTTCGACAAAATGCCTCACAGAAACAAACAAACTCTATTTTGCATTTTTCCCATACCTGTTCTTCGGCAATCAATTGATGCAGCCTCTATTTTACATTTCAAACCATATTTTGTCGATTATCATCACACATCCTGGGTCGTGCCTGCAAGGTCTGTCTCAATCTCCCTTCTCTATATCTTGGATTTTTTTTTTTTTTTTAAAATTTCTTTACTATTCAGTGTTATTGGCCTATTTGCTGTGTCTTCAAGATATTCTGGATCGTTTCAAACGGTCAAGAAAACAAAACCCATTACTTCAAATTGAGCAAAATGTTTCTCATATTTTTGGTTTTGCGGTCTTCAGATTGTTTATTCCTTTTATAATTAAGAGTTGTAGTCTAGTAGTAGTGGAGATGCTCTTAGTATTTTTATTTTTTAATATCTAATTTATGGTTTAAATTTTATTTTTAATGGGTTTTGTATATGGTTATAGGATCTTTGAATTAGCTTTCAGATATTTCCTAAAATATTTCCTTCTTTGATTTTTATTTTTCTTTTTGCCGCTACTTCACATAAGTTTTTCACTCTTTGCCGCCACTTTCTACTAAAATTTCCCGTACAAATCCTGCTATATATATCCTGTTTTTTGCTAGGCCTCCGGTTCATCACATAGAAGCTAGAGAACGAAACCAAAGACAGGGTGCTAGGTTCTGATATATCCCCTCCAGTTTTATTCCTTACGCTGCTGATTTATCTCTCTCTCTCTCTCTCTCTCTCTCTCTCTCTCTCTATTCCTACTTTCATATTTTTGTTTTCTATTAGCAGATTTGCTCAATTTTTTACAGCTTTTGGTGATCTATCAATCAAAGGTACACATCTAAAATGATATTTTACTATCTATATAAATAAAACCTACTTTAATTTTGAATAAACTAATGTTACAAGGGTAACTAGCTTTATTGAATCAATCTTAAGGATTGATGTGATAGAATAGTTCGTTTGGTTTATTTTATAGCCATATAATACTGTCCTAGTTTATAGGATTCAAGTTTTATAGGTATATAATAGTGCAATTGCAGTGTGAGATTTACCAATTGCCGTATGGTTCGTAAAAAAAAAATAAAAACAGGTGTTGTATGAAACACAAAATATGTGAGATTTAATAGGAGCCGTGAAATACAAAATATTGCAGTTTTTTTTTCTTTGAATTCTGTGATATCTTTTTGTATTGTAGTGACTTTCTTAACAAGGTGATTTCATATAATAAGCTATCATTGTGCAGCAACTATGCAATGGTTTAAGTTTGTTTTCCTTGTCAATAGTTTATACAAATTGTATCTAGAATTTAATGTCAATATCTCCATTTATTTTTTGTATTTGTTGATCTGGTGGTTTGGCATTTGGTTTGAGGTTGTTCCTCAGTTGTTTCTATGTTCCATTGTATTATAATAGATGAAAGGAAACAATTCAATTGATGACGATATCCTTTGGACACCATAACTTGAGAAACTATTTATTGATTAAAGTGTTGTCAATTAAAATTTCTGTTTTAATTTATCAATGTGATAGGATGATGAACATGTATTTAGATCTGAAAAAATTGTTAGTTATATTTTTCTTCACAGTAATGTCATTGAAGTAAAAGCTTTGTGAGTTAGGTAGAGTTGTGTTTCATGTGTAATTTCACATTAATATTCATAACTGCTAGTGTTCTTCTTTTTTTTGTGATCGCATTAACATGTTCATATTCTACTTTCATTGTGTTGTTTACAAATGTTAGTTTTTCTAATAGTAGGTAGGCATGGCAAGGAAATTTAAGAGGAAAGGTAAAGGCATTAGTGAGTCTCAAGACTCTCAACTACAAGAAACTCAGTTAACTAGGCCTTCCTTTGATCATAATGAAGTTTGTGAGCAGGAGCTCTCACAAATTCTACGTCCATCATCTGAGCCGCAAACTGATGAAGGAGCACCTCAGGCCTCTAATTCCACTATAATAGGTAGTATTTACATTATATACCTTTTTTTTATCGTGTTTACTTATATTCATAATTCATCTTGTGATTTGGTTGCACCTTCATAATTTTTAATAGTATTTGTTTTATCAATAGGTACTAATGTTGGAAAAAAGAGGGGTCGAGGAAAGGCTAAAGGCATCAATGCTGGAGATGGTGAAATAGAGGTTGAGATTTATGATGGCAAGTGAGTGACTTATTGCTATGTTGGTTTATTGAAATTAATTATGGTATCATAGCTATAAGATATTGTTAATATGTTTGATTTCAATTTTCAGAATTATTACACCAAAAGCCACTCGAGAGATTACCATTCTTTTTCACCAAAAACTTAATGGGGCTTGGACAACTTTTACAGAATACCCAAATTCTGAGCTAGAGACTTTATATGCTCGATATAGAGCTCAACGTTTTAAGCATAAACAACCAGATGAGGAAGTCAAGAAAGCGTTTGTAGAATCAGTGAAACATCGCTATTCTGATTGGATGTTTCGCATAAGAAATCCTATTTTTCAGAAGTACGAAAAAAAAGAAGATCGTTACAAGAATGGTCCTTCTTTCATTCCTACCCCTTTTTGGAAAGAGATGGTGGATAAATGGATGGTGAAAGATTGGGGGGTGAGTGTAAATGGAATATATATCATAAATTCTCTTACCCTCTCTCTAACCGTTATTTGTTAATATTTTCATAGAAACTAATGTTCTAGTGTATGAATTTTGCACACAGGAGACAAGTTCGACAAATAAGGGCAATAGAAATAAGTCTAAAATTTTCTCCACTACAAGTTCTGTACCAATGGCCAAGTATAGATATGAAATGGTATATTATATTATCATCAAATAGTTTTACATTTTACTGTGTATTAATATAGTTTAATAACTTTACTAATGTTTTTTTTTTTTTTTTTTTTAAATATTGCAGTATCTTGAGACGGGCTCTGAGCCTAGCCCAATTGATTGCTTTAAGAAATTTCACACAAAAAAGGATGGTAAAGAATGGGCAACTGATCATGCTAAGACATTATATGTATGCAACTTATACCAAAATTTTAATTTTGTTATCAACTCTAGGTTTTTTTGTTGTTTTGATTATCCACGTGGTTTTTATTTTTGTGTAGGAAAAAATGGATGCCATAAAGGCCAAAGCTGTTTCTGAAGGTACTAAGACAAATGATTATCAGATCTTTTGTGAAGTGGTTGGTGAACCAAGTCATGGTCGTATTCTTGGCATGGGAATAGGTATGAAGGCTAAGGATGTGTACGGCTTAACTTCATCTGGTAAAGGTTGTAGCAAACGTTGCAGAGAAGATTTTACAAAAGAAAAAGAAGATTTAGAGGCACGGCTTAGAGAGGAAATGGATTCCAAACTTGCGAAAGTTGTGGAGAAGCTTGAGGAGAAGTTTGCACAAAAGTTGCAGTCGATGGGCATACCACTACAATCTGACATAGATCCAGCTACCACGGTACAATCTCAAACTTATGCTTTTGCCTCTTGGATCTTCTACAACTTTCTATTGGTTTGTTGTGGTTTATAGCATGCATCTATTATAATATTATATTATTTTATATTTAGTTTTAATAAATGATAATATGACTATGACACTATCTACTGTTTTGACAGCTATGTATAGGTTTTGTATGTGATATGTGTTTTGTGGTTTATGTTTTACACAATTGTTATATTATTTTAATTTATATTTAGTTTTGATAGTGGTTTAAGTAATCAAATTAAGTTATTGTTATTGTTAAATTAAAAAAAAAAAGTTACATTGAGCGATTTAGGGATACTAGAACCGGTAACTGCTCTTGTGGATGCCTCCATAAGCAGTGAATAGCAAACTTGATTTTTTAATCCGTCTCTCTTTGCTAAATAGGTAAGTTGCAATATTGCTTTCTTTGCATATAGCTTATTTGAGACCATAAGGAATTTATTGTTGTTTATGATATATTATTACATGATTAGATTTGATATGGTATATGTGTACTTATTCATTGAAGCATTGATACAAATACAAATTTACTTTAATTGTTTCATTTGAACTCATGTTTAGTGTTTTTTTTTTAATTTATTTTTTAGGATGGTACTAGCAGAGATGAAGAGCACAACTCAAACAATAACATAGAGGTTGAAAACAACTTGGAGAGTGACTCAGAGGAAGACTAATATAGATCTTGTCATAGAATAGTTGTTTAAGTTTAAAACAATGTTTAATTTCAGGATTTCTTTGTATATTTTATATTTTAAAGTTTGAACTTTTATGAATTTTTATCTTTCAATGGATCAATTTTTAGTAATTATTGGACTATTTTATCAATTTTTAGTAATTATTTTACTATTGTAACATGATAATTAAACAAAAATGATATAAAATAAATTATAAATAATAAAATATTTCAAAAATTATAATAAATATTACCACCGATGACATAAAAATTTGGTCATAAATAACTTTATAGTGAGGACAAAGTCCCTCACAATTAATAGAATAGCGACACTCTTTAACCTTTTGCGAGGGAGTTAAAATTTCTCTGCAAATAAATTTTAGCGACGTTATTTGTCTCGTCATTAATTTGAAATTTGCAGATAACTAATTGCGAGAGTATAAAGGTCCTCACAAGTAGTTATTAACGACAACTGCTTTTTCTCGCTAAAAATAAGTTGCGAGGGGTTAAAAGCCCTCACAAATAAATTTTAACGATGCCATTATTGTGAGGGTATAAATGTCCTCACAAATATTTATTAACGACGACTGCTTTCCCTTGTAAAAAATAAGTTGCGAGGGGTTGAAAGCTCTCGCAAATAAATTTTAGCGATGCCATTATTGCGAGGGTATAAATGTCCTCACAAATATTTATTAACGACGACAGCTCCCCCTCGCAAAAAATAATTTGCGAGGGGTTAAAAGCCCTCATAAATAAATTTTAGCGATGCTATTATTTGTCACTAAAAAGTATGTCGTCAATTTGGAATTCGCAAATAACTAATTGTGAGGGTATAAAGGTCCTCACAAATAGTTGTTAACGACTACTGTTTCCCCTCGCTAAAAATAAGTCGTCGACTTTTTTTGTCGTTTAGTAATATATTTGTGAAGGCGAATTTGTTTAGTAGTGACGGTGGATTGCCCTCGTAAATTATTTATTTGCGAAGGTAGGGTCGCAAAATCTCTTTTAGCAACAAGAGCAAATATGACGCCCTTCGAGGGTAATATGCCCTCGCTAATAACCTTTTGCGACGATATTTGAATTTTTGCGAGGGCATATGGTCCTCGCTAGTAGACTCATTTTTTGTAGTGTTAGGAACAAAACCCTAAATACAAAAGAAGCACACTCCTCTCTCTCTGAAAAGCCTTATAAAAACGTGCTTAAGGTTTTCTTTATATAATAGGAGAAGTAGATCTGAAACCTTAATCCTTAATGAGCTTGAACTATTGTTTGGCCTTGATTAAAATTCTGCAATATGAATTTCGATCGGTTGAGCTTGTTTCTTGATCGATCGAATCAAGCAGATTCTGAAATCTTTTTTCGCAGCTTGTATGTTCTTATGTGTTCACGATTTGCCAATTGTTCTAAACTTTTAGAACCTAACAGAAAAAAAAGTTGATGGAGAACATCCGTATTCCAAAGTAGCAATTAAAGAAATGTTTAATTAGTAACTTTGCCTTCGCTAATCAAAAAAAGGAAAAGTAATTTTGCCTTTATCTCTTAATATTTTTATGGGAAAAAATAATATCACTGCCCTTTTTAAAGTCATTGTTCTGCCAGATTCTTTCATCCTTTAGAAACGTGTTTCACCATTAGAAGACTTGCAAAGACTTGGAAAAATATATTTTGCTGCAGGGTCCATCTATTATTACCTACTTGAATTTTGGACTATAGAATTATTTGTTTAGATTGCTGAGTCGTTAGAGATTGAACGTGTATTAAGAAATCATTTAATGCGTGGCAATCATATTGCCTGGGTGTTTAAATTAACCAAGCTAAAAATGGTATGTTTAATGTCATCTTTTTTTTTTTCTCAAATAATTTTTATTTTTAACAAAAGCAAAATTGATAATTACATGAAGAAAATTTTAATAAAAAAATTATATATATTACAAATTATATCCTCTAATTTTATTTCATTTTGTTTCTTTAATTTTAATATTTTTTAATTTCGTTTTTTTCTTCATTTTAGTCATTTCATTAGTTCTGTGTCCAATTTTAACTTTGTTTATTTATTTATATTTTTCACTTCCCAAAATAATGTTGTTTTAATGGACTTGACAAATGGGTATTGGATGCCAAGAGTCTTATAGTTCAATTGGTTGACACTTTCTGGTATTTTTAAGACATCCAAAATTCAAATCCCCTCACTCGAGTGACTATCTTTTGCTTATGCTAAGTAGCTATATTAATTATTACCAAAATTTTAAGTTTCTTGTTAATAGTTAAGATGTTTATTCCCTGTAAAACTCTATTACCTAAGCTTTAATAAATTTAATATTCTATTACACCTATAGTTCATTTTTTTTTTAAATTTTAAAAAAGTTAATACTTATTTTTTGATCATCTATTATAGTCATTAGTGACATTAGTGGGTTTGTACATTTATAAAGCTTATTTCATCTATTTTACCATACCATTTTACAACTTA
Source organism: Castanopsis chinensis (assembly GCA_032878915.1). Classification (NCBI taxonomy): domain Eukaryota; kingdom Viridiplantae; phylum Streptophyta; class Magnoliopsida; order Fagales; family Fagaceae; genus Castanopsis; species Castanopsis chinensis. Next base: position 4,673,749 of record JAVQMG010000105.1, read on the forward strand.
CCCATATCCCAGATTTTATATTCACATACAACACATTAAAATAATAAAAATTACTCCAACAAATAATAATAAACCATTACACGAAAGTTTTGATACTACTTTTATGAGAAATAGAAAATGGTATCAAAATATTAATTGTGTTTTTTTTTTTTTTTTCCTGTAAAAACTTTTGATAGTGAATTATAAATTTGACCAACTCCATATCGTCCAAAGGAGCTGTCCAGAACAGAAGATACATCCCACATAAGAAGGTTGTTCATGTAAGGATAACCGTCAGTGAGAAGGTCGTCCATGTAAGGATAACCGTCCCTGAGAAGGTCGTCCATGTAAGTATAACCTTCCATGAGAAGGTTGTCTATAGAAGGACGGCCTTTCGTGGGAACAAGGTACGCTCGTTAGGGAGGCTCCTGGACGAGCCCTTGACACTTAGGAAAATTCCCAAGCATGAACTTGCCTACATGCTAATGTTCCAAGACGTGAGTAAAATCCAAGTTCAATATTACAACTCCTTATCACATGCATAACTTCCCGTAATAGTTATATGAAAAAAAATGTAATTCCTAAACGGTTGTGGAAGTTATCCTTGAATCCTTAAACCTTCTCAAATATTGGGGAGGTTAAAAGTCTAATAACCGTTTCCAGGGCGCATTATATAAACGCTCGTTCAGATTAGACAAAGATACATTTTTACATTTCCTGAAAAGTGGGAACTCCAAAATTTAAGAGAGAAAAACTAACTTTGGCATCAGAGGGTTCTTGGCCAGCGACCCCAATCACCTTTGATCATTGTTCTTTCTTTTTTCAGACCATCAAGATAACTAGTAGTCCTTTCAAATCCGAAGCATCCAGCCTACTGATTTTCTTGGCATCATCAGTTGGCGTCGTTTGTGGGGATAGTGTTCTTTTCGTTTGATTATTTGTTTTCAGCGATTCTCCTTTCCTAGACAAAAGGTTGAATGGTTCAGACAAAATCAAGGGCTACCAGCCTAGGCCACCAGAAGAGTAGGGATGCTTTTAGTAATCCCTACTGTGATCGTCAGTTAGTGCCTGTCATGTAATCGCCTTCTGTTTAACATATACAGTCCATGGCTGCCACTATGGCGGAATTAACCTGTTAGAATCAAGAGTTGAATAAGGAGGTCAATTTAAGGAGGCAGGGCTATGAAAGACATGCGGAAGGGCAAGCCTAGAGTCCAGAGGGTAGAGGAGAAAACGTTGAGTCCGAGAATCAGTCAAGGAGTACTGCGTCAAGAAAAGTGCCACACTTGGAGAGAGAGATGGACCAGATGAGAAAAGCTATGGATGAAATGAAGGAGAATATGAGATGGGCGAACCCTGTGGATGACTTAGTTCACCGAACAGACTCCCCTTTCACGGCTTCCATCGATAGTCATCCCTTAACCCCGAAGTTCAAAATGCCTTCCTTGGATTCATATGATGGAGCTCGTGACCCGTGTGATCACATCACTACCTTCAAGACTACCATACACCTTCAAGGGGTTCCGAACGAGATTATGTGCAGAGCATTCCCTACTACACTTAAGGGACCAGCGTGGGTGTGGTTCAGCAAAATACTTCCAAACTCTGTGGGCTCATTTGAGGAGTTTGTTAACTATAGAGTAAGGGGAAAGTGAGAGTTTGTGGTCCTTATTACTCGGTTCAATAGAGAAGCCTTGACGGTGGATGAAATGAACGACTAGTTGTTATTGGCCGCCTTCCATAATGGGGTCAACTCTGACTTGTTCATTCATAAGCTCTATGAGCAAGAGCCATAAACTATGGCGGAACTCGTCCATTTAGCCCAAAATTTCATGAATGTTGAGGATGCGATCGTAGCCAAGAAGAGGAAGAGAGTAGAGCGCACAAAAGTGAGTCACCTGCGTCATCCAGACCGAGGTTCTTCTTCAAAGAAGGCTCGGGTTGAAGAGAAAAAAGATAGAGATGGTAAGAAGGCGAGCTCTTCAGCGAGAAATCAGCAATACCCTCCCTTGAATACGCCACTAGAGCAAGTGCTTATGCAAATCAAGGACGATCTGTCCTTGAAGTGGCCAGAGAAAATGAAAGGAGATCCTAACAGGCGCAATAGGAACAAGTATTGTCGCTTTCATAGAGACCATGGGCACGACACGGATGAGTGTTTTGAGTTAAAGCAGCAGATAAAAAATCTTATTAGACAAGGAAAGTTAAGACATTTCTTTAGACGAGACCATAAGGATGAGAAGCTGAAAGCCAAGGTGGAGGAGTCATCACGACCACCACTTGGAGAAATAAGAGTCATTATAGGAAGAACCTCTGCAGCTTAGTCAACAAAATCAAGGAAGACATACCTGAAGGTGGTGTAAAACGTCCAGTTGTCCGGGCGATCTCCTAGGATAAAGGAAGCTGACGGGCAAGCCATCACGTTCATGGACGAGGATGTTGAAAGAGTTCACCACCCACACGACGACACGATCGTCATTACCTTGGTCATTGCCGATTATATGACCAGGAGGGTGTTGGTAGACAATGGCAGCTCGGCGGAGATACTGTATCACCCTGCCTTCCAACAAATGAGGCTAGGACGAGATCAACTTCGACTTGTGAATTCGCCATTGGAAGGATTTGGAGGAATGAAGGTGCAGCCTGTGGGCACCATTGCATTTCTTGTAGTAGTTGGAGTGCACCCGCAACAAATAACCAAAGAGGTAAACTTTCTTGTTGTTGATTGTTTATCGTTGTATAATGCTATCATTGGAAGACCGACTTTGAATAGTTGGAAGGCGGTAACCTCTACCTACCATTTGTCCGTCAAATTCTTGACCGAGTATGGAATGGGTCTAGTATAGGGAGATAAGTTAGCCGCTAGAGAGTGCTACTTAGCCATGTTGGCAATGAACGAGTATATGCAGACAATGAGCATAGACGAGAGAAGTATTATTGTGGAGCCTGCTGAGATGTTAGAGGATGTCCTGTTGGACGAGAACAGCCCCGAGAAGTTTACTAGAATTAGGGCGAGTATGGAAAGGGAGACAAAGCATACTCTGATCCAGTTTTTGAAGAAAGGCCTTGATGTCTTCGCATAGAGTCATGGGGACATGCCGAGTATTGACCCAAGTGTCATTACCCATCATCTGAACGTGTATCCTTACTCCAAACCTGTGCATCAGAAGAAGAGGATTTTTGCTCCTGAGTGAGACAATGCCATCAAAGAAGAGGTCTAGAAGTTGATTACTGCGGAGTTTATCCATAAAGTTTATTATTCGGATTGGTTAGCAAATGTGGTTGTGGTTAAGAAGAATAATGGCAAGTGGAGGATGTGCGTGAACTTTACTGATTTAAACAAGGCTTGCCCCAAGGACAGTTATCCATTGCCGCACATTGACCAACTAGTGGATTCAACAGTGGGTCACAAACTGCTAAGTTTCATGGATGCCTTTTCAGGCTGCAACCAAATAAGGATGGATGAGTTAGATCAAGAGAAGACCTCCTTCATTACTAGCCAGGGATTATTTTGCTACAAGGTAATGCCTTTCGTTTTAAAGAATGCAGGGGCGACTTACCAAAGACTAGTTAACCACATGTTCAATGTGGAGAATTACGTAGATGATATATTGGTAAAGAGTTTGGACAAGAGAAAGCATTTGGACGACCTTCAAGAAACCTTTGACACACTTCGGCGGTATAACATGAAATTGAATCCAATCAAGTGTGCTTTTGGAGATTCCTTAGGGAAGTTTTTGGGGTTCATGGTTTCACATAGAGGAATTGAGGTTAATCCCGACAAAATCCAGGTGATACTAAATATGGAACTACCGAAGAACATCAAAGAAGTCCAGTTTCTTACCGGACGAGTTGTCGCCCTTAACAAGTTTGTATCAAAAACTACTAACAAATGTTTACCATTTTTTAAAGTCTTCAGGAAGGCTTTTGAGTGGACGGACGAGTGTTAGAAGGCCTTCTAAGACCTGAAGGCTTACCTCATGACGGCACCGTTGCTGAGCTCGTCTGTGCCTGGTGAGGAATTATATTTGTATTTGGCGGTGTCCCTACACGTAGTAAGCTTAGCGTTGGTCAGAGAGGAAGGACAGATTCAGAAACTAGTTTACTATACGAGCCAGGCACCGAGAGGAGCGGAAGGACTATATTTGCTGATGGAGAAGCTAGCCTTTTCTTTGATTGCGGCTTCTAGGAATTTGAGGCATTATTTTCAAGCTTTTGTTATCAACGTACTAACAGATCATTCCCCAAAGAAGGTAATGAAAAAATTGGAAGCTGCCGGAAGATTAATCCAATGGGCTGTTGAGCTTAGTGAGTTTGATGTCAGATACCAACCAAGGAGCGCGATAAAAGCACAAGCACTAGTAGACTTCATCGCAGAGTTCACTCCTGGTCAGGATGAGCTAGATGAAGGGTCTAAAAGCACAAGGACCTCATTCTTAAAAGGGTGTCCTTGGCAATAGGAACCCAGCTTATGTGTGCCATATTTGTGAACAATGTTTATGTAATAAATATGGTTTGGATTTCCAATGTATTTAATGCATGAGTCTAATTTCCACAAGAAGGCTAAAGCCTAAGACGAATGAAAAGTTTCTGGACGCATGGATGTAATGTTCATAATCTTTACTTGAAATAAGGATAAAGCAAAAATAAGCTAAGACATACTTGTTTGAAAAACAGACGGAGTAACTTATACTCGTTCAAAGAAAAGGATGAAAAGAAACTGTGAGCCTAACGCCCAAGTAGTGGACAAGAAAAAGCATACAGTGAGCATTAAAGTCCATGGACGAGCATCTAGCCAAGACGCTCCCGTGTTCTGGATGAGTCAAACACTACAAACATCTTGACAAAAGATGAATGCCAATTGCCCAGCCTATGGACAAGGAAAAGGACCGCCAAAATCATCATTGCCACTTCTAGGACGAGTTACTCTTAAGAAAATTTAAATGGCAAACAAGACGCCCATGCATAAGTAGGTCGTCCATAAAAAAAACGTGTGGATGACCCTCCAACACTTAGAGTGGGCAGACTACTTAGAAGCCAATAATATTAATAACGAAGGATAAACTTGTCCATACAATAACGTTCGACGATGGGTAAAAATAAACTTTCATCAAAGTTTAAAAAGGGTAGACGAACACTGTCCAAAAACCTTTACAAAGTAAGCCTTAAAAGGCGATTGTTAATAAACTCGTCCAAGCACTTTGGGTGAGTGAAATGTAATCAAATAAATCTTAAAAATGGTCCGAAAACAATGGACCAAACAAAAATAAAAAGAAAAAACACTTGAATAAACAACATATTAAAATCTCATCTTCAGGCAGGAGGGGTGTCAGCATTAGGGTCGTCTTGAGGTGGCTATGTAGTGGCATTGTCCTCTACATTGGTATTTTCTAAACTCGTTTGGAGGAGGGAGCTTGTAGTAGCCCCACCAAGGTTGAGTTTGATAGAACTGAAGTCAATTTCAGGGAATTTCTCCATGGTGTCCATCCTGAAATCTTCAAACCTAGCTGCATAGTTGGTATCCATTAAATCGGTGAATTGTTTGGACGCCTTAAACTTTGTAACTGCGCCTCCTTTAGCTTTTTCAAGAAGGGCACTTAACTCGTCGTTCTTCTTCTGGAGGTGATCAAGACGAGGATCCTTCTCTTTGACATCAGTCTTCAACTCCTCAACGTGGTTTTGTAGCTTCTTTGCCTCGTCCTTGGCTTTAGTAGCCACTTCAGCCCACCTTTTAAACTCGTCCTTCACCTTTTGGACCTTCTTCTCTAGTAGAATCCTCATCTTGTCTAGCTCTGTTGCCTGCTTAGACACGGCGATGAACTTAGACATTGCCTGCATAAATTAAAATTTTATTACAATATATACATGTGTATTGTTGACAAGATGAGGTATACATATGTAAAGAATACATACCTTAAAAAGGTCATGAACACCAAAGTGTTCAAAGTCCTTCAAAGACATGTCATAGCATGTCATTACGTCCTCGTCCGTCACAACCTTCTCAAACCTTTCCCAAGTCAAGTCCTGGACGGGTGTGAGGCACCTGTTGAGAAGGTTGAGATGAGGTAGGCGCATCGATCCTGGACGGGTGTGAGAGACCGCGCCCTTAGCCCGTTTTTTAGGGAGTATTGGGCCAAACCCACGTGAATGGGTGGAGTCGTGTTATTGCCTCTAAAAATAGAGGTTCGACTAGTTATATTTTTCCCTTTAGATTAAGGGTTTTTACAATGGAGTCGCCACTTATTTAATTATTGGAAAAATAAGAAAACTAAAATTGAAAAATTCATCAGTTTATTAATTTTCAATTGAATTTACATTGGTCATAGAAAAATTACATGGCTTTGGTCCTAGATACAATCTAAGATAAAGTACATGACTTTGTTTCCTAGTTACAATCTAAAAATTGAAAATTACATGGACTAGCATTTGATCTACTAACCTTTGATCTAAGTTCGGAGGCTATGTTACAAGGTGGGAAGGTGTTAGGCATCCACCTTGCCCGGTAAAACCAGTCTTCTAGACTATGGTGACCAACACTCATATCATATCATTCAATATGTCAATCAATTTGCACCTTGAATTTAAGGTGTGTGCATGTGATGAACCCTAATTTAATTTATTAAGCATTGCATTTGGATTGAAAAATGGATTCTAGTGAATGTGTGTGGATGGTGATATCCTAGATTCAAAGATTTGAAAGAATTATGAAACAAACATGTTATTCATATTTTTTATGTGAATTTAGGATTAAAACTAGCGTTATGCATGAACATGTGATGAACAACTAAGAACATGTGAAGAACACATAATAACATTTAAGAACATTCAAACATATTCAAGGAAATTTAAATAGTTACTATCATACTTTAATCCTAAATTCTTATCATGGCAACACAAAAAACAAGTTAAGAAAAGGAATTATACCTTCATGCAAGATCAATATGGTGGATGAGGAGACTTTGAGGGAGGTCTTATGGGTGGAGGAAAAGAAGAGTTAGAAGAGGAAGAGTGAGTCTCACTCAATACCTTGAATCTCAAGAAGACCAAGATATGACAAGACTACTCAACTTCCTAGAACTCAAGAGAGGAGAAGAGAGGGGGTTTTTTCGTTGTCTTGGAATGAAGGAGAGGGGGAGTTTATATAGTAGTGGTGGAGGAAATATGAATAGAAGACCATTAATGAGGGTTGACAAAGAATCATGAACCTAGACCTCATTTTAGCCTTGGGGGAAATCTGGAGCATTAAATGTAGAGATTGGTAAGAGTGAGGAGCAAGCCAAAATTCGGTTTTCCAGTAGCTGCTGTAACAGCTTATACAGCCAACTTCGAAAAATCATATCTGACTCAATTTTGATCGGAATTGCCTCGTTCTTGTGCTCAAATTCAAGTCCCGGATGTCTAGTTTCTGAGAAAATTAACCTCATTCACAGATTCAAAACATTTTGAGAGATATTGATGAAATAGTGAGTAAAGGTCATATCTTAGAAAATGGTTTCAGCACAATTAAATTTAATAGGTCCCAAATTAGCTCCCAATTAACATTAAATGGCTCCAATCACTCTCATTTCAGACTTAATTAGTTCCAAATTTACCCTAATTAAAAGATAACACAAATTACTCATTGAATAATTAATGTTTAACTATCTAATTAATTAGGTGTATGCAATCTAACCATAAAATGTAGTCCTAACTAATCAAATTATGACACATCATTAATTTCAAATTGATTATAATTATAACCAATTGGAATCAATTGTTCATAATCACATAAGGTTGGACTCAATTTGTGATAGTGCATCTCGGCCATTAAAACTTGATTTGATGATAACTTTCAATTTGATAGTCCGATTAGGGCTTATAACCAGTCGATTTGATCGTTACAACATCAAGATCATTTTGGTGAAATGAGATTAAGGATCTAATGACCAGAACCAAGATGCATATTTCCAAGGTGAAATTACCCTTTTACCCTCCAAGTGAGGTTAAATGCGGGTTGCAAAATGAGGTGTCAACAACGTAATCTGCATAGACAGGGGATCCTTGAGCTCCGAATCAACATCCAGAATCTGGACAGGGTGACCCTGGGGGAGGAAGAAAGGATTGGGTTGGGCATCCTGAGGTTGGGCATCTTGAGGCTTAGACGACCTATGTTTAGCTTTTTTCTCTTTACGTCTGCTTGGAAGGTTCCCCAAAGAAACTCCTTGTGACAGGCTTTTTCTTTTATCACTAGTGGATAGATGAGGCTAGGATTACACCCCTTGCCCAGCCGCCTCATCTACCACTTCTTTGCCCTTATTCTCCTTCATTGTAACCATTCTTGAGAAGAAAGACGTTAGTCACAAACATTAAAAAAAAAAAAAAAAAAAGAGAGAGAGGAGAAAAGAAAAAGGGAGAACTTATGTCTATGAACAGTGAGCTCGTGGGCAATAGTTTCAGTGGATGGCTCTAGACCTAACCCCTAAGTGGCAAGACGTTGAAGAGTTACCAAAGAATGGAAAGTCCTGTCAGTATATAGACGCGCCTTCAAGACTCGTTCAAGATAGAACCTGCTTAAATGAGGCCGTCTAACACCTTAAAAAAAAAAAAAATTATACAACTACAATCAAGATTAACAAAATATAATGGCAACCACTGACGTACCTTCAGGACGAAGCTTCCCTAACTCTCGTGTAGGGAGGGAATGGATCCCTGTCATACTCAATAGGGCATCTAGCCTAAAAACTGGAGACGAAGAAGAACCCCGTCTTTCATTTCCTATTTGAGGTGACTAGGGACTTTATTAGACTATAATCTCTCCCTTTAGCTGTGAAATGATAAAAGCCAAGGGGTTGGTTAATCTCAGAAAGCTTATAGCAGAAGAGGAACTTGTCCACAGTAAGAGGACAATCCCCCTCAAATGCCTCCCTCTACAAAACTTGCATAGCGACAATTAGCCTCCATGCGTTGGGGTTGAGTTGACATATACCTAAACCTAACCTAGTAAGCAACTCCCTAGTGAAGGCATTAAGGGGCAACCTCAAACCCCCCAAGAGGTAAGCCTCATAAATGCCAATGCCAAAACGGGGTTGACAACACCACTCCCCACGAATAGGTAACCTGGGATTCAAGTCTTCAGGAATTTGGTACCAAGTCTTAAGGACACCTAGTTTTTTCTCATCTGTCTTAGAGGCGATCCCAATAGCGCAACTGTAAATTATCTCTTCCTCGTCTTGAATAGTAGACGAGGGAACACTTGTACCAGCCCTAGACCCGGACTCAACCCTAGTCCTAAGTCCTTCTTGAAGTACCTCTAAGGGAACCCTAGGGACACCAGATGTATACTCGTTAGTAATGTTTCCCCCATTACTGCTATTGCAACTATTGCTACTACTATTGCTAGAACCGCTAAAACTACTAGGATCATGATACTCGTCTATGGCCTTATCAACGCTATTGCTAGATGAATAAAGGATAACCTCAGACATTCTTTAAGAAAACTTAAAACTTGAGGACGAGGATGGAGAAAATACCTGGATCTAGACGAAGGGAGACTATAGACGCAGAGGACTTCTAGAAAAATGAAGGTTGGCTAATATTTTATATATATTGCGAACATATAGCAATGGGAGAGCATTTTGTTCAAGTTTAATGATTCCAAAAGAGATATAAGCATGATAGCTGCTACCCCTATACTCACTCAGCTCTCATAAAGCGAGCAGCATGCTTGGTTGTGCTAGATTATTTATTTATTATTTATATTTTTTTGGAAATATGGTAGTGTAAGTGTAACTTAGATATAGTTGCGGTAACTTACCGCTTGAATAGATTTTATCGACTATTGCCACGTGAAGAAATTTAGTTTTGTTTTGTTGTAGGACTAATAACATGTAAAATATTTATGTATTGGTATAATTATTATTTACTTTCTAGGAAATCTTGTAAAATATTTTCAGAATCATTATAATTACTTATTTTCAAAGTACTAGCTTTGAATTTTATTTTGACTTTTCTCTATTTTCTTAAATTATTAACTGATGCATATTAATCAGCTACTCTTCAGAAGTTGCTTTGTGCTGCTTGGGACCTATAAGATGGAGCCAAGGAGGCAGTCTGAAATTCATACTTGTTAGCATCTTGTGGTTTTTTGTTAGACGTTTGATCAAATAATGTATATAAAAGAAGAAGTTAGATGAAACAAATGCATGTCTTTCCCATTTAGCGTTGTTGTAAATTAAGAGAAAACTTAGTATTGTTCTAACATAATATTTTTTATTTCATAAATTCAAGAGGCATTTAGGGCTCATAGTAAGAGCTATCAACTTGAATAACAAGATCATAAACCAGTTGGTAGGCAAGCAAACCTAACCAATGATCCAATGCAGATTTATGGTAGAAGCTCCACTATTTTGCATTAGAACATGCACATAATTCTCTGCAAAGTTATGGTGATGGTTTACATTTTTCTCCATAACTCATTTGTTGATGGAATTATATCTCCAAAGTGAAGTAAACTGACTCAAGTTTTGTGGTATGTTGGAAAATGTACATAGTATCTTTTTTGAAGTATCATATTGCATTATGGATGAGTACTCTTTCCTCTGCGAACCTATAATGAATGCTGTTTGTTTTTGAAGAGCGGCCTCATGCAATTGGCAAGAGAGGAGGAAGCCTATAAGCACAAGAAGTAAACTAAAGAGGCAATAGAAGAGGTGATTTAATTGTGCTTGTGCTCATTGTACTGATGAGAACACATTGCTTCTGGCAATGAATAGAATATAGCCCTCCTTCATTGTTTGTATTCAAAAAAAAAACCTGGTGGTACATGATCATTCATTTTTCCTTACTTATTAGATTAAAGTAATATAGTAATGGTATTTTATCAAGTTGAATATGAATAATAAATTGGACATTTCCTTTTTATTTCCTCTATTCTTCAACTAATTTTTCAAATTAGAATAAGCTCTCTCTCTCTCTCTCTCTCTCTCTCTCTCTCTCTCTCGCTCTCTCTCTCTCTTCCTTTGAATAAAACCTCCATGGCCAATCAATTTCCTCCTTGAACAAATCTCCGTCCTTCGTTGTTGCCATTGGCTTTACTGATTTTGCTGGCAGATGGTCCATGCTCTATTCATCGTGATTTACTGATTTTGATTGAAAATTTGCTGATTTTGTTTTGAAGGTATATTGATTTTATTGATTTGGTAGATGGGTTTACTGATTTGATTGATTTTGGTGGATGGGTTTGACAGTGAATTCAGTGTTCAAAGGCCTGGATTTTCAATGGCAAGGGGATGCTTGGTGGTGTGACTCGTGTGAGTGTGCGTTGGCGTTACGTTTCATTATTTACGTGTGGCTGTGAAATAGGATGGGGAAGAGAGGAAAATAAATAATATGTAGGTGTATGCTTGTGTAATTGTATAGAGTGTAATGTGATGTGAATGCTCCCTCAATTGAAATTAATACATTATGAGCTCCACAAATATTAGTTAGCTTTCAGTAACATTCCAAACATTGGAATTTTATATTTCTAAAAAACTCGGTAGTCATAAATATTTCTACTGTATGCCATTGCCATTATATTCAAACTCAAATTAGTACATGCAAGAAATGTATAAGTAATTGCATTCTGCATCTGCCATCACACATTGAACTTAAAGAGAAGCAGATATGAAAAAATAAAGATGTCAAGAGTTCATTATGGTCAAGACTGTCACTTAGGAACTGACCATAGGCAAGGAGCAGTTCTGTCGGACTTGACTTGGATATCCAGTCCGAACATTAAGCCCTGACATCTTCATCTTTGCCCAAGCAAAGTCCATTCAAAAGGTTGATTCATCATCTGAAGCATAATCCCTTAACAGTCTTGCAGTCTTCTCGTTAGCCAGAAACTGATGATAAGCAAAAAGGAGTCCTCTCCCCTTTAATGATTGGCTATGAATTTATGTAGACTCATTTCCAATGATTCCATGGGTTAAAAAGAAGGCTGAACTAATCATGATGTGTACGACGTTGTAAGGATTTTTGTGAGTTTTACTGCAATTTTGACATTCTATATTTCTCTAATTCATTTTAGGACTAATGCCCTTCATTTCAGGTTATTCCCTATTTTAAAGATTTTTTTTGGTGCTCTCAAAAGACCTGTTGAATGTAGGGAAGGCTTGCTGAACTCACTAGACATTGTTAATCACTTTCTTACCATTAACTTATTGAAGGCCAAAAATCTTTAAAAGGGACAAGCTGACTTTGAGGATTTAGGACAATCATCATTTAATGCTTGATTGAAATTGAATCCTTTTATTGCATGTGAGGATAAGCGTGGGGTAATGACTTTGGTTCAGCAGATATACCATAATTCCCATGCATACTTGGGCTGTGAAAGCAGCATTGTCTATGGGCTCTAGGGTCCTTCAAGTGCTCCAAGCCCCAAGAGAGGAACCTTAGATGAGCCCAATGTTAATTCAAAATGACTCTCCTACCCACCATTCCATACCTCCTAATCACCCCCTTTGTTGAACTTCTTCCTTGCTCCTTGTGAGCGTGGTTCACTTGTTGGTAAAGAAAACATGTTGTTGCTTTAAAGGGTTTATTTTTGAATGCTAATTATTGATATGCACTGTGACTCGCACACAACAATGGAAATATTTTGAATTTCAGTTATAATTGTAAAATAATAATTTTGACATAATTTCAAATATGTGTCTGTGTGTAAGTATGACTACTCATTTATGAATCTGGTGACCTTTACTTTATCTTTCTCCATTTGACTTAGTGGTGCCCAATTGGGCTTCACCCATGGGCCCAGACAAATACAATTTTGTTTTGGTTTGGTTGGCTATAGAAGGCTCATTTTGATGGACCACAAGATAGAAATGGATCCACAGGTAAAATTTTATTTAGCACACCCTTTATGTTTTTCTTCAGCCAACTTAGTGTGTTCCACACACTAAACTAATAATATATATATATATATATATATATATATTTAAAAGCTAACTTTACTAGCTTGTGGGTCCATTTCTATCTATTTTAGCATAAGAATCTATATTTTCTATTTTACATACTTACTTCTCAAAATACTCACATTAGATTATTTATTTTACACAATATTTCATTAAAATATCAGTATTTCTTGTTTTTTTTTTTAATTATTTATCTTTCTTCACACATAAAAATAATCATCCACTCTCTTCCTTCAATCTTGTGATCCATAAAAAAAATTAAAAACTAAATGCAAAATGAATAGTGTTAATATAAATTTACATCATTACTGTAGCAACAATACATATTTACACAATTTTTGCTTGTCTTATGTGAATAGTTTTTGGACAAAAATATGTAAAAATTTGGTACCTTTATCTATTATACACCTTCTAATGTGAGTTCTTAAACAACAAGATAATAAGGAGATAGCTTTTCATGCTAATGTCAAGTATGGGCTAGACGAGATAGGTGATCCCCTCCAACCCATCAAGAGAGGAAATCTTCAACCCAATTCATCAATTAGAATCCATGTCAACTAACCCAGCAGAAAGCTTAAACTTTTCTTTAGTTATAACCTTGGTCAACATGTTAGTTGAATTTTCATTTGTGTGACTTGTCTTTAATTTCATCTATTGTTGCTCAACAACTTGTCTTAGTCAATAGCACTCACATTAATGTGATTCATGTGTGCATGGTACATAGTGTTTTTGCTTAGTAACACATTTTTATAGCTTAGACTGCCATAAGATAGATCCCCATGCAAAAGTAAATAAGTACCCCAAGATAAATACTTTGCTATCAAGGTCGTCTACCATATCTGCATCTTAGGTTATTTTTTATTATGTTGAGTTCACCTTGATGAGTCAATTTTTATGTTTCATCTTACCTCTAGGGTTACATAATCAAACTAGCTATACTAAACTAGTATAGTGCACTGCACTTTGTGTAGACCAATTCCCACCCCTCCACAATTGAGGTGCGGATCAATCATAAGAGGAAATCGCACTTGTAGGTTTGGCACAAACGCATTGTGTGTGTGTGGACTTAAAAGTTTATTAACCTCCAAAATGGTTCGTCTCTTTAAGCTTTCGACTACACTTACGAAGCAAGTATAGCCAAAAGAAGGGCATCTGAAGACACCTCATTTCATACCTAATTAATAAACTTTAGTCCCCGGTTCCAACGATGAGCTTTACATGCCTACAAAAGGTAATTGAAGTTATTTTGATAATTTGGAAGTATTCATAACTCAAAAGTGCTCAAATCGCTTTGAAAATGATGCTGAAAAATGACCTTTACACACTGGTTTGCTCATAACTTTTGATCCCTAATGAATTTTTTAGTGCAGTTTATTTCATTGGAAATTAGACATCTTGGACTTTAATTTGAAAATGAATTTTACCTAATTTGAACTTAAATTAAGTAAGCTATGACCATTTGAATTTGGGCCAATAGTGTTGTCAGATTAGAGTTTTAAGGGACTCATGCGTGAAAATGCCCCAACCATGTGCATGCATGCTGCTTTCCAGAAGCCAAGGACTTCATTTTTTTAGGGCCCAAAGCTTCCCTCTTTGAGGGTCCCTAGCCCCTAGACCCTTTGGAACGTCCAAAACCCTATAAATGAGTCTGAAAACCCTAATTTAAACATATAAATACAACCTTATGCCTCCAAACTCAAACCCTAGCTAGAGAGAGTTGATTCTTCACCTACACTCTTCCAAAAAATGTTTCTTTCTTTTAATACTCTGAACACACATCTATTAGCACGCTTTTAAAACCTCTCTCTAATGTTCATTCAAGCAAAAAGTAAGTTTTTCAAATCATTGAATCAAAACCTTTCCAAGAATCATTTTTATTTTGAGTTGTGATGACTAAGAACTATTGAAATCTTCTATTTTCTTTTGAATCTCATTGAATCTTGTAGTTTAAGCACTGAGGGGCCGATTAAATCTCTACCAAGTTGTGATTCATAAGCAAGATGAATCTCTCCCCATGACTTTTCCTTAATTTGGGTTTTTATAAATATTTTTTTCTTCTTGTTCTTAATTTTATTTATGTGTTATACATGCTTAGAAATATGATTTGATTTTTTTGGTTTTTATTTGTTGTGTCTCACCATATTTTGATTGGAGAGTGGAATAATTGGATATATTTATGAACATGTTTTAATGTGTTAAGAGTTGCTGTTGTTTGTTGTTAGATCCAATGCATGTTTACGAATATATTTTGTTTCTGTTTTTTATCTTTGATATCTCTGTTGTCAGTTTAGGTTGTTTAGTTTTGTATTAGAAACATGTTGGGTTTTGTTTGATTGTTGTTTTGTTGCTACTTTAAAATTGTGTTTCTGGGCATGTATGCGTACGCATGCTTAAATCAAGCGAACGCATACTCAAGGCATGCGTGCACATTCTTCATGTATGCACATGCATACTCGTGCCCAGAAACCTAGATTTAGAGTTCTTACTATTTTGTTTGTTATGTTTAGTTTTAATCATATGTTTAGGTCTTGTTGAGTCTAGTTTCACATGTTTAGCATTAGGGTTAGTAGAATAACATGTTTCACATGCTTTATTTGTTGATTTGATAATTAGGGTTTATATCTTGAATGAACAACATGAACATGCATTGATACATAGGTGCTATGAGGTAAGTCATGTATAATTACTTGAGCATTCATTTGATTTGGATGATGAGTATGATATGGTTTATGAACATGAGGAATATGCTTGGTTGATGTCATGATGTTATGCTTGGATGTTTGGGATATGCTTGATGTAAATTCCTTGTTGATGTTACTATTTTGTGATGTGCTTGTTAATGGTAGGGTTTTTTATGCTATGGATGAGTGTGAGACATTTGCCATGTTTGGATGTTTGATGCATGCTAGTGTGTGTGTGAATTTAGAATAACATATTAGAGGACTCTTTGATAGAATTAGGATTTGGAACACAATGAGTGGAGGCCAACCTACAGGTTGGGTGGGATTGAGTGCCTAACACCTTCCCATCCCTATCCTTAAACTCCGGACACATGCTTTGGTAAAGATCAGTCCTTCTACAGTGGCGCTACATTTATGGTTCCTAGACCTAAAGTAGGCGGCAACTCCATTTACACCCTTTTCCATGGTCTACCCTAAGTCAAGCCATACTTCCCACGAATTTGGGGAAACCCAAATGCACTATTGCGGGTGCTTGCACCCACACTCATAGCAAAAGAGGAAAAAGTTGTGGATTATCATGAGGTGCATGTCATAGGGTCAGTTCACACCAAGCCAAATAGCATTAATGGTCTTCCACCATTTACAATAGATAGAAACCAAGTTTTAATCGTAAACCCACAACAAAAAAACCAAAGAATTCTTTTGTTGTTGTAATCCAAAAGAGAGAAAAAGAGAGCCAACAAGAGTAGGTAGACACGGGGCTCTAGAAATCAAAAGAAAAGCAAAATAGGTAATAGACCCACTCAATTTCAAAGGGGGAGATATCACCAAAGGGAGGTAACATGGAGGGAGAACGGAGAAGGAAGAAGAGAGAAAAAGAATGAGAGAAAAATAGTGGTGAAAAGGTGGAGAATTCGTACCCAATAGTGTATTTGCACCCTTCCATAGAATACACCTAGAGAGAGATCACTGTAGAATAATAGTATTGACATGCACCAATAGGAAAACTTCCTCTCTCCCATGAGACACCTCTCTTGAGTTTCTCAATATTCATCTTAATATGGCCAATCTGTCTCACATTCCAAACCTCACAGTTTTGTGCCAACTCTAGGCAATATGACTCTGTGAGTTGGAGTTGAACACTTTTTGGCCCGATTTGTTTTGTAGAATGTATTTTATATGTATATGCGTGAATGCGTATCAATATATTACAAATAAATAATATATATATATATATGTAAGTATATAAATATATTTGGGAAAATTTAGGCTAACATGTTATAACTAACATTTACTGGATGAATACTTTCTTTGGGCTTTAGTATTTTTTGTGCAAAACTTGTAATAGTAGAAGAAGTAAAGTAATGATCAATCTGCATAAAGTGGAGAAAAACTCATTTTATAGAGTAAATTTTATTATACAACATAATAATGTTTCTTTTGCAGAAAGTGGAGAACAACCCCTTCAGTGGTAGTAGAAAAGGAGAATAAGTCCATTTCACATCAGCACTCCTTGGACTGGACTTAATGTTTGTGCACAAACTAACAGCAGTAGAATGGGACCCTTAAGCCCATTCTGCGAAAGCGTCAGAAGTTTTATATTAACTTTGTGGAGCTGAAAATTAACTTGGAGGTGGAGATGAGGCAAGTAGCTGGCTTTGTAAAGACTCTTGCAACAACCTCTCATGGTATGACGTAACCTCTAATTGAGTCCTTTAAACTTCAAATTTATTCAAATTAGCCATTTCGTTAAAAATTTTCCGTTAAAAAAAATATTTTTTATCACATGAAAAAAAAAATTTAATAAAAATGATTTTATATTTTTAAGTGAGATTTATTTTTTCATTAGTTAATTGTATTGTTAACGAAATTTTTTTAATCGAATTAGGCTAAATGTCTTAATTGAATAAATTTGAAACTTAGAGAACTCAATTGAATAAAAGTAAAGGATTTAAACAAATTTCAGTCAAACTTTGAGGGTGCAATTTACATACGATTGGTGAGCCAAATCACTAAGAAGAGCATGCAAAATTGTTGACTGCAAAACCAAAAAGAATATAATTGCCAATACTGAAAAGAAGAACACACTACCACGGTATTTATCTAGATATTGTTTTTTAAAGGAAAAATGAAATTAGATATTATTTTTATGTGATGCGTTGAACTAGTTTCAAATTTTAATTATTAGGAATTTGATTTATTTTTTTTGGATTGGCATTTTGTTTGATAATTTGTTAGTTTGTTGTTATTTGATCTAATCTTGTTTTTATCTAGGTTTTCTTTTTCTGTTATTTGGGTTCATTTTTTTTAGTTATTTAAGTATTTATTTATTTTTTGTTTAGGGGGTTATGGATTATGTTTTGGGGCCAAAATTATTTTTGGAGTAATGTTAAGTTCACGACATTTTCACAGCAAATCTTATAAGACAAGCTATTATTAGTGGGTAAAACAATGATGCAAGTACTATGTATTAATTAGAATTAGTAATAGCTTAATTTCATTTTTCTAAAAAATTACTAAGAGAGATACTATAATCATGAGTTTTCCTTAACTGCACTGATAGGTCTGCTCTTATCTTAACTATGTAGAAGCAACACTCTACTTTTCTCAGTGGCTTGACTTGCACTCGCAACCAGTATCATTTGTTGTTCTTTGCGTCTTTTTTATTTTTTTATTTTTTATGTCCATATATACAAATTATATTTTATTATTATTTTTTATATAATTAGGTTTCTTACGGACTAGCCTAGAAAATAGTGTTAGTAAGAGGTGATGAAACCAAAATTCGTCAGTTGAGTCACTTGTCCAATCTAGAGTTTTTGACTGGCTTTTGAGATCAACAAGAGAAATAAAACTGGTCGAAGAGACCACCGGGGTAAGCCCCAGTGGGGGGCCTTTGATACTTGAGTCAGCATCTGCCCATATTTTTTGTATATAGATAGCATTTTGTAGTCTATTTGACATACCTTCACAAGTGAGATGGATTGTCCCCTTTTATAGGTGATTTGGATTAAGGATGGCAATTTTGCCCCGCCTTGCTTAACCTGCCCCTCCCTACTTCGCCTCACGCGGGGTTTCTCTGCCCCGCGAAGATGGTAGGGCGGGGATGGGGCAAGATTTTAGTCTCACACCACAGGGCGAGGCTGGGATGGGTTTAGACATTTTAGACCCTAAAACCCTACTTAAGAATGGCAACGGGTCGGGTTCGGGCCAGGTTTTTACATACCCGGACCCGACCCGCGGGGCAAAACCCGAGACCCGGACCCGGCCTGATTATTAATCGATTTTTTTTCTTGGGGTCCAAACCCGCCCTGCCGGGCCCTACGGGCCCCGTTTATCTCTTGGGCCCAAATCTAGCCCAACCAAAAAAAAAAAAAAAAAAAAAAAATTTGAAGCCCATTACAATTTTTTTTCTAGATTCAAACCCATTCAGTCAAGTCCACAAGGTTACTAATATGATATATATATATATATATATATATATATATATATATGAGGGGGTTTAGTAATTTAATATAACCGGGTTTTTATCCGGGCCGGGTTTCGGGTCGGGTTTTCGATTTTTTAAAAACCCGAACCCGACCCAGATCCGCTTTGGGTTTTTTTTTTAAAAACCCATATCCGACCATATTCTTTATCGGACTGGGTAAAATTCGGCCCATTAGGGTTGGGCCGGGCCGGGTATCCGCGGGTCGGATCTAAATTGCCATCCCTAACCCTACTATTTTAACAAACATATCAATATTAGCTTATTTTATTCTACCTAATGTGGTTCTTTGTGATTGTTTTGTTAAACACTTGGATATATTATTCAATTTTTTTCTAGAAATTGATTTGATTTGATGGGATAAATTTAGTTATAATTTCAAGTATATTTTTATTAATAAAATAAGTTTCATTAAAAAAATTGTACTAGTTATAGGGAAAATTAACAAAAAGTAGAGTTTTACAGGATGGGATGGGGTTTCGCAAGGCCCCAAGAGGTGGGGATGGGGTGAGAAAGTTTTCCCCGTCATGTGGGGTGAAGCAGGGATGGGGCAAGACAAAACCATGCAGGGCGGGGACGAAAAGCCCATCCTTCGACCCCGCCCCACCCCATTGCCATCCCTAATTTGGATAGCTGTTGTACATAATTGGAGGTGATTATTACCCATGTGTAATGGTTATCGTATTGATGGGGGTTTAAGACCAATGAGTAACGGTCACCATTAATGTGTTGAATGTGCTTGAGCGGTTATATATATAGGTCTGCTAATGATGCAAAGTCATCCAAATTAATGGACAACCTTAATGATTTTTTTGGACTTATCAGTTGCCCCCCATTCCCAAGTTTGATTTTGTGTTTGTCAAGCTTATGGAATTTTCTTGACTTTTTTAGATTCAGACTTCTTTGTCTTTCAATTACTTTCTTCAGACGAAGAGCAAGATAATTTCTTTGGACGACCATTTTTTATCATTACTGAAGAGCAAGGCTAGTTCTTTGGACGACCATTTTTTATCATTGTTGAAGAGCAATCTAATTTCTTTGGATGAACATTTTTTTACAACTACTAAAAAGCAAGGTGATTTCTTTAAATAATCATTTTTTATCACTACTGAAGAGCAAGCTAATTTCTTTGGACGATCATTTTTTACCACTGCTGAAAAGCAAGGTGATTTATTTGGATGACCATTCTAGATGCCCTCTAATGAAGATGACGATCACTTGGATCGATTATTTCCCTAGACGATCCATCAAAATTATTCTTGTGTAAAGAATTTTATCATTATTGCTTTGGACAATTTAATTCTTGTACAAAGAATTTATGGTTGAATTATGATATTATTCTTGTATGAAAAATGTATTGTTTGAATGATAGTATTCTTGTATAAAGAATTTTATCATTATTGCTTTTGACGATTTAATTCTTGTACAAAGAATTTATCGTTGAATTATGATATTATTCTTGTATGAAGAATGTATTGTTTGTATGATACTATTCTTGTATAAAGATTTTTATCATTATTTCTTTGGATGATTTAATTCTTGTACAAAGAATTTACCATTGAACAAGTTTATTCTTGCATAAGGAATTTATCGTTGAACTATTTTACTCTTGCATGAAGAGTTTATTGTTAAATGATTTTATTCTTATATGAAGAATTTTATTGTTATTACTTTGGATGATTTAATTCTTGCACAAAGGATTTTCCGTTGAATAATTGTACTCTTGCACGAAGAATTTATTGTTGAACGATTTTACTCTTGCATGAAGAGTTCATCGTTAATTGGTTTTACTCTTGCATGAAGAATTTTATCATTATTACTTTGGACGATTTAATTCTTGCAAAAAGAATTTACTGTTGAATGATTTTACTCTTGCATGAAGAATTTATCATTTGAACACTTATACTCTTGCATGAAGAGTTTATCATTGAACGATTTTACTCTTGCATGAAGAATTTTATCATTATTACTTTGGACGATTTAATTCTTGCACAAAGAATTCACCGTTGAACAATTTTACTCTTGCACAAAGAATTTATCATTGAATTTTTGGGACAGTTACTTCTTGAGTGGACTAACGATCATGCGGATCGGTCTTGTAGCTTCTTTGGAAATTTTGTAGCTTTAGGCCTCCTTGAGACCATGTCGCTTTGGACCTTCTTGAGGTAATGCTTTTACAGTAAGTAGTACATGCGCTTGCCAAAATTTTTTTGAACAAGAATTTTAGAACAATTCATACATGAATAATGAGCTACCAATGGCCTAGTTGGGCATTTTTCTGATTGTGATAATATTCTGATTGGACCAATATTCTCTTGTAATCCTATAGCTTTACCTCTTTTGTAATTCATCTTGTAGTACATATATTTTTGCGTGAAACCTTATGACATTTACAAAAATGAGCTTTGTGACTATAATACTGCAAGCGAATAGTTAGCTGTAAAACGCTAGGGGGTAAAAGTTACACAGTTGCTAATCATAATGCATATACATTATTAGGAGAATAAGTTTATCTCTAGAGCTTGTGGGGTTTTCTTGTGGGAATAAGGGAAGTAATTTTTTTTCAGTTCCATTTCTTTTTTTTCTTTGAACCTGTCTTAATGGAGGAACTCATAGATACTTGGCAAAATACGCCTCTCTTAGAGAGGGAGGATTTTGGTTTTACCCTTTGAAGTGATCAACGATCTCAGAAATTCATCTTGAATCTGTGCTATTGGCATGGTAAGCTGAGTCATGATGACAAGAGCTATGAACTAGGGACTTAAAGGAAAGGCAACCTACGAGTTTCAGAACAACAAGTTGGTCCGTCACTTCATTCTCCACACCGTTCAGCAAGTAAAGGTGTAATTATGGTGCCTGGGATGTTTGAGAGGACCTCATCTCAATCTACATAGAGTGAAAAAGTTGCTGTCGACAATAATGAATTTGGCATTGCATCTTCATCTGAGGGAGGCGGCAATGCAATGGTGCAAGAAAATGTTGCGACAGTGCATGCAGACGTTACATCATTTATGGAAACTGAGTGTTGTGGGATTGATTCTTCATTAATGCTAACATTGCGTTCAAAGATGGCAGTGGTTTCAAACTCTACAACTACTACGAGAAGTCTGAAATCCCAGCCAATCACTAACTAGTCCAACCTGTTTATTGCATCTCTTATTTCGGTTGTGGAAGTAAAGAGTGATACATGGGTAGCAAAAATAAGTGATATTGATGCAGCATTACCCACGCATGACAGCTCACCAATTATTGCTCCTATTAACTCTAATTCCCAGCAATCCATACAGCAAGTGTTTAATATGCTCAAAACTCCAGACAAGGAAAAAAGTGCAACAATAGAAATGAAGGGTAATGAGCCAGATCAATCTAATCAGCCTCCACACCATGCCATTTGGAAACCACCTCCATGGCCGATCTTGAAGGTGAACTTTGATGATGCTATTTTCCGGGAACAAAATTTTGTGGGTGTTGTTTTGGATATGGGAGGTGGATTAGTGTTGTTTTGGAGATCGACTATTGATGTAATTGTGGAGGGTTCGGGTACAAATTATATTGATACAATGTTTCAAGAAGAAGATAGGGCAGGGATTGGAGTGATCATCCGAGATTGCCAGGGAAAAGGCTTGGCACACATGGTCGGAATCATCCCTCTCCCCCTAACTATCATAGAGCTTGAAACTTTGGCTGAAACAACAAGGTTACTTGAACCGGAAACTAATTATTATCATAAAAGCTCAGTTTTGGATTCTACTCTTCCTAAAATTCCAAGATTAAGTTTCAAGGATAATAAATCTCCTTCAAATCCAGCTAGTTCGGTAACGTGCTTAAGAGGAGATAATGAGGGGAAAAGTTATGGGTCTGATACCAATTATCTCACTTACTCTGATCACGTGGAGGGTGTTAAAGGTTTTATGGGTGATCAAGTGCAGGGTCCAACAGGTTTACTGATTGAAATTGTGAAAGTGTTTGCTAACAATTTTGTAAGATTGTTGTATTCTCACATTAAGAGAAATGACAATAGGGTTGCTCATAGTCTAGCTAGAAATGCATATGCATACCAAATTTTCAAGTATGGATGAAAGATGTCCCATCACATATTGTTTCGATTTTATAATTGGATGTAGTTAATTACATTAATAAAATCCATCAATTTCCTTCTCAAAAAAAAAAAAAAAAAGAGAATAATTAACGTACTATAATACATTTTGTACATTTTTAGACCCCTTAAACACAACTAGATTAACCTAGTTATTTAGCCAAGTGATTAACTTAGGTAAATTATGCAGATCTAGGTTAACACATATAAATCATATCATTGTAAAGTGCAAAAAATAAAGAACACAACAATATGATGACCTAGGAAAACCAAACCAGCAAAAAACTAGGGGAGGATTTAACCTAGCTATCCTTAAGGTAAAACTGAATCCACTATGAAAGAATTGAAGTTTACACAATAGCGACTTAGACCACTAACATCTTATTGCTACCTCGAGTAGGAAACTTACTACCATGACCATGTGACAGCTCCGAGTTCACAGATTACTTCTTTCTTGGATTCCTAGCAAGCACAAGCACTCCTGCTTGTTTCGCTTGTATATCTTTAAGCTCTTGAATCTGTAACTGAATTGATCACCAAGCTTTTGACATCAATCTAAATCTTGATAACCTTAAGTGTATGTGAAGGCAAACACCTCTAGATCTCACTAGAGATTCACACACACAGCATAAAGAGCATCTCTAAAACGTGGCTAGGGTTTTCTCTTTTATACCTAGGGCAAAACATAAAACCCTACACATAAAATGGGCTTGGGCTGAGTTGGAAAATCCTAAAGAAAAACAATCTGCTCTACTTTTGATCAATCGAGTCTAATTCTCGATAAATCGAGCCAGGCAGATTTACACAGTAAATCTTGCAGCAACTCGATTCCAATTTTACATAAAAGACACATACTTTGAGCACGACTAAACAAGAATAAAATATTTTGATCATGGTTTGCCATCATTACAAATTAGAGTTCTAATACATTTAAACCTAAAGGTCTTAGAACCCAACACATTTTCTCTTGTTGCTTCCCATTTAATTCATTCAAAGCTGGACTTTTTGACAATTAATTCTAATCGTCATTATTCCATGAATATTGATAATCTTAAATATTCATGTATAACATTCATCTCAATTTTTGTGCTTTATGCATTTGAAGGGTTTTATGAAAATTTCAAGAATTTTGCAAACCCAAAAAATGATATACCTTTTTTATTTATTGATTATTTATGCAAGATTGGTTTGTACTCGATTTTAATAAGATAAGCATTCACATTTCTAATTAGGTGCACACGAATATAGTAAATAAATAAATGTGCTACCTTATGCATCACCAAAGTGTGCATATAGAATCTAGTTCTCTCTTTTGGTTGAGAACAAGTTGATGATTATAACTTGTGACTGTTTCCCTTTTTCTTTTATGTTCTAAGGACTTTAAGGGTCCGTTTGGTTGGGAGGATGGAAAAGTGAGAGGATAAAAAATAGAGGGAGGATGGAAAAGTGGGAGGATAGAAAAGATTTTAGTTTTCCTCAGTTGTGTTTGGTTGAAGGGGTGGAAAAGTAGAGGGATGAAAATTTTTTTGGTTTGGTTGAAACTAAAGTTTGTATAAATTTAGCATTATGTCCCTCTTAAATAAAAGAGAAAGTAATACATTATACTTTTAAAAAAAATTATGTATAGATGAAAGTGGACATTTCAAAAAAATAGCATAAGAAATTATTCAAAAGTGTTTTCTTAAAAAATAATAAAAGCAAAAATTAAGAGAAAAAAAAAGAAAGAAAAAAGAAAAAAAAAAGCAACGTTATAGTAGAAAAATCAAAGAGTGAAAAAAAAAACGGACAACATGTCACTGTTTCAGTGGAAAATTCAAAAGAGCAAAAAAAAAAAAAATGTCTAAGTGGAAATGGCAAAAGAAAAAAAAAATTCCCACGTTAAAAAAAAAAACCAGAAAAGTGGGTGCAGTTTTGTCAAAAAAAATTTCTCACTTTTCACTTCAATTTTCTCTCCAATTTGGAGAGATTGTATTTTGAATAGGGAGGAGAGAAAACTTGTGGGCCCCACCACTTTTCTCTCCCCCTCTCCCTCTCAACCAAACAATGAAAAGTACTATTTTTCACTATCTATTTTTCATCCTCCCTATTTTCACCCCAACCAAACACACCTTAAGATATAGGACAAAACGTCATTTTATCAAGTAGAAAACCACAACAAGAAAAGTCCAGCGATTAGACATACCTGAGTGGAAACAGTTAATGGGTGGATCAGTGGGATGAGCCATGTGGACTGCTTCCATGGCTTTTTGTTTGTGTCCTTGACTTTTTCTTTGAGTGAATTTACCTTTGCTCTTGATTCCTCTTCTAAACCAAGGTTCTTTTTGGCTGAATCAATAAGCACTAGTTCAAGTCCTAGAAAAAATGAACCATATCCAGGATAGCCGACCCACGGTAGCATGACAAAATTTTGGCCAAATTTCGTCAAGATGATTCGAATTGGCTTCCAAATCTATTATGCCTATTCTTTGGAGAAGGAAGAGTTGCTGCAAGACCGCTTCTATGAACCTAAAAACTAGTCTTTTTTTATGTGAACTGAGAAGATTTTAAACTCATGACTTTATTGTGAATACAATCATTTAGCATTTCAAGTCTAGGAGACTCAATCGATCTTCTCATATTCATGATAATGAAGCATATGCTACCAATAATATAACCATATTAGCTGTGATAATTGTAACAATTTTATAGCAATATTTTCAACATGTTCTGTATATACATATTTGTAAATAATCATGCAAGCTTAATATGTTTTTAGTTCCAATAAGATAATCCCTCGAATGGCTAATTAAAAAGAAAGAAAGAAATGAGCAACCTCGATAGAAGGCCTTAAATCTCGATACTTTTTTGTGCATACCTCAATCTTTTCATTGTTGTAGTCTTCTTGATAGGCTCTCACTCTTTTAAGATCTCTTTTGTTAGACTCCATATGATATTTCATGTTTGAGGTCTAGATCTTTTTTGCTTCATTCTTTTGTAGGTACAAGAACAAGGCATATTGTTGCACCCGTTCAAACATGAAAGGTACAGTTCTCATTTGTTGACGACTAGAGGAATGACCTATCGTGGTTTGAACCTGTTTGTCTTGGGACTTTTTCTAAAAATTGAAAATTTGAGCCCACCTCTGCAAGGATCTTAGGATAGGCAAGCTTGGATTGGAAATACTTTTCTATCATGGCAAGTGATTTAGATGTGTGTGTGTGTGGTACTTTTGGTAACCCTATAAGCTGATTTCTTTTCAACGAGCTCTTCTTTGTTGGGTTGGTATTGGCTTCAAAGCTACTAGGGCTTGATTTGCCATTTGTGATGTCATAGGAATTTTCACAATCTTTGGTTGTATTCCCCTTTTCCACTTTAGAGTTTTTGATCTCTTCCTTGGCTGTTTCTTTTTGACAAGTTCTCATTCTAAAGCTTATAGACTTAAGAATATAGGTACATTCAAATTAGTCTAGTTAGACTAGTGAATAGACTAGTATTTTTACTGCGCAAAGTGTTAGATTTGGATCAGCATAGTCAAGAAAAAAAATTCACAAATATTAAAAACCACAAATGTGTAAAATTTGTTGTGGCTTATGGACGGTATATGTTGATGCGTCTATGACATAGTCCTTAGCATAGTATCCCTTAGTGTGTTCACGTAACACAAATATGTATGTGCATAAATAAAATGTAATTTATTTCATATTGAGCATTGAAATTATGGCTCAATTAATGGAAGTATGATGCACAGACATATAGATACCACTAAAGTTTTCACGAAATTGTGTAGTGGGATTTGTGTATAAATGGAACAATTTTCATGCTCTATTTTGAACAGTAGATTTTTTGTCCTCTATGATGGAACGTTTCAAGATACAAAATCTCATAACTTTTTAAAATGAATTTTGCCTTAACAATTGTCATGTTTATGTAATGACTGAATTTTATAATTCTTTGGGTATTTCAACCTTAGATCCACCTTGCATTTGCTTTGAAAATTATTATCTGTATAAGGCCGAATAGGCCAATCTTGCATTTATTTCTAAAGCTTTCTTTATTTTGGATTTTTTAGGCTTAACATGATAGTTTTCACAAAAAGCATGTGTAGAAAAAACTCAGAATTTTCATTATTCTCAGTTTCCAGCTACCTAATTTTGATTAGGCTTGGCCAGGCTTATTGGACTTTGCCAGGCTTATTGGACTTTCTCCTATATCCAAATTTAGTGTTTCTAAATTTGGTGAGACAATAAAATTTGACTTCAGCCTCTTTAACGTCTAAACTCTAAAATTATGATATAATTTTGGTATGACAAAAAAAAAAAAAAAAAATTGGCTTCAACTTTTTCTAATGTCGAAAATTAAGATTTATTATCTTTGGTAGGGTAATAAAATTTCACTTCCTTTTTTTGTCTTAGTGAGATGCATTCAGAGAAAGTAGTGAAATAAAAAAGCCATAATTTTTTTTAATATAGAAGATAGAATTTCTACTCTAGTCTAATCTAAGTATAATCTCTATATTTTCAACAAAAGGATATTTAATAGAGTAAGCACCTTTTTATGTTTATAAAGCATTAGATGAGGTTATTGTGTTTTTAGACTTCTAGGCCATTTAACAACATATGATAAAACCATTTAACAGGATGAGAAATGACTCATCTTACCTCGAGACCCAAGAGTTGGGCCATGTCGTTGAGGCCTGTCGTGGTCTTCCAAAGTTTGTGTTTGTCTCATGTTTAGCCTGAGCCTTACAACGAGCCGCCTTTGGGTGATTTGATGGAAACTTTGAGGTTTTGTCCCTCGTAGATGAAATTGCTAAATGGATTTGCTTTATTGGATCTTGAAATAAAAAAGGCTAAGCCTTTTAATTACACCTTCATTGCCAATCCAATTACATAATTTGTTTCTTTGTGTTAGTACGTGGTATAGACCCTCAAGTGATCTTATGTCTCATACCTTGAAGGTAATGGATTGTATCATGAGGCTCTTACGCCATTGACTGACCCAGGCGGGTCTTGCGACCATAAGTCGCACTTAGCTTTGATTTCTCGTCAACGACCTTTTGGTGGCCTCTCTATTAAGTTGGAGATTAGAGGTCTTTAGACCTTGGATATGGGCCCTTGCATCGTTGTCTATGAGTTTGAACTAAGTGACCTTTTGTCGTAGGAAGAGAAATAAAGCTGTCTAAGAGACCACCGGGGTGAGCCTTGGGGGGGGACCCTCCAATGCTTGAGTCAATATCAGTCCATATATTTTGTATATAGATAGCATTTTGTAGTCTTTTTGACATACCTTCGCAAGTGAGACGGATTGTCCCTTTTATAGATGATTTGGATAGCTGTTGTACATAATTGGAGGTGATTATTACCCATGTGTAACGGTTATTGTATTGATGAGGGTTTAGGACCAATGAGTAATGGTCGCCATTAATGTGTTGAATGTACTTGAGCGACTACATCTTTTGATCTACTCGTGATGCAAAGTCATTCATATTAATGGACGACCTTTATGATTTTTCTGGACTCATCAAGATGTATATGCTTGTATTATTATACTGTAATGGAAAGGAATCATGATGAAAAGAGTAGCGAAATTTTTTTTTCGAAAAGTTAATCCAATCTTGTACTATATTATTCTATACAGATAAATGTCAAGATATTTACTTTTTTTAAAAAAAGTTTAAGAATAATAGATTTTCTCATATCACAATGGCACAAGAAAGAGCTCTACAAGACACAAATACAACAAACGTGGCCTCCCCCATAAATTTTTATTAAAAAGAAAAAAATCCAAAAGCGTTTTTATAACAATTTCTTCAGACCACTTTTATTTACTCACATGCAACTCACAAGCTCTTTTTCATTTAATTTAAGTTGCTGCTATAGACGCACCAACGAAAGCAAGGTCCCTTAAATGCTTAGTAGATTTGGCAAGGGGATTGATCTTGCCATAATTCTGGTACGCGTAATCGCAATTGTTGTAGTTGAGCTGGGTGCCATTGATGTAGGCCTCCAGGGTACGATAGTCACGGCCCTTGAGGCCAGCCAAGGCGCGTTTGACTTTGAGAATTGCACCGCCAAATTCGAATATGCATATATCAATTTCGATGGTCTTCTTTGCCTTTGAGCCACCACCTCTGCAACTTTGGTCTCGTAAACCAATTTGTGACAGGCTGCAATCGAGGCATCACGAGGTTCAGTCCGATTGTAGACAATTGAATAGCAGACTTGCTTATTAGGAGAATTGTTGCATAGGCCAGCGCCATGAGCGTGGCTAGTAAAGAGGATGACGGTTGCCGCTAAAAAGACATAAGAGAAAAATGTGTCGTCCTTGAAAACCATGGTTTTTGTTAGATTTAATAACTACAAGGCTTTCTCCGTTGTTGGGGTCCAGCAAAAAATGACTTATGATATGGTTGAGAAGTGATTTATTTTGATAGTTTGGAAGTAATCACAATTCAAAAGTAATCAAATCATTTTGAAAACAATGCTAAAAAATGACATTTACTCATTGTTTTAACATATTAGAGGACCCTTTGTTAGGATTCGGATTTGGAACATAATGAGTGGAGGCCGACCTATAGGTCGGGTGTGGTTGGGTGCCTAATACCTTCTCATCTCTATACCTAAACTCTGGGCACATGCTCTAATAAAGATCAGTCCTTCCACAAAGACGCTACATTTATGGTTCCTAGAACTAATCTAGGTGGCGACTCCATTTACACCCTCTGCCATAGTTCACCCTAGACCAAGGCATACTTCCCACGAGGAGAACTAAAACTCATCATAGGCACTTGCACCCACAATGGCAACTCCATTAGGTAGGGAGAAGTTTGCCTCCTATGTGTTCCATTTCCTAATCTGCACAAAGGCTTTTTTAATATGGATTTGCATACAATTTGACTTGGTTCTTTGTCCCATAGCCAAGGTTAGTGATGAGTGGGAAAGTTGAGGCTCCATCTAGGACCAAGACTTTTTGAAGTTCATCCCACCAACTCCCAATCTGTGCCATTGCCTATGATGGGCTTTGAGTACATTAATGGTTTGCCTACAATCCATTATAATCCATGTAGGCCCAAGGTTGAAATAATGGTCCACCTAGTTGCGAGTAACCTATTGAACTATCCCTTTAGCTATAAGAAGCTTACCCACACATAGTGTAACCCTAGATCCAATTCATAGGGAAGCCCATGTGCATGTGTTTGATCTTTGTTTGCTTTAACCTAAAAGAAAATTTCCAAAAAGAAAAAAATTCAACAAAATAAATAAATCTTTTGCAAAGAAGAAAAGTTAAAAAAAAAAACAAATCTTGGGTAAATAGTTATTTTTTTAGAAGAGGAATTTCCGGAAAAAAAAAAAAGATCTATTACAAAAAAAAAAAAAAAAAAAAGAATTCAAGAAAATAAAATTTTTTAAGGAGAAGAATTATTAACATAAATTTCTTTGTAAATATTTTTTTTTTCAAGAAAGGAATTTTTCAAGATAAGTGTATATACTGTATTTTGTCCGTCCTTAATTTGCGTGCTGGACCCCAAAAATTCCAAAAATATTAACTTCTCACCAAAAATATTAACTAGATAGTGTAGACACTCGATTTTGCACCCATGATTTAATCAAGGAAGACGACTAGAGTGGCCATCCATGTGCCCCAAAAATCATCATTGCATTAAATGCATTAGTTTATTCATTGAAAATCATAAAAATGATCTTGAGATTCTAACAGTTGCGATGGTATTCCTAGTTTCCAAATCGGACCGTCAGATTGAAAAATATCGAATGATCAAGTTTGCATGGTTAGCATGCATTGTGTCCAAGTAGAGTCGACCATGCATGATTAATTTAAATTAATTTTGATTGGTTAAACAAT
Organism: Castanopsis chinensis; assembly: GCA_032878915.1. NCBI lineage: Eukaryota > Viridiplantae > Streptophyta > Magnoliopsida > Fagales > Fagaceae > Castanopsis > Castanopsis chinensis. Next base: position 4,704,766 of record JAVQMG010000105.1, read on the forward strand.
TGAAATTTATTAAATAATTTTGTGATTGATTGATAATTAGTGTTTAAAATAGGATTGCATACATAGGATTAAAAGAAATAATTGGATAACAATAAAATTGTGGATAATCTGAACTTTATCAAGATTTATTTTAGAGTATTTGTCTACAAGATAATTGTTACTGAAAAGACTAGAATTATCCAGAAAAGAGTTCAAGAAATTGGAATCCGGATTGCAAACACGTTTAAGTGCATCGCACGATGCAAGAAAACCCTAAAAATGGAGTTCAAAAGGTACCTAAACACGAAAGTGCGATTAGCACTCAAGAGTGCCATTCAGCACTTTTGGAGTGCCAAACGGCACTTTCAAAGTGGCGAATGGCACTCTTTTGGGTTTTGGTCCAACTTCTTTTGGGTGACGTTAAGGCATACCCTTTTCGACAATTTTGGAAAAGGATGAGTCCTGATTCGCATTTTAAGCGTCGGTGCTTATTTTTAAGCATTCCAGTCTCTATAAATAGGGATTGGGTCTTAGAATTCAACACACTTTTTTGCGCTCTATGGGGAGGCACACTTTTACACTCTTAGAGTACCCGTATTTTTGATTCCCCTTTCTGATATTCTTTCTCTTAAAGCTAGGGTTTTTAGGTTTCAATGATAATTGCATAAATTTCTTTAAACCCTAAAATATCCTCTCAAGAAGAAGAGCGCTTCATGCAAGAGGTTGTTTTCTGATTATCCTTTTCTTTTCTTTATGCTTCTCTTATTGTGATGATGTGTGTTTGTTTATATTTTTAGTTTAGTTGTTTTAAAGTATTCATATCATGAGTTGTTGATTTATTTTATCAAAACATGTTCTTGATTTCTTTTATTACTATTGTGATCTCTTTCTTAGTTTCAAAATCTGCATGTTATCAATTCCTTTTCTCAAAATAAAAATGGATCTACGTATCCATTTGGATACTGATGAAAGTATCAGCGTCTGTGTTTTAGCTTTTTTTTTTTTTTTTTTTTTTTTTTTTTTTTAAGAAGCACGTTTTAGCTTTCCAGTGGGTCCCATGCACTGTTCATGAGACCCACAAACCTCTTTTTTCATAAAAAATTTCATTAAAAATGGGTCCTACGACACTATTTAGACATTTAAAAATTATTTTGCTATAGTATTTTCAGTTTTCAGTTTTTAGCAAAATAAGCGGTATTCAAACACACCCTCCATCTTCATTAGGTGTATATATGATTTTTTACTAAAATTAAAATGGATTTACATCTTCATTAGATGTAGATCTAAATTTTTCTTAAAATTAAAATGGATCTGCATCTTCATTAGATGCAGATCTGATTTTTTTTACATAGCAAATTTTGGAAATAAAAAAGGACCATGAATGGTTGTATTTGTTGTGTTTGTTTATTTTATATAGTAGCATGAATTTATTTCATAAATGAATTCTCTTCTTAAGAAATTTTTTTCATGTTTTTTTGAACATATAAAGAAACAGATTTGAGTTTCTAAACACATAAACAGATCTGTTTTTCATTACAAAACAGATCTGGATTTTTTACAAAATAAAAACCAGTTTTTTTAAGTTCTCAAAAACAGATCTGATTTTTCTAAACTCAAAATCAATTTTTTAATCACTAAAATTGATCTGATTTTTGTTTTTTAACAAAGAAGAAGATGCATTCATAAATAAGTTTGTGTGATTTAATTTTGTTTTTGTTCATGTGTTCAACATATCATTCATGTCATGCATAAAAATAGTACATTGGTCACAAAAGTCTAGAAGTCCAGACTTTGTCTAGATGGAATGAGTGCCTAACACCTTCTCATTTCGTAACCTAGCCTCCCAATTTAGTGTCTTTGGATAGGTAGACCTAGACTTTATCTTTCTTTTTTATTTTTTGGGTAGATTGTAATTAGGACAAAAAACCACGTATTTTTGGAAGATTGTAACTAGGACCAAAGCCATATAATTTTCAAATTTTCAAATATGTATTCACTTATTTAATCAATGAAATGAAACAATTCAGTCATGTATTTATAATTTATTTTTTCTTATTTTTTTGTTCATCAAGTAATTGACTATACACATCACATTTGAACACGTACAATTACACAAATGGAATAAGCATTCATTGAACATTAGACTTGTGTGTTGTGTGTGCGGATCAAGTATGAACTAGTCCATAATCTAGTATGATGCTTTAATGATTAATTCAATCAAGTCATACACAACTAGTACGAAGCCAAGTAACTTATCTCACTTGTAGAAATGAACATATATGACTCCTCACCAATGTGTTTACATTCGATTGAAAACTTTTCATTTGGTTTTCATTTTTTATACTTTTGATCAAATACAACTTAAATTCTTAAGAAATGATGCCATGAACTTTTTTATATATTTTTGACGAATAAGCCTTTGGCTTTGGCACCATACATTTTAATACATATTTGCTCCACCTTTTCCTAGTCAAACTAGTTTTTGAAGCAAGACTTTTTCAGCTCTTTCTCTTTTTAGAGAAAGACATTTTCAGAGCTCTTTTGAAAAAGAAAAAAAATGTGAGGTATATACACAAGTCTACGTATGTATCAAGATCAAGCAAGACTATTGACCAATCATTCATAACAAGCTTGAAGATCTATTTATAACAATCAAACATAGATTTCTAGATGTCCCTCATACTCAAAGAATGTGCATACATAACAAGCTAAGCTCGTAAATGCACTATGCCATTAGTATAGAGGTACTAGGCCAAACTCACATGTGATATACATAATACAAACGATCAAACTTTTAAGATTTTTCACTTTTTATGGGTTTTTGAATTTTCCAACACACTAAAAAATAGGATAAACAAAGTAAGATCAACAAAAAAAACACGGAAAACAAACAAAGTCTTGAAAAATAAACATGCTTAAAACGGAAGAAATGACTCAAGAAGATTGCATATGTCATGATGCATGAACTATAACCAAGTCGCTTAACTCATTTCTAAAGTCAATTGCAGTAATTGCCATGAAAGTTGAATAGTTTCCCTCACTATCACATTCTCCTTTCGCATCAGAATTTGAGCTTTTTGAGTCACTAAGGGTAGTTACAAACACTTTACTCTTTTCTCTCAAGTAGTTTGGACATTCGTTCTTGAGATGTCCATGCCCATTACATTCATGACACACAATTCCTTGAGTTGATGAAGAGTATTTCCCATCCTTCTTCTTGAACTCCTTCTTTTCATTTTTTAAGGATGAGAATTTTCCTTTTCCAATTGACTTCCCATTGTTCTTTATCTTGAGAAATTTTCGGAAGTTCTTCGCAAGAAATGCCACATCCTTTTCTACATCTTCTTCATCGGAGGAATCACCCATTCTCTCATTTATAGTTTTAAAAGCAAGTAATTTGCTGGACTTGTGAGAAGGCAATCCAAGCTCATAGGTTTGGAGAGATCAAATGAGTTCTCGAATCTTTATCTCATCTAAATCTTTACTTCCTCTATGGCTGACCTTAGCCCGGAAGCTTTCAGTTAAGGATCTCAATATCTTCCTCACCATTTTGGTATCTTCAATCTTCTCCCCAAGATTGACTTTGGCACTCACTATCTCGTTGAGTCTCCCATAAAAGGAATCAAATGACCCATCGTCACAAATCTTTACTTCTTCAAACCGAGTAGTGAGCATTTGAAGCTTGGTGTCCTTAAACTTCTTGGTACCTTCGTAGGTTGTCTCAAGAATGGTCCACATCTCTTTGGCGATCTTCACATGCAAAATCCAGTGAAACTCATCTGTAGAAATACCACAGAAAATAGCGTTAATTGCTTTGCTATTAGCCTTTGCCAAAGCAAAAGCAGCCTTATCCCATTTAGATTTGCAATAGTGGGTATTACATACCCATTCTTAATAGAATCCCACACCGTCTCATCAATAGCACAAAGAAAAGCACACATACTTTCCAAAAAGTATAGTTTCTCCCATTAATGTATGAAGGAGCATTAAGGGATTGAGATCTATCCATTTCACTTGGGGTCTAGGATCACACTAGGATAATGAAATCCAATAAATGTACCCGTTCTGATACCAATTGAAAGCTTGGATTTGTACAGAAACACATAAGTTTGTTCAGACCCCCAAATGAAAATTACAGCTAGATAGTTTTTACTCAAACTTATACTAAGTGCAAAACAAGAGTAAATAAACGCAAAGAACCATTATCACTACCCTAAGCCATATTCATCCATTATTAACAATAAAAGGAAGGCTTAAAAATTAAGGAAGAAAGATGCAAACACAAGATAACACCGACGTGTTATCGAAGAGGAAACCGAAGAACTCAGCGAAAAACCTCTCCGTGAACCTCAAAGTCGAAATCGATCCACTAGAGAATAAAATTGGAGTACACGAATAACAAAAAACCCTCCAAGCCTAGTCTACCTCATGTACTTGAGCCTTCCAAGCTCCTGCTACCAACTGACTTCTCGGAGCCTTGTCTTCTCTAACTTTCCGGATCCCGTAATTCAGCCCGATTGCATTTGCCAATGAATGGCTCCTTCCAATGCTTTCCAATAGCACCAAGATCTCACTTTACACTCAAGATAGGCGTGGTAAGTGTTTGGGCTAGCAACCTCTCAAAGATATAGAGATAGAGAGGTAGGAGTTAAGGGAAACCACAAGGAAATGTGTAGATGATTATGGGTATGACAATCTCTAACTCTCAAGTGTATTTTCAAGGGTTTTCTCTTTGAAAAACACTCCTTAAAATTTGTGGGTAATGATGGTATATATAGTGTGGGTAGAGACATGACAAAGCAAAACATAACTTTTTGCCAAATAGAGAGTTTCGCGAGTCCTTTGTGGGTTAGCCTTACTCGTGAGATAATCGTAAAACATCCAATTTGGCACAACTTTTCATCTTCCAATCATCTGCTCTGCACGTAGATCTTTTTGCGGGTAAGCTACTCGAGAGACAGATGCGAGCTAGTCTCAAAATCCACTTGTTCATCCTTTGAAGTTTGAGTTTTCACCGATCTCTCATATTTATCCCTTACAATTAATCCCACATACATACAGGGATAATGATTGAAGAAATTACAATCAAGTTTGGCACAGAATTAAAGCCAACACAACATAGTTGGAAATCACAAGTTTTCATTATTCTACGGATATTATTTACTATTCAATTCATAAACTTATTTTTTATGCATAATTTTAGATTGCAAAAACTTAAAATTTAAGCATTCGATTGATGATATAGCTATTGATCTTTGATCTTCTGAAAATTTTGCAAAAATAGCGTACATAAGGATAAAATGTAATTTAATGGTGAATTTGTCAAAATTTACATTCAATAAAAGTATATTAAGCAGAGTTGTAGCCTTAGGCAACAACAAATTTTGTTGCCAGAGTTTGTACTTTTAATATCTTATGCATGTTTATACTTTCTATTAACCTTATAAAAATCACGAAAATTCTTTTGAAATTTGATTTAGATTTTTTTTAATCCTCTCTCTCTCTCTCTCTCTCTCTCTCTCTCTGTTTTTTGAACAATTTGATTTTATCATTTTTGAACATTCATCTTAACAGTGCTATGATACATTTTTATCTTTCATAGACTTGGCAGCCATATGAAAACAAACGTGAAGTTGAACTTGTGGACCCAACGTTACCAGAAATCGATGAAGAAGATGTAAAATGAGTGATAAGAGTATCTCTTTTGTGCACTCAAGCATCACCTACATTACGGCCATCAATGTCATATGTGGCGGCAATGGTTTTAGGAGACACTGAAGTAATAACTTCAAGACCTGGATAATTGACTGACTGGAAATTTGATGATATAACCAGCTCAACAAATGGACCAAGTGATGTTAATGCTAAAGGACCCTTTAGTATGGATCAAGAGTTCACGACTCTTAAGAAAGGAAAATCATGGTGTGTCATGCAGGTAATTCACCAAATGCTTCTTTCTAAGCTCATGCTTGGCAAAATTATCAAAAAACCTAGGTAAGAATTGGTCTTCATCTTTCTTCCCTTTTTTTGGGGTGATAAATTACTTGGTGAAATTTTTAGTGTGTACATATATATACACATTTTTTTTCTTGTTCGCTGATGTTTGATAAACCTTAATTAGTAAAACGTACAACACTATTCAAGAATTTATGGATATATATATATATGTGTGTGTGTGTGTGTGTGTTATGTGAGAATCTTATGACATTGTTTGATGAAATTGTCTTAATTTGGACATAAATTCCTACAAAAAAAAAATTTGAAATTAAGTTTGCTGTCCTAGTTAATAGGTCTTATGACTTTTAACAAATTTAATCACTAGGTACCACCCTCCTATCAGTTCATGTTAAATGCGTTAATAGTAGGACTCGGCTGAGGTTTGACCCAAGGAACCATGCAGCCCACCTTCCCATTTGTTCATGTTAAATGCCTTATAGTTATATATAGCCTCGAAATGAGATTATGGTCATTTTAACGAGAAGAGAAAGAGATTTTAATAATTTCTTGGGAAATAAACAGAGGAGGGGTTGATGATTAAAAAAAATGGCAACTGATGATAAAGAAAAACCACCAGTTAATCACAGGGTCTTCATGCGCTTTAAACAACACCTGCACAACACAAAAAGAGAAAACCTAACAGAGAGCATCGGTGTGATGTTGGCCAAAAACCCTCCGAAGGTCAAGTTAGAACTTTTTATAACTTTAGAATGCCAAAGCTGGGAGGAATTATGCGTACTTTATATTCTGAGGGTTCATTGGTTTTTATAGTAGAGTCGACTCCATTTTTTGCGCATTAAGGCGTTTTCTTATAGGGAAGATCTTCATTAATGGGCATATATTATGGAATCCTTCTCAGTTAGGATTCTATTTGCATTAGGACTCATTGAGTTAAGACTTAATTGTGAGACATAAGTTATTTCCATTTAGGAGTCCTTGGAGATCAATTAAATCAGATGGGTGTCACGTGACCTTGGATCCGTCCATCTTTTGTCCGTGCATCTTGGATCCGTCTACTATCAACCTACCAATCTAACGGCGTCATGTCTGCTCAAACGGATTCGTCATCTTTGTCTTTAAATCCACTTTAGCAACCTAGTGGTATTTTAGCACTTTTATGTTGTTAAGATTACCAAAATACCCCTTAATCATTCAAATCTCACGTGGTTGTCATATGTCAAATTTTTTTTGTCAAAGGTAACACCCAATTATTCAAATCTCATGTGTTTATCCCATGTTTAATTTTTTGGTCAAAGTCAACCCCAATTAGATGGCTAGGGGGACATTGAAACAGCAAACACATTTTAAAATATGGGGAGTACTTTCGCATTTTGAAAGTTTAAGGAGGAGATTGAAGTCCAAGTAAAAGGGTATGGCGGAAATACGTAATTTACTCTCTTTTTTATTAGCATAAGCCTCAAATTTCGCTAAATCAACCTCAAGAAAAACAATCATATCAATTTATGCTTCCATTGTGCAAAATGGGCTTTTGCTATAGTAGTGCTTGTGCAAATACACAGGATGCATTTTAGTTTTTTTATTCTTTTTTGTGAATCTTGAGAATAAAGGAAGAAAGTGGATAGCAGTTGTAATGTGTGAAAATATAAAACAATTAACAATAATTAAGAAAATTTGGATATTTTAATAGAATAAAGTAATAGGTCATTTTGCTCAATTTCGAAGCCTCAATAGAAAAATAGACCCTAAAATCAAAATTTATGTGAACAACAAAATTGAAAGTGGCCAACTTGATTAAAAAAGGTCAGTGGAAGAAGACGACATTGATCAACACTAGTCAATGGTAGCTCAATGACTACTTAAATGTTAATGACCAATCAAGGCTAACATAATAGATTACTGTTGCATATCTAATGATATGGTAGAATGATGTAGTAGCTGATGCGGCAGGACGACTTGGCGGACCAACCTTTTAGGTTTAACATGACGGCTTCTGGTGATGACATATGGCTTCAAAATGCGGTTGACATGTGGCACGTTGCACTTGGATGATGCGTGAGAGACTGTTCTGGCAACATGTTGAGGTGCTTGTCATGTGCCAGAATATATGCATGATAGAACCATTGGGCTAAGCATGATGGCACAAGAGAAGTCTGATGGCAATTCCTCTAAAGTTCAGTAGATCGGCTTCATATATTTCAAATGATGTGGCTAGTGATTCGAAATAATGCTATTGTATGTTATTGTTTAGCAGGTACTCACTACTTTTATATTTCACCATTTGAAGGCTAAATTGACTGCAAGTTAAATATAACAGGAACTAAATTGATTGCTATCAAAATGTAATGACCAAATTAACCACAATATATTAGAACAAAATGGTATTTTTGCCTTTCTCTTGCTTTGTTACAGAATTTTTTAGCCAATTCGCTTCTGTTTCGTTGTGAAGCTTTTATTTATATGTTATGTCACCAATAAGCTCTAGATCAAATCAAACTTTTTCCTTTTATTAGAGTTAGGGGTGAAGTTGAAGTTATGTGTTAACAAGTTACCAAGTAAAAGAATTGACATCCTAATAAGCTCTAGATCAAATGAAACTTTTACTCTAATACTAATACTGCTATTTTCAAGATGGACAAATTTAGCTATAAGATTTGTTATAGCCTAAGGCTACAACTTTACTCAATATCTTTTTATTGGTGGTGAATTTTGAGAAATCCACCATTAAATTGCATTTTCTTCTTATATCTTCCATACTTGTAAAATATCTAAAAAATTAAAGATCAATAATTATGTCATTAATAAATTGTTTAAATTCCAAGTTTTTTTAGTTTAAAATTATGCATAAAATATAAATTTATAAATCATATGGTAAATAATATCCAATTAACACAAAAATTGACATATGCGTATTAAGAGCTTAAAGAACATGCAATTTAGCAGTTAGATTTTTGAAATATTTAATAATGTTTATTTCAAAATATGTAATAATGTTTAGGCTACAACCAATTTTGTAGTTAAATTTTGTCCTTCAAAGATTACTAAGATAGCATGTAAGTAATGTTTTTTGAATAGTAGTTCAAGAAATTAAATTTTATTATTCATCTTAATATATCATAATATATTCTAACAATAATTATTTGTTGGAACACTTGACGAATAACTAGTTATAGAGATCACGGTTGTTATCTTTTTAAAAGAGGTCAAAGAAAAGGAAAAAATAGATTCTTGAGAGCATTGGGTAGCGTTTGAAGATAATCACTCTTTATATATATATATATATATATATATATATATACACACACACATATATTTTAGTAAGTATATATTGCACTCATATGATATACTGTCAACTATTTTGGATATGTTTATTGTTCAATAATATATTTTTTATTATTCTCCATGCAAGTTTCTATAAAGTGGAATCAATATATATAGGCGAAAATACACTTTTGGTCCCTATATTTTAAGTTAATTCCCATTTTGGTCTCAGAATTTATTTTGCTACTAATGTAGTCCCTAAAAAAAGAAAATTGATTCTATTTTGGTTCTTGAGTCAACCTACTAATGGAAAATGTTGATGTGGTAGACGGAGGCACAGTTGACACAGGAAATGCTGACATGGCTATTAAAATAATATTTAAAAAATACCACATCAGCATCCATATCAACATACACGTTAGCATCTTATTTTTAAAAATTAATTTATCAATTTTAACAAAATTAAAAAACATAAAAACAAAATAAAAACACATAAATTCAATTTATGTTGAAAAACATGAATAAACAAGAACTCTAACAACTACAATAAAACTAACCTATTGCGGTAGGCCAAAACCGCCGCTAAAGCCCCAAAAACCGCCGCTATAGGTACATTTGACCTTTAGCGGTGGGAGCTATTGCGGCAGTTCTACTCGCCAGCCTTGAGGCGCCACAATAGCTCTATTGCGGCGGTACAAAAAAACACCGCTATAGATATACCTTTTAGCGGCGGTTTTGGTCTATTGCGGCAGGCATAAAACCGCCGCCATATTATGTTCGAATTTGTGTCAAATGACTTATAGTGGCGCTTTTTGCCCGCTGCAATTGGTCTCCACGTTTAGCGGCGGGCAAAAAGTGCCGCTATAAGCTGGCAAGTAAAACGGAATAATTGCACTTTTAGCGGTGCTTATAGCTTGCCGCTATATGTTTGTACCTTTAGCAGCGGGTGCAAACGCCACTATATGTTCGTATCTTTAGTGGCAGGCTATAAGCGCCGCTATAGGGTTTCATTTAATACATAAAATGAGAACCTATTGCGGCGCTTTTTGACCGCCGCTATAGGTTCTTCTTTTTTTTTTTTTTTTTTGTCCCCAGTGGACTTTGAAACCACTATTTCATCAAATATATTGTTGTTCAACCTGTTACAAAGAACCTGTTTTACATCAAATAGATTGTTCAAACCTATTACAAAGACATATTAAATAGTTTTAGCTCTACTAATACAATGCTACAAATGTAATTAATTAACAACACCACAAATGTATCCAAACTAACGTAATATTAACATAGAAATATATTATCAAATACATAGTGTTGTCTATAACCACCATCATAAGATTAACAAAAAAAGATGTGGTGTTTTGAATAAAACAACCGTTCAAATTTAGCTAACACAATAATCAAAGTTCCAAAGTGTTTAAAAAATATCCTTCAACACTTGCAAAAAATTCGGTTGTTCTTCCATAGTTCTTTGTACACAAAAAAGTCCTCGAGCACCAAGATAAAATTTATAAGCTGCTTGGTTGATAGGATGCGGTTGACGATTTTGGCGGAGTTGGAGAATGTTCGGCCGAAGGAACATCCTACATACAAAGTATGGTTACTCAATAAGTGCGTATAAATGGAATAGAATGACAAAAAAATATTACCAAGGCAAAAAATGTCTTCAAAATTGTATAATCTTGATTTACACTTACATACTTCAATAACAAGAACAATAACAATAATAGAACTTTATGCTCAAAATTTTTTTTTTTTGAAAACAATAGTCAAGAAGAATTAAACATTAATAATGATTATATCTAAATAATAGATACATCAACAATTTGGTCTCAATTCATGAAAGTATATTACAATGGACTATATATTATTACCGATCATCCAATGATTTCAATACTTCTATTTTTCATGCTAGTGTATGCAGCACTTGTGCTAGTTTAATAACTAGAGCCAACAGAGAGTAGGTGCACTATAGAAGTTAGTTTACCCAATTATATCTTCTTTATAGAAATTAAAAGGTCTGTCCTTACCTCTCACACTTCTGCATTTTGTGAAAGATTAATAACTGTCTTTAATTGCTTTATTTCATCTTAATAACAATTAATCTCAAGAAAGTAGGGGTATGCAATCCTCTATGAATTCACAAAGAGTACTCTTGAATATCTATCATTTTCAAACCTATTAAAAGTAAATTTTATCCTGCTAGTCAATATTGCATTTTCAACAGGTGTTGCTTAAATTTTTTTTTTTTTCTAATCTTTATCTTGCAACTAAACTTTCAAGTTCAATTTTGTATTCTTTGTAAAATCATGCATTTTTATTCTTTCTAAAATAAAAATGTCTTCAAAACATTGACTAAGTTTCAGTTAATATACCTGATTGCATTGAGGAGAAATTTGTTGCATTTGTTGAAGCATGCGAGCCATTCTTTGCTCCATTTCTTCGAATTGAATAAGTCTTTGCTTCATTTTCATCAAAACATGCTAGTTTCTCCTCCATAGTAGCCATAGAAGCCTTTAGTTGTGCAACTTCATTGTCCCTTGCTTGACTTGAGTATATTTCAATGTCCATGAGAGCACTCTTGCTACTTCGACCATTTGGGGTTGGACCAAATCCCACCCCACGAATACGACCTTTACGCTCTTTACCCATCACCTTGGCAAACACATCATCTGTTGACCATGCAATACTACCACTCGTGTCAGATGCCTGCAATTGATTCGAAGAGTCAACCAACAATTCCTTCATTTTGTCTTGATATGTGGGTTTGAACAAAACAAAAAAAAAAGTTAGAAATCAGTTAGTTAAAATGACCCCACAACATACATATACATATACATAAATATATATATATATATATAATATATATATATATATATATATAGGATGGGACATGGGATTTCAAAAATGTTACACAAATGTTCAAACAACCACATGGGATTCCATCTTATGCTTGGTTTTTGTCAAAAAAGACATGCTAGTTCAAAAGTTATATACAATATTTTGCAAGACTTCTAAGACTTGAATTATTTGAGCAAAGCTCATCTGACACAAGTGGTAATATTGTTTCTATATACAATATTGTTTCTTGAATTCTTATATCATTTACCCTTATCTATAATGGAGAAATTACTCACCATTTTTGCTTTCACTACAGGATTAACTGTACTTCCATCTTTACGAGTATGTAGTATTTGATATAATACTGCACGCTTTATAGGTTGTCCATCCATTTTTACCTACATTATGAACAACATATTTATGTAATGATGATACAAAGTTCCACATAAACTTTAGGAGAAGTCGAAATCATTTAAAAGAGCGTTATAATACTTATTACCTTTTTTGCAGCATGCACAGCATAGCTACAAGAGCTAGCAGTATGTAAGTCATCCTGTTTAGAACGACGTTCCTTATTCTTCTTTGACTCTATCTACATTCACCAAAATTACACGTTTATATATAGTATGCTTTAAGAATCTAAAGCCACCTTTAGCTAAAGCCAAACTACCCTAAAATATCATTTGGTATCTATTGGAAACCAAAGTAAAAGAATGAGAGGAACTACATGATGATAAAGAGTAACAATTTCATAATAAAAGCTTCACTTGTAGCAATATATCATTTTGCAAAACATTAAACACCACACACTTGCCTTTATTTTTGAACCTTGAGACAAACTAGCATTTACCACCTCCAAAACTTCTACCAAATTAAACAAATATGAAATATGAAACACAACTTCTCATATATACCAGTTTCACGAAAAGCTCACATAAAACTAACAAATCGTATTTGAAAGCAATCCAATATGTATTCTATTAATTTCTCAATAATCATTTTCCTTTTGGTATGATCCATGATAGAAAAGAGAGAGAAAACAAACATACCACTGCATCATCAGTATACCAATGATTGACAAGTATTTCCCAATCTTGTGATATGCATCCCTTAGGTGGGTTGTTCTTTACCCGTGCTTTGTTTCTTGAATGAGGTATATAATGCCATTTCTTCATCCTAGACTTATGATCCCTCCAAGTCTTCCCAATTTTTTGTAAGGTAAATGTCTTCAGAGCCGCATATAAAATAGGATTAACAGGGACACTGTATTTTCGCTACAATCAAATAGTTGAGTTATTAAATTACAAATGTGTTCATGCTAAAATACTTATGTAAAACCTAGTACAAAATCACATAATTACAAGTATTATAACTTCTTTAATACCTCTACAACATGCCAACACTCTTCCTTAAGTTCTTCTGGCATGTCCTTCCAATTAAGATATCTAATCGGGCACATGTGTGGTTTCCGCGCAATCATACCCAAGAAACCAGTGAAAGTCCTCGCCCCACATCAACCGGCTAATGCATAGTATTTAGCGGCAACTCAATTTCTTCGTTGTCGGGAAGATCCCAAACATCCAAGTACTTGCTTGGCCCGCGAGTGACACGTACAGCTGGTTGCACATCTGAATTTTAAAAGAGATAATATCAACCAAGGTCAAATAACAAAGCATGAAAAGCTAAGGATGGGTCTAAATATTCTATTAAACAAGTGGTCATTACTTTGCTTATGACCAATCAAAAACTTTGGTTCAATTAAAGAATTGAACCATGAAAAAGCCCATTTGTTTCATAAAATTCCATATAAGGCTCTAGAATGGCAGTTAAGCCTTTTCCTTTTTAAATTGCTGTAGCCAACCTTCTAATCATGCATATCATTTTCAACGACTATTGCTTGTTGCCAGTAGATATTAGATAAGGACCTTGGCACCTTTATGCTCTGATATTAAGCCAATTGCCAATTCGCGTACAAAGACAAACATTGTAGCTAGACATTAAAATATGATATATCAACTTATTATCTGGGGAATTATAATCAATATTTGACATTTTTCTTATTTCCTTTTGAATATCCTTACAGTTACCTACAAATAATGATATATATTAAAGAGTGGGGACAATCTTTAATCCAAACCTCTTCTTTTGTAGTTTTGTAGTAGTATAATTCAAAATAATTTTACAACACCACCTTATTTTCTTACCAACCTACACATTAATTATTACTTCAAAAAAAAAAAAAATTTGGTTATAGTAAGCAAAGTTTGAGAATGGTAAGCAAATTAGAGGATGTTGTGAATTTTTGTTATGACCTTATTTTGTCAAAAGCAGCACTAACATATAGAAATTCTACCTCTATTAAAGAAATTACCTCCAAATTGACATGACATATTTTACTTTTAAGAAAATTTTAAGTACATATGGTATCTTATTGTGTATGAATGGTAAACTATTGAGTAAAAAGCTCATACCTTATGTAGAAGCTTTGTGCGTTTCTTGGTCTCCCACTTCATCCACATCTTGTGAAGAAACTTTTTCCAATGTTAAACTCTTAGAACGCGTGCGTAGCTTTGCCTTTCGCCTTCCCATTTCAAGTGTCAAAGTCTAAAATAAACAAGTATATAAGCACAATGACAAGTAATGGTACAGTAAAACTTCTCATAGAGCAAATCTATATAAGACTATCCTTAAACAACACAAATACAATATTTTCAGCGAGAGCCCCAAATATCTTAAACCTTTCAAACTGCTAACACAAGACTACAAATTTTAGCTTCTAACAATCAGAGTAGAGAACATAAAAGGAAAACTAAAGCAAACAATTACACCATCAAAATACCCAAAATAAGATAAGGTTTCATAGATAAATTTTCATGCAATTTTACAAGCATGGAAACCAAGGTAGAAAATGTAATGAGTGATACAAAAGTATTAACTAGAGTCATCACCACTAGACTCATCATCACTAAACCCATCATCATTGAACCCATCATTATTGGACTCATCACCATTAGACTCATAAATATCATTACTAAGTTCTTTATCATCGATAAAGTCTTGTTCAAGCAATTCATCCTCACTAATCAACGGTGTATCATAAATGGTTCCTTCTTCATCAACTCGAGCCCAAGCATGGTTGTCATTTGCATCATCAGTAGTTACATTATAAGGGACATTCTCCATATATGTATCCACTTCTTCATCATCATCTATAGCTTTAATACCAACATCAAACACCTCCCTAGGTTTTTTTTGGACCACCACCACCTAATCTTTATGTCTTACATCCTCCACGTAAAACACTTGTGAAGCTTGAGATGCTAATACATAAGGTTCGTTAATCAATCGATCACCCTTGTGTATCAATCTAGAAAAATTGACAAGGGAAAAGCCAAAGTCATCTTTTTTGCATCCTCTCCCACTAATAACGTCAGCCCATTGACATTTGAATAATACATATCGATACTTATCAGAGTAGTTCAATTCAATAATATCAATTAGTACACCACAATAAGTAGCACCACCTTCCATAACAACACAAATTCCACTATTTTGAGTTTTCCTAGTTATCTCACAATCTTTGGTGCACTTCAAACTATTTATGAAATAACGTTTGAACCGTTTTTCTTTATTATCTGGATATCGAGTAAACCATCTAACTTTATCAGAGAGTTCCTTTATCTTAGAGGCATCTATTGACATAACCTATTATAGAGGAAGACTTTGATTATAAGTATGCTATCTAAAGTGGGACAACCGAAAATATAACAATATATATATATATATATATATATATATATATTCTTTACTTACATATTCCCTAAACCAACAGCAGAATTCCTCTATGTGCTTCTTTTGAATAACATCATCAGTCATGTGGGCAGGGAAACCAGCCTTGATCTCCACCATGTGTACACTGTGTAGACAAATGTGTTAGTGTTAATCTAGAGTATTATATTGGAATTCTGTTAAAGGATATGCAAGGACATATTACTTACTCGCGAAATGGAGTGATTTCTTCACAATTGAATAACACATAATGATGTGCTTGGATCCATGAATTTGAATCTAGTGTAATGCTCACCACTGCACCCATGGATTCCTCAACATTCCTTACAGGCCGATTGAATGCAGTTTCAACAGATTTAAAATAGCATGAGTAGAATGTTAAGCATTCCTCTGTTATATACCCTTCTGCAATGGAGCCTTCTGGATAAGTTTTATCATGCACATAAGACTTAAGTCTTGACAAGTACTTATTGGAAAACCCAAGATCAACAACGGGAAGTTGGTAAGTTAAACAAAACCAAATAGACCAAGTTAATATATGTGTTACCTCTCTATGGGATACATCCAACGGTAATGAACTAGGCCAGCAACTTTGGCTTCCCTAGCCAAATACATGACTAGACGTACCATCACTGTGAAAAAAGAGGAAGGAAATATCCTTTCCAACTCACATAATGTCACTGCAATTCTCTTCTCAAGAGCCCTATGTTCCTCCATATTTAGTACTTTAGAACATATCTCCCTAAAGAAACGAAGATAAGTCAATTGAATTCCTACTCACTTCAGGGGGCAAAGATCCACGTATTGCTATTGGAAAAAGCTGCTGCATTAAGATGTGATTATCATGGCTCTTCATCCCACTAATCTTGTATTATTTGAGTTTAAC
This sequence comes from Castanopsis chinensis, assembly GCA_032878915.1. NCBI lineage: Eukaryota > Viridiplantae > Streptophyta > Magnoliopsida > Fagales > Fagaceae > Castanopsis > Castanopsis chinensis. Next base: position 4,721,477 of record JAVQMG010000105.1, read on the forward strand.
ACAACGTGAGATGTATGAAGAATATCCATTTGGCACTCTTACATGTTTCAAAATTTGTAGAAAACCATCCTTTTCACTAGCTTTCATATGGTAGCAAGCATGTGGCATGCGTGTCTAATCATTCCCAACCTTTTCTAAGTGAAGTCCACTTCTTATACCCATATCCTTTAAATCTTGGTATGCCTTTAAGTTATCCTTTGTCTTGGTATCCAAATTCAACAGTGTGCCAATTATATTATCCACTACATTCTTTTTAATGTGCATCACGTCAAGATTGTGATGCAACACATGGTCCTCCCAATAAGGCAAGGTGAAAAATATACTTCTCTTCTTTCACCTAGTTAAGGCATCCTCCCCTCTCTTTCTTTTATTGGTCAAATTAACTTTTTTCTTCCCAAACACATGATTGGCTACAGCATCCGTTTGTAATTTGATTTCCCCTCCGTATACTGTAATAGGAGCTAGTCTCATATCATTATGCCCATCAAATGATTTTTTTTGCTTACGAAATTTATGATCTCTATCCAAGAATCGCCTATGTCCAATGTAACTAAATTTCCTTCCATATCTTAACCAACGAGACTGACTATCATAGTTACAAGAGGGACATGCAAGAGCACCTTTAGTACTCCAACCCGAGATATCACTATATGCAAGAAAATCATTTATGGTCCACAATAATGCAGCATGCATTTGGAATGATATTTTGGAAGACACATCAAATGTTTCTACTCCAACATCTCATAACTCCTTCAGTTCTTCTACTAAGGGTTGTAAGTACACATCTATATCGTTCCCGAGTGAGGTTGGACCAAGAATCAATAAAGATATCATGAAATAAGACCTTTTCATGCACATCCATGGAGGAAGATTGTATGGAATCAAAATGACAGGCCATGTACTATGACTAGTACTCATATTTCCATATAGGTTGAATCCATCAACTGCTAATCCAAGCCTTACATTACGAGCCTCGGATGAGAACTCTATATACTTAGAGTCAAATGATATCCAAACTTCAGAATCAGTAGGATGCCTCATTAACCCGTTATTCACTCGACCATTGGTATGCCACTTCATGTGATTAGCTATTTCAGGAGACATAAATAGTCGCTTCAATCTTGGCTTTAAAGGGAACCACCGTAGGATCTTTGTAGCTTTCTTTTTTCTTCTCTTGGAGGAAGCATTAGTACTTTGTTGACCTTTAGACTCATTACTTTCCCATCTTGAAAGGTTACAGTTTAGACAAGCTTTAAGGTTCGCATTGTCCTTCCAATATAAAATACAATCTTCGGGACAAGCATGAATCTTCTCATAGCTCAAGCCCAGATCCTTAATAATCTTCTTAGCCTCATAAAAATCTTTTGGCAACTTAGCATTTGAAGGAAAAGAATCAAGCAAAAATTGCAGCAACATGATAAATGATTTGTTGGTCTAACCATTAAAACACTTCATGTGGTACAAATGCACAATGGCTGACAATTTGCTAAAATGCTTACAACCTTCATAATAGGGTTGATTAGCATCTTCAAGCAATTTCATAAACTGAAGTGCATCTTCATTAGGACCTTTTGCAGGACCTTTTATGGGTTGGTGCACACTAGGGACTTCTTCCATTTGGCCCAAATGCCATATCTTGTATAGGAAACATGTCATGCAATATGTCACGAAGATCGGCATACTCTATTGGGTTTTCTTGGACATGACTATTAGGAGTTTCAGTAGAAGTCTTTGCAGACGATGATTCCCTATTAAAAATCCAAGGGTTATAACCCCTACAAATCCCTTTTGACACTAAATGAGCCTGTACAGTATCTATAGGCAAAGAATTTGTATGCACACATTTTTTACACGGACACGAAATCGTTCCATCCGAGTGTGCATGGTTAGATGCAAAATTCAGAAACTGTTGGACTCCATCTAAATATTCTTGTGACCTTCTATTGGTAAGTGTCATCCAACTCTTATCCATTGCTATAACGTGGTTTACAAGAAATACCTATAATATGATTTCATGAAAACACAAACCAAGAGTTAACACACATTTCATTTACATAATTTCATCTTAATTTAAGAAAGAAATCATCTTTAATCATTCACTTTTAGCTATGTTCCTAATCAAACAATGAATTTAAATGTATAGAGAAGTTATCAATACATTTTGTAACTATAACATCATTACTAGCAATATTCTTTAGGAATGGACATCTCTTTAAATATGCAATTCCATTTTAGCATTCCACATGTGTGAAAAAGATAGAGAGAAGCCCTTAAAATGAATTAATCAAATATGAACAACTCAACAACAATCATTTTTCAATTACACAAAACAGTCAGCACTACCAATATCAGCTAAAACCACCTTATTACTCCATGCAAGCCACCTGCTTGCCCCAATTCAACAACCCACCACAAATAGAGAGAGAGAGAGAGAGAGAGAGAGAGAGAGAGAGAGAGAGTACTTTAAGTCTTTCACCAACTTCACTTGCTTTAATCACATGAACTTATAGTGCCTCTTCTTTTTGCAATCTGCCTACAAGAAAAGAATATATATAAACATAAGTTAATTCTTAGACTTGAAATAGGAAAAAGTACTATTAGTAAACCAAAAAGAGTCCAAAAGAAAATCAGTTCATTCAAAAGACACAATGCACGAGAAAATTGGTACTTCAGTAGTACTATGCCAGCTTTCCTTTTACCTTCTCCTTCAAGTCTGTAAAAAGTTCATTAGCATCAAGGGAAGTGGATGTGTCTTCTGAAGAAGAGGCTCTGATCTGAGACAAAGAGGACCTACGACAATCTATTCAAAAGAGAAACAAGAATCTTAATTATACAATTCAAACAGTTTTTATCAACTGTTTTCCTTCTTTTCAAAAAAAAAAAAAATACTTTTTCCTTTTTATGATAAGGCAACATTTAAGCAACTTTTGCAAATTAAAAATGGAAAACTCAGCTCAATCACAAACCAATAAATAGTTAGAAACAATGATATTCAAAACAAAAAAAATACTCAATACATAATTTTTTAAGCACCCTCCAAAGGTTTAGTAAGTCTTAGAATACTTATATTAAGCATTTAGATGCTCTCGGTCAATTCCCACATTTAATTACAATTCACAATACTTAAGTTCTACTTGCTCGCTCATCACCTACTATCAATCATACAACAAATTGAGTAGGCTGGCCTCAATCCAACTACAAAGTTTGTACATTAGGTTTAGTTATCCTCTGTTTCGATTAGAAGTATTTAAAATTGGATTACTGTTTTATATCTATTTTCATGTTTTAACTCCCTGAGGCCTATTCCATCAATTAAATGATCGCAAGTCAGCAAATCCCACATTCCTTCTAAAAATTTGATAAATAAAGTATAACCTAAGTTAATTCTCTTAATGAAGAAGATTGAAAAAACAAGAGTAAATCTTCGATGAAAAATGAAGAAGAAGAAGAAGAGTCAAAGAGTTTTGTTGTGTTTTGTGATTCTAAAAATATCTAAATATAAGGAGAGAAAAGATGAGATTGAGAGTTGAGACTAGAGAGAGAGAGACAGTTGAAAAGGGAAGAAATGAAGGCAGTGTGTTTGTCAATGGCTCAATGGCAATGCCCACTACTTTGAACAATGTAATAGGTTTTTTTTTTTTTAGTTTATCAATTGATACAAGAGAAACGTATCCTTACATGTACCTTATAATTGTAATTTTTTAAATAAATTTTATTGAGTATTCATATCTCATACAATTATGACATTCTAAAAAAAATATTTTTTGATTCACCATACAATGAACTTGGATTCTATGTTTTGGGGGCCAGAACATTAAATTTTTTTGATCATTCAAGGATAAAAGGTATATTAAAATGCAAAAGTAAATAAATATAAGAAAAATAAAAGTACTCTACATATAATATTAACAAACTGTAAATAAAAGAAAAAAATACAAAATAACTATTTCTTGATGCATTTAAGTTTCATCAAAATGGAGTTTCACATTCAATCCCTAAAATTATTTATGATTGAAGTTTGGATGGTAAACTAAGTTTGGGATAAGGCCATTCACCATGAATTTGGGTTAGGTGGCCTTTTTTTTTGTTTTGGGGGGGGGGGGGGGGGGGGGGGGGGGGCGCTACTTTCAATTTATGGAAGCTAATTTTTAATTGTAGAGACTAGGTACGGTACAATTTTTTAACCCAAAATTATAAATCTTATATTTTAATTTAATATATAATTAAAAAAAAACTACAAGGTCCCAGTTGCTCAACAAAATTCTAGTTCTTTGGTCAAGTTATTTTACCTCTTCTTATTTTGTCAAGTTATTTTACTTGAATAATTCTAAATTGTATTCGGCTTATGGAAGACCATCTACTAATTGGTAGATTTGATAATATTTTATCATGTTTGATATTATTTTTTTTTATTTTAATCGATTTTTTTTATAACATTTTATCATGTTTGATAATATTGTTTTAAAGGCACATTGGTCTCGGCCCATAAAAATAAAACACTATTTTGTAGTCTTTCAGGAAATGAATCGAAGGGAAAATTTTTGTTGTTGTCAAATTGTCACCAGTCCAAACAAAAAGTACTGAATGGATATCCCGTATCCATTGAAAGATTATAAAAATCTTTTGCTTGATCCCACTCCTAGCATGAATTGGATGTTTTTCAAATACTTATTATATAGTCAAAACTAAGGAAATTGGGGTTGGCTTTGATGGTACGGTTGAAATCTTTATAATATGCGTTTTTTAAATCATAATAATGTATTTTTATACAATCATTTTTCAAATGTAAAGTCAGTAAGTGATACTGTGGTCAAACTTCATCATCAATGGGAGAAATTATTTGTCCCTTCCAACGCATGATTATGAATTGCGGAGAAAAGGTTCATAAAAAAGAAATAAATAAAAATAAAAAAAATTGTGGGGAAAGGTTCTTTAGCCATAATATCTCACACTATCAGGGATAGCAAAAGTTATTTGTATTGTTTTATCCATTCTGTCTCATACATGTTTTTTTCATTCTAAAAAAGTCATGGGACCAAATCGAGATTTATTTACCCAACCCCTAATGTGTATATATGTTTCTGTTTAATTATATATATGTGGGGGGAGGGGGAGGATACTTACATTATTTGTAAGATAATTTTATCTGTTTTATTTCTACTTTAATTTATTATTTATGATGATACCAAAATCGTCAGTTGGGTCACTCGTCAAATCTGGAGCATTAGACGATCTTGTAGGACCTGCAAGATAAAGGAGGGACCGATCGAAGAGACCACCGGATTGTGCCCAGTGGGGGAGCCTTCGATGCTTAAGTTAGTACCAACCCATATATTGTGTATATAGACAGTGTTTTGTAGTATTTTTATTTTATGTACCTTAGCAAATGGACAGATTGTCCCTTTTATAGGTGACTTAGGTAGTCGTTGGACATAAATGAGGGTGATTATTACCCTAATTGTAACATTTTTTGTCTTGATGAGAGGGTTTAAGGTCTTTGATGATCGTTATTGAATGTGTTGGGCGGTTACTCATCTATCTTTGATGGCCTACTAATGACGCAAAGACCGTCCATTAAGATGGACGACTTTAATAATTTTTATGGACTCATCAATTGCCCCCCATTCCCAAGTCTGATTTTGCTTTGTGCTAGTCAGACTTTGGGAATATTCTCGACTTGTTTAGATTCAGACTTCTTTATCTTCAACTACTTTCTCCTTCGAGAACGATAGTATTTTTGCGACGACTTCTTAGTATCCACCTTTTGAAGTCTTTTTGGATGTTCGAGGGATTATAGCTTGATCCTGAAAGTGAGCTAATTTCTTTGGATGATCATTTTTTATCATTGCTAGAGAGCAAGGTGATTTCTTTGAACGGCCATTTTTAATCATTGCTGAAGAGTGATGTGATTTTTTTGGATGACCATTTTTATCACTTAGGCTTCATTAGTGATTTACATCCATCTTGGCAGAATCTTATCACTTAGCTATTTTTCGGTGGCTTACATCCATTTAAGGAATCTTGTCACTTAGGCTTTGTCAGTGATTTACATCCGTCTTGACAGAATCTTATCACTTAACCATTTTTTGGTGACTTACATCCATTTAAGGAATCTTGTCACTTAGGCTTCGTTCATCAGTAATTTACATCCGTCTTGGCAAAATCTTATCACTTAGCCATTTTTTGGTGACTTACGTCCATTTAAGGAATCTTGTCACTTAGGCTTCGTCAGTGATTTACATCCGTCTTGGCGGAATCTTATCACTTAGCCATTTTTTGGTGACTTACATCCATTTAAGGAATCTTGTCACTTAGGCTTCATCAGTGATTTACATCCGTCTTGGTAGAATCTTATCACTTAGCCATTTTTTGGTGACTTACGTCCATTTAAGGAATCTTGTCACTTAGGCTTCATCAGTGATTTACATCCGTCTTGGCAGAATCTTATCACTTAGCCATTTTTTGGTGACTCACATCTATTTAAGGAATCTTGTCACTTAGGCTTTGTTAGTGATTTACATCTGTCTTGGCGGAATCTTATCACTTAGCCATTTTTTGGTGACTTACATCCATTTAAGGAATCTTGTCACTTAGGCTTTGTTCGTCAGTGATTTACATCCGTCTTGGCGAAATCTTATCACTTAGCCATTTTTTGGTGACTTACGTCCATTTAAGGAATCTTGTCACTTAGGCTTCGTCAGTGATTTACATCCGTCTTGGCAGAATCTTATCACTTAGCCATTTTTTGGTGGCTTACATCCATTTAAGGAATCTTGTCACTTAGGTCATTCCTAACAAAATGCAGCTAGCATTAGTGAAATGACTTAAGCATACAATTAAAGAAGAAGGAAGAGGAAATTGCTATTAAAAATAGCAATGACCATAGTCGTCAAAGCATGCAAAAAAAAAAAAGGGGGTTCCAATCATGATAGACCACTCCTATAGTCGTCAACAAACAAGAACTGCATTTTTCATGTTTGAATGGGGGCAACAACGTGGCCTAGTTTTTACACCTTCAAAAAATTGAAGAAAAAGAGATCTAGGTCTTAGACATGAAGTATCATGTTGAGCTTAAAAAATCTTGAAAAGAGAAGAACTCGTCATCTTAAAATGGGAAGAGCTTGTTGAGAAGATCCTAGCAATAAAAAGATTGAGGTATGTGACAAAATAATGTCGTAATTTAAGGTAACACATTTATCTATCTCTTTTATATTCGTCTATAAAAATTTACACCTAGTAAGGTTTCATGCAAAAATGTATATACTACTAGATAGATCACAAAAGAGGTAAAACTCTAGGATTACAAGAAAATAAGAAAAAGGCCAACCTAGGCCATTGGTGACTTATTATTCATGTGTGAATTGTTCTAAAATTCTTATTTAACCAAGTCTTGGCAAGTGCATGTGCTACTTAATACAAATATCAACATGACCTCAAGAAGGTCCAAAACGACATAGCATTAAGGAATCTTTCCAGCAAAAAGTGATAAGATTCCGCCAAGACGGATGTAAATCACTAACGAAGCCTAAGTGACAAGATTCCTTAAATGGACGTAAGTCACCAAAAAATGGCTAAGTGATAAGATTCCGTCAAGACGGATGTAAATCACTGACGAAGCCTAAATGACAAGATTCCTTAAATGGACGTAAGTCACCAAAAAATGGTTAAGTGATAAGATTCCGCCAAGACGGATGTAAATCACTGATGAAGCCTAAGTGACAAGATTCCTTAAATGGATGTAAGTCACCCAAAAATGGCTAAGTGATCCGCCAAGACGGATGTAAATCACTGACGAAGCCTAAGTGACAAGATTCCTTAAATGGATGTAAGTCACCAAAAAACGGATGTAATGCTAGTTGCATATTGTTAGGAATGACAATGTACAAATATGCAATTGCTTGCTATACAATTATGGATGTCAATTAACGAAATACATTTCATATGAATCATAGAAAAGTATACTGTGATATATAAAAATTGAAGCTATTTGACTATAGGCTTGTTTTAAACTGAGCCTTGTTAAGTGCTTGCACCGTATATAATTTTGAAAGCTATTTAAAAAGATTTTGGTGAGTTGACGGAGACAGTAGGAATTTATTGAGACTTAAACTCATGACCATATAATAATCTAACATTTTAAGTCTAGGAGACTTAATAGAATTTCTCAGATTTATGACGATGGAACATATGCTACTAATAATATAGTCATATTGGTTGTGATAGTTGTAACAATTTTATAGCAATGTTTTCAACATGATTTATATGTACATATTTGAAGATAATCATGCAAACTTGATATGCACTTAATTCTAACAAGATAATATTTGGCATGGCTAATTAAAAAGAAAGAAATAAATGAGTTACCTCGACAAGAGACCGTAAATTATGATACTATTATGTACATACCTTGATCTTTTCATTGTTGTAGCCTTCTTGACAAGTTTTAAGATCTCTTTTGTTAAGCTTAACATGCTACTTTCATGTTTGAGGCTTAGATCTTTTTTGCTTCATTCTTTTGAAGGTGCAAGAACTAGGGCATGTTGACCATTCGCGATTATAAATCCTTCCTTTAGGGATGAAGGCTATCTCGAGGGCTTCTATTATTACTTCCTTTATCGTTTCATGACAACTAGTGAAATGACCCTTGCTTTTTGTCTCTTTGTTGAGACAGTGGCCTAGTTGGCCAATTTCTTTTCGTATTCTTCTCGGGCTATTCACTTTACTGTTATGATCAACTGTCAAATTAAAGTCCTGTCATTCTGCAATTTATACATGTACTTGCAAAGTGTTTCATTAAACACTTGTCATATGAGTAAAGAGACCATTCGTAAGATTTTATAGGGCGTTTTGCCTTTGCTCCAGTTTGTTTTAAGGGGTGATCCCATTAGGGTCAAGATTGGCATGTGCATAAGATAAGATTCTTCCGAACACATGCCTAATTGGTTATGCATATACTACAATTTAAAAAGAGTACTTATGCTTGATACATGATCTATCATCATACTTTCACATTCAATAAATATTCAAGCTAAATTTTTAACACCATGTCTCTTACATATCATCGGGTGAGCCATTATGTATTAAACATACAGCATATTGATATAGCATTTTTTTTTTTAAGAAAGAAATATTCATGATGCTATGGAAATATTCTAGGCTTTTCCATGATTTTTGGCCTTGGTACAAAATTAACTTATAGCAGTGTCAACAATTATATATAGATAGAGATGGGGTGATATGATGCTATCACGTCACATACCTCTGATCTCCTTTTTAGCAAGCTCTTCTTGATGAGTTCTCATTCTTAATCCTGTGGACTTGAGAGTATATGTACAATCGAGATAGTCTAGATACTCTAGAATTGTTGTTGTACTACATATATTTTTACTGCGTAAAACATTAGGCTTGGAGCAACATTGTCAAGCAAGAAATCACAAATGTTATTAACCACAAATGTTATTAACCACAAATATATAAAATTTGTTGTGACTTATGGGCAGTTGATGCGTCCATAACATAGTCTTTGGCATAGTATACTTTAGCATGTTTGCATAACACAAATATGCATGTGCATAACATAAAGAAAATGTAATTTAATTCATACTGAGCACTAAAATAATGGCTCAATTTGTGAAAGTATGATGCTCAAATATATAGAGACTACAAAAGTTTTCATGAAACCATGTGGTGGATTTATGCATCAATTGTAAAAGCATGTTTGATAAATAGCCAAGTATACAGGAGGAAAACTCAAAACCCCAAATGCGTACGTAGCCAAAGATTTTGATACAACATGTTATATCATGAGCGATGTGAACAATGTTGTCTCCTACTATTGATATCTTTTTCATTTAAAGAATTCATATGGATATAATCTGATACTATTTTGAGAGCAGATTGTATGATGACAATTTAAAGCATGTTCATTCTCAAAGTCAAAGCAGCATGTATATGCTCATGATCATTATGCGTGAATTTGGTAATCATTTATGCGCTTATAGGATTTCTACTAAAAACAATTCTGTTGAGAATTATTCCTTCCATAGTTCCACTACTTGCATCCACTAGTGTATAACATATGTGATATTGTTGATCAAAAAGAAAATAACTTCTCACACATGTAACCAATTTAGCTGTGCACATGCATATGCTAAAAGATATAATTTAGGCATGTCACGTTCCAAATTTAAAGGCAGCAAGAATCTCTTGTTAGATGGATTTCAATCCTAATAAAATCTGGTTCCATATTATTAAATGTCCATATCGAGATTTTGATATTTGGTAAAGAAATTAATTAAATTTGACTTTTACCATCTTTAATAACGAAAATTAAGATACTTTAATTTGATAAAAATAATGGAGGCTAAGAGCCTTTAAGTGGTCCTTAATTGCAATACTTAAGCACCATGAATTCATAACCTTAGCCGATAATATAATTGATAGGTTTCTAGGTAGATTTATTAACCATGTAAAGAAGATAATCAGGGATTTTAATTCGTAACTGAAATATTATCTACTGTATTTTTTCTTTATATGGTTTCAATATATATTAGTCAATTTCTTGTTTACTAATCCTTTGAATTGACATAGGAATTAATATTAAATTAAACATGTATGAGATAAACATGATGACACATGCTATTGGTGGATAACATGGTGCATGGACATATTGCCTATTCATCTTATTACCCATTTAGCCTTATGACTTATGAGTCATGCATATGGGCTAGCTTTAGGGTTCCCCCATCTTCTAACAGATGGGCGACCTAGATTTATTAATCATAAGTAGTCGAATTGAAATTATCAGATAACATATTAGGCAATATAATAGTTTGAAGAGAGCGTTTCCATCTTTGATCTCCTTTTTGGTAGGTACTTCTTGACAAGTTCTCTTTAACAACTGTTCATTGTCTCTAGACCGCATATCGTCACCATATGTGGTTTTGCAATCAACTTTATTTTTTATTCTTCTCTTTTGTGAATGTTTTCAATCTCATAGATGACTGCTACAAGATTAGTTTTCTTGGACATGTATATATAACGTTTTTGCCAAACATACGTAAATCATACATAAATCATGACAGTTTTCACAAGATGCAGTTGTAGCAGAAAAATAGAATTTTCATTATCGTTGGCTTCTACCTACCTAATACTAATTAGGTTTGGCCTAGCCGGGCTCATTGGATTTTCTCTTATTTCCAAATTTAGTGTTTTTAAATTTGGTAAGATAGTAGAATCTGACTTTAGCCTCTTTAGTGTCTAAACTCTAAAATTATAATATAATTTCGGTAAGACAAAATTTTGGCTTCAACTTTCTCTAACATTGAAAACTATGATTTACTATCTTTGAAAGTAGTGAAAAAAAAAGCCATAGTTAATGGTATAATGTATGAATATCAACCAAGATACTATCAGCATACCAATTGTTTAATGCTATAAAGAGACACAAATGATCTCCTTGTGTTATAATAGGAAATGTAGTAAAGTTGTAAAACCTTTTTTTTTTTTTTTTGGCTATAATTAGGATATAAATTAGGCCATAATATATAATTATATTCGGCTTTAATGGTAAGGATCTCAGAGAAACCGGTTTGATTTCTTAGTCACTGATCTTCTTTGAAGTGTGCAGCTTATAACAATCAAGTTATTCATTACCTTTTCTATTTTAATGCCTATATTTAAGATCATAATTTTGGTAAGATAATTACGCTTTAATGAAATTTGACTTCACCTTTCATGCAAATGAAAACAATAGGGAAGAGTGAAACCAAGAAAGAAAAGCTCTTTGATGGTAATTTCATCATAGCTTTTGACTTGGGTGGTTGAAATTACATGACCACCTACAATTATCTCTCTATTTTCAGTAAAAGAATATTTAACATAATAAACTCCTTTTTATGTTTATAAAGCATTAGAAGAGGTTATTGTGTTTTTAGGCTTTTAGGTCATTTAACAACATGTGATAAAACCATTTGACAGGATGAGAAAAAACTTATCTTACCTCAAGACCCAAGAGTTGGGCCATGTTGTTGAGACCTATCATGTTCTTCCAAAGTCCGTGTCTGTCTTATGTTTTGTCTGAGCCTTACAGCGAGCCACCTATGGGTGATTTGATGGAAATTTTGAGCTTTTGTTCTTTGAAAACGAAATTGCTAAATGGGTTTGCTTTATTGGATCTTGAAATAAAGAAGGCTTAGCCTTTTGATCTCCTCTTCACTGCAAATCCAATTGCATGCTCTATTTTTCTTAGATACGGGTTCTAGCATCATCGTCTATGAGTTTGAAATGAGTGACCCTTTGTCGTAGGAAGAACTCAATGGCAAATCGATTCCCACAGACGACGCCAAACTAATGATGCCAAAATCGTCAGTTGGGTCACTCGTCAAATCCGGAGCATTAGACGATTTTGTAGGACCTACAAGATAAAGGAGGGACCGATCGTAGAGACCACCGGATTGTACCCAGTGGGGAAGCCTCCGATGCTTAAATTAGTACCAACCCATATATTGTGTATATAGACAGTGTTTTGTAGTATTTTTTTTTTATGTACCTTAGCAAATGGACAGATTGTCCCTTTTATAGGTGACTTAGGTAGCTGTTGGACATAAATGAGGGTGATTATTACCCTAATTGTAACATTTTTTGTCTTGATGAAAGGGTTTAAGGTCTTTGATGATCATTATTGAATGTGTTGGGCGGTTACTTATCTATCTTTGATAGCCTACTAATGACGCAAAGACCGTCCATTAAGATGGACGACTTTAATAATTTTTATGGACTCATCAATTTATTTATTTATTTAGACATATTCTATTATATTCTCAAAAACACTTAGGTTATGTTTGGTAACATAACCTGTCCATAACATTTTTATTTTTTATTTTTAAATTTTTATACACACTAATGTTGGGGTTTTGAAGTGAAATGGGAATACACAAGTAGACAATTATAGATTCTATCCCATTGTAACTATTGAATTATTCACATATTAAGATAATTGAAGTAGTACTTGACCTATAAAAAATTGATAATTAAAGTGGTACTTATTAGTATTTTACTATTTGTACTCCATAGAAATATAAAATATGGTGATTAAGAATTTAGGGCTGCCATGTTGCATAAACGATAAATAAATAAAAAAAAAAGCCTATTTAAACCCTAGGGGTTTGCCTAATGGTTACTAAGGCCCTATGAGATTGGGTTTGAAATCTCTAGCTAACATCTTAGAGCCACCAATAAGGGATTCCTTGTAATTACCTAGTGGACTACAAAGTACAAACACCTGGAGGAATAGTTAGATGCTCTAAGATCTATAAACACTCCCCCCCCCCCCCCCCCCCCCTTCAAATGATTATTTTTTTTTTTTGGAGGGTTCTGTTTAAATTAGTCAATTGTTTTGTATGTTTTTGGTTGAATACATGCTGTGATTTACCAAGGTTAATTGGTAGAACATAATACAACTATATAATTTGTTACATTTTGGAGGTTTATTTGAAACATATCTATTGCTCATGTTTAAATTTTCAGCATCTGAAAGGCCGTGCATAAAAAAAAATAAAAAAATAAATCTTTCTTCTTTGATCACCATGCAAACCTTCTTCCCAATTCCCTTTTATTGTTGATGCCAAGATTCGATGAAAAACATTAACCACATGTGTTATATCTTAAAAGACTAGTCATAATTAGGAAATTTATATAGTCTAGATCTACTTAATACATAATCATTTATAACCTACTACATTCCTACACAACAAAATTTATGAAATACAATCCAATCCAATCCAATACTGCAATATTGCAGTTATCATTGCATCCTACAGGGCCACACATATAAACCCTCCCTATTAAGATATCAATCGCAATCCATTAATCTACCAATTTAGTCAAACATCTTTGTACAAAAACATAAATTGAAAATCTTAAGCACAGAAATCACAAATAGACGATTCGTCCAAGTCCTTTTTCAACTTGATCAATCAAAAGAAAAGGAAGGCATTGCTAATCTTCTTCAAGCCCATTGAAAAAAAAAATTAAGTTTTTTTTTTAGGGAAAATAACAATAACATTAAAATTAAAAAAAAAAAAAAAAAACTTCACAATCTAATATTCATAATTTCATATAATATATATCCATAACCTTAAAGCACTATTTCAATATAATTTGCTAAATACTTATAACACAAAATAGTTTTTTACTTAAAGTTCTATATCAAAAATGATTTATTACTAACACTTTAAAGTTCTATACTTGAAATTTGCATCTCTTCATTGTCTCATCTCAGAAACAGTGTTTACTGCTTTAAAGTTTATATTCCTAAAAAAAATTTAAACTATTTTCATAGAAAGACAAAAATGATTTGATTTTCTAAAAGTCAATTGTATAGATACCTCCGAATGGGGTATCCACAGCACATCTAGGGCTTGCAAAATTGGCGAAATGCGCTCTTGGGTTCTTCGTATTGCCACGGAAGAAACTGCAAAATCCCACAAAATGAAAATAAGATACTAGAGAAAAGATTTGGGAATTTGATTGGAGGCGGGGAGAGAGACTTGCAGTTTAGGAGGAAGGAATGGAGTAGAGAGAGGAGTGGCAGTAGCGGTAAGGGTTCTTGATGAGGAGCAAGTCACCTCCTGTGGTGGCGGTGCTGGTTTGAGGTGATGAGATCAGGTAGCTCCTAAAATTCTCAACAACAGAAATAATCGGAATCAAGAATAAGAATTTAGAAAACAGAAATTCATAAAACAAGAAAAGTAAACCAAACAAAAAAAACTACTACTACTTTTGCTTTATAAGAACGTCAAATACTCTCATACAAATTGAACGCAGCCAAAAAATTTAATTACTTTTTCATCGTATTGTCAAGCAGAATTCAAAAGGCAATATAAACACAAACAAAAACTTTGTAACCATGAAAGAAAAACATATGGGATACATCAAAACCATACCTTTAGCTAAAAACAACAATTGAAGCAGTACTCCCTCTGGAAACATAAAAAACACTGAAAACCTTAGCACATATGTACATTAGGACAATGTTTTTAAAAAAAAAACCATATTCCCAATAAATTTCTATTAATATAGCCAAATTGAAATATGCATTGTTTACACAACTTCCATTGATATATAAGATTTATCAAATAGAAATATGAATTGCTTACACGGCTCCTTTCAACAATAAGCAGTCAATTACACCGAATGCTATCCGAATCAAATAGGTTTTTTTTAAAAAAAAAAAAAAAAAAAAAGACTAAGTAGAATTATTTGTCAAAACAAGAAAAATAGAAAAAAAAAAAAAAGCAAAGTTCGAAATATTAAGTAGACAGAACTGTCAGCACGAACCAAGCTACAAATTCCAACACTGTAAATTCCTTAATATTGCAAACACACACATATCTAAAATTTCAAACCAGAGACAACAACTAAGGCAGGTACGTATGAATGTATATAATTGAAAAAATTCAACTTCATATTTCTTCCTTATTATCAAAATAGAGGTAGACAATGTACCATTTTGAGATCTGAGGCTGAGGCTGAGCTAATAAATCCTAAATTCACTCAACAACAACAACCACCTTGCAAT
Organism: Castanopsis chinensis; assembly: GCA_032878915.1. Taxonomy (NCBI): domain Eukaryota; kingdom Viridiplantae; phylum Streptophyta; class Magnoliopsida; order Fagales; family Fagaceae; genus Castanopsis; species Castanopsis chinensis. The sequence goes on from JAVQMG010000105.1 coordinate 4,737,057, forward strand.
GCGACCATAACCAAACACAACCAAACATACATACATATACATACATATCTAGCTATACATAACTAGCTATACATACATATCTAATTACTCATTTTTTTAAAGAAAAAGAAAAAGAAAAAAAAAGGGAGGTTTCTGCTTAAAAAGCTGAAGAAAATGAACAAATTAATAAATGGCCAAGCATTTTGTTGAAAGCCTTAATTTAGTTTCTTTTCCCTCACCTTTTCTCATCAACCAAACACATCCTCACCAATATCGCATATTCTCAGCAACCAAAAAGACAGTTCAATATATTCAAACATGTAGTGCGCACAAGATATATAACAAAAACCCATTATAGAACTAACTCAGAATCAAAAGCCCAAGTTCAAAATCAAACAAAACCCAGATGAAATGAATAACAACAAACTCCAAAACTAACCTCCAAAACCCAACAGACTATAAAGCCCATCACAACTAAATCCACTTGCTAAAGCTGATTCCTAACAACTTTACAAATATTCTCATTTGGTTCATCAACAACTACATGTGTTTTGACATTTGCCTTCCTATAAAAGAACATAAAAATATCTCCAATTTAATTACGTAAAGCACATGGTACGACAACAAAATCAGTTTATTTATTCGTAAAAAAAGAGAGAATGGCATTAGATTAGGTGAAAATGAACAAAAATGAACCATTATGAAACACCTACATAATGTTACTAAAAAATTGAAACCCAACTTTACAAAGCCTTCAACTAACTTCTAGTAGTAGTTAGTGAAATAATTTCCTTCGCCTAAAATCCGATTTTCTTGTCTGCTCATCCTTGAATGGTTGAACCCATGACTTAGGAGCCAATGTGACACACTTGACCATTGAATGCTCTATGCAAAATGGTGTGTGTGAGAGAGAGAGAGAGAGAGAGAGAGAGAGAGAGAGAGAGAGAGAGAGATTTGGTGAAACAAAAGATAAAGATTAAGTAGACAAATTACAACACTATGATTAAAGAAAGGAGACCAGTAGACCAACATGTTAGAGCTGCCATAAGCTAGTCCAAAACAAAAAACAAAACACTGCAAAATATATAATAAATGAAACCTAAACCCCAACAAAACCAATGCTAAAGCTACCTTTTATTGAAAATGTGTTGTTACTTCAAAAGGCAAGCACCGTAGTTTGTGAAATAAAAACATAATTAACAAATGAAACTATATTAAAAAACAGAATGAAGTACAAATAGCCCTAGAGAACTGCATTAGCATGGAATTTAGCAATTTAGACTTTAGAAGAAAGATATGAAGAAACCTATAACAACTAAAGGAAGAGTCAAAATAAAGATCCTAAAATTAAGGCTCTTGTGGAGAAAATACTTAAGGTTCAATTGCTTTAGATTATTGTCAATCCATTGAATATGAATATTATTGTCTGGCATAGTCTGAGACTTGAAAGGACTGGTTGGTGTGGACATTTAAACACATTTCATTATCCATGGACTACCCAAAGTTCTGTAAATTTCTGTTTACTTGTGATGTGTAAGCTTGTCTGTATATAAGACAAGGTGTTACCTTGTGTAACGATTGCAGGTAACTAATACCTCATATTCTTTGGGGAAAACCATCACCTCAAGCTAGTGAGATATGCCATCAATTTTTATGTAGGGGAATGGTATATTGGTATTGTTATATTTATTGTTGGTATTGTTGCTGTCATTATTATATTTTGCAATGGAAGATGTTAAAGCAAGTCCAAAACAATGGGTTCTTTACATGGAAAGGTGTGGGACACCTCTACCACAATAAGACCTTAACCCATCTCGGGAATTGCACTCCCCATCTAAATACCCATCTAAATACCCTTCACTCACTCCTTCCCCTTTAAAACCAAAACAAACTTGCACCACAAGTGCAGCTTCTCTCTCTTTCTCTCACAACTCTTTGTTTCTTCTCCATCTTTAGCTCAAAGAGAAAGCTAAAGAGGGACAAAGAAAGAAAGAAAAGGAAATAATTTTCTTGAAATATATAGGGAAGCCATGTTTGTCTTAAGGAGTCAAGTTGTGTGTCTCTTGCTGATTTTTTTTAGTATTTCAGCTTTTCACAATGGAGTTTTGGGAGCTAGATATCTAAAAGAGGAGGATAGTTTGAAGAACCCTCAAGTTTCTAGTAGTGGAAGCTTTAAAAATGAAGTTGAAAGCTCTTTTACAACAGTTGAGAGAACAGTTCCTTCTTGTCCTGACCCCTTGCACAACAGGTAATAAAGTCGGTCTACAATCTACATGCAAGTGAAATGTCATTGATATTCAATTCACTAGATCATTGCAAGTGAAATATCATTGATATTCAGTTCACTGAATATCAATCTACATGCATGTGTAGTCCATACTGCAGAGGACTTTATACCCATCTAAAAAAGAAACACCCAACATCCCTTTCCAACACATCCCAAATCCAGAAACTACATTATACATTCTACAGTCAAATGAAGCAAGCAAGCAAACAAAGTAAAAAACAACTAAACAAACAAACAAAACTAACAACACATCCAAAAAAAGAAAAAGAGCAATAGAATTTGAAACCAGTACTCACCACAAAGAGCAGAAATTAGGTTGCCATTGGAAATGAAATCACTAATAAACAGCTTCTCATCAGGAGCCCAATAATAAGCTCTCAACCTGATTTCAGGAAAAATGGTGAGTCAGACCCCCATATAAAAATCAAGAAGAGCAAAACCCAATAGAAATCAACAAGAAGAAACAAACAATAGAAACCCACAGCAAAACCAAAATTAACAAACCTGTTTCTCAGCTTAGGATCTCAATGACATGCCTCTGTCACTGTGATCTCTCACTTGTGAAGACCAAATCGAGCCGAGAAGAATTCTAGACCTGACCCATTTGTTTTTAGGGATGAGTAGCTAGGGTTAGAAATGATGAGAGAAATGGGTCGAGCTATACCTGACCCATTTATTTTTGGACCTAACTAGGCTCGATTTTTGGTTGGTGGTGACTGTGGTAATGGGTGGTGGTGGCTTTGGCTGTGGGTTTGTGGGTAATGGTAGAGATAAGAGTGTCGATGCGAGAGAGAGTGTGTGTGTGACTAATGAAATGGGTAAAAATGAAAATGCGCTAAAAATGAAAAGGAACAAAAAAACAGAGGGAAAATTTAGGAGTAGAAGGGGCAATTGCAGGCTCTATTGCGGCGGGTCAATGACCTGCCGCTATAACTAACCTGAAGGCCACTAAAGCAGGCCTATTATGGCGGGTCATTGGCCCGCCACAATAGTACGCCACTATACATGAGATCTATTGCGGTGGGCCATTGGCCCATCGCAATAGATCTCACGTATAGCGGTGGGCCGAAAACCGGCCGCAATAGGCAACCTATAGCGCCAGTTTTTGCACCCGCCAAAATAGACCAGTTTTTTTGTAGTGAACCTAGATTATAAGAACACAAACCCAGCTCACAAGAATGAAGAACATGGTACTCAAAAAATTTTCTTTTCCAATATTTCTCATAACACAAATTCAACTAAATACATAGAATTTCATCCCAAATATATCTCCAAATTAAACCAGTAAATCAAAACCTAGCCAAATCAACAAAAAACTTCTAAATCATCCAACATCAACAACATAGCACCAAACAGACCACAGATCATCAACAAACCCTAGAGAAAACCCAATCATCAACCCAAAATCCATAAATTACATCATCAAAATACAAATCCTCAACAAACCCCAAAGAAAACTTGGATCCTCCATGCTTCTCTCTCTTTAAGATCTGGACTGATAGACCCCCCAATCACTACCGATTGGCCATGGGATTAAAGAGAGAGACAAAGATGATGAGTTAGAGAGAGAACGAACTAGACATCAAGAGATTGAACTGAGAAGATGTAAGATCTAGGTTTTTGGCAATCGGTGGCATCATTGTGTTCAGTCCATGATCTTAGGCTTCGGCCATTAGAAGCGGTGGCGGTGCTTGAACTGAGAAGATGAGAGAGCTTGAACCAAGAGAGAGAGCTTGTTTGAGCAAGAGGCATTGATAACGAACCTGCTACTGCATTGCGAATGAGAACGAGAAGTGAAAGAAATGGAGCAAGAGGGTTGGGATTTGAGGGGTTTGTAGAGGCCATTGAAGGACTTGGGAATGGTTAGGGTTTAAGAGATGGGGTTGGTAGAAGAGAGCCTTTGGTGTTGACTGTTAAGGAGAAAAGAATGGTGGAGGCAGCTGAAAAATCTTTTGGAAAAAAAAAAAAGTTTAAAACTAAAAATTTTAAAATTAGTTTGTTTGTTTAAAAAAAAAATTTTAAACTAAAGACTAAACTCTCCTGAAAAATAATGGTGGAGCCTTTGTTTGTTTTTTAGTTTTTTAAATTAAAATTAAAATTAAAATTGAGGAGTCAAAATTTTATTGTTTTAATTATTTATTTATTTATTAAAATCTGACGTGGCATATAAAAAATGCTAAATAATTTTTTTAATAATGTTTTAATGGCCACATCAGTGTCACGTTAGTGCTATGTCAACAAGCAGGATATTCCGTCTGCCACGTAGGAAGTTTTCGTTAATGGGTTGACGATAGGTACCAAGATAGAATCGATTTTTTGTTTTTAGGAACTACATTAGTAGCAAAATTAATTTTGAGACCAAAATGAGAATTGACCAAAAATGTAGGGACCAAAAGTGCATTTTCGCCATATATATATATATATATATATATATATATATATATGGCGCTCTTATTTTGCATTTTGCATTTTTTTTATCTATTTCATTAAGTTTATTTCTACTGTTACCCTAAAGCTTACATTAACTTATTTTATTGTTATCTCATTAGTCTTTCATTAATTGCCTAATCTTACATCATACCTTTATCTCTTTTCATGTCTTATAGCATACCCACCATTTTAACTTTGCTTTTATTCATTTCAGTCCTCTAACTTTGTTTTTGTTCATTTCAGTCTTCTAACTTTCAAGTTTATTTAATTAAGAGTCTGTTTGGATACCACCTATTGCTGAAAACTGAAAACACTGTAGTAAAATAATTTTTAAATGTGTGAATAGTACTGTGAAATCCAGTTTTAAAGTTTTTTTTGCTGAATAAAGTACTTGCGGGTCCCGTGAACAGTACACGAGACCCACTGGAAATGTAAAACGCAGCTAAAAATTCAGTTTCAGCTCTATCCAAACGTACGCTAAGACTTTTCCATAACCTTTTGTGATATATTGTGGTTAATTTTTCAATTCTATAAATTTTTCTTCAAATTTTTTAAATTAAAAAAATTCAATTAATGATTGAAAAATATTTTCTAGATTTTTTTTTTTAATTTTTAACAAAAATTAACAGAAAGGCCTTAATTGAATAAATCTAAAACTTAGAGTGCTAAAATGAACAATAGCAAAGTTAGAGGACAAAATGAAATCTGAAGAAAGTTAGAGGGTCAGTTTTGCATTTTAGCCTAGTAATAACTAACCATATAAGGTCCTGGAGAGAGATAGAGGGACATAAAAATATTGTAGAATGTTAAATAAAATGCATTATTTCACTACATATTATCAAAATAAGTAGACAAAGACCAACAAAACATTTGAAGGAAAGAGAAAGGGAAATTTGAGGAGCCGCCGCCTCTGTCATATTGGCCTCCCACCACCATCAAGACGGCCTTACAAGTTTTTTTTTTTTTTTTTTTTTAATTTAGGGGATTAAATATGATTTAGGTTTGGGTAATATGGTTGGATTGTTTTTGTTTTGGGTATATAAGTAAAGAAAATATTTGGTACACAATGTTAAGCCATATTCTACCATGGTTTTAAATTATCTATAAGACACATACATACACACTTGTCCACACCATGTCTTAATGTCGCACTATCGATGAGTAGAAGACAGTGAGAAAGTTGGACATACTTTTATTTCATAGTATGAAATATGTAACACAATACAAATTAGTTGATTTTCATGGTCTCATTACTCTTTTGCATTTATTTTTGGTTTCAAGATTTAAAAAAAAAAAAAAATTAGTCTTATCTTGAGAAGTTATAAATATGCAGTGAAACTACTAAACTAATTTTTAATATCTCAAAATGTGTACATTTCTTCACACTCATTTAGTTTACTTTTTCTTTATAATATATGTACAACACTATCTAAAACCGTCTTATATAAATATTACAAACTTATCCGTGCATCGCATGGGCAACTTATTAGTTAATTATAATTACTGAAACAAGAAAAGTCTTATAGCATACCCTAATACACGTGTTAAAACTTTTGGAGTTGTTCTTGGTGTACAACTGAAGGTATTGTGCCTATTATAACTTTCAAAAGCCTCTACCGATGATCAAGTGAACTATAGCTTAAACTGGTGGTGTTGAAGTTACTGTAATCCCAGTTCTTTCAACTGTTGGATCTAAATCTTTAAGTGGCTACTTGAAGTTGTAGCACATTGCAACATCTTCATAAATGAAGTCTTCCATGAACTTGGAGCTGCCTATCAGAATGAAGAGAGTTCGAAGGAGTACTGGTGTGGCACCAACCTAATTAATGATTATGATGCCTAAGTCAATAAACTTTTTAGTATATCAAACAAGTGAAAGGTAGGGAATGTGACTCATATCAATTTCAAATTCAAGTTGCCCATATATACAGACTTCTTCCAAGGGGTTTTGTTGAGTTAAGACATCTCTTGTCATCATGATTATTAACTTGTACTTAGTCTATAATGAGGGGTGTAATTGTCAACATTAAGTATTTAAATGCATTTAGCCATGCCTTAATAGTGTTAAAGGCATGAATATTAAAAAAAAAAAAAAATTGTTTCATTGTAACATTGTCTTGTTAAACACTTTGGATAATATTGTTCAATTCTTACTTTTTAATTAAAATATTAATTTAATTGTCATTTCAAGCATATATATATTAATGAAATAGATTTTATACATTAAAAAAAATTTGTAATAAGGCTAAGGAGAGATGTGATAGATTAACATGAAGTAGAGTTTTCTGAGGCAGGACCTCACAAAGCCCTAAGGGGTGTGGATATGGGGCAAGGGAGTTTGTCCCACCATATAGGGATAGGATAAGATAAAATCATGCAGGGCCGGGGTAAAAAACCCCATCTTACGGCCTCGTGTCCCTGCCCCATTACCATCCCTGGTTAGAATTTTGAGCATGTAATTGATGATTCCAAGATGTTAATAATAGCTCCTAGACATTATGCTTGGTCTTTTGGTTCAAGCCCATCCTCTATGCTCGAACTCATCTTTTGCACTTAAGCTCTTTTGCCCAAGCTCTTGGTATCTATATCAAGTGTTCTTGTTCATGATGACATATCAAGTTATGCTTATGTGACTTGATATGACAAGATTCTCTGTATCAAGTTTGAATAGAGTTAGTAGGTTACAATTAACTCAATTAGTAAATTATTTTATCTTTAAATACGAAATTTGAGGTTCCCAAAATCCAATTCGTGACTTATTTTGATAATAAAGAACAATTATTAAGAGCAAACTTCTGATGGAATCATACACAGTGCAGCGGAAGAAAAACTAATGTAACGGATCTACTTCATACATAAAAGTTAACATGTACTATTTAAGTTTCAGTATATAAGAACAAGAGAATGTACCTTGGAGCGGTGAATTTCAAAAACTTGAAGAACGGAAGCACTTAGGAATACTTTCAATCTTCACTCCAATTCCACTAATGCCCAAGATGTGTGGTTTCTCAATCAGTTCCAAAGGGAGAATGTCAAAAGTGTCTAACACCTTTTTCACCACTTCACAAGAGTGTTCTTTCAAACTCTTTCTATGAATTCTCTACAGATTCTCTCATCAATAATTTTGTATGTTTCTCCCTTTGTATCTAACTGATTATCTAATTGGGCTGGCCTTTTGGGCTTTTCCAATTGAGCTTAAGTGTGTGGCTTGGAGTGGGACCAAAAGGGACCAATAAGACACTAGCTCCAATGGGCCTTGGGTTTTTCTGTCAACTCTTGACAAGTCCAAAGTTACCATTAACTATATTTAATACCACTATATAAATATAGTTGCACTCTAGGCCTTATTAATAAATTATATCCCAAGACTTTATTATACATGCAACCCCTTCATAAAATATTCATAGTAATATAAAGTCATGAAAGTAGACTGCCACTTTGTTTATTACTACATCTTAATTCCTTGAGTACCCGGTTTAATTCCTTAAGTTATTCATCATATATTTATGAAATCCAATTTCATAAATATATACTTTAGTAACTTCTTACTAAAGTGGTTAGGTCCAACTCTCTGAATAACAAACCCATTAAACTTATCTCAAGGGAATATTTTGTATCTCCGTTAAGAGACTATGAATTCCATCTTGAGAATATATGTTCCATCAACACTAAATGTGGCTGCCCAACATACTGAGATTTTGACCGTTACTATAGATCTCACTCCTGATATATTAAAGCAACCTACACTTCATGATCAGGTCCATTATCCTCTCAGAATTAAGAGTTCATGCAAATATAAGTCGTGAGTTTATTATTCATTTGACAGTCATTAGGAGAATAATAAATCTCACACCAGTCCAGTTCAATATGTCTTAACTCTTAAAACATATCAACATATCAACTAGAAATCTCCATTTCCATGATCAAGACAAATCATCTTAATTAATATGTTATAGTCTTCGCAGATGAAATGCCCAATTTCATCACCGACTACGAACTATAATTCTGAGTTTACAAAGAACTTGTGATTTATATCTTCTGTGACTAAATCACATAAATCACATACTATGCATCTCATGGACTATATGATAATGTCCCAATATTTATGTTACCAATATTTTCAAATAATAATACAACTTTATTAACCAAAACATTAAGTCATACATAATGTCTAACATAATAAAATACATAGCATCATACAATAGGATTTAAGGACACATATCCCAACAACTTCATAGGTTGAAACTATCTCTTAAAAACAGTTTTGAATAGAATTTAATGTGAAATGTGCTATACCTCTGGAAAACGAATTTGGGTAAATTTAGTTTATACCTTACACGATTGGTACTGCTCCAATTCCCCCTCCCCCCCTTGAGTAACTCGAAATCCCAGTCTACAACTTACAAACTATTAAAAATCATAATATGCATTTTCTTTAAATTCACAGCATTATATTTGTGCCATACACGACTTAATTAATTATATATACATAAATCAAAATTATATTGATAATTAATGAGAAATGTGAATTTCTTTAATGAAAAAAAGGTATTGGGGCATAACATAACACCCAAACAAATACGTATGTATGGCATAGTTTTACAAGACAAAAGATATAATTAAAAAAAAATTATTTATTAAATATATGACAAAAATATATATATATATATATATATATATATATAGAGAGAGAGAGAGAGAGAGAGAGAGAGAGAGAGAGAGAGAGAGAGAGAGAGAGAGATGGCTGAATTCAAATTACATCTGTTGTAACTTTAAGCAATATTACACCACTCAATATTTATTTTGACAAATCTACTGTTATATTACATTATCTCCATATATTCTCCATACTTGTAAAATTTCAAAGTGATCAAAGATTAATAGTCATGTTATCAATCAATTATTTAAATTCAAGTTTTTGTAGTTTAAAATAATGCATAAAAGATGATTTTATGAATTAAATGGTAAAAAACATCCAATTGACATGAAAATTGGCGTGAATGTTAAGAACATATAAAATATGTAATTCAATGGTGAAATTTTCAAAAAGTGAATTCTATAACAAGTTATTGGATGATGTAACATTGCTTAGAGTTACACCAACCACCAGGTGTAACTTGAACCCAACCCATATATATATATATATATATATTATTTGTATTAAAGATAATTTTGCTAAAGTAAAATTTAAAAAAAAAAAATGAGACAAAAAACAAAAGGCAAAAACCAAAAAACATTTTGCCTAACGGGATGCCAAATGGATGGACTTACTTTGCTTGACTGACTTCTTAGGAAATGCATTTAGTCAAGTCTGGTGGCTCAGCAAATCAAGAATCATCTTGTATCTTACTCTATTGCTCTTTCTTTGGTTTTCTACATTCTCATTGCTCATCAATTTTGTTAATCAATCTCTATAGAAAAAGATTAACGCCATGGTGGGATCACCACCACTTCTAGATATAACTCTTTGTGCTGCTTGCATCTTCGGCCAGCTGGTGGAGGTAGCTCAATCTCAATCTCAAAATCAAACCCAACCTTGTACAAACCCTGCTGAAGGTGTGCCTCTCTTTCTCTCTCTCTCCTACGGATTATTGGATTATAGTTGCAGTGCTCTACTGCCTTGTGTGTATGTGTGTGTGTGTATATATATATATATATATATATATATTTTGTTGATAATTTGGTAAATAGGAGCATAGAGATTTGAAGTCTTTGTGTCTCTGCTGAAAATAGTTAGTTTCAATTGACATTCTACGTATACAGAGTGAGGTCTTAAAGAAAAATACAAAACTGCTTTTTTAATAATATTAAGCTGCTTAATAATACCAAGTTACTCAAACAAGCACAACATTTATTATTATATTTCTTATAGGAAACAACAATATAGTTTTTATGTTTTGAGCATGCTAGGTTGCTAGATTTACGTTTTCTATCTTGCTTTGCTTCTGCTCTGTTTTTCTGTTTGGTTTGCTTCTGGGTTAGGGTTTTTGAACAACCCTGTGCACGCATATCATGAGCATGCATATATAGGTCAAATCCTGTGTATGTGGGATTTGGCCTGTGTACACAGGCCTTTATCTGCATATGCAGGAAGTTGCTCAAAAACCCTAATTCGGGTTTCTTCTTTGTTTTGTTTGTTTATTCTTCATATGTTGTTTGTTTGTTTAATCCTCCCTTGATACAGATGTACAAAGTTGACACCATGTTTTTGATCCATGATATGACTTGCTTGCTACCATGTTGATGCTTATGCTTTGCTGACATTTGTTGCTGCCTTGTTTGAGATGAATGGTATGATAGGGTTTCACATGCTAGGGTTTGTATATGTGTGTGGTTTGGCTTCCTTTTGCTTTATAGATATAGGTATGTGTTTTATGATAATGATGTCCTGTTGTATGCTTAGATATATGCTAGTGTGTGTGTGAGTTAGAATACAAGTGTTGAATATGTTTTTATCGTGGTTAAGACGTAAGACACAATGATGGGAGGCCAACCATAAGGTTGGGTGATCTTAGGTGCCAACACCTTCCCAAGAATGTATCTAAATTCCAAACCCATATCTTTTATAGTAAGATCAAAAGGTTCTTCCTCGAGTGGATGCTATATACATGTTTTGTAGACTTTTGCAAAAACTAGGTGGCGACTCCAAGAAGACCGTTGTGCCCACATATCTCACCTTCAAGATATTCTTGCGGCCAATCATGGCTAATTTTCTTCATTAATAAAGTTTAGATTTCTTTCTTCTCAAAAAAAAAAAAAAAAAAAAAAGAGTGAGAAACTATAATTAGAACAAGAAGTAAACAAATGTGACTTTTATTTCTTCTTTAGAAATTAAATTTTGCAAAATCTCGGTGATTTTACAAATTTGTAACTATGCTAACCAAATACCTCAACTTTTCAAAAAGCATTTTGCCTCTAGAAATACGTGGGAATGCATTAAGTTGGACCATCCAAAAGCAGCCTAGGTCGACATCCACAAAAATTTTCATCAAGAATTTCACAATTGTAAGGTAAAACAGTAATAAATAAGTGAAAAAAGTTTTTTTTTCTTAACTTTAAATATTTTTTACTGAAAAACCGAAGATAAAAACCAAAAAAGAAAAAAGAGACTAATCAAACTCACCAATTGTATGGATATACCTTAATTTATTAATCACAATATTTTTCACAACTAATTCACAAATTCCATTTTCTGTAATAGTATTATCGACCATGCTAGATACTTTGAACAATCACAACCTACGGTATAAATGGGACCACACAATCAACAGCAAGCTCACCACCTTGTAAATTCCTAACCTTCTCTAAATTTCTCAACATAAATTTCACAATATTATTAGGTATTCCTAGAGTACAATGACTTGATAGTCTTTCATTTGACTTTCATAGTAGATCCCACTAACTATATTCACGGTGCTAATAATTTCTTTGTCCTATAAAGACCACGAGCCACATAAGAGGAAATTCCTTGCTCTTCCTTGCTAAAAGTCATTTTTAAAAACACTATAAGGAGTTTGATTGAAACGTTAATTCCATATTTTACATTGTCATAAGTGTTGGCTCAAGGCCTAGGCCCAAGGCCCCATTTATCCCCAAAAAAGTAAAGGGTCTCAAGGCACTATTGCATTAAAAAGCCCCCCAAAAATATACAAAAATGTTTCAAAACTGTTAGTGTTAATTGATTATTCTTTTTAAAGATAAAAAAGTGTAGCTTTTGCATTTTTTTCCACACACCTCCAAGAAGGCCCCCAAAATATTTAGTTAATAGAAGTCCACTGCAATTGAAACTATAAACTATATATAAAAAAGAAAAAAAAAAGTTATCAATGTGCTAAATAATCATTGACAAAATTTTCCTAACAACGTGCAAATTTTTTTTTTAATTAAACTTAAACATGAAAACTTAATTAGCAATTTTATGTCTCAAAAATAAGAAAAACGACTGTAAAACCTATATACATAACATAGAAAGTCAAATAAATAATATTTAATTTATATTAAAAATATTAAAAAATACACTAATTTTTGTTTTGCTTAGCCCTTAAAATGTATTGAGACGCTCTCAAATAGTGTCTTCATTGTTGGCCAAGCAATATCCCTGTTAGATTTGACCCCTTTGTGCATCGGCTCAAGTTAGCAAGTACACAATTCAAAAAATTGAATGAATGTGAAAATTAAAGAGAAAGACCCAACAAAGGAGTATTGCCAATGATACTAGATCATGATGAAGTGAATAGTTCTAATGGATAGAAATGTGTGGGCCGGTTCCCATGGATGAAATAAAGGAGTATTGTCAATGATGCTAGATCACAGTGAAGCGTGTTCTTCCAATAAGATTTGAGCCCTTTGGGCATCGGTTCAAGTTGGCAAGTACACAATTCAAAAAATTGAATGAACATGAAAATTAAAGAAAAAGACCCAACAAAGGAGTATTGCCAATGATACTAGATCATGATGAAGTGCATAGTTCCAATGGATAGGAATGTGTGGGCCGGTTCCCATGGATGAAATAAAGGAGTATTGCCAATGAAGCTGGACCATAGTGAAGCGTGTGCTTCCAATGAACATGAATGCATGGGTTGCTTCTCATTGAGTGTGCAAGGTTGACATGTGGTTCCTAAAATTGGCATACGAGTTAGGGGAGCGAGTATATGACTTGGTTAAATCCCACAAAGAGGCAAAAACTCACAATATGACAAGAAATTAAAATTTATTATTCATCTTGATATCATAAATTTATTTCTAAACAATAATTATTTGTTAGTACACTTGAGAAATAACTAGTTATAGAGGTCAAGGTTGTTATCTTTTAAAAAGATGTCAAAGAAAAGGAAAAAATAGATTCTTGAGAGCATTGGGTAGCGTTTGAAGATGATCACTCTTTTTATTTTTATTTTTTTTATATATACATGTATATGTTTTTTTACTAAGTATATATTGCACTCATATGATATACTGTCAACTATTTTGGATATGTTTATTGTTCAGTAATATATTTTTTGGTTATTGTAATTCCAATAAAAATATTCTCCATGCAAGTTTTCGTAAAGTGGAATTAATTATAATTACTGACATGAGAAAAGTCTTATAGCATACCCTAATACACGTGCTAAAAACTTTTGGAGCTTCTCTTGGTGTACAATTGAACATATTGTGCCTCTTACTCTCAAAAGCCTCTACCGATGATCGTGAACCATATCTTAAACCAGTGGTGTTGAACTTGTTGCAATCCCAATTCTTTCAACTGCTGGATCTAAATCTTCAAGTGGGTACTAGAAGTTGTGGCACATTGCAACATCTTCATAAATGAAGACTTCCATAAACTTGGAGTTGCCTATAGGAAGGAAGAGAGAACAAAGGGGTACTGGTCTAGCACCAAACTAATTTATGATTATGATGCCTAAGTCAATAAAGTTTTTATAAGATCAAACAAGTGAAAGGTAGGGAATGTGTCTCATATCTATTTCAGATTTGAGTTGTCCATACAGACTTCATCCAAGGGGTTCCATTGAGTTAAGCCATCTCTTGTCATCATGGTTATAAACTTGTACTAAGTCTATAATAAGGGGTGTAATTGTCAACATTAAGGTTGAGATTAGGGATGAAAATTTTTTCCATCCCAGAATTGACAATCCCCGCCCCGCCCTGTTTCACCATGTGCGGGCTTTCCTTAACCCACAAAGGTGGTAGGGTGAGAATAGGGCAAGATTTTTCCCCAACACTAAGTGGGCTTAGGCTTTTTAGCCTTGCCTTAATAGTTTTAAAGACTTTAGTTTGTATTACTAAGTATTTAAATATGTGGATATTAATTTTTTTTTGTTTTGTTGTAATGTTATCTTGTTAAACACTTTGTATAATATTATTCAATCCTCACTTTTTGATTAAAATTATTAGTTTAATTATTACTTCAAGCAAATTTCATATCAGTGAAATAGGTTTTATACTTTAAAAAAATTTGTAATAAGATTGAAGACCCCATCCTACGGCCTCGCGCTCCTACCCCATTACCATCCTTGGTTGAGATTTTTGGCCTATAATTGATGATTCCAAGATGTTAATCATAGCTCCCATACATTATGCTCGATCTTTTGGTTTTCAAGCTCATCCTCTATGCTGAAACTCGCCTTTTGTACTTAAGCTCCTTTAATTTGCCCAAGCACCTTTATCAAGTGTTCTTGTTCATGATGACATATCAAGCTATGCTTATGTGGCTTGATATGACAAGAATCTCTATATAAAGTTTGAATAGAGTTAGTGGATTCCAATTAGCTCAATTGGCTAAGTTTCTTATCTTTGAATAAGAGATCTGAGGTTATCAAAATCCAATTTGTGTCTTAATTTGTTAATAAAGAACAATCATCAGGAGTAAACATCATAGATTGAAACAATCTCTTAAAAAAATTTTTGAATAGAATTTAATGTGAAATGTGCTATACCTTTTGGAAAATGGATTTGGGTAAATTTAATTTATACCTTACACGACTGGTGTTGCTCCAATTCCCCCTGCCCTGCTTAAGTAACTTGAAATCTCAGTTTACAACTTACAAATTGTTAAATGATCATACTATGCATTTAGTTTAAATGCACAGTATTATATTTGTGCCATGCATGACTTAATTAATTAATTATTTATGCACAATATTATATTAATTACATTTATAGCTATAGCTTTTTGTGTTGCTTGCATCTTCGGCTAGCTGGTGAAGGTAGCTCAAGCTTAAGCTCAATCTCAATCTCAAAATCAAACCTAACCTCGTACAGACCCTGTTGAAGGTGTGCCTCTATTCTCTCTCTCCTACTGATTATTGGATTATAGTTGCAGTGCTCTGCTGTCTTTTGTGTGCGTATATATATTGTTGATAATTTGGTAAATAGGAGCATAGAGATTTGAAGTCTCTATGTCTCTACTGAAAATAGTTAGTTTCTATTAGAAATAATGAATAATTATATTGTATTTTTCAATTAAAGAATATGCATGTGTTCCTTTATATAGGAGGCATAGGATTGCAGTACAAGTAAAGGTGTAGTATAAGAATGTGTGCTATGCAAGTAATCTAGTTGGGCCTAAAACCCATAATACTATACACGTTAATAGCCCCCCTCAAACTCAAGGCGGATGTGAGACCAACTTGTGGTTGTCAACCAAAGTACGAAGGTGTCCCTTAGGATGTGACTTGGTGAAGATATCTGCAAGTTGATCTGTAGAGGAGACTGAGATTAGCTTGAGAGCACCATGGATAAGATGATAACAGATAAAATGACAATCGAGCTCGATGTGTTTAGTCCGTTCATGGAAAACATCATTGTGAGCAATATGAATGGCACTCTTGTTGTCACAATAAAAAGGAGTAGTAGAGGATGTAGACACACCTAAATCTTTGAGTAGCCATCCTAGCCAAAGAAGCTCAGATGTGGTATCAGTAAGGGCATGATATTCTGCTTCAGTACTGGACCAGGCCATATGAGTTTGTTTCTTGCTTCGCTAAAAAATCAGAGAAGAACCAAGAAAAAATCAATAACCAGTGGTGGATGTGCAATCAATGGGATATCCTACCCAATTAGCATAAAAAAATGCATGGAGAACAAGAGGAGACTGAGTGGAGTAGAAAAGACCATGGAAGAGAGTGCCCTTTAGGTATCGAAAAATGTGTGGAATAGCAGCATAGTGAGTCGATTGTAGAGTAGACAGATACTGGCTCACCTGGTGAACAGTGTAGGAAATGTCTGGACGAGCAATAGTGAGATAAACTAGGCTGCCAACTAAGCATCTATAAAGAGAGGGATTAGACAATGGTTTCCCCCTTGAGGAAGTCAGATGCGCATTAAACTCAACTGGAGTGTCAACAGTCCTGCTATTAGTGAGTACAGCTCGAGACAAGAGTTTAGAGACATACTTGGCTTGAGTAATGTAAAGTCCATCTATAGAATGAGTGATTTCAAGACCCAAAGAGTAGCTGAGATGTCTATGATCTTTCATCTCAAATTGCTAACTGAGAAAATCCTTGAGTTCATGAATGCCACTGAGGTCATCACCAGTTATGATCATATCATCCACATATAGGAGAAGTAATATAGTGCCTTGGTTAGTGTGACAAAGAAATAAGGTAGAATCGTAATGATTGGCCATGTAACCCAAGCAAGATATGGTAGAGCTGAATTTGGCAAACCAAGCTCGTGGAGCTTGTTTAAGGCCATAAAGTGCACGTTGAAGGTGACAAACCTTGTTTGATTCAACAGAGAGACCAGGAGAAGGTTGCATATAACTTCTTCACTTAACTCCCTATTAAGGAATTCATTTTTTACATCCATTTAGAAAAGGTTCCATTTACAAGTAGCAGCAACAGCTAAGAGGGCATGAACAGATCAGATATGAGCAACTGAAGCAAAGGTCTCTTCATAATCAATCTCATACTGCTATATAAAACCTTTTGCCAACAAGACGAGCTTTGTAGCGCTCAATGGACCCATCAGAGTGAGTCTTAATCTTGTAGATCCACTTACAACAAACCACAGATTTTCTAGGGGGGAGAGTGACCAAGTCTCAAATATAGTTTTTAGATAATGCATCAAGTTCCTCTTTTATTGCAATCTGCCATAAAGGGTTAGTGGAAGCCTCAAGATAGGTGTGAGGCTCGTGCAGTGTAGCAAAGGCAGTGTAACAATGATAGTCAAGTAAATATGTAGGAATGGATTTTACTTGAGTTGAGTGACGAGGTGGAATGTCTTGAGTAAGATCTTCAGGCGGAGCAGGAGCAGAGGACCTAAGCTTAGGGTTGGGTAGCTCGACTTCGACCTGTTCATCTTCCACCTGTTCATTAAAGGGGGAACTAGGCAAGGGATCAAGGATATCTAATGGTTGGACAGAGAAGTCTATAGGAGAGTCAAGAGCAACTTTAGGAGGATCAGGAGCAGCTACAGGAGGACCAGGAGCAACTATAGAAGGCATATTTGCCTCATCTGGAAATAGATCTAAGACAAAGGAGGAAGATAGAGAAGCATGGAAGTGAGAGAGCTCGACAAAAAGGCGATGTTCCCAAAAGACAACATTGCAGGAGATACAAAGACTATAAGAAGTAGGATTATAACACTGATACCCCTTCTAAGTTTCTCCATAGCCAAGAAAACAACAAAGCCTTGACCTAAGCTTAAGTTTGTTATGCTCATGTGGTTGAAGAAGAAAGAAACAAGCAGAACCGAAGGAGCGAAGGTGGTGATAGTCTGGAGGTGACCCAAAAAGATGCTCATATGGAGTTTGATTTTGGATGATAGGACTGGGAATACGATTAATAGCATGAACAACATGAAGAGCAGCTTCACCCCAAAAAGGAGTAGGAACTTTGGCAAAGAGAAGGAGAGCACGAACAGTGTCAAGAATATGACGAAGTTTTTGTTTGGCTCTACCATTTTGTTGAGAGGTACCTAGACAAATTAGTTGATGAATAGTGTCATAGGAATGTAAAACAACTTGGAAAGCATATTGAGTGTACTCAAGAGCATTATCAGATCGAAAAATTTTGATACGTTTGGAAAATTGAGTTTCAACAATTTTTGCAAAATTAGAATATACTTGCAATAATTCAGAACAATATTTCATATTAAAAATCCAGCTATAGCGAGAGTAATCATCAATAAAGACAACAAAATATCAAGATCCACCAATACTAGAGACAGAGGAAGGTCCCCAAACATCAGAATGAATAAGGTCAAAGATATCAGTGGATATTGATTCACTAGTATTGAAAGACAAAGCTAATTGTTTTCTTAACTGACATGAAACACAATCAAAATTTTCTGTAGACACTGAACCTAAAAAACCTCTGAAAGCCAATTTTGTACCCGAGAAGAAGATGTGTGACCAAGTCGAGCATGCCAAAGTGCAAGGGAAGGAATAGAAGAAACTGCAGCAGCTGCGGCAACAGAAACAGGAGCAACAAGTGGAAGACGAAGGTTGTCCACAAGAAACATATGCCCAACTCTGGGACCTGTCCCAGGCTCTTGTCCCGTCTTTGGATCCTACACAATACACCTAGAATAATCAAATATAATGTGATAACCCAACTCAGTTAATTGTCCCACAGAAAATAAATTGTAAGAAAGGTCAGGAATATTAAAGACCCTAGGAATTGAGAGGTTGAAAGTCGAAACGGAACCTATATTATGACCAGACATTGTGGAACCATTTGTTGTGCGAATATTAAAAAGGTATGGTGCAAGTTTAAGTTTAGAAAATAAGAATAAGTGAGGTGTCATGTAATTGTAACAAGCAGAATCCATAAGCCAAGAGGAAGGAGACATACCAGATAAAGCTGAGAGAGAAGAGAAATAAGATGCATTACCAACCATACGAATGACATTGGCGATGATGTTTTTAAGGTCATCTGTGGACATGGTGAAAGTGCGGCCTGAAGACTTAGACTATGCAGAGACGGGAGCCATTGGTTGGACTTTCTCAGTGTTAGCAACATTGGCAGCAAAAATTGAAACAGCTGATTTATTACGCTGATAGCAAGTCTCAATATTATGGCCAAAACTTTTGCAAAAATTCCAAAAGCGTTTGTTGGATTGTTGGCGACAATTGTTGCAAAAGGAAGAAAACATGTCCTTATTCTTCATTTAGAAGAAAAATATACAAAAATGGACTGCAAAAATGAAATCTACGCGAAAAACTGGGTAAGGAGCACCTAGCTGCAAAAAAGTCAACTCTAGAAAAAGTTAACGGTCAACCCTGCTGAACGTCAACGGTTAAACCAACTGAAAGTCAATGGTTAAACCACCAGAAGTCAAACGATGAAGTCAGTGGCTGATGCAAGCTACGGCTAACGTGGCAAGATGATGTCAGTAATGATGTCAGTAGGAGGGTTAAGGTGTGTGAAGGCGCGTGTGATAGCTTGGAGGTGCGTGACCGGTAGACGTGGCGCATAGGAGCGCGTGGATCAACAACCCAGCTGTGCAGTGGCGCGTGGGGCGCGTGAGTTACGAAGCAAAACCTTTAGATAGTGCCTGGGGGCGTGTGTGGTCTCCAATGGCTTCGAGGCTTCCATGAGTTTGTAGATCGATGCAAGACGAACTCAGTGGTACCTGCAAAAACTTGATCGGAGCAAGATGCGTAGCAGTACTGAAAAGGGCAGTGGTCTTTGCAGTGTGAAACTCCTCAACGGTGGCTGCCATAAGTCCAGAACCAAGGACGATGTCTGGAAGACGTCGGAGGTTCAACGACGAAAGGCTGTGGCAGCTGCTGTGATGGCAGAAGCGATGGAGTAACACCAATAAAGACAAGACTGCTTAGAAAAGGTCAGACCAGTGGCTCTGATACTATGTTAGAAATATTAAATAATTGTATTGTATTGCTCAATTAAAGAATATACATGTGTGCCTCTATATAGGAAGCATAAGAGTGCAGTACAAGTAAAGATATAGTACAAAAATGTGTGCTATACAAGTAATCTAGTTGGGCCTAAAGCCCGTAACACTATACATGTTTATAGTTTTAATTGACATTTTGCGTATACAAAGTGAAGTGTTAAACAATAATACAAAACAGCTTTTTTAATAATATTAAGCTGCTTATTAATACCAAGTTACTCAAGCCAAGCACAACATTCATTATTATATATTTTATAGGAAACAACAATATATTTTTCTGGTATAAGTTTTTTTTTTTTTTTTTTTGTTGGTATAAGTTTTATTCATATATTCTCCAAAAAAAAAAAAAAAAAACTAATTAAGACATCTTCTAGCCACACCTCAACCCCTTTTATATATTGGGCATGCCTTACTAATTTGACTATGAAGATTATTTAACGGAAATGTGTAGTATACTGGCTGGAAAAACATTCACATAAATTATAAAACCAAACATATAGAAAACTGCAAGATTAGATGATGTCTTTGCCAAATGACAGTATGGAAAAAATAATAATAATAAACGGATGAAGAATACCATATCATCCATTTCTTGGTGCGATAATGTTATCAAAGATGGTTTAAACATGGGTTAAAAGCTGTTGTTTCTAGTTTATTTTTATTTTAATTTCTACGCACTAACATGGGTCTCATAAGCCGTATCTGGAGATACTTTCTTAGACTTAAGAGACTTAAATGAAGTACATGTAAAACACGTGAGCACTATAACAGTTTATTAATTAGTGATTACACGTGTTATAAAGTTATTGGTAGATTAGAAAATCAGTTAGTTTGTTGATTTGTTTTACTGGTTTCCCGTTTTGCTCTCTCTCTCTCTCTTGTCTCTCCTCTGCTCAGTTACATATATATAGCGGAGTAATGTAAATAATTCTCTGTACTCCCTTATTCTTTTGGTCAAGTAATGTGAAGCTGGAAATTTATTTTGAGGTTTTTATTTATTATTTTTTTAATGATTCTCATTAAAATACAATGATTGATTATAACGACGGATTGACTATGCTTGCACGTATATCTTTTAACTAAAATGTCCGAATCTTCAAAGTCAAATTAGCAAGTTGTGCCCATTATATAAAAGATGTTGAGGTGTGACTAGAGGATGTATTAGCTTTCCTTTTTGGTAGAGATGTATCAGCTTTTCCATTAAGTCAAAATTCGAATGATGCATGTAAGACACAAAAATGAATAAAACTTATACTAAAAAATGTGGTGTTGTACCCTATATAAAAAAAAAATAAAAAATGTTGTGCTTGGATTGAGTACTTGACCCGTGATTAGTAATTTGGTATTATTACGCAATTTTATAAACAATGTTCAAGTTCAACCTCCAAATGGATGGACTTGCCTTGGGAACTTGTATATTTAGGAGATGCATTTCATTAGGTCAGATGGCTCTGCAAACTAAGGAGACACATGCATCTTTCTCTAGCTCTCTGTAATCTCAGTGCTCATCAATATTGTTAGGAAGATTGAAGCCATGGTGGGATCACCACCACTTATAGCTTTAGCTAGCTTCTTTTGCTTCTCGCTTCTTCGGCCAGCTGTTGGAAGTAGCTCAATCTCAATCTCAAAATAAAACCCAAACTGGTACAGATCCTGCTGAAGGTGTGCCTCTCTCTCCCTCTCTCTCTCTCTCTCTCTCTCTCTGGGTTGCGCTGCAACCTGTTTTTGTTTACAATATAATTAAGAAATTTTAATTATACCAGTTTATGATTGTATTTTTTTTTTGTTTTTGTTTTATCAATAACAATTTGTCATATATTATTTAATTTTTCTTGTAAAATAATTAAATTTTAAAATAGAAAAGAAAAAAAAAAGAAAGAAAGAAAGAAAGAAAGAAAAGAGAAAGATGGAGCGTAAAGTGAAACATAGAATAGAATTGAGAATTTGTATTCAAAATGGGGTGAGTACTGAGTTGGTAAAAAAATAAAAAATGCTTTCTGTTTTTTGTTTCAACTTTATTATGAAACTAGTTTGTAGTGAACCATAGTTCATATAAAAAAAAATTACATTTTTATCTTCTCACTTTTTTTTAAAAAAAATTTTGAGAAGATTTTTTCTTCTCACTTAAATAATTAAAATTTTTAAGACACTAATATAAACCTTTAAAAAAAAAATTCTTTCAATTTTTTATCTTTTATTTTTATTTTTATTTTTGTCTCCCTCTAATTTTAATCTTTCTTTCTCTCCCCAAATCTTATCTTCCTCTCCCACTACCCCGTAACCCTAATCCCCTTCATGTCTTCTTTCTTTCTTATCTTAGTCATCACACGTTCACCACTCCCCTTTCTAAAATTTTCTCCTTATCTTTCCACCTTCTCCCTTACCAAACAAATTTCACAACAAATATATCAAATTGTTAATGTATTGTGAAAACGAAAAAGAGGAAATATATATATATATATATATATATATATTAAGAAATCCATATTTACAACATTTTCATTACAAATTGTCATTGTTACGTAAAAACAATGATACTAATAATGAGCATAAACTAAAGTTAGTAACAACTTGGCACATGTATATTTTTTTGAAATTATTATGAAAATGTTGTGGAAGTTGCATTTATTTTTTAAAGCATTGCTTCTCTCCAAAAAATTTACCCAACCTCTATTCTTTTTTTCTTTTCTTTTTTTCATCTCCTTCTTTCCCTTTCGCTCCTCTTCTTTTGGATCCAAAAGTCCAAAACCCAATTGTTTCTTTAATGCTTTGACAAAGAGAGATAGAGATTGGAATCGTTCTTCACATGTTGTCAGAATCTGGGATTAGAGATCTTCAATTGAGCTATTAATCTAAAAGTCCAAAACTCTTTTTTTTTTATTTTAATGCTCAGAGAGAGAGAGAGAGAGAGAGAGAGAGAGAGATGAGATGAGAAAGAAATGATGGGAAGATGAGAAAGAAAGGATAAGATGAAGATGAGAGAGAGATATTAAAAAAATATATGAGAAGATGAGAAAAAAGAAGAGATGGAAAAAAGATGATGACAAGATTAAAAAAAAAAAAAAAGAGATGAATAAAAAATGAAGAGAAGATTAAGAGGAATGATGTGACATGTTGTGCCTATGGTTTAGTCCTGATGTATTTGGACCTAACCTAATGTGATTTGTTATGCTTGGTTTAGTCCTAATGTGTTTGGACCTAACCTAATGTATCTTGTTGTGATTGGTTCTATCTTGATGTGTTTAGACCTAACCCAATGTGACTCGTTATGATTGATTTTGTCTTGATGTGTTTGGACTTAACCTAATGTGAACTGTCGTGCTTTGGTTTTGTCCTGATATGTTTGGACCAAACCTGATGTAATCCATTATGTTGATGTGACTTAATTGTTGTGAAAAATTTAAAAGATTCAAAAAAAAAAAAAATTCAAAGTTCCAAAAAAAAAATCCAAAACTTCAAGAAAGATGTCTTAACTGTTTGTTTGCTTGCATGTTTGTGTGTTAGCGTTGTGTATGTGTGTGGGGACTAAAAGTTTATTAACCTATAAAATGGTTCATCTCTTCAAGCTTTCGATTACACTTGCAGAGCAAGTATAGCCAAAAGTATTAGGATTAGTAGCATTATGTATGACTTAATGTTGTAATTAATAAAGTTGTTTTATTATTATCTAAAATATTGGTAACATGAATATTTGGACATTATCATATAGTGCATAAGATGTATAGTATGTGATTTATGTAATTTAGTCACAGAAGATATAGATCACAAGTTCTTTGTAAACTCAAAATTATAATTCGTAATCAGTGATGAAATTGGGCATTTCATTTGCGAAGACTATAACATATCAACTAAGATGATTTGTCTTGATCATGGAAGTGGAGACTTTTAGTTGATGTGTTGATATGTTTTAAGAGTTAAGACATATTGAACTGAACCGCTGTGAGATTTATTATTCTCCTAACAACTGTCAAATAAATAATAAATCTCATGACTTCTATTTGCATAAACTCTTAGTCCTGAGAGAATAATGGACCTAATCATGACGTGTAAGTTGCTTTGATATATTAGGAGTGAGATCTAAAGTCACGATCGAAACATCAGTATGTTGGGTAATCACATTTAGTATTGATAGAACATAAATTCTCAAAATGAAATTCATAATCTCGTAACGGAGATATACAATATTCCCTTAAAATAAGTTTAATGAGTTTGGTTATTCAGAGTGTTAGACTTAACCACTTTAGTAAGGAGTTACTAAAGTACATATTTATGAAATTGGATTTCATAAATATATGATGAATAATATAAAAGATTAAATTGGGTACTCAAGGATTAAGATCTGGTAATCTTCAAAGTGGCAGCCTACATTTATGACTTTGTATTGCTACAAATATTTTATGAAGGGGTTGCAGGTACAATAAAGTCTTGGAATATAATTTATATAGTGGTACAATAAAGGCTTAGAGTGCAATTATATTTATATAGTGGTATTATAATTAATGGTAACTTTGGGCTTGTCAAGAGTTGACAGAAAGGCCTAAAGCCCATTGGAGCTAGACTCTTATTTGTTCCCTTTTAGTTCCACTCCAAGCCACACACTAAAGCTCAATTGAAAAAGCCCAAAAGATCAGCCCAATTAAATAATTAGTTTGATACAAAGAGAGAAACATACAGAATTTTATGAGAGAGACACAATTGTGAAAGTGTATGTGAGTGTAAGACACTTTCTTATTCTCTTTTCGGAAACTGATTGAAAGGCCATACTTCTTGGGCATAAAGTGGAATTAGAGTGAAGATTAAAGGTATTCCCAAGTGCTTCTGATATTT
Source organism: Castanopsis chinensis (assembly GCA_032878915.1). Classification (NCBI taxonomy): domain Eukaryota; kingdom Viridiplantae; phylum Streptophyta; class Magnoliopsida; order Fagales; family Fagaceae; genus Castanopsis; species Castanopsis chinensis. The sequence continues at coordinate 4,761,943 of JAVQMG010000105.1, forward strand.
TGTTTTGAATTTCACTACACCAAGGTACTTTTTCTTATTCTTGAATTCTGAAATTTACATAGTACATGTTATCAATTACGAATGAAGTAGATCTGCTAATTTTCCACTGCATATGTTTTGTATGTGATATAAACATGTATTTTTTCAACAAAAAGAAGGAAAACTTTAGTCCCTGGTCCTAATGATGAGTTTTATATGTCTGCAAAAGGTAATTAAAGTTATTTTGATAGTTTGGAAATAATCACAACTCAAAAGTTCTCAAATCCTTTTGAAAACGATGCTGAAAAATGACCTTTGCTCACTGGTTTGCCCATAACTTTTGATCGCTAACAAAATTTTGAGTGTGGTTTATTTCATTAGAAATTAGACATCCTGGTCTTTAATTTAAAAATAGATTTTGCCTAATTTGGACTTAAATTAAGTAAATTATGACCATTTTAATTTGGGCCATTAGTGCTATCAAATTAGGATTTTAGGGACACATGTAAGCGCATGAATCATGCATGCATGGTCATGCCCCAACCATGCACACTATTAGGAGCTTTGCAAGTTACTGATGATGGCATGAGGAATTTGAGTGCTTAGACAACATTAGGCCAATCACATGGCTCAATGTTTTCTCAAGACGCCAATTGTTCCTCATGCTATACTAGTGAAGATCCCAAGTGCTCTTTGAGGGGGATAAGCCCGATCTCCCTGCTGGGTTCAGATTGATGAGCATGATGAAGGGCAGTATGTGGAGGCACCTTGCTCCATATGAGGCCCTAAGGCCATGTCAATGGTGATAGGCCACAAATGCGTTGACCCCTTGTGATGAATTAAATTGATTAACTAGCTAAGTTTTTAATTAATCAAGTTAATATACAAATTTATGTGGTAGCATAAACAAATTACTAATAAACTAAAGTATGCAGCGGAAATAAAATTGACACAGTGATTTGTTTACGAATGGGGAAAACCTAACGGCAAAAACCCCACCGGGTGATTTAAGGTCACCATTCCCGAAACTCCACTATTATCACAACAAGCGGTTACAAGTAAAGGAATCCTAGTACCTTACCAACCTACAGTTGAACCCTTACCCCAATACCCAATTGGACTTATTCTATAGTGACAGTTTCTCCTTTTGATGCACGGCTCTTAGTACATGACTAACCAATTGCGCGAATCTCAGTACGTGACTTCAATTCACCAACTAGAGAGAGTTGTTGGCTGCAAAGTTCTTCAATTCATCCACACGATGAAGATTAATAAGATGCTTGGTTACAAAACCCTACGGTGTACATTACACAACAACTTCTTCACAAGAAAGATGAACTAGGCATGAACTTTGTCTCCGATCACAAATTTCTTAAACAAGAATTTCTCAATGCTTTTGTAACCTATGTACCTAATGACGGCCCTTAAAATAATCCTTTTATATATCTAGGATTAGAAGAAAAGAAGTTTCAAAGACATATCCACGGATTGGAATTAAAACAGAACTTAGAATCTGTTTTCCTTAAATCTCGATAAATAGAGGTGTCGAGGTGCTGTAGAGGAGCTGTCGAGCCTCGGGGCTGAGATAGCTTCTTAAAGCTCGATAGATGCATGTGTCGAGACTAGATGTCGAGCTTTAATAACTTGTACTTTTCAACTTGTTTCTTGGACAGACTTGATGACTTCAACACTAGATCTTGAAACATAGTTTCTTGAAGCGTTAAACACATCCTAATTTTACTCAATTACAAGTAAAGTGTGTTTTGTCAAAGGATAAGCCAATTACATAAAATAATGACATATTGTTCAAAAAAACTTGAACCACATATATCCTAACAATCTCCCCCTTTGGCTATCTGTGACAAAACCACAACAAACAAATGAATATATGAAAGAAGTCATAAATCACTTAACTCATATTCACTTATTGAATACAATAAAATCTATCCTAACACAAACTCTTGAAAAACTTTGCAAGAAGAGAGTTTATGGCAAGTAGACTTTGACAACCTGTATTTCTAAAACACTTTTAAACAAAACACATCAAGGCATCTTTGTGTGAAGCAAAAATAATAAATTGCATACAAGTAAAGAAATATGTGTATAAAGACAGAAAAGAAACAACACAGGTAAAGATAGGTGAAAATAACATTCATCAACATATATATAGAACAAGTAAGCACAATGTATGTAAAACTAGTCACAAGACCGGGGTACATGAACAATGAATCTCAAAAAGAAGGAAAAGAAAAGAAATACTTGTAATCCACACTACATCCCTCATATCAACACTCCCCTTATAAAAAAAAAATGTCCCATACAAGCTCTCCCCCTAAGAATGACTACTTTCATAACCCAAAACTACTCTCCCTTTTTGACATGAGTGACAAAGGGTAGACATCTCATTAGAAGAGCTAGCATCTCCATCATCATCATCCGAAGCATCATCATCATCACCATCACCATCCTCAGTTTCAGAAGCCACATGAGGAGGTGGAGGAGAAGCCTCAGAAGCAAAGCTGCCCAAAGTTGCCTGTCACCTAGCAATGCAACCAACATGAACGTTCACCTAATACAACACCGTAGAGAGCATATCTAGGCGAGCATCCATGCACTGAAGCTACGCCATGATGTCTCCAAGTGACACATCGTTCGAGGAAAATGAGGGAGCAAATGTGGCTCTAGCAGATCTGGATGGAGCTAGACGGGAGGAAGGAGCTGCTGAATCCGTCTGTCTCGACTTAAACTGTGCCTCACTACGTTTTACGGTAGTGACATCTATGGCAGACATGACATGGAAAGGGTCGGACGATGGAAAAGGGATGGAGAAATGGCATAGAATCCTCGTGATAGTCGAAGGAAAAATGAGCTTACAACGGGTAGCCGTATCCCTATAGACATCTATGATAGAGAAGATGAAGTGTGACGGAAAGTTTATAGTGAGGTGCTCTAAGAGAGACAACAAAAACCGAGCACGAGGCTTTGTGATGGAATTGTAGTGAGAGAGTGGGTGCAAAACAAAACGCAAAAATCATCTCATCTTTGGACACAGTCCATAGACGCTCACAACCAGGGTAATTAGGATGATCAACCCTCGGAACATAAAGCACCTCGGAAACTAACTCCGGAGTGACAGTAAAAGCACGTATCTTGAACGCGAGTAGGAAAGAGAGGTACTAAAGAATCAATCCCGTGGATGTTGGAATAAAACTCCTGGATCAGCACAGAAGGACAAGTGACCGGAACGTCACACAGTGACTCCCAACCCCGACTATGAATGACATCGGGTAGGTCAGTGTCAGCAAAGTTTGCCAGGATAACTTGGCTTTTTGAATGAACACCTCATTTAGAAAAGTTCTCTGAGAAATCCTGTTGGGCTTTCTCATCATGGAACCGAACAAAAAGAGGAGTAGGATCAGAAGATGAAGGGCCCTTAGAACGAAGAGGGTTCTAGGACGGAATGGATTTACATTTAGGTGCCATAGACACTACTAATACAAACAAAAAGAGAGAGAGAAAGAGAGAAACACTTAGAAAAGTCCCAAAGCAGTTCAAATATAACAAGTATATTGAAGAGAAACAACGTATGCATGAGAAATGCATGAACATGTGACATGTAACATGAAAAACATCATGGGCTCAGCCCAATCCAATCCTATCAGCACACAATCAGAGAACACACATCTAAATGCATGAAAGCATTGTTAGAATGCTAATAAAATGCAATGCATGTGGTTTTAAAGATCAAATCTACAAAGCCAACCCAAAAGTTTCAACAAACACTCAACAATTTTGAAAAACCCCAAAATTTTTCAAAGAACCCCAAAACCTAGATTTCAAAACATGAAATGCATGAAGAAGAGAGATAAGAAGCTTACTAAGTGAAGAGAAACTTGAAGAAAGCTTGAAGAATCCTTAGGAAGAGGTTTGGAGTGAGTGAGAGAGGTTTTGGGAGAGAGAACATGAAGGTATCGAGAGAGAGATCGAGAAAAATGAGAGAAAAATCATGAAGAAACAATATATACACCTTCAGTAAATCTCGATAGATGTAGGTATCGAGAGGTATCGAGCCATCTATTGAGGTAGGTGTTGAGAAAGACAACTTTGACAGATACATCTATCGAAGAAAGGTGTTGAGAAAGGAGGATCAAACATAAAAGAATCTCGATCAATCCATCAGCTATCGAGAAGTAATCGAGAGGACAGAAATTTTCTTGATCGATCCACAAGGTATCAAGAAGCTGTCGAGATTGCAATTTGAAAAAGCTGAGAAGCTCGACAGATAGCCAAGTATCAAGGAGGTATCGAGAAGGTGTCGAGCTGGCTTTAAAAAGCAGTTTTTCAAGAGAAGAAAAACACTAACATGAATGCAATCGCGCATGTAACTCAATCAAAGATCCAATCAACATATAAAGCTCTCAAAATCATCTCTCAGTCAATAATTTTAAAGCATATGGATCCCAAAACACACACACACACACACTAAACAAGTCTAACCAATTTTATATTTCAAAAATAAGTCAAGACAGTTTAGCGAGCATACATTAGCGCATGTAAACCTTGTGATGGCCAAATCACATTGTACCTGCACATGTATCAAGAGTAGCAAAGAATGTTGTGTGTTGTGTGTGAAAAACATTGCAAGATTACATAAGTGTCTCAAAGTTATGACGATTTGAGATATGAGAAAATCACTTTAACTCACACACAATCATAATTATTTGACGGGGACTATCACCTTCAAGGTACACCCTATAACTCCCATATCTCCTAGAAAACACGCTTGCAATCATATTTCAAAGCATTTTGTTCTTTTTGCTTTTCATATATTTGCATATTATTTTTTATTAAGCATATCATTCATGGGCATATAAGTGAGAAAAGAAATACCCAATTATGTTAAGCTTTTTGACATTGCACTTTTGCTATGCTAAAGCATACAGATGTTATTTCATGATTGGCGAGTAACAGTGGTGAGATGGTTATTTATGCCTTTCTCTTAGGATTTTCTAGTCCTACCTGTCAAGAAGAGTGATATGAGTGATAAGAACAAGAGATCACTTAACCTTACTCATCACAAACAAAGAGCCACAAAGTTCACTTGCTTAGTTGTGCATAAGGATGCTTATCTAAGTTACAAGAGATACAAAATTTAGAAAACTCTGTTTCAATGGCCATTTTAAGGTTCACAAGAACCAATGTACACAGACACACACTGTTTTTGTATTTTTCAATTTTTTTTTATTTTTATTTTTATCAGAAAAGAAAAAAATAAAACACAAAACTGAAAACAAATACACAAAAACATGTTAAAGAAAGCAAAACAATGCATAAAACTAGACTGATTCAAAACAGTAAAGCAACACACATAAGTAATGCGAAAAAAAATAAAAACACGATGGGGAGAAAGAGAGAGAAAAGTGAACAAAATCACTTAGAACTCTTTTTCTTCCACACCTTAGAAGAACCTTTCCTTTTCGTCAACCCTTAAACTGGTGATGAGGGGAAAGAATTGAAACTGTTCAAGTTCAAAAGGAACATGAGGGCTTTGAGAATATCTCCAAGAGGAGCAAGAGAGGTTTGAAGCTGATTCTGGTTCTGGTTCCTAGGGGCTATCATGCCATTGCTCTGTTGAGTGGCTAATCACTTATAGCAATTTGGTCAAGTATGACCAAAAACACCACAATGATAACAGACATGCTGCTTCTTCTGTTTACGCTTTTGGGAGCTAGCATTCTTAGTCCTAGGGTTTTTAGTTTCCCTCTTCTCAAACTTAGGGGGTGCTCCTAAGATGGACGTACCTTTGTCTAAGTTCTCACTAGCTAATTCGGTTTTAACATCATGGTTCTCAATTTTAATGTTATTAGCAGGAGGAGCAACAACAATATTACTAGCAGAAGGAGTATTAGAGAGAAAAAATCCATACCCCAATCCTGTTCGACCCGAGGCAGATTTCTGAACACTAAGGATCTCATCCAGCTTTGCACTTAATGTCCTCTCCAATTACGCTCTAACTTGACACAGCTCCGCTTCAAGCTTCTTGGTCTTCTCAGCCAAGAAATTGTTCTCGAATCTCAGTGCTCTAATAGTCTGATTTGCTTCATCAAACTTAGTGGAAAGCTCCTCACGGTCAAGTTCCACATCACTGAGCTTCTTGGTGGCTAGCCTATAGAATTTCTCATGCTTCTTAGAAAGCTTGTATAATTTCTCATAGGTGGTATGGATATCATCTTGGTCATCCATAGTTTCAAACTTAACATCCATCAATTCTTTTTCTTCATCTACATCTTCAGTAATCCCTTCAATAGGATTTACAGAGGCAGTGAAGGCATTCAAGATTCCGTCATCTTCATTATCGAAATCATCCTCGGGCTCAGTGTCGCTCAAGGTAGCAGCGAGTGCCTTGCTCTTCCTCATGCTCTTGAGGTACGTAGGACACTCTTGTTTCATGTGACCAAATCGTTGACACCCGAAGCACTTAGGTCCAGTGGGAACAGTGTACTGATCGCCATCCTTGGTATCCTTCTTCCTTTTATCTGGGTTCTTGAACTATGAAGAACTAGGTTGCCTACGGTCCTTGTTGAAGCCTTTTCCATTGGCATTTTTCATGAATTTCTTAAATTGCCTGGTAATGTAGGACTTCATCTTAGAATCTTTATCGCCTGAAGACTCATCAGTGTCACTGTTCTTGGCTTTCAGTGCCATGCTCTTGCCTTTGCTTGACTTGCCCATTCTTGTCAACCTTAGCTCGTAGGTTTGCAGATTGCCAACTAGCTCAGTTAGAGGAATCTTATCAATATCCTTCAACTCCTCTATCACCATGATCTCGGCATTGAATCTCTTGGGTATAGATCTGAGCACTTTTCTAACTATCTTAGGTTCAGGAATGGTTTCCCCAAGATTGAAAGCTGAGTTCACTATATCTTTGAGCTTGGCGTAAAACTCATCAAATAACTCATCCTCCTCCATCTTAATTTCTTTGAAGCTTGTAGTAAGCCTTTGTAGCTTCGAATCCTTGATAGCCTTCGTTCCCTCATAGGTTGTCTGGAGAATGGTCAATGCTTCCTTGGCAGTTTCCGTGGAGGAAATCTTCTTGAACTCTTCATTGGTGACCGCACTGAATAGGGCATTCAATGCTCTGATGTTGAAATTGGCCGCCTTGATCTTGGCATCATCCCAATCGGCCGGCGCTTCTATAGGCTTGGTCTAGCCTATCTCCACAGCTTGCCACACCTTTTCATCTAGTGACTGCAAGAAAGCTCTCATGCGTACTTTCTAGTATGCATAGTTAGTACCATTAAACAATGGAGGTATAATAAGAGACTGACGTCTATCCATGACAAACAGGGGTCAATGAATCACACACAATGATTAAAACCTAATCAGAGTATGCCTGATCTAATACCACTTGATAGGCCACAATTGTGATGAATTAAATTGATTAACAGGCCAAGTTTTTAATAAATCAAGTTAACATGAAAATTTATGTGCAGCATAAATAAATCACTAATAAACTAAAGTATGCAGTGGAAATAAAATTGACACAGTGATTTGTTTACGAATGGGGAAAACCTAACGGCAAAAACCCTACCGGATGATTTAAGGTCACCACTCCTGAAACTCCATTATTATTACAATAAGCGGTTACAAGTAAAGGAATCTCAGTAACTTACCAACCTACAGTTGAACCCTTACCCCAATACCCAATTGGAATTGTTCTATAGTGACAGTTTCTCCTTTTGATGCATGGCTCCCAGTACGTGACTAACCAATTGCGTGGATCCTAGTACGCTACTTTAATTCACCAACTAGAGAGATTTGTTAGTTGCAAAGTTCTTTAATTCATCCACATGTTGAAGATCAAGAAGATGCTTGGTTACAAAACCCTACAGTGCACATTACACAGCAACTTTTTCATAAGAAAGATGAACTAGGCATGAAATTTGTCTCGGATCACAAATTGCTTGAACAAGAATTTCTCAATGCTTGTGTAGCCTGTGTACGTAATGACAGCTCTTAAAATAATCATTTTATATATCTAGGATTAGAAGAAAAGAAGTCCCAAAGATATATCCACGGATTGGAATCAAAACAAAATTTAGAATCTGTTTTCCTTAAATCTCGACAGATAGAGGTGTCGAGGTGTTGTCGAGGAGCTGTCGAGCCTCGGGGCTGAAACAGCTTCTTAAAGCTCGATAGATGCATGTGTCGAGACTAGGTGTCGAGTTTTAATAACTTGCACTTTTCAGCTTGTTTCTTGGACAGACTTGATGACTTCAACACTAGATCTTGAAACATAGTTTCTTGAAGCGTTAAACACATCTTAATTCTACCCAATTACAAGTAAAGTACGTTTTGTCAAAGGATAAGCCAATTACATAAAATAATGACATATTGTTCAAAAGAACTTGAACCACATATGTCCTAACAATGGGCAGCAATAGGTGGTGCTGACCCTTGGTTATGGCTGATGACATAGTGGTTTGGTTGGGTTGCTTTGTGTGTGGGCTTAGTGGCTTGTATGCAAGGCAGTGCTGGGCTGCTATGATGGTATTAGGCTATGTAAGGCATTTGGGTTAGTTGGTGCTGGCAGAATGCATGGACTTGCATGTGTGGGTTGATAGCAATTGCTTGCTGGGCTGTATTTAGACATGCTGTGTGGTCTGCGTTGCTGAAGAGAAGGGCTTGGGTAAGGGCCAAGCTTTTAAAACATGATGGGATAATCATGTGTGGGCTATTGAAGCATGGGTAGATGCCCCATGATATGCTGAGTGATAGGCTGACATGTGCAGAGTGTGCAGCAGTAGTTACCAGTCAGTTCCTATCTTGTTGGGTGTTCAGACTTGCTGATTAGGGGCTGGAAATGTGAACAGTAGGCCAAGACAGCATCAGTTGTAGGTGTCCTAAGTCAGACCACAAGTGCTAGCAAGTCTAGAATAGGAGGCAGTTACTTGGTAGTAACTACCACGACAGTTATTTCTGTGCATATAGCCTAGGCAGTTGAGGCTGTCAACAGTAGAGAATATATTTTTCTTAGAGAATTTTGTGTGAATTCTCTAGGCTTCCTTTGTACTTGGATATTGAGTAATAAAGGTTGGGGTTAGTGCCCTGTAAATACTGTGTGTACTATGTGTGTGTGATTTTCCTGCATAATTCTGTTCTGAATGTTACTGCAGTGTGTGTTTGGTGTATTGGCTAAGACTAAGGGAGGAACTTAGTGCCATCACAAGCAAAAAATTTAAAAGAAAAATTGACCTTTTGACAATTGGTGATAAAGCTTGGCTGCCATGTCTTCGGACATCAAGGTGAGGGTGATCGTCTTGGAGAACATACTCGGTGTTCCTAGAGAAGGGGAAAAACTTTCTGTTTATGACAAACTGGATGCTGTTACAACAGAGATGACTGTGGTGAGAAATGATCTTGCAGAACAGAGAAACATTCTTTTCACTCGTGTTGAAGAGTTGGCTACAGCATTGGACACCTAGAACTAGGCAGCAATGGAGACCTAACGCCAACTAGAAGCAAAAATCATTTTGTTGAAGAGAGCGATGAGTGGCCTGCCCAGGGAGGGGGAAGTGGCCCCGAAATTGAAGGTGCTTGAACCTAAGCCCTTTAATGGTGCTAGGAATGCCAAGGATTTGGAAAATTTCTTGTGGGATATGGAGCAGTATTTCAAGGTTACTAGGGTGCCTAGTCAAGAGATGGTGATAATCACAAGCATGTATCTTTCAGGGGATGCCAAGTTATGGTGGCAAACCCATGTGGAAGACGATGCTGATGTCAGCAGGGGAAAAATTGACTCGTGGGAGGCCTTAAAGAAGAAATTAAAGGACCAATTCTTGCCTACCAACACTGCCTGGGTTGCAAGGGACGCTTTGAAGAAATTGAAGTAGATGGGTACTCTAAGGGAGTATGTCAAGACATTTAGTTCTTTGATGTTGGACATCAAGAACATGTCAGAGGAGGACAAACTATTCAATTTCATGTTTGGCTTGCAGCCTTGGGCCTAGATGGAATTAAAGAGGGAGGCTGTGCATGATCTGCCTATTGCTATGTTTGCTGCAGATGCCTTGGTGGACTATAAATTCAGTAAGCCCAGTGGAGAAGAAGAAAAATGTAAGTCCAAGGATAAAGGCAAGGACAAGCAGAAAAAGGATGGCAAGAAGAAAAATAAGCAGAAGAAGAGTTAGAGTACTAAGAGCAAGGGAGAGAGTTCTACCTCTCAAACAGGAAAAGAACAGCCTAAGTTTAATGCTGGCTGTTTCATTTACAATGGCCCTTATCATGCTAGAGACTGTCCAAAACGTGAGAAGTTTCATGCCATGATCACTGAGGAGAGTGGTGGGCAGTCTGATGAAGAGATCCTAAGCAGGATGAACCCTTTGTTGTTACTGAATGCACTACGTGCAAGAGGCACTTCTAAGGGTTTATCTTATGTTCAAATGGAGATGAACGAAAATGGGGCTGAGGGTATGCTTGATTCTGGTGCTACTCACAACTTTGTTGCTGATCGAATGGTTCAAAGGCTTGGTTTGAAGGTGAGTAAAAGCCCTAGTAAGATAAAAGCTATAAACTCAAAGGCAAAACCTGTGTTGGGGATTGCTTATGGAGTAAAGTTTAAGGTGGGTGAGTGCATTAGAAAGGTGAATTTCCTAGTCATGGAGTTAGATAATTATGATGTAATTCTGGGTGATGAGTTTCTAGTGGTTGCTAAGGCTAGTTTGCTGCCTTTCATTGGAGTGTTGTTGATCCTTGATGATAAGTAGCCCTGCTATGTTCCTGTGAGTCGTGGGGTAGGAAATAGCAATAGTAGTAAAGGGAAGAAACTGATGGTTTCAGCCATGCAGGTTGAGCATGGGCTAAAGAAGGGTGAAATGACTTACTTGGCTACACTGATTGAGGTGAAGCAGGACAAGTATGTCGATGTTCTAGATGCTATGGATGGACTGTTGGGGGGAGTTTACTGATGTTATGCCTCCAGAACTACCAAAGACCCTTCCACCTAGACATGTAGTTGATCATAGGATCGAGTTGGCTCCTAGATCAAAGCCACCGTCAAAGGCTCCATACAGAATGTCTCCATTGGAGTTGGCTGAATGAGAAAGCAGTTAACAGAGCTGCTAGATGCAGGCTATATCCAGGCCTCAAGGCTCCTTATGGTGCTCCTGTTCTGTTCTAGAAGAAGCAGGATGGCTCATTGCGGATGTGTGTGGATTACAGAGCCTTGAACAAAGTGACTGTGAAGAACAAATATCCAGTTCCTCTGTTTCAAGACCTCTTTGACAAATTAAGCAAAGTTGTCTACTTCACAAAGCTAGATTTAAGATCAGGCTCTTGGCAAGTAAGGATTACAAAAGGGGATGAGCCTAAGACTACCTATGTGACCCGGTATGGTTCCTATGAGTTTCTAGTTATGCCTTTCGGTTTAACTATTGCCCTACTATGTTTTGTAATTTGATGAATAATGTCTTATATGAGTTTGTGGGTCACTTTGTTGTGGTTTATCTAGATGACATTGTAATTTATAGTGAATCCTTAAAGGAACACTTGGACCACCTTAGGAAGGTGCTGTCCAAACTAAGAAAACACCAATTGTTTGTTAAGAAGGAAAAATGTGAGTTTGCTTAACAAGAGATTCTATTTTTTTTTACAAAGTCAAAAAATGTTAGGTTATGATGGATGAGAGAAAAGTATAGGCCATTCTTGATTGGCCACCACCTAGCAAGATCGCAGAACTTCAGTCATTCCTTAGACTGGCCAACTATTATAGGAAGCTTATCCAAGGATATTCGAAGAAGGTGGCTCCTCTCACAGATTTGCTGAAGAATGACAGAAAATGGGTATGGTCAGATGCATGTCAGGATGCTTTTGAGAAGCTGAAGGTTGCTGTATCAAGTGAACCAGTGCTGCGTTTGCCAGATTTTGGTGTATCCTTTGAAGTCCATATAGATGCTTCGAATAAGGCAATTGGTGGGGTTCTTGTACAAGAAAAACATCTTGTTGCTTATGAGAGAAAGAAGTTGAATGAGGCAGAGCAGAAGTGTTCAACCCATGAGAAAGAGATGATTGCAGTGGTGCACTATTTGCTGGCCTGGCGTGTATATTTCCTAGGGCCAAAGTTAGTGGTGAGAACAAACAATATGGCTAACACCTTCTTTAATACACAAAAGAAGCTGTCACCTAAGTAGGGTAGGTGGCAGGAGTTACTACAGGGGTACGACTTTGTGTGGGAGCACAAACCAGACAAGCACAATGAAGTAGCTGATGCCTTGAGTCGTAAACGGGTGCAAGAATATGTGGCTGCCCTAACTAGAGTGTAGTCAGACTTTGTGGAGAGGATCAAAGACAGTGCTAAGTTGGATGCTACCTATCAAAAGCTGGTGCAGGACGTGACTGCAGGCTTGGTGAGGCGTTACTAGATGGAGGATGGGTTGCTGTATGCCAAGGGTGGTAAGCTGTTTGTTCCAAGTGGAAGGATCCGAAGAGAGTTATTGAAGGAAACTCACGATCCACAGTGAGTAGGACATCCAGGTAAAGATAGGATGTATGCATTACTATCCTGTTCATACTATTGGCCTAAGATGGACTTAGATATTGAGTTATATGTGAAGACCTGTCTGGTTTGCCAATAAAACAAGGGCTTGACTCAAAAGGAAGCAGGTAAACTGCAGCCTCTTCTTATACTAGAGAGTCCTTGGGTTTCTATTTCAATGGATTTCATTATTGGTTTGCTAAAAGTAAAGGGGATAGGTTTAGTATTAATGGTTGTTGCTAGATTCTCAAAGTTTGCTATTTTTATGGCTGCATTGAGCACATGTACAGCAGAGGTAGCTGCTGACTTGTTCTATGAAAACGTGGTGAAATACTTTGGGTTGCCTAAAGACATTGTAAGTGACAGAGACTTTATATTTACTGGTTGTTTTTGGACTGTTCCATTTGGTTTGATGGGTTCAGAGTTGAAGTTCTTTACTGCAAATCACCCACAAACAGATGGACAAATAGAAAGGCTTAATGCTATATTGGAGGACTATTTGAGACATTATGTGATTGTCAGCCAGAAGAATTGATTAAATTTGTTGGATTCTGCACAGTTTGCCTACAATCTGCACAAATCTTCATCAACAGGGATGAGTCCCTTTGAGTTGGCTATGGGGCAGCAACCTCTCACACCTCATGAGATTGCTAAATAGCGTTCAGGGGGAAGATGTCCCGCAGCATATAGGTTTGCAATCAACAAGCAGGAGCTGATGCAGGAGGTACAGGATAGCTTGTTGAAAGCACAAATGAGGATGAAGAAATATGCTGACAAAAGGAGAAGACCTCTGGAGTTCCAAGTGGGGGACAAGGTGCTGTTGAAATTGACTCCACGGACTTAGAGGAAGTTCAGGAGTGAAGTAATTCACCAAGGTTTAGTTCCTAAATATGATGGTCTATTCGAGGTTGTAAAGAGAGTTGGTGCAGTGGCTTACAAGTTGAAGCTACCAGAAAGATTACAGATTCACCCAATAATACATGTGAGCTTCTTGAAGTCGTATCATGGGGATGCAGAAGATCCCTCAAGAAATGAAGCTAGGCGTGCCCCGCCTACTGTTATGGTTTAGTTTGATAAAGAAAAGGAGAAAATTATGGACAAAAGGTGACTTCTTATCATAAGGGAGGAAATATGATAACATACTACTTGGTAAAGTGGAAGGGGGCTGCAGAATCAAAGGCAAGTTGGGAGAAAGCATCTACATTATGGTAGTTTGAGAAAGAGGTGAAGGCATATGAGAATACCCTACCAATGAGGACATCGGCTTCTTCTGGTGGGGGTGGTTTGTTAGGAGCTTTACAAGTTGCTGATGATGGAATGAGGAATTTGAGTGCTTAGACAACATCAGGCTAGTCACATGGCTTAATATTTTCTCAAGACACCAATGGCTCCTTATGCCATATTAGTGAAGCGCTTAAGTGCTCTTTGAGGGGGATAGGCCCTGTCCCTTTGCTGGGTTTAGACTGATGAGCACGATGAGGGGTAGCATGTGGAGGCACCTTGCTCTATATGAGGCCCCAAAGCCATGGCAATGGTGAGCCATGGTGGGTAGAGATGGTTCAATGATGATGGACAACAGCAGGTGGTGCTGACCCTTGGTTATAACTGATGGTATAGTGGCTTGGTTAGGTTGCTTTATGTGTGGGCTTGGTGGCTTGTGTGCAAAGCAGTGCTGGTGCTGGTAGAATGCATGGACTTGTATGTGTGGGATGATAGCAGTTGCTAGATGGGCTGTATTTAGACATGTTGTGTGGGCTATGTTGTTGATGAGAAAGGCTTGGGCAAGGGCCAAGCTTTTAAAATGTGATGGGATAATCATGTGTGGGCTGCTGAAGCATGGGCAGATGCCCTATGATATGCTGAGTGATGGGCTGGCATGTGCAATGTGTGCAGCAGTAGTTACCGGCAGTTACCAGTCAATTCCTATCTTGTTGGGTGTTTAGACCTATTGAATAGGGGCTAGAAACGTGGATAGCAGGCCAAGATAGCATCAATTGCAAGTGTCCTAAGTCAAACCATAGGTCGCAACAAGTCCAGAATAGGGGGCATTTACTTGGTAGTAACTACCGCGACAGTTATTTCTGTGCATATAGCCTAGGCTGTTAGGGCTGTCAACAGCAGAGAATATATTTTTCTTAGAGAATTTCATGTGTATTCTCTAAGCTTCCTTTGTACTTGAATATTGAGTAATAAAGGTTGGGGTTGGTGCCCTGTAAATACTGTGTGTACTGTGTGTGTGTGATTTTCCTGCATAATTATGTTTTGAGTGTTACTGTAGTGTGTGTGTGTGTGTGTGTGTGTGTGTGTGCTATATTGGCTGAGACTAAGGGAGGAACTTAATGCCATCACAGACAGAAAATTTAAAAGAAAAATTGACGTTGTGACACACACGCATGCTTCTTTCCAAAAGCCTAGAACGTCATTTTTTAAGTCCTAAAGCCCCTTTCTTTGATGGCCTCAGCCCTTAGACCCTTTGGAACGTCCAAAACCCTCTAAATGAGTCTAAAACCCCTAGTTTGGACATATAAATACAACATTATGCCTCTAAACTCAAACCCACGATAGAGAGAGTTGATTCTTCACCTACATTCTTCCAAAAACTCATTCTTTCTTTTAACCCTCTGAACACACATCCATTAGCACATCTTTAAAACCTTTCTCTACTGTTCATTCAAGCAGAAACTAAGATTTTCAAATCATTGAATTAAAACCCTTTCAAGAATCATTTTTATTTTGAGTTGTGATGACTAAGAACTATTGGAAACTTCTATTTTCCTTTGAATCTCATTAAATCATGTTGTGTAGGCACTGAGAGGCTGGTTAAATCTCCACCAAGTTATGATCCATAAGGAAGGTGAGTCTCTCCCCATTACTCTTCCTTAATTTGGGTTTTTATAACTTATATTCTTGTTGTTCTTAATTTTATTTGTGTTATACATGCTTAGAAATATTATTTGAATTGTTGTGTCTTAGCATATTTTGATTGAAGGGTTGAATAATTGGATATATTTATAAACATGTTTTGATGTGTTAAGAGTTGCTTTTATTTGTTATTAGATTCAATGCATGTTTAGGAATAGATTTTGTTTTTCTTATCTTTGTTGTTAGTTTAGGTTGTTTAGTTTTGTATTAGAAGCATGCTAGGTTTTGTTTAATTGTTGTTTTGTTGATGCTTTAAAACTGTTTTTCTGGGCATGTATACATGCGCATACTTCAAGCATGCGTACACATTCTTAATGTATGCGCATGCATACTCATGCCTAGAAACCCAGATTTAGGGTTCTTACTATTTTATTTATTTTGCTTAATTTTAATCACATGTTTATGTCTTGTTGAGTCTAGTTTTCCCATGGTTATCATTAAGGTTAGTAGAATAACAAGTTTCACATGCTTTATTTGTTGATTTGATAATAAGGGTTTATATCTTGCATGAACAATATGAACATGAACATGCATTGATGTATAGGTGCTGTGGTGCTGTAAGGTAAGTGAAGTAAGTCATGTATAATTACTTGAGCATGCATTTGATTTGGATGATGAGCATGATATGATTTATGAACATGATGAATATGCTTGGTTGATGCCATGATGCAATGCTTGGATGTTTGGGATCTGCTTGATGTTATTGCCTTGTTGATGTTGCTGTTTGGTGATGTGCTTGCTGCCTTTAGATATATTTCGTTAGATGAATGGTAGGGTTTTTATGCTATGGATGAGTGTGGGACATTTGCCATGTTTGGGTGTTAGATGCATGTTAGTGTGAGTGAGTTTAGAGTAACATATTATAGGACCCTTTAATGGAATTAGAATTTGGAACACAATGAGTGAAGGTAGATCTACGGGTGGGGTGGGGTGGGGTTGGGAGCCTAAAACCTTCCCATCTCCATATGTAACCTCCGGACACTTCTGGTAAAGATCAGTCCTTTAACTAGTGTGCTAAATTTATGATTCCTTGACCTAAACTAGGTGGCAACTCCATTTACGCCCTTTTCCATGGTCCATCCTAGGCCAAGGCATACTTTCCATAAATTTGGGGAAACACAAATGCACCATTGTGGGCACTTGCGCTTGCACTCATACCAAAGGAGGAAATGTTGTGGATTATCACAAGGTGCATGTCATAGGGTTGGATCACACCAAGCCAAATAGCATTAATGGTCTTCTACCATTTACGTTAGATAGAAACCAAGTTTTAACCACACACACACACACACACACACACAAAACCAAAGAATTCATTTGTTGTTGTAATTCAAAAGAGAGAAGGAGAGCTAACAAAAATAGGCAGACATGGGGCTCGAGAAATTAAAAGAAAAGCAAAATGGGTAATAGACCCACTCTATTTCAAAGGTGGAGATATCACCAAAGGGAGGTAACATGGAGGGAGAATGGAGAATGAAGAAGGGAGAAAAAGATAAAATAAAAAGAGAGAAAAAAAATGAGAGAATATAATAGATAGAATGAGAGAAAAATAGTACAGAAGAGGTGGAGAATTCGTACCTAGTAGTGTAGTTGCACCCTTCTACAGAATACTACTCGAGAGAGATCACTGCAGAATAGTAGCATTGACATGCACCACTAGGAAAACTTCCTCTCTCCCATGAGACACATCTCTCTTGAGTTTCTCAATATTCATTTTAGGGTCTGTTTGTCTTGGGCATCTGTGTTTGTCAAGTTGCGTTTTTGGCCCTTTTATTTTTATTTATTTATTTATTTTTTTAAGTCTAGCACCTGTTGCACTCTTCATGAACAGTGCAATCAGGCATATGAACAGTAACCAAAGCTTAAACAATAACTTTTTAATTATTTTTTTTTATTGTTTTTAGGTTTCAGTAAAATAAGCGGTATCCAAACGCACACCTAATATGGCCAATTTGGCTCATATTCCAAACCTCATAGATTTGTGCCAACTCTAGGTAATATGACTATGTAAGTTGGAGTTGAACTCTTTTTGGCCCGATTTGTTCTACAAAATGTATTTTATACATATATGCGTGAATACGTATCAGTATATATACAAATATATATATATATATATATATATGGGAAAATGTAGGCTATCATGTTATAACTAACTTTTGCTTGGTGAATACTTTCTTTGGGCTTTAGTATTTTTTATGGAGGACTCATAATAGTAGAAGAAGCAAATTAATGATCAATCTACAGAAAGTAGAGAAAAACTCATTTTATAGAGTAAATCTCATTATACAGAAGAATAATGCTCCTTCCGTAGAAAGTGGAGAACAACCCCTTCAGTGGTAGTAGAAAAGGAGAATAAGTCCATATCACATTAGCACTCCTTGGACTGAACTTAATGTTTATCCACAGACTGGTAGCAGCAGAATGGGACCTTTAAGCCCATTCCACAAAAGTGTCAGGCCCTATTTCCTTCTTAGAAAAGGCCTAGGCTAAAAAAATGTCTAATAGATGCAGGACACATGGCTAGGTGTAAAATATGAAAAAGTGACCCTCAACAGAAGTTTTATATTAACATTGTCATGATGAGCTTCAATCTTCATGACAAAACCCCAACCATTTTTTGAATCATTTTCTTCAAAAACTTACACGGATCTTTCTAGAGAAGTGAGGAAACATATTTCGAGATTGTAGTTAAAGTGCAAATTAATCCTTTTCAAATTAAAAGTGAGGAAAAACGAATATAAGTGTTAGGACATATGTGATTCAAGAGGTTTCAAACATATGTCACCATTTTATGTAATTGGCTTATCCTTTGACAAAACACACTTTACTTGTAATTGGGTAGATTTAGGATGTATTTAACGCTTCAAGGAACTGTGTTTCAAGATCAAGTGTTGAAGTTATCAAGTCTGTCCAAGAAACAAGCTGAAAGTGCAAGTTACTAAAGCTCGACACCTAGTCTCGACACATACATCTATTGAGCTTTAGAAGCTGTTTCAGGCCCGAGACTCGACAACTTCTTGACAGATTCTCAACACCTCTATCTATCGAGATTTATGGAAAACAGATTCTCAGTTCTATTTTGATTCCAATCCGTGAATGTGTCTTTGGGACTTCTTTTCTCATAACCCTAAACATATAAAATGATTGTTTTAAGGGCCGTCAAAGAGATGCAAGTTGCATAAGCATTGAGAAATCCTTGTTCATTCAATTTGTAACCTAAGACAAAGTTCATACCCTAGTTCATCTCTTGTGAAGAAGTTGCTGTGTAATGTGCACCGTAGGGTTTTGTAATAGAGCATCTTCTTGATCTTCATTGTGTGGATGAATTGAAGAACTTTGTAGCCAACAACTCACTCTCTAGTTGGTGAATTGAAGTCGCGTGCTTGGATCCGCGTAATTGGTTAGTCACGTACTTAGGAGCCATGCATCAAAAGGAGAAACTGTCACTACAGAACAAGTCCAATTGGGTATTAGGGTAAGGGTTCAACTGTAGGTTGGTGAGGTACTAGAATTCCTTACTTGTAACCGCCTGTTGTGATAATAGTTGAGTTTTGGGAGTTGTGACCTTAAATCACCCGGTGGGGTTTTTGCCGTCAGGTTTTCCCCATTCGTAAACAAATCACCGTGTCATTTATTTTTCCGCTGCATACTTTAGTTATTGGTGATTTGTTTGTGCTGTCATGTGAATTTGCATGTTAACTTGATTAATTAATTACTAGGCTAATTAATCAACTTAAATAATCACAAGAGGTTAACGCATTTGTGGCCTATCAAGTGGTATTAGTGCAGGCACACTCTGATTAGGGTTTAATCCTTGTGTGTGATCCATTGACCCCTATTGTCGTGGATAAAGGTCAGTTTCTTACTTGAAGAGATCTGTGTTATCAAATACATCTTGTTTTTCTAATCTTTATTTCTTTGAGTGTCTCAGAAAACACAAGTCTAAAAGTTATTTGATTTCTCTTGTGATGACTATTGGAAAGGATCTCAGTTTATATAAATAAGAACTAGACTATCTCAAAATTAAAATGTGCAAAGGAGTTTGTCTAAGAAGAGCTAAAATTAAAGGCCTAGCTCGGAAAAGGCAGATGAGAGAAAACACCATTCCCACTAATCTAACATCTAAGCACGAAGTGTGTTTTATGATGAAGTCCACTTTTAAAGTGATGGACATGTGTTTGTGGTACCTCGACAGTGGTTGCTCAAGACACATGACTGGACACTAATCCCTGTTCAAAGTCTTCGAGTCTAAGAAAGGTGGAAATGTCACTTTTGGTGATGGAAGCAAATCGCAGATAAAGGGAAAAGGAATTATCTCTCTACCTGGACTGCCGGACATTGCAAATGTTCTATATGTAGAAGGCCTGAGAGTGAACCTTCTAAGTATAAGTCAAATATGTGATCAAGACTTCATGGTGCTATTCTCCAAAGGAAAGTGTCTTGTCATGGATAAGTCTGGAAAGAAACTCATAAGTGGTGTTCGTACTCTAGACAACTGCTATGGATTAGTTCCTAATGTTGATATTGTGTGCAATAGCATTCGATTGCCAAATGAAGATTTGTGGCATCAACAAATGGGACATGCTAATTACAAACGTCTCTCTATTGTATCTAAGCATGAATCAGTTTTAGGAATGCCAAAGCTTAGTAGACTAAGCAATGTAGTGTGTGGACCATGTCAGCTTGGGAAACAGACAAAAGCTAAACATCCAGGCACTCAGACATCTGCTACATCTAGACAATTGGAGCTACTACATTTAGATCTCATGAGTCCAACTAGAATCGAATCTCTTGGGGGAAAGAGATACATCATGGTTATGGTAGATGACTTCACCAGGTACACTTGGGTCATTCTTCTACAATCCAAGTCTGATGCTTCTGAGCACATTGAAGCACTGTGCACAAGACTGCAGAATGAAAAAAACCTAAAAATTGACCGAATTCGAAGTGATCATGGTAAAGAATTCGAGAACTCATACATGGAGTCCTTCTGCACAAGATCTGGTATATCTCAAGAATTCTTTATTCTTATTACTCCTTAGCAGAATGGTATAGTAGAAAGAAAGAACATGGTTATTCAGGAGATGGCAAGAGCCATGTTGCACAATAAGTATATTGCCAGAAATTTGTGGGAAGAAGCCGTTAACACTGCATGTCATACGGTGAATAGAGTGTATTTCAGACCTGGTACCAAAAAGACTCTATATGAGTTGTGGAAAGGAAGAAAGCCGAATGTGAAGTATCTCAGAATCTTTGGAAGTACTTGCTTCATCCTAAAGGATAGAGAGAATGTGGGAAAGTTTGATTCCAGAAGTGATAAAGGGATATTTCTGGGATACTCTTCTACAAGCAAGGCTTATCGGATATATAACAAAACAACCATGAAGGTCATGGAAACGGTGAATGTTGTTATTGATGAGTCTTCAGACTCTTGTTCTGAGAAAATTGATGAGGAACTCCCCAAAGAAATTCTTCCTCCTGAACCTAGGAGAGCTCCAGAACTCATTAAACAAGAGCCCACATCCCCAAGTACTTCTGGCACTCCAAGGGTTGTAGAAGAGTCAACAGATATGCCTTCATCACCAGATTCTGAGTTTCATGAAGATAAAGGACCTTCCTCTGAAATCAAACTAAATCATCCTCCAGAAACTATTGTGGGAAATATGAATGAACTCACATTACGGAAACATACAGTTGATAAGTGTGTTGCTAACTTTGTGTCTTACTCTTGTTATCTGTCACAAGTTGAACCCACTAAAGTTGAGGAAGCTCTTTAGGATGAAAGTTGGGTTGAAGCAATGCATGATGAACTACTTCAGTTTCAGAGGAATGATGTGTGGACTTTAGTTCCTAGACTAGAGGGCGAGCATGTCATCGGCACAAAATGGATATTTTGCAATAAGACTGATGAGGAGGGCAATGTGATCCTCAACAAGGCTCGACTTGTAGCTTAAGGATACACTCAAATGGAGGGAATAGACTATGATGAAACATTTGCCCCAGTTGCTCGCATGGAGTTTATTAGAATTCTTCTCGCCTTAGCTTGTCATTTGAAGTTCAAGCTTTACCAAATAGATGTGAAAACAACTTTCTTGAATGGACTACTTAAAGGGATGTCTATGTGGCTCAATCTAAAGGATTCATTGATCCACACTTTCCGGATCATGTGTTATATCTTCATAAGGGCCTCTTATGGATTAAACAAGCACCCAGAGCTTGGTATGATTGGTTGACTCAATACTTGATATCCCATGGGTTCACAAGAGAAAAGGCTTATCAGACTTTCTTCATCAAAACAAAAGATGGCGAGCTGGTGGTTGCTCAAGTCTATGTTGATGATATCATCTTTGGATCAACTAAGGGTGAACTTGCTCAAGACTTCTCAAAACTCATGCAAGCAGAGTTCGAGATGAGCATAATTAGAGAGCTATCTCACTTCCTTGGACTGCAGATTCGTTAACACGATTCAGGTATATTCATCTCTCACAAATTTGCTAGTTTTGCTAGAACCCCCTTGAGCCCGAATGTTAAACTCACTGTTGACTTGTTAGGTAAAAGTTTAGACTCTTCACTTTATAGAAGCATGATAGGTAGTCTTCTTTACCTTAGTGCTAGTAGAACTAACATTAGCTACAGTGTAGGAGTGTGTGCTAGATATCAGGCAAATCCCAAAGAGTCACATATAATTGCTTTGAAAAGAATCATAAAGTATGTTAAGACTATTGCCAACTTTAGTGTGTGGTACAGCAAAGATACAAATGATGTCTTAGTTGGATATTCCGACGCTGACTGGGCTGGGAATGCTGATGATAGAAAGAGTACTTCAGGGGGTTATTTTTATGTGAGTAATAATCTTGTCTCTTGGATGAGCAAAAAGCAAAACTTCATCTCCTTATCCACTGCTGAAGCTGAATACATTGCTGTTGGTAGCTGTTGCACCCAACTCCTATGGATGCAAAAACTCCTTCATGATTATGGTATTTGTCAAGAATATCTCACCATCTACTGTGACAATACCAGTGCCATCAATATCTCTAAGAATCCAGTTCAACATTCTCGAACTAAGCACATAGAGATTCGACATCACTTCATTAGAGATCTTGTTGAAGATGGTACTCTCACCCTTGAGTTCATTCACACTGATGACCAAAAGGCTGACTTGTTCACTAAACCTCTAGACAGCAAACATTTTGAATTCCTTCATCAAAACATCGGTGTCATCTCCATGGATCGATCTCCTTATATCTGTCTTCCTCCTCATGCATCTGCATCTAGTTTTATGCATTGTTTTGTTTTCTTTAACATGTTTTTGTTTATGTGTTTTCAGTTTTTGTGTTTTATTTTTGCTTTTCTGATAAAAATAAAAATAAATTGAAAATTTGAAAAATACAAAAATAATGTGTGTTTGTGTATATTGGTTATTGTGAACTTTAAAATGGCCATTGAAACAGAGTTTTCTAAACTTGTATCTCTTGTAGCTTAGATGAGCATTCTTATGCACAACTAAGCAAGTGAGCTTTGTAGCTTTTTGTTTGTGATGAGTAAGGTTAAGTGATCTCTTGTGCTTAATACTCGTATCACTCTTTTTGACGGGTAGGACTAGAAAATCCTAAGAGAAAGGCATAAATAACCATCTCACCACTCATGATATGACATCTATATGCTTCGGCATAGTAAAAGTGCAATGTCAATGACATCTGTATGCTTCGGCATAGCAAAAGTGCAATGTCAATAGCTTAACATAATTGGGTATTTCTTTTCTTTTTCTTATATGCCCATGCATGATATGTTTAATAAAATAAAATATGCAAAGAAATAAAAAGCAAAAAAATCAGAATGCTTTAAAAATATGATTGGAAGCGTTTTTTCTAGAAGATGTGGGAGTTATATGATGTACCTCAAAGGTGATAGTCTCCATTAAACAGTAATGATTGTGTGTGAGTTAAAGTGATTTTTTCATATCTCAAATCGTCATAACATTGAGACACTTATGTAATCTTGCGATACTTTTCACACACAACACGCAATATTCTTTACTATTCTTGATATATGTATAGGTACAATGTGATTTGACCATCACAAGGTTTACATGCAATAATGTATACTCACTAAACTATCTTAACTCATTTTTGAAATATAAAATTGGTTAAACTTGCTTAGTGTGTGTGTGTGTGTTTTTGGGATCCATGTGCTTACAATTATTGTTGAAAGATAATTTTGAGAGCTTAATGTGTTGATTGGATCATTGGTTGAGTTGCATGCGTGATTGCATTCATGTCTGTGTTTTTCATCTCTTGAAAAACTGCATTTTAAGGTAAGCTCGGCACCTCCTCGACACCTTCTCAATACCTGGCTATTTGTCGAGCTTCTCAGCTTTTTCTTATCGCAGTCTCGACACATTTTTGACACCTAATGGATCGATCGAGAAATTCTATCTGCTCGATAGCTTCTCGACAGCTTCTAGATTGATCAAGATTCTTTTGTGTTTGATCTTCCTTTCTCGACACCTGTTCTCGATAGCTATATCTGTCGAAGTACATTTTCTCAATACCTACCTCAATAGCTGTCTCGACACCTCTCAATACCTTCATCTGTCAAGAATTACTGAAGGTCTATATATTGGTTTCTCACGATTTTTCTCTCATTTCGCTCGATCTCTCTCTCTCGATACATTTGCTGCTCTCTCTCCCAAAACCTCTCTCACTCACTCCAAATCCCTTCCTAAGGATTCCTCAAGCTTTACTCAAGATCTTCCTCTCTTGGTAAGCTTCAATCCTCTCACTCTTCATGCATTTCATGTTTTAAAACCTAAGTTTTGGGGTTTTTTGAAAAATTTTGGGGTTTTTCAAAATTGATGAGTGTTTATTAAAAGTTTTTGGTTGGTTTTATAGATTTGGTCTTTAAAACTACATGTATTGCATCATATTAACATTCTAACTGTATTTTCATGCATTTATATGTGTGTTCTCTAATTGTGTGCTGGTAGGATTAGATTGGGCTGAGCCCATGATGTTTTTTATGTTGCATGTCACATGTTCATGCATTTCCCATGCATACGTTCTTTCTTTTCAATATACTCATCCTATATTGAACTGTTTTGGGACTTTTCTGTGGCATTCTCTCTTTCTCCTTCTCTCCATGTTTGTGTTAGTAGTGTCTATTGCACCTAAGCGTAAATCCATTCCATCCTAGAACCTTCTGCGTTCTCGGGGCTCTTCTTCTTCTAATTCCCACTTCTCTAAATGAGGTGTTCATTCAGAACGCCAAGTTATCCTGGCAGACTTTGCCGACACAGACCTTCCCAATGTCATTCACAGTCGAGCTTGAGAGTCACTATGTGACGTCCCGGTCACTTGTCCTCTCGTGTTGATATAGGAGTTCTACTCCAACATCCATGGGATAGATTCTTCAGTACCTCTCTTTCATTCTCACGTTCGAGGTACACGCTTTGTTGTCACTCTGGAGCTAGTCTCTGAAGTTCTTCACATCCCAATGGTTGATCATCCTGATTACCCCGACTGTGAGCGTCTATGGACCGTGTCCAAAGACGAGATGATCTTTATGTTTTGTGAGCACCCCTCTATTTGGGGAGATCATCAGTACACACCATGTAGGTCTTTTGCTAAAGGTCCTCTTTTCCTTAACATGGTGATGACATTTGTTTTGCACCCACTCTCTCACTACAACTCTATCACAGAGCCTCGTTCTCGATTTTTGTTATCTCTTTTAGAGCATCTTACTATAAACTTCCCTTCACACTTCATCTTCTCTATCATAGATGTCTATAGAGATACGGCTACCCGTGATAAGCTCATTTTTCCTTCTGCTATCATCCTTCTGCTATCATGAGGATTCTTCGCCGTTTTTCCATCCCCTTTCCATCGTCCGACCCTTTTCATGTCATGTCTACCATAGACGCCGCTACCGTAAAACGTAGTGAGGCACAATTCAGGTCGCGACAGTTGAATTCTACTGCTCCTTCCTCCCGTCTGGCTCCATGCCTCCCGTCTGGCTCCATCTAGATCTGCTCGAGCCACATCTGCTTCCTCCTCCTCCTCGAGCGATGTGACGCTTGGAGACATCATGGTGCAACTTCAGCGCATAAATGCTCGCCTCGATACACTCTCTACAGAGTTGTATCAGGTGAACGTTCGTGTTAGTCACATTGCCAAGCGACTGGCGGCCTTGGGCGGTTTTGCTTTTAAGGCTTCTCCTCCACCTCCTCGTGTAGCTTCTGAGACTGAGGATGATGATGGTGATGACGATGATGCTTCAGATGAGGATGATGGAGATGCGAGCTCTTCTGATGAGATGACTACTTGACACTCTACCCTTTGTCACTTGTGACAAAAAAGGGAAGTAGTTTTGGGTTATGAGAGTAGTCATACTTAGGGGGAGAGCTTGTATTGGACATTTTTGATAGGGGGAATGTTGATGTGAGGGATGTAGTGAGGATTACATGTATTTCTTTTCTTTTCTTTTCTTTCTTTTAGAGATACATTGATCATGTACCCCGGTCTTGCGACCATTTATTGACATACATTGTGCTTATTTCTTGATATATATGTTGATGTATGTTTCTTTCACCTACCTTTCCATGTGTTGTTTCTTTTCTGTCTTTATACACATGAGTCTTTATTTGTATGCAATCTATTATTTCTATTTCACACAAAGATGCCTTGATGTATTTTCTTTAAAAGTATTTCAGAAATACAGGTTGTCAAAGTCTACTTGCCATAAACTCTCTTCTTGCAAAATTCTTCAAGAGTTTGTGTTAGGATAGATTTTATTGTATTCAACAAATGAATATGAGTTGAGTGATTTATGACTTCTCTTATATCTTCATTTGTTTGTTGTGGTTTTGTCACAGATTGCCAAAGGGGGAGATTGTTAGGACATATATGGTTCAAGAGGTTTCAAACATATGTCACTATTTTATGTAATTAGCTTATCCTTTGACAAAACACACTTTACTTGTAATTGGATAGATTTAGGATGTGTTTAATGCTTCAAGAAACTGTATTTCAAGATCAAGTGTTGAAGTCATCAAGTCTGTCCAAGAAACAAGCTGGAAAGTGCAAGTTACTAAAGTTCGACACCTAGTCTCGACATATGCATCTATCGAGTTTTAGAAGCTGTTTCAGCCTCGAGGCTCGACAGCTTCTCAATAGATCCTCAACACCTCTCTCTGTCGAGATTTATGGAAAACAGATTCTCAGTTCTGTTTTGATTCCAATCTGTGAATGTGTCTTTGGGAATTCTTTTCTCCTAACCCTAGATATATAAAAGGATTGTTTTAAGGGCCGTCAAAGAGATGCAAGTTGCACAAGTATTGAGAAATCCTTGTTCATGTAGTTTGTAACCTAAGACAAAGTTCATGCCCTAGTTCATCTCTTGTGAAGAAGTTGCTGTGTAATGTGCACCGTAGGGTTCTGTAACCGAGCATCTTCTTGATCTTCATCGTGTGGATGAACTGAAGAACTTTACAGCCAACAACTCTCTCTCTAGTTGGTGAATTGAAGTCGCGTACTGGGATCTGCGCAATTGGTTAGTCACATACTTAAGAGTCGTGCATCAAAAGGAAAAACTATCATTACAGAACAAGTCCAATTGGGTATTGGGGTAAGGGTTCAACTGTAGGTTGGTGAGGTACTGGGATTCCTTACTTGTAACCGCTTATTGTGATAATAGTAGAGTTTCGGGAGTGGTGACCTTAAATCACCCGGTGGGGTTTTTGCTGTCAGGTTTTTCCCATTCGTAAACAAATCACTGTGTTATTTATTTTTCCGCTGCATACTTTAGTTATTGGTGATTTGTTTGCGCTACCACGTGAATTTGCATGTTAACTTGATTAATTAATTACTAGGCTAATTAATTAACTTAAATAATCACAAGGGGTCAAGGCATTTGTGGCCTATCAATAAGGTGTACCTTCCTTGCGTTAGACGAAAAGTTTGTCAAATTCTGCAATTTTGGTTTTAATCATGCTTAATTGTGAATGGTAGCAAAATTGTTGACCCAATTGTAGAAATGAAATGGAAATAATTACCAAATGGTAGCCAATGCAATGCAGTATCTCTAGCTAGAGAGCGAATCATCTTTAGCATGCCTTCGACTTGATTTCCTTCGTTTTGCTGGAGATGGTAGTGACCCTTATTTGCCAAGTGCATGATCGTACTAGTATCATATAAATCAGTTTATTCTTTGTCAACTTACCTGATATTTTGCAAATGCTCTAAAGCTTGACTATAAGTGAGAATTAAAAGGTGAGAAAATGGCGTGGATTTGGACAAGAATGTCTCACATTTAACCGTGTGCAGAAATGCTATGGCATGCGTGTGGGTGTCTTCTCTTCCTAGTGGTTCTGTTTTCTTTCTGCCTATATTAGACGGTTTAGGAAAAATGCAATCAATATAAAGGAAATAATGTGAAAGACTCTTCTGTTGAGTTTGAAATTAACTTGGAGGTGGAGATGAGGCAAGTTGCTGGCATTGTAAAGACTCTTTTGCAACAACCTCTCATGGTATGACGTAACTTCTTTTTTTCTTTTTTCTTTCTTCTTTTTTTTTTTTTTTTTTTTTTTTTTTTTTTTTATAGCAAAAATGCAAAATATACTATCTAATTGAGTCCTTTAAATTTCAAATTTATTCAAATTATGCATTTAGTTAAAAAATTTCCGTTAAAAAAATATTTTTATCACATGAAAAAAATTTAATAAAAATGATTTTATGTTTTTATGTGAGATTTGTTTTTTCATTAGTTAATTGTATTGTTAAAGAAATTTTTTTAATTGAATTAGACTAAAGGTTTAATTGAATAAATTTGAAATTTAGAGAAGTCAATTGAATAAAAGTAAAGGATTTAAATGAATTTTAGTCAAATTTTGAGGGTGCAATTTACATTTTATAGAGAGAGAGAGAGAGAGAGAGAGAGAGAGAGAGAGAGAGAGAGAGAGAGAGAGAGAGATTTGCTACAACTCTGAGCCAAATCATTAAGAAGAGCATGCAAAATTGTTGACTGCAAAACCGAAGAGAATATAATTGCCAATACTGAAAAGAATAACGCACTACCATGGTATTTATCTTGATATCGTTTTTTTAAGGAAAAATGAAATTAGATATTATTTTTATGTGATGTGTTCAACTAGTTACAAATTTGAATTATTAGGGATTTTTTAATTTTTTGTTTTGAATAGGCCTTTTGTTTGATAATTTGTTAGTTTTTTGTTATTTGATCTAGTCTTTTTTTGTCTGGGTTTTTTTTATCTTTTTTTTTTTTTTTTTTGGGTTATTTAAGGGTTTTTTTTTTCTTTTTTTGGGTTCATGGGGTTAAGGATTATGTTTTGGGGCTAAAATTATTTTTGGAGTAATGTTATATTCACGACATTTTTATAACGAATCTTATGAGACAAGCTATTATTAGTAGGTAAAACAATGATGTAAGTACTGTGTCTTAATTAGAATTTGTAACAGCTTAATTTCATTTTTCTAAAAAATTAGCAAGAGTGATACTATGATCATGAGTTTTCCTTGATTGCCCCGACAGCTCTGCTTTTATCCTAACTATGCAGAAACAACAACTCTATTTTCTCAGTGGCTTGACTTGCACTCATAACTAGTATCATTTGTTCTTTGTGTCTTTCTTTTTCTTTTTTCATGTCCATATATTCAAATTATATTTTAAGCAAAAACACCATTTTGGTCCCTACATTTTAAAGTCCTAGTTAATTTGGTCCCAATATTTTAGTAGCGATCAATTTAATCGTTGTTATTTTCAACATGCAGTCAATTTGGTCTTTGCCGTTAACTCACTAAAATGGAAGTGCCTATGTGGCAAACGTACGGCTTACACAGGTGGCAAAGTTGATGATGACATGGCTACTAAAATTATAATTATAATGTCACTTCAGCATCTAAATTAAAAACAACAAAAAATTAATTTCTCAGTTATTTTTATTTTTAAAGAAAGAAAATAATTCTTTGAAATGACAACCAAGAACACTCATATTACCTTCTCCGCAAATCGTACCCAACCAAAACCTAGAAATTCAACTCAACCATTGAAGCTCCCTTCACCAAAAATTTTATTTGTAAACCCATATCAAAGAAATAAGAAAACCCATCGAAATAGTCATTCAAACAAAAAACCCAAACCATCCATATGCTCAAAGAATACCAAGTGGAGCCAAGAGCTCAACGTGTCCAACAACATAGAAGGCCAGACAAAGAAGGAGAGGAAGAAGCAAACTCAAATACTAACAGTGACCCAAAGGTCAAAACCCCACTTTGTTAACACAAAAACAAATCAAAGATTTCTCATAACTAAAACAAAACCAACCCATTATATCAACCAAAATGGAGAAATTTATATGAAAAAGAAAAATGAAATACAAAATGAGTTTCAGTCGTAGATAAGAAAAACAAGAGGAAAAAATTAAAAATAAATTAAAAAAAAGGAAAATAAAAAAGAAAAGCAGAGGGATATAAGGAGCGATGGCCACAGCTGGTGATGGCAGTGCCGTCGTGAGACCGTTGTTTGTTATGGTGGGTCTCGTAGAGAGACAAGCCATGGCTGAGCTCATGATCGAGAGAGAGAGAGAGAGAGAGAGAGAGAGAGAGAGAGAGAGAGAGAGAGAGAGAGAGAGAGAGAGAGAGAGAGAGAGAGAGAGAGAGAGAGAGTATTGTGTTTGGTTTCAAATTTGGGTTTGAAACTAGGTTGTGTTTGGTTGCAAAGAAAGTGTAAGAAAGTCTAGAGAAATTTTTTTAGTTCACACCCTTCAATTATTTTATTTTATTTTTTAGATATGATTTTTTTAATTCATGGAATTATTTTTAATAATAATTAAATGTATTTTTATTGTTTTACTAGCCATGTATGATGTCATCTATGTAAGTCGTTTGCCAATTAGGCAATTCCATTAGTGAGTTAATGGTAGAGATCAAATTAACTGCATGTTAAAAACAACAAAGACTAAATTGACTACTACCAAACTGTAGGGATCAAATTGATTGCAGCCCTAAAATGTAGGGACGAAAATGATGCTTTCGTCTATATTTTATTAGATTTTGTATATAATTAGGTTTCTTATGGACCAGCCTAGAAAAAATTATTAGTAAGAGGTATATGCTTGTATTATTATACGGTAATGGAAAGGAATCATGATGAAAAGAGTAGCGAAAAATATTTCGAAAAGCTAATCCAATCTAGTTCTATATTATTCTATACAAATATATGTCAAGATATTTATTAAAAAAAAGTTTAGGAATAATAGTTTTTCTCATATCACAATGGCACAAGAAAGAGCTCTACAAGACACAAATACAACCAACATGACCTCCCCCATAAATTTTTATCAAAATGAAAAAAAAAAAATCTAAGAACGTTTTTATAACAATTTCTTGAGACCACCTTTATTCATTCACAAACAACTCACAAGCTCTTTTTCATTTAATTAAAGTTGCTAGATACGCCCCAACGTTAGCAATGTCCTTTAAGTGCTTAGTAGATTTGGCAATGGGATTGGTCTTGCCATAATTCTCGAACAGAGAATCGCAACTATCGTAGGGTACCTGGGTGGCATTGATGTTGGCTTTCAAGGTAGCGTAGTCACCGTCCGTGAGGCCTTTCAAGGCGATTTTGACGTAGCTAATGGCAGTGTAAAAATCATTTATGCATATATCAATTTCGAGGGACTTGTTTTGACTTCGAGCCACCACCGTTGCAACTTTGGTCTCGTAAATCAATTTGTGACAGGCTGCAACCGACGCATCACGAGGGTCAGTCCGATTATAAACAATTGAATAACAGACTTGCTTATTAGGAGAATTGTCGCATAGGCCAGCGCCATGAGTGTGGCCAGTGAAGAGGATGACGGCTGTCGCTAAAAAGACATAAGAGAAAAAGGTGAAGTCCTTGAAAACCATGGTTTTTGTTAGATATAATAACTACAAGGCTTTCTCTATTGTTGAAGTCTAGTGAAAGATGACTTATGATATGGTTGAGAAGTGATTTATACAATTTTCAGAAGGCTATTTATAGAAGAGAAATTCCATGTCAATATTTTCTGCAGCGAAGTGTTTGACTAAAAACCACCTTAACGTTTTTATTTTTTATGAATTGAGAGGAAAAGAGGGGTTGTTTTGTGAGGTTTACCTTGATTAGAGCATAATTTTTTGGTGTGTTTTTTCTTTTTTAAGGAACAAATTGAAGTGACAAGTTGGACATATTTTGGTTCAAATAATTACTCAACATCAATGTGGTCATCAACAGAAGTTAGCTAAATATAGTGGACTTTAAAATTGGAGGGGATAAGAATTTTGATGGGCCTTTTTAAGATTTTACCATTGAAGATCATTTTTCTTTTTGATGGAACATCAACAATTTTTGAACAATACGGGTAATTTCAATTTTCTGTCCCACTTTTTTTTGTTTCATTTTATACTCCATTAATCACTATTTGTTATGTATTCATTTAACTTTCCTTATAAAATAACCAAAATTAAAAATGAAAAAAAAAAAAAAAAGAATAATCAACCACATGGCAAGTTTTGATTAGTAGAACACAAAAATTGCCACAGAATTTTTGTTCCACTTATAACATGCACCCAACTAGATTACAAGAAGATAATAACAAAAATTGAAAATATAGAGGACACTAAAAAAATATTAAATTGTAACATCTACATCTTCTTGGTTTAGGAGTTTAAACCACATAGAGGAAGCATAAACTCCCCTATCCCCGCATGAGCTCATTTCCTTCACTTATTAGAAAGCTTATGATAACTGCTTAAGCTTTTTGTTGTTATCTTAGTTTTGATAGGTGATATTGCATCAATTTTATATTTAATTACACGTAAATATGTGAGTTTAAAAGATTTCTCTGAAATATTCTCATTACGTGAATTTTTCTCTTGTAGGATATTAAAACTAGTCAGCTAATCATGCAGCCAAAAGAATCCAAAGGTCAAGATCAATAGAGGCTTGGGTTTTAAAGCATTAAATAAGTAACAAACTTATAAGAATAAAAAAGGGTACAATTGTAGACACCTCATTTTGTACATGGTTCACAAACTTTAATCACTGGTCCCAATGATGAGCTTGACATGTCTATAAAATGTAGTTGAGATTATTTTGATTGTTTGGAAGTAATCACAATTCAAAAATGTTCAAATCACTTTGAAAAAAATGCTAAAAAATGGCATTTACTCACTGCTTTAACATATTAGAGGACCCTTTGTTAGGATTGGAATTTGGAACACAATGAGTGGAGGACGACCTACAGGTCGGGTGAGGTTGGGTGCCTAATACCTTCTCATCCCCATACCTAAACTTTGGACACATGCTCTGATAAAGATCAATCCTTCCACAAGTAACTGATACTTGCAGCCTTTGTGACACGGCCAATAGTGCAACACCTAAGTCTTTGTGACACAGTGGATTATATTATGGCACTTGAGTCTTTGTGACACAATGGTTTATAGGATGGAACCTAAGTTTGTGTGACATGGTACCCAATAATTGGTAGCTTATGCTTTGTTCTTGCAGTCTTTGTGACATGGTAGCCAATAGCTTTATACTCAAGTTTGTGTGACATTTGTAACTTGGCATATTTGCTTGTGGGGATAACTACTATATGTATCTGGAATTTGGGTTCTGTTTTAGGGTATGTAGTGGATATCATTCTTGCTTACCATGCGAGTAATGTGGGTATGCACTAAAGGCAACAACTGTAGGTGCATACACATGCTACGTTGTGTGCATGATCATCATGGTATGATTGTCTCGATCCTTGTCAACTAGTGACATTGGTTTCCTCATGTATACAAAATGCATCAACATGTTTGACACTTTGATGAGCTTCGACTAGCATTAGTATGAACATACTGACACGCGCTATATACACAGGCATGAAACCTTGCTAGTGCGCCATAGCGCGCCAAACGCAAAACTCTGTTGAATTTTTGTTGTGAAAATTGGGCACCTTTGTTGTCGTCTTCTTACCACGAAAACTTGGTGAGAATAGTGTTTTGTGTACTATGATGCACCTGAAGCAAAATGTTGCCGATATTCCATAAAGAAAATAACGAGAGACGCTACCAGATTTTCGTCATGGAAATTTGGCAACAATTCCAAATGTGCTAGCAAAGCGTTGATAAAGGCTACACCCCTTCCAAAATCAAACCTTAAAGACCAATTCTTTTAAAGCCCTGAAAACTAACACCAATAGCTTGTTTTCACTTGCCAATGTTCAAAAATTAAGATTTTACCAAAACAAAGGACCATCTTCGGATAGGCGTTGTGGGAAGCCTAACACCTTCCCTGCATGTAAACAGACTTCCGAACTCAAGAATCAAGTCTTTTTGCCGTCCACATTAGATTAGGAAAAACAACCATTTTCCTTAGCCTAGGATTGGTAATAAAATCAAATAGACTTAAATGACTAATCACACCTTAGAAAAAACTCAATAATTGGTGGCAACTTCACTAACCTTTGGTAAATAATAGTTTAAAATTGACTAAATTCAATCACACATCAGAGGTTCTTTCACCTTCATTTCACAACACCCGAGCTCAAGCGTTTTGAAAATTAGGCGCGAGCATCACCGCGATGGGTGGTCAACCTCCGTGATGCATTGACATATTGGCAATTCCACTGGGAAAACTTAGAGAGTTTATGAAATATCCCGACCCAACTTTATTGTTAACTATGTGTTAGAGTGGTTAATTATTATTTTGAGCCTCTTATTTTCTATAATTAATAGAAGAGTATTTAATAAACATATTATTTTATAATGACATTGAATCAAAGTTGTAAAGATTATAAATAATTGAATGGCTAATTGTATTATGATTGTATATTAAGCATTTACAAAGTAATATATTCTATTTAATTAAGTAGTTAAGGTTGTAAATAGGTAACTATCTAATTATAGATTAAGGAAGTTAATGCGTTTGTTTTTAAATTTAACATAATCATTAGTTAGCGCAAATAAAGTTTTAAGTGGTAAAAGTATTAAGAAAACAACTAGTAGGTGATAATATTAAGGTGTAATTAACCATTGGTGTAATAAGTGAGGATTTAAATCTAAGCCAATCAAGAGGATCAAGGATTGACATGGTTTAATAAAGGTAATAGTAATATGAAATTATGCATGAGTGACCCTTGTCCTCCATAAAACTCCAAAGACCAACACCTAGCCGGGGCACACATTAAACAAGCTCCACCTTATTTCTTCTTGACTCCCTCAAAACAACTAGAACAACCAAGAAGCTCTCTCCCTCCCTATTCCCACAAATCCAAACATCATAGGGAAAAGCTCTCAACTGTTATTGTGAAGATAACCAATTAAGCAACTATCATGTTTTGAGTTTTTCCATATATATTTTATATATAAATTGTTATTGTGTGGTTTTTGTTTTACATTGCATTACTTGAGCCATTAATCAAATTAAGTGTAAATTACATCTATTAAGCCATCCATCCTAATTTGCCAAACTCTCCTTTTTCTATTTGCTCTAATGGATTAATTCCATATGTAGATCAATAATTATTTTTAAGAAACATTTTGTTTGGTACTTTGTAATAGTGAACAATTAAAGATAGGAGAGGAATTGCCGTGAAGCAACTATCTGTAATATCACACCAAGGAAAGAACCAATTCATAACTGAGATTGCTACTATATCTGAAGTGCAGCACCGTAACCTTGTGAAGTTGTATGGATGTTACACTGAGGGAGATAAAAAAATCCTTGTGTATGAGTATCTAGAGAATAAAAGCCTTGATCAAGCATTATTTGGTATGTGAAGACATCTTTGCTGTTGCTCTATCTGTGTGTGTGCATACTATCTAAATTAAAATTTACATACTTGCATGAGACAGGAAACAAAACTTTGAATCTCGATTGGTCAACACGCTTTGATATATGCTTGGGTGTAGCAAGAGGTTTAGCTTATCTTCATGAGGAGTCAAGGCTTCGAAGAGTGCATAGAGATGTGAAGGCCAGTATTATTCTACTTGACTCTAATCTTATCCCCAAAATATCAGACTTTGGCTTGGCCAAACATTATGATGATAAAAAAAATAAAAAATAAAAAAAAGCCACATAAGCACCCGTGTTGCAAGGACCATGTAAGATTTTTGAGCCATAGCTGTCACCTTGTCTTTTGGAATTACATAATCCAATATTTAATGTTACTAATATATTTTTTGTTAGTACTATTTGTTCATGTGATTATTATTGATGTAGTGGGTATCTTGCACCAGAGTACACCATGCGTGGGCACCTTACAAAGAAGGCTATGTGTTTGCCTTTGGTATTGTGGCTCTAGAGATTGTTAATGGGAGGCCAAATTCTGACTCAAGCTTGGAAGAAGAAAAGAAGCATCTTCTTGAATGGGTATGAACAATATTTTTGTCCCCCATAATTGGATGAATTTTTGTCCCTCAAAATTTTTGTAATATTTATCCTTATCTAGATATGTGTTTGCGTGACAACCAAGATCCATCCACAATTCTCTCTCTCTCTCTCTCTCTCTCTCTCTTTATATATATATATATATATACATTTTTTTTTCTGCCAAAAGTTGAAGTACGATTAGAACTTGGATCATAACTTATCAAAAATAAATAAATAGATAAATTTGGATCACATTAAGAGGAAAGTTTAGATTTCCAAACAAAGCAGAATAATTTTATTTTCTTATTTAGAATATTCGAAAATGAGTCCACTTTGCAACATGTCTCAACACCCAAATCTACCCTAGTAAGAACCTACTTTTTTTTTTTGTGACCAAACATTATGTAATTGTCTCTTTCCAAGTTATTTTATGAAATTCAAGATAACACATAAGCTTATTTTTAGTTTTTGGTTTTTCTTCTTTATTCATAATTTTTTATGTTCCTGGTTTTTAAGTTTACATATTCTTTGATATTGGATTGTATGTCAATCTTGATTTGTCACAAAACATCTAAAATAAGTGCTTGAAATGGGGTGTTATTTAGATTCACAAAATAAGCCTGTGAATGAGTTGAGGGAAAACACCTATCTCATTTATTCAGACAATTACTCATTACCAGTACTCTTATACTATATTATGAACACTTAGATTTTTTGAAACAAAGAGTACGACTTTTCAAATAGAATGATAGAAAAGAATACATATGGCTAATCCTAACTAATCTATTGAGAATTCATAGTCAATCTCAAAAATTTTGAGATTAAGGCTTGATTGTTACCGTTGTTGCTATTGTTAGACTCGTTAAA
Source organism: Castanopsis chinensis (assembly GCA_032878915.1). Lineage (NCBI taxonomy): Eukaryota > Viridiplantae > Streptophyta > Magnoliopsida > Fagales > Fagaceae > Castanopsis > Castanopsis chinensis. Next base: position 4,798,640 of record JAVQMG010000105.1, read on the forward strand.
AAAATTGGATTATTCACTTGCACCACTTTTGACCTATAATTCTGAACCCATCAAAAGTTGACTCATTGAAACAAATTAATCACTCGCTAGCACCACTTGCATACAATATGGTAAAAGTACTCTAACAAGTCATGTATCTTTCTCAGACTTGGCAATTGCATGAAAACAATCATGAAGTTGATCTTGTGGACTTTACATTATCAGAATTCAATGAGGATGAAGTAAAATGACTAATAGGAGTCAAAAATGTATAATTAATGGATTTTTCAATAGTGGATATATCTGAATCCTTACCAAATTGAAATGATTACTATTATTGGTGTAGGGATGCAATTTGCACCTAAGCCCAAAATAGGAAGGGAATAGGCCCAAAGAGCCCAATACAATAAATTAATAGAGAATGGGTTTTAAATATAGGTTCTAATAAGTCTGTCTATGAATTGTAGTGAGCCAAGATGACTATAAAATAAGGATGGAGCAGTTTATGTAAGGTAAATCGTCCTCAAACACAATCCGAGGAGACTAGTACTTCTATATATCTCTCTTAATGACATATTACAAATATTGTTCTATAGTCTACAGTGTTTTTCTCCCCTTTTTCTTCGATCCCCCATCTTGGGAGTCTTCTCTCCCTTTTATACCATCCTTCCTCCTCTCTCTACCCTCCACGTATGGATCAAAATGTTGGCCTAGATACTTGTCCTATCAGTACCGTCTTGAAACCTTTGGAAGTAGCTGTAAGGCTAAACATTGTTGCTCAAGTATCACTTCCTCATTAATGTGGCTAGAGAGTTAGCTGCAGAGCATTCAATGTGGTGGTAGCAGCTTTCTCTTAGATATTTCATAGCATTTCCTTGTCCTGTGCTCTTACAATGTATATCCTTACCTATAGAATCTCCTAGAACGTTGCTACTAAGTGGCAGACCACATTTTTCGACCTCGGCTTTGCTGAGCCAAGGAAGTATTCGTCCTCGGACCACTTTCTTGGACGATCATGATTGGACTTTCTTTCTTTACTTACCAACATGGATTCTTAGGAAGATATTCTGTCCTTAGACTACTTAATGTCTTCGAATTGGGCCTTTGGCCTAATATATACTCCTGGACCTATCATACCCATAATAGCCCCTCAGGATTCTACTTTCTGGCTCCTCAAGAAGAAAGGAAGATCTCGATGTCACTATAATTACTCTGTGCTCAATATGCATCATCCCTGACTATGAGGTGCCTTTTTAACTGCCCAAGGCACGCTCTTGACGCTTCGGCACACGAGACGCGCCTTCATTAATTTTTTACGACTCCCTATTCCCCACGTTCTATGGCATAATACTAATCCAATGGCTGAGAATTTAGCTGGAACCTGGGTGAAAATTTTCCCGCTTGTAACTCTCCTTTGATATAAATATTGCCCAAATTAGTCACTCATCTCACTTTAGCACTCATACACTGAGCCTGCAAACTCACCTAATCTACTCTTGCCCTCACAATTACCAAGAGCTAGTCTGAGTAGAGTTTTCACTTTCGTGTAAGTATTTATAAATCCTTTTGTTTATTTTTTCATCTACTTTTCTTTTTTGTGCTTCCTTTTCTCCTCAGCTCTTCTTCCTTTCCTTTACCTTCTTAGTTTCTTCAAACCTCTCTTAGAAATGGGTAGATTCGCCTATCTAGTAGACTTTGAGAAGGGAATAGAGTGTTTTAGAGCCACATATAGGATCCCACCAGGAGTCTCAATTAGATACTATAAGGAAGGGTAATGGCATGTGAAAAGGCAGGAGGGAGAAGTAGTAATCCCAATGATCGCCTTTATAGAGGGAGGGATGAGAATCCTTATGGGCACAATCAATAGGAATTACCTTGGGGCTCACATATTAGCTCCCACCTAGTGTGCTCCAAATATGTTTAGAATCTTAGGCTATGTAGATGTACTTAATGAAAGAATGGGTTTGGGACTCACCCACCACGATGTCAACTTGATATATAACCTCCATCACCTAACAGGGTAGGGGTACTACCTAAAGTCTAGTTTTCCCGAGGTTAGGCTCATCCAATGCCTCCCTAATTCCAACAAAGGCTTAAACAAAGACTTCTTGATCATATCAGGAGAGTGGCACGATGGTCTCCCTTGCTTGATGAGAGAGAGGAAACCAGGTGGGGCTATAGGTTTAGGTCAATTATTTCAAAATCACCCCCTTTTCTTTTTCTGTTTCTTTTATTTGTGTCTATATATAAATGTTCCTTTGATTCATGTTGATTCTTGTTGATGATTTTGTAGATAAACACACTGCTATTCCCAACTTCGATCTTGTTAATCAGCCGAGTTTGGACAAGATATTCAAGGCCAACGTGTTCATCCATAGTGATGGCCAGCTCCAAGTAGTGCACTTAATTCCTAGCTACACCCCTTTATCCAAAAGTTTCCAAGCGCTGAAGTGTGTCATAAAAGCCCAAGACCACCACTTGCACCGGATAAGCGTTATCGTTCTAGGTTTTCTCCTTCTTGAAGGCGTTCTTATTCCAGAAGGCACTCTCACCACCCAACCTATCCTAGAAGGCGTTCCTAAAGTAGTCTTTCCTCTTCAACATAGGACTGGTAAAGCCACCTCCTCCCAACCCATCATCAAGGAAGATGAGGAAATAGTTAACGTTTCGGACTCCGAGGGTGATTTTGAGGTCTTCAACCTACCTTCCTCCCCAGGAAGTCCAGTCGGTGACCTCAGCCCCACATCTCTAAAACAAGCAAGCCACCCACAAAGAGAACCTGCCATCTCAAAAGCAATGCCGATTCAACGCAAAACTAGACAGAGTCTCCGAGACTTGATGGAGTCCCAAGTAGGGGGTCAAAAGCCGAAGAAGGCCATCTAGCCTAAACTTCCCACCCTTCCACCCACCCAAACCCAATGCACTGACCAGGCTGATCACAAAAGAAAAAGGGATCAGCCTAAGGACAAAGAGGTGGTAAAGGAAGGAAAAAGCTATCCTCCCAAAAAAGCTGAGCCCCAAAAAGGAGCCAAACAGGCTCGAACATCCTAAATAACCCTAGAGAAGAGGGCTGAGGTTCAGGCTCCAGTATTTGCTCAGGCCTAGGCCCTGGCCATGATCCTAGATGGAGATGCTGTAATTGTCGACGCCTCCTTTAGAAGTTCTGATCTGGGAACAGCTACATATGTGGCTGATACATTAGAGCAAGCTCTTTTACTGCCTGGGGATATGACCGACTTGAGGCAGATGAGGAAGCATGAGGTCTTTCTTACATTAGAAAGAACTCACCCTGATAAGACTACTATCTGACTCCTCTTCATTCATTCTTTTTTTTTTACTTGCTACATTTAAGGAATTATTTGCATATGTATTTTTTTTTTTTTTTTTTTTTTTATGTACTTAACTTCTTTAACTTGAACATGTCTCAATGCTTCTTTTTGTTTCTAGGAAAAGGTCATCCAAGCTACTCATAGAGTTAAAGAAATAGTCATCAGTACGCACAGAACGATGAAGGATGACGAAGCCAGGCGTGTTGCCACCGTGAAGACGTTCGAGGTGGCAAAGAAGAAGCTGAATGAAGTCACTACCAAACTGAATTTGACTGAAGTGATAAGAAGAGTGCCAAGGCCACTCTAGCGATAGCCGAAAGGTAGGTGGATGCCCAGCATCTACAGCTCCACCAAACCAAGGATGACTACACGGGAACGAAGAAACAAATAGAGGCCCTTACCAAGAGTCTAAGGGAGTCTGAAAAGACCAAGGAGAAGCTAATAAGGCTAGAATAGAAGCTAAAAAGGCTAAAGAGAAGGCCAAGAAGGCTAGGGACCAGGCCGAGTAGGATGGGTATGAAGCAGGGGTGGCTAAAACCGAGGAACTTCTAGGTTGGAGGTCTCGAAGGTATGTAGACACTACTGCATCTAGGTGTGGAATGAGGCACTCAACCAGGCTAGGGTTGACGCCTCCTCTATCCTTTAGAGAGCAGAAAGTGTTTACTATCCTCCAACCATCCAGGCTTCTAGCTCATTGTCCCCAAGGTTAATGCTGCCTCCTAGGGAGTAGACGCAAGAAAGGACAGCCCAGTCAAAGCCCTTCCTTCTTCTAGCAATCTATCCGAGGAAGCTGAGCAATCTGAAGCAACTAGGAAAGCAATTGAAACAACTAAAGAGGTGGCCCATGATGCTGCCTAGCTTCCAATTGTCCCCAAGGAGCCTACCAAGGAGAAAGAATCTTCCCAACCCATGGAGATTGTCTTGGCAACCCTCCCTATTCCTACCAAGGAAGACGCAAAGGGTATAAGACCAACTTCCACTACCACAGCTCCTAACCAGCCTCCAAAGACTTCCAAGGACAAGCTTGTAATAAAGATGAAGTCTTGATTTGTTCCATTTTTTTTTAACCAAGTAACAGATATGTCTAATATACTTACAATGTTTTAAGTGATGCTCATGAACTTCCAATTGTTTAAGTCATTATAGTGGGAATCTTTGCCATCCAGCATGGATTGTTTTATCTGGGACTTAAAAAAATAATGGAAAATACCAACTTACCTAAAGCAGATGGTACGAGGAACTATTCATAATTCTGGTTCTGTTTGATACTTAAATAAGATAACCTGAAGTACTAATTTACCCAAAGTAGATGGTCCGAGTAACCAGACATAACTAGGGTTCTGTTTAATACTTTGAAAAGTAACTTGAAGTATTAATTTATCCAAAGTAAATGGTCCGAGGAACCAAACATAACTAAGATTCTGTTTAACACTTAGAAAAATAACTTAAAGTGTTAATTTACCCAAAGTAGATAGTCTGAGGAACCAAACATAACTAAGGTTCTGCTTAATACTTAGAAAAATAACTTGAAAAATATCAATTTAGCCAAGACATGTGGTCCGAGGAGCCAGGCATAGCCAATGTTCTGTTTGATACTTAAAAAAATAACTTGAAGTGTTAATTTACCTAACGTAGATGGTCCGAGAAACCAGACATAAGTAAGGTTCTGTTTAACACTTAGAAAAATAACTTGAAAAATATCAATTTACCCAAGGCATGTGGCCCGAGGAGCCAGACATGACCAAGGTTCTATTTGATACTTAGAAAAATGATATGTAGGGCATCATGTAATAAACGATATATGACAGAGACTTTCATTAATAATAATACATTCACAAGTTATTTACATTCCAAGGGCGTGGTACAACATTTTCATCTAGATCTTCAAGATAACATGTCCCAATCCCAGCTACAGAGGTGATGCGATATGGCTCTTTCTAGTTGGGCCCTAATTTTCCCCGTGATAGGTTCTTTGAAATACCAAAAAAATTTCTTAATACCAAATCCCCTGGCTCTAGTGGCCGTAACTTCACATTTAAGACATAACTTTGTTTGAGCTTGTGTTAATAATATGCCAATTGAACCATGGCGTTTTCCCTTCACTCTTCAATCAAATCCAAGCTTCTTTGTAACAATTCATCATTGTTACTTTGTGTGAAAGAACTTCTCTCTGGTTTCAAGAGGAATTATAGCATCGGCCCCATAAGTCACTAAAAAGAGTGTCTCCCCTATGGACCTACGAGGTGTAGTCCGATAGGTCCAAAAGATGTGTGGTAGTTTTTCCACCCATTTGCCCTTTGCATCATCCAACTTCTTCTTAAGCCCATTCACTATAACCTTATTGATAGCCTCAGCTTGTCCATTCTCCTGTAGATAAGCCGAGGTGGAATATCTGTTCGTAATGCCCAGATCGCAGCAATATCTTCTGAAAGCCTTACTATTAAATTGAAGGCCATTGTCTGAGATAAGGGTATAAGGAATTCCAAACCTAGTGACAATGTTTTTCCAAATGAATCTTTTTACATCCAAATCCCTTATATTTGACAGTAGGTCAGCTTCAACCCATTTGGTGAAATAATCTGTGCCGACCAGCAGCCATCTCCTTTTCTTTACTGCCTTAGGGAAAGGTCCTACGACATCCAAGCTCCATTGAGCAAGACCAAAGGCTGGAAAAAGGATTGGGGACGACCCCAAGCTAATGAATGTTTGGAGCAAACCTCTAACACTGGTCACACTTCTTCCCATACTCTTGCGCTTCCCTCTACATATTTAGCCACCAATATCCTTGCGTGAATGCCCTGTGAGATAGGGATCTACCTCCTATATGACTTCCATAAATCCCTTCATGTAATTCTTCTAGAAGTAGCTCTATTGCTTCAGGATGTATATACAACAAGTATGGTCCAGAAAAAGAGTGTTTGTACAAGTTGTGGTCCTTAGCTAGCCAGAACCAAGGAGCCTTTATACATCCCTTAAGGAATAGCACTATGGGGTCCATCCAACTAGGTCCCACCCTGATCTGATAAACTCAGACCATATCACCTTTCGTCTCAGCAAGCTTGTACAAGTCTTCAACAAGGATAACCAAAGGTAAGCTCTGCACCAAGGATAACCCGAGATTACCCAAGGTTTAGAGAATTTGTGGCTTCTCTTCAACCTTTGTTTAAACTTGTCACAAGAAATACTTTGAAGAGTGGCATTCTTAAAATCTATGATAATGAGAGGGAGAAAGCTCTAAAGATGACAGACAAAAATGGAAGTAAGATGGCAATTACAACAGATATGTGGACTTCAAGTAACAAAAAGAGAGGATTTATGGTCATTACTGCTCATTTTATTGATCATAATTGGACGTTGCAAAGTCGGGTTTTAAGGTAATTTTTTTATCTATAAATTGAATGTTTAAGACTTTACATTTAGAATGTTAAAGACTTGACATATACTAATAAATTGAATGTTTAGACTTTATGTTAAATTGAATGTTCATTAAGTTATGTTATAATTATTCCTATTATTTTTCTAAGTTTGTTTATGTTCCTTCTCCACACACGAAAGATGTCCTTGCTGATGTCCTTGTTGATTGTCTTTTAGAGTGAAACATTGATAGGAAGTTGTCCACAATAACCGTTGATAATTATAGTACTAATGATGCTATGATAAGACTTCTCTTGAATAAGCTTGATACTAGTTCTCTTATGTTGGGTGGGTCTATGATGCATATGAGGTGTGTTGTACATATTTTGAATTTGATTGTTCAAGATGGATTGTCTCTTATTGGTGATGGTGTTGAAAGGATTCGTAATAGTATAATTTATTGGACTGGATCATCAAAAAGGAGGCAAAAATTTGAAGAAAATGCATGTCAATTGCGTGTTCAATGCACCAAAGAGTTAGTCTTAGATTGTAAAACTCGTTGGAATTCAACTTACTTAATGTTTTCTACTGCATTGATTTATAAAGATGTTTTCCTTGGCTAAACGTGAAATATCTTATACTTCTTGCCACATGATTATGATTGGGAGTTAGCCAAAGATATTTGTGGGAGGTTGGAGTTGTTTCAAAGTGTGACTGAGTTTTTCTCTGGTTGTAAGTACCTCGTAACTAATATGTATTTTACTTTGATGTGTGAGTTGAAAATTGCATTGAATGAATGGAGTTTGTCTCCAAATGAGATGATAAGTACGATGGCAAAAAGCATGCTTGCTAAATTTAATTCTTATTGGGCTAATTTTAGTGTTGTTATAGATGTTATTGCTATCTTAGATCCAAGATATAAGATGAAGTTATTGGAGTTTTATTATCCTAACATTTTAGGGTGATAATTCTAATTTGGAGATTGAAAAAATTAAGAATCTATGTTATGATTTGCTTGATGAGTATGGAGATCTAGATGAGTCCCCTATGGATAATGAAGGAAGTTCTCATATTCCTCCAAGTATTTCAAGCCTTGCGGTACAAATGAAGTTTAGGTTGAGTGGGGCAATGTCATGTTTTGATTTGTTTGTGAACAATAGTTCAAGTAGTTCAAAGAAACATAGGAGTGCTAGAATGGAATTTGATCATTTCATTGATGAAGGAGTGTTGAAGAGAAGTGAAGATTTTGATATTTTGGGATGGTGGAAAAGTAATGGTCTCAAGTATCCTACTTTACAAAGGATTGCAAGAGATATTTTAGTCATTCCCGTCACAACTATTACTTCAGAATCTGCCTTTAGCTCTAGTGGGAAACTTTTAAGTTCACACCATAGTAGGCTACATCCCAAGACTATAGAGGCAATGATGTGTGCTCAGAATTGGTTATGGAGTGAAATCAACAGTTAGCAATTGTCTAATTTCTATTTACAGAATCAAAATTGTATTTTTATATTTGCTAGTTACAGTTTGATGAAGTTTATTCCATTTTTTAATTCATTGTCGTTGTAGGCTTTTCAACTATGTCTGGAGATTGTGATGTTTAAACAATTCTTGATGATGGGGAGCCTAATGAAGAGGATGGGGGTTGTGTCACAGTTGTAGAGGATTAGACATTTTGTAATAATTTAGTAGTCTTTTCAATTTCTTAGACTTGTTGGATTAAGTTGTTGGTTTGTAATTATTCTAAGCCTTTTGTAATTTCTTAGGCTTTTTAATTTGTTGGTTTGTGGAGGATAAGACATTTTGTAATTTCTTACCCTTTTTAATTTCTTAGACTTGTGGGATTTATTTTGTAGCTTTTTAATTTCTTGAACTTGTGATATTTATTTCTTGGACTTGTTGGATTTACTTTATTTTATGTTTAGCGGGTGATTTTAGCTATGATTTTTTTTATTAATGATTATCTTAGGTAAGTGATTTATTGATTAAAAATCTTAGTTATGATTTATTGATGTATAGATGTATAATTAACAGGTGATTTATTGATTTATAATTAACCTATGATTTGGATTGATTTGGCTGCCATATAACATGGCTTAAATACCAAATTTTGGCATTTGGGCCACGTTATATGGCTTGAATGGGCTTGAATCTAGGCAAAAAATCTAATTGGGCTTCAATTTTTTTTTTTTTTTTTTTTGGGTTTGGCTAGATTTAGGCCCAAGAAGATAAACAGGGCCCACGGGGTGGGTTTGGGCCCTGGGAAAAAAATCTGATTAATAATTGGGCCGAGTCCGGGTTGCAGGTCTTGGCCCGCTAGTCAGGTCCGGGTATGCAAAAACCCGGCCCAAACCCAACCCATTACCATTCCTACTCCTTACATCACATCCCCCTATCCTAAGGGTAACCACCAATGCATAATCATGTGTTTGCAAGGTTCTAACCTTATCTCCATCAAAGAAACTCAATGCTGGTCGGACTTCTATCTTACTCCTCTTAGGCTCAAGGTAGGATGCCCCCTCAAGTGACTAGGTTACGGATAGTACCCTGGAGTGGTGAGAACCAACTCCTCTTGGAGTAGCAAGAATAACATTAATTGTGCCCAGAGGTGGTTTTGAAGAAGTATATCTGAGATCCTGATCCTGCCTGACATCCCTACTTATTGGGATGATAAAGAAATTGCTTTAACATGCCACTTCGGACTAGCTGCTCTAGGTGGCTTCATAGAGTTCAACAATCCTCAGTGGTATGTCCTCACTCTTGGTGGTATTGACAATAAAGGTGATAGGCCAAAAATATATTGACCCCTTATGATGGATTAATTGATTAATTAGCCAAGTTTATTAATTAATCAAATTAACATGCAAATGCGTGGTACCACAAACAAATCACCAATAAACTAAAGTGTAGCAGAAAATAAATTAACACGGTGGTTTGTTTACGATTGGGGAAAACCTCCAAGGCAAAAACCCCACCGGGTAATTTTTAGGTCACCACTCCCGAGAATCCACTATTATCACAACAAGTGGTTACAAGTAAAGGAATCTCAGTACCTTCTACCAACCCATAGTTGAACCCTTACCCCAATACCCAATTGGACTTGTTCTATTGTGACAATCTCTCCTTTTCAATGCACGGCTCTCAGTACGTGACTAACTAGATGCGCGGATCCCAATACGCGACTTCAATCACCAGCTTGAGAAAGATGTTGGCTGTAAAATTCTTCAGTTCATCCTCACAATGAAAAACAAGAAGATACTTGGTTACAAAACCCTACGGTGCAAAAGACATAGTAGCTTCTTCATAAAGAGATGAATTAGGGCAAACTTTGTCTCTGGTCACAAATTGCTTGAACAAACTTTGCTCAATATTTGTGCAACTTGTGTCTACTTTTACGGCCCTTAAAATAATCCTTATATATGTCTAGAGTTGTGAGAAAAGAAGTCTCAAAGACATATCTACGGATTAGAATCAAAACAAATTTGAAATTATGTTTTCTTTAAACCTTGACAGTTAGAGGTGTCAAGATGCTGTCAAGCAACTGTCGAGCCTCGGGGTTGAAACAGCTTCTTAAAACTTGATAGATACAGCTGTCGAGACAGGTGTCAAGCTTTAATTATAGACACTTCTCAGCTTGAATCTTGGATAGTCTTGCACGACTTTAACACTTAATCTTGAAACAAGGTTTCTTGAAGTATTAAAACATCCTAGATCTACCCAAATACAAGTGAAGTGCGTTTTGTCAAAGGATTAGCCAATTACATAAAAGAATAACATATGTTCTTAACAAGTGAACCACATATGTCCTAACAATCTTCCCCTTTGGCAATCCGTGACAAAACCACAAAAAACAAATGAATATATGAGAGAAGTCATAACACACTCAACTCATACTCACTTGTTGAATACAATAAAATCTATCCTGACACAAACTCTTGAAAAATTTTGCAAGAAAAGAGTTTATGGCAAGTAGACTTTGACAACCTGTATTTCTGAAATACTTTAAACAAAAAACATCAAAGTATCTTTGTGTGAAGCAGAAATAATAGATTGCATACAAATAAAGAAATATGTGTATAAAAATAGACAAGAAAACAACACATGTAGAGATAAGTGAATAACACATACATCATCACACACACATATATATATATATATATATATATATCTAAGATAAGCATCATGTATGTAAAAATGGTCACAAGACCTAGGTACAAGAACAATGTATCTCTAATAAAGAAAGAAAAAAAGGATACATGTAATCCTTACTACATCCCTAAAAAAAAACTCTCTTCCTAAAAAAAAATCTCTTATATCCTAACTCTCCCTATAAGAGTGATTACTCTCATATCCAAAACTACTTCTCCTTTTTGTCACGAGTGACAAAGGGTAAGAGTGTCAAGTAGACATCTCGTCAGAACCGGAAAAGCTACTATCTCCATCCCCATCATCATCATCGTCCCCGAAACCATCATCATTAGATGTCTCGGATGTCGCGAGAGGAGGAGAGGGAGACTCCACAAAACCACCAAGGCGAGCTTGCCGATAAGCAATGCGGCCAACATGAGTATTCACCTGATACAACTCAGTAGAAAGCGTATCAAGGCGAGTATCCATTCGTTGAAGCTGGGCCATGATCGCATCTAGAGTTACATCTCCTGTTGAAGTACAAGAAGCAGAGAGTGAAGGAGCCGAAGGACAGGGAGGAGCTGCCGAAGCGGATCGCCTCGAACGAAACTACGCCTCGCTCTGATAGCTGAAGGAAAGATAAGCTTATCAGGGGTCGCTATATCCCTATACACATCTATGATAGAAAGAATGAAGTGTGAAGGAAAATCTATAGAAAGATCCTCTAGAAGGGACAACAGAAAATGAGCACGAGGTTTTGTGATAAAGTTGTAGTGAGAGAGAAGATGAAAAACAAACGTCATCACCATGTTCAATTGAATATAATCAATTCAAAAATATATATGTATAGTTGAAAGTTTAAAGTGTGATGGGTATGAATGATTTGAAAGGGATGATTATTATTATTAATATTTTTATTTTTATTATTATTATTCAAAATACATAACCTTTTGTTTTCTTTTGGGATGGATTTTTTTAAGTATAACTTTTTAAAGTTTCTATTTTAAGTCCAAAATAAACTATAGGTATATCAAGATTATAGCATGAGTATATTTTGGTCAAAGTTTTAAATTTCGTTAACTGCAATTAATTTCCTTACTTATATGTTTGATAAAACTATAATGTAACTTTTTTATGTGAAGTGGTTGCGCTTATTTGAGACTTCAAGGACTAAAAGCATTTTACTGAATTGAATTCCAACACTAACAATATAATTTAGCCCATTTTAAACAAAGAATTTTATCAATGACCAGCTTAGTGGTTTTGTTTAACTCAAACAAAATCATTATTATTATGATCAAAATGATATTCAATAACTGGGAATTTGATTGCAGTTAGAGCATTGAATATAATATTTCAAAAAAATGGGGGATCTCAACAAATTCAAAGCAATGGAATATAAGTGGGGAACCATGCAGTGGAGCAGCCATTGACTCCACCATTTTCGTTGACCCAAACCACAATCCCTTTATCAAATGTGATTGGTGGTTTAATAATAGCACTACTTGCCACATTACCCAATTGTATGTGTCTCTCTTTTATATCCACCTATTTTTTTTAATGCTTTTTTTTTCTTAAAATTACTTAAATATGGGTTAATTGTCCCTTAAAAAAACATAGTTGTATTGAGTTTAATTGTCCCTTAAAATATAATTTTATTCAACGCAACCATGTGTTTTGGATTTAATCAGAGAACATAATGTAAAATTAACTTTATCCATTTTCTCTTTTTGAGAAACAAACATATACCCCACACATAAAGGAGAGAAAATGAGGTTTTAACACAAATGCATTCTACAAACTCCACTAAAAGGTAAAAAGTTATGGTAACTTTTAAAGAATGCTGAGACAAGTTTTACTGCACATAACACATCCTTAAGCAATCTGAACCGTATCTAAGTTTTGCGCTTACAATTTATATGCATCACCCAAGGGCTAAATTATGTGTCTCTCTTTTGAATATTTTTTTTTGGCTAAATTACATTTTAAACCCTTCGCTTCAAAAAGTTACGAACTAAACCTTATAATTCCAAAATTAACAAATTAAAGCCTAAAGTTTCATAAACCTGAAATTGTGGAGAGCTTGAGAGATCAACTCCTTGCCTCGAGCTCATTTGTAAAAACTTTGTTTGATTGGTCTCGGAATTGAAGACTCACATCTAGGAATTCCTGTAATGTTTATAACTTTATTCTTTCTTGTACATAGTAGTTAGTTTTCTTTGTACTTTTTTGGCTACTTCATTTCTATTCAGCAATTTTGTTTTTTTTTTTTTTTTGGGCATGAAATATTCTTATTTTTTCCAATTAAATTAGTTATTAAAAATAAAAAATAAAAATAAATAAATAAATAAAAACCTAGAACTTTATGCCAATGGAGTATACAAGCACAAGGTTTTTTTTTTTTTTTTTTTTTTTTTTTTTTTTTTTTTTTTTTTTTTAATGATGGGGATATAAAAGCACAAGTTGAAATGTCATTTAGCACAAAATATAGAACAAAATCCTTGCAAAGGATCATCAGGTTGGGCCTTAACATTATATGTATTATTTCTGCAAAGTGTAAGTTAAGGGGATTTGACCTCAGATCAAACCCCATAAGGAAAAAGTGGAATGCAACTAGGCTATATGGCCATTAATTGGCAACTCATCATTACATGTAAACATTGCTTCTGTAAAAAACTAGTGTATGATATTAATTACCAATATTCTTTAGCAGTCATTTAATGTAAGCTTACAATTTTTTATTTTTAGCAATCTATAAGCTTTTTTTTTAAAGAAAGTTTCAACATATGGCGTTCTGTAACACCCCATTATTTTGATACCAATTTAATTATTATACGTAAGTTATAAAGGAGACCTAAAATTAAATGGATTAAATTGATTTGGGCCTAAGATATTAAAAATGAGATATATGCTATGGGATATGAAACCCAAGTAAGGTAGCATAAGTTAAAAAATGGGCCTTGATAACCCTACACACGATTCAACTTTTTTTTTCTTTTCTCCTATACGACTATGCATCAAAATTATAGGTATGGCTATCTTACTCTAAATTTAAGAAGTTTGAATAGTCAATAGATAACATTTGTCCCACGCCTACAGGAAGACTTGGGTCTGTGCATCTGTTATTTTGGTACCAAGTAAATAATTGTCATTGGGTTCATGAATACTATATATCAAACTCCTACTAGCAGGAAAGTGGGCGGCCTCATTGGCTTCTCTAGCCGACCATGATGATTACAATGTTATAATAGGAATTGTATGTATATATATATATATATGTAGCCGTATGGTCCTCCATAGGCTTCAGGATTGATTTGTTAGAAGTAAAATATGTGGTTTCTTTGATTAATAGATATAACTATTAGGTTGATCAGATAGGTTTATGTATCATGTGGCTTCTAAGGAGTAGTAGAATATATGATGGCTAGACCAATGGTAAAATATTAGAGTTTTATAGAGTTGCAGTACAATCATGCCTATTAATGGATAGTAAAAGATATGTGGAACAGAATAATTAGATTAAAGTTGAAAGTGAATTGGATAGTTAAGTGAATAAAAATGAAAATTTTTGGATATATCAGTACTGTCTAGGACAAAACTGTTTGAGCGTGAAAACAGATTTGTAAGTAGGAAATTGTGTATTGATGGACCTATCTTTGGTGTTGTTAGGTTTTAATTCTACTAATCTGTTGTGATTCAAAGGAAGTTGATTTCTTTTATTTTTGCAAATAAGAGGTAAGTGGTGTTTGCTAATTTTGGGGGTTTTCCCAAACAGTGTTGATTAATTAAACTATTGTATATCAAAAAAATATGTTGTTGTTCTATATATATATATAATTGGATATTTTATGATTGCTTGATGTGCACATTAATTATTTATTTTATGAAAAACTTATGGGACAACCTAAATTTATTTAAATTTGTATGTGTGAATATATTCTTATGTTTTTTAGAATTATGAATGGATTATTTTTGTGAGCATCTTGAATGTATTATTTATATGAGCATCTTGAATATGTTTTGAAAACTTATGGCAAGTTGTGATTAAAAGCTCAGTATTGTATTAGTCCTTAGAAAGGGACAATTATACTACAGCTAGTCCTTAGCAAGGGACGGTCCCAGAAAATGGAACAGTGCACATTTGATAGCTCCTTAGCAAGGGATTATACTATTGAGGATCCAAAAAGGAAGCTCCTTAGCAAGGGAGTGCACATTTAGGTTCCAAAGGAGCTACACTTAAGAAAGGGGATGAAAAGGAGGTTCTAGTCCCAAAAAAGGGACAGCACAACCCTATCAACGGGGCGTAAACGTTGACCACGAGCAAAGCTTAGGAAACTGTGGTTGTGATGGTATTGATATATATATATATATACACACACACACTATGATGGCTCACTATATAAAGATATACTTTTTTTTACATGAAATATTTGATGATAAAATATTGATGAGGTACAAGTTACGAATTTGTTGTAAGAAATTTTTTTTTTTTTTTTTGCAAGGTTGTTCCCACACCCCAATGTTGGTGAATTCCACTTATTGAGTTATCCCACCCCCCTTTATTTCTTCTTACAGATACATTAGAGGGATTATTGGGGTAGAGATTCCTAAAAGTCAACAATTATGCATTATTCTATAGGACTGAAGATTTTATTATTATTTTTATGGTATTAAACATTGTAATGGACAATTATTTTGACGATGTTTTATTTTTGATAAATTAGAGCTTTGATATTTGTGATGAGATTTTAGATTACTAGTTTCTTTTATTTAATATTTTTATGGAATTTTTTTCAGATTAAATAGACTTTTATTTCCTATGATTTTGGGGCATTATACGTTCGCTCCTGATAATAGCTTTTTATTATCAGATTAAGATACTAATCGATTTTCGGTGTAGACGAGGATTAGACTTTTTATTTAACCATCAGAGATTTTACCAGCTGAGTTAACTTGAACCCACTTAACAATTCACAAGTTAATTTAATATAATTTTCTTTTGGATTTAAAATTAAAAATCTTTGGAAATTCTGCAAAACTCGGAAAGAGCCAGGATGTAGTGAATGTAATAGTACACAACCTATACTTCAAAATATCTCGAGCATCTTCAGTATATGAATCTTTCTTTTGATGGTTGATTGTTTTATTATTTTATTATTAAATTTTCTTCTTCAGGAAGGTTTATGCCGTGAGTGTTTTTGGAGGAGTCCGAGAAGAACTATGGACTTTGATTTTCCTCTTCAATCTGTATGATTTCTTAGTTATGTGTTTGTTTACTTGCTTTTTGCATGAATATTGATTACCTTCTTTTCCATGTAAGATAGGGTTGAACTTAGACCTTGAAACTGTATTACATTATGTTAACTAATTGAAATTGATACTAGATGTGGTGTACTAGTTTTCCACTTCTCAGGATGGTTCATTTTCATTAATCTGTTAAATGTGCTAGGTTTCCAACATTTCGTATAGGGATTTGGGCCAAAATTACTTGACAGGTAACCTTTCTGCATCCATTGGCAATTTAACTAGCATGCAATACCTGGAAGCCTGTCTGAATTTTTATATGAAACTCATAGGACATAGTACGTCTAATGTTAGTTAGCCTTTCTCTTTTTTCTAATGTTTAATAAATTAGGAATTTTGGCATCAATGCATTATCAGGGACACTTTTGAAATAACTTGGAAATCTTATTAAATTATTGTCATTGTAAGTTAACCTCGTTCAAAATTTGTAAGTCATTTAAGTGGCATTTTGGTGGTGTTGTTCTTTGAGTTTTTTAGGTATAAGTGGTCTTCAACTACAACCATTTATTTATTATAATATACTTGAAGAAGGGATTTTTTAATGACATCTATCTCAAATGGCATTTCCTTCTCCCTCAAAATAGTGTGGAGGGTAAGGTCTTAGGTTCACGATGCACAGGATGCAAGTGTAACTTCCCATTTAATATAAATGAAAAAGGGTTTCACAAAAATATAAATTTAGTAGTCAACCAGATGCAATTGTACACCTATTGTGATGTTTTCTGCATTTCACATTACTTTTTTGTTGGGCTGGAATTCTTCATTTCACATACTTGATCTTGATCACCTAAGAGAATCAAATCCTTGTTTATAATTCATATATTGTCTTACTTGTTAATTTTGTAGGTCTTTTTCAACGAACAACTTCGCTGGTTCTCTCCCATCGGAGCTTGGATATTTAGCGAAATTACAACAGCTGTAAGTTATAGTACAATTAATATAGCTTTCCATTTTTAGTGTCACTTCTGAAATCAATTTAATTGTATTTTATAGCTCGGTGAGGCAGTCTTTGGAAATTGTTCTAGCAAAGCTTCTAGTAATATCATGTCTGTGGCTAAAGATAGTTAGAATTTTGTGAGAACAAATCTTTTTGATAATTTGAAAATTGGGGGAGGGGAATTTGAACCCTTGATGTCTCATTTGAAAACATCGGAAGATACCAACCAGTTGATCTACAAGGCTCTTAACAACTTTGTGATAACAAATCTTATATGCTATATAACAATTTTTTTTGCATATGCAAGACTATATATCTTATCCCAGGACAGAAAAAAATGTAGTCATAATTTTTTAAAATATATTTTACATGATAGTCAATCACTATTAGCAAAAATGATTTGGTGGAAATGGTACAGCTATTGCAGAGATTTGGTGCCAGCAATCATGTTAAATTTGATATTTAATTTGCAGATTCTTACCATGAGAAATTTTGAAAATTGTTCTCATGACAAGTTAGCAACGTGAACGATAATCTAATGATGTCTTGAGACTCGTCCTTTTGTCTTTATATATTAACTGAAATTACTAAATTTTATTTGTGCTGAGGATAGGAGATCAAATATCAACTGATTCATGTAAATTCATTACCCTGACAGCTACAATGATAGTTCTGGAGTTAGTTGTGAGATTCCTTCGACATTTGCTAATTTGAAAAGCCTCCTGATAGTGTAAGAACTAGCTTGCTACTTCTTTTCTGAACTGCAAACTTTCTAAAATTTATATAATGATGAATATACAAAGAAAAAATTGAGATCTGATTTTGTGAGGAAATACTTCTTGTGGTCTCAGGTGGGCATTAGACACTGAACTCACAGGCAGGATACCTGACTTCATAGGGAATTGGTCAAAGCTTACTGCCTTGTAAAATGATATTGCTAACCCTATCCAATTTGTTTCTCTCTAGATCATGTTGAATAAGGCTCAAGTTTTATTACAAAGTCAAAGTGAAATATTGTTTATTGAAGGGTTCTGATTGAGAAAATTTTAGTGTTTACTTGTGCATTCTACTGAAAAGTTGCATTTGTGCACAATTTATGATTGACTACTACAAAATGCTTTTGTAGGAGGCTTGAATGCAACTCTTTTGAAGGTCCAATATGATAGGTCACAAACACGTTGACCTCTTTGTGATTAATTAAATTGATTAATTAGCCGAGTTATTAATTAATCAAGTTAACATGCAAAATCACGTGACAACACAAACAAATCACCAATAACTAAAGTATGCACCGGAAAATGAAAAACACGGTGATTTGTTTACGAATGGGGAAAACTTGACGGCAAAAACCCCACCGGGTGATTTAAGGTCACCACTCCCGAAACTCCACTATTATCACAACAAGCGATTACAAGTAAGGAATCTGAGTATCTTACCAACCTACAGTTGAACCCTTACCCCAATACCCAATTGGACTTATTCTGTAGTGACAGTTTCTCCTCTTAATGCACGGCTCTGAGTACGTGACTAACCAATTGCGCGGATCCTAGTACGCGACTTCAATTCACCAACTAGAGAGAGAGATGTTGGCTGCAAAGCTCTTCAAATCATCCACATGATGAAAATCAAGAAGATGCTTGGTTACAAAACCCTACGATACACATTACACAGCAACTTCTTCACAAGAGATGAACTAGGGCATGAACTTTGTCGTTGATCACAAATTGCATGAACAAGAATTACTCAATGCTTGTGCAACTTGCATCACTTTGACGGCCCTTAAAACAATCCTTTTATATGTCTAGGGTTAGGAGAAAAGAAGTTCTAAAGACACATTCACGGATTGGAATTAAAACATAATTAAAAATCTGTTTTCTTTAAATCTCGACAGATAGAGGTGTTGAGGATCTGTCGAGAAGCTGTAGAGCCTCGGGGCTGAAACAACTTTTAAAGCTCGATAGATGCATGTGTCGAGACCAGGTGTCGAGATCTAGTAACTTGCACTTTCCAGCTTGTTTCTTGGACAGACTTGATGACTTCAACACTTGATCTTGAAACACTGTTTCTTGAAGCGTTAAACACATCCTAACCCTACCCAATTACAAGTGCGTTTTGTCAAAGGATAAGCCAATTACATAAAATAGTGACATATGTCAACAACTTAGACTATATATGTCAACAACTTGGACTACATATGTCCTAACAATCTTTCCCTTTGGCAATCCGTGACAAAACCACAACAAACAAATTAAGATATGAGAGAAGTCATAAAACACTCAACTCATATTCACTTGTTGAATACAATAAAATCTATCCTAATACAAACTCTTGAAAAACTTTGCAAGAAAAGAGTTTATGGAAAGTAGACTTTAACAACCTGTATTTCTAAAACACTTTTAAACAAAACACATCAAGGTATCTTTGTGTGAAGCAGAAATAATAGATTGCATACAAGTAAAAGAAACATGTGTATAAAGACAGAAAAGAAACAACACATGGAGAGATAGATAAAAGAAGCATACATCAACATATATATCCAGAAAAAATCACAATGTATGTCAATAAATGGTCACAAGACTGGGTATATGATCAATGTATCTCTAGAAAGATAGAAAAGAAAAATAAATACATGTGATCCTCACTACATCCCTCATATCAACACTCCCCCTATAAAAAATGTCCTATACTAGCTCTCTCCCTAAGTATGACTACTCTCATACACAAAACTACTCCTCCTTTTTGTCACGAGTGACAAAAGGTAAAGTGTCAAGTATACATCTCATCAGAAGAGCTAGCATCACCATCACCATCATCATTATCATCAGAAGCATCATCATCATCCTCAGTCTCAGAAGCAATATGAGGTGGCGGAGGAGAAGCCTTAGGAGTAAAGTCGCCCAAGGTCGCCTATCACCTGGCGATGCGACCAACACGAACGTTCACCGAATACAACTCCGTAGAGAATGTATCGAGGTGAGCATCCATGCGCTGAAACTGCGCCATGATGTCTCCAAGAGTAACATCGCTCGAAGAAGAAGAAGGAGCAGATGTCGCGCTCGAGCAAATCTGGATGTAGTCGGATGGGAGGAAGAAGTAGCAGTATCCGACTATCTCGATCTGAATTATGCCTCGCTACGTTTTACGATAACGGCGTCTATGGCAGACATGACATGAAACGAATCGGACAAAGGAAAGGGGATGGAAAAATGGCGAAGTATCCTCGTGATAGCAGAAGGGAAAATAAGCTTATCACGGGTGGCCGTATCTCTATAGACATCTATGATAGAGAAGATAAAGTGTGAAGGGAAGTCTATAGTGAGATTCTCAAGAAGAGACAATAAAAATCAAGTACGAGGCTCTGTGATAGAGTTGTAGTAAGAAAGTAGGTGCAAAACAAAAGTCATTACCATGTTAAGGAAACGAGGATCTTTAGCAAAAGGCCGACATGGTGTGTACTGATGATCTTCCCAAGCGGAAGGGCGCTCACAGAATGCCGAGATCATCTTGTCTTTGGACACAGTCCATAGACGCTCACATCCAGGGTAATCAGGATGATCCACCCTCGAGACATGAAGAACCTCGGAGACTAACTCCGGAGTGACAGCAAAGCGCATACCTCGAATGCTAGAATAGAAGAGAGGTACTGAAGAATCAATCCCATGAATGTTGGAGTAAAACTCCTGTATCGACACGAGAGGACATGTGACCGGGACGTCACACAGTGACTCCCAAGCCCGACTATGAATGACGTCGGATAGGTCAGTGTCGGCAAAGTCTGCCAGTACAACGTGGAGTTCCGAATGAACATCTCATTTAGAGAAGTTCTCTGAGAAGTCCTTTTGGGCTTTCTCATCATAGAACCGGATAGACATGGGAGTGGAATCAGAAGAAGAGGAAGATACCTTAGAACGCAGAGGGTTCTAGGATAGAATGGATTTACGTTTAGGTGCCATAGACACTACTAACACAAACATAGAGAGAGAGAGAAAAAGAGAGAAACACACAAAAAAGTCCCAAACAGTTCAATATAGGAAGAGAGTATTGAAAAGAAAGAACGTATGCATGGAAAATGCATGAACATATGACATGCAATATAAAAACATCATGGTCTCAGCCCAATCCAAACCTAACAGCACACAACAAGCTTGCACACATCTAAATGCATGAAAATATTATTAGATTGCTAATGTGATGCAATGCATGTAATTTTAAATATCAAATCTATAAAACCAACCAAAAAATTTCATGAAACTCTCAACAATTTTGAAAAACCCCAAAAATTTTCAAAAACCTCAAAACCTAGGTTTTTAAAACATGAAATGCATGAAAAATGAGAGGATAGAAGCTTACCAAGTGAGGAAGATCTAGAAAAACACTTGAAGAATCCTTAGGAAGGGGTTTGGAGAAAGTGAGAGAGGTTTTGGGAGAGAAAACACAAAGTATCAAGAGAGAGAGATCGAGCGAAATGAGAGAAAATCGCGATAGAATCCTTATATAGCCATTTAGTAATTCTCGACAGATACAGGTATCAAGATGTTTCGAGACAGCTATCGAGGTAGGTATCGAGGAAATGCACTTCGACAGATACAGCTATCGAGGACATGTGTCGAGAAAGAAGAATCAACCACTTAAGAATCTCGATCGATCTAGAAGCTATCGAGAATCTATCGAGCAGACAGAAAGTTTCTCGATCGATCCATCAGGTATCGAGAATGTGTCGAGACAGCGATTAGAAAAAAACTAAGAAGCTCGACAGACAGCTAGGTGTCGAGAAGCTATCGAGGAGGTGTCGAGATTGCCTTAAAAACAATTTTTCAAGAGAGGAAAAACACAGACATGAATGCAATCACGCATGCAACTCAACCAAAGATCCAAGCAACACATTAAGCTCTCAAAATCATCTCTCAACAAAAATTTAATGCACATGTATCCCAAAACACGCACACGCACACACACACTAAACAAGTCTAACCAATTTTATATTTTAAAAATGAGTTAAGACAGTTTAGTGAGCATACATTAACGCATGTAAACCTTGTGATGGCCAAATCACATTATACCTGCACATATATCAAGAATAGCAAAGAATATTGCATGTTATATATGAAAACATCGCAACATTGCATAAGTGTCTCAAAGTTATAATGATTTGAGATATAAGAAAATTACTTTAACTCACACACAATCATAACTGTTTAATGGGAACTATCACCTTCGAGGTACATCCTATAACTCCCACATCTCCTAGAAAACACGTTTGCAATCATATTTTAAAGCATTTTTTTTAAATCTTTTTGCTTTTATTTCTTTACATATTTTCTTTTGTTAAGCATATCATGCATTGGCACACAAGAGAGAGAAAAGAAATACCCAATTATATTAAGCTTTTGACATTGTACTTTTGCTATGCCGAAGCATACGAATATCATTTACATTGTACTTTTACTATGCCGAAGCATACATATGTCATATCATGATTGGCGAGTAATAGTGGTGAGATGGTTATTTATGCCTTTCTCTTATGATTTTCTAGTCCTACCCGTCAAAAAGAGTGATACGAGTATTAAGTAGAAAAGATCACTTAACCTTACTCATCACAAACAAAGAACTACAAAACTCACTTGCTTAGTTGTGCATGAGAATGCTCATCTAAGTTGCAGGTGATACAAAGTTTAGAAAACTCTGTTTCAATGGCCATTTTAAGGTTCACAAGAACCAATGTACACAAACACACACTATTTTTGTATTTTTCAATTTTTTTTATTTTTATCAGAAAAGCAAAAATAAAACACAAAACTGAGAACACACAAACAAAAACAAGTTAAAGAAAGCAAAATAATGCATAAAACTAGACTGACTCAAAACAATAAAGCAACACACAAGTAATGCAAAACAATAAAATGGGGAGAGAGAAGAAGAAGTGAATAAAATCATTTAGAGCCCTTTTCCTTCCATACCTTAGAAGAACCTTTCCTTTTTGTCAACTCTTGAATCGGTGATGAGGGGGAAAAGTTTAAACCATTCAAATTCGAAAGGAACATGAGGGCTTTGAGAATGTCTCCAAGAGGAGCAAGCGAGGTCTGAAGTTGATTCTGGTTCCCGAATGCTATCATGCCATTGCTTTGTTGAGTGGCTAACCACTTGTAGCAATTTAGTCGAGTATGACTGGCAACACCACAATGATAACAAAGTTGGTGCTTCTTCTGTTTGGGCTTTTGAGAGATAGCCTTCTTAGTCCTAGGGTTTCTAGTTTCCCTTTTCTCAACTTTAAGGGGTGCTCCTAGGATAGACTTGCCCTTGTCTAGGTTTTCACTTGCTAATTTAGTTTTAACATTTTTATCCTCAATTTTAATGTTATTAGCAGGAGGAATGAAAACAGTAGTGCTAGCAGAAAGAGTATTAGAGAGAGAGAATTCATACCCCAATCCAGTATGATCCGAAGAAGATTTCTGAACACTTAGCATCTCGTCCAGCTTTGCACTTGATGTCCTCTCCAATTGTACTCTAACTTGAAACAACTCCACTTCAAGCTTCTTGGTCTTCTCAGTCAAGAAATTGTTCTCGAACCTCAGTGCCCCAATGGTCTAATTTGCTTCATCAACCTTAGTGAAAAGCTCCTCACGGTCAAGTTCCACATCACTAAGCTTCTTGGTGGCCAGCCTATAGAGTTTCTCGTGCTTCTCAGAAAGCTTGTACAGTTTTTCATAGGCGGTATGAATATCTTCTTGATCATCCATAGTCTCAAACTTGGCATCCACCAATTCCTTTTCTTCATCTACTTCTTCAATAACCCCATTAGTAGGATTAACAGTAGCAGCGAAGATATTCAAGATTTCGTCATCTTCATTTTCGGAATCATCCTCGGGCTCTGTGTCGCTTAAGGTAGCAGCAAGTGCCTTGCTCTTCCCAATGCTCTTAAGGTACATTGGACACTCTTGTTTCATGTGTTTGAAACCTTGATATCCAAAGCATTTCGGTCCAGTGGGAATAGTGTACTGACTGCCATCCTTGGCATCCTTTTTCCCTTTATTTGAGTTTTTGAACTGAGAAGAACTGGATTGCCTACGGTCCTTGTTGAAGCCTTTTCCATTGGCATTCTTCATGAATTTCTTGAATTGCCTGGTAATATAGGATTTCATTTTAGAATCTTCATCATCTGAAGAATCATCTGTATCACTACTCTTGGCTTTTAGTGCCATACTCTTGCCTTTGCTTGATTTGCCCATCCTGGTCAGCCCTAACTCGTAGGTTTGTAAGTTTCCAACCAACTCAGTCAAAGGAATCCTGTCAATATCCTTTGATTCCTCTATCACCGTGATCTTAGCATGGAATCTCACGGGCAAAGATCTGAGCACTTTCCTTACTATCTTGGGTTCAAGAATGGTTTCCCTAAGATTGAAAGCTGAGTTCACTATGTCTTTGAGCTTTGCATATAACTCATCAAATGATTCATCCTCCTCCATCTTAATTTCTTCAAAGCATGTAGTGAGTCTCTGTAGCTTTGAATCCTTGACAGCCTTGATTCCCTCGTAGGTTGTTTGGAGAATGGTCCATGCTTCCTTAGCAGTTTCTGTAGAGAAGATTTTCTTGAACTCTTCATTGGTGACTGCACTGAATAGGGCATTCAATGCTCTGCTGTTGAAATTCGCCACCTTGATCTTGGCATCATTCCAATTGGCTGGCGCTTCTGTAGGCTTGGTCTTGCCTATCTCCACAGCTTGCCACACCTTCTCATCTAATGACTGCAAGAAAGCTCTCATACGTACTTTCCAATATGCATAGTTAGTGCCATCAAACAATGGAGGAATAATAAGAGACTGACCTCTATCCATGACAACAGGGGTCAATGGATCACACAACAATAATTAAACCCTAATCAGAGTGTGCCTGCTCTGACACCACTTGATAGGCCACAAACGCGTTGACCCTTTTGTGATTAATTAAATTTATTAATTAGCCGAGTTATTAATTAATCAAGTTAATATGCAAAATCACGTGGCAGCACAAACAAATCACCAATAACTAAAGTATGCAGCGGAAAATAAAAGATACGGTGATTTTTTTACGAATGGGGAAAACCTAACGGCAAAAACCCCACCGGGTGATTTAAGGTCACCACTCCCGAAACTCCACTATTATCACAACAAGCGATTACAAGTAAGGAATCTGAGTACCTTACCAACCTACAATTGAACCCTTACCCCAATACCCAATTGGACTTATTCTATAGTGACAGTTTCTCCTCTTAATGCACGGCTTCGAGTACGTAACTAATCAATTGCGCGGATCCTAGTACGCGACTTCAATTTATCAACTAGAGAGAGAGATGTTAGTTGCAAAGTTCTTCAAATCATCTACACGATGAAGATCAAGAAGATACTTGGTTACAAAACCCTACGGTGCACATTACACAGCAACTTCTTCACAAGAGATGAACTAGGGCATGACCTTTGTCGTTGATCACAAATTGCATAAACAAGAATTACTCAATGCTTGTGCAACTTGCATCACTTTGATGGCCCTTAAAACAATCCTTTTATATGTCTAGGGTTAGGAGAAAAGAAGTCCCAAAGACACATTCACGGATTGGAATTAAAAAAGAATTGAAAATCTGTTTTCTTTAAATCTCGACAGATAGAGGTGTCGAGGATCTGTCGAGAAGTTGTCGAGCCTCGGGGATGAAACAGCTTCTAAAGTTCGATAGATGCATGTGTCGAGACTAGGTGTCGAGATCTAGTAACTTGCACTTTCCAGCTTGTTTCTTGGACAGACTTGATGACTTCAGCACTTGATCTTGAAACACTATTTCTTGAAGCGTTAAACACATCCTAACGCTATCCAATTACAAGTAAAGTGCGTTTTGTCAAAGGATAAGTCAATTACATAAAATAGTGACATATGTCAACAACTTGGACTACATATGTCCTAACACAATACCCTCAACTTTTTCCAATTTGACTTCTTTGACAAAGTTGTGAGTGTTTACGTCTCTTGGTTACTTTTGTTTTGTATTTTGCAGATCTGTAAAGCTAACAATCTCATGTGAGATATTATTGTAGGAGAATAAGTGATTTGTCTAATGGGAACTCTTCACTGGCATTTATAAAGAATATGAAATCTCTGAGTATCTTGTAAGAAACACCCAAGCATCTATGTTTCAAGTTCCTAATTATAAATATCCATGTTGACAGTTTAATTATGTATTGCAGGGTGCTGAGGAATAATAATATTTCTGATTCAGTTCCATCCCCTCATTCAAAATTTGTAAGTCATCTATATGGCATTTTGGTGGCCTTGTTTTCCCAGATACTGTGGCCTTCCACTACTACCATTTCTTTGTAGTAATATATTGGAATAAGTGTTTCACAAAAAGAGGAATTTAGTACTCACCCATAGGCAAGTCTATTCCTTTGTTCTCTACATTTATTATACCTTTTTTAAAATAAAAATTAAAGAAAAAAAAAAAAAAAAAAAAAACCTGGAACTCTGCATTTCATATTCTTTCTGCAAAATAGAATCAAATCATTGGTTTACATTTTATTTATTGTTTTACGTGTTAATTTCATAGGTCTCTTTCAACAAACAAATTCTCTGGTTCTCTACCATCTGAGCTTGGGAATTTAGTGAAATTAGAAGAGTTGTAAGTTCTACAACAATCTAACCTTCCTTTTTCATTGTATTTGTAGCTAGTTCTTGCTATTTATAGGATTGTAACACTACATCTTGAACTATCATAGGATCACTGTAATTCCGTTGGACTACACCCTTTGATTGTCATCAAGAGGGTGGTTACTGTTAGCTTTGTCGTTTGGTCATCAGACTAAGCTAATCAAGTCTTTAATACCATCTTACATGGCATAAAAAGAAGTGTTAGTGAATGGTTAGACCCTCAAATACTTAGAATCCACAAGCTAGGGATGTAGAATCCATTTAAAAAAAAAAAAAAAAAAGAATAGACTGATATTTTATTGATAACTGACTTTTATAATTTACATTTTGCATTTGGGGACTGATTTAAAGGCCCTCTAGAATTCAATTGTTAAGATAAAATATTCTCAAAAAAGATTCTAACTAGCATTCTAATTTTCTTTTTAACTTTTGGTTTATAAATTCTTTAACTGCTTTAGTTGAGTTGTGAATATGAGATATTAGGATTGAAAGAGATAAAAAGAAAGGAGAAAATTGGAGAGAGAAAGAAATTTGAGAAAAAGGTTTAGGCTACACTAATAAGCCCTTCACCTGCTAATACAAAAACTAATTCCAACACTACCCCTTAAGTTAGAGCATATAGATCAAACATGCCTAGTTAGAAAGACCATCGTTGAAAAGTTGCATGCGGTAATGGTTTTGTGAGGATATAACCAAATAGGTAATCAAAAGGAACAGATGAAGAGACAATTTGTTTCTTCACCAATAAATGTTGAATGAAGTGATAATCAATCTCAATATGTTTGGTATGCTCATAGAATGCCAAATTGTTAGCAAGAAAGATAGTAGCTTGATTGTCACAATACATATGAATAGGAGTAGAAACATTGATATCTCCTATGCATATCTGCTATGCATACGCATAGGAGACATTAAACCCATAACATCTCAGAAGTAGTATGAGCCATAGCTTGATATCAACTTTAGCACTAGAAATGGAAAAAACATTTTGATTCTTACTGTGCCAAGTAACAAGATTACCACCAACAATGGTACAATAGCTATAGGTGGACTGTTTATCAAAACGACTTCTAGCTTAGTTAGCATCACTAAATACTGTCACAGATAGAGAAGCAAGGGCTTGTGCTACAATCCTCATCCTAGAGCACTCTTTAGATAACTCAAGGGCTTGTGCTTCTTAGTGAGATTGATGAGGGGCATGCATATACTGTCTAAGCACATCAATTATATAATAATATCAAGATGAATAATGGTGAGGTAATTCAACTTCCCAATACATCGTTGGTATCATTTAGGATAGATATCACCTTGTTCACCATCAATTTTAACATTAGAGTCCATAGGATTATCAATAGGTTAAGCACCTAAGAGACCAGTCTCAAGCAAAAGATCAAACATAAATTTTCTCTGAGACAAAATGATGCCTTGAAAATAATGAGCAACTTCAATCTTGAGAAAATGAGGGAGAGCAACAATGACCTTGGTATGAAACTGTTTTCCCAATTAACTTTTTTAAATCAGTAATACCTATGAAGTCACTGCTGATGATATTAATATCATCCACATACACAATCAAGACAATAATTTTAGAGGTGGAGTGACGAACTGGCAAAACAATCAGAAGGAGAGTCTCAGAATCCATACCCTACTACAACAGCACTAAGCTGATCATTCCATGCATGAGAAGATTGCTTTAGGCCATACAAGGCCTTTAGCAAGTGACATACAAGGTGATCACTACTAGCAACAATATATCCAGGGGATGATTCATATACACTTCTTCATAAAGTTCTCCTTGAAGGAAGGCATTCTTTATATCAAGTTGATATAAAGGTCAGGAAAATCTAATTTCAACGGATAGTAGGGTTTGAACAAAATTGAGACATGCCACAGGTGAGGAGGTTTCCAGATTATCAACACCATAAGTTTGTGTACACTCTTTTGCTACCAATCGTGCCATAAGGTGCTCAACAAAACCATCATGGAGGTACTTAAGGGCAAGGTTTTCCTGATTCAAAAAAAGATTGGGGTAGGTATTTATCAGTGACGGAGTTAGGGGCGAAAAGGAGTTGGGGATCTGTGATTATACTGGAAGGCTAAGATTATGGGGCTGGGTGAGTCAGGTTATTTTTGGTGTGGTGGAGGCACTGGTGCCTCTGCAAGTTGAGTGTCCACCATCTAACCATGAAAATCTCAATCAGGCACGGCGGCAACACCTAGGCCTACATTAGGATACACGTTCATATAAGGATACCTTAACATATAGAAATGTTAGAGTGGAGATCATGCAAACTGAAAAAGGAAATATCTGTCAAGTGCGTGATATGGGGATAAAGGTACAAGGATATATTTGTCAAGAGCAAGATATGGGGGTCAATGAATTTTTTGAAATTTAACTTAAGCTCATTTTGGCTTGTGGGCCTAGTGGTGAACGGGAAGTGAAATAAACCGGAGCTATGGATGACAGCCCACAAGGCAAGAGTCCTCCTACTTGAAGGGAAAACCCCAACCCACAGGCTTTGATCAATTAACGAGACCCAAGGTCCCAACCAATGCCAACATTCAATATGAACATGCATAAGAACATGTACATTCTAACATAGTGTGTTGTGGTGTTGCGATGGGGTAAGTGAAAGTATGACTAATATGATCATTCACATGCACATGAGATATAGGATGTAATACATGATGGGATGGAATGATGTGTGATGATATGAAATGAAATGTATGATGACATAGGATGAGATGTATGATTATATGGAATGTGATACATGACGTGATGAGATGAGATATATGATCAAATTAAATGGAAATGAATGCATGATGTATGATAGTGTGTGTGTGGAGATACTTGTACATGATATGCCATTAAGGGATTCCTTGATAGAAGAGGAGGCAACAAGATCAGGTATGTGTAAAATTAGAGAAAAATACCCTTCTAAAAGAAATAAATTGGAGGCAAAATCGAGAGCTCTTTTGTTGAAAGAAGGGGAAGTACTTTTGATGGGTGAGCAGACAACTCTAGACCTGATATTGCATTTTTTGAGAACTTTGTTTGATTGGTTGTTGGCGGTAGGATGTCTTTCTTGCTCCAACTTTTTAGAGTTTCTTGATCACTATACTTTTAGTGCTTAATTGTGATGTACAACTAGTATAAATCTTGTGTACTTAGTGTTTCCTTTTTTCTATTTAAAGTTATTACTTACAAAAAAGCAATGCTAATATCACTATCTTTTTCCTGAAAAATAATCCTAATATATAAACTAACAAAAATAATTCTAGGATATTACAACGAGCTAAGGTTAGGATATCAAATATCAGTGTTTTTTTTTAGAGTATTGACTATTAGTTAATTATGTAAATTGTTTACCTTGACAGTAACTTTGATAGTTCTGGAGTTGGTGGCGAGCTCCCTTCAACATTTGCTAAATTACAGAACCTCCAGAGAGTGTAAGAACTAGATGCCTACTGCTTTTTTCAATTGAAAACTTTCCAAAAAAATTCCATAAAGATAAATATAAAAACATGAATTGTGATGGCATAGTGTGGAAATATTTCTTTTGGTCTCAGGTGGGCATCAGACACTAATCTTACAGGCAGGATACTGGACTTCATAGGGACTTGGTCAAATCTTACGAGCTTGTAAGATGATATTCCTAGCCTTAATCTCTTAAGTTTCTTCTAAATCATGTTTGATGAAGCTCAGTTTTGTTACTGTACAATTATGATTCAGAAAATTTTAGTATTTAGTACTAATTTTAAATAATAGAAACAAGAACAAGATAACAGAAGAACCAAAGAAGAAAAGAAATTAATGTGTTTTAAAATCATCATCCACGGTTCTTAAAGCTAAACAACTACATCTCACATTCACTTGATTTGATAATATATCACAATGGAACCTCTATTTCAAATGCAACTTAGAGCATCTGCAATAAGGTTGCTAAATAGACTAAAAAGTCAATTTAGCAACCAATAACCTTAAAATGTATTCTACAGCAAAGAAGAGAAATGTAAAAAAATTTGAGTATCAGCTACAGTGATAAACTAAAATAAATTAAATTTTTAATGTGTGGTGTTAAACAAAAATATTATTGTGTTGATGGTTGTGATTGTTATTTATTGTTTTAGATATATAATTTTATTTTATTGTTTATATTATTTTAATGTGTTGAATGTTAGAATAAAACTTTTGATGTTGGGTGTATTATAAAGTGTGGTGTTAAAATAGATAATATAGTGTTTTGAGTTGCTAAAAATTATATTTTTTAGCTTTCTTACTGTGAATGCTTTTACACAAACTCAACCATAAATCAGTTACATATTTAAAATTTGAATTAAAAATCAATGTTATTGAATAAATCAAATCCCATAATCAACTCATATCAATAAATCCATGATTTGCTCGCATTAATATATGGAAAGCAGCAGTTTACTTGCATATTCTACAGGAAAAAAAAAAGCATTTGTTCACAATTTATGATTAACTACTCCAATACAATTTTGTAGAGCGCTTGAAGGAAACTCTTTCCAAGGTCCAATTCCCTCAACCTTTTCCAATTTGACTTCCCTGGCAGACTTGTGAGTAATTTTATGAGATTATTTAGTGCACTCGGTATGATATGCATTCCTCTCATATAAGGGTAGCTTTATGTATGAGTCAAGTCTATACAACACACATTTATATGAGATGGAGGTGTAGTGTTCTGGTATATGGAATTAATTTATGACACAAACTATTTCATAATATTTTTGCAAACTGTTGTTGTGGCCAACTTCTCATTGGTTCTTTTCTGGACCCACTAATAACATCATTTTTTTATTTATCAATAATCACTCACTACATCAGCAATTTGTAAAATTTTTTGTAAAAAAGTTCATATCTCTAGCATTTTTCTTAATTTATTGTAAATCTCCTAGTCATTTTTGTTTGTATTATGCAGATTCCTTAAGCTAACAATCTAAATATCTAATGTGTGATGTCATTGTAGGAGACTCAGTGGATTGTCTAATGGAAGCTCTTCGTTGGCATTTATTAAGGATATGAAGTCTCTAAGTTTCTTGTTCTACAGCACCAGAGCAGCTATATTTCTCTGTTTCTCTTCCAGATAATGGTATAACAAATTAGTTACATGTTTTGCAGAAGGCTGAGGAATAATTGCATTTCTGATTCAATTCCATCAAATATAGGAGAATACCAACAACTTTCATATCTGTAAGTAAACCCTTTGATTATGACTCTATAGATAAATGTGGAGCTGGAAATTTATCAAGTTGAATTTGAATCAAATCCAGAGCAATGGAATTGGGACCTCTCTGTTATTTATGAGGTTGGACAACCCCAACCTGGTGAAAGAAATTCATGAGGTTCCTCCACTAAAATATAACTGTTGATCACATAAAGTGATATAATCATTAGGTTATTCCCTGATGCTTGCAAAAAGAACTCATTATTTATAATTGAATGAGGAATCCAAATTCTTTCTGTTTTCTTTGATCTCTTTTTTCAATTTTTTTCTTGTTCCTAATTTCTTGTAGGGATGATGCATCTCATTTAAATATTGCTTGTTCTTGTTGCATAAGGATTGTAGTTGTTCATTACTTCTTGTAGATAAAGAGTTTATTATAGATCTAGAACCATGTGATGATAACTTTTTGTGGAAACTAAGGGTTCCTCATATGTGATTTGGTGCTATTTTACTTTGGCTAAAATGCATAAACACCCCTTGGGGTTTGGATCGATTGCAAATTGATCCCCTGGGATTTCAAATTTTCCTTGTAACTCCCTAAAATGTATACATTTGTGAAATTGACCCCTTGAACTAACTTTGGTTTGATCTCAATGGTGGAAAAGAATCAAGCAACCATAAATGATACGTAACAACTGATTTGTACCATATGAACCACAAATAACAAAATATAAGAAATTTATTATTTTTTTTTTCACATTTCGTAAGCATTTTTTTCCCTTTTTTGCTCCAAATGAAAGACAAATAACAATAAAATAAAAGAAATTTGCAATTTTTCTCAAATTCGGTAAAGCACATGATTCTCAAATGATGCAACTTGTTGATTCTTTTCCGTCACTAAGAGCAAACAAAGATTAGTCTCAAGTGTCAATTTCAAAAATGTGAAAATTTCAAGTAGTTATAAGCAAGAATTGAAAGCCCAAAGAGTCAATTTGCGTCTGACCCGAACCGTCGGGAATGTTTATGTATTTTGACCTTTTACTTTGAATATTCATGATTTAAAAATTTAACACTTTTTTGAATAGCACTCATGCAAGGTATAGTTTCCACATTACTTTTTTATCAATCCATATAACCGTTCTATTTTGTGGTTTTAGGGATTTGAGTTTCAACAGTATTAGAGGACAAATTCCAGACTCGCTTTTCAATTTGAGTTTGCTCCATTACTTGTAAGTTGTAATATACCTCATTTGCTTAATTGCAAATTGTTCAGCACAACATACTCAATGCATCAAAGAATGTACTATTGCCTTTCATTGTCAGGTTTCTTGGAAATAATGAGTTAAGTGGCACTTTGCTTGCACAAAAAATCCCCTCTCTTCACACTGTGTAAGTACATGATACATTATTTTCATTTAACAACATTATGGTGCACTTACTGAAGTTGTGTAAAAATTAGCATTTTTTTCCTCTTGTTTTACCCCCCTCTTTGGATAAACATCTATTGTATTGTTGAAAGGAGATAAATATAAGATGGTTCTCAACCATCTCTCTCCTTTGGAAGAAAAATCCAGAAAGAAAGCAGAGATATTGAAATATGGTGTTTGGGTTCTTTTTGTGCCCATGACACGTGTCACATTTTGATAAATTAGTAGCTAGGCTCGGATTCTTTGGGTATTCAAGTACGGTAGTCATGTCAATGGATTGCCTGTTGGCTGCTATTGTTGCATTTTCTCCTAGGCAAAAAATATAATATAATAAGCAATGGAAATATCAAATAAATGAGAAGAAAATGCTTTTCTCATGTGTAGGTAATTTAAACCATAGTTGTCAAAATCCTATGATAAACAATACATATCACGTACAAAAAAGTTCTGTATTGTAAGAGCATATTGAAAGTGTTCTTGAATTTTACGACACATAGGTGTGTATTATATTGTATGAATCATATGCATTGGAGGACATGAACATATGGTTTAAAATGAGTTTTTTTACTAAAATTCTAGGCTTTTTGACTTAAGCCCGAATGCTTTTTTACTTGATTTTAGATAAAATTATTGGCTACTACTACTTTAGCCTAATATAAAGACAGCATGAGTTTTTTCTCCCTCTTTTTTCCTAAAATTTTAGACCACACACTTGCCCACTTTTAGATTTTCTTTTCCTTTGCTCTTCAACTCCACCCAAAGCCTCTCTCTCTCTCTCTCTCTCTCTCTCTCTCTCTCTCTCTCTCTCTCTCTCTCTCATGAATATGATGAGGATAAAAAAGTATTTGAACTTATATATTATCAATTATCACTATTACATTTGATAAATTTGAGTATAGATGTTATAAATATAATTTCGTTTGATTTATTTGGTGAGTTTTTGTCAAATATTTTAGTGTAAGTGATAATTAAAGTAGTCATTAATTGCATGATGTAGGACAAGGGAGAACAACAACATCTTATGTAGAACACAAGGGGCAGATCTGGTATAGCTTGGGTTTTGAAGAATTAGGGTTAGGTTTTGGTGGGAAATAGGCTAGAAAATAATAGGGATTATAGGGTTTTCAAAGGGGACGAGGATTAATAGGGTTTCAGAATGAAAATGAAGGTGAAATTAAGACTTGGGTTGCTGTGAACAGTGATGTGAATAGTAACCATGAATTGTAAATTTAAAAAAAATAAATGAATTCTAGGAATCACATCTAGACTTCTTAAGCATCGCTCCTAGGATTCCTTGGCATCACACCTCGGAGAAGGTTGCATCACACAAACCATAAAAGAAAGCTTCATAGCTCTTAAATTCTGAAAACATTCATTAATAATTAACTCAATAGAAAATCCTACAACTCTTTAAATAGAAGACTAATACCTAATCCTAGTTAAACTAGGATTTCTTAAAACCCTAATAAGACTTGGACTTGGACTCCTTGGGCTTAATTACTAAACCTAAACTAAATATCTAAGCTTAAAATAAAACTAAAGTAAGACCCAATAGACTATAAGCACAACCCATTCTAGAATATCAAGAAATTACAAAATTGCCCTTAATACATAAAATCAAATAAAATATAGGAAATCTATCTTCTCACTACCTCCTGCATCATTGCATATGTTCTAATTTTATAATAAACATATCATTTAAATGTGTATTTTTTTTTATATAAATTTTACACTGTCTATGTATCTTGTGATACACAATACATAAAAATGAAAAACCGATTTACAATAGGATTCACGTTTTGACAACTATGATGCATTTACAAATAAATGTGAAGAAATATATTAGGTTATTATAAGCAAGGCGATGCAAGTATATTTGGTGATATTAAACAAATATATTCATCTATATAAGGATGTGTAGCAATATTTAAGATAAATAGAAACATGTCTGAGCGGCAAGTAACCTATATTCCTCTCTTGGTCAAAGCAATCATGGGGCACATGCAATAAGTCAAGCCCTGAGGACCTACACTAGCAAGTGTGAATGTATCTTAGCCCCCTGCCACCTTAGTGATATAAAAAGTGGGCAAATACAATTTTGAAGATATTAAGCGAAATAAAGGAGATAATAAGAGATTGGTGAGAGAGGGAGAGAAAGGGCATTCGGAGAGTGCAGCTAGGTTTGAGAACGAGAAAATTCAGAGTAACTTTAGACCTGCTGAATTAGAGAATATGGATATTTGGATCTCTCTAAGTCTTTTGTTTTTCTTCTTTTTGGTTAATTGAATGTATAAGGCTTCTAAATTGACTAGAGAAGAGAAGAAATTATTTCCTGTTAGAAATTTCATGGACCAAATCCAATATTTTAAAACTTGAAGGACCAAAATCAAACTTACACCAAGTTTCAAGGGCTAAAAATATAATTATACCATTTACAGAAAATCGTAATTGTGATTGCCTCTAAGTTGCATTTCAGCCCCTTACTGGTTCGCTTACTTAGTAACGTTATGTATATATGGATTTCCATGTGCAGTTAACAACATGGACAAGAATGACATTATGATTTATGGGAAACATGTGAAATTATTTTTTATTTTTTCCTGCAATGTAAATTAGTACTGAACATGGCATTGTTTACATGGACCATGTAATATCCTTGTTGTGTTATGTTCGCAGTGATTTGTCTTACAATTATTTGGTGGGACGCAGTTTACCTTCTTGGGTCAACCAACTAAAGTTACAACTGTATGTTTGTTGTTGTTTACTTCATTGCTAGTTTACGGAATTTGAAAAATTTCTATATGCATTGTTTATTTTCCCAATATCCTATAACCTACAACTCTTGACTATTTATTTCCCAAGAAATCATACAAATTCTTGAATTTTGAACATGGGTTTCCATTCTCTTTCACTAACGATGAAACTGTATACTTTGCAGTAATTTAGTTGCCAACAACTTCACGCTAGAAAGTTCAAACAGCAGGTAAATCTATCTATGCTATAGTTAAATTGTTGAATTTGTTGGAAAGATATATGTATCTCATACACATCACTCACAGATGCACTGCTGAATAAGAACCAAAATCTGCTTGTAGTTTTGCGCAAAGTGACAATTTTCATGAATCTTCAACACTAGATAAAAATCACATACCTTTGATACTTCCAAACTGGAAGCCAATAAAAAGTCTTGAAACATTTTTATTTACACCTCAATGACTTTTGGCCAAGGGAGTGAGCTCTTCATTTGTTGAAACTCCTAAAACCGTTTATGCTTGTAGCTCTCTATTCCTTGCTTTAGACAACACTGCCTAAAAAACAGGGAAATAATAATTTACGTTTATTTTTATTTAATTTTGCAAGTGAGTTGTATTTTTATTGGTCAATGTATTTTACTTTAGGTCCTCCTAGTTAATTAGGTAATAAATATTTATATTTTATTTGATTCAAGAATACTTTTGTAGTTCAATAATTGAGATTCCCAAGTTATGTAGAATCAGGATTCCTAATTCAATTAGAATTAGAGTTTCCAGCGTCAGTTAGAATAAATGTTTAGCAGTCAATATTAGCACAATAATGTACTCCTATGTAAACAGATTATTTTGATAATGAATAAAATTTCTCTTGAAATTTTCCTTGTGCAACTCCATCCAACCCTGTAAGTGTTGACTCCTAGAGATTCCCAAAGCTAAAACTAAATGTTTGTATATTGACCTGTATAAAATTGTACCCAACTTCAACATTAGATTTTTTTTTTTTTTTTTTTTGATAAGTACTCTTCAACATTAGATGTGTTTAGCATATGTGATAATGAACTTCTTTTTGCGATCAACAAAGGAGTAGCATGCCTGGCAAGGTGTGCATCATGATCCCATATCCATGTGTGAGCCAAAAAATAAAAGTGACAGTAAATCGTAAGCAAGTGTTTCTTTAAGCTTGCTTCTTTCAAAAGTGAAGGCACAACTGATCAACATTAATTTTTAATATGAATTTTGAGGAAGTGAGAGGCCCGGCTACCTCAAATTAGCCAAAAATCCTGTTTTAGTTTGCATTTACTAGGATCAGTATGGGGGGATTCAGAAGTTTCTTTATTGAATCTAAGTTGTTTCAGTTGGTGGTTGAAGAAGGAGGGAATTTTTTCTCGGTGTTTATGGGCAAAAGTGCAGCTCTTTGGATAATGCGGAATCTGGAACACACTATGACTGGGGTTAGTCCTAAGCAATTTTTCACAATCAGGGAAGGTGATACTGCGCACACATTGCAACGGGGGTCCAACTCATTTGGGCAGTACTTATCAGTGACAGAGCTTAAGGTTGGTGGGCGAAGGGCGAACTATCATTATTCCTACCGGAAAATTACAACAAGGATGGAGAACTTTTGAGATTGAATTACGAAGGATATTGGAACCTTCTCAGTATGCGTTGAGTGGATTGAAGTTTGTACCGTACAGGTCTAAGCAGATCCCAAAACATCATCCTACCAGGTCCTATGTGAAAGTTGTCAAAGCTCCGGTGCAGGCAATGTTGAAGCATGTTCAGCAGCTCCTCAACAAAGATAAGGTTAAGGCTGGTACCATGAAGAATATTGTGGAGATTTCGAGTGACAATTCTTGCACACAAGTAGTAGCTTCTGAAATTCAGACTGGAAGCTTTCATCAGGCAACCGTGGGTGGTGATGAGGGTGGAGAAGGTGATATTAATGGTAAGAATAAAATTGAAGAGAAAATCCCAGAAGGAAATAATTGCAATATTCCTTTGAAGCCCAATTTGAATTCAAAAATGGTTGAGTTCGGAAAGTTGTGTGATAATAGGAAAGGACGTTGGCTAGGGAGAGGGCTAACTATGATTGTGAATGAATATGGAAAGAGGCAAGTATCTTGGGATGCTGTTAAGGGAGGTCAACAAGCTGGCAAATGGGTACCACAGAATATTGCCTATAATACTAAAGTGGGTCTGGGCCCATCCAAGAAGAATGCCCAAGCCTCGTTGGGAAATGAAGAACCCAATTTGGGCCTGGGTCTGTTAAGCCCATCTAATTTTGAGGCTGGAGAGAGCTCCTTTAGTGGACCAAGGGTTTTGGAGTCCTCTTACCAAAATGGGTTCACGATGCCAAGTTTAGGTAGAAGTGAAATCATTGCCACGAAGGATTTTGTGTGCTCAATGGTTAAACCCACCACATCGGAGCAACCTGCGACGTCGCCGAAGGTACCGTTGCACTTAGCAGTGACGAAAGTTGAACTTAAGGGTGGTCAGCTCAGCTCAATTTCACTAGCTCAGCCACCCACTGAGCCGACAAGACCAACGGTGGTGGCCCAAGTCTCCCATGAACAGTTATCGCTGATCAGTGCTCCGTGTGGGTCGAGGTTGGTGCCGGTGGTGTCATTGGCCACGATATCGGAACCGATAATGACCCTTGCTGACCCGATAGTGTCGGAGCTGGTGCCTTTGTCTTCTTCAGTGGCATCAAAGGATGGGGATGAGGATTTTGTGGGTTTGGAAAGATCAGTTACTTCTGATTTTGAGGGAGTTTAACTACCTAGCCCAACTATAAGGGAATTGGTCAGAGACTTGGATAAGTCTTGGGGTAATTCCAAAGACTGGATATTACAATTGCGTGATGGCAGGCAATTAGTGCTCCCATTGTCACTGTATCGTTCTCCAGATTGTATGTCAGCTTGCTCAAGTTTGGAGGAAGAGTGTGTACCAAGTAATGTTTCTAATTCTAATGAAGGGCAGAGGGTTAGTTAGGCAGATGAGAGTGAGGGGCTAGTAGACTCCTTGACTGTGGTTCCCGAGTTAGTGAGTGAGCTGTGGGAATCTGATGAAGGGTTGAGGTCTTGTGAGGGAGGTGTTGAGCCATTAGTTGTGGTACCTTTGGCTACTGAAGGTCCGTTGGAGTTGGTGTCTAGTCATATGAAGGAGATTGGGTGTAAGGAGACTGTGGATAATTGTCAACTTTCACAATGGGTAATCAATAGGATAAAGGCTTTCAAGAAATCTGTAAGTACTTCGCTGGAAGGTTTTGAGGAGCAGATTACAGGATTGTTATTAGCCATAAAGGCAAGAAAGAAAGATAAATAGAAACTTGTGATGGGTGATCAGACAAAGTTGGTCAAGTCAGGACAGAAAGGTCAGCAAGAGCTGAAGAATTTGTTGTCATCTTTGAATGTTGAGTATGATACATATAAAGCAAGGAGTGCAAGTTCTGAGTGGGCAGTTGTGTCTTATCAATGAATGTGAAGATTATTTCTTGGAACGTTAGAGGGTTGAATGAGCAGGATAAAAGGCTCAGGGTTAGAAACTTGATTAGGAAATAGGGGCCAGATGTGGTTTGTCTTCAAGAAACCAAAATGGGGCTGATTAATAGAGTGGTGATTCGTAGCTTGTGGGGTGGCCAACATGTTGACTGGTCTTACTTGTGGTGCTTTTGGTGGGGTGTTAGTGATGTGAGACAATCGAGTAATGAATAAAATGGAGAAAGCAGTGGGGAGATTTTCGGTTTCTTGTAAGTTTACAAGTGTGTCAGATTAGTTTGTTTGGGCGTTTACTGGTGTTTATGGTCCTAATTTACACCGAGATAGGAGGTTATTATGGGAGGAACTATGTGGCTTGAATAGCTGGTGGAGTGTCCCATGGTGTGTGGGTGGTGACTTTAATGTGGTTAGGTCCCTTCCGAACGATTAGGGTCTAATTCTTTCACTACTGCTATGAGAGAGTTTTCCAATTTTATTTCGGAACAAGGTCTCATTGATCTGCCATTGCAAGGGGGTACTTTTACTTGGTCAAATTCTAGAGAAGTTGTTTCGAAGGCTAGGCTGGACAGATTTTTGTTTTCTGCAAATTGGGAGGATAAGTTTCCAACAGTTTCTCAAAGACGGATGTTTAGGTTGTGCTTAGATCATTTTCTAATTGTCCTTGATGGTGGATCTTTTCAGAGAGGGAGTATGCTGTTTAGATTTGAGAATATGTGGCTTAAGGATGAAGGTCTTGTGGATAGGGTTCAGTTTTTGTGGGATTCCTACCAGGTTCACGGTGCACCGAGTTTTATTCTGGCCAATAAATTAAAGCTCCTTAAAAATGATTTGAAAAGTTGGAATGTGGAGGTGTTTGGTCATGTTGACGTTCGGATTAAAAAATTGTGAAATGACCTTAGTGTTCTAGAGAATATGGAGAAGAGTCGGGAATTATCAACGGAGGAAAGGGTGGAAATGGGAAGAATCCGTGATGAGTTAGAAAAAACTACTATGTTGGAAGAAATATGTTGGAGGTAGAAATCTAGAGTTCTCTATGTTAGGGAAAGAGACAGGAATACTAAATTTTTCTACCGTATAGCTAACTCTCATAGGAGGG
The DNA here is from genome assembly GCA_032878915.1 of Castanopsis chinensis. Taxonomy (NCBI): domain Eukaryota; kingdom Viridiplantae; phylum Streptophyta; class Magnoliopsida; order Fagales; family Fagaceae; genus Castanopsis; species Castanopsis chinensis. Next base: position 4,839,302 of record JAVQMG010000105.1, read on the forward strand.
TTGATTCTAATGATAGGCTTATAGTGGATGGAGTGTTGTCCTCGGACCCGGCTGCTATAGCAGACTGTATCTCTCAGTTTTATAGGCAGCTTTATTTTGAGGAGGTGGCGCACAGACTTGTCTTAGATGATGTGGATTTTTCTAGCATCTCGGTGGAAGATGCAAGTTGGCTAGATAGGCCTTTTGAGGAAGAAGAGGTGTTTGAGGTGATCCATAAGTGTAATGGTGATAAGGCACCTAGCCTGGATGGCTTTTCCATGGCATTATTCCAGTCTTGTTGGGGTGTTTTGAAAACAGAAATCATGGTTGTATTCCACAAGTTCTATACTCAGGCGATATTTGAGAAGAGTCTTCATGCTTCGTTCCTTGCCCTTATTCCTAAGCAAGTGGATGCTGTAGAGGTAAAGGATTTTCGGCCTATCAACTTAGTTGGTGAGATTTATAAGATTATTTCTAAGGTGTTGGCCAATCAGCTTCGTAGGGTGACGCATGGGCTTATTTCGGATTCACAAAATGCTTTTGTGAAGGGCAGACAAATTTTGGATTCCGTCTTGATTTGAATGTATTGATAGTAGATGGAAGTCAGGAGTTCCGGGTCTGTTGTGTAAATTGGATGTGGAGAAGGCGTATGATCATGTGAGTTGGGATTTTTTAATGTATTTGCTGCAGCATTGTGGTTTCTTAGAAAATGGAGAAAATGGATAAGGTATTGCATTTCAACTGCAAAGTTTTCCATTTTGATCAATGGTAGCCCAACTAATTTCTTTGGAAGTTTTAGGGGGCTTCGGCAAGGGGATCCTTTATCTCCATTGTTGTTTGATATTGTGATGGAGGCAATAAATCGTATGTTAGATGTGGTTGCCTCCGTTGGCCAATTCTTCGGCTTTTCAGTGGGTAGTACGGCTGGTCCATCAGTGATGGTGTCTCACCTTTTATTTGCAGATGACACTCTGATTTTTTGTGATGCCAAACCTTCTCAGATTGCTAATTGGAGGGCGATTCTTGCTAGATTTGAGGAGGTGTCAGGGCTTCGTATTAATTTGGGGAAATCTGAGTTGGTACCTGTTGGTGGGGTACCCAACTTGGAGGATTTGGTGGGTCTGTTGGGATGTGGGCAGTCTTTGCTGCCCTTGAAATATTTAGGCCTTCCATTAGGTCCAAAATTTAAGGACTTATCTGTTTGGAATCCTATCTTAGAGAGAATGAAGAAGAGATTAGCAGGTTGGAAGAGAATGTATTTATCAAAAGGGGGTAAGGTGACACTCATTAAAAGCTCACTATCGTCTTTACTTACATACTTTCTTTCCCTTTTTCCTTTACCAGGTAAGGTGGCTAAATGTATGGAAAAATTACAGAGAGATTTTTTGTGGAATGGGATTGGTGGTGAACCTAAAATTCATATAGTTAATTGGACCAAGGTTTGTAGGCCTTTGCAGGTTGGGGGGTTGGGTATAAGACGTTTGGGTGGTTTTAACTCTGCCTTACTAGGTAAATGATTGTGGAGGTACGGCACGGAGACTGACGCTTTATGGAGGAGGGTTATAGAGGCAAAATATGGGAACATTTGGGGTGGTTGGTGTACGAAGAAGGTGATAAGTCCTTATGGGGTCAGTTTGTGGAGATACATTAGAAGTGGCTGGTTGAACTTTTCTAAACTCCTTGTTTATGATGTGGGGGATGGTACTAGAGTGAAATTTTGGAAGCATGTTTGGTGTGGGGATTGTACTCTCCAAGAGGCTTTTTTAGAGCTTTACAGTCTTAGTAGGTCAAAGGATTCCTCAGTGGCTGAAGTTATGGGTTGGTCTGCTGGGAGATTTCATGGGAATGTGCAATTTTGTCGTCCACCACAAGATTAGGAAGAAGAAGCCTTTGACCGGTTTATGGGACTGGTCTATTCCTCGTCAGTGTGAGGGTTTGGCCCAGATAAGGTTTGTTGGAAGCCTGTAAGGAATAGAGGTTTTAAGGTTAGAGGTTATTACAGTTCCTTCTACCCTCACAATCTCGTTTCCTTTCCATGGACAATGATATGGCAATCGAAAGCTCCTCCTAGGGTAGCCTTCTTTTCTTGGTTTGCTTCCATAGGTAAGATCTTAATAACAGACAACCTTCGTAAAAGACGAGTGATAGTGCTTGACTGGTGCTATATGTGTAAGAGGTGTGGAGAGTCGGTGGATCATCTTTTACTTCATTGCTCCATAGCTTGGGATTTGTGGTATTTGGTTTTCTGCTTGTTTGGTATTCAATGGGTTATGTCTAATACTGTTCTCGAGTTATTTAAGGCTTGGCAAGGAAAGTTTGCGCGACATCATCACATTGATGTTTGGAAATTAGTGCCTCACTGCTTGATTTGGTGCATTTGGCAAGAAAGGAATGTTAGAAGCTTTGAGGGTTGCGAACACTCTTTGCTGGAGATTAACTCTTTTTTCTTACACACTCTATTTGAATAGAGTGTGGTTTTTTCTCATTTTCTTGTTCTTCATTTTCTATTTTTCTTGACTGTTGATTTTTTGTTTCTTGATTTGTGCCCCCATAGTACATCCCCAATGTACTTGGCTTGGCAATCTTTTTATTATTAATAATATTCTTACGTTGTTTATCAAAAAAAATTGTACACAAGTATAGGTAATTGTGAAGTACAAATTAAGTACATAAAAGTAGACTATACCACATGAATAGTATAGTTGGCATGAGCCGATTGGGATTATATTCTAATAGGTGAAAGGGAGATTCAAACCCAAAGTCTTCTTATGAAAGAAATTAAAAAGTATAACTGAGGCACAAGATTCTTGATAATATAAGGTTTTGTTTGGTATTTAAACTAGTTTAACATATTCATTAAACAGAGTTGACCAAAGGAGAGGAAGCCAAATTGGCCTAATGCACAATAAATCTTCCCAATTAGGGTTGTAAATGAGCCAAGCCGAGCCGAGCATTAAAAGTTCAAGCTTGTTTGTATAATTTTATTTAGAACTCAATTACTCAAGTCAAGCTTAAGCTTACCAAAAAAGATTACATGTACAAGCTTAGTTCATTTTCTTTTGAACGAGCTCGAGCTAGTTTATAAACTACTTGATTAACTTATTGTTTTCCCATATTTAGGAAACTCATGACTAAAATTTCTTACCCCTTCACAAATCTATGAATTTTACTATGAATGAACTGTTTATATTATCAATGAACTACAAATACGAATTTGATATTATATGAACCTGGTTACAAACTTGCACAATCCATTCTTAAGTCTAAATAAGTATATTTTTGAACAAATATACATATAAAATATAATATTATATATAGTTAAATATAGCCTGCATGTTCATAAGTTTGTTCACGAACACATTATTATATTTGAACTTCGCTTGTTTGCTAAAGAAACGAACATAAATAAGTTTTTTCTCGAATTGAGCTTGAGGCAGTCATTTACATCCCTATTCCCAAACGTCCCAATCACGTCACTTTAATATGTTAGGGTGAGCCAATGTTTAAAACAGTTAAGCATGTCTTTGTTTTTTTGTTTTATATTTATTTTATTTGTTTGTTTTCATTTCTCTTTGTTATATTCTTCTATTATGGTGTAATAGTATTATGTGATAGAAAAATCATTGGTAATAATTTATCAAAAAAAGAAAAATCATTGGTAATAAATGCAACATAACTAAACAATTGCATGTATTTCTATACATTGTTTCGATTGAATATATATATCCAGGTCCAATTCTAATCATGGTCTTAGTTTGTTTTGAATGTTCATTGTATTTAATTTTACTTGTCTTGCAAGTATTTTAACCCTAAAGTAGTGTATAGTTAGTTTAGAATTTATCCTACTATAAATACCATTAAATGGGTTCTTTGTAATACATAGAACTTAATAGTAATGATTTAACCATTAAGGACTTTCCATTGTGGATGTAGGCCTCTAAGACCAAACCACATTAATTCTTTGTATTCTCTTGTTGCCTTTTTTATTTTCTCATGCACTTTATATTGGCTTCAAAGCTATGTTAAGTCTTTTCTAGCACAGTATCAGAGTTATGTTTTATCTTTTCTAATATGATACTAGCCCTAAGTGGCCTCCATTAATTTTTAGAGTTCAACTTTTCTGGGCTTTATTACTTTAATCACTAAATCAAGATTCTCTCTTTCACCATTGCTAGCGGACACTTTGTAGGTTCATCTTGATTTATTCCCTGTTGTGAGTGTTGGGCTTTGTAGGGTCTAGTTGTGTTTGATCTGGTTGATAACCCGACCCGACCTAAATAATGTTGCGTGGTTTTTAATGGGATATTTTCTGAGGCTTAGTCCATGGAGCAGAGACTTTTGTAGCCCATTGTAAATCCTGTACGTAGGATGTAGAAAACATCATCTTTGTGATTAGGGTTTTGTAGTTGTCGGTTTTTGAGAGAGAAAAACTGTAGCTGTACTTTTGTATTTTTCCTGATAATAATGAAATCCCTGCAACTCCGTGGACGTAGGCAAATTGCCGAACCACATATATACTATCTTGTGCGTGTGATTACTTTTCTTTGGTATGTGTTTTTTCTCTATATTTTTGTTCTCACAGGTTTAGGAATTCGTGCAAATTCCCTACAGTGGGTAGGATTCTAACAACCTTATATGCATCTTTCTAAGATTTGATACTCTATGATAAGACAGTATTGGCGATTTCAACTACATTTGATGGGCACGTGCATCTTTACTCTCCGTCTGGTCTTTAACTTTCATTTCAGTCGTGTGTCATCAACCATCTTGATTGAATATCATGGACTAGACAGATTAGCCACCTCCTCTATCGGCTTTTTTTGTCACACATCTCTATCATCTTTAGGTTGCATTACTTGAACCAAGCTTTTGATAAGTGGTCTTAATTGGCATTCTCTTTGGCCATGCATCTCTTTTGGCCATGCGTCTCTATAATCTTTAAGCAAAGTATTTTAGACCATGTCTTTGATTAGTAGTCTCCACAAGCATGGCATGCATTATGCTTAAAATTCAAACCTCTATCATCACATGCCATCTGACCTTCGTTTTAGCTTATCATCTGCACTTCGTTTGGTCAAGCCTGGTACATTTCACATTCAATTCAAGCATGATTTTTGAGGTCTTACTTTTTCTCTAAACTCAAGTTATTTCAAGCTTCCACCATGAGTTTGAGGGAGATTTGTTAAAGATATCAAGGCCTAATCCTTGTCAATGCCCAAGCTTGTTGTCCATGTGCTTCATATCTAATCCTACACTTCTTCATATCTAATCCTACTTGTATTTCAAGTATTGTAACTCTAGATTAGTGTATAGCTAGTCTAGGGTTTGTTATACTATAAATACCCTTCAATGAGTTCATTGTAATGCATAGAGCTTAAAAGTAAATATGTAATTTCTCTATTTCAATTTCTTTCTCTTTTCCTTCTTTATTTTCTCTTCATTTTTTTGCATACACTTTATAATGGTTTCAAAGTTAAGTCACATGTTTCCTAAAATAGTTCTAGAATTATGTTTTGTCTTTTCTAATATAGTATCAGACTCATATCTTGTCTTTCTAATAGCCAAAAATTAGAGAGATTCCGTAACCATCTCCAGCAACTCAAGAGTCGTTAGTTATCAAAGTATTTAAATTGAAGAATACATTTTATGAATTAGAACTGGTCAAGCCATGTTATATCAGCTTAGTGAGATTTATATAGTCAAATATGTTTGTCATTGCATTCTCCAGACATGGGACATAAAAAACAAATATAGATTAATTACATAAAATGTAGGAAATTAAATATTATTTCATGGAATCATGGCCGACTAAAATACCTAAAAAAAGAAAAAAGAAAAAGGATGAAGATAGAAATATTATACTTTCTCTTCATGGTGTTAGAGGATAAACACCTTGGAGAGCTTCCTTGAGTAATTAATATAACATATAGAGGCACACTTTAACCCAAAAGGCCGAAGCTCAAAGGGTATGTGCTCAATTATGTTATATTAACCACTCATTCTTCTCATCTTTATTCAATGTGGGACTTCACTCACACGTGTAACCCAACACATGAAAGTGTGCTGTCCTGTTAAGGATCCGTGCAACAATCGTAGTTATTTCTAGTGATTGCAATTTCTATCTTGCATTAGACAACAAAACTTATTTAGGGATTCTTTTGTCATGGGGCAACCATGTGGTAGTATTATTAGCAGAAGGTTTATTTGGATATCACTGAGGAACCATTTCCCATTACAAGAGCGAAATTTTAATCCCTATAAAATATATGTATCAATCAAATTTACTGGCTTGAATAACTAGTGTGTTTCTCTTCTGTTTTTAGTGCTTTTCCTTCAGGATTAAAATGTCTCCAACGGAGCTTTCCTTGCCATCGAGGCTCTGGTATTTGTAAGTGCTGTAAATATGAGTATTTTCGTATGTTCGTAATTATCTTGATTAGGGTATAAGTACACATTACTTTTGTTTTGTAAGGGGAACACATGAGAAATTATTCATTCTTGTGGGAGGAGTTGGGTTCCACACAAGGACCCACACCTCCTATGAGAGGAGGAATGATTCTTCTCGTAAGAGTGAATAATTTCTCTAGATACACATTAATTACTTGTAAGGGGCTTTCTAACATTTCCATGTATGTCTAGGGAGGTTAACTTCATAATGTAAAAGCTCATATTGATGCCTGTGAAGCCTTATAGTGAAAAGATTTGCAATTTAATCAGTGGGGGAAAAATACCACACATAATGACTGTCAAATAGGAAAAAATTATGAATGGAGTGATGATCAAGTTCAACGTGCTTGGTGTGAGCATGAAAAATCAGGTTGGAAGCCATGTAGGTATTGCTGAGGTTGTCAATTAAAGGGTGATTTTTTTTCCAATTTCGATCAGATTGGTGTTTAAATCCATATTAGATTTGTGATTTTTGATTTCGTGAGATATCAAATTTTCGTGATTAATCCTAATGCTTTTAGATCTGTTTGTCATTGTTTGTTTGGTGAGAAAGTATATGTCATTGATTAGTTGGTGAGAAAAGGGAAGAAAGTAAAAGTAAAATTTTGTTTTGTTATTTTTTGGTTTTTATAATTAAAGATAGTAATGTCTAGTTATTTCAAGGAATATTTATGTAAATTCATTAGTCACATTCTTGGAATGTGACGCAGCAAATGTAACTAATGAACCAAAGATTATAATCTTGTATTCCTTTGATAAGATTACATGAATTTACGATTGTAATAATGTAACATTATAATATAACTAGAAGGTTGCCCGCGCGTTGCGTAGATAATGCTGTAAACTTTTATGTAAAATAATGGTTTTGGAAATTTTTGTACATATATTATAGCATAGATAATAGATATTTTCATTGCTAAAATCACCTACAATTATGAATTATAGTAGAAACTTCAGAGCATGTAGGCATATTTTGTTGCCTACCATCAGTTGATCATAAACCAATTAATTGCAAGCATACATTATGCATAATTGCATATCAAACTCCTTGAACCTATCCCTTGTCATACGAAATGTCTAACTAAGGCATTGATCTTATGAAGCATCTTCAATAATATTTAATTATAGCAGTGCATGCTAAGGTTGCATAGTGATTTATGTCTAGGCAAAGCAACAAACACACTCTGATATTGTCAAGGCTCTCATTGATAGCCGTACATGATACTTGACCAATATATAAATAAAGCAAGCACCTTCAATGATGATTAAGCTAGACATGATTCAGTATATTTAATAAAGGTGTATTAGTATAATATATTTAACAATTTTGTTAATCCCATTTTGAGTTAATATAGATTATAAGCTAACCTTCAAATAATGGAGACACCACATTATTTTTTTTGCCCACTTAGTTCTTAATTTGTACCTTTGCGGTTCTCATTGTTTCTTTCTTTGTTCCTATTTTTAACAATTGAGTTTTTGTTATTTAGTAGGACATAGAATATGTGTAGATTGTGTTGATTATTTTAAACTTTGCTTCCAAATGATACTTAGCCTCTCAATAGGTAAAAGAAAATTATTCACCTAAAAATAATAACAACTTTCCAACCTGTAGTTAAGTTAATTTGTTTCACTTGTGTCAATTATATAGGCTGCTACATCATACAATCAAATAAAAATTATAAATTTTCTTCAAGCATTTTATCAAACACGATGGATTCAAAATAAAATATATAATTACTCCTGGGCTCTTAGCACTTCAATTCCCACAAAAGTTTTGTCTCCATTGGCATTTTGAATGTGATCCAATCCATATAGATACATGGGTATGTGCTCCAACTACATGTGGCGTGGAGGACCTTGATTTGTTGATTAAGCTTCTTCCTTATTGATCTTTCTACCCGCCTAACAAAACCAGATTATTTACTCAACTTATCTTTGCCTTAGGGTCTAAATAGTACCCAATTCAACTAATTTTCTTAATCACATCCTCATGTAACATATTTAAATCACTCACCAAAAGCCAAATTATAAATTACAAAAACGGTGTGGCTCAGTAAAAATCTTGACCAGTAAATAGTTCAAATGAAAAAGAAACAAACCACCATCTAGTTTGATTATCAAAAACCCATTACCTCTTAGATACTGATGTAGAGTATTAGTATTTTGTACCTCTTAGATACTAAAAAAGGGTATGATAAATTAGGGGCCAATGGATTTTTCTCCTTGCATTTAGTGACTTTAGTCTCCAACCAAAATAGGTAAAGTTGAAGCTTCAATCTCCTCGAGTTTGTCTTCCCTCAAACATTGCAAACCACAAACTCGGTACCTCAAATAAATTTTTTTTTTTTTAAATGAAAGAAATAAACAAAGAGTGAGAGCCTAAATATTTATTGATTTATTTATAGACACTAAGAAAGGAGTTTTTGTCCATGAACTCGTAGAGGAATCGTTGATCCATTAATAGAAGGAAGATCCATCAATTTATAATTTTCAAAAGCAACAGGTACATTAGTGTGTGTTTAAATTGAAAGGGGAAGTGAAAGAATTTTTATTTATTTATTTTCTAGAAGAACTGAAGAGTTAAGAGAGAGAATACGTGAATAAAAAAATTTAAGATGGGTTTGATCTTAACGGAAATATATTAAAATTTAACAGTGCAAAGCTTAGTCTCACTTTGCCAAGTGCTTATCCGTAGAGTGCATTTAAATTTGAAAGGCAAAGTGAAAGAGTTTTTTTTTGTTTCGTTCATAAAAAGTGAAGAGTTTGGAGAGAGAAATAACTAAATTGATTTTTGCTGAAGCAATAAGTGCTAAACATAAAAGCTGCCTTGTTTTAATTTTTGAGGTTGGAATGAAACGACATTGTTTCATAATAAAGAAGATTGCAAATGAATATTCATCTTTTTTTCTTTTTTCTTTTTTTTGAGAAGGAGATGAATAGTCATCTTAATAGAGTGCATCAACATGTTTGTACTAAGAGCTTTCTAGATTAGTAAGAATCTCCTTGTGTTTCTAATGGTGATATATAGGATTTAAAACCCCCTCCCCCAACTATTAAATTATCAAATAAAATAAAAAGGAAAGAAAAGAAAAAGATAATGTTCAATAAAATACCTCATTAGATAATATACTGTATGACACAAAAGTACAATGCTCAATAAAATACTGTAGAACTATTATGAAACCATCCCATTAGATAATAATACATCATTAGATACCAAAAAGATAATGTTGGGCACGAAAACAAATTATGAAGAAGTATAGAACTAAACCAATTGGTGAGAAAAAGAACAACAAAATACTTACTTGAAGATGCAAGCAAGCTGATGTGTAGTAAGATAGTTAACTTGTTATTTAGTATAACATACCTCATTTCATCCTTCTTCAAATCTTTATAAGAAAGAAATTGTACCTTATATGGCATTGGAAATATTCCAATAGCTAATTTTGTACAATTATAATCAATTGAAAATTTTTGTTAGAAAATATATAGAAATTGTACATAAATCAAGTATAGAAAGTTACAATCTGAGCATAATAATGATTAATTAATATATTTTTGATCCATTAGAGTATGTTGTGATATTTGAATTACGATTAATAAAAAAGTAGCAATAGTATCACATAATAACAACTACTCACACACATAAACGTGTGTGCATACACAAAAATATATACAAATGCGTAAAGGTTGTATTAAAACTCTTTGATTTTATTCCAAAAAACAAAAATCTTTTGGATAAAAACGACCTTCTTAGCTCAAGAGCTCTCCTAAGTCCTAACACCACCAAGCTGCACATCATGGTTCTTCTTAATCTCTACCAGCAAAAAATTACACATTAAAATTATTAGTAACAATATAAAAGGATTAAAGTGCATGTATTTTCGTTAGGTTAAATTAATGATCTTTCCAATTGTGTGGTTCTTCGTTAGACATTTATCTTTTTGCAATCGTCAAAATGATTTTTTTTTTGTTGGAGTCTTCAAGTGTTAATTCTTGTGGTGGCTCAAACTTCATAAAACTTACATGAAAATCATGCAAATAACAACATTTTTACATGTTACCTTTGTGAATGTCTCCCTTTTGAATGTATCAAATCAATCAAGAAAAATAAATATATTTGAATCAAGTTGTATATAACAATACTGAAACATCAACTTAACAACTACAAAAATTTGGAAAAAGGAAAAAAAAAAAAAAGGAAAAAAAGAAAGGAAAACAATTATTACGTTGATACCATTGAAGTTGCAATGATGTTTCTTTCTCTATAGACTGTGAAAGACATTGAGGAATTCAGAAAATAAATTAACTATCTGCCAAAAAAACAAAATTGAAAGATGTGGCATCATAATGTTAGACACAAATAATTAGTAAAATGCATAATTTAATATTAAGCTTCCCCAAAAGGCCATACGAATCAAGTACATGTAATAAAGGAAAATCTTGGTACCCAGAGGGAGAGGGAGAAGAAAATTACCATGAGGGACCTCAGACAAGTATGAGGGACCCATATGAATGAACATGTGCTTCCATGGAAGATTCTTTTGCCCTTGGATCCAGCACAAATGTCATGAGATGAAGATAATATTTCCTAGGAACACAATAAGACAACATGTTATTTCAGCAAACTATACAACACATAATTATAATCTCAGCAAATAGCAACATAAGCAAAAGCAAAATGCATATTGTAACAGACAAACAGGAGTAGGCGTGGTGTGTTCCTAAAAAAAAACAGATGGTGTGGTATATTTTGGGAATTGGAAAACTAAACATATGAAAATTTAAAAACAAAGAAGTTAAAGAAACGATGGTCAATTAAAACCTTTGGAGAGTGTGGTTAATTCGGAAAAGAAAGAGTCATTAACTATCTATTACTTGAAGTTTAGTAAAATGAAGAGTCATTTGAAATAAGAAGAGTTTTTTTTTTAATTTTTTTTTTTTTTTTGAGAAAGTGGTGAGAATTTACTTCTCCTTTTCAAAGAGCATGTCACTTGGCAAAACCTTAGACCCTCACACGTTGAGGTCTTTGCTTCTATATATATATATATATATATATATATATATATTGATGTAATATCATGTGAACCAATTGCCCCCTCAAGGTAGTGCTCCATGGTTTGCACTACATAGAACTGCATCATAGAAGATTAACACCCAATGGTATACATTGATGCCAAATAAGGCCAAAAGTATAGGGGCACATACTTTGCCACAACTTGCATATGTGTCAAGTGGTGGATTGATTACTTTTCACCAAGTAGTATTAGCGGTGGTCCGTGTGTAAGTGATATAATCCAATCACAAGTTGACAATATGTAAGTTGTAGTCAAATATATGGAAAAGTGTGTGAAAGAATTGCAAAAAAGGAGAATATTCTATTCTAGTAATCCACCTGGTATAACTTTAAGCAATGTTATATTACTCAATAACTTATTATAGAATTCATATTTTGAAAATATCACCGTTGAATTACATGTTTTATATGTTCTTAACATTCATGCCAATTTTCATGTCAATTGGGTATTATTTATCATTCAATCTATAAACTTATTTTTTATGCATTATTTTAAACTACAAAAACTTGAATTTAAATAATTAATTGATGACATGACTATTAATCTTTGATTACTTTGAAATTTTGCAAGCATGGAGAATATACGAAAATAATGTAATCTAACAGGAGACTTATTAAAATTCGCATCTAATTAAAAAAAATATTGAGTAATATAACATTGCTTAAAGTTACATTAAGTGTAACTTAAACCCAGCCTTACATATATATATATATATATAATACAAGTAGAATTATTAGTTACTCTTGGGGTATAACGATGTGGTATTTCCTCTTATACTAATAGTGGACACCATAATTAATTCAATTTGTGAGACTTTTTGTTATGTGAGAGGAGAGAATATCACATTATTGTACTCCCTAAGTACTAATTAATTACTCATGGTATAGACAAGGACACTCTCAAGTCCCAATTTGTAGGAAACCATTTTTTACTAAAATATTTATGCATGAAATCTCCATTGTTTTCGTTTAATTAGTCAACTTATCGTTTTATTAATTAATTTAATCAAATATTAAAATGCACCAACACTTTGTATTAGACTGTCAGACTTAAGTTAGAATCCTAATTCAAGCATGTCAGGTATTGAAAAGCATAACAAGCTTGTGAACAAATAAATTGAAACTTTATTGTATCTATAAAAAATTATAATAATAATGCTTGTGAACACATTAATCATTAGTATAATGTGACCTTGTAAATTTTTCACCTGTCCTAAGCCTATATATCGATAAGATTTTCTTTCATACGAACTTCAGATTCTGGGTTTGCAATCAAGTGTGGTGGTCCTGAGCTTACGACTTCTTCTCAAACTCTATATGAGAGGGAGAATGAGACACTTGGTCCAGCTGCATATTATGTGACTAACACAAGCAAGTGGGCAGTTAGCAATGTTGGATTATTTACAGGGAGAACTAAGCCTGCGCAAACATCATATTCAGATACAACATCTACTAATTTCACAATATTTACAAATGATTTTGGGCCAGAGTTTTTCCAAACAGCTCGCTTGTCTGCTTCATCGTTAAGATACTATGGCTTGGGGCTCCAGAATGGAAACTACATTGTGACTCTCTGGTTTGCAGAAATAGTTTTTCCTAACAATAAAACGTGGAAGAGTCTTGGGAAGCGTATGTTTGACATTTATATCCAGGTTTACATCATTTTATTGATGAATTGTTTTAGGATTTCAAGGTTTTCTTTCAAATGAAGTGCTTTTTTGGTGATCTTATTTTTTTTTTTTTTAGTATTTTTTTATGAGAAAAGCTAAAAGATACCCTATGAGCATTGATATAGGAACTATTTTTATAAAGTTTTTATGTAAAAAGAAAAAATAAATGACTTTTTTGACAATTTTTTATATTTTTCATGAAAGTAATATTAAATTTTTTTAAATGATCCATTAACAAATATCCTAACGAAGTTTTTATTGCCTACTAAGTTTGTTCACACCAATATATATACGGTATTACTTTCTTTATTTTGATATGCTTTAATTGTGCAGTATAAAACATTGTTGTTAACATTAGGGTCCTACATAGGATTGTTGAGAGAGTGTTAGAAACCTCAATTGCATTGTATCATTTACACGTGTATTGTGACTATTGTAACAAGTAGTTTAGTTACCATTGGATTAATTGGTTGATTGGTTGATTAGGAGTTAGTTAGGCAAGTGGTTACTTAGCTAACTAACTAAAATTCTGTTAGTTGTTAAGCAAGGACTACCTACAAGTATAATGGGATAAGAACTGAATGTATAATTCATTGATGAATAATATTGTTAGACAATCTTCTCTCTCTCTCTCTCTCTCTCTCTCTCTCTCTCTCTCTCTCTCTCTCTCTCTCTCTCTCTCTCTCTCTCTCTCTCTCTCTCTCTCTCTCTCTCTCTCTCTCTCTCTATGGAGGTCCAGGTCCCCTTGAAGTGATCTACACAATTCTCTCTTACCCAATTCCATAATTAGATTCCCGAAATTTGGTATCAGAGTAGTTGATCCATACTCAAGCACCATGCTTGAAACTAGATAAAATTCTCAAAATTTTGAAAAGATTGCTGCTTTGTTCAAGGTTATTGACAGCCATGAACAATCTTTACAAGAAATCCAAAAAAAGCTATAAACACTTACCACATTCATGCAAAGATGGGTTGATTATGAAGAGAAATGTCAACAATCAACTAGTTCTAGAGGCTATTTGGTTAACACCACTAGTAACAATGGAGGTCATGAACCATTTTTAGTGAACCTGATCAAGAATTTGAAGCTAAAGTTTCCATGATTCCAAGGTGCAGATCCAACTTGTTGGGCGTATGGAGCAAACCAGTTTTTTCATATTACAACACTCTGGAGCATCAAAGGGAGATTATGGCTTCATACCATTTTGATGGGGAAGCTCTGATTTGGTTCCTAGAAGTTGAACAAGCAAGGGTTTTTACAAGCTGGGATGTGTTTATTCAAGCCTTACAGACTCAATTTGGGGTTACAACTTATGACAATCCTATGGAGGCTTTGACAAGGCTCAAGCAAGTTTCTTCTGTGGTGGCTTACAAAGGTAACTTCAAAATTTTGTCAAATAGAATCATGGGTTTATTTGAGTCTCAAAAACTGAGTTGTTTCTTAGTGGGTTAAAGGATGAGATAAGATTAACAATTAGAGTATTAGTCCCCAAATCTCTTAATGGAGCTTTTAGGTTGGCAAAGATTTGGGAGGAATACTTAATAAGTAGTAGAAAGGGATTTAGGAATGTAGCTGACACTGGTAAAGCTTCAATCTTGGGTACACCCAAACTGGAAGCTAGAGTCGAGTCAAGAACTAAGTTTTCCTTGTAAAGGTTAACTGGAGCACAGACGGAAGAAAGGAGAAAACAAGGGTTGTGCTACAATTGTGATGAGAAGTGGCAAATGTGAGATAAATGTAAAGGAGCTAAATTGTTCTTATTGGAGGGGATAACTATGGAAGCGGAACCTAGAGCTTATGGGGCAGGGGCGGAGCCACGTTGCCCCTTGGGGGGGTCGTGGCCCCTGCAAAAAAAAAAGAAAGTCCACTAGCCTATAAAGAAATTTTATTTGGGCCCCCCCAATCATGTAAATCCGGCCCCCCCTCCCATTTCTGATCAATTCTTCACTTCAATCACAGCACCATCTCTATTCTCCAAGTTTCAAGGCCTTTTTATCCTCTGGCCCACATATATTTAAATACCCAAACACCCCTCACATTTCTCACGGCACCATCTTCATTCTCCAAGTTTGAAGGCCTTTTTATCCTACAGCCCAAATATATTTAAAAACCCAAACACTACCCAACAAAACATCACTTTATCACTTGTTCTCCAACTCAAAATCAGAAACTTCCTAACCCTTTCTTTTGTCTCTTTTTTTATTTTATTTATTACCTATTTTTGATTAGTTAGATATCATGTGCCATTGGGTGTTGACTGTTGTTAAATTGTTTGGTTGGTTACTTGGTTTATGTTGTGTACTTGTGTGTTTAATTTTTGTTTTTGTTAGTTTGATTTTTGCTTTTGTTTGAGGGGTTATTCTTAATTAAAAGAAATTAAAATGCAAGAAAATTTTAATAGTAAGAATGATGATGGGTTGACCGTTTAAATTATAGTGTAAATTTTGTTTTTTCTTGAGTATGAATAACATCCATATTATATCTAAGTAAAAATTTCTAATTAAAATATTATTTTTTAAAGTTCTTTTCTAGTTAATTTTTGAGTCAAATTCTTAAATCTAAAAGAATTATGCGCAAACGAAAAATAATTGATGCATTCTTTAAGAAAAAAGATGTTAGCGATTCAGAAATTAGGACACCTATGGCTATAGAAACAAATATTGATATTTCAATGCCTAATGAACACCACAGAACGAGCTTTTTCAACTATGAAACCATTGAAAACAAGACTTCGCAATAGAATGAAGGATGAACTTTTGGCAGATAATATGATAATTTATATAGAAAAGGAAATTGTTGGAAATTTCACCACGGAAATGATTATGGATGAATTCTATTCCATGAAAAATCGTCGTCAGACATGATTTTGATGTGAAATGTTTTTTTTTTTTTTTTTTTTTTTGTGGATATTTTTGTATATGTCTATAGTGAACTAAACAATTTTTGTATGTTCAATAATGTTTAAGATATATCTAAATTGAAATTTCATATTCAATAGACTTATGATTTATGTTTTTTATATCAATACTTCGAATCGGCCCCCCCATGTAAAAATTCCTGGCTACGCCCCTGTTATGGGGTATAGTTGGTGGAGATCAATAAAGATGAAGTGGTGTTAGAACCTCAAGATACAACTCAGAAGGGTGGAGTTAATCCTGCTAAAATCACCCTTTATGCATTAGTAGGGAGTCCTTCTTTTAATAGCATGAGGATAAAAGGCAAAATCAAGAATCAAGAAGTGGTGTCTCTCATCGATTCTTGGAGCACTCATAATTTCTTGTATGCTACTGTGTTACCTAGTTTGCAGCTATAACTTGATACCTCTCGGATATTAAAGGTTAAAGTGGTTGATGGCACAATTATCAAGACCTTAGGGAGTTGTCATGGGGTCACCATCACTATGCAAGGCTACAGGTTTGTCATGGACTTTAATGTACTGCATTTGGGGGGTTGTGAGGTGGTTCTTGGTATTTAATGGTTAAGTACTTTGGGAGAAATTAGTTGGGATTTTCAGATATTGACTATGAAGTTTCTTCATTTTGGCGAAAGAGTGTTCTTACAAGGCTTGCAGCCTACTACCTCTACCATCTTGGAAGTTGACAGATTCTTCAGTGGGTTAGAAAGAAAGGGTTTAGTGCTTCATATTTCTCTTGTAGATTCTGCTACACCTGCTCGATCTCACCTGCTCACAGTGCTTGCTGACTTAATGGTTAAGTTTTCCAAAGTTTTTGCTGTTCTACTGGCTTGCCACCTATCAGAGCCCATGAGCATAGCATTACCCTTAAGGAAGGTTCCCAACCTGTTTATGAAAGACCCTATAGGTTTCCTTATTTTCAAAAATCTGAAATAGAGAAAATTGTGAATGAATTGCTAGAAGTAGGTTCTATTTAGCCAAGTCAAAGTCCATTTTCTTCACCTATATTGCTTGCAAGGAAAGTTGTTGGTAGCTAGAAGATGTGCATAGACTCTAGGGCATTAAATAAAGCAACAACTAAAGATAAGTTTCCAATTCTAGTGGTGGATGAGTTATTGGATGCACTAGTAGGTGCTTTTATTTTCTCTAAACTGGATTTAAGGTCAAGTTCCCATCAAATTTGGATGAAGAGTAAGGATGTGCCTAAGACTGCTTTTAGAACTCATAAAGGTTACTATGACTTCTTGGTCATGACCATTGGGTTGACTAATGCACCATCTACATTTCGAGTATTGATGAACTCTATTTTCAGACCCTATTTGGGAAATTTGTTCTAGTATTTTTTGATGACATTCTAGTTTTCAGTCAATGTTTGAATGATCATGTCTCTCATTTGAGACCTATCTTAGAGGTCTTGTTATCTCATCAGCTTTTTGCTAAGCAATCTAAATGTATTTTTCGATGCACTGAAGTTGAGTACTTGGGTCATATAATATCTGGAGAGAGTGTTAAGGCTAATCCCAAGAAAGTCTCTACTATGGTCTAGTGGCCAATACCAGAAAATGTGAAGGCTCTAAGGGGTTTTTTAGAGTTGACTAGGTATTATAGGAAATTCATTAAGGGTTATGGGTCCATTGCTCAATCTTTAACTGATCTCCTTAAGAAGGATTCTTTCTAATGGAGTGGCAAGGCATTGGTAGCTTTCTCCAAACTAAAAGAGGTTGTGACTCAACCTCCAATGTTAGCTCTTCCTAATTTTTCTAAACCATTTGTCATTGAGTGTGATGCATCTGGCTGTGGTCTAAGGGCTGTGTTAATGCAAGATCTGAGGCCTATAGCATTTCATAGTTAAGCTTTGAAAGGGAAGAATCTTCATTTATCCACCTATGAAACTCAATTGTTGGCCTTAGCCACTGCAGTCAGGAGATGGAGATCCTACGCGCTTGGTAGACCTTTTGTGGTTAGGATTGATCACCAAAGTTTAAAGTTTTTGTTGGAATAAGGTATTGCTACACCAACTCAGCAAAAATGGCTAGCCAAGTTGTTAGGGTATGCTTTTGTCATGGAATAAAAAAAGGGCAATGACAATAGAGTGGTTGATGCTTTTTCTTGAAAATCTGAATTCAATTTTGAGTTGCCTAGCTCTAGTTCCAACTCCAAAGCAAGTTGTTTGTTGTTATTATCAGTCCCTGATCCCACTTGATTGGCTTTACTGAAAGATAGTTACTCTCAAGATGATTCTATTTAGCAACTCGTTGCCTCTATTCAAGCTGGAAATCCACCTAAGGGGTTCACCTTCCAGAATGGTTTGATATTTTACAAGGGTAGATTCTATCTTGGTCCACAATGCTTACTCTCAGTTCTTGCACCATGTTCACAATAGCCCTTTGGCTAGTCACTCAAGGTTCTTGAAGTCTTATCAAAGAGCTAAGAGAAAATTTTATTGGCCTAGAATGAAGTCTGATCTCAAGAAATTTGTACTATGTGTTTGAACAGTCTATGAATGCTTCGTTCCTCACTTTAATTCCTAAGAAGTGTAATGCCGTTAACATTAAGGACTTTCATCCCATCAATTTGGTGGGTAGTGTGTACAAGCTGATGTCCAAGGTGTTGGCTAATAAGTTGAGGGTGGTTTTGGATAATCTTATCTCTGAGACTCAAAATTCATTTATTGGCGGAAGGCAGATTCTGGATTCAGTGCTTATTGTAAATGAATGCCTAGATAACAAGTTGAAGAGCAAAATACTGGGTGTGGTTTGCAAGCTAGATATTGAAAAAGCTTATGACCATGTAAACTGGGAGGCCTTGTTTTATTTGCTGGGCAGAATGGGTTTTGGGTTGAAATGGAGAGGGTGGATTAAGGCTTGCGTTTCATCTGTCCATTTTTCATTCCTGGTAAATGGATCCCCTAAAGGTTTTTTTGGAAGCTCTCGTGGGTTGAGACAAGGGGACCCAATATCCCCGCTTTTGTTTCTTTTGATAATGGAGGTTTTAAGTAAACTCTTAAAGAAGATAGAGGAGTGTAATCTTATTCGGGGTTTTCATGTGGGAGCTGTGAACTCTGTTAGTGTGAGTATTTCCCATCTGTTATTTGCTGATGATACTAGCTTATTTTGTGATGTCTCTAGGGAACAGCTGCTGTCCGTAAGGTTGGTGTTGTCTTGTTTTTAGGCTATTACGGGTTTGAAGGTTAATGTAGGGAAAAGTGAGATTGTCCCTGTTAGGGAGGTGAATAATTTAGATGCTCTAGCTAATATTCTCCATTGTAGAGTGGGCAGTTTGCCTATGAAATATTTAGGAATGCCGTTGGGAACTTCTTTTAAGACAGCCTTGATTTGGAATCCTATTTTGGAGAAAATGGAGAAGAAGCTATCTAGGTGGAAGCGTCTCTATTTATCTAAGGGTGGTAGGCTCATGTTACTAAAGAGTACTCTCTCAAGTCTCCCAACTTACTTGTTATCTCTTTTTACTATTCCTAAAGCTGTGGCTGCTAGATTGAAACGTATTCAGAGGAATTTCCTTCGGGGGTCTTTTGAGGGGAGTTTCAAATATCATTTGGTGGCTTGGGAAAATGTGTATTTACCCGTTGAGATGGGTGGTTTGGGGATAAGAAGTGTGATGCCTTTTAATCAAGCTCTATTAGGGAAATGGCTGTGGAGATTTGGTCATGAAGTTACCCATCTATGGCAGCGTGTTATCTACACTAAATATGGTGAGGGTCAAGGGGGGTGGAGTACTAATGTTTGCAAGAGGACTCATGGGTGTGGTCTATGGAGAAGCATTAATGAAGGGTGGGAGAGCTTTTCTAAGTATCTGTCTTTTGTAGTGGGTGAAGGCACTCATATCCCGCTTTTGGCATGATAGGTGGATTGGTGACAATACTCTAAAAGATCTCTATCCTGAGCTCTATGTGTGTTTAGCGGTTAAGGATGCTTGTATCTCTAAGGTTTTGTGGATTCTAGAAGGGGGTTCTGTTAAAGTGTGAAATTCGAGGTTTTATAGAGTTTTTGAAGATTGCAAGTTGGCTAAATCTTATTCTTTACTTCAACTTATCCAAACTCATATTCCTCAGGGTGGTAGGAGAGATACTCTTTAATAGCGGCTTAAAGGTGATGGTAAGTTTGATACTTGGTCTTACTACCATGTGATTCAGGGTGCTATGAATTCTTTGTTTTCTTGGAAGGGTGTTTGTAAACCAAAGATTCCTAAGTACGTGACGTTCTTTTTATGAACTGCGGCACGTGGTCAGATCCTCACTTTAGATAATATAATGCTTAAGGGTCGCCCTTTTGGCTAATGGGTGTTGTATGTGTTGCTATGATGGGGAGTCGGTAAACCACCTTCTTCTTCATTGTCCTGTTAGCCATTCCCTATGGACTTTTATGCTTCAGACCTTTGGTATTCTTTGAGTTATGCCAGGATTGGTGGCAGGTTTGTTATCTTGTTGGCATCAGTGGCTTGGGAAGTATAGTTCGGACATTTGGGACTTGGTTCTAAGGTGCTTAATGTGGACTGTATGGTTGGAAGGAAATCGTCGATCCTTTGAGGATAAAGAGAAGACGTTGGATAAGTGAAAGGTTTTATGCCATCGTAATCTTTTGGAGTGGTCTCATTGTTAGGGTTTTACTGATTGTTCTTCTCTCTCTGAATTTTTGTCCTCCCTTAGCTTAGTTTCCTAACTACCTTCTGTTTGTTGTGCTGTTTGTTTCTTTTACTTCCTGTTGTTCACCATCATGAACTTCTTGTATTTCTCTTTTTTCTGTTATTTATAATAGTTTTCTGATTACCTATAAAAAAAAAAATTTGTTAGAGATTGTGATTTATGTTAGAGGATCAAATCTAATACCTCTTCTCCAGTTTGGTTGTTATAACCACTATCCATTCCTTCTACTCCTAGGATTGATGTGATCTTGGACTTTATGGAAGGCCTTCCTAAATCGGGTTTGAGGCGATTCTAGTAGTCGTGGACAGATTGGCTAAGTATGTACATTTTGTTCTAGTTTCTAATCCTTATAATGCGGCTAAAATTGCTTCTCTTTATATGCAAAACTTTTTCAACTTACATGGGATGCCTACCTCTATAGTGAGTGACAGGAAAGCTAGTTGTACATCCTTGTTTTGGTCTAAATTATTTAGGCTCTAGGGCACTAATTTGGCTATGTCCTCAGCCTACCACCCTCAGTCAGATGGTTAGATAGAGATTGTGAATAAGATTTTGGAACAATATTTGAGAGCTTTCACCAGTAATAGACCTCATCAGTGGGCAACTTAGCTTCCTTTAGCTGAGTACTGGTTCAACACTTCCTTACACACCAGTTTGAAGATAACTCCTTTTGAGGCTTTGTATGGTTTTACTCCCCTCAAGCTTCAAGCATATATTCCAGATACAACTAGAGTGGATGCCTTGGATTCATTGCTGAGTTAGAGACAAGTTGTTCTTGATACTTTGAAGGTTCATTTAGTTGCTACACAAGATCGAATGTAGTTCCAGGCTGATAAACATAGGCAGGAAAGGTCTTTTGCAATAGGTGATTGGTTTTTTTGAGGTTGCAGCCCTACTAGCAGCAAACTTTGAATTACAAGGGTAGATGGAAGCTTTCACCAAGGTATTTTGGTCACTTTCAAGTCCTACAAAATATTGACAATGTTTCATATAAGCCGAATTTACCCCTTTAGTCTAGAATCCACCTTGTGTTTCATGTATCTTTTTTGAATATGAAGTTTGGCCGACATGTTTCACCTCTTCCTACCTTACCACCTGTTGATGAATCAAGAGAGGTGATTTCAGAACCTGTTGCTGTATTGCAGACTAGGACCAAAACTTTAAGGTCTCGGGTCATTACTGAAGTTTTGGTTCAATGGTTAGGCTCTTCTCCTGCAAATGCTACTTGGGAATCTCTTCATCAACTACAGCTCTCTTTCCCTCACCTTGTGGGCAAAGTGCTTTGAATAGGAGGGGTAATGCTAGGAACCTTAATTGCATTGTATCATTTACATGTGTACTATGACTGTTGTAAAAGGTAGTTTAGTTACCATTGGATTAATTGGTTGATTGGTTGATTAGGAGTTGGTTAGGCAAGTGGTTACTTAGTTAACTAACTAACATTCTATTAGTTGTTAAGCAAGGACTACCTACAGGTATAAAGGGATAAGAACTGAATGTATAATTCATTGATGAATAATATTGTTAGACAATCTTCTCTCTCTCTCTCTCTCTCTCTCTAGGCCTAGGTCCCCTTGAAGTGACCTACATAATTCTCTCTTCCCCAATTCCATAATCAAATTTTCAATAGAGAGTTTGAAGAATTGGATTGAGAATCCTAAAAGTCCTACTTTTAATGAAAAATGAGATAACAAATTTATCAATGATAATTAATAGATTATAGAATTATAAAAATTATTCATTAAAAACCACGTTTCAACCCTCATATCTATAATCCTTATATAAACACACACACACACACATTCAGACAGAGCAACTGAAGCATGCCCACACTGTCACCCTTTCAAAGCAAAGGAAACCCACGTAGGGCTAGGCGGGTCAAGCAGGCTGGAAATTTTTTGCCATCCCTTTCCTAGACCACTTCTCTTTAATGGGGTTAGTAGGATGATAGTGAAGTTTGGAATGTGACACCTCATTTTCTTTCTTGTACTATTTGGGGATAGCATAATAATCATTCCTTCAAAGGCATAAAGAGAACTATATGTTATGATGAAGGTTATATTCTTGTGCTTTTTGTTTAAATATTTTATTATGATTGGGGTATCTTGTGCTTATTTAGTTTTTTTTTTTTTTTTTTTGGTTCTTTTTGAGAATATTGTACTTATATAGTTGATTTCAAAATAAAATAATGTTTTTACTTAATATTGTTATTACATAATATAAGTATATAACATGTCTTATATGACTATATTAATGAAGAAAAAAAACCTTGTCATATGTGAGTAAAGTAAATTTAAAAAAAAAAAAATTTTAAAGGAAAATAATAATAAAATGTCATATGTAAGTAAAGAAATAAAAGTTTCTCAAAAGAAAAAAAAAAGTAATTAAAAAAAAAGGTTTTGAAAAAAAAAAAAAAAAAGAGATTCATTTACATGCCAACTGAAATTACCATACCGGGTGGAATTTAGTGAAATGGACCAAAACAAGTGAAATGGAGCAAAATGAGCTGAAATAGAATGGTAATTCTTTCGGTTAACTAATTGGAGTGGAAAATTCTGGCTACTATGGACGAAACTGAATAGAATTCATAACTATGGAAAAGACAACCCAAGAATAATACCATTTTTTTTTTTTGAATACAAGATAGAATTCTACTCTAGCCTAATCTAAGTGTATATGTGTGTGAAGCTCCCTCCTGGAGACTTGAACCCCGGCCCTTGCCGCCCACACCCCACAAGCATTTATACTTGTGGAGTGACCATTGCACCAAGGGTATGCGGTGGTAAGAATAATACCATTTAACTTATGTGAACCATTGTCGTTTTATTACATTAATTAGTTTCCTTTAAAAAAAATTAATTGAACCCTTGAAAAGTAATTAACATTAATTTCATTGCTTTATTCAATAATGAGTTGTATTCATGGAATGAAAAGAAAAAAAAAATTGAATTAATTTTTAAAAAGATAAGGAAAATTTTGGATTGAGATAATTAATGATTCGATTTTCTTGACTAGAAAATTCTTAAATTTTAGAATTGGAAACAATATACTTTATTTTATTTTTCTTTAATTTTTCCTAATTAATTTACTAATTTCATTTATAAAAATAATAAAGAAAGAAAATAGAGGATAATTTGTTAGTATTTATGGTCAATAAAACATAATGTTGAGTAATTTTGATAGAATTGAATTAAAGTGTCATTTTTGTGTAAAATTGTTGGTGTTCGCATTTTTTCCAAAGTTATATTTTTCTCTCATCATTATAGTCATCAATTTTTCAACTCTCTTTTTTTTATTCCAAATGCTATATAATTTTTTTCTTGTTCTCAAAAGGTGATACATACATACATACATACATATATATATATATATATATATATATATGGTATGCAATTAGTTGATAGATAAGATATAACAATATAATTTTTCTCGTATAAAAAGAATTTAGGATATCCTTTTTAGCCCTCCATGATGAAATCTTGGTTTCGTCCATTGGTGGAGGCGAAGAAAGGGGGAGGGGGGGGGCGCTCGTTTGATTTCAAGACATGTTTTACCCCTCTAGATCGATCAGTTGGCCCCCCTTCAATAATAGGATATATTATATTTAAAAAATCGATAAATAATGGATTCACTGTACATTTTTTTCCCTCCTAAATTGAAGATTAGAAGACTTAGCAATAAGAAGTGAGAAAATGAACCAAAGGAAGTATGCAATTGCAAGGAAGTTACTTAAGGAATGTTTGGTAAATTGTAATGTAATAGTTATTCCTATGGTTTAACTATTCAGTAGTTTGATTATGTTTTTATTATAGGGAATAATCATTCCTTATAAATAGCTATTTTTTTATATGAGAAATAACTATTCCTCTCTAAAAGTGTTGTAATCGTTATTCTTTAGTTGGTGTAATCGTTATTCTTTAGTTGGTGTATTAATTTCTAAAATTAATATTTTTCCAGATAAATAAATTTTCTGTATGCACATAACAATTATGATAATAAAAAAAAAAAATAACTAATCCCTCTTTCAAATTTAAAAAAATATATATATTATTGTTTAGGAAATAAAATTATATGAGTAAGATATTTCCTAAAATATATTTTAAGTTTTTACTATTTGATTTAAAATGTTATCATTCCATTGTCTTCACGGCTCTAAGTATTACATCACAACATCTTGTATTCCTTGTAATACATATTCCTATTCCTATGTAATTATTATTACAGTCTATTAAACGTGTCCTTATATTTGATCTGTGTAGTTTGGTAATGTTGTTCTAATAACGTTGTTAATAGCAAAAGTTTGTGTTTAAATTTTGTTTTGCCACACAACCATACACGTGGAGAGGACTTGACACAAATACTTATTATACTTCTACCCACTGAAGAATATGTTAAAAATACTATTTCGGTCACTATATATTTTGGGGATACTCTAGGAAATTTAGAGTCTCTGTTTTATCAACTTTATGGTCTGTTTGGATACCGCTTATTTTGCTGAAATTAAAAATTTATTGCTGAAAGTACTTTAGATAAAGATAAAAGTTAGTTGAAATAGTATAACGGGGCTCATAAATAGTAACAAAAAGTGCAGCAAGGCCCATAACTAGTAGCAAAAATAAGTTGAATAGTAAAATAATTTTAATTTTTCATTGGTATCCAAACACACACTTACACTTAAGTTGAAATTCTCCATTACTTAAAAGATAAACTGATTGAAGCCTTTGAAATTTCAAATATGTTCATGTCAGGGGAATCATGTCTCACTAGATTTTGACATAAGTAAGGAAGCCGGGGGGATCTTACATAGGCATTGAGAGGGACTTTCCGGCTCAAGTATCAGAAAACTATCTTGAAATCCATTTCGTTTGGGCTGGGAAAGGGACTGGCTGCGTACCTGTTGAAGGTACTTATGGACCTTCTATTTCAGCCATAAGTGCCATCAATAACAACCCATTCTTAGTCCCAAATGCTACGACAGGTACCTCAATGCAAAAATTTTAGATGCAATAAGAAGATGAGGTACTGCTTTCCTTTAACGCTGGTGTCATGTTTTTGACTGCCTTTCTTTTGTATAGAATTTACACCTAGTTCTAGGAGTAGCAATGGCAATTTGATTGTTCTGATCGTTGGCATCAGTGTTGGTGTTGGAGGCATTCTATCTGTTTTCATAGTTTTCTATGTCATCCGCAAAAGGAAACGACTTCAAACCAATGACAATGAAGAAGGTAAGCCAGAAATCATGTTACACATTTATGATAGTTGTTGGGCTTCATTCAGTTTAGTCTCTGAATAAAATTTACTGAATTTTTTCCTATTTTACTAATTTCTTTTGTGAGTTGGCCTCTCAGTGCTGCACGTTGTGTTTCGTGCATAACACTGCACATGCAACTTCAATTCAATTTCACATATAAACTGCAGATTCATAGAGGCTTTTATACCAAAGCCTCTTCTATTATGTCTGGAAATAATACAAAACACATGCCCATATGTACGTGTACAGTGTACACACACATGCACATCATGGAAAAGTAAGGAGAAACATGATTTACTTCACCAATGAAGCCCCATCTTCAATCCAACAACATTCTAGAAAAAACCACATTAATAATTAATGCTTAACATGGGGTTGCTTTCTTAATTTAGCAAGTTAAAATTTTCCCGCAATTTCTGCACACAACTAAAGAAAATTGATTACTAAACAATGGATTTAGAGTTACAACCTGTGTTTATGTTGAAATTTGCAGAGCTCTTTGGAATAGACGTCAGACCATTCACATTCAGCTACGCTGAACTAAAAGCAGCTACAGAAGATTTCAATCCAGCTAACAAGCTTGGAGAAGGAGGATTTGGGCCTGTCTATAAGGTAAGTTCCTATGCAATTAACAACATTATGTGCATAAATCTATGTCGGTGCCTTTAGTTCTGCAACCTGATGTAAGTTTAGAGAAATTAGACATATATTGCAATCGCCAGGAGCTTTTAGAAAATGAGATCTAAAAGTTGGGTTTGTTAAAGTTAATGAGATCTAAAAGTTGGACGTCCAAAGGAAGCAAAATAAATTTTAATTACTAATTTAGAGTATTTGAAAATAACCCACTTTGCACCATAATAGGAAATGAAATGAGTCTCCACACCCAAATCTACCCTAGCAAGAGCCTAGTTTTGTGTGACCAAAATTTTGCAATAGCCTCTTTCATAGTTATTTTATTAAATTCAAGATAAGACAAGTTTTATTTTATTTTTTTGGTTGTTCTTATTTATGCAAAAGTTAGATTCACAAAATGAGCCTTTGTATGAGTTTAGGGGAAAAAACTGGATTTATTTGGATCCCTTGTAAAACATGATTGTCTTATTCATTCAGACAATTAGAATGCTCATTACCAATACCTTTGTACTATATAATGAACACCTAGACTCATTGAAACAAAGAGAATGAACTTGGATAAAAGTATGAACTTGGATACAATACAATATTGTAAAGCTACTCTAATAACACGTATCTTTCTCAGGCTTGGCAGTTACATGAAAACAACCGTGAAGTAGACCTTGTGGACTCTACATTATCAGAATTTGATGAGAAAGAAGTAAAACAGCTGATAGGAGTATCTCTTCTATGCACTCAAGCATCCCCAACTTTACGCCCATCAATGTCGCGTGTGGTGGGAATGCTTTCAGGAGATATTGAAGTGACCACTGTAACTTCAAGGCCAGGATATTTGATGGGTTGGACACATGATGATATAACCAACGTATTGAGTGAGGGTGCAACTATAGGAACCGATACTGGCTATTTCAACTCATCATCAGCAAGTACAAGCATGGTGGTTGCTGCAGAAAATTCAAAAGCGATTGAATCTAAACCTATGCTTGGTGAGATTATTAGTGAAGGTCGATGAGAATTATTCTTTATTTTTCTTCATATTTTATCTAAGATTCTAAGTGTCTAAATTGAAGAACTTTTTGTGTATTATTCAATTCCTAATTGTAAACATATTTAAATAATCATATATGTAAATTGCATCGCATGAATTTTGCAATTTTCCTATTGCAAGTTTGACATCATAATTTGTTACATTTTGGAAGAAGCGTAGTTTGTGTCATGTTGTGACTAAAACATTATCATATGTAAGCCACCATTCAAGAGGTTGTACAAGCGTTTCACGTGGAGATTTACTTCTTTTTTTTTTTTGGTTTGGTTTTCTCTATTTTTATTTTTTAATTTTAATTATTTTTACATCTACCAGGTGAAGTTAGGGATGGCAATAACCTGTTAGTACAAATTATTTATACCCATCGTGATGTTATTTTTTTATTTTTTTGATGGGAAGATTAAAAATTTTCATTAATGAAATGATAAATGTTCTACTTCATGAGCTAAAGCCATGTAATCTCATACTAGGCGAAGTTCTTAACTAAAAGAGAATAACTATTTCCCTTATTCGTTCATTGTTGTGAAATGGCAAGAATGTGAAAATAGTATAATAAATAGGATAAAATGCAAAATTCACCATTTAAGTAGGGAAGGAGATAAGTAATAGGGGTCGAGCCAAGGTGGGGGGTTAGCTCCTAAAAATCCTCAAATATGCTAATAATTAGAAACCTTCTTAAAACTCAAATGATTTGCCCCCTCAGCCTAGGGAGAAGTCTACAGTTAGTATAGAATTACCCTGTTACTGAAAATAAGGGGGAAAAGAATTCCTTGACACAATAAAACACCAAAGAGCCAAAACCTAAGAGTATAGCAATATTGCTGGAAAATTGTATACATATCACTCTACCATGTTTGCTTTTAAAATATATATAGAATTCAACCTTTCATTTTCTATTATTGTTTATTTAATAATTATTTTCTCAATTTAATTTATGGAACCAAATTAGATGCATAAATTTTATGTATTAAGTTTAATCTCTTAATTTTATTTTTAGAAACTACGAATTGTTTATTTTTGTTTCTTTATTTTAATGATATGAAATATACTTATTAAAACTATAGAGAATCTTGGCATAATAATGAGAGTTCAAATCGAATTCTAAATAAACTTGTATCAAGGTAGAATATGTTTACCATTGCACACCTTTGGTGCGATGGTCACTCCACAAGTATAAGTGTTTGCAGGGTGTAGGGGTAAGGACCAAGGTTCAAGTCTTTAGGAGGGAGCTTCACACACATATACACTTAAATTAGGTTAGAATTTTATCTTATATAATAAATATAAAAAAAAGGGTAGATTTTGTTTTATGTTTATATCAAATTTTATATGACAATTATAGTTGTTTACAATTCTCTATTTATTTTGTTATTAATATTAATAAATATTTTTTTTATTATTTTTTTAATATTGTCTTTCAATCTTGTCTCCTCAAGATGGATTTTTTTTTTTTTTTTTTTTTTTTTTTTTTTTTGTTGTTGAGGAAACTCTCAAGATGGATTATGGTTTATGTTTTTTTTTTTTTCCTTATTACTAGCTATTGTCCCGTGCTTTGCACAGGTGTTTTGATTTGTAAATATTAATTTTCACATAAATTTCCTTTAAAAATTATGATATGAATTATTAAATGGTTGGATTTCATTGCTTAATTGAAGTTTGTAAATGTTACATTTGAACCAAATCAATTAACAGATAAAATAATATTTCAATTGTTGATGATCTCCTTCTTTCTTATTGAACTCGAGTGACCTTTAATTACATACTCTTTTCTATAGTTAGTGGAAACTTTTAAACACACAAAGATAAATACATGCTTAAGAAATTTCTATATAAATTATTAAAAATACAAACATGCGCGCACATATATATGCACACAGACAAATGATGAGCAAATGGTTGAAAGCCATTTGTTCATCAAAAAAATGGTTGAAAGCCATTTTTGCATTATCTAGAGTTTTATACTCTGTAATTATAATAAGAAAAAAAAAAGTATGCTTCTTCACCACAATTATAATATAGTAGAAAATTATACTTCCAAGAATTATTAAAATTTGTAAATCACAACATTG
Organism: Castanopsis chinensis; assembly: GCA_032878915.1. NCBI lineage: Eukaryota > Viridiplantae > Streptophyta > Magnoliopsida > Fagales > Fagaceae > Castanopsis > Castanopsis chinensis. The sequence continues at coordinate 4,869,054 of JAVQMG010000105.1, forward strand.
GCAAGTCTATTGTGTTTATATGATTAAGGGATTCCCTAATAACTTGTTTGGTCTCATGCATCCATGTCAGTGTTTAAAAAGTAATAAAAATAATAAAATACATAAATAAAGCAAAGCAAAGGGCATGCTTAACGTATTGAGACAATTATGCATCACATATCTAAAAGTAATTTCACCAAATACATGGCATGCAACAATCACAAAAATAGAAACACCAAATATTTAGAGATTTTTACAAACATAATAAGCCAAAGTTTACAAAAATTCATTGGAACGTTTTTTTTTTTTTTTTTCAACGGCTCATATTTGGTACACCGAAGGTTAAAGAGAGTGTGAGAGCTATGGCTTTTAGGTTTTTTTTTTTTTTTTTTTTTTAGAAGACTAAGTATTTCTTAAATCGGCATAACAAATGAGTACTCTTTCGAGTATATATATATATATATATATATATATATATATATAAATGTGTGTGTGTTATAATTTGGGACATTGCAGGTTAAATCGGCATAACAAATGAGTACTCTTTCGAGTATATATATATATATATATATATATATATATATATATATATATATAAATGTGTGTGTGTTATAACTTGGGACATTGCAGGTTAAATCGGCATAACAAATGAGTACTCTTTCGAGTATAGTATATATATATATGAATGAAATAAAAAACTTGGCCGATGTATTGAACATTTGAACTTGTAATCCAAAGTTACAAATCGATTTTCATATATATATATATATATATATATGAACGAACTTAAAAACTTGGCCGATGTATTGAACATTTGAACTTGTAATGCAAAGTTACGAATCGATTTTCATAAATATGAATGATCTAAAAAAACTTTGGTCTATGTTAGGATTACATGCCTCATATTGAAATTCTTGACACCATTGGGTAGATGTTGGATAAATCATCTTTACAACTATAACGTAAGTACGTACCAACAAAATTTTTGATAATCCCACATTCCAATAAGTCTTTCAAAGTTGATGAGAGAGAGAGTTGTGCAAACTGAATATATAGTGGAGTAAAAAGCACAAATGAAGAGTGGGTGAGGAAGGAGAAGAGGTGAGGAAGGGAGAAAGTAAGGCTGTCTACGGGTCGAGTTTGTGTCCAACTCGAACCTGACCCGAATCCATTGGGTGGGGAAACGTTTGACCCGCAACCGACCCATATATAGTTTCAGGTCTGCCGATTCGGGTCATATCGGTTTTGGGTCCATATCGGTCAGTTTCGGGTTTGCCGAAGTGGAGTGAAATCTGGCTAGATTTTGGCTGAAATATTGCCAAATCTCGTCAGATCTAGTCGGATCTAATGAGATCTAGCCAATATTTCTCTATATCAATAAAGATCAGGCCAAGATCTTGATGGATCTAGCCGAAATCTGCCTACATCGTCGGAGTAAAGAGTTTGGACTTGCCGGTTTTTGGCCAAAACTCGTGATTTTTGACAAGGGAAGAACAGCTCATTGGGTGGGTCGGGTTCGTTGGTTTCTCAAACAGCCAATCCGCACTCAAACCGATGGTCTCGAGTCCTTATGCCGGCAACCCCCGTCCGATCGAAACCAAGCTTTGATCAGGCAGTTTCGGGTGAAGATGATCGGGTTTTAGGCGGGTTATTGGGTCCTGACAGGTTGTGGACAGCCCTAAGAGAAAGCCTTGTGCATTTGGTAGCCAGAGTTAATGTATTGTAACTGGCAAGGGCAACAACTAATTAGATACTTAGGTTTTTTTTTTTGGTTGAGAAAACAACTTATCCTAAATATTATTAAAGTGCTAGTGAATCAGCAGAATCAGAAGAATTTGAGTCTGGTGGAATAAACTCCATCCAGACAAGCAAAGGAAAAGAAAGTCTCACTTTCTGGGCTAAGGAATATGCAATAACATTACCTTGCTTCATTTTACAAGAGAAAGAGAAACTCCAAAAGGAGCTATCATAGGATAAAGTATCCTTGACTACATGACCAAATGAAGAGAAGCACTCATCACTCTTCTGTAGAGCTTTAATACCAATCTCTGAATCACCTTCAAAGTGTGACTGATGTAAACCAATTCCCTAGACTAGTTTAGCAGCTCGTTTTGCAACCAGCATTTCCAGAACATCCACAAATGGAGGTTTATGTACTTTTTTCTAAGAGAGTAGCAATAAACTCCCCTATGGAATTACGCACTATAATTCCAATTCCTGCTTTCTCACATTCATCAAACATTGCACCATCGAAATTTACTTTAAACTCCCCAGTCTTTGGAGGTATCCAAACCTTTTTCTTGATGGGAGGAATACCCCATGGCTGCCTTCAACTTAATCTGAAATTCTGCAGAAAATTAAGAATAGCATCGTGAAGCTTATCAATCGGTAAAACTGGCTCCCCTAACTTGGTTTTGCTTCGGTGAGACCACATAAACTAGGTTGTTATGGTGAAGAGTTCAACAGCACAACACTTAGTTAAGATTAAACCAAGCAAAACAAAAAACAACCCCAGGGAACAAGGACGGACCTAAGGGGGGGGGGGGGGGGGGGGGGAGGGGGGGAAGCCTTAACACTCCCAACCCAAAGAAAATAAAGAGGGAAAAAAAAAAATTGGGCCCCCTTAGGCCCTACCCCCAAAGAAAAAAAAATTGAGTTATTTTAATAATTATATATAGGCAAAAATACCATTTTGGTCATTACATTTTGGGGTTACAAACAATTTGGTCCCAAAATTTTGGCGCCAGTCAATTTGGTCTCTGTTATTTTCAACTCATACCCAATTTGGTCCTTACTATTAACTTACTAACGAAAAATGCTTACATGGTAAACAATGTACACTATCAACACACTTAAATATGTTATTAATGTAGTGTAGAAGATTTGGACCAATTATAAATTGCCATATCAATTTAAAAAACACAGTAAGGTGCAACTCAATTAATTTGAGGTCTGTTTAGATAGAACTTATTGCTGAAATCTGAAAATTGAAAACTGAAAATACTATAGCAAAATAATTTTTAAATGTGTAAATAGTATTACTTCACCCATGTCCCAAACAGCCCCGTTCACCACTTGTCAATCAAACTCAACCTTCATCTTCATCTTCATTGCTACGAGGCTGGCCACCGGCGGACTTTATAAGTCTGTTGCAGATCAGAGTGGACGTGTGGACATTCAAATCATTTTCCCTTTAGATTTGAAATTTTGCTATGTTGGATCGACCTGTGGAACCCACTATCAGGTGGGTTTATAATTTCACCTAGATCACATCATCCATCATGGCAGTTCTAAAGAGGCTAAGGAGGTGTCATTTTGAGATTTGAAGAGTAACAAACATTTACTATTAAAATCATTTATATAGGTTTATCTTATGTCAACATTTTGATACGTATATACAAATTTATCATTGTTACTAGTTAAATATGAGAATAAGAATGAGATAAACACACAAGTATAGTAGAAGAGAGTCCAAAAAATTATAAACTCATAACATGTAAAAGTCATTTAAAGGATTATTCCCACATTTTGATACACTAAAAATTCATTAAGTGATCATAGAAAAGTGTCCACAAATAAAACTTTTGAGGGAGACCTGGAGTTTGTGGAGCGTGATGTGTTCCTAGATCTTTTGACGGCGTGGGTGCAAGATGATTTGGAGGCGCCGCCGAGAAAGCTGCTGAGTTGTGGAGATATCGGCACGGATGGCAAGCGCCATAGCAATGAAGATAAAGATGAAGTGGCCGAGAATGGGTTGGTTTGACAGGTAATGGACAGGGTTGTTCGGGTCATAGGAGAAGTGAAATCTGTCTGGGTTGAAAACTTAGATTTGCTGAGCTAAAGCTTACCATGTTTTTTTAATTGACGCGGCAATCTTTAATTGGTCCACATCTTTTACATGGCATTAATTACATATTCAAGTGGGTCAGTAGTGCACACCATTTGTCATGTATGCATATTTTATTAATGAGTTAATGGTAGAGACCAAATTGAATTTGAGTTGAAAATAAAAATAACCAAATTAACTGTTACTAAAATATAGGGACCAAAATAGTGTTTTTATCATATATATATATATATATATATATCTATATCTATATCTATATCTATTTAGAATTGTGCCTCACTTTTTGAAAAATTTTGAGTATGTTTGATTGAGGTGAAAATAGGAAGGATAAAAAATAGAAAGAGAAAAATAAGATGAAAAATAACATTTTTCACTGTTTAGTAAAAAAGAGAAAACAGTAATGACAGAAAATAAGGAGAAAAATTTTCCCTCTGAGCCTACTTCTTTTGTCCTCCCAATTTATGAGGAAAATAGGGAGGAAAAAGTGTTGAAAGACACTTTACACAAATACCCTCAACGTTGTCTTGCCTTGTTGCCTTTTATTTTTCTTTATTTTTCTTCTTTTCTTTTTTCTTTTCTTCTTCTTTTGATTTTCTAGTCGTGGGCATCTTCTTTTTTGTTTTCCTCTTCTGGGCATTGCCCTTCTTCTTCTTCTTCTTTTTCTATTCTTTTTTTTTTTCTTTTGATTTTCTAGGGTCTGGCTTATACTTCTTTTTTTTTTAAACTAAATGTCATTTTTTTTTTTTGGGAACATGATTTTTATCTTTTTCATAAATTTGGGTAATTGTTTTTTTTTTTTTTTTTGTGGTTATTTCATTTGTCACTTTTTTGTTTTAATTGGACATCAATCTTTAACAAGAGTATATAAGTAAATTTATTCAAACTCATTTTTTTCATTCCTCTACTTTTCTACTCTCAACCAAACAAATAAGAGAGAAAATAAATCATTTTTATCCTCCTACTTTTTCATCCTTCTATTATTTTCTATCATCTCACTTTTTCACTCCTCCAACCAAACAAACCCTTAAACTCTCTCCCTAACCCAACTAGCAACTACCAAACTCAAAAACTTCACAAAAACAAAATATTAAAATAAAAAATAAAAAATCTCAATCAGCCTAATATTAGAATACTAGAATTAAGTGTTCTAAATGGTAAATATTTAGTATTTAGAACACCAAATATCAAAAACACTATAGTACGAAACATTTCAAATACTATATTAAAGTAAAAAAATAAGTAAGTTTTAGTTTGTGAAAATTTATTTTTTTGCAACAGTTGATATTCTTAAGAAATAATATTATTTTATATTTTTTTGTCTTTATTGGTAAATAATTTCATCTTAATATATTAAAAAACAATGATTTTGTGTAATGATCTTAATTGATAATTTGTTAATACGTAGGGACCCTAAAAATAGTTCTCGAGGAAAGGTTCTCGGATCTCTTTACTAACAACTCCACACAATAAAGGTATAATTAAATAGTGGGAACAAATACTCTACAATGGAAAACGCAAACAGTGGATCTCTTTGACCATTAAAATACTCTCTTTCCTATTACAAACACTCATACGACCATGGGAAGCTTTTACTTTCGTTCCCGTGGTATTACACTAAATATTCCTCTCTTTCTCTTTTACTTTTTTTCTCAAATAGATCTTTTTCTTCTCTTCTGGATCCCTTTCCTTTTGGCCTCTTTCCCTTTTATAGTTTCAACCCCTGTTCTTACCTTTTTAGCTATTCTGTTTCTACCCAGAGTATCAGGGATATTTTTCCCTTACTTTATCGGTTTCCTCACCTTCTTATCTTGGAAGTCTAACGACCTAGGGGTTACGTGTACTATTCAAATTGTCTTATGCGTTATTAATGCCGCAAAAGTTAGGTAAGAATCCCCTTATTAATGTGAAGGTAAAATCTTCCTACTTCTTGCACTTTCTAGGAGTTTTTCAAGATTACTAGTATCTTCCAGAAGTCACACATTAGTCATCGGTGCTTCAAGACTATGATATACTAACAATTTCCCTTTCCCGAGATAATGGGCTAACTATGGTACTTCACCTTATTGTATACACTTATGGTGATCCACTTTCACATCTTTCACGGATTATTACTCTTTGAGCATTCCCCTCAACACAAAGGCCAGGACCAACTACTTTCCCGTAGCCCAGTGACTCTTTGGGCCCTAGGTCCGAAAAGAAACTACTTCACTCCCCACAAATACCTATTTGGATTTTTTTTTTTTTCTTATACTTCAGGCCCCCTTGCCCAGGAAACATCAAACCTGTTCACCCATCCGAAAATCTTTGCACCACACTTCCCGTCATCACTTCACATCCCCACAAAGTGTGCATAGTATCCTCAGCCTCTCTTCCACTGACATAAAGTATCAGACAATTTTTCTCTTGAATAAATTTGATCTTGTTAGCAAACTGTTGGTACAAGCCTTCCAAATAAATTGTTTTAGTTTCCCAGGGACTTTGAATTTCCACAGACCTGACCAGAATCGCTTCTTTTCATCCAAGTTTGAGCCCGAAGCCGAGCCCCTCACATCATCATGACATTTCAACTTTAACTAGTCTTCACCAAGTAGGATCCATTGTTTGTCAAAGGTCATATCAGACAATCTTCTTGAGGAAAAATAGGAAGCAGGATAGATTTATGCGTTGAACTTCGATAGGAAAAATATTTTAATCTTAAATTCTAGAATCCCACCAACCTAGGTCATGATCTAGAAGCTCTGCCATATCTTTGGATGAAATTGATAATAGGCTTACTAGCCTCATACTCAGTATTATACAAACTAAAGAATCATGTTGCTAAAAAGTAAAATAGATTTTGTAGTTTTGATATTGGTGATGGAATTTGGTAAATGCCAAATACTAAATAGTGCTTCCTCAAAAAAAAAAAAAAATAGTGGGGCTTGGATGCCTATAAATTCGGGTATATAGATGCATATTGTTGGAGGCATTTTTAAAGCAACAAACCGTGAAACAAAGCCCACTTCCACAGCCCAATATCCAAAAAAAAAAAAAACTACACCCTGTGAAAATTGAGTCTATAGATTTTCTAATCAAAAAACCCAAATTTCAGCCCAATAATCCATTCATGAAACAAAGCCCACAAATTTTTCAAGGGCTAAAGCCCATGCCAGTGGTCAAAGTAAGCTCAAGCCTCAAGGATTTGATTTAGTTCAGATCTGGGCCATGAGATTAATTGGGTCAACACTCTCGTGGGTTAGGTCCACAAGTCCTTGGAACAAGATATCTTCTTCTTCTTTTTTTTTTTTTTTTTTTTTTCATAGTTGACCCAACAAAGGGGGAAAGGAAAACATTGGACAAAGCCTAGCTATATATGAAGCCCATCTCTAATTAGAGCTTACACTTCTTAAGATTTAAATTTGGATATAATCAATTCAAAAATATATAGGTATAGTTGAAAGTTTAAACTGTGATGGGTATGAATGATTTGAAAGGGATGATTATTATATTATTTATTATTATTATTATTATTATTATTATTATTATTATTATTTAAAATAAAAAACCATTTGTTTTCTTTTGGGATGGATTTTTTTAAGTATAACTTTTTAAATTTAGACCAAAATAAAATGTTGGTCCGTCAAGATTATAAAATGAGCATATTTTGGTCGAAGTTTTAAATTCCGTTAACTGCAAATAATTTCCTTACTTATCTGTTTGATAAAACTATAATGTAACTTTTTTATGTGAAGTGGTAGCGCTTATTTGAGACTTCAAGGACTAAAAACATTTTACTAAATTGAATTCCAACACTAACAATATAATTCAGCCCATTTTAAACAAATAAGTTTATCAATGACCAGCTTAGTGGTTTTGTTTAACTCAAACAAAATCATTACTATTATGATCAAAATGATATTCAATAACTGAGAATTTGATTGCAATTAGAGCATTGAATATAATATTTCAAAAATGGGGGATCTCAGCTAGTTCAAAGCAATGGAATATAAGTGGGGAACCATGCACTGGAGCAGCCATTGACTCCACCACTTTCGATGACCCAAACCACAACCCCTTAAACAAATGCGACTATTCGTTTAATAACAACACTACTTGCCACATTACCCAATTGTACGTGTCTCTCTTTTATATCCACTTTTTTTCTAATGCTTTTTTTGCTTAGAATTACTTAAATATGGCTTAATTGTCCCTTAAAAAAACATAGCTGTATTGAGTTTAATTGTCCCTTAAAATATAATTTTATTTGTATTTCATTATTCAATGCAACCGTGTGTTTTGAATTTAATCGGAGAATCTAATGTAAAATTAACTATATCCATTTTCTTTTTTTGAGAAACAAACATACACCCTACACATAAGGGAGAAAAAAAAATGAGGTTTTAACACAAATGCATACCACAAACTCCACTAGAAGATAAGAAATTATGGTAACTTTTAAATTAAAGGTGAGACAAATTTTACTGTACACAACACATCCTTAAGCAATGTGAACTATATCTAAGTTTTGCACTTACAATTTATATGCATTACCCAAGGGTTAAATTATGTGTCTCTCTTTTGAATATATTTATTTAGGGCTAAATTACATTTTAAACCCTACACTACTAAACCTTATAATTCCAAAATTAACAAATTAAAGCCTAAAGTTTCATAAACCTAAAATTGTGGAAAGCTTGAGAGATCAACTCCTTGACTTGAGCTCATTTGTAAACACTTTGTTTGATTGGTCTCGAACTTGAGGACAATCATCCTTGGCATTGTTTTTTCTTTTTAGGGCGGCTTTAAGGCCCACCTTGGGGGTCGGCCCTGAAGCCTGCCCCTGTTGCTTGCAAACGGCGGCGGGCTTCCTCACTAATGTCCTCTGTATGCCTACATCCATTTCTGCAAAGAAGAAGACGGAAGGGTTTACGAGACAATAATATACTAGAAATGGATAAGCAAGAATAAAACTTACAGTGACGAGTGTAAGCATGAAGAGTATCAAGACACGTCTGATAAAGCTTTCTTGCTCATCGGTGATCTATAAACAAACTTGGGTTAAAAGCTAAAAAGAGAAGTGTTAGATGCATAACAAAAATGAACGAGGTGGAAATAAAAAATGTAGACGACACACCTGACTCCCTCACAATACCTTAGGTATTATCAAACCAATCAGGCATGTTGTCCCACTCCTCAGGTTTACACGCTTAATCCGTCCTTTGAACAAAAAAAACGTATGTTGTTCCAGTTTCTATTTGAACCAGGCATATCTGACACCAGCCTGAGTAACGTCTTCCTTGCTAAGAAGTGATAGATACCCTTTAACGAGGAGATCTATTGACGCTTATAATAGTAGAAGAACTTGTCAAGGGAAGGTGACGGTTGCCACCACTTAGCTATCATTTTAGTCCCAAGGAATATCCTCCACGCATTAGGGGCTATCTGGCTAACAGACAATCCAAGATAATTGGCTAGCTGGCGATGTAGCTTCGTCAGCGGCAACCTTAGACCTACAGCAAACATGGCATCATACATGCTGACGTCTGCTGTTTTTCCCGAGTAACACTTCTCAAATTTCCTCAGTAGACGGATGGGAATGTTGTCATGCATTTGGAAATGGTCATAAAGTTTATTGAAGACGTTAGGAGACCTGGTCGGGTCGAAATCATTCATCGTTCATATAAGAGGAAGGATGAAGGGCCTAGGGCCATCGCCGTCCACTTGGTGCACCACCTCCTCACCCCTCTCTCCTTCGTCACCTTTCTCATCATTTTCCTCCCCTTCTCTCTCTTCCTCTCCTTCGTCATCCTTGCCACCCTTTGCCTCCCCCTCATCTTCTTCATACTCCTCCTTTTACTCCTCGACAGGGGAGTGAGTAGACAGTTCCCTTTCTGGGGACCAAGATACATCCTCCTCAAGCCCACGCGCAGACGAATAGACTTCATTGTAGCCCGCACCCTCACGAACTAATAACAATTGTTTACTCGTCCTTTCTCTATCATTTGACATCTATTCACCTACAAGCAACGAAAGTATTCTAAGAACCTATTCGACAGGTTTCTATATAGGTGATGACTAACTAGAAAAATAAATAAATAAAAAAGAGAAAGAAAAGGAACGGGGACTTACAGGAAAAGTGGATGGCTCCTTAAAGTGACGGTTTCCTTAAGAATGACGGAGTGACATGGAGGATGGATGCTTAAAAATGACGGATTGACACAAATGCTCTGGTCTCAAAGATTTCAAGGGATGAAAATAAAGTAAAAGAAATGACTAAAGGGGGAGGAACTATTTATAAAAAGAAGGGGTGTGATATACAAAGCAACGCTCGTGATTGGAAATGAGGCCGACCAACAAATGCCACGTGTCACCTCGCATATTAACCAAGGGCTACCTATGCCATTTAATGACAGTCTCTCCAATAAAACATCTAATTAATAATCATAAATACCCATATTACTCTGCGGCCCATCAGCCAAAGCCAACTAAGCCACGGAGACTTGTGAAGCAGTAGACGACCTCAGGCCGAAGGAGGAAAAGCCGATGGGTCCTACATGGCCTTACGTGATCCTCACGATTAATCATATAAGGAAACATCTTGCGTAACATGCGCAAAAACCTACTACCAATTTGTATCTCCCTTATATGGAAAGACACCCTAAAATCTTGGAAACCTTAAGTATCGAATCTTTCCTACTGGGAAAGATCCCTACTTTTAAGGGATCTCAATTCGCTACTCACTATTATAATTAAAAAAAAAAAAAAACCAGATCTCCTCCTTTCTCAATTACACATAAAATCTCTAGCTCTCTCATTATAGAGTTCTTAGAGATTTCTTACCACTAACTTGACTTTCAGAGGGTTTTTGGTTGATACCACATCGGTGCCTTCTACTTGATCTTTTTGTTCTTATTCCACAAGTATCCATTGGCACGATTTGGCGCCTACAACGTACTAACGATTTCAGCACATCATTAGATTGATTAGTGGTTAGTTGGACTTGGTATGCCAGTCAACAAGATACTTGTAAGAACAAACAAGGTTCAAAGGGGTACCAGACTACCAGTGGCACTAACCTAATGACTTGTTCTCCCATAAACAAATTTCTTCAAGGGGGTGTCTTTTATTTTTAGGGTCTGTTTAAGATCCGTTTATTTTGCTAAAACTAAAATTTTTTTGCTGAAAATACTGTAGATAAAAGTAAAAGTTAGCTGAAATAGTATAGTGAGACCTATAAATAGTACAAAAAATTGTAGTGGAGCCTATAAAAAGTAGCAAAAATAAGGCCAATAGTAAAATAAGTTGGTTTTTTAATTTGGAGTTAAACGTGCACTTAGAGTCTATTTGAGATTTACTTATTTTGCTAAAATTGAAAATTTTTTGTGGAAAGTACTGTAGATAAAGGTAAAAATTAGCTGAAATAGTATAGTGGAACTTATGAATAATACCAAAAAGTACAATGAGATCCATCAATAGTAGCAAAAATAAACTGAATAGTAAAATAAGTTGGCAAAATTAATCATGCCAAATAGACACTTAGGGTCCGTTTGAATACTGCTTATTTTGCTGGAAACTGATAACTGAAAACAATAAAAAAGTTACTGTTTACGCACTTGGCACTATTCATAAGCCTAAAATCACTATTCATGGAATATGAACAATGCTAGAGGCGCTGTCTAGGAAAAAAAAAACGCAAAAAATGCAAACGCCCAAAACGCAAAACCCAAATGCCACCTTAGTCTAAGAATGGATCTATAATAAGGGGGTGTAATTGTCATTATGGCTAAAATTTTGGAGGTTGTATTTAATGTGACCGGAAAATATAAAAATCTATCTCAAATAGGACTAAGTATGTGTTTGGCTCCAAATTAAAAAGCTAGCTTATTTTAATATTCAGCTTATTTTTGCTACTATACATGAGCCTCATTGCATTTTTTAGTACTATTAATGAATCTTACTATACTATTTCAACTAATATTTACCTTTATCTATAGTACTTTCAACTAAAATTTTTCATTTTCAACAAAATAAGCAAATCCCAAATAAACCCTAAATCCTACATTTATAGTCTAACCCATATGAGAGGAATGTAATAAACTTGTTATGGAAAATAAAAATTCGAGACTTTGGGCATGTATGTGATGAGTCAGCAAGCTGATAGTGGATCCTCGACATTATGATTGGTTTATTGGTCTAAGCTCATCCTTTATGCTTAAACTCGTCTTTTGTACATGAGTTCCTGTGCTTGTGTTCTTTAGAAATTTTTTTTAAGGGTAATCATTAAGAAAATTAAATTAAAATTTAACTTGAATATATCCAAAAAAACATCAATGTACATGAAGTTTTACAGTTCCTTTTACGAACGTAATTAAATTAAAGGTTGCGGTAGACCTATGTATGAGTTGATATGCTAATTTAGGATTGTTGTGATATTTTGATATATTTATAATAGTACTCTTATTTTTGTTGAATTTAAATTCTCTAGATTCTCAAAACAAGCTTTCAATATTTTTTCTCTTAGAATTTTTTGTATCAAGTTTGAATAGAGTTTAACATAAAATGAATTTAACATTTGTAAAAGTATTTTGGTTTCATGTATGTCAAGGACAAAGTTTAGCTACAAAATTGATTTTAGTGTAGGGTTGCAACCTTACTCAATATCATTTTATTGAAGGTGAATTTTGACAAATCCACCATTAGATTTCATTTTCTTCTTATATCCTCCATGCATGTAAAATTTTTAGAAAATTTAAAATCAATAGCTATGTCATCAATTAATTATTTAAATTATAATTTTTTGTAGAAGTTTAAAATTATGCATAAAATAAAAGGGGATATTTAGCTTCTAGCATAGTAAGGAAGGGCAATATAGTAAAATAACACATGCTTGAAATGTTTCAGCAAATTAGCATCTCGAGTTTTTAAAACTCGAGTTCTATTTAAAACTCGAGTCTCCCAGACTCGCTTTGTACTTGATGATTTGGACAAAAAATGCCAGAAAACGCCACATAGATCTCGAGTCAGGTGGACTCGAGTTTTGCCAAATCAAAATCGAGTCTCTAAGACTCGATTTTCTCAAGCAAAAACTCACACAGTTTTGGATGATGTGGTTCTAAAGCAAATTCCAGACAAGGAACCCAAAGAAGAAAAAACATTATCAAACAACAAATTCATCAACAAACCGAGTCTCTAAGACTCGATTTTGGAGAAGAGCAGTCCACGATCTAGAGCTTCGAAGAACAAAGGAAGATGCACAACCTGGGTGGGCCGATTTGGGTGAGTCGATCTACAGTGAGAGAGTTGAGTGAGGTGATCATATTCCAGAACACTTAAGAGTGTGCCGATGGGTTTCTGCAGCAGATGAGATACGCTTGTCTTCGATAGAGTGAGGGTTTGGCAATGAGTTTTCTGCTGCCAATGAATTTTCTGCCACTGATGAGATACACTTGTCTCCGGTAGAGTGAGATGCGATTGTCTCAAGTTTGGGGTTTGTATGTTTGGGTGTGAAGGAGAGTTCTCATGTTCTGGAGTCTGAACGCTGAAGTGCTAATATGATCACAATTCGAGTATTAGAAACTTGATTTCAATGTGGCTCCACATGGAAAAAAGTCCATGTCAGATGCTTGTAGTTCAGAATCTCGAGTATTAGAAACTCGATTTCTACCCGGAACTCAAGTTTTTAAAATTCGAGATGCTACTTTTCCACTTTGTTTTGAAACTTGGCAACTAACGAAATTCTTAGCAATTTAATGTTAAATGAAAAAAAAAAAAAAAACTCTAAAATATAATCTTATAGATTACGTAGTAAATAATATCCAATTGACACAAAATTTAACATGTGTACTAAAAATGTAAAGAACATGCAATCTGACAGTTAAATTTTTGAATTATGTTATAATGTTAATGATATTGAGTAAGATTGTAGTATTAAGTTACAACTAATTTTGTAACTAAATTTTGTCCAAAAAAAAAAAAAAAAGATTTTGGTGATTTTAGTTTTTTTTAGGAATTTAGTTTACATAACTAGTGCCACTTGATTTTTGTTCTTTGCATAACTCGAATCCTTTCTGTGTCATGGAGGAAAAAAAAAAACTTGAATCCTAGTTTATAACTTAAATATTGTTAAATAATAATACTACGTATTTACTTTAAGTATCTCATATTTGAAGACAGGGTAATCACCCTACTCATGTCTAAACACAATATGCCAAGTATATTAATAATTATAAAGCTTAGAATGAGGAAATTCCTGATATAATTGAGTTCGCTATGGCTTAAGATGTATTGTTATTCTCTTCTTCTTAGTAAAGAGTTACAGTTTTCAGTCTTCTTGGTTTAGAAGTTTTTGAGGTGCGGCTAGAAGATGTAATCATTTTTCTAAAAAGTCAAATTTCCAATGGTGTAACGCAATATTTTTTTTATTGGGAAAAAAAAAATGTGTATTACATCATTTCCAATAAAAAAAATATTGCGTTACACCATTGGAAATTTGACTAGAAAAGCCTACGCTAAGTAAAACTCATACTAAATATTATGTAATGCTTGGCGGCGAACTTGAGTACTTGACCCGTAACTAGTAACTTGGTGTTATTAAATACTCCATTAAGCAGCTTAAGCCAGGTCAAAATTTATGGAGTTAAATTACAAGTGCCTGGGTGCACAACGTAACACCTCAAATTAGAATATTATATTTACATAATTTTTTAAACGATGTTCAAGTTCCACCTCCAAATGGGTGTGTACTTGGGGACTTCTATATTTAGGGAATGACTCTTATATCTTTCTCTAGCTCTCTGTAATCTCAGCCAGTGCTCATTAATTTTGTTAATCAATCTCAAAGTGGAAGATTAGAGCCATGGTGGGATCACCACCGCTTATAGCCTTAGCCTTTTGTGTTGCTTGCTTCTTCGGCCAACTGTTGGAGGTAGCTCAATCTCAATCTCAAAATCAAACCCAACCTCGTACAGATCCTGCTGAAGGTGTGCCTCTCTCTCTCTCTCTCTCTCTCTTCGTTGAAAATTTGGTAATTGGGAATATGAAGATTTACAGTCCCTATATGTCTCTGGTGAAAACAAAAAGTTACAATTGAGCTGCATGTTTCTTTATATTTTTGCTCATATAAAGTTATTTATTTATTTTTTTACTTGTAGTCAAAGAGCAAAGCTCGTAGAGCATTGAATAAAAACTTTCTATTCTTTTCCCTGGGTCTGGAGTACAAATACAAACTTCTATTTATTTATTTATTTTTATTATTATTATTATTATTTTTTTAAGAATCATTTTTGAGAGATGAATTGAAAAGATACAGGACTAACTCTAAGTAGATTGTGGCAGCAAGAAACTGTCTTTACAATACAAACTTCAACTTAAACCTATAGTTCTGCATCTCGTGTATTTTTATCTTTTATAGTGAAATTAATAAGCTGTATTCTCAATATATATATACACGTAAAGCAAAAACCAAAGAAATTAATAAGTTTATTATTATTATTATTATTTTTTTTTTTATATATATATATATATATTTTTTTTTTTTTAAGTTTGTGGTGGATGGTGGACCCTTAGACCATATTACTATTCTTTTACTCTTTAGTGTTATTGATAAAAGCTATGGTAAGATATTATTTTGATCTCTAAACTTTACAAAAGTTTGTTTTTCATCCCTTAACTTTTAAAAAGTTCATTTTTTTTCCCTAAACTATTAAAAAGTTTATATTTCATCCCTAAATCCTTAAACTTTACTAAAAGTTTATTTTTTATTCCTAAACTATTAAAAAAGTTTTTTTTTTCATCCTTATTTTTGTCTCTATACTGTTCAAAAAACTTTTTACAAAGTTTAAGGATGACAGAAGAACTTTTTAAATTTTATAAATAAAAAATAAATTTTTAGTAAAGTTTAGGGATCAAAATAATATTTTACCCTAAAAACTATGTTTAGGGCTGTAAATGAATTAAATTATTTATGAATCTTATTCATGTTTTTATTTCTCTTTCTCAAAAAAAAAAAAAGTGTTTTTTTTTGTTTAATTTCAAAACAGGCCAAGCCAAAGTTTTTATTTTATTATTTTATTTTTTTTAAGCTTGTTTGCAAAAACAAAAAAAAACATTGTTCATGAACAAGCTGTGAATATTAGGGCCCAATATAAACAAGCCGATTTTGGATTCCTTTAAAACTTGACAAGAGTTTGTTTTGAGAGATGCTTGTAATGGTATGCCGATCCATCGGAGCTGGACTGTTCATTGAGGTCGTGAAGTGTTTGTCTTTAAGCTACAACCAGCTTTCTTTTTTGTTTTATAAATAAACATTGTAACCAACTATCTAATGCCACATCACGGGCTGCACAAGCTTTGGAAGGTCCTAATGTATTGGGAAGAGGATTGTTCACATTTTCTTCTCCACAATCCACAGTCCACATTAGTTAAACTAATGATTGGTTTATAATTCATGATTGGTTTACAATTCATGTGAGAGATGATAATACACATTTATATTACTTACAAAATATTCTATAATTTTCTAACTAAAAATCTAGGCCTAAAGGCTCCCAATATAAACAGGTCACATCTTATAAGTGAATAATGGGTTTTAAAACGGAAAAAAAAAAAGAAAAAAAAAAGTCTTATCTCAATCACAAAAAAAAAGACCCCATCCTAATAGTTGTTTTGACATAATTAAATTTTTACAATTAAAATTGGTAAAATCTTATATTAATTCATTGTATGTGTTAGTCTTATTAATTGAAAGAACGTATTAGGAAAATTTAAATTTCATAAATTGAGAAGTGAGAAGGTTTTTAAGTTATTTTTCATAGAAAGAAGCGAGAAACATTTAGTATTGAGATGCAACTAGGGATGGCAATGAGGTGGGGCAGGGTGGGTCCGAAGGATGAGGTCTTTATCCCCGCCCTACATGGTTTTGTTTTACCTCATCCCCACGTGATGGGGAAAATTTTCTTGCCCCAACCCCTCCTTGGAGCCCCATCTCACCCCGTAAAACTCTACTTCTTGTTAATTTGCCCACAATTACTGCAATTATTTTTAATAAAACCTATTTTGTTAATAAAAATATACTTGAAATTAAAAATAAATTTATTCCATTAAATCAAACTAATTTTTAGTAAAAACCTCATAATATTACTAAAGTGTTTAACAAGACAATATCACAACAAAAACAAAAATCTCATAATACAAAATCAATGATTTAATGGTATATAAATCTATTTATAGTAAAGATAAAAGAAAATGTTAAAATTGGTACCTTATTTCCAACATTGCTAGAGAAAAAAAGAGAGACAAAAATCCTTGTTAGGTAGAATAAAAAAAGCTAATGATATGTTTATTTAAATAGTAAAGTTTTAGGGTATGAAAAATTTATAATTTAACCCTTATCAGTGCGGGGCGGGGCAAGTTATGTCTAAAAAGTCTAAATCCATCCCCACCCCGCCTTGTAATGAGGGACTAAAATCTCGCCCCATCACCTTTGTGGGGTGAGGAAAACCCGTGTGGGGTGAAGTGGAGAGGGGTGGGTCAAGCAAGGGGGGGAAAATTGACATCTCTGAATGCAAGGTATATAAAAAATACTAATCTCATCACAAGTGCTCCATGTTTGATAGTGCTCTTTTTTTATTTTGAGTTTAATATAATTTTCAATTTTAATTTATCTATTGTTAGTGGGGTTACATATGAAGAAATTTTTACAAAACTAAAATTTAGGATTTGAAATGAAATAAATTGCTGGGTTTAACATGTGCTAGGTTTTAGAAAATAAATGTATCAAACGTACATGAGATATGTTTAGATAGAGATTGTACTAATT
Source organism: Castanopsis chinensis (assembly GCA_032878915.1). Lineage (NCBI taxonomy): Eukaryota > Viridiplantae > Streptophyta > Magnoliopsida > Fagales > Fagaceae > Castanopsis > Castanopsis chinensis. Next base: position 4,886,675 of record JAVQMG010000105.1, read on the forward strand.
TTTAAGAAAAAAAATTTCTTTGGTAGTTTTTTTTTCTTGTTTTTAATTTTGTTAAATTACAATTTTAACCCTATTTTTTTTTAAGAATAAAGATCATCTGATTAGACTATAGGTATTTTTGACATTTTTTGAAACTATAACTAACTTTCTGAATCCTCTTGATATATCTATATATTACTATTTAAGGGGCTTTCCCTGTTTGGAATCTTCATTTTTCTGGTTCAAAATTGCACTTACACCCCTATGTTTAAGTAGACCCTTTTGGATATATACTATTGTTAGTTTCTTTAAAACCTTCTCTCCTCTCCTCTTATGTGTGCGTGTTAAAATACTTAGTATACTCAAAAGAAAAAAAAAACAGTGAGTTAATCTCACATTGGAAAATGAGTATGAGTTATAGATGTTTAAAGCATGTACTACGTATCTAAGAGTTATGCCTTTTTGGATATATACTATTGTTAGTTTCTTTAAAACCTTTTCATCTCTTCCCTTGTGTGTGTGTGTGTTAAAATACTTAGTATTCTCAAAAGAAAAAAAGCAGTGGGTTAATCCCACATTGGAAAATGAGTTTGAGTTATAGACGTTTAAAGTTTGTACTGTGTATCTAAGAGTTAAGCCATTTTGGATATACACCACTGTTAGTTTCTTTAAAATTTTCTCTCCTCTCCCCTTATGTGTGTATGTGTTAAAATACTAAGTATGTGCTATATATCTAAGAGTTATGTCCTTTTGAATATACACCAAAATGTGTGTGTGTTAAAATACTAAGTATGTGCTATATATCTAAGAGTTATGTACTTTTGAATATACACCAAAATTAAATGACAATTCAGTAAAAATAAAACCCTAACTTTTACTAAAATATTGCTTAAAAAATAGAGTTACTCTCCTGTTGATTTTCAAATTAGTTTATCCACTTATAAACTAAATTCTTAAAATAAAAATTATATAAAAAAAAGTAAAGACAAAGGTTTTTTTTTGCTATAAAATAGGACTACTAAGGCTAACGTTTTCACTTTTTTTTTTTCTTCTCCTTTTGATCCCCGTTATCAAGATTTAAACATTTCTCTCTCTCCTTTTTTTTTTTTAGGTTCTTTTCTTCTAAATTCTAATCCCACGTTTTTTTTTTTTTTTTTTTTTTTTTTAATTTTGGTCTTTGATTTTATTTTTTCAAATCTCTTCTTTTTTTTTTTTGAATTATTAAGGAAAGGTGATTTTTAATGTACTCCCTTATTTTTTTAATGATTTATTTATTTATTTATGTTGGTGTTTGAATTGTTTTCTCTTCACATCTATTTGTACTTTTTTTTTTTTCATTTTAGTGAATGTCTCATTTTAGTGAATGTCTTTTTTATGTTCAAAACAAAAATCACTATGCCAATGGTTTAATTAGATAAAAGAGAGAAATGTCTTAAATTGAGATGAATACAAAATTATGATACTAAAAAAAATAAATAAATTTCATGATACGTGCAAAACGTATATGATGAGACTAGTAAAGATAAAAACCCTTTAAAATTATAGATATCTTCTCCCTCTGCCTCTGCTTCTGTTTCTGCCTCTGCCTCTGCCTCTGCCTCTGCCTCTTTCATTTCATCCGTAACACATTAGCCTCCTTTTTATTTAATTGTTTAATTTTATATAATAATTTTCTTATTATTTTTAGAATCCTATAAATAATAAGTTATAGTAACACATTATCCAATCGCTCTCAGTAATCCTCTCACTAGTCACAACCCAAACACTGAACTAGTTGATTCTCAAAAACAACAAAATGAAAAAAAAAAAAAAAAAAAAAAAAAAAAAAAGCACTGAACTAGTTCCCAGATTCCACCATCACCATGATTTCTTAAAACTTAGCAACCAGCTATTACGACTACCTCTGTACCTAGATCTCACTGGCAATGCCCCGGTCGGAGCTGGGTTTGTTCATGGAGGGCGTGAAGTGTTTGTGTTTATGCTTCAACCAAATTTTCTTTATGTTTATAAATAAACATCTTTGTAATGCCATGCCACGGGCTGCACATGCTAATGAGGGTCCTGAATCCTGATGTATGCTTCAACCAGATTTCCTTTATGTTTAGTTATCTGTCGTTTTATCTTTTAAAAAAAAAAAAAAAAAAAAACCCAGTTTGCATGAATCTCTTTCAATTGTGACGAATAAAACCATTCATGTGTATCAATGAGTTTTAATTGTGAATTTGATTGCAGTGAGAGCTTTGAATTCAGTATTTCAAAAATGGGGTATCTCAGCAAATTCAAGTCAATGGAATATAAGTGGGGAACCTTGCAGTGGAGCAGCCATCAACTCAACCATCTATTTTGATGACTTAGACTACAACCCCTTTATCAAATGCAACTGTTCGTTCAATAGTAACTCTACTTGCCACATTACCCAATTGTACGTTTCTTTCTTATATATCCTCGTGCCATTTTTGCTTAGAATTACAATTTTTATATACACACAAGTGAAAAGACTGGCTTTTGTTTTTTTGGCTTTTCTTGCCAAACGCACACCGATGAAAGGACAAAGCATACAAGTACAACAGATGTGTGTGCTTTAAACTTATTGAATTGTTCCATAAAATTTGGGTGATGAATCCTTAAGGAGAAGTCATGGAGCCATGATAAAGTAACCTGGCTATAATATCCTACAATATTAATTGATCTAGGCACCCATCAGTTGAGCATAACTCCTTGCATGGCCATCCATGGGAGGTAGGAAAACAATTTCATTGAAAGAAGTTTCTCTCTCTTAGTGTGTTCCTTAGATTTTGAGGTTCTTAGATTGTGGAAATTGTGTATCACTCTCTTGAAGTGCGTACACCATCATTGTGAGAAATCAATTTAGATGAAGCTTGAGTCCTATGGTTCTTTAGAGCAATGGAGCGTGTGGAGACTTGCCCTAGATAATGTAACAGTAAAACATCCTTGGTTTGGTTATTTTGGAACAAGAGAGGCGAAGTCTGAAATAGAAAACTTATTCTGCTGTGCATATAATATCTAACATCTTAAAAGAAAAACTCATGTTCATACTCATATTTGTCTAACTTAAATTTCCACATGAGGGTTTCTAGGATTTTAGATTGATGGTTAATTTTAATCTTCTCCAGTGGTCATCGTCTCCCTATACCACAGTCTCTAGTATAAGTGTGTTTTTGTACAATGAACCTTGAATTTTACTTTGTTGGAGTATACAAGAACAAGTAGAGATGCTGTTTAGTGCAAAGAAAAGAATAAAAGCCTTGCAAAGGCTAATCAGGTTGGGCCACAACATTATACATATTATTTTGCTAAGTATTAGTTAGGGGGATACGACCTTCATCTAACCCTATAAGAAGGGAATGGAATGCCACTATTAATTGGCAACTTACCAGTATATGTAAACATTGACTTTTTGAGAGCTTGTATGACATTAATTACTACTGTAGGGGCAGAAACGTCAGGACGGCTGTGTAGACCTTGGGCCCGGTCCGAGGACACTGGTTTGCCCAAGACGCCACGAGGAGGGAGGAGATCACCAAAACGTGAGGGCCCAGAGGCCCACCGTTCAGGCCACCGCCCACTTGGGAGAGTCCAGGGAGAATATGGCCTCGGACAACGGAAGCAAGGGCCGAGAGACGCGACACAACGCCAATGGAGGAACTTCTGAAGCTCAATAAGTCATACGGAACTCCAACGGGACGGCGAGGAGGAGGACAAGTGGGACGTGCATTGCATAAAGCTGTTGCCACCGCATTAAAGGCCTCCCACCTACCCGCCTAGTCGCATTAATGGAGAAATGACTTCTGAAGGGACGGTGGTCAGCCTTATAAGCATTGGGTAGCGTTTTCAGGGAAAAGACAGATGGACACCAGGGATGTGGAGTATAAGTAAAGAAGGGGTATCCATAGGAAAGGGATCCGGATTTTCTCTAAGGAAGAAGAAGACTCACACTCTCTCTCCTCCTAGATAACAGAAGGAAAGCCCGGACATAGGCTCCTCGGCCAACGTCCGAGGACAGGCAGAGGCGCTCCCCCAACTCTTAGCACGCCAGCAGCGGACTTAACCCTTACCTCATAACTTTCTAGAGCCCAGGAAGTCTAGGCTTTAAGCCCATTCTCTACAAATTCTATTGTGTAAGCCATTTGGGCCGGCCCGATCATGCATTTGGACCCAAGGCCAACTTTGTGTCCTTACAATTGGCGCTGTTTGTGGGAATGCCTTGACCAAAGGGACTGGAAGTATCATGGAAGGTTCAGGTTCACGTCATGCGGAGTCTAGGGGGTCCCAACGCGAGGACCAATTTGTGCGGTTAGAGTGGGAGAGAGAGCGCGAAGCCAGCGTGCGCACAAGACATACGCGTGGGAGGAGTCATGCACGGAATGAAAGTAGAGCCTCACACGAAAAAAGCGTGGAGACCCTGCAAAGGGAGATTGACCACCTGAGAAGGAAGCTGCGCCTGGAGAAATGAAGGCGCACGCCCTCCCCTTCAGACTAGTCCTCAGCGGATACTAACGGTAGCTTCGACAGCTCTAGGTCGAGCACCCCCCTAGCGAGTCCTCCTCTCAGGAGGACAAACACCACTGCGAACCTAAGGATAAGAGGACATCCTCCAGAGGCCTGACCAACAATGTGCTGAGCAAGGCGCTCCACCAGATTTCCAAATCGCCCTTCACTCGGAGGATTAAGAAGGGAAAACTTCTAAGGCGGTTCACCTAGTCAACCTTCACAATTTACAACGGAAGGACGGACCCAGTAGAACATGTGAGCCACTTCAGCTAGAGGATGGCGGTGCACTCGAAGAATAAGACCCTGATGTGCAAGGTCTTCCATTCCAGCCTAGGACCCGTTGCGATGAGATGGTTCAACGGCCTGAAAGTGGGCTCTGTCGATTCCTTCGAGGAGCTCACCAGGGCATTCAGCTCGCGGTTCATCACATGCAGCAGGGTCCCTCAGCCTCTAGATTCACTGTTGTCCATGGCCATGAGAGAAGGAGAAACCCTCAGGGCATATATCGACAGGTACTGGGAGATGTACAACGAGATCGATGGGGACTTCGACGAAGTTGCCATAAGCACGTTCAAGGTCGGCCTTCCAAATGAGCATGACCCGAGGAAGTCACTGACCAGGAGGCCTGTTAAGAGCGTGTGTCGGCTCATGGACTGCATTGACGAGTACACGCGGGTGGAGGAGGATTAATTACAAGTGAAGGCAAGGGCGAAGGTTATCCCTCATGAGAGGAGGGATTTCAGGTTGGACAGGTACGGCAACAGTAGGCCGAGGAGAGAATTCGTCGGGCAACCTCGTCAGACGACAATGCAGGTGGTCGGCATAGTGTTCCGCGAACCCATACAGCGGGTGTTTGAGAAAATCCGTCATGAGCCCTACTTCAGGTGGCCCAGTAAAATGATAGGTGATCCTGCAAAGCGTATGTGTAGACTTCACGGACCTCAACAAAGCCTGTCTCAAGGACCCCTTCCCGATGCCTCGCATAGATTAACTGGTAGACGCGACGGTCGGCCACCCTCGCATAAGTTTCCTGGACGCCTTTCAGGGGTACTACCAGATACCTTTGGCTTTAGAAGATCAGGAGAAAATTGCTTTTGTGACCCCCACCGGCAACTACCATTACAAGGTAATGCCCTTCGGCCTGAAAAATGCAGGGGCTACCTATCAGAGGATGATGACCCGGATGTTCGAGGTGCAATTAGGAAAGATCATCGAGGTATACGTAGACGATATGGTTGTGAAGAGCAGGGCCATATCGGAGCATGTGGCCGACCTGGGTAGCACATTCTAGACTTTGCGAGAGCACAAGTTGCGTCTGAACGCCTCCAAATGCTCCTTTGGTGTAGGGTTTGGTAAATTCCTGGACTACATGCTTACTCACAGAGGTATTGATGCCAACCCCAAACAGATCTCTGCAATCTGTAACTTGCAACCACCTCGGAACCCGAAGGAGGTCCAGAGGTTGGCTGGGATGATAGCCGCCCTCAGTAGGTTCATTTTCCGATTCGCGAACAGGTGCCGACCCTTCTTCCAACTGCTGAACAAATGGAAAGGATTCGAATGGACCGAGGAGTGCTCCTTGGCCTTCCAACGGCTGAAGGAATACTTCTCTCAGCCACCCATTATGTCCCGCCTTGATCTAGACGAAGTGCTGTTTGCGTACCTGGCTCTATAAACGCTCCTTCTCGGGGCCCTACCTGCTGTGTGTGCACCCGGAAGGGACGGAGCAGCTCCTGGAGGAGTTGCATGAGGGAATTTACGGCAGTCACATGGGCGGAAGGTCACTAGCTCACAGGGCCCTCACGCAGGGGTACTGGTGGCCGAATATACAACTGGAGGTGCAGGAATACGCGAGGAAATGCGATCAATGTCAGAGGTTCGCCCCCAACATTCACCAGCCGGGTGGCGTTCTTAATCCATTGGTCAGCCCTTGGCCGTTTGCGCAGTGGGGCTTGGACATAGTGGGACAGTTTCCGAGGGCGGCGGGCAACAAGCAGTGGCTGCTCGTCGGGACAGATTATTTCACTAAGTGGGTAGAGGCCGAGCCACTCTCGAATATTCGGGACGTGGACGAGAAGAGATTCATCTGAAAGAACATCATCACCAAATATAGGATCCCACGTATTCTCATTTCGGACAATGGATTACAGTTCGACAGCAAAGCCTTCAGGGAGTATTGCGGAGACTTCGGCATCACAAACAGGTACTCCACCCCAGCCTGTCCGCAGGGGAACGGGCAAGCTGAAGCGGTCAACAAGTCTATAGTTAATGGACTCAAGAAAAGATTAGATGATGCGAAGGGCAGATGGGTGGATGAGGTACCACACGTGCTGTGGACTTACCGAACCACGCTGCGAAGGTCCACAAGGGAGACCCCTTTCGCGATGACGTATGGCGCCGAGGCCGTGATTCCTGTGGAGATGGGGTTCCAGACGATGAAGGCGCAGTCTTTCGCTTCAGACGCTAACGACGACATGCTGCTGAAGGGTCTGGACCTGGTGGAAGAAAGGCGGGAAAACGCTATGGTCAGGCTAGCTTGCTACCAGCAGAAGCTCGCTACCAGCAGAAGCTCAAACAAGGGTACGACTCTCGCGTACAATCCAGGCCTTTCGCTCCAGGAGACCTAGTCTTGAGAAAAGTCGTCGGAACTGCAAAGGACCCATCGTGGGGAAAACTGGGACCAAACTAGGAGGGGCCCTATCGTATCACCTCAGTGGCCGGCATAGGGTCATATCGTCTCGCCGACTTGGAAAACAAACTTGTAAAATGACCCTGGAATGTAAATAACCTCCAAAGGTATTATTACTAATGAAAGGCGTGCGCGCCATGTGTTCGGATTTTATTGTATCATGGTAATTGTCACTATGTTAGTCTCTATCACTAAATTAATTAAGTGTTAATGTCAACTGGGGCTAAGCCAGGTCCTCGGACCTTCTGCCTTGGGAAAATTTAACACAGTTCAATTTATTAATTAAGTGTTAATGTCAACTGGGGCTAAGCCAGGTCTTCGGACCTTCTGCCTTGGAAAAATTTAATACTGTTCAATTTATTAATTAAGTGTTAATGTCAACTGGGGCTAAACCAAGTCCTCGGACCTTCTGCCTTGAGAAAATTTAACACGGTTCAATTTATTCATTAAGTGTTAATGTCAACTGGGGCTAAACTAGGTCCTCGGGCCTTCTGCATTGGAAAAATTTAACATAGTTCATTCTCTTTAGATGTTAATGTCAACCTAGGCTAAGCCAAGTCCTCGGACTTTCTGTCTTGGAAAAATTTAACATACAATTTCTATTCATTAAATGTTAATGTCAACCTTGGTTATGCTAGGTCCTCGGACCTTCTGCCTTGGGAAAATTTAACATACAATTTATTTTCTTTAAATGTTAATATCAACCTTAGTTATGCCAGGTCCTTGGACCTTCTGCCTCAGGAAGACTTGACAACAATTTCGTTTTTCATTAAGGCTGCGTTTGGCTCAACGGAAATCATTTTCAGGAAAAGAAAATATTTTCGGGAATATATTTTCGGGAAAGGAAAATATGTTTAAGTGTTTGGTAGCATTTTAGAAAATACTTTGGAAAATATTTTCAGGTGTTTGGTTGTAATCTTGAAAATACTATAAAAAATACATTTTTTATTTGTTGCTTACATTTTCTCACATTTTCTCAGCTTCCAAACAAACATTATCACCACAAAAAACTAAAGAAACAAAACCCAAAAAAAAAAAAAAAAAAAAAATCATATCTGGGATCGCGAGATCGGCGATCGGCGATCGCGAGATCGGCGATCGCGAGATTGGCGATCGCGATCGTGACTTGCGATCGCCGCCTCGCGATCGCGTCGCCAGATCACGACTCGCGATCGCAGGTGGCGATGCGATCGCAGGCGGCGATCGCGTCGCGAGATCGCGACTCGCGATTGCGGGATCTCCGCGGCGATCGCGATCGCGAGATCGCGCCGTGACGATCGGCGAGTCGCGATCGCCGCCTCGCGAGATTGCCACTCGCGATCGCGATCGCCGCCTCGCGATCGCGGCGCCGGTGCAGTGGCTCGCGATCGCAGGCGGCGATCAGGCGATCTCTCTCTCTCGCTCGCGCGATCTCTCTCTTTCTCTCTCTCTCTCTCTCTTTCTCTCTCTCTCTCTCTTTGTGCGTCCCACGGAAATGGTTTGAAGTGAAATTCGGGACTGAATTGATTTTCAGTCATCTGAAGGCAAATTTTCGGTCAAACTGAAAACAAATTCAGTTTGACCGAATTTTCCTTGATGAACCAAACACCATATTTTCCGGAAAACAATTTCCGGAACTGAAATTCAGTTGAAACAAACGCACCCTAAGTGTCAATGCCGACCTAGGCTACGCCAAGTCCTCACTGCCTTGGGAAAATTTAACATCCGGTGTATTGCCTATCCTTCATTAAATAAATATGACACACAATTCGTTTTTCCTTAACACGCGAGGCTTTTGTTCATTCTTATTTCATCTGAGTGTAAACGAAGGCCTAAGTTGTGCCTGAATCTCGGACTTCTCGCTTTGGAAAGACTGACGTGCTAGTACCATTTTTAACTAAGTTCTAGCGCTTGAGCTAAGTCGTTTGCACGTTGTTAAACAAGAGAAAACCTAGCGCAATTCTCACATACAAAGCAACTACTGACGAGGAAACCAGAAATTAAAGAAGTTCACAATCACGATAAAATAGTTACAAGTAAAGTACTAAGGTCTTCACATCAAACTTGAAACAAAAATGTACTTTAAGTAAAAACAATAACAAAAGGGTCCCTGCGAGAAGAAAGGGAGGAATCTGGCAGCTTAAGCCTTGGCCATTGGGGGGAGATCCTCTGCTCCTTTTGCCTTATCCTCTGCTCCTTTGGCCTCTGATTCGGAGGGCTGGGATACCACCACCTCGAGGGCCAGTCCGCCGTCAACAGGCTCTGTCTCTAGTGGGGCCAGGGGCTGCTTCCCTTTGTCAGCTTGCTTCTCCGGAGGAACGTCCTGCCCAGGATCCAAAGAGGCTAAAGGAAGAGCGGGGGCCACGAAGGAAGTGGGGGCCACGAAGTAAAAAAAAATCATGGTAACTTTTAAAGAAGGACGAGATAAGTTTTACTACATATATACAACACACTTTTAGCAGTGTAAACTGTATCTAAGTTTTTCACTTACAATTTATATGCATTACCCAAGGGTTAAATTATGTGTCTCTCTTTTGAATATTTGTTTTTGACTAAATTACATTTTAAACCCTCAACTTTAAAAAGTTACAAACTAAACAATATAATTGCAAAATTAACAAATTAAAGCCTAAAGTTTCAACTTAAACCTGAAATTGTGGAGAGCTTGAGAGATCAACTCCTTGCCTCAAGCTCGTTTGTAAGCACTTTGTTTGATTGGTCATGGACTTGAGGACTCACATCTAGGAATTCCCTTAATATTTATAACTCTATTTTTTCTGGTACATAGTAGTTAGTTTTCTTTGTACTTTTTTGGCAACTTCATGTCTTTTTTGCAATTTTTTTTTTTTTTGCGTGAAATAGTCTTATTTTTTCTAATTAAATTAGTTATTTAAAAAAAAAAAAAACAAAAAAAAAACTTGAACTTTATGCCATTGGAGTATACAAGCACTAGTTGAGATGCCATTTAGCACAAAATATAGAACAAAATCCTTGCAAATGATAATCAAGTTGGGCCTTAACATTATATGTCTTATTTTTGCAAAGTGTAAGTTAAGGGGATTCAACCCTCAGATCAAATCCCATAAGAAAAAAGTGGAATGCCACTAGGCTAAATGGCCATTAATTGGCAACTCATTATTATATTTAAACATTGCTCTTGTAGAAAACTAGTGTATGATATTAATTACTAATATTCTTGAGCAGTCATTTAATGTAAGCTTACAATTTTAGCAACCCACAAGTTAATTTCATAAACAAAATCATTTCATATAATTTTTTTTTGGATTTAAAATTAAAAATCTTTGAAATATTCTGTAAAACTTGGAAAGAGACCAGGATGTGGTGTATGTAATAGTACAGAACCTATACTTCAAATTCAAAATATCTCGAGCACCTTTAGTATACGAATCTTTCTTTTCATGGTTGATGGTTTTATTATTTTATTATTAAATTTTCCTTGCAGGAAGGTTTATGCCATGAATGTTGGTGGAGTAATCCCAGAAGAACTATGGACTTTGACTTTCCTCTTCAATCTGTACGATATCTTCTTTGTGTGTTTGTTTACTTGCATTTTGCACGAATATTGATTACCTTCTTTTTATGTAAGCTAGGACTGAACTTTGATCCGGAAACTGTAGTTCATTATGTCAACCAATTGAAATTTATACTAGATGTGGTGTATAACTTTTCCTACCAAAATGGCTATATATACTGTTTTGGCAAAATATTTAGCAATATACTATTGCTTGTAAAATATTAGGCAATTTATCATTTTATTGAAACTCAAGTTTGCCATATAACTCGAGTTTTTTGAAAAAGTAGCCTTCAAATTTGCCGTGCTATTTTTTTATGGTACTTGTGTTACATAAAAATTTTTCCATGAAACTCAAGTTTGTGAAAGAGACTCAAGTTACACGGCAAACTTGAGTTTCACAAACTAGAGTTTTTAAAAAGTGAAAGGTCCCTAATTATTTTACAAATGGTGGTAGATCCATATATATATATATATATATATATATATATATTCCTAAACAGTTATACTTGGCCATTTTGGCGCTAGTTTTACAGGATGGTTCATTTTCATTAGTCTGCTAAATGTGCTAAGTTTCCAACATTTATTACAGGAATTTGGGCCAAAATTACTTGAGAGGTAACCTGTCTGCATCCATTGGCAATCTAACTCGCATACAATACCTGTAAGCCTGTCTAAATTTTGATATGAAATTCATAGGACATAGTACATTTAATGTTAGTTAACCTTTCTCTTTTTTGCGATGTTTAATAAATTAGGAATTTTGGCATTAATGCATTATCAGGGACACTTCCAAAGGAACTTGGCATTCTTACGGAGTTAGTGTCATTGTAAGTTACCCTCATTTATAATTTGTAAGTCATCTTTGTGGCGTCTTGGAGGTGTTGTTCTATTTTCTTTTAGGTACTAGCGGTCTTCAACTACAACCTTTTATTTATTATAATTTATTTGAAGAAGGGTTTTTTGAACGGCCTCTCTCGAATGGCATTCTCTCCTCCCTCAAAATAGGATGGTGGGTAAGGTCTTAGATTTAAGGTCCACAGGATGCATGTGTAAATTCTCATTAAATAAATATGAAGAAGGGTTTCACAAAAGTATAAATTTAGCAGTAGTCACCCAGATGCAATTGTAGTATTGTACACCTATTTTGATGTTTTCTGCAATTCACATTACTTTTTTTGTTGGACTGGAATTCTTCATTTTACATACTTGATCTTGATGATGATCTACACCTAAGAGAATCAAATCCTTGTTTTTTATTTTTTTTTTCCCCTGAAAATCCTTGATTATAACTAATATATTGTTTCACTTGTTAATTTTGTAGGTCTTTTTCAGTGAACAACTTCACCGGTTCCCTCCCATCGGAGCTTGGGAATTTAGTGAAATTAGAACAACTGTAAGTTCTAGTACAATTAATATTGCTTTCATTTTCAGTTTCAGTTCTGAAATCAATTGATTGTATTTTATGTGAGGCAGACTTTGGAAATTGTTCTAGCAAAGCTTCTAGTAATATCATGTCTGTGGCTAAAGATAATTAGAATTTTCTGAGAACAAATCTTTTTGATAATTTGATAGTTGGGGGAGGAGAATTTAAGCCTGGATGCCTCCTTTGAGAGTTTGGTGACTTAGATAATGTAGTCGCTAGAATCTGGTGACTATGTTGGTGTTAATATCATAGTGTGGATGCTTAGTTTAGTACATCTTGTTTATCTCACGAAAGCCTCTAAATTATTCTAAAATGTTCTAGGGTTGGAATGGTATCTCTGATATCAAGTTGAGTTGTGAAATATTAGATGTTAGGATTAAACGAGAAAAAAAGAGAGTGGAAAAATGGAGAGAAATTTGAGAAAAGGTTTAGATGCACTAATGTGCCCTCCACCTTAGAACATATTTATATAAGGGTTTATGCATGATGACAAAAATACCCTTATTAATATGCTAAGACAGAAATATATTACTATGAGTTAAGGTTAGGATATCAAATCTTTTTTTTTTTTTTTTTTTGGATATCAAATATTAGTTAATTCATGTAAATTGTTTACTTTGATAGTTACTTTGATAGTTCTGGAGTTAGTGGCGAGCTCCCTTCAACATTTGCTAATTTACAGAACCTCCAAATAATGTAAGAAGTTAAGAACTAGTTGGCTACTGCTTTTCCCAATTGAACAGTTTTCATAATTTTTGCATAAAGATAAATATCAAGACAAGAATTGTAAAGGCATTTTCTAAGGAAATATTTCTTTTGGTCTTAGGTGGGCATCAGACACTAAACTCACAGGCAGGATACCCAATTTCATAGGGAGTTGGTCAAAGCTTACCACCTTGTAAGATGATATCTCTTTAGTTTCTTCTAAATAACGTTTGGTGAAGCTGAGTTTCATTACCATAAGATTTATGATTGAGAAAATTTTAGTATTTAATATTAGTTTTAAGGCAAAAATGCACTTTTAGCCTTTATATTTTGAGTGTTTTTGTTGTGGTCCTTGTGCTTTTAAAAGTTTTGTTTGGTTCTTGAGTTTTTCAACAATGTTTCATTTCGGTCATTACTGTTAACTTTGCGATGAAAATTGCTTATATGATTGACAAAATATTCACTTGGCACGTGGCACATACGTGGTTAATAAAAAAATAAAACATATATAATTGTCATTTAAAAGAGCCACATCAACATCTTAATTAATCAAAAAATCCGAGTTGGAGAAAAATCTTCATTCCTTAATTTTAAAGAAAAGGAAAAAATTGAATTAAAAAAAAAAAAAAAATCTTCTACAATTTTTTTTTTCTTTCACTTTCTGGGCCACCAAACATAAACTTGAACAAACAGTTTCCAAAATACCAATGGTAGTCTCTGCCATTTTTGACAAAGACAACCACTATTGACAAAGACAACCACTACCTGAAAGTTATTAGAAGCATATACAAACTAAAAAAGCAAACACCAAACGATCTCCCAGTATAATAACATAATGGAAAATTCGGTAAGAAAAAAAAAAAAAAAAAAAAAAACCTTGGACTCCAAAAGGAAATTTGAATGTGATGAAATAAAAAAGAAATGATCAAGGATTAAGGAATTTACGTGGCAAGGCCAAGTTTCTTGGCCTTGTAAGAAACTCCATTTCCATTATATCAAACCCCACTCACATCAAATTTCCCACTAATTTGCAAATCATTATAGAGTTCTAATCAAACATTAATCTATTAATATTCCACCATTGCCTACAAAAAAATCATAAGAATTTTCTTTTCCTAGTAATTGCAGTTGATGAAGAACCACAAACTTACAAGTCCCACTACTTCCCAAACAAACCCTAACTTTCATTTCCAGAATAGAAGTACAAGAGCCCTAGCAATTCTAACTCTAACATAAGCTAGGATATGCATTACTAAAAGAAAAAACACTAATTTGAGCACAAAATTAATCCCTAGGAGCTAGTGAACCTCATCTTTTAATCTGGGTCTTGGAGGCCCACTGCCTGTGACACATGGTGAACTAGAACTTGGCTTTGTTTCGACACATCAAAATTAACCGATTGGTGGTGCAAGCGAAGGTTGAGATCTCAGAGGGTGTGCGGAATGAGAGGACGCAAAGCTAGAGGTCCTCAGAGAAATCTGTGAAGGAATTGGAATCACCATATTATCAGTTCAGATCTTGAATGAAACATCATGGATAATTCCAAAACCTCTGTTGTAGATAAAACATATGTATCCGGTTATTTCAATTAACCCTAACATATAGAATATTATTGATATGCATAGGATTGCATAGAGTTTACTGTTTTTCCCCTACCTTTATACTCATAACACTCCCTCTCAAGCTGGAAAGTATACAACATACAATCCAAGCTTGTTACATAATAAACCCAAAGGAGTTTTACATAAAGCTTTAGTAGACATATTAGAAATTTGCACTCTTGTAGAAATATATGGAGTGACAATTGCACCATCTTCTACTTTCTCCTAAGTAATATGACAATCTACTTCTATATGCTTATTTCACTCATGGAAAATACATTTGGAAGCAATGTGAATTGCTGCTTGATTATCACAATGCATAGTCATAGGCACCTTCACAACAAATTTTAATTCCTCAAGAAATGCCTAATCCACATAAGCTCACATGATGTGTGTGCCATGGCTCTATTCTTAGCCTCTGCACTAGATCTAGCAACAATAGTTTTTTTTCTTACTTTTCCAAGTAATCAAGTTTCCTCTCGAAAAGGTACAATACTAGTAGTGAATTTTCAATCTAACAGTGATCCTGCCCAATCAGCACTAGTATAGGCTTCTACCTGTAGGTGACCGTTAGCTTTATTCAAAAGACCATAGCAAGTGAATGTTCTTTAAGATACCCCACAATCCGAATAACTAGCTCCCAATGTGGAAGGCGAGGATCTTTCATATATTGGCTCAAAACACTAACACAAATGATATTTCTGGGCAAGTAATTATGGGATAATTTAGTTTACCAACTAGACGATGATATCTCTGAGGATTAAATAACAGGTCCTCGTGATCTTTATACAATTTGACATTAGGACCCATTATGGTCTTCACTCTTTAAATCCTAACAAGCCAATTTCTTCTAAAAAATCCAACATATACTTTCTTTGTGATAAACTCCTTCCTTAGATCATGCTATCTCAATACCCAAGAAATGATGAAGTTTACCTAGATCCTTAGTTTGAAAGGAGTTTTGAATGTATCTCTTCAAATCATCAATACCCATCTTGTCATCACCAATGATTATATTATCACTCATATATACTATCAACAAAATCTTTCCTCTTGTAGAAAACACAGAATGATTAGAGTGGCAACGTTGCAATCCAAACTTTAATACTACTTTATTGAATTTACCAAACCAAGCTTTGGGAGATTGTTTAAGACCATAAATGGCCTTATGAAATCTACACACTTTTCCAGACTCCCCCTGAGCAACAAACCTAGGTGGTTGCTCCATATACACCTCTTCCTTACAATTGCTATTCAAGAAGGCATTTTTAATGTCTAGTTGAAATAGTGGCCAGCCCAAATTAGCAGCCAAAGAGATCAAAATCCGAACAAAAGAAATTTTAGCAATAGGAGAGAATGTCTCCATATAGTCAACACCGTCTATTTGGGTATGCCCTTTGGCAACCAAGTGAGCCTTCAAATGCTCAAAAAACCACCTAGCAAGTAATTCTTAGTTTATACCCAACGATAACCAACAATAGTTTTCCTTGAAATGCAAGTAAAAAAATAACTAAAGACCAAGTTGCATTGTTAGACTTCCAACTAGGGATGGCTTTTGGACAGACTTAGGAATAGTAGTAGAATTCAAGGATGTGGTAAAAGCATGGAGAGATGAAGACAAATGACCATAAGAGAGAAATTGAGAGATAGGATGAGAGGTATAAGAACACTTACCTTTGCACAATATAATTGGAAGAAAGGTCATGGTTTTTAAACCCGAATCGGACCGTACAATCTGACCGAAAAAAACCTCGAACCGCTCATTTTTGCTGTTCTTTTAACCTAAAGAACTGCTCTATAGGAAAAAAGCAAGGACCCATGCGAATCGCAGTGGGACATCACGGTTCTGAGAACTGTGATCAATTTGAATCTGAACCTTAAAAAAAAAAAAAAAAAAAAAAAAAAAAAGAAAATTCTGCTCCCTTCAGAGTACTTACACGATTACAGCCATTGTTGAAGGCTGAAGCTTCAACCACCATGAGATGCTATTAGACTTGAAATCGCACCGCCATCTTCCTATTCTTGTTCTCTGTCTTGCTCACACACACACACACACACACACACTCTCTCTCTCTGTGTGTGTGTGTGTGTGTGTGTTTTTGACAATGTTGTTTCTACATTTTCCCTCTAGAGTGCTCTTCTTTTTTGGTAAATGGAGTCCTCTCAGCAACATTAGCTTTACTTGTTGCTGTTGCTTTGTTGTCAACTACCAATTGTTTGCTATCAACCACCAACATTAGTTTACTATCAACCACTCCCTTTTCTTTCTTTTTTTTTTTTTTTGGTGACTGAAAAGATAGAACCACTCTTTTTATTTGAAACAATTGTCAACCACTTCAAGTTTAAATGGGCAGACATCCTAATTCCTATAGTTTTTTTTTTTTTTTTTAATTCATAAATGGTGGACTATTCAAACGGGCTTGGAAATAAAAATGGTTTGGTTTGTCAAATGGGCTTGGTCATGACTTAAGAATAAAAATAAGCTTGGGCTTGGTCATGGATTAATTCATCTCTTTACCATTTATTGGGTCTCATAAAATAAAAATAAAAATAAAAATTATTGGGTACTCAAATGAGCTTTGTCATAACTTAAGAGCTCTAACAAAAATATATATATATATATATATATATATGTATGTATATAATTATTTGTCTTTATTTTTAGATATATTTTCAATTTCTACTAATTTAAAATTTTAAATAATTATTAAATTAATTATGACGTCATCACGATTTGACCTTGGTCTAACCTTAAAAACCTTGATCCTTTCGCTTTTACGGTTCATTGAACGGTTTAGGTTTCAAAACCTTGAGAAAGGTAAGATCAAAAGGCGGATAACAAGGTGAGGAAGACATCTCTATTGGAGGTTTTTGCCTATGACGATACACCTATAGTGATTTTTGAGGAGATTTAGTAGGAGACATAGGCGGTAAGCGAGGAAGACAAGGAGGAGAACTGTGCCGACCAACTGAAGGAGAGAAACAGGATTGAGACTTATCAAATGTGACATCAACACTAATCAAACGAAGACAAATAATAGGTGAGTAACACCAATATCCCTTCTAAGTATGAGAAGACCCAAGAAAAATAGATTTAATGAATCTAAGATCAAGTTTATCACTCATTGGACCTAAGATATGAACATAGCACATACAACCAAAGATTTTAGGAGGTAGATGAAACAAAGGTGCATCAGGAGAGAGCACACACAATGTAAGGGATACGACCACCTAGAACAGTCGATGGTATGCGATTAATCAGGTGACAGACAGTAAGAATAACATCACTCCAATATAATTTGGGAACATGCATAGGAAAAATTAAGGCATGAGTGAAACAAATGATGGATTTTGCATTCAACAACACCATTTTGTTGTAGAGTATAGGGGCATGAAGATTGGTGAATTATACCATAATCATCAAAAAATTGTAATAAAGATGTATGAAAATTTACATGAGCATTATCAAATTCGAAAAGTATGAAGTGAAGCATTAAATTGAGTCTTTATTTCCATAAAAATGATTTGAAAAATGAGTACAATTAAGACATTTCTTTCATAAGATAAAGATTGGTGACTCTAGAATAATCAACAAATATGACAAAATATCTAAATCCCAACAATGAGGGAGTGTTTATTGGACCCCAAATATCAAAATGAAATAAATGAAAAGGACTACTAACACGATTCTCATGCCTAGAGACAAAAGGCACCCTATGGTGTTAGCCCAATTGACATGCTCCACATTTTGTGGACTTTATTTGACTACACAACAGGACTAACAACTTCAAATTATGGACAAATGGATGACCAAGCTGATATTGATGCTGAAGAGGCGAGATAGATAAACAAATGAGACCCCACTAAACTAGAAGAACCACGCTGATCCAGGTAGTAAAGTCCATTGGCTTCATGCCTTCCACCAAGAATCTTCCCTGTCTTGGGATCCTAAAAGATACAATGAGTGGACAAAAAAATGGCAGAGCAATTCAAAAGTCTAGTAAGCTTACTAATTGACAAAAGATTAAAGGGAAAATCAGGAATATATAAGACACAAGAGAGAGAAAGATTAGGACTAAGATTGGCAGTGCCCAAACTAAAAGCGTGAGGTGATTCTAATCTTCCTCAGGAATAAAGACTACTTTGGATGTTCGTGGAAGTGACTATGAAGGCGATTCTTCAACTTGCAAACCAGCTTGGTGAGTTGAAGGTTTACCATACAACTCCTAATATACGTCTACCGTATGATTCTCACCATGACAATAAGTGCACATATAAAGGCCATGTCCTCTACCTTGACCCCCTTGTTCACTACCACTAGCCCCTTGGTCACGACCTTGACCTCCACGACCACCTCTATTACTCCCCATATAAGTGGCAAATGCAGCTTTATCAAAAGAAGGTAATGCGTTAGTACTTGAGAGGGGAATGAAGTAGTACTAGAGTAAGATAATGTGGCCTATCTAAGTCTACCAGAAACTTCACTTGATAAGGGAAGTCTGGACTAGCTAAAATTTGTGATTTCACGGGATTCAAAATTTTAGGTAATCCAAAGAGGAATCGAGCAACATTCATAGATTCTTGTTGTTTCTTCATAGTTTTAACATCAGAAGAGATGGGTTGATAAATATTGAGTTCTTCACATATATCCTTAAACTTTTTAGAATAGTCTTCCAAAGAGACAAATCACTAAGACTCAAGGAAAAATAATTTTGATGAAGATCATAAATCCGCTTCAAATTGTTAACACTAGAGTAAAGTTCCTTGGCCTGTTCCCAAACAAGTATAATAGTTGGTAAGAAAACCAAACTACAACCAATATTAGACTTTATGCTACTCAACAAACAACTCATAATTTGTGCATCTTTGACTCTTTATCAGCATATTCAGAGTCTGTAGGCACAGGAGGTTCATAAATCACATATTCGAATTCGTTTCTACCAAGAAGAAACACTTTTAACGGCTTGAGCCCATTGGGCATAATTACTCCCATCAAGGCAAATGGGGATAATTGAAAGCATATTAGGAGATAACATAAAATGCGGTTGACCTCCACCTTTCAAATCCATAACAAAAGAAACTTATTTTAAAGAACCACCTAACAGTGAACAAACTAATGGACTCGTGGAGAGCAACTAAACCAAAGAATCAACAATACAACTAAAAAAACTCAATTATCAACACTCAACAATCCTAGCAACCATCAAGGGCACTGAGAACAACCAACAACAATATCATTCACCAAAAATAGCCAACAACCAACAACCACAACTATCAATAGCAACCTGAGAAAAAAAAAAAGAAACTTATAAACTCATAATAGGCAATAAATAGATACACCAGAGAAAAAAAAAATGAAACCTTAGACTGACGAATTCGGAGGCGAAGCAAGGATAGAAGCGACTGCTAGTGGCTAGTACCTGTTGATGGAAGGAGGCGACTTTTCCACGAATGAGATAGAGGCTCGTTCTTGTCACCCGTGTCAATGCCTCACGGCGGTTCGACCACCCATCACAGCGATTCTTGTGTGCACTTGGAGCATACAGGCCTGGGAGCTCGGGTGCTGTGAAGTAGGGTAGTACCTCTGGTGTGTGACTGGAAAGATGAGTAAATTTTAATGGATTACCGAAGGTAAGTGAAGTCACCACCAATCTTTGGGTTTTTCTAAAGTATGATTGATCACCTGACTTTATTTGATTTTATTACCAATCCTAAGCTAAGAAAAATGTTGTTTTTCCTAAACTAATATGGATGGATAAAAAATATTAATTCTTGAGTTTGGAATTTTGATTACATGTGGGGAATGTGTTAAGCACCCCACAATGCCTGTCCATAAACAGTCCTTTGTTTTGGTTAAATCTTAATTTAAGGACATTGGCTATTAAAAATCAAGCTATTGGCATTAGCTTTTAGGGCTTTAATTGAATTGGGCTTTGAGGTTTGGTCTCAAAAAGGGTGTGGTCTTGATTAATACTTCCCTATTGTGTTTGGAAATGGTGCCAAATTTCCCTGGCGAAAATCCAATAGCATTTCAACTTATTTTCATGACAAAAGTCCAGCAGTGCTTTGCCTTAGGTGCATTATAGCATGCAAAACACTATCCTTACCAAGTTTTTGCTGTGAGAATACGACAATGGGGATGCCTTATTTTCACAACGAAAATCTAGCAGAGTTTCGCATTTGGTGCACTATGGCACACTGGCAAGGTTTTATGCCTGTGTATGCAGCGCATGCCAACAAGCTCATGCTAGGATGAGCTGGAGCACTTCAAAGCATCAAGCATATTAATGCGTGTTGCATACACGAGGAAACTAATGTCAGTTGGTGACATGGATTGGGACAGTCACACTGCGATAATTGTGCACACAATATAGTGTCAGTATGCACCTATAGCAAATGCCTTGGGCACATACCCACACTACAAGGTCAAGAGCGCTCATGACTAGAGAGGGTCGCTCACATAGCCATGAGGATCCATCCTACAAAGTGCACAATCACCCATATACAAGCATATATAGATATACATACATCATGCACAATGCTATCAAATAGAGCAGAAAAGTAAAATGGACATTACCAATGTCTCAAGGGTATGGCCCAACAAGGTACAAAGAATGTAAAATGGACATTACCATACCTAAGGAACGCAGCCCAAACAAAAGAGCAAGAAAGATAAATGGTACATGGAGAGGGGAACCCTAATACAAGATTCTAAGAAAAAGTCTAGAAGAGAGGGAGAGAAAAAACTGTTCGGCTAGGCCTCCTAATCTACTGAACATTGCCCTTTTATAGGCTTGCGTCTTCTTGCTTGCATCCTTGCCCTTTTTGCTTACACCTAGGAGGTCGCATCCATGCTCCAAGTGTCCATGCTCCAGACATGTGCATGCAACAAACAAAGAAAACAGCCATCAGACAAGCAAAGGAGATAACAAAGAGGTAAAGAGAGCATGCAAAGAGGCACACTAATAAAGAGAGCCAAATAGGGCAAACAAACATTTTATCAAACAAAAAAGGGTGTCTTAGGAGGATAAATGTAGGTTTGGATCCGGTGTTCATATTTCCATGAGGTTGGAGTATGGACAACACACAAACTCATGCACGAACATGTAGCCAAGCGTGCAAACATGTAAAAAAGCAAAGAAAGCCAAACGGGTGGCACAAAGCAAGCAGGGCAAGCATGGAATCATCACACGGAGTAAAGAAAGGTGTGTGTCAAGCACACCAACGTCTTAGAGATGTGACTCACAAGCGATCACATCCAAACAAGCCACAAGAGGGACAGATGCCACCACACAAGCAAGTGACCCCAAAGACCGACAAGCACAAGCCCATGGAGGGAAAAAAGCATGGCAAAGCCTAGATCTAGACAGACAAACATGGATATAAAGCATAGAAGCAAGCATACACATGCATAAATGAAATGATCCAAACCCTTTGTTGTAGGCCTAGGTGTATGGATGTAGGGCTAGACCATAAGATCTAGATCTACATCCTACCTAAGAGCCAAAGCACAAGAAAAAGGCATAGCAAGAGTCATAAAGCTATAACAAGCACTAGGCATAGCATCCAAACAAAGCATTAAGCATATGAACATGACAATAATTACAAAAAAATATGCTAAAAGCTATAAAGCACTAAGCATGGCACATGATTATTTCATTCAAAGGTAGGCACGAAGCCACAAGCATAATCATCACACAAGTTGCAAAGCAACTATCTTAAATGAAGACAAGAAAAAGTGTGGATCTAAAGATGATTAAAAGACCTTGGAAGTTGTTTGAATGACTTCAAACAACTTCCAAAGGGTTTGGGAGCTTCTTTGTAAATTTTGAAAAGATGGAGGACTTTATTGCAGTTTTAGAAAGATTTGGGGCCAAAATGTAATTTTGAGAATTTTTTGCTCAAAATGCAATTTTGAGAAAAATCGGGGTCAAAACATGGTTTTTGGAAATTTTGGGATTAAAACATGATTTTTGAAAATTTATGAATTAATATGCAAATATGGGAAAATACGTATTCAAATGCAAACATGATAATATGAATTAAAATGCAAATATAGCAAAAATATGTGGATATGAAAATAAGGAAAATAAAATGGCATTTTTATGATTTATGGAAAAAACATGAATGTGGACTATTATTAAAAAGGTAGGCTGAGAGTTGTGTTAAAACATGGAAAGAGGTTTGAGTCCACAAGGGAAGGACCTGGGCCCAAACATTATAAGAAGAATCAGGCCTAAGGTTCTGAAAGGCTAAAAGGCCGTGGGCTAGTGAAATGGCCCTAAGGCCATTCACGGATCAGGCTGGAAGCCTTAGGCTTAGGTCCAGACCAAAAGGGAGCAGGTCACATGGATCAGGTCACAAAGCCTGACCTGCTTCTTAAATTCCCCCAAACCCTAGCCGATACCCCATTCTTTAGAAGCTTTTCTCTCTCAACTCCCTGAAGCTATCTCAAATAGACCTCCATGGCCTACCATCAAGCTCCACGTTTGGGCATCCACGCCACCATAGGTGGTGGTCCAACCCTAAGTCTCAAAATAACTCTCACCGAGCCTTCTATCTCCCACTCTAAATCCAAGCTCTCTCTTTAAGCTCTGAATCTGTCATGGCTAAAACTCAAGCTTCCACCATTGCCGATCCTCATCACCACCACAAACTGTGGTTTCACATCTTAAACGCCTCAGACCCAAACCCGATCTAGGCCTATTCTTTCTTTCTACACCTCGATTTCAATGATGTAAAGGAATCAGAGCTTCCAAGCTTCACCATTACACCCACAAACTGCCACCACTTTGGGGATGCTCATCCCCTCTCTGCATCTCAGTCTAACCCGAGACCAAAAAACACATCTGTTCTGAACCTGAATCAAGATCTTCCCGATACTCTCTATTCTCAAACCACAAAAACCACTCTCCGATCTACAAGCTAAAAGCACCTTGAACGGGGCGTGAACCACAAGAAGTTGATGTTGTTAGGATGTGTGCCCTTAAATCCTATTGTATGATGTTGTGTATGACATTATGTATGACTTAATGTTATGATTAATAAAGTTGTTTTATTATTATATAAATTAATGGAATTGGAGTGAAGATTAAAAGTGTTCTCAAGTATTTCTAATCTTTTGTTTTGAATTTCATCACACCGAGGTACGCTTTCTTGTTCTTAAATTCTGAAATTTACATAGTGCATGTTATTAATCATGAATGAAATAGATCCATATTCGTTACTTCCGCTATATGTTTTGTATGAGATACAAAACCAGATTTTCCAATAATTGGTATCAGAGCCAGATTTTCATTTCATGCTTGTATAACATGTGATTGAGTTTTAGAATAAAAGAAAATCATTTTCTTGGTGTTATGGAATTTCGTCTTTAAAAGAATTTCTCTTAGCCATAGACTTCTAGATGATGTTGTTATATAACCGTCAAGTAAGTTTAAAACTTAATGGTTTGGACCAAGGCACTGTTACGGGATAACACTTTCATGGCCTTATATCTCTTCCAAGGCAATTATCACATGCATATAAGATGGCCTTGAATCCTTGTTATATATATTGTAGATGGAATGTCCTTATATCACTTCCAAGGCAATAACTGTCATGTGTGTGAACCAAGTAACTGTCATGGCTATTCAAGCATTCAATTGCTTTGCATGTGTTAGTTATCTTTACGGAAGTGATATTAGGGTTCAAAGTCTAACTATATATATATATATATATATATATATATATATATATCTCTTGACATGAGTTTTGCATTGATTGCAATCCTTTATGGCATTTATTGATTATAACAATTCTTTATGGCCTAGGATATCTGACTATTGCATGTAACTGTCAATTGCGTGAATGGATGTTATTGTACCGCTTGGCTTGGAGTGCAAATCCTTGATGGCATTCAAATTGTTTATAAAGGATTCTAACAATCCGTATATTATATTTAATGTAATAATCATATATTACATGTAATAATCCATATATATATATATAATATAATAGGGGTTTATAATGTAATATGGGTTTATATTGCATTATATATATATATATATTAATGCTAGGATTAAAGTATTCATTTAATGAAATTTATTCCTAATAAGATTAGGATTATGTTTTTCAAGGGTTTCTAGCATTATTATGGTTCTTGATCTTAAAAATCTTTACTTTAAAATATCTAGTGGGAGAGAGATACAATGGTTGCATCTCACGGTCTCCATTGTCGGTTCATAGTAGTGTGAAATATATACTTTGTCTTTGCTTCGAGCTTAGCATTCCATGCGGAGAGTATTTATTTCATAGTCCTACAAGATTGAATTTCTTGGTTTATAGTGGTTTGATCGAACACCTTGTCTTAGCCTTGAGCTTTGAATTCCATGTGGAGGGTGTTTTGTATCATGGTACTACAAAATAAACCTGTTAAGGGAGATGAAATGTGGCTATACATGATTCTAGACAATGGTATATACTAGACTAAGTATTATAGTATCCTCTATACTGAGTTCTTACTACTATTACTTAGAGGTTAAATGTAAAATGACATATTATTAGTGTTTGATAAGAGTTATCATAATAGCACTAATAATTAGAATAGTTCTCAATCAATCATAATATTTAATATTCACTCTATGCTAAGGGATATTGAATATGAGATTGGGTTGTCGTTGCATATTTTATATTATGGTTTTATTAAAGTTCCATAATATATGTTTATATGCTAAATCGATAATGTCTAGTTTTCTAATTATATTCATGTTTGTTATTTTCAAATTTAAAATCATGGCATCATTTAGCCCACTTGTTGCTATTCTTAATCAAAACAAACTGACTGGATCCAAGTATGTTGACTGGAAAATAAATTTGGACATTGTTCTTACTACTGAAGAGCACAAATATGTGCTTATTCAACCATGTCCTAACTTTCCATCATTAGATGCTCTTTTTGAGGAAAAACATGGATATGATTGTAGGCAAAAATCTAATGAGATGGCTAAGTGCTATATTCTAGCATCTATTTCAAATGTCCTACAACATCAAATGTAGGATATAGAACTAGCTTCGGACATAATACTAAGTCTGAAGGAGATGTTTGGTGAGCAAGGCCATTCTGCAAGGCAAGAAACTATGATGCAGATTTATAATACCAAAATGGCTGAAGGTATTTCAGTGAGGGAGCATTGTCTTAGGATGATCTCTAATTTGAATAGATTCAAAGTTTCAAGTGCCGATATTGATGGAGAATCCCAAGTAATTATGGCACTCTAGTTACTACTAGAATCATTAAGGAACTCAGACTTATCTATAATATTAACAAAAAGATTTATTCATTGTTTAAATTAATGAATGAGTTGGTAGTGGCGGAAGACATCCTTGGTACTTCTAGTGTTGGTGTCAATATGGCTGAAACTTCTACTTCTCAACCTAAGTTGAAAGGCAAGGGTAAAAAGAAGAAGAAGAAAGACTTCTCTAAGAAAGATGGTAAACAAGTTGCCTTAGGAGTTGTCAACAAAAAAAAGTGTTCCATTATGGTGAGAAAGGACATTGAAAGAGGAATTGTCCAATATTTAAGGCTATCAAGAATAAAGGTATGAAAAGTACATTCCTTCTTGAAACATGTTTAGTACAGAATCCCGCAGATTCCTAGTGCGTGGATTCAGGTTGTACTAATCATATCTGCAAATCTTTGCAGGGGTTTCAGGAGACCAAAAAATTGAATGAAGAGGAAATGTTTCTTACCTGGCTGATAGGAGCAAGATGTTGGGTGCACTCCACCATGAGTCCAACCCACGTAATAGACATGCTCATTTAATGAGCAAGTCTTTCATGTTTCTTAACTTTTCTTCATTATGTACAAAAGTCAGCATGAGTTATTGGGGTTGGTTGGCTTAGGTGTGCTGGACATGCTGAAGAAAGAAAGGAAAGAAAGAAGCAACATGCAATGGTCATTCGGCCAAGGGAGAGTTGAAGAAAAGAAATTGGTTGAAGCAAAGTCAAGATAAGTGGTTTGCATTTATTATGAGTTGATGTGAAAAGTGTGAAAGGGAGAAAAGAAGGAAAAGATGAAGAAATAAATGAAGAGGCTATTCGGCCATTTGGGCAGAAGAAAAAGAGGAGAAGTCCCAGCAAGTGAGACTGAGGACTGCAGTCTTGAAGAACTGCATGAGTGAAAGCAGGCAAAAGAAAAGAGAGAAATAGAGAGGGCAAGAGAAAATTGTGAGAGATACATAATGAGAAAGAGAGTAGTGAATGAAAAGAAAAAGAGAGTTTTTTTTTTTTTTTTTTTTTTCATTGCTCAACTTGTATTTCTAAGTATTGTAATCTCTGTTTAATAAAGTGAAATTATTCAAAACTTGTCCCGTGGTTTTTCCCTTCAAGGAGAAAGGGTTTCCACGTAAATCTTTGTGTTATTGTGTGGTTGTTATTCTGCTGTACTTATTGAAATTTATTTACAGTTATATAGAATTTTTCCCAATACAGGATTCTAGTTATAGCTATTGGAGTGTATAATTTATGTTTTGAATCTAGAGTTTTAATATTGGAAGATTGTTTGTATGTACTTAATGTTTTTAGGAATTTAATTTCTGCAACTTATTTTGGTAAACATGGATATTATGTTATCCTAAAAGACAATGCTGTAATAAAGAAGGATAAAATGTTTATCTATTCTAGCAATATTATAGATGGTCTTTATATTTTAACTTCTGATAATCATGAATTATACAATTCTGAATTAGATAATAATTTTCATGTAAAATCATTAAAGAGAAAGTTTCCTTCTACAAATGATGCATATCTTTGACACTTGTGTTTGGGTCATATTAATTCAAACAGAATTCAAAGAATGATCAAAGATGGACTCTTATAGCCCATAGACTTTGATGGTTTTCCATTTTGTGAATCTTGTTTGGAGGGAAAAATGACCAAACGACCTTTTAATGCAAAAGGTAGAAAAGCCCAATAGGTGCTAGAACTAGTACATTCAGATGTATGTGATCCTATGTTGATCCAAGCAAGAGGTGGCTATGAGTATTTCTTTACTTTCACTGATGATTACTCTAGATTTGGTTATGTGTACCTAATGAAACGGAAGTCCGAAACTTTTAAAAAGTTCAAAGAGTTTACGGCTGAAGTTGAGAATTAACTAGGTAAATGCATAAAGGTCATTTAATCTGATCGAGATGGCGAATACCTTCTTGGAGATTTCAAGGATTACTTGATTAAAAATGAGATTATATCCTAGTTAACTGCATTTGGAACTCCACAACAAAATGGTGTAGCAGAAAGAAGGAATACGACTATTTTAGATATGGTTAGATCCATGTTGAGTTATTTGACTCTACCAATTTCCTTTCGGGGATATGCCTTAAGTATTGTAATTTATCTTCGAGGAGAAACTTATGAACCTATCCTTGAAGAAGCTGAATCAGATCCCGACACTTATGAAGAGGCAATAAATGATATAGATGCACATCATTGGATCCAAGCTATGAAATCTGAATTGGATTCTATGTATTCCAATCAAGTATTAGATCTTGTAAAGGCGCTTAACGACATTAAACCTGTTGGTTGAAAATGGGTTTACAAGAGGAAGAGAGGGATAGATGGAAATATTGAAACCTTTAAAGCAAGACTAGTGGCGAAAGGTATACACAAAAAGAAGGCATTGATTATGTTGAAACTTTTTCACTAGTAACCATGCTTAAATCTATCAGAATTCTCTTATCTATTGTTACTTATTATGATTATGAGATTTAGCAAATGGATGTCAAGACTACATTTTTTAATGGCAATTTTGAAGAAATAATCTATATGATGCAACAGAAAGGTTTCATAGCAAAGAACCAAGAGCATATGGTATGCAAGTTGAAAATTTTCATTTATGGACATATGCAAGCATCTAGGTCATGGAACATCAGATTTGATCAAGCAATAAAATCATTTGGTTTTGAACAAAATCTTGATGAACCATGTAGTACAAAAGACATCGAGACAAAATAGTAATGTTTTTAGTGCTTTATGTGGATGATATTCTACTCATTGGAAATGATGTAGGGGTAATGTCATTGATAAAGGTTTGGTTGTCAAGCCAATTTGAATGAAGAACTTGGGTGAAGCTAACTTTATTATAGGGATCAAGTTTTGGCGAGATCGCAAGAATAAGATGTTAGGTTTATCACAAACTGAGTATATAGATAAGGTTCTAGAATGATTTAACATGCAAAACTCCAAGTAAGGATTATTTACTTTTAGACATGGAATTCCTCTGTCTGATGAACAAAAGCCTAAGACTCTTGAGGAAGAAAATATAATGAGATAAGTTCTATATGTTTCTGTAGTGGGAAGTCTCATGTATGTCATGATATGTACTAGACCAGATATCTACTAGACCAGATATCTGTTATTTAGTTGACATGGTCAGCTGATATTAATCAAATCTAGGACTTAAACATTGGCAAGTTGTAAAACATATTCTTAAGTATCTAAGGAGGACGAGAGATTATATGCTTGTTTATCATAGTGAGGATTTGATTCCAATTGGTTATACAGATTCAGATTTTCAGTCAGATCTTGATTTCAAAAAGTCCACTTTAGGTTGTGTGTTCACCTTAGGAGGTGGAGCCATAAGTTGGAGGAGTGTTAAGCAATCTTATATTGCGGACTCTACCATGGAAGCTGAATATATTGTTGCTTGTAAGGCAGCAAAGAAAGCTGTTTGGCTTAAGAAATTCCTTTATGATCTTGGTGTTTTAAGAATGGGGCAAGTTTTCATCACATTATTTTACGACAATAGTGGAGTGGTTGCAAAATCTAAAGATTTGAGGAATCATAAGAAAGGAAAGCACATTGAGAGAAAATACCACATTATTCGAGACTTTGTTGCTCGAGGAGATGTAGTAGTAGCAAAGATTGATAGTGCAAGTAATCTAGCTGATCCCTCTACCAAAACCTTACCCCAAAGGACTTTTAAGTCACATTTGGAAGGAATGAGAGTTAGATTAGTGTACAATAGTCTTTAGGGCAAGTGGGAGATTGTTAGGATGTGTGCCCTTAAATCCTATTGTATGTTGCTATGTATGAGATTATGTATAACTTAATGTTATGATTAATAAAGTTGTTTTATTATTATCTTCTAAAATAATAGTAATATGAATATTTGAACATTATCATATAGTCCATGAGATGCACAGTATGTGATTTATGTAAAAGGTCACAGAAGATATAAATTACAAGTTTTTTGTAAACTCAGAATTATAATTCGTAGTCAGTTAATGAAATTGGGCATTTCATCTGTGAAGACTATAACATATCAACTATGATGATTTATTTTAATCATTGAAATGGAGATTTCTAGTTGGTATGTTGATATGTTTTAAGAATTAAGATATATTGAACTGGACTACTGTGAGATTTATTATTCTCCTAACTGGACGACTGTCAAATGGATAATAAATCTCATCACTTCTATTTGCATGAACTCTTAATCTGAAAGAATAATGGACATGATCATGAGATGTAGGTTGCTTTGATATATTAGGAGTGAGATCTAAATTCATGATCAAAACCTCAGTATATTGGGCAACCACATTTAGTGTTGATGGAACATATATTCTCAATAAGGAATTCATAATCTCTTAATGGAAATATAAAATATTTCCTTGAGATAAGTTTAATGGGTTTGGTTATTTAGAGTGTTAGGCCTAACCACTTTAGTAAGGAAAAACTAAAGTATATATTTATGAAATTGAATTTCATAAATATATGATGAATAACTTAAAGGATTAAACTGAGTACTCAAGGATTAAGATGTAGTAATTTTCAAAGTGGCAATCTACATTCATGATTTTGTATTACTACGAATATTTTATAAAGGGGTTGCATGTATAATAAAGTCTTGGGATATAATTTATTAATAAGGCTTAGAGTGCAATTATATTTATATAGTGATATTAAATATAATTAATGGTAACTTTGGATTTATCAAGAGTTGACAGAAAAGCCCAAGGCCTATTAGAGCTAGTGTCTTATTGGTCCTTTTTGATCCCACTCTAAGCCACATACTAAAACCCAATTGGAAAGGCCCAATAAGCTAGCCCAATTAGATAATCAGTTAGATATAAAGTGAGAAATATACAGAATTTTTTAATAAGAGAAAAAAGATAGACATCATTATGAAATGGTGTGTATGTGTGAGTGAAGCCACTCGATTATTCTCCCTTGGAAATTAATTGAAAGACCACACTTCTTGAGCGTAAAGTGGAATTGGAGTGAAGATTAAAAGTGTTCCTAAGTACTTCTAATCTTTTGTTTTGAATTTCACCACACCAACGTACGTTTTTTTGTTCTTAAATTTTGAAATTCACATAGTGCATGTTATCAATCATGAATGAAATAGATTCATATTTGTTGCTTCCGCTGTGTGTTTTGTATGAGATACAAAACTAGATTTTCCAACAAATGTGGAGGTGAAGGTACTCATGGATCTGCCAAGAACTGAGACCATGGTGGCGAGTGAACCTACACGCGGTGGCGCGTGAACAAGTTTGTGTAAAACAGAGGGTAAGTGCTGGGTATATGTGTTTGTGCGTGCTTGGGGTGTTTTGAGGCTTTGTGCATGAGAATGTAGTTGTTTATAGTACAGATTAGGAATTGAGCGTATGGTGACTCTGTGATGATGTGTGTATTGTGTACAGAGTGAAAGCGTAAAAATCATATAGAGGTAGGAAGTAGAGATGAGAGATGGGTTTAAGGTTTACCCAGTTGATGTGCCTCCTTCCTTTTCCTTTTTTTCTTTTTGTTCTCTCTACTTGGATGCTTGCTGGTTGTGGTTTTTTTTTGTTGTTTCTGATTTATGGTTGCTTCTGATGATGCTTGGCTGAAAGGGAAACACAATAAGCAAGTTAAATTCAAACTAAACGAAACCCTAAAAAATGAGTAAAGAAATAAGTAAAAAGAAGCTCATGGTTGTGTTGATTCTCTGTTGATGTTTTGAATTTGCTTCTTGTTGGTTTCTTTGCTCTTCAGGTTTTCTGTGGGTTTAAAGGGTTATTTTTCTGGGTCTATTTTCTGGTTTATCAATGGTTTATCTGGGTTTCCTGGACTGTGCTTTTCTTGGTATTTTACAGTGAGCTTTTGAGGTTTTATGAGAGAGGGCTAGAGAGGATTTTCTTCTCTGCCTAAACCGTGGTCTTAAAGCCTCTGTTTTTTTGCAATAAGTGAGCTCTCTCCCTCTTTTTTTTTTTTTTTTTTTTTTTTTTTTAAGGTAAAGAATGTGTCCGTACCATGAATATCGGTGTAACATTTTGGGTTTACCAAAAGTTTACCATAAAACAGTACTTTCAATTCATAAAAATATATTTATGGTTTTAGACTTTAGACTTTAGCATAAAACAAATAATATAAATAAGTTACCATTCTACCCTTACAAAAATTAAAAAATTACAAAGTTAAAAAAAAAAAAGCTTATTTCTATACGAGCTGGAATGCCTAGTACCGACCAAAATGCCTAAAATCAACCAGTAGACAGTTGGTACGGCCGATATTTAAACTGGTACGAAATATTGACGTGTCAGTACTGGTGCATGTATCAGTACAGTACATACTGGTGATTTTGGGTTGGTACAGTATGGTATTGACCACCTTGGTCTGTATGCTTGAGTCTTGTGTGCTATCCAAGCAAGCATTGTTTGCTGGCCAAGCATGAGCTGGCAATGTTGGTAGATATGTCCAAACATGGTACTTGAGGGATACTCTAGAACCAAATACAAGTCATTTCTCATCAATTCATTATTCATTTTTGGCACTCATCAATAATCAATGGACCTTAAACACACTCAATAAAATGTTAGGATGGTTAGATAAATTCATCAAAAGATAAACATCACTGGACCAAATTAAAATAAATATGAAATTGTCGGACCCAATTAAAACTAGAGACAAACATTTCTTGATAAATCCCACTAAAATCCTACATCAAGTGGTGACTTTGAGTGCGTGCCAAGATTAATTTCCCTCTCAAATGCAACTCACTCGAGCAACCCTAAAAACTCCAGTAATATGTCAGATATGATCTTTAATGCATTTAAAAGGTAAACCATTGCCAATTTAAGAAATAAAGCAGATTTTAGTGGCAAACTTGCAGCTGGCAAATTTCTCATTTTCACAACAATTCAATCAACTCAAACCTAATTTTTGTCTTTGGATATTAAAATGAATGGAATTCCAATATGTTTAATGTCATGTTAAAATAAGCCAATGAGACCCTTGATTTAAAACTCGGGTTTCCAACCAAATTTGAGGTTAGACAAAATACGGTATCTATAGTCGGAGCTTGTAGTGTTGATTAGTGTCGACAATAAAGGTGGCTGGCGGCAGAAAAGGGTGGGTTATAGCAATTGGGGTTAATGGCAGTGGGTGGCTATTGCTCTGATTGTTATAGATAAAACATATGTATCGGGTTATTTCAATTAACCCTAACA
Organism: Castanopsis chinensis; assembly: GCA_032878915.1. Taxonomy (NCBI): domain Eukaryota; kingdom Viridiplantae; phylum Streptophyta; class Magnoliopsida; order Fagales; family Fagaceae; genus Castanopsis; species Castanopsis chinensis. Next base: position 4,919,568 of record JAVQMG010000105.1, read on the forward strand.
TATAACATATTACTGATATATATATATATATATATATATATAGAGGAATACACTGAGTTTATTGTTTTGCCCCTAACTTTATACTCATAACAACCTCCATGGTACAAAGTAAACGTAGATGGTGCAATGTTTGAAAATGTAGATGGTGCAGTGTTTGAAAATTTAAGAGAGGCAAGTCTGGGGTCATCATTCAGGTTCACCATGGTCAAGTAGTTGCTGCAATGAGTAAGAAGATTAAAGCTCCTCTGGGTCCTCTAGAAATTGAAGTGAAGGCTATGGAGGAAGGGATCGGCTTTGCCTGGGATATGGGAATACTAGATGCTATCTTTGAAGGAGACTCACAGGTGGTTATCTACCCCTTGATGGGCGGCCCAACCTCTCCTATTCACATATCCAATAACATCTCCAACTCCCTACTGCAACTCCAACAGTTTTGCCATTTCTGTTTGTCTCACGTTCCACTCAATGGCAATAAAGCATCTTATGCTCAAGCTTCACACGCTAGGGGCATCTCAAATTTATCACTTGGATAGAGAAAACTCCTTGTATTATTGGGCATATAGTAGCTCAAGATGAACTATTTTTGAAAGCTCAAATAGTGTAAAACACTATAGATTTGTGTAGACCCTCAATTTTAAAATACCAACTTAATTGTTTTTGCTCTAACTTATCTAAAAGACTCTTAAAATCTAGTCTACCAATGTATTTGAACCCTCCAAGTTCCAGCTACCAACGAGCTTCACTAAGCTATTTCTTCATTAGTTTTTCGGATCTCGCAATTAGCTCCAAATTGCATTCACCACTTAATGGCTTCATTCAATGCTCCCACGCTGCCAAATCTTCACTCAACATTCATAATGGGTGAGATAAGTGTTTGGGCTTAGGACCTCTTGAGAATTTGTAATTGGAGAGACAAGAGTAAAGGAAAACTAAGATAAATTGTGTAGATAATTGTGGGTTTACAATCTCTAACTCTTAAGTGCATTGCTAGGGCTTTCTATCTAAAAAGCTTCTTACAATTTTGTGAGTAATGTGGGCTTATATAATATTGGTAAAGAAATGAGAAAAACACATTTCAAAAAGGTTCAGGTAGTGAGTTTCACAAGTCACTCGCGACTTGGCCTGAGTCATGAAGTGACTCGCGAAATATGGCCTGGCAAAAACTGTTCAGATTCTAACATATGCTTCTCACATGGCCTTTCACGGGTTGTTCACTTGCGAACTTCACTTTCTTCACAAATCTTCACCAAACTCTCACACTCAATCCTTACATTAAATCCCACAAAATATAGGGAAATGATTGAACAAAATACAATCAAATTTGATACGGAACAAAAGCCAACACAATATATAATTATAAATCACAACTTTTTAGTTTTTATCCTCATCTGAAAAAATAAAATGAAAATAATGACTTGTAAAATTGTGAGGCCTTAACGTAGACCAATGTTATAAGGTCAATCAAAAGTTAAAATGTTTTTAGTTTATATATATTTATATTATAAGGAACCTCTATTTATAATGAAATTTACTCAAAAGTCAACTGTAAATCAATTATATTTTTTGATAAATAAATATTATTGATTAATTTAAATCCCTTAATTGACTCCTATCAATTATTCAATGATTCGCTCATGGTAATATATGAAAAGCAAAAGTTTACTTGTATAATCTACTGATAAATATGCGTTTGTGCACAATTTATGATTAACTACTCCAAAATGCTTTTGTAGGATGCTGCAAGGAAACTCCTTTGAAGGTCCGATACCCCCAACATTCTCCAATTTGACTTCCCTGACTGACTTGTGAGTAATTTTACAAAATTATTTAGTGCCCTTGTATAATATGCTTTCCTCTCATATAAGGGTAACTTTATTTAAAAGTGCCACATATACAACTCACATTTATATGAGATGGAGGTGTGGTATACTAGTATTCAAAATTGATCTATTTTACATCTCTTAGCTAAATTTGTTTGTATTTTACAGATTCCTTAAGCTAACAATCTAATGTGTGATATCATTTTAGGAGACTTGGTGAATTGTCTGGTGGAAGCTCTTCGTTGGCATTTATGAAGGATATGAAATCTCTCAGTACCTTGTACTACAACACCAGAGCAGCTATAATTTAGATCTTCCTAATACTGAATATATTTGTTTCCTTTCTTTTTTTGGTTTCTCTTCCAGATTATGGTATAACAAATTAGTTACGTGTTTTGCAGAGTGCTTAGGCATAATAACATTTCAGATTCAATTCCATCCAATTTAGGAGAATATCAACAACTATTAATTCTGTAAGTAATACGCATTGATGGTGACTAAAGATAATTGTGGAGATGGAAATGTGTCATGTTGAACTTGAGTCAGATCCAGAGCAATGGATTAAGAGACCTCTCTGTTATTTATGAGGATGACAACCCCAACACTAAAATCTTAGTATTGATGAAATTAAATGATATAAATTATAATCATTAGGTTATTCCCTGAGGCTTGCTAAACGAAGTCACTGTTTATAATTGAATGAGAGATCCAAATTCTTTTTTTTTTTTTTTTTTTTTTAAATCTTTTTTCCGCCATTTTCTTGTTCCTGCTGTCTTGTAGGGATGATGCTTCTTGCTTAAATTTTGCCTGCTCTTGTTGCATAAGGATCTTATTTGTTCATTACTTCTTGAAGATAATAATTTTTTTATATTTCTCACAACCCTGTTAAATATAAATTTTGTGGAAATCACAGGTTCCTCGATTCCGATTTTACTCTGACCAAAATGCATAAACACTCCTTGGGACGGGTCCTTTAACTGATCCCATGGGCTTTTAATTTTTCCTTAAAATTCCCTGAAGTTTCCATATTTGTGAAATCGACCCCTACAACTAATTTCTGTTAGCTATCAACAATGGAAAAAGAATCACGTGATCATCAAATGACTCCCAACAACTGATCTGTTCTAAATGAAATACAAATAACTATAAAATAGAAGTATTCTTTGACAAATCCAAGAAAAAATTGCAATATATATATATATATATTTTTTTTTTTTACACTTTATTGTTATTTGTGTTTCAATTGGCTTGAATCAGTGTTTGGGTATCATTTGATGATCAAGCGGTTCATTTTTGTCACCATGAGCAAGCATAAGTTAATCTCAGGGGACAATTTCAGGAATATAAAAACCCCAAGGAGTGTCTACGTATTTTGGCCTTTTACTCTGAATACTCATGCAAAGAATACTTTCCCCATTACTTTTTTTTATCAATCCATCTGATAGTATTATTTTATGTTTTCAGGGATTTGAGTTTCAACAATATTAGAGGACAAATTCCAGACTCACTTTTCAGTTTGAGTTCGCTGAGTTTCTTGTAATATACCTCATATTCTTACTTGCATATTTTTAAGCCCAACATACTCATTATATTAAAGAATGTACCACTTCCTTTCAGGTTTCTTGGAACTAATGAATTAAGTGGAACTTTGCCGGCACAAAAAAGTGCGGCTCTTCTCAATATGTAAGTACATGTTAAATTATTTTCATGTAACAACATTATTGTGCAATTAATGGGGTTGTGTAAAAATTAGCTTCTTTTTTCCTTATCTTTTCCCCTCCGTATAAACATCAATTATATTGCCGAAAGGAGATAAATATAAGATGGTCCTCATTCCTCAACCATCTATGTCCTTTGGAAGAGAAATTTAGGATGAAAGTGGCCGGAAAGATCAAAACAGGCCATCAAATTTACAAAAGGCAACCCTTCCAGCATTATTGTATACCAAAAAATTTGTTGATCTTTATTATGGGTGTAAAGCTAGGGACAAAACAGTAAACTCAGTGTATACCTATATATATCAATAATATGTTATATGTTAGGGTTCATCCCACCAACCTGAGCCGTTGACCCCACAACCGCAACCCATCAACTTCCTGCCACCGGAAATTACATTCGTCATTGTCATCCATTGCTGATCCCTTTTTTTTTAACTCTGACGACCACAATGAACCCGGGTTCACTGGCTGGAGGCATAGACTAGCTCTGGTGACTGCTTCGTGGGTCTCACGACACTGTTCTGTTGTTGCCTGACTGCGATTCTGTGAATATAAATAGCTACACTGTGAGTGAACAAGAGATTACTGCGAAAGGACCAAGGAATAGTACATGCTGTAAAGTTTCAGGTTGTTGGTGGTAAAAAGTACAGGCTTCATCATCCACACTCAGTCTTTTCCTAACGCCTCTTTGGTTGGAAGAATAAACCATGCCATTTTCCAAAGAGCAGAATTTTAAGCACTCATTTATCTTTGACTTCCATTAAATCATGTTTTTGAGCTGAAAATGTTGCTATCTGAAAATCTAGAGCTTTGATCTACTTGATATGCCGATTAAAAACTACCTTCACCATTTGAATTTGGGGTTCAGATGACTTTATCCTCTTTTGGTTGAGCAGAAATGTGAATTCTGCTTAGTTTTCGTATTGCTTGGGTATCAAATAATTGAAATAGAATAGAAACATTTCATTCCCTGCTATCGGGGAAGGTCAATTGTGAAATTCAATTATTCAACTGCAGATGCCTTTTGACAGCAAAGTGCAAAGAGCCAATTCCTTTTTTTTTTAATTGAATGTATAAGGCTTCACAATTGATTGTTAATGGGAATAAATTATTTCCTTTTTGAAATTTCATTGACCAAAATACAAACTTTTAGAACTTAAGTACCAAAATTGATCTCACACCAAATTTCAGGGACTAAAACTATAATTTACCCTTCACAGAAAAAGTTGCTATTGAATCCTTTTTTAAAACTGGGTTGTCTACTTATTAAAATTACTTAATGTTATGTATATATGGATTTGCATGCGTAGCTAACGACATAGACAAGTATGACATTATTAGAAATGTGTGAAATTAGAAGCTGCCTTTTTTTCTTTTTTTTTTGGAACATAAATTAGATGTTTTGGATTTGACTAATTCCCAAAGTACAAAAGATGGCATTGTCTACGTAAAATCATGTACCTAACATCCTTATTATGTTATGCTTGCAGTGACTTGTCTTACAATTATTTGGTCGGAAGTTTACCTTCTTGGGTCAACCAACAAAATTTACAACTGTATGTTTGCTATTGTTTACTTCATTGTTTGTGTACGGTATTTGAATTTTCTCTACATACATTATTTAATTTTCCAACATTCTATAACTTACAGTTCTTGACTTTTTATTTTTCTAACAATCATTAAAAAAAACCTAGAATTATGAAAATTGGCTTCCATCCTCTTTCACTGATGATGAAAACGTATACTTTGCAGTAATCTAGTTGCCAACAACTTCACACTAGAAAGTTCAAACTACAGGTAAATCTATCCGTGCTATATATCGTTGAATTTGTTGGAAAGACATATGTATCTCTCATATATATATATATATATATATATATATATATATATATATCATGTACAGTGGAATAAAAACGAAGATCTACTTCTAGTTTTTGCAATAGTCACAAGTGACAATTTTACATGAATCTTAATATATATATATATATATATATATATATATATATCTAAAAGCTGAAGCGTAGTACTTATTGTTGCTAAGCTCCAGTTGAGCCACATCAATATCCATGTCATTTTCATTTTGTACGAGGTTGATCTTTAGACCTTGCGATTGCTACTGTATAGGGCTGGGCCCCGGGCCCTATGGGCCTTGGACCCAAGCCTCACAACGTGTTGTTTGACCCAACCCTCATCTTTGGTCATTTGACATCGATCCGAGCACCCTGAGGCCGAATCTGTGCCTCGAAGCTGAGATAGGACCACACCAGCCTAAATACCCCAAGCTAATTCCCCCCGATCATTTTTTAACCTGGTCGGGGATGTCGTTGCTCGGAAATATCCTTTGACCGGATGCTCGGTAGTGCCTTCAGGGATATCACTGCCAAACGGGTCTTTGGAGGTGGGAACCAGTTCCAAAACCACTACCACTCTCACACCTAAAACCCACCTAAAGAAGATAGTATTGGACCTTCAATTGCACTAGCAAGGGTGAATAATCATGTAACCTCCACTCATCTAAGGCTATAAATATGAGAATGAAAGGAGGGATGGAGGTTGGCAATTCTAAAGAGAGAGTGAGCTAGGAGAAGGAACGAACAGACTAAGGGAGGAGCGCAAAATCAGGGAAGAGGGGTTTACAGAAATCAGGGAACCTAGGTCACTAAGCATAGGACTACCCATAGTAAGAAATCCAAAACCCACTACACAATTTTTCTTTCCAATTTTCCTATAATTTTTTTAACACTTACTCATTTTTTAAAATATTTACACTTTCTCCAACCTTTTTCTATCCCTTACATTTTCATCTCTCCACAAACCTTTATCTTACCTTTTCATCTCCCTCCTACCCTCTACCTTAATATCACTCTTCATCTTTCCCATCATCTTTCTTTCTTAGTTACACACTCTTAATATAAATTTGTCATTCTCTCTGTCATTTTTTACATACTTTTCCCTCACAAAAAAGGCTCTCTCTCTCTCTCTCTCTCACATATGTTTTGGTGGATTTTTTTATTTTTTTTGCATTTCTGCTGTAGGTTGATAAATTGTTATGTTCTTTAGAACTTTATATTAAGTTGATGTGATTTAAGTTTTTTTTTCTTTAATTGTTAATTTTATTACATGTGTTTTTCTTTAAATTCTTAGTTTGGGTTGCTTTAAACTCATCTATTTAGTTGTTCTATATATGTTATTTTTGTATAACATGACATTTGTTTTATGAAATTCCTTTTAGACTTGGTTTGTTATTTTTCATTTGATTTTTTTTCTCTCCTCATGTGTAGTGATTCTAACAAAAACTATTCTATTTATATATGTAGAAATCTATTTCTTCTTAATTCCAATAGTTTAAATTTTGTATGGGTCATAAGGAACAAAGGGGTTTATAATGCATATGCATTCATGTTCTCCTTATATCATGATAAATCTAAGTAGTTGAAAAGTATTGTTATTTAATTTATAATTACTACATATTTTTTCCTGAAAGCTACATACCATCGATCGTAACACCAAATGGATATTTCAAAGTTCATTTGCATGATTATTTTTTTGTGTGGTAAGTTGAAACATTGTTGGGTAATGATGTACGTTAGATTGTATGTGTAGCCTCTTGACTTACAAAGATTAAGTACTGATTTAAGCTAAGTTTTTGTTATTAGTATTCTTTAGAGCTATAGTGGGTGATAGGTCTAATAAGACTCCATTAATTTATGCAAGGCTTCAATCTCACCCAAATGACAAGCAATAAAACAACACAATTCGGGTTCAACTTTTAGGTTTATTGGTTTTGTTAACACTACATCTTAAAGTAACTTTAGTTTAGTTATATGGATAGGGCTTATGATTTTTCATGTTGCAAAATATATATATATATATATATATAAGTCTTAATTAAATACAAATAAATAAAAATTTCCTTATAAAATCGTACTCATTTTTTTATTATAGCATTTACACTTTCTCCAACGTTTCTTATTCCTTTCACATTTTCATCTCCCCACTATCCTTTACCTTAATATCACTCTTCATCTTTCTCTTTATCTTCATTTATTTTGTTTCTTCTTATTCTTATCATCTTATTATAAAATTTTCATTATTTTTTCTATTCTACATTTCTATGCATAATTTTCCCTCACAAAAAAAAAAAAAAAAAAAAAAAAAAAAAGAAGAAGTTTTTTCTCTCTCTGAATTTTTTAGTGGATTTATTTATATTTCTAGCATCTCTACTTTAGGTTATTAATTTTTTGAATTTTTAACAACTCTACTTTGAGTTAATACAATTTAGTTTTGTGTTTTGAGGTTTTTTTTTTTTTTTTTTTTTTTGTACTCTATGATTGTTAAATGTTATTCTATTGCATTATAAAGAATATAATATTATTTTATTACATAGCATGATTTGGATAATTTTATCATATAAGAATTTTACATAAGTTACATAGACAATACTAAAACAACAACAACAATAATAAGATAACTCTAAAAAAATTATCATGCGCAACGCGCCGCTCTTCAACTATTCTAGATAAAAAATCAGATCCTTCTCAAAAAAAATAAAAAATAAAAAATCAGATCCTTCTCTTTGACCACACCCTGATGGCGTGGGAACATCAAGGAACTAATTATTTTGGTTTAGTTTTATTTAATTTAGCTAGTCAATTGTACATTTGTACTTTTACTAGTCAATGTTTTTATTTTAGGTCCTAATAGGTTATTAGTATTTTATTTTATTACAATCGAGTTATCATTAAGAATTGGGTTTCCTACATCCGAAAGAATTAATGTTCAATACTTCGATGAAATGTTTAGACCCTAGAAAATGTTTATACCCCCAAAATCAAGTTTTACGGTCTAATCACTTTTGGTCCTAAACTAGCAATTTGTTGTCCAATACAAGTGATTCCAAATTTTATATTGCAAGCATATAAAAATATGAACTACAACATATAGAGTGAAATATGAAAATGCAAAAAAAAAAAAAAAGAAAAAAAAAAAAAAGAAAAACAAATTACATATAAAAACCAAAAAATGTTTACGAAGAGGAAAACCTAAGAACTCAGGCCAAAAAATCTCTTCATAGTGTCATCGCTGAATCTCCAATAGTAAATAGTTGCAATACAAGAATGACTATAAACCCTCCAAACTGTTATCCCCCTGAGTTCTTGAGCCTTCCAAGCTTTAGCTAGCAATTGACTTTGTCGAGTCCTTTCTTCACCTAGTATCAGAGTACACCCTTTGAGATGGCCAACATTATGCCACCAAATTTGCATGGATTTGTGATTTCTCTCCAAATTGTTTTCAAAACCAATCAACTCTCTAATCCTCTAATGTGGTGAAGAATGTGATGGTTAAGATCTCCCCTCCAAGATACTCCAAACTTAAATGAGAGTTGGAAACAACTTACTCACACCTAAACTAAGGAACTATTGCATACTTGAAAACTATCAACCTGTTTCCTAAAACATTTGTACAACATGCATTAGACCCTACAGTTTAAGTCAACTGGAATAAGCTAAGGTGAAAGTAACTAGTACAATGTGGTCAAGTAAACGTGTAATGATATACATGGATGCAACTTGTTCAAACACAAGATAACCATTTAAAAATGGCAACAATGATAAAAAAAAAACAACAATGTAATGGTCATCCAAACATGCAAGCAATTAAGTACAAAAATAATAAGATAATTTTAATGTCGAACATTTAAAAACTTAAAACACAATGCAATGGAATCAAATAAGAAGATATTTGTGAGGAAGAGAGAGAGAGAAGGGAGCATGTGTAACCATGTAGGAATTGGGAAGGTTTTTTTGTATGCTTAGAAAGATAAGGCATGTGTGGCCGTGTAGACTTCATTAGAAAGATGGAAAAGTGCAGGGGTAGAAGAGATTTTAGTTTTCTCTAATGTATGTTTGGTTGGGAGGATAGAAAAGTAGAGAGATGACAAACTCATTTATTTGGTTAAGGAGAAAAGTGAGCGGATGAAAAATATGGTTTATATAAATTTACCCTAATACTTGTATACATAAATTTTCATAAAAGGCTAGAATTAATTTTGTTAGATTCTAAATATTTAGATATAAAAGTTTCGTTTATAAATGAGTTGTTTGTTGGCAAACCATGTACATAAACTTGTCTAGGAAGAGATCTTAGTGTTGATGAAGTATATTAGACATTGCTCAAAGTGCTACAAGTCAAAATTCAAGAACATACAAAGCTGCAGGTTTAGAAAATTGAAAATCAAATTGGCTTGACCAATCGAGATGTGATCTACAAAATTTTTAATAAAGCCCAACAGCCCATTAAACGTTTAAAATTTCAGTCCAAAGTTACTTGGTATATAGGGAAAACTCTAAGTCTTGGAAAGCTACTCTTTTGAGATCTAAGAGGTTTTGTGCCTTTTACTCTTTCAAGCATCTACCAGAAGTCAATCTTATTCCATAAGTACCAGTAGAACAAAGTTGCAACCCAAGTTTCAGATATCAAACATACTGAAGATCAAAGGAATGAATAGGAGGTTCATGTTGGAGGAGGTCCACATTAAAGAAGTCTGAGGGTTTCAGAGCTAGGTTTGATAATCATAGTTAAGTTTACTATGAATTCAATATTCTCGACTGAAAACTTCTATTTGATAAAGTGGATTGTTCTTTTTGGGATGGTTCTTTCCAGGTTTTTACCTTGAAACCGGTTTGTTTCATTAGTTTTCCTAGGTCATCATATCTCTGTCTTATTTACTTTTCTGCTACATCATATGTATAATAAATGTTTAGCCTAATACCTTCATAATTGACTTACGTAACAACTTGGCAATAAAATTAGGTTAAACATTGTGCGTTTCATGGGTCTAAAAACTAACAAATTTTTTATTTAAAAAAATTGATGCACAACCTATAAATAAATAAATAAAAAATCCACACACCAAATAAAAACATGCAGAAACTAAATAAAATAAAAACCCACGCAATATTTCTAAAAAGAAAACTAAGAAACCCTCTTCAAATAAACGACATTCAAAGTTTCAAACACCATTTGTAGATTTGGAGATTGGAGCTCCGGATTGGTGATTGTAGAGGACGATGATGCAAGAGGAGGACCATTGGCCGGGGTTGAGCGGCGCAAATGAAGGTGACGTCTGTAAATCCAACGAATGGTTGGTCTGTTGTGATTGAGGGATATACAATGGCGATTTACGGGTCTTATGGCTTCAACATGGCATGAAACTTGCTATGACTCGTCCTTAACACAGCCATGACTCGGTTATTCTTGTGAGGGAATTTGTGTCATTCTATTTAAGAACCCATTTTTGCCTGCATGTTCTCCCTGATTTGGAATGCATTTTGGTGGGCCTAGAGAGAAAATGAACGGGCCCCATCAAAATCCCTCTCATTTCTTGTCCAACCAAACACCCCAAAATATCATTTTCACTCCGCTTTCCTCTCCCCCTTTTCCATCCTTCAAAAAATCACCCCAACTAAACAAGGCCTAAAAGATAGACATTGGGAAAGTTAAAAATGTGTTGTTAATAAAAAAGTTAAGAGTAACACTAGTCGCAAACTATTTTACAAAATTTTACAAATTGGTGATATGGCATGCTCTACGTTAGCTTTTAAAAAACTGAAATACGCATTTGATATTAGAACAAAAGTTTGATCACAAGTCTTAAAAATAAAAAAATTGAATCGTTCATCTCCCTCCCCTCCTCCCTCTCCTCCCTCCCTCTCTCTCTCTCTTTGTATCTCCAGTCATGGGTTTAAGAGACTATGGACAGATAGCTACGGTGGTGTTTTGGATCGGTGGGCCCAGAAGTTCTACAGCAGAGGAATTTCTTTGAAACTTAGAGACAATTTTTGTTTGGCTTTGGTTTCTGTGCAGTGCAGCAATTGGTTCTTTCCTAATACAAAACTTGGGTCGTAATGAACATAAAAGTACCGTTTCCCCGAGATTTGCTATTCCCTCCATATAATTCCAATCTCTTCAATGAGTTTTATTGTTCTCTCCAAATGAACCGTTTTGGCTCAACAAAATGTTTGCACAACAAAACACTAAACGGTGCGTATAGACTGACTTACCAGAATCTTTTAAACCAAAACACTATTCATATGCCTCTTCACTCTTTTTCGTTTTGGCTCAACAAAATGCTTGCACAACAAAACACTAAACGGTGCGTATAGACTGACTCACCAGAATCTTTTAAACCAAAACACTATTCATATGCCTCTTCACTCTTTTTATTATAGGTAGTAGATATCATATCACCAAGGGACCATTTTCCATTACGGGTGAAATCCTAATCCCAATAAGAATATATGTATCAATCAGATATAGCGGTTTGAATAACTAGTGTGTTTCTCTTCTGTTTTTAGTGCTTTGCCCTCAGGATTAAACTGTCTCCAACGAAGCTTTCCTTGCAATCAAGGCTCTGGAATTTGTAAGTATTGTAAGTTTGAGTATTTTTGTATATTTGTAATTATCTCAACTAGGGAATAAATACTCATTACTTGTATATACATATATATTCTTTGGGGCAAATACACATTGCTTATAAGGTATGAGGGATGTGCATGAATTTAGGTACAAATAAGAGCCTAAATAGAGGCCTAAATGTATGTAACAAAACATCAATCATGGGGCTGCCTAACATCCCCACGTAATCTTAGCCATCTAGGGAGGATAAGTATGGAATATAGAAGCTCATACCAATGCTTGTGAAGCCCCTTAGTGAAAAGATTTGCATTTTAATCGGTGGAGGGAAGATACTAAACAGTTGACTGTCAGATAAGAAAAATTTATGAATGAAGTGACAATCAAGCTCAATGTGCTTGGTGTGAGCATGAAAAATGGGCTGGATGCCATGTAGGTATTGCTAATTAAGGTTGTCAAAGTAGAGTTTTGACAGGCAAGATGATAGGAGCATGGAGCTCGCAAAGGTGTGTTATCCAGATGATTTCAGCGTAAACTTGAGGTAGTGACTGATTTTCAGATTGAGCACTTGAGCAAGACACTGTAGGTTATTTCTTGACATCCCATGGATCAAGTTGAGGTCCAGGAAAACACAAAAACCAGAAATAAAGTGCCGAGTGTTAAGACAATCAGTCAAGTCAGTGTCAAAGAAGGCATGAAGAGCTAAACTACCATGAACAGTACGAGGAAAGCCAAACCAAGATTCACTGTTCTTTCAAGATAGCGCAGAATCTATGAAGCATGGGTGCGGCAAAATGGGTGCCGCACCCGCGTCCGACGCTGCCCGACGCGGCGACGCGCGAGCGACACCGCTGCCCGCGCGTCGGTGCCGTGTCTCGGTTTTTTTTTTTCTTCGGATTCGCGCCGACTCGGCTCCGATTCGCGCCGACTCGGCTTCGACTCTCGCCGATTCGCGCCGAATCGGGCCGATTCAGCCAGAATTAGGTCGTATCGGCCGAATTGGAAGGTATTGGCCGGCGGCCGAAACTGACCGAAACGGCCGAAATCGGCCTTGGATCATGCATTACACCAACGAATACCTGAAACCAAAGCATTTGCTATCCAAAAACTGAAACCTAAGCCTCACCGTTGAGATGAAACCGACGAGAGAGAGAGCCATTCAACGTGGGAGGGGGATGGCTGGGTCTGCTGCTCTGTTTCTTTTTCTTTTTTGGGATGGGAACTGCTACTTTGAGTTTTGTATTCTATTGGACCCCAAAATAGAACTTTGACTACCTCGTTGAGTTTTGAGTTTTGTTTCTTTTAATAACTTTGACTACCCAAAATGCCCTTTGTTTTGTATTCTATTAGACCCCTAGTTGCACCCAAAGTCATGTGGCTGTTTTGGTAATTTTATCTGATATGAAAGGGCAGGACATTTCTATTTTGTTGTGTTTCTTGCTTTCTTTTTTCTTTGTTTTGTGAATATGTTTTAAAAAAATATTTTAATAATAAAAATATGTAGAAAATACAAATAAAAATATTTTTAATAATTTTTTAATCGCTGCACCCCGCCGCATCTGCACCCTACTTTTTCAAAAATTGCCGAGTCCCGCACCCACACCCGTACCCGCACCCGAATCCGGAAACGCACCCGTGCTGCATAGCGCAGAATGCACTTCGTTGTGGTAAGTACGAGGTGGGCAGTTACTCATGAGCTAAGTAACATGATGAACTACAAAGACAATTACTAGATGAGTTAAAGTCAGGTACTATAAAGAATCAAATAGGAAACAATATTTAGTTGGATCTGGAAGGGGATGACCCTCAAGGGCAGAGAGTTGTGACTTAGCACTTAAGGTAGTGCTCCATGGTTTGCAGTCAGCCATATAACTGCATCACAGAGGACGAATAGCGTATATTAATGCCAAATAAGGAGAATATTCTACTCTAGAGTAGGTGTTTCTAAAAAGAAGGCAAGTGATCCAGCTTCAAATGTTTATCATATATACATGATTATAGTACAAGGAAAATCATTAGGTACTCATGGAGTACAACAACATTGCATTCTCTCCTCTTAGTTCTTATATGTAGATTTCATAATAAATTTAATTAGTGAGACTTACTATTATATGATAGAAATGAGTACCACATTACTGTGCTATGTGAGTATAGATTAATTACTCATAGTACACATAAGGACTTTCTCTAGTCTCTTCCTATCAATGTAGAATTCAATTTTTTACTAAAATATTAACTCCTCACTTATGATTCATTTATCACATGAAACTTTCACTTTTATTTCATTTATATTGGCTAACTTATTATTTAATTAATTTATGTAATCATTTTAATATTAAAATGCACCAACACTTTTGTATTAGACTATTAGACTTAAATTTGAATTCTAAATTCAAGCATATCGAGTATTGAAATACATAACATGCTTATGAACGATACACGTTAGTATATGCATGATGTGACCGTTAAAATTTTTCACCTTTCCTGAGCCTACATATCAATAAGTATTTCTTTCATATGAATTTCAGATTCTGAGTTTGCAATTAAGTGTGGTGGCCCTCAGCTTACAACTTCTACTCAAACTCTGTATGAGAGGGACAATGAGACTCTTGGTCCAGCTACATATTATGTTACTAACTCAAACAGATGGGCAGTTAGCAATGTTGGATATTTTTTGAGCAGAAGTGATGATGAGCTGGTGCAAGTATCACCGTCTAATTTCACAATATTCACGAATGCATTTGGGTCAGAGCTATACCAAACAGCTAGGTTGTCTGCTTCATCATTAAGATACTATGGCTTAGGGCTCCAGAATGGAAACTATACAGTGATTCTTCAGTTTGCGGAATCAGCCTTTACTGACGATAACACTTGGGAAAGTCTCGGGAAGCGTGTGTTTGACGTTTATATCCAGGTTTTCATTGTCAACTCTTTTTTTTTTTTGTTTTTTAAGCGAAATGCTAGAACCGCACCATTTTATACAACTTTGACCATAATTTGCTATGTGACGAGTTGTGAGTGATAGAAGTAGGGACCCACTACCACACATCTACCACTCACAACTCGCTACATGGCCAGTTGTTGCCAAAATTGTGTAAAATAGTGTAGTCCTAGCATTTCTCTTTTTATAAGCCAAGGTTGCATCATCTTATTGATGAATTGTTTTAGGGGTAAATTACACTTTACCACCCTAAACTATACACTAGATTACACTTTGCACCCTAAACTATTCAAATGCACACTTTGCACCCTAAACTATCACATTTATCACACTTTGCACCCCAACATTACTTTTACAGGTAAATTAGAGTGATAATTTATGTCTAACTTAATGGTAAAAGTAACATTGGGGTGTAAAGTGTGATAAGAGTGATAGTTTAGGGTGCAAAGTGTGCATTTGAATAGTTTAGGGTGCAAAGTGTAATCTGGTGTATAGTTTAGGGTGGTAAAGTGTAATTTTCCCTTGTTTTAGAATTCAACATTTTCTTTCAAACAAAGTTTTTATTGCCTCCTAAGTTTTTTCACACCGAATATAAGTTTTATTTTTTAAAAAAATTGATGAGCTTTAATAGCCCAAAGGTTGCCAGAAGTCCAAGAGCAAAAAACACACCCCTAAAAGAACAACACTAGTATATAACTACAAGACAACATTGAAAAAAAACAAAAACAAAAACCTCTAATTATTAACCATTTAATACCCCACCTACCCCACTTTTCAACCTACCCTATTTTCGAGGAAAAATTGCAAACTAACTTTATTTCTCAAACAATTTCGTTAGTTAGCAACGTTTCCAAACTATTTAGGAAACTAGCATCTCGAGTCTTCAAGGCTCAAGATCACTATAGCAAATTGAGTTGTTTACAATCAAGTTTGATGTGGAACTCAAGTCTATAAGACTCAAGTTTCTTCAAATCCATTTCCCACTGCAGACTATCTCAAAGAACACAACACAAAAAACGAGTTGGAAAACACAACCTAGAGAACGAACTAGAAAACACAACCTAGATCAACAAACCTTTGGTTCTAAGATCAACAAATCCAAGCTCCGGTGCTAAGATTGTCAAACCCAAGCCACTCCGGTGCCAAGATTGTAAAACCTAAGCTAAGATATTAAAACTCAAGCAGCTCCAGTGTCGATTTTGTCAAACCCAAGGCCGAGATTGTGCAATTTTTGGGTTTGGGTTTTTCTGCTTCGATTTCGAGATCGTTATTTTAAGGGTTTGGGTTTTTGCTTCGCTCTTGAGATCAGGGGCTTGATTTTTGGGTTGGGTGTCTTCGGTGTTTCTAGGTTGAGTGTCTAGGTTAGAGAAGAACTCGAGTCTTTAAGACTTGAGTTCCACTTGAAATCGAGTTGTTTATACTCGATTTAGTACACCATAATCGAGTTTTACGCAGCCGAGATGTTAGTTTCCTAAATAGTTTGGAAACGATGCTAACTAACAAAATTGTTTAGGGATTGGTGTTAGTTTGCAATTTTCCCCTTATTTTCGCAAAATACCTTTTGTCGTCCCACTTCTTTTATTAAAGTTTATTTCTCCCTTCTCTCTCAACTTAGATCTGGTTCTTTTTTTTTTTTTTTTGACTTGTCTAAGTTGTCTTGGTCAACATGCTTGTGTGTGCTCAAATAGTTAGATGGTGCTTCCATTGAAGAATCCCTCTCCTCAACTACTCTTTTTTTCTATTATTTTTCTTTTTCAGTAGCAAAGGATGGTTACGGTTGATTGCTTTGGTGTTTTAAGCAAACCGGTTGGGTCGTCCTGGTTGGCGATCTCTTTGGTCAAACCATCAGATTCCGGTTAATTTTACTTTTTGGGACATTTTCAATTTTTTATAACAACCAGACTGGATTAGTGTTCGGTTTCGGTTGAACCGTTCAAACCAGTCTATTCGTTTTTAAAACCATGTATTTTATACTGCATAAGAGCATTATGATTAGCATGTGTAAAATTTCCCTTTTATTTTAGCAAAGAACTTACTTTTTCTATTTTACCCTGTTACTCTTACAAAACACTAACGTCAAACTATCTATGATACACACTTTTTTTATTTAAATAATCATTTTTATTCATTTATTATTATTATTATTATTATTATTATTATTATTATTATTATTATTATTATTTCTTCTCACATTCTCTACCATCTCTCTCACCTTATCTCTCATCTCTCAAACATTCTCTTTCATATTTGTGTCCAATTTCGGTTGAACCGGTCAAACCAGTTGGCTTGTTTTTAAAACAATGTATTTTATACTGCATAAGAGCATTATGATTAGCATGTGAAAAATTTCCCCTCTATTTTTGGCAAAGAACTTACTTTTTCTATTTTACCCTTAACAGGCCATAAACGCGTTGACCCCTAGTGATAAATTAAATTGATTAATTAGCCAAGTTATTAATTAATCAAGTTAATATACAAAATCACGTGGCAACACAAACAAATCACCAAAACTAAAGTATGCAGTTGAAAAATAAAAGACATGGTGATTTGTTTACGAATGGGGAAAACCTGACGGCAAAAACCCCACTGGGTGATTTAAGGTCACCACTCCCAAAACTCCACTATTATCACAACAAGCGATTACAAGCAAGGAATCCCAAGTACCTTACCAACCTACAGTTGAACCTTTATCCCAATACCCAATTGGACTTACTCTGTAGTGACAGTTTCTCCTTTCAATGCACGGCTCCCAAGTACGTGACTAACCAATTACGTGGATCCCAGTACGTGACTTCAATTCACCAACTAGAGAGAGAGTTGTTGGCTACAAAGTTCTTCAAATCATCCACACGATGAAGATCAGAAACATGCTTGGTTACAAAACCCTACGGTGCACATTACACAACAACTTCTTCATAAAGGATGAACTAGGGCATGAACTGTCTTTTTTATCATAAATTGCATGAACAAGAATTACTCAATGCTTGTGCAACTTGCATCTCTTTGACGGCCCTTAAAACAATCCTTTTATATGTTTAGGGTTAGGAAAAAAGAAGTCCCAAAGACACATTCACGGATTGGAATTAAAACAGAACTAAAAATCTGTTTTCTTTAAATCTCGACAGATAGAGGTGTCGATGATCTATCGAGAAGCTGTCAAGGCTCGGGCTAAAACAGCTTCTTAAAGCTCGATAGATGCATGTGTCGAGACAAGTGTTGAGTTTTAATAACTTGCACTTTCCAGCTTGTTTCTTGGACAGACTTGATGACTTCAACACTTAATCTTGAAACACTATTTCTTGAAGTGTTAAACACATCCTAAATCTACCCAATTATAAGTAAAGTGCGTTTTGTCTAAGGATAAGCCAATTATATAAAATAGTGACATATGTCAACAAATTGAACTACATATGTCCTAACAATCTCCCCCTTTGGCAATTTGTGACAAAACCACAACAAACAAATGAAGATATGAGAGAAGTCATAAAACACTTTAACTCATATTTACTTGTTACATACAATAAAATCTATCCTAATACAAACTCTTGAAAAACTTTATAAGAAGAGAGTTTATGGTAAGTAGACTTTGACAACCTGTATTTCTGAAACACTTTTAAACAAAACACATCATGGTATCTTTGTGTGAAGTAGAAATAATAGATTGCGTAAAAGTAAAAGAAACATGTGTATAAAGATAGAAAAGAAACAACACATAGAAAGATAGGTGAAAGAACCATACATCAACATATATATCGAGAAATAAGTACAATGTATGTCAATACATGATCAATGTATCTCTAAAAAGATAGAAAAGAAAAGAAATACATGTAATCCTCACTACATCCCTCAAATCAACACTCACTCTATCAAAAATTTCCTATACTAGCTCTCCCTCTAAGTATGACTACTCTCATACACCAAAACTACTCCCCCTTTTTGTCACGAGTGACAAAGGGTAGAGTGTCAAGTAGACATCTCATCAAAAGAGCTCACATCTCCATCATCATCATCATCAGAAGCATCATTATCATCACCGTCATCATCAGCCTCAGTCTCAGAAGAAACATGAGGTGGCGGAGGAGAAGCCTCTAGAGCAAAGCCGCCCAAGGTCTCCCGTCGCCTGGCGATGCGACCAACACAAACGTTCACCTGATACAACTCCATGGAGAGTGTATCGAGGCGAGCATCCATGCGCTGAAGCTGCGCCATGATGTCTCCTAGAGTGACGTCGCTCGAAGAAGAAGGAGCAGATGTCGCTCAAGCAGATTTGGAAGTAGTCGGATGGGAGGGAGCAGCTAGATCCGACTATCTCAATCTGAACTGTACCTCGCTACGTTTTACGGTAGCGGCGTCTATGGCAGACATGACATGAAATGGATCGGACGAAGGGAAAGGCTGGAAAGACGACGAAGTATCTTCGTGATAGCAGAAGGGAAAATGAGCTCATCATGGGTGGCCGTATCTCTATAGAAATCTATGATAGAGAAGATAAAATGTGAAGGGAAGTCTATAGTGAGATGCTTTAAGAGGGACAACAAAAATCGAGCACGAGGCTCTGTGATGGAGTTGTAGTGAGAAAGTGGGTGCAAAACAAAAGTTATCATCATGTTAAGGAAACAAGGACCTTTAGCAAAAGGACAACATGGTGTGTACTGATGATCTCCCCAAGAGAAAGGATGCTCACAGAACGCCGAGATCATCTCATCTTTGGACATAGTCCATAGACTCTCACATCCAGGGTAATCAGCATAATCCACCCTCGAAACATGAAGAACCTCGGAGACTAACTCTGGAGTAACAGCAAAATACGTACCTCGAACGCTAGAATAGAAGAGAGGTACTGAAGAATCAGTCCCGTGGATGTTGGAGTAAAACTCCTGTATCAACACAAGAGGATAGGTGACCAGGACGTCACATAATGACTCCCAAGCCCGACTGTGAATGACATCGGGTAGGTCAGTGTAGGCAAAGTCTGCCAGGACAACGTGGCGTTCCGAATGAACACCTCGTTTAGAGAAGTTCTCCGAGAAGTCCTTATGGGCTTTCTTATCACGGAACCGGATAGACAAAGGAGTAGAATCCGAAGAAGAGGAAGATTCCTTAGAACACAGAGGGTTCTGGGATGGAATAGACTTACGTTTAGGTGCCATAGACACTGCTAACACAAACATAGAGAGAGGGAAAGGAAGAGAAACACACAGAAATGTCCCAAACAGTTCAATATAGGAAGAATATATTGAAAAGAAAGAACATATGCATGGGAAATGCATGAGCATGTGACATGCAACATAAAAATATCATGGGCTCAGCCCAATCCAAACCTAACAGCACATAACAAGTTTGCACACATCTAAATGCATGAAAATACAATTAGAATACTAATGTGATGCAATGCATATAGTTTTAAAGATCAAATCTATAAAACCAACCCAAAAATTTCATGAAATTTTCAACAATTTTGAAAAACCCCAAAAATTTCAAAAACCTCAAAACATAAGTTTGTAAATCATGAAATGCATGAAGAATGAGAGAAAAGATGCTTACCAAGTGAAGGAAAACTAGGAAAACACTTGAAGAATCTTTAGGCAGGGATTTGGAGAGAGTGAGAAAGGTTTTGGGAAAGAAAACACCAGCTATCGAGAGAGAGAGATCGAGTGAAATAAGAGAAATCGCGACAGAACCTTATATATAGCCCTTCAGTAATTCTCGACAGATGCAAGTATCAAAAGGTGTCGAGACAGCTATCGAGGTAGGTGTCGAGAAAATGCACTTCGACAGATGCAGGTATCGAGAACATGTATCAAGAAAGAAGGATCAACCACTTAAAAACCTCGATCGATCCAGAAGCTGCCAAGAATCTATTGAGCAGACAAAAAGTTTCTCAATCGATCCACCAGGTGTCGAGAATGTGTCGAGAATGTGTTGAGACTGCGTTTAGAAAACAAACTAAGAAGCTCGATAGACAGCTAGGTGTTGGGAGGTGTCGAGATGCCTTAAAAACAGTTTTTCAAGAGAGGAAAAACACAGACATAAATGTAATCACACATGCAACTCAACCAAAGATCCAAACAACACATTTAGCTCTCAAAAACATCTCTCATTAAGAATTTTAAAGCACATGGATCCCAAAACACGCACACACACACTAAACAAGTCTAACCAATTTTATATTTCAAAAATGAGTTAAGACAGTTTAGTGAGCATACATTAAGCATGTAAACCTTGTGATGGCCAAATCACATTGTACTTGCACATGTATCAAGAGTAGCAAAGAGTATTACGTGTTGTGTGTGAAAACATCGCAAGATTGTATAAGTGTCTCAAAGTTATGATGATTTGAGATATGAGAAAATCACTTTAACTCACACACAATCATAACTGTTTGATGGGGACTATCACTTTCGAGGTATATCCTATGACTCCTACATCTCCTAGAAAATACGCTTGCAACCATATTTTAAAGCATTTTGATTTTTTTGCTTTTTATTTTTTTGCATATTTTCTTTTATTAAGCATATCATGCATGGACATACAAGAGAGAGAAAAGAAGTACCCAATTATGTTAAGCTTTTGACATTGCACTTTTGCTATGCCGAAGCATACAGATGTCATTGACATTGCACTTTTGCTATGCCGAAGCATACAGATGTCATATCATGATTGGCGAGTAACAGTGGTGAGATGGTTATTTATGCCTTTCTCTTAGAATTTTCTAGTCCTACCCGTTAAAAAGAGTGATATGAGTGTTAAGTAGAAGAGATCATTTAACCTTACTCATCACAAACAAAGAACTACAAAGCTCACTTTCTTAGTTGTGCAGAAGAATACTCATTTAAGGTACAAGTGATACAAAGTTTAGAAAACTCTGTTTCAATGGCCATTTTAAAAGTTCACAAGAACCAATGCACACAAACACACACTGTTTTGTATTTTTCAATTTTTTAATTTTTTTATTTTATTTTATCAAAAAAGCAAAAATAAAACACAAAACTGAAAACACACAAACACAAAACCGAAAACACACAAACAAAAACAAGTTAAAGAAAGCAAAAACAATGCATAAAACTAGACTGACTCAAAAAAATAAAGCAACACACAAGTAATACAACACAGTAAAACGAGGAGAGAGAAGAAGAAGTGAACAAAATCACTCAGAACCCTTTTCCTTTTACACCTTGGAAGAACCTTTCCTTTTAGTCAACCCTTGAACCGGTGATGAGGGAGAAAAATATGAACCATTCAAGTTCGAAAGGAACATAAGGGCTTTAAGAATGTCTACAAGAAGAGCAAGAAAAGTCTGAAGCTGATTTTGGTTCCCAGATGCTATCATGCCATTGCTTTGTTGAGTGGCTAGCCACTTGTAGCAATTTGGTCGAGTATGATCGGCAACACCACAATGATAACAGAGATGCTGCTTCTTCTGTTTGGGCTTTTGAAAGCTAACCTTCTTAGTCCTAGGGTTTCTAGTTTTCTTTTTCTCAACTTTAGGGGGTGCTCCTAGGATAGACTTGCATTGCCTACGTTCTCACTTGCTAATTCAGTTTTAACATTTTTATCCTCAGTTTTAATGTTATTAGCAAGTGGAACAAAAACAGTAGTACTAGCAGAAGGAGTATTAGAAAGAGAGAATTCATACCCCAATCTAGTACGATATGAAGAAGATTTCTGAACACTTAGCATCTCGTCCAGCTTTGCACTTGATGTCCTCTCCAATTGTGCTCTTACTTGAAACAGCTCTGTTTTAAGCTTCTTGGTCTTTTCAGCCAAGAAATTGTTCTCGAACCTCAGTGCCCCAATGGTCTGATTTGCTTCATCAACCTTAGTGGACAGCTCCTCATGGTCAAGTTCCACATCACTGAGCTTCTTGGTGGCCACCCTATAGAGTTTCTCATGCTTCTCAGAAAGCTTGTACAGTTTCTCATTGGCGTTATGGATATCATCTTGATCATCCATATTTTCAAATTTGGCATCCACCAATTCCTTTTCTTCATCCACCTCTTCAGTAACCCCATCAGTAGGATTAACAGTGACAGTGAAGGCATTCAGGATTCCATCATCTTCATTTTCAGAATCATCCTCGGGCTCCGTGTCGCTTAAGGTAACAGTAAGTGCCTTGCTCTTCCCAATACTCTTAAGGTACGTTGGACACTCTTGTTTCATGTGTCCGAAGCCTTGACACCTAAAGCATTTTGGTCCAGCAAGAACAGTATACTGACAGCCATCCTTGACATCTTTCTTCCCTTTATCTGAATTCTTGAATTGAGAAGAACTGGATTGCCTATGGTCTTTGTTGAAGCCTTTTCCATTGGCATTCTTCATGAATTTCTTGAATTGCCTTGTAATATAGGACTTCATTTTAGAATCTTCATCATCTGAAGAATCATCTGTATCACTGCTCTTGGCTTTTAGTGCCATGCTCTTACTTTTGCTTGACTTGTCTATCCTAGTCAGCCCTAACTTGTAGGTTTGCAAGTTTCCAACCAGCTCAGTCAGAGGAATTCTGTCAATATCCTTCGATTCCTCTATCGCTATGATTTTAGCATGGAATCTCTTGGGCAGCGATCTGAGCACTTTCCTTACTATCTTGGGTTCAGGAATGGTTTCCCCAAGATTGAAAGTTGAGTTTACTATGTCTTTGAGCTTTGCATGGAACTCATCAAATGACTCATCCTCCTCCATCTTAATTTCTTCAAAGCTTGTGGTGAGCCTCTATAGCTTTGAATCCTTGACAGCCTTAGTTCCTTCATAGGTTGTCTAGAAAATGGTCCATGCTTCCTTAGCAGTTTTCTGTTGAGGAAATTTTCTTAAACTCCTCATTGGTGACTGCACTGAATAGGGCATTCAATCCTCTGCTGTTAAAATTTGCCACCTTGATCTTGGCATCATCCCAATCGGCCGACGCTTCTGTAGGCTTGGTCCAGCCTATCTCCACAGCTTGCCACACTTTCTCATCTAAAGACTGCAAGAAAGCTCTCATGCGTACTTCCCAGTATGCATAGTTAGTGCCATAAAATAATGGAGGTGTAATAAGAGATTGACCTCTATCCATGACAGCAAGGGTCAATGGATCACACATAAGGATTAAACCCTAATCAGAGTGTGCTTGCTCTGATACCACTTGACATGCCACAAACACGTTGACCCTTAGTGATAAATTAAATTGATTAATTAGCCAAGTTATTAATTAATCAAGTTAATATGCAAAATCACGTGGCAACACAAACAAATCACAAAAACTAAAGTATGCAGCGGAAAAATAAAAGACATGGTGATTTGTTTACGAATGGGGAAAACCTGATGGCAAAAATCCCACCGGGTGATTTAAGGCCACCACTCCCAAAACTCCACTATTATCACAGCAAGCGATTACAAGTAAGGAATCCCAAGTACCTTACCAACCTACGGTAGAACCCTTACCCCAATACCCAATTAAACTTGCTCTGTAGTGATAGTTTCTCCTTTCAATACACGGCTCCCAAGTACGTGACTAACCAATTGCGCGGATCCCAGTACACGAATTCAATTCACCAACTAGAGAGAGAGTTGTTGGCTGTAAAGTTCTTCAAATCATCCACACGATGAAGATCAGGAAGATGCTTGGTTACAAAACCCTACGATACACATTACACGGCAACTTCTTCACAAAGGATGAACTAGGGCATGAACTTTATCTTTTTTTATCACAAATTGCATGAACAAGAATTATCCAATGCTTGTGCAACTTGCATCTCTTTGACAGCCCTTAAAACAATCCTTTTATATGTATAAGGTTAGAAGAAAAGAAGTCCCAAAAACACATTCACGGATTGGAATTAAAACAGAACTGAAAATCTGTTTCTTTAAATCTCGACAGATAGAGGTGTTGAGGATCTGTCGAGAAGCTGTCGAGGCTCGGGCTAAAACAGCTTCTTAAAGCTCGATAGATGCATGTGTCGAGATAGGTGTCGAGCTTTAGTAACTTTCACTTTCCAGCTTGTTTCTTCGACAGACTTGATGACTTCAACATTTAATCTTGAAACACTGTTTCTTAAAGTATTAAACACATCTTAAATCTACCCAATTACAAGTAAAGTGCGTTTTGTCTAAGGATAAGCCAATTACATAAAATAGTGACATATGTCAACAAATTGAACTACATATGTCCTAACAACCCTGTCTAGGGACGAAGCCAGGACTTAGAGTTAAGGGAGGCGGAAGTATAAAAAATTAAAAAAATCATTATGAAAGTCCAAATAAGCATCAATTTTCCTCTAAAAAAGGCATACATTTAGTATTAGCAAACTGTTATCAAAGAAAAAGATGCAAACTTATTGTTTCTTAATACATTACAATGCAATCATTTATGGAAATATAACTCGATGGTTTTTTTTTTTTTTTTTTTTGTATATGTTTGTGTGTGTCTTTGATGCGTGCGTTTGCTGTTGGTTAAAGATCAAATTATTTTGTTAAAACTTTTAAAAGGCCAAATTATTTGTTTTGGGTAAAATTAGTTGATTGAGCTTAATTATTTTTAGCTATGCTATTTGTCATTTTTGTTGTTGGACTAATTTTTTAGGGCTAGTTAATTTTGTTCTAGATTTTAGATCTATAACTTTTTTATGGCCTTTAAAATGATCAATAATATTGTTAAAGAAGATTAAGTGTAATTTTATTGAACCAAATTGCTAAAGTTAGTACATAACATAAGTAACTATATACTAGTATTTAAAAAAAAATTAAAAAATTGGGGTGCCATTGCCCCCCCCCCCAAGCCCAAGCATAGTTCCATCCATGACCCTATCACTTTTACAAAACACTCACGTTAGACTATCTATTATACACACTTTTTATTTAAATAATCATTTTTATTCATTTATTATTATTATTTTTACCTTTATTTCTTCTCACACTCTCTGTCATCTCTCACGTTATCTCTCATCTCTCAAACATTCTCTTTCATCTCTCCGCTCTCTTCTCTTCTGACCACCACATAACTTCCATGGCTGGACCTCCATTGTCATGATCGAAGCTCACATGACCACCACAAAGGCAAACCTCCATAGCTGGAGCTCCATCTCCTTCATCTACTGCTACCATTGCTTCTTCTTTTATTGTTGTTGCTGTCAGTTCTTTTTTTTTTTTTTTCCTGCTACTGCTATAGCCACTACTTCTTCTTCTTCTTTGATGATTCACATATATTTGTATATGGGTTTGATGAGTTAAGATCTAGATCTAGGATTTGTTTGATGATTGGTAGGGAGGAGATAGAGATGGAAGAGAGTCAGGTGTAAAAGAGATGGAGTTGATGGATAAGAGAGAAAATGTAACTTGAGAAGTTAGAGAAAAAACTATTAAAAAAATAAAATGCAAAGCTTTGGATATATACACGGTTACTATAGCAAGTTTAGATATTTACAATCCTTTGCAAGCTTTGATGCGTGTCTATTTCATGCTATGTTGTGTAAATTTTTGCACTTTTTTTTTTTTTTTTTTTTATTTTACACCCACAAATGCAGTTGCTCTAATAAGATGCAAAGCTACAATAACCTTACATATATGCATGGTTACTGTAGCAATTTTGGATATTTACAAAGTTTTTCAAGGTCTGATGCATGAGTTTTTTATGTTTGTGCTAATGGTTGTTAGGCTCAACCTCAATTTAGGCTCACAATCTATTTGTATTGTGGGTTTTGGATTTCCTACTATTGGTGGTCCTTTGCTCAGTGACCCAAATGTTCTCCTACTTCTACAAACCCTTCTCTCCCCATGTCATCCTCCTTTCTTAATCTGGTCGATTCTTTTTACCAGTTCTCTTTCTCTGCAGTATTGTCAACCCCAATTTCTCCCTCCATTCTCCTATTTATAGCCTTAAATAAGTGGAAGTGCCATGATTACTCCCCCCTACTAGTGTAATTAAGGGTTCAATTCTATCATCTTTAGGTAGGTTACTAGTGGGAAAGTGGTAGTGGCATTGG
Source organism: Castanopsis chinensis (assembly GCA_032878915.1). Classification (NCBI taxonomy): domain Eukaryota; kingdom Viridiplantae; phylum Streptophyta; class Magnoliopsida; order Fagales; family Fagaceae; genus Castanopsis; species Castanopsis chinensis. The sequence goes on from JAVQMG010000105.1 coordinate 4,946,416, forward strand.
AACCGATTACCACTTCCAAAAGCCCGCCCGGAAGCGATATCCCCGAAGGCATTACCGGGCAACTAGGCATAGGATATCTCCGAGCAACGATACCCCGACCAGGTTAAAGACGATCGAGGGGGGGAGGGGAGAATTCTCCTAGGGTATTCAAGCCAGTGAAGTCCTAGTTCAGCTTTGGATCGAGGCCAAAGGACCAAAGATGGGGGTAGGGTCAAATAACGCGTCGCAAGGCTTAGGCCCAGGGTCCATGGGGCTTGGGACCCAGCCTCGTACAATAGCCCCCCTTGATTCGTGTCCAGATCCCGGACAAGAATCAAGGAAGGCATGTGCCTGAGATTCCTCGAGAAGTTTAGGCGTCGATCACTGAATGGATGGGACGTTCATTTATGTGCCCTTGAAAGGTACGTCATGCCAGACTGTCAGATATTAATTGTCATCATTTCCTGACGGTTCGTGAATCGAAGTGGTGCACGTGTTAGTTACAAAAAGAATTCAGAAAGTTTTTCCCGCCTCTCCTTTGCATTAAATGTTTCCACCCCCATTTGGCCTCTATAAATAGTTCCCTCTGATTCTTCATATCACCCTCTAAAGCACAAAGTAAGTTTTCTTTACTCTTTCTTCCTTTTAGTTTTTCTTCGCTCCATAGTTTAGGAATGGGATACTCTCATCTTCTTGCACCTAGGGCTGCTTTAGCCAATTTTAAAGAGGTCTATGGCATCCCAAGGGATGTCGATATTGCCTACTGTCATGAGGGCGATATCGTTCTTGAGAGGGGCTCTGGTTCAAACATTGCATTCTTTCCACTGATGGCTATACTTGAGGGTGGGGTTAGATTTCCTGTGGACCCTTTCATTATAGGTACCCTTAGGTTTTATGGCCTATGCCCTGACTCGCTACCCCCCAATTTTTATAGAGTTGTAAGTTGTGTTAGTAGGCTAAATCAAATATTCAGGTTGCAACTGAACCACCATGACATCAACTTTATGTATAGTTTGTGCAACAATGTTAGAACTGACTATTATTTAAAGGCTAGAGACATGCGGGTTCGGCTTATATAATGTCTGCCCGACTTAAATAGAAACTCAGCAGGAGAGTTTGTTTGGGTGAACGGCAACTGGCTTGCCGATGAGCTCCGTTGCCTGCTTTCACTGCATGACGTTGGTCGGTATCGAGCATCTTTTATTTGTTAATTGCACTTTACTTATGATTATTTCGCTCGAATAGCCGCTAACTAGCTTTTGTGTTGTTTCGATGCAGAAAGCAAAAGGTTTAAGAAAGACCTTAGAGTAGTGCATGTGAAGGACTTGAACTTCATACTCCAGTCTGAGATATTCGTGCACTCTGACAGGCAACTTCGGGCATCGCACCTCATCCTCGGCTGCAATCCCGATTATACTATGTGGCAACCTTTTAGGCCGACTCTGTTGGTGAATAGTCCGCTATTGTTGTATTTCAACATTCGACATGCCATTTTTCTCCTTGCATCCTTGATTGTTAGTGAAGCCTGGGATCTTGGCCCTAAGTATACCACAGCAGAGGACCTTGCACTGGTGAGAGGCAAGTCAGCTGAACTTGTGTCTCAAAGCCGGAGAGTCCACATTCCTGTAGGAGAGCTAAAAGCTCAAGGCCAAGCAGCCGAGGCTGATCAAGATGCGGACATGGTGACCAGGTGAAAAATGGTTGTTAATCAGTTCTTGCTCGACACTCGTCCTATAGCTCAACCTCAACAACCTCAAGGCAAGGACCGAACTCCTCCTTCCGCCTCTACCGATCTTGCCAAAAAGAAGCAACGCGTTGCCGATCAACCAACTGGGGTCCCAAGTAGTGCTCCATCAAAGACCCCTCCTCGAATATTGAGCAGGATCACTATTCGGGAGCCGGCAAGTGATTTTCGGCCAACTCCCCAAATTGGCATTGACGTGGCATCCTCGTCTCAACCCAAGGTGATCTGGTGGCCCACCTCTAAATTTGGCGACGGGCCTCTGTCAGCATCCGCTAGCTTAAGGACCTGGTCCCAAGGCCAAAGGGGACTGGTCGCCCAAAGCTTGGTGCATGGCCTCCTATTGCCTGATGATATTAAAGTCTTCTTAGAAAGGACTAAGGAATCACTTGCTAAGCGGTTACAGTGGCACACCATAGTGGTAATTTTCTATCTCAATTTCATATTTATTTTAATGCGTGCGTATTCTTTTCACCTTCATACTGACCATTACTGCAATATCAGGCCGCATAACTGACCCACGTCCTCGACAAGAGGTTGAAGGAGCTTGCGGAGGATGCTGAACGGGAAAAGGCCTTGAAGGACGTCGCTGCTGCCACTACAAAGGAAAAGGGCAAAGCTGTTGAGGCCACCGAGGAAAAGGCTCGATCTTAGAAGAAAGCTCGATTGGTGGCGGAGAAAAAATTGGTTGAGGTGGAGGAGAAGCTGGAGGAGGTGGAGCTTAAATTGGCGGAGGCAGCTAGCCTAAACCTAGCCCAAGCTAATGTGATGGCCGATCTGAAGGCGGCCCTTGAAGCTTGTGAGAATAAGTGGTACAGTGAGGGCTTTGCAGATGCTAAGAACTCCGTGGAGCCCATTGTCCATGAAGCCTGGGTTCACGGGTTTGGTGAGGGGTGGCTGGCAGCCCTTTAGGCAATGGGAGTGCCTGATGACTCCCCACTGAGGAATCTAGAACAAATCCCATACCCAGCTCCTACTCCCCCATTCAGAGCCAAGCTAATGCTGCTGATGAAAATGATACCCGGAATATGAGGGAGCTGGTCCAAGCTATTGATACCCATATGGAGACTATTGATCTCGAAGTCACCAACAACCTTAATGCGGCTGAAGATGCACAAGCCCAACAACCACTAACCGAGGACATTCTAGTCTAGCAAGTCGATGATGCAGAACATATCCCATCCACCGATCCTGCTGTTTGAGAGTTATACTTTTTGCTTGCTTTTATTTTTTGTTATCTGTGTTTATTCTTTTCTTTTATTTGTTCGATTTGCCTAAAGTCACCAGTCTGTGGTGACAAAACATTGGTTTAATTTTTATCCATTTGCTTTATCTGATCTAGGCATGATGACTAAACGTTTATTTTGATCAAATTTATGAACGATTATCTTATTGCCAATAGGATAGGCTATATCTTTACATGCATAATGATCGGAACCGATCTGGAAGAAGTTGTCCATACCTTAGGAGTGGACTCTAGTAATGTGAATTGAATTAAATATATGTTGAAAATAAATGTTCTGTGATTGAGCCTAGCCGAGGACAAAATATTCCTTCATTAGGAGAATGTAGTGTTAAGTTTCATACCCCCCAGTGATTAAGGCTTGACCCAGGAGGCCAATTTTTGGTTCTTATAATAGTAGAGTGCAAGGTTTCTCTCATTCAGTGATGAAGATTGAACCAGGAATAGGTTTCTGTTAGATAAAATCGAAATTAGGTTTCCATCTGTCTAGTGATGGGGATCAAATCGAGAACAGGTTTCTGTCCTTAGATAAAAATTGAAATTAGGTTTCCATATGTCTGGTGATAAAGATCAAACAGGGAACAGGTTTTTGTCCTTAAATAAAAATTGAAATTCGGTTTCCACCTATCTGGTGATGGAGATTGAACCGGGAACAGGTTTCTGCCCTTAGATAAAAATTGATATTAGGTTTCTACTTGTCCGGTGATGGCAATCAAACCGGGAACAGGTTTCTATCCTTAGATAAAAATTGAAATTAGGTTTCCACCTATCCGGTGATGGAGATCAAACTGGGAACAAGTTTCTATCCTTAGAATAATTTTTCAGTTCTCACGTTCGTTGATCGGGGATAATGGGTTAACAACGAGTTATAAGTACAAATGCACCTGCATGAATATACATCACTTTCGTATTAATTAATAATATGCACATATAACATTACATTCAAACCGTACCCCCGCGTACTGGTAATCAGTGGTAGAATTTTTTTCAAATTGTAAGCATTTCATGACCGGGGAAGTGATCTTTCGTCCAAGTCCTCTAAATAATAAGCCTCTACACCCACAATGGAAGTGATTCTATAAGTTCCCTCCCAAGTCGATGCCAACTTCCCTGCATTGATATCTTGCGTATTCCCCACTACCTTGCGAAGTACCAGATCTCTCGCTCCAAACTCCCTTTTCCTCACGTCCTTGTTGTATCTCTGAGCAAGTTTTTGCTGGTATTATGCTAGACGTATAGTCGCCAATTCCCGACGCTCCTTCAACAAGTTCAATTGTTTCAATATTGACTCTGAGTTATTGCGGGGTTGAATCCAGAAACCCAAACACTACACATGTTTATTTTTGCTGGTATGACTGCCTCTACTCCACATGTTAGAGTGAACGAGGTTTCTCCAGTGGACCTTCTCGGGGTTGTTCAATATGCCCACAAGACACTAGGCAACTCCACTGCCCACTTGCCCTTAGCACCTTCTAGTATTCTCTTCAACCCGTTCACGATGGCCTTGTTTGTGGCCTTGACCTGGCCGTTGCTCTGCGGATATGCCGGGATAGAATATTGGTTTGTGATGTCGAAACTGCTGCAAAATTCGTAAAAATCTTGGTTGTCGAATTACAACATGTTGTCTGACACTAGAGACTCTGGTACCTCGAATCTTATTACTATGTTTCTCCATACAAACTTCTTAACATCCACATCCCGGATGTTAGCCAACGCCTTTGCCTCTGCCTATTTGATGAAATAATCTATGACTACTAAAACAAACTTTCGTTTTTCTGTAGCCCAGGGGAATGGACCAGCGATATCTAGCCCCCACTGCGCGAAGGGCCAAGGGCTACTAATGGGATTTAAGCTCCCCGCCAATTGGTGGATCATCGAGGCATGTCTCTGACACTGCTCACATTTTCATGCATACTTAGTAGCATCCCCTTGCATTCGCGGCCACCAAAATCCCTGACTTATTGCTCAGTGAGCTAATGAACGTCCCCCCACGTAACTGCCGCACAATCCCCCATGTAGCTCGACCAAGAGTTCTTCAATCTTGCTGGGGTGTAAGCACTGTAGGTAAGGCCTGTCAAAAGATCTTCGATACAGCTTGCGATTAGCTAATAGCCAATATCGAGCAGCTATCGACGTACTTTTTCTTCTTCCTTCTCGTCAGTGAGCACTCGATCCTCGACAAAAAGTCGATGATCGAGTCCATTTAACATGGCTCAACCGTTGTCACAAGCGTAACATTTATTCCTGCATTGATACTCTGTTCTACTACTAACTCCACCTTTATTAACCGAGGAATTTCTTTGGTTGAGGATGACACCAATGTGGCCAAAGAATCAACATGCCGGTTTCGTCCCCTGGCTACCTGAACCACCCTAACATTCAGAAAATGGTCCATAGTTTGTTTCACCAATTATAAGTACTCCATCATCCGGGGATCCTTAGCCTCAAAGTTTCCTTGTGCTTGATTGACCACCAGCCGAGAGTCAAAGTAGACCTCTACTTCTTTAGCACCAAAATCTAAAACAACTCTTAATTTGGCTAGTAGGGCTTCGTACTCAGCTTCGTTATTAGAGGCCTTAAAGCCCAACCTAAAGGAATGCTCCAATTTTATTCCTTTTAGGGTGATGACTACAATCCCAGCCCTGGTTCCTATTGCGCTGGATGCACAGCCCACAAATACCTTCCACGGGATTACCTTGATAGGGCAAACCATCTCCTTCCCCACCCTCGAGGAAAACTCTACAATGAAATCAGCGAGGACCTAACCTAGGCCTATACCTAATATTAAAAGAGCCTAGCCAAGTCCCCCACTTAGCTATTCTTCCTGTGAAATAAGATCTCTTCAACAACGACTACAGAGGATACTTGGTCAATACCTAAATAGTGTGAGCTTGAAAGTAATAGGGTAGCTTCCTTGTAGCATGAACTGACGCCAACACCAACTCCTCTAAAGGCAAATACCTCGTCTCGGCATCGACCAAGGTTTTTCTGATATTATATATAGGCTATTGTACACCCTAGTCTTTCAGCAGCACAGCATTTACTGTATGCTCAGACATAGAGAGGTACACGTATAAGTCTTCTCCAGGCTCTAGGGCCGTTAGCAGAAGGGCCTGCATCAAATACTCCTTTAAACCCTAGAAAGCCCTTTCACACTCTTCGTTCCACTAGAATACCTTCCATTTTTTTAGAAGTTGGTAAAATGGGCGTCACTGATCAGCAGACTTGGAAATGAACTAGTTAAGGGCAACTAACATACCGGTTAGTATTTGAACTTCTTTTGGATTGATCGGTGGTTTGAGGTGATTTACTACTTCAATTTGATTGGGGTTGACTTTTATTTTTTGGTAGTGATCAAGTACCTGAAGAACTTGCCAGCTCCCACTCCGAAAGCACACTTCTCAGCATTGAGACACAGCTTGTGCCGTTAAAGTACTTCGAACACTTCTTTAAGGTCGCCAATGTGCTGCATGTCCCGTTTGCTCTTTACCACCATATCATCAATGTAGACCTTGATTGTGCGCCCAATCTTATCTCTGAACATTCTCGTCATCATCCGTTGATACGTGGCCCTAGCATTTTTCAATCCGAATGGCATCACAGTATAATGGCAGTTAGCGTCCGGTGGAATAAACACCGTCTTTTCTTGATCTTCGATAGCCAAGGAGATCTGATGATAACCCTGAAAGGCATCCAGAAAGCTCATTCTCGGGTGCCCATAAGTGGCTTTTACGAGCTTATCAATCTTCGGCATAGGAAACAGATCCTTTGGACATGCTCGGTTCAGGTTGGTGAAGTCAACACAAACCCTTCAGTTGCCATTTTTCTTTTTTACCACCAAAATATTCGTAAGCCATTCTAGAAAAAATACCTCATTTATTGCCCCGGCTCCCTTGAGTTTCTTAACCTCTTGCCTGACAGCTTCGACGTGCTCCTTAGTCAATCTCCTCGGCTTTTGTTTCTTTGAGGGTGTAAGTGGTCCACATTAAGTTTGTGAACTATGAATTCGAGATCCACCTCGAGCACTTCATACGGGCTCCAAGCGAATACGTCCACATTTTGCACAAGGAACAACAGCATCTCTACCCTCTCTTTGTCCTCGTAGGAAGTCCTCAGCATAGCCAGCCCCCGCTTTCACTTGGGATTCTTGCAATTGCTATAAGGGGGCCTCCTCGATTGACTCTTTTTGTTTTGTTCCCTAGACAACTACGGCTACCTAGCATTGCTTGGCCACTTGCTGGTTACCCTTCACTATATTAACCTTGCTCCGTGTAGAATTTGACCTCCATATGCAGGGTGGACGGTACTGCCCCTATTGTATGAATCCATGGCCTCCCTAGGATCGTTATGTAAGGAGAAAATGAAGTGACCACTATGAATGTTACCATCACTTCCTTGCCTTCCGTATTCACGGGAAGCGAGATCTGCCCTTCTAAGATCACCATTCGGCCATTAAACCCCATCAGTGACTTATCATACTTGGATAGATCTTCCTTCTTTAAGCCAAGCTCCCTGTACAGGTTTGGATACATCACTTCGACACCACTCCCTTGATATATCATTACCCTCTTTACTATGAAACCATTTATTTGGAATATAACCACTAAAGCATAATCGTGTGGCCGAATCGTGCCCTCCAGGTCATCGTCATTAAAGGCGATGGGCTCCCAAGTATACCTCAACTTCTTCTAGGCGGGTTAATCACCTGTGTAACCTTTTGTCGGTACCTTAGCCAGTACCCCCTTTTTACCAGACACATGAGTGCCCCTTAGGGCTACGCGGATGACTTCTATCACTCTTAGTAGGGGTGGGAGATGATTCCCTTGGGGTTGGGCACCTTGTTCGGCTTCCTGATTCTTAGGATCCACCACGAAAACTTTCAAGTATCCTACCTTCACCAACTGCTCTAGATTATCTTTTAACACCCTGCACTATTTAGTGGTATGCCCATTATCTTTATGGTAAGTATAATACAAGTTCTAATTTCTCTTGGACGGGTCTCCCCCCATCTTGTTTGGCCACCAAAAATATGGCTCATTTTTTATCCGATCCACAATCCTATGCACCGGCTTCTTGAATGTCACATTCACTTCCCTAATTTACGTGCCCGGCCCTAGGATCCTCAAATCTTTACAGGGTCTCGTCTAAAAATCGCTCATCCGAGGCATATTTATGACCAGGGCTTTACCTTTGCTTTGCAATTGGTCATCCTCTAACCGTTTATACTCTTCAATGTGCCTCATTAACTACCTTATACCCTCGGGAGGCGTCTTTGTCAAAAAGTCTCATAACTCGAAATCCTCTGGCAATCCCATCCGAAAAGTGCTTGCCAAGATCTTTTCATTACCTCCGCCAATTTCGTTGTACAACACTCAATACCGATTAGCGTAGCTGTGGAGGGTTTCGCCAGCCCCCATTTTCATTAATAGCAGAGCATCCACAAGATACGAAACTCGGCTGCAAGTCATGAATTGGACACCAAGCTCCTGAATCAACTTGGAAAAGTTGTGGATCGACCCTTTCCTCAGTCCATTGAACCGCCTCAAAGTAGTGGGATCAAGACTCGAAGGAAATACCTTACACATCAATGCATCATTATGAGAGTGCAAAGACATCATTTGAATATAATGGCTTACATGTTCTATCGGGCCCGTCTTTCCATTGTAAGAATTAAACAACGACCGTGTAAATCTACTCAGCATAGGGGCCTCTTCAATGTTCCTTGAAAATGGTGATCAGGCAGCTTGGTGCAATGCGTGGCTTATAGCGTCCATGGTAGCGTTTTGGGGTCGTCGCTCCTTTGGAGAAATCGAGTCCCGGTCTGCATATTCCCATAAGCGATCCCAGTGTCGATGAGATCCAAATTGGTGGGATCCTACCCCATAGCAACCTCCCATACTAGCCAACCTTTCTCCTCGCTCCTTATGGCCCCTTCTCTGATGCCTACCTCTTGCTTCCATCTCCAAATCCCTCACCAACCTACGTAAACGTTCAAGGTCTTCGTCGTTTCGCTCTAGTTCTTCATCCCTTTTATTGAAACGATTATGCCTAGAAGCACTGGACATTGTCCAATATGTTTAAAACGACGTTTCTCCAAGGCTAGACTGCCCTTCCTCCGCATATTCCCTATCTTCGCATCCCTTATGCTTTCTTTCACTCCAAGTGAAGCCCCGAAAAGACCTCCTAGAGCCACTTTCAACATAACTCCCTAATTGACCCCCAGACATTTTCCTGTGCACGTCTTGACAGAACCATAGCTTCGTAGGAGTTTCCACAGATGGCACCAATTGTGCGTACCCAAAATATGGTTGTTGGACTCAACCTCAACTTAGGCTTACAATCTATTTGTATTGTGGGCTTTGAATTTCTTACAATCTATTTGGTTGTTGGAATCAACCTCAATTGTATTGCGTACCCAATGCAATTGATGGTCCAATTCTATCATCTTTAGGTGGGTTTCTGGTGGGAAAGTGATAGTGGCATTGGAACTAATTCCCACTTCTAAAAGCCCGCGTGGCAGCAATATCCCCAAAGGCACTACCGGGCAACCAGGCATAGGATAGCTCTGAGAAACGATACCCCCTGACCAGGTTAACGACGATCGGGGGGGGGGGGGGAATTCGCTTGGGCTATTCAAGCCAGTGAAGTCTTATTTCAACTTTGGGGCACAGATTGGGCCCCAGGGCATTTGGATCGAGGCCAAAGGACCAAAGATGGTGGTAGGGTCAAATAACGCGTCACAAGGCTTGGGCCCGAGGCCCATGGGGCCTGGGGCCTAGCCCCGTACAATGTTATATTGTGTAAAGTTTTGCACTTTTTGTATTTTAAACCACTGATGCAATTGCTCCTATTTCATGAACTTTGAAACAGAGGAAAAGAGCTAAGTAACATGTTACTAGCCATACTGATCATATAAATAAATAAATAAATAATAATAATAATAATAATAATAATAATAATAATAATAATAATAATAATAATAATAATAAATGTAGCCAAAGCATAATATATAAAAAATGCACAATAATAATCCATATAAATTTAAAATAAATAATAGTGCAATTTTTCTTTTCTTTTCTTTTTTTTTTTGGAAAGAATTACTAATTTATTATTTATTGTTAATTTCATACTGAATAGTTTTAATACTATATATAAGTTGTTAATTTCATACTAAATATTTTTAATACTATATATAAGTTGTGGATTTGTTATTTTAATTTTCTAAATATAAGATGTGATAATTAAACTCACATTTAAAAAAAAATTATTTATTTAAAACTAAATATTCCTAGTTTTAAACATATAACATATTCTATTATTTATATTTTTATAAGTTAAATTTATTAATTAATTAATTATGACATCATCAGTTCGACCATCAGTCCAACCACGGTCCAACCACGGTCCAACCATAAAATTGGGAACCACTACCCTTTTCGGTTGTTTGACTGGTTCAGTTTTTAAACCCATGATAAAACATGTTAAAATTGGGATCCTACATAGGAGGATAGAATCCTAAAATGGGATGGGAATTCGAATATTCTATATTTCATAAAAAAATAAGGTTAAAATTTGCTAGTAATAATGGTATACTTTAATACTAGAGAATTATAAAAATTATTCATCAAAAGTTGCTTAGAGGAGTAAAATTAATGCACTCGTAATAAATAGTGAGTTGAATTTAGTTGAGAGAGTTAAAAAAAATAAAAGTAGAAGAGTACCCAAAATAATATTAATAGAAATAATAAAAAATAACTTGTATCAATTAAGAGAGTAATAAATTTGGAATGAAGATATAAAATTTAAACTTTAAACTCAGCATATGATAGTGTAGTTTGGAATGAAATATTGTACTATGATTGGGGATTTCTTGGTACCTATTTAGTTGATTTCATGGACCTCTTAAATTTACACTTGTAATGCTTTAGAGGACAAAATTGTGGTACCATTTTTTAGGTTCACTACATTAGGTTTTCCTATTAAATTTAAACACATAACTGGATTTGAACTTAATTCTCTTTGGGAAAAATAATTACTTAATGCACTGCACCTAAAAATTGTATTTATAGTGTTCTATCTTATCAGCTTTCCTCTTCAACTGATATTGTCTTTAAAAAAATTGAATTGGTCCCTCCCATGATTTCCTATAAAAGTACCTCTTAAAATTTCTAATCCTCTTTTATGTTTTCTATTAAAGTTTTGAATATGTTATATCAGGGGAATCGTGTTTTACCGGATTTTGACATACGAAAGAAAGCCGGTGGATCGTTCAAAGCCATTCAGATGCAATTTGTGGTTCCAGTATCAGAAAACTATCTTGAAATCCATTTCTTTTGGGCTGGGAAAGGGACTTGTTGCACACCTGCTCAAGGTACTTATGGACCTTCTATTTCAGCCATCAGTGCAATCAACAACAACCCAATGTTAGTCCCAAATACTACAACAGGTACTACAATGTAAAGATTTTAGATGCAAAATAAAAAGGATGAGCTACTGCTTTCCTTCAATGTTATCATGTTTTTGACTTCCTCACTTTTGTATAGAATTTATTCCCAGTCCTAGAAGTAGCAATGGCAATTTGATTGGTCTGATCGTGGGTATCAGTATTGGTCTTGGAGGCATTCTATCTGTTTTCATAGCTTTCTATATCATCCGTAAAAGAAAACGACTTCAAACCAATGACGATGAAGGTAAGCCAGAAATCAAGTGGCGCCTGTATGATACTTGTTGGACTTCTTTCAATTTAGTCTACGTATTAAAATTATTGAATTTTTCCTATTTTACTAATTTTTTTAGCGAGTTGACCAGAAATCAAGTGGCATGATTTACGTTGTGTTTAAGTACTACAATACTGCACATTTAACTACAATTCAATTTCATGTTCACAAAGGCTTTTATACCAAAGCACAAGCCCATATGCACACATGATATGACTATTCTAGAAAAAACCACATTGATAATTTATGCTTAACATGGGGATGCTTTCTCAATTTAACAAGTAAAAACTATCCTGCAGTTTCTGCACACAACTTAAGAAAATTGATTACTAAACAATGGATTCAGAGTTACAGCCTGTGTTTAAGTTGAAATTGCAGAGCTCTTAGGAATAGATGTCAGACCATTCACATTCAGCTACGCTGACCTAAAAACAGCTACAGAAGAATTTAATCCAGCTAACAAGCTTGGAGAAGGAGGATTTGGGCCTGTCTATAAGGTAAGTTCCTACTCTATCAACAACATAATGTGTGTACGTCTATGTCAGTGCCTCAAGGCCGGCCATTAGATGTAACTTTATAGAAATTAGACGTGTTGCAATTGCCAAGAGTTTCTAGATGTATATTGTTGGGGTCATATTTTTATATAATAGGCATATCTTATGAAAAAACGCACTGCATTTTGCATTGCATGTAATTTGGATAATTAATCAAATTGGGTAATTGAATTAATTAATCGGGTTCAATATTTTAACCCAACACCAATTGCCCTGCAGTAAAGAATCACAATGCAACATCATTTATTCCAATTTTTTTTTCTTCTATATTTTTCTTTATTACCTCTCTCACTCTCTCTTGATGAGTAACTCATAATTATTTTCTTTGATATTTGTATTGAAACTCATTGCAAAATAGGGAACACTTATTGATGGAAGAGTAGTTGCTGTTAAGCAACTGTCTGCTGCATCACACCAAGGAAAGAACCAGTTTGTTGCTGAAATTGCTATTATATCTGCTGTGCAACACCGTAACCTCGTGAAATTGTATGGATGTTGTGTTGAGGCAAATAAACGACTCCTTGTTTATGAGTATCTAGAGAATAAAAGCCTTGATCAAGCATTATTTGGTATATGAACACATCTTTGTTGCTGCTCTATATCACTTTATGTGCATACATACATACATACATATAAATATATATATATATATATATATTATATATATATATATGTATATATATTTCTATGTATAGTATGGTAGTTTAAACTTTTATGCTTGCATGAGACAGGAGAAAGAAGTTTGAATCTCAGTTGGTCAACACGCTACGACATATGCTTAGGTGTAGCAAGAGGTTTAGCTTATCTTCATGAGGAGTCACGACTTCGAATTGTACATAGAGATGTGAAAGCCGGTAACATCCTGCTTGATTCTAATCTCGTCCCCAAAATATCAGACTTTGGCTTGGCCAAGCTATATGATGATAACAAGAGTCACATAAGCACTGGCCTTGCAGGGACCATGTAAGACCCTTGAGGCTATGCTAGCTGGCTTGTCTCTAAGAATTATATAATATTTTATTTTATTTTAGCTATGTTAATATTCAATATATTGTGCATATGATTGTGTTACTGGTGTAGTGGATATCTTGCACCGGAGTATGCCATGCGTGGACACCTTACAGAGAAAACCGATGTGTTTGCCTTTGGCATTGTGGCTCTAGAAATGGTTAGTGGGAGACGAAATTCAGACTCGAGCTTAGAAGAAGAAAAGACGTATCTTCTTGAATGGGTACGAACCATATTTATGTGTTGCATATAGAGGGTTGTTATCTTTCTTTAATCGGATGCATAGTCGTTTGAGTTCAGGAGAGTATTTAAAAATATATTTTGACCATGCAATGTAGTTCAAAGATGTTTCTGCTATCTTGTAGCTATCCCAATGATAGGTTTTTTGGATTTTGTTAGCAGTATTTTAGTTTCAGCGGGCTAGTGCTTGACTAATGCTCTAAGGATTATCTTTTCCTTCCCGAGACTTATTATATGGAGATATCACTTAATTTATTCATATGAAAAACATAAAGAAAACGTCAAAAATTCATTAAATTGAAAAATAATATATTGAATCACTAATAAGAAGACAATACATGGCTTTTGATCATAGTTAAATTCTGAAAATAAAGGTACACTACTTTAGTCCAAAGCATAATTTAAAATTTAAAATTAGAAAATGACAAAGAATCAGATGGGTTAAGACCTATAATCCCCCTATTTGAGTTAAGACCTATAATCCCCCTACTTGAGTTCAGATGTTAAGTTATGGATTTGGTAAGCGTAAGGCTCCCACCCATTGGCTCCTACAACCAGTCTTTTAGAGTCTATTTACAAGAAAACATTTCTAAATAACATTTATTCATACTGTTACCATCAATTTTTTGTAAAAGAAAAAGAAAAAAAAGAGAAAAAAAAAATTACATTTCCACAAGAATACTAAAGATAACTGTGACAAATAATTAGAATAATTGTTATTCAACATAAACAAAGCATTATCTAATTAAAAAAAAAGTGAAACAATAGATGAAACCTAACTAATCAAGCATTTCAAACATGAAATAAACATACAAATAACTGAGATGCAATAGTGTACTTTATAAAGCATGCATGTATGAGAGAAAAAATGACAAATTCAAGTGAAACCCTTGGAACAATCATGAAAGCAGCTAGATTTGTCTAGATCTATTACAAAATATAGCTGTCTCATTTTTTTTTTTTTTTTGATAAGTAAATATAGCTGTCTCATTGAGACAATCAGAATACTCACAGCCAATGCCCAATGCCTTTATACTATATGCCGAACTCCTTGACACATCTGAACATTTAGAAAGTTAACTCATTGAAAAAAATGGAATTCTCACTGTTGTTGCCTATATTAAACACATAATGTCTTTCTCAGGCTTGGCAACTACATGAAAACAACCGTGAAGTTGACCTTGTCGATGCTAGATTATCAGAATTCAATGAGGAAGAAGTAAAACAAGTGATAGGAGTATCTTTTTTGTGCACTCAATCATCCCCTACGTTACGGCCATCAATGTCGCGTGTGGTGGCAATGCTTTTAGGAGACATTGAAGTCAGCACCGTAACTTCAAAGCCTGGATATCTGACTGACTGGAAATCTGATGATCCAACAAGCTTAAGAAATGATGTTGCAGCTAGAGGAACCGTTAGCATCTATTTCGACTATTCAGAAAGTTCAAGCATGGTGGGTTACGTAGATAATTCACCAGTTAGTGCTTCTAAACCCATGCTTGGTAAGGCTATCAAAGAGGGTAGATGAGAATTAGTCTTTACTTTTCTTCGTCATATATATGTGTGTATAATTAACAATGTAATTGTTTGTAATATTTTTTTCTCTGATGTTTGACACCTTAATTCATTCATGTCACTAGACAGAAATGGAATTTGAATCAAATTGTGACTGAAACAGTACTTAAATATGTGGCACCACAGAAGAAGCCATTCAAATATTCATATGGAGATTTATCTGTTTTTTCGCTTTCAAATTTGCTTTGTTAACAGTAGGTTCTAGGTTTTTTCCTTCTCTTTTTCCTTTTTATTATTAATTTAGGGCTTTTGATGATATGTAAGAATGTTGGACTTTGGCATTGTTTTATGAAAAGTGCTGAACTATGACTTTTAAATTCTTGTACAGTACTCTAGAGTTTTTATTATAATATTACAGTAAAATTCTTTAGATCATTTTAATCATTAAAAAAATGAGTGGTCAGATTTTATCATGTTAAATAATTCATATAAATAATGATGTAATAAAATTTAACCAATTTGATAAAATGAATGGATAGGATTTTAAGAATTACAAGTAGAGTTGCCTTAACAGTTTTGAAAAAGGTCTTTCGGCCTTGTTTTTTGTTAGGATTTATGCCCAAAAATTCAATTAATTAGCATGTTATAAATAATTAAATTATTTAATTATATAAGACCATTTTTAATTATATATGAGTTAATTGGATATTATCATGTAGATCTTGAGATGCATTATATGTGATTTAATTACAAAAGATATAATGCACAAATTTCTTATAAACTCAAAAATATAGTTAGTAATTGGTGATGGAATTGGACATTTTATCTGTGAAGACTGTAACATGTCAACTATGATAGTTTGTCTTAATCATGAAAGTGGCGATTTTTAGTTGATGTGTTGGTGTGTCTTAGGTGTGTAATACACATTGAGCTGGACTTTTGTGAGATTAATTATTTAATTAACGACTGTCAACTGAATAATAAATCTCACAAATTTTATATTCATAAACTCTCAATCCCGAGAGGATTGTGACATGAAATATAAGTTTTTTTTTTTATATATTAGAATTGAGATATATTTTTACAGTCAAAACCTCAGTATATTAGGTAACGGTACGTAGTGTTGAAGGAACAAATATCCCCTTGAAATAAGTTTAATGGGAACTGGTTATTCAAGGTGTTGGGCTCTACCATTTTAGCAAAGAGTTACAAAAGCTTGTATTTAATAAAATTAGATTTTATAAAATATATGAATAACTAAAAGATTAAACTAGGGACTTCATAAATAAAAAGAGTGATTTACAAGTTGACAGTTTATTATAACTTTATTTTTTATGGATATTTCATGGAGGGGTCAAATGATATTATATTAAAGTTTTTGTATATAATTTATTAATAAAGCCTAGAGTGCAATTATACATTTATAGTGGTACTTGTTATATAATTAATGGTAATTTTAAGCTTGTTGAGAGTTATGGAACCTTGAAGCTCATTAGAGCTAGAGTTTTATTTGCCTCTTTTGGTCTCATATTAAGCCACACACAAAAACCCAAGGCCAACTCAATTGGATAATTAATTTTTTTATTTAATAAGAATTATTAAAATAAAGTAACTACTTGTGCAGTTAAAATGTACGTACGGTTAAAAAAAGATAAAATAATTTTCTTTGTGACATCTCTTAATACAATTTTTTAGAATGAAAATCAACGTACATAAGAACTGATTAAGAACTACACGTCTTGGGCATCACGTGGAATTGGGATAAAGATTGAAGTTTTTCTAGAGATAATATTTATTTCTTGTTTTTTGAATTTCATTACATCAAGGTACGTTTTTTATTCTTTATTCTGAAATTTGAGGTTATACCTTATCTTTTATAAATAAAGTAGATCATTGTGTTGCTTTCGTTGCTTGTTTTGTATGAAATGCAAAAATATATTTTTTCCAACATTCTTCATACCCAAGGTTTTCTTGTATGATTAGCCCGTGACTTTCATGTAATTCTTTGAATCACTTGCCCAAGAAATGATGGAACTAGAAAAAAAATTTTAAATGAAAACCTTTTTGTCATTTGAATGCTTAGAAAAAATAGGACTGCTACACTCAAATCACACACATCTTGTAAGTTTAATTGTACTTTGTTTACCTAAATTTTCTCAGCAGCCAAACATTGTTTCCAAGTGCAAACCTTTATTTTACTTTCCTTCTAGAATTGTATAGATAATTCGGAAAAATGTTTCTCTCTAAACTAATTTGAAAAAAACACTTTAAACTTCTTTTATATATATATATATATATATATATATATATATATATATATCTTTTTATGTGAATTTTGAAAATCTAACCGTTGAATTGTATGTTCTTATTATATCTTCTATACTTGTGAAATTTCAAGAAAATCAAAGATCAATAGCTATGTCATCATTGACATATTTAAATTTCAAGTTTTTGTGGTAAAAATTTATGTATAAAAAATAAATTTATTGAACGAATATTAAATAATATCCTATTTGAACAAAATTTCACATGCGTGTTAATAACATTAAGTACATGTAATACAATGTTTAGATTTTCAAAATTTGTATCTAATAAAAAGATATATAAGGAGCTTAAGAGGTTTCCCTCCAAACCTTTTCCAGACAATTCACTATCATGGCCTCTCTGCTAGGACACAAGGAATGATGCTGCCCACCTTTCCATTAGTTCCTAAATGCAATGCCATCATGAAATGAGCTTAATCCTCTTTAGTTGTACTTAGGCTTTATTTGCTAAGGAGGATGAAAAATGATGTGATGGAAAATAGAGAAAGGTAGAAAAGTAGGAGAAACAAAAAATTTATTTTCCTAGTTTTGTTTTGGTTGAAGGAATGTAAAAGTGGAAAAGGATAGAAAATGAATATATATTTTTTTTCTTTGTCTAGTTGAAATAAAAAACTAAAAGAAATAAAACATAATCGTAATAATTTAGTAAAATATAAATAAATATAATCGTAATTGAAAATCTAACCATAAAAAGGTTGCACCTAGTATACAAAGCTCACACTTTTTTGGAGTCTAAAAGAGCTATGATAGACAATCTTATCCCCAATTTATTAGAGAGACTTATTCCTAAACTCAAATCTGTGGCTTGTCTCTTTTAGTAGAAGACACTTGCTATCACACTTCAATCTCTAATTAAAAAAATAGCCATGTTAGAATAAAATAACCTAATGAAATTTGTAATAGTATTATAATAACATGAATTGTACCGTAGTATGTTGCATGATTTGCATACAGAAATGAATTTTAAATAGCTTATTTAAAGATATTATGGATTTTTTTTTGTAATATTAGTTAGAGCGGCATGTGCTGCTCCTTTATATTACTAAAAAATTTATATTTTTTTATTAGATAATACAAAATCACAAAACTTTGCACTAAAAAATTATATGCATAGCTAATGCTAATTTCTTAATCATAACAAATTTTTTGATAGGGTTAGATTAACTATGTAAGATATGGATATATCCATATAATTAAGTTATCATTTTAGAGCTATACGATGTAAAGGAGTCTAATCACTTTCCAAAGGCTTCCAAAAGTTCTAACTAAAACCATAATCTAGCTCTTCCATAAAATAAAAAAAAATAAAAAAAAAACCCATAATCTAGCTCTTTATTGAATTAGAAAAACGATAATTAAATTCACAAAAAAATATATTGTGCTATTCTTGGGTTGAAATTTCTTTATTAAACACTTACTCCATGATCTATCTTTTTATTGAATTAAAAAAACAATAATTAAATTCATGTTGAGGATCAAAATTTGACAAGAAAGCTCATTCTATAAAAAGCAAAAAAAGATCATAGGCCTTAACAAAACAAGGCTCAGCTCGTGAAGTTAAGAAGGACCATGAAGACCCAAAGACCCAAAAGAAGGAAAAAGAAAGAAAAAAGTAGAAAAAAAAAGAGGACCCAAACTTAGGCCACGAGCGGGATCCCCATCCTCCAAGAAGTAGATCCTTTAAGGGAAAACCTAGGAGATCCTAAGAATGACGTGGACAGCTTAGAATATCCTGATAAGGACGTAAGCGACTCAGAAGATAGAACAAACCACTCACAGGTATCTTTGAAATAAGGAAAGATTCGTTAGATGTCTTGTCGAAATCAAAAGGCAGAGAGAAGTGAAAGGGATGAGTGGTATCCTCGGGTTTAGTACCTGACATAGGAACTGAGGGATCTTGGTCAATGCAGAGGACATACAGCAAAGGGGAGGATGATCAGAGGCTTTCCAACCTCACCCATTGCAAGGTGAAATCTATGTCATTTATGGAAAAAGGCCAAACCAAGAAGAGTCAACACCAAGGCCCTAGGACCTTGATCTGTCATTTTAAAGCCTTGAGAAGAGGACCTTGGCTAACACATGGGAAAGCCAAGGTGTATGTTCAGATTCCCAGCAAAAGTCATTAAAAATCCAGCAAAACCACGTATCATTTTTGTAACCTATGGTCCAAGCCCATGGGATCCCGAGTTGGTAGTAAAGGGGAAGTGGTTTGGTCGGTAAGTGAGTGATTTATAGTAAAAGGAGGATCTTGAAGTTTTCCCTTGGTTAATGTATTTTCTTAGAATGCATGAACCAATAGAAAACTCAGTTCCTCTATGTGCATAACATCTCCCAACAATTTCCTCTTAATTGTCATTTTCAATCAAAGCTATCACCCATTTCCAAGAAGGCATATTCCATTTGTAGCTAAAGCCAAATACTCTTTTTGAGTTGTAATTGCTAAATTAAGTTAAACCTCTGCTGAATGCACTCTTTCAGATTCCTGTCAGAGGACATGGTTTTACCTAGCAAACCAAGAACGCCCTCGCCTAGGGTACCAGACTATGTCCACTATAAAAGGAGCACCAAAGCATAATAGAGGGGTCAGTTTTAAAGTTTTTGGGAAAAAGGGGGAGAGTTCCAGAGATTCAATTTATAATTTTGAGAATTCTAAGAGTTCAGCAAAGGAGAGGGGAGAAAGAAAGAAAAAAATAAAAGAGCCAAGGAAGAGGACTTTGTCCCATATCCTTAAAACCCTTCAAAATACCACTTAGACTTCAAAGAAACATATACAAAAATATGCGCATATCAGATACCACTCTCTCTCACAAAATTCTCCTCACCTGACGATTTTGGAAGGAAATGTCCAAAAAAAGCTACTTGGACTTGAGTTCCAAATCCCACAAGTCTTGTGCCAAAGCACAAAGTCTATGAGTATTGGAGTCAGGATCCTTGTGGCTAACTCATTTTCATGAAGTTCATTCATATATATATGTGTGTGTGTGTGTGTGTGTGTGTGTGTGTGTGTGTGTGTTTGTCTTAGAATGTATATGCTAACGTGTGTGTTTGTCTTAGAATGTATATGCTAACTTGAGAAACTAACAATTACTTGAGAATATTTGTATTGTATAGTTCTTATGTAAAACCTACAAAAGTAAAGGGAAAAGACAAAATCTAGTAAACATGGAGGAAGATCCTACGGCCACAGAACCAGCATTTCGGGTTTCCAGATTAAAAGGCTCCATGGTTCAAGGAACTAATGTTTTGGGTTCTATGGATTAAAGACCTAGTACCCCTAGTAACCACGACTATGCTTGGGGAACCACGAATCCACATCCTGGGAATCGCTAGTGGAGGTACCACCACAACATCTTTCCCACATCCTAGGAACCGTTGGTGGAGGAACCACTGCAACATCATGGAGGAACCAAGTGAAGGAACTCTTTTTAAATATTCACAATAAAAGAAAAGCCCTAAATATTCTATTTTAACCTCCTCCTCATTATGAACATTATGAATGATTACTTTACTAATTATGTAAGAGTAGCAAGCTATTTTACGACATTAAAACACTTATAATGATATTTTATTTATTAGGAGGAAATGGATTTTTGCCTTGAGGAGCTCTATGTGACTTACACACAGACCGGTTCATATAAGGACCCCAAAGGCCGTGGAGAACCGAACCCAGTCCAACCAACAATCAATCATCTATCCTTGGAGGCCCAGGATCTTTTGTCATCAATGGACCTGGGTACCATCCAAAAAAAGATTGTGCAATAAGATAAGCACGTACGCTCTATAGATATTCAAAAAACTACGTACAATACGTCAATTAGCACGAGAAAGACAAGAAACCAGGGAGTTTCAATAATTCAGTTTTTTGTTTTTTTTTTTGTTTTGTTTTGTTTTTTTTTTTTTTTTTTTTTTTTTTTTTGAGAATCCATTCAGCATAGTTTTACTTAATTGCTTGGAAATGGACTACATAGGTAAACATTCTAGATGTTTGGAGGGACATACTCCATCTCTACTAATAAAGGAAAAGACAACTTAACTTTCTTAATTAAGGCATATGTTACAATATTGTCTTGCCGACAAACATAACAACTAGAATAACTCTGTTAAAAAAAAAAAAACTAACAACAGAATTAAAGTCTTTGATAATATCTCCAAAGGAAATTCAATGTCATATATATAAAACTTATGTGTGTGAAAACATGGACCGTGAGATAAGGATGATCACCACAATATAGTCATTTTATGATATTATTATTGTCGTATTATTGCTTTGTTACTAGGCTATTGGGGTTAAGAATGCCGTAAAGGAGAGAATCATTGTTGTGGAGTAAGCGCCATCCTTGTTTTACTAAGAGAGTGTCATTGAATAAAGAGAGATCTTTGAACCCTAATCCTCCTATTGATTTGCTTTTGCACATGTTCTCCCAATTGACCTAATGTATCATTCTTCGGCCCTCCCTAATGTATAATCTCATGGCAAAGACCCAAAGGTATTTTGAAGTAGTTCATGGAGTATGCGGGGATTGCTTGAGCTATTGCTTTGATTGCTACCTCCCTACTTGCTTGTGATAAAAGTTTCTTCTCACATCCTTGTAATTTTCTTCAAATTCGTTTTTTATGAAGTTGAAGCTTGCCTTCTTTCCTCCTTCACACAAGTGAGGGGAGACCTAAGTATTTTTCATAGTGATAGATCTCAGGGACACCCAATGTAGTTGATAGTCTACTTCATGTCATCACTGGTGGACTTGCTAAAAAACAAGGTGGTTTTCTCTTTGTTGATTTTGAGGTCATAAAAATGCTTTCAAAGGTATCAAGGATATCCATGATTTTCTTATATTCATTTTGAGTGGACATGTATAACAAAAAGTAAATGGGTTAGACTATCATTTGCAAAAATTAAATGGGTTAGCCTTGAGCTTCTTGGGGAAATAGAAAAACCTTGAATATCACCAATCCTAGCAGCCCGAGAGATAAGACTATGGAGGCCTTCAGAGCAAAGCAAGAAGAGAAAGGGGGAGAGAGGGTCCCCTTGTCAAATGTCTCTAGTTGGTATAATTAGTCCTTTTGGTTCACCACCGACAAGGATGGAATCAGTAAAAGATTTTACACCCACCATCATGAGACTAATCCACTTTTTATTGAAACCCATACATCTTAACATTTGCTCAAAGAAAGACCATTCCACTCTATCAAATGCTTTACTCATGTCGAGCTTAATTGCCATGAATCCATCTTTCCTAGATTTGTTATTGGTTCTTATTGGTATACAAGAAAGTAGTTTCAATAGTATTTTCAAACTAGAACCAGTAAAAACTTACTACTTCCTATTAATTATGAAAATATTATAAAAAATGTTGTGAACATACTACTTCTCAATTATGTCTTGTGTTTTTTTAGGCAAAACTGATGTTCTACCTAGATTTGAAAGAGGCATGCATAAGCATGATGATACTCATTGCGCACTGTCACAAATTAGCTGGTTGCACAACTGGTTCTTGGGATAGTTGTATCAGAAAATAGGGAAGAAAACTTTCTCAATTGTATTAATCAATCAATGGAGTGTACACAATTTATATGCTATGAGAGTCTAAGGAAATGAAAACAGAATAAAGAGTAACTGCCAAAAACTAACTAACCAACTAAACACGTGTGAATTTATAAAGTAACTAACATTCTCACGTGTCTCAACTAACATCTACAACTAATAAATATAGACTAAAATACATACAACTTTAACACCTTAAGCTACTTGTCATTTTACACTTGCTTCTCTTTTATTTCTTCAATTTTGTAGTTTTGTCTTGGTTCCGATTCTGTCAAACCTTTATGTCTGTCATGCTCATCATGCTTAACATGCTTTACATTATGATACTCTCCCTTAGGGGAAACTGCAAAATGAATATTAATCATTCACATTATGCAAATCAAGTTGGAAAATTGATTGAAATTGAGTGCCTTGGTCAACAAATCAGCCAATTGAAAATGCGTTCTAACATGAATCAATTTGATAACCCTTTCAAGCACCTTATCCCTCACTACATGACAATCTATCTCTATATACTTAGTTATTTCATGAAACACTGGATTTGATCCAATATGCAGTGCAGCCTGACTATCACAAAACAATAAAGCCTCTTTGTTGTGTTAAACTCCAATATCCCTTAGAAAATACAACATCCAAACTATCTCACATGTAGCCACAACCATGGCTCTATATTCTACCTCTGCTGAAGACCTTGAGACATTGCACTGCTTCTTTGATTTCCATGAAACCAATGAATCACCAATGAATACTCTATAGCCAGTCATTGACCTTCTTGTGTCAGGACATGCAGCCCAGTCAAAATATGCAAATCCTTTCACATGCAGTTCTGATTTTGAAGAAAACAAGATGCTTTTCCCTAGTTTACTCTTCAGATGTTGTACTACCCTGTTTACAGCATCAAAGTGAGGCTTTCTAGGCTTAGCCATGTATTAACTTAACCTATGAACTGCATAAGTAATATTTGGCCTGGTAATTGTTAGATACAACAATCTGCCAATCATCCTTCTATACAAACTAGGATCCTTAAGTTCCTCTCCCTCATACTTACTCAACTTGAGGTTTTGCTCCATTGGTGTCTTTGCTGGCTTGCACCCTAGATATCCTACATCATTTAGTAGCTCAAGAACATACTTCCTTTGGCATAAGGCTATTCCTTGTTCTGATCTAGCAACTTCAAGGCCAAGGAAATATTTCAAGTCTCCCAAATCTTTTAGTTTGAACTTCTGATCTAGTAACATCTTGAATCTTGCAATCTCATCTTTGTTGTCACTAGCTACTAACACATCACCTACATAAACCAATAGGATTAAGAAAGATTGATCTGTTTGCCTAGTAAATAATGAATAATCAGCCTTAGATTGAATAAAACCTAACTCTTGAATCAGGGTAGTAGAGAACTTAGCAAACCACTACCTAGAGGTTTGCTTAAGTCCATAAAGAGACTTGTTTAACTGACAAACCTACTCTCTCTGGCTATGAAACCCTCGTGGAATAGCCATATAAACTTCCTCAAACAAATCCCCATGTAGGAAAACATTGTTGACATCAAGTTGGGCAAGAAACCAACCCTTGACAGCAGCCACTGCTAATAAACATTTAATAGAAACCATCTTGGCCACTGGCGAGAAAGTTTCAGTGTAATCAACACCCTATTTCTGAGTAAAACCCTTAGTAACAAGTTGTGCCTTATACCTTTCCATAGAGCTATCAAATTTGTATTTGACTTTATAGGCCCACTTACATCCTATAGGCTTCTTGCCAGCAAGTAGGATAGTCAAGGTCTAGGTATTATTAGCTTCTAGAGCTGCAATTTTAGCAGCCATTGCCTCCTTCCATTTAGGGTCAGTAACTGCTTGATAATAGTGAGTAGGTTCAACAATAGATGAGATGGAATAACAAAAGGATTTATAGGAAGAAGATAAGGATTGATAGGAAATGAAAGAAGATAAGGGGTGAAAAGTACTTGATTGGAGAATAAAAGCAGTGGGAGAGGAGGTAACAATGTTACAATGGTAATCTTGAAGATAGGAAGGCTTCTTATGAGCTCTAGAGGACTGTCTAATGGGAATAAGATCAGCAAGAGGCTCAGGAGGTTCAACAGGAACATCATGAAGAAAATCATCATCAAGTTCATGATGAACCTAAAGAATGGTATCATCCAGAGTTGAAGAAACAGAAGTAGGAATGGTAGAATGAGATGAAGAGGGAGAAAGAACATCATCAAAAGGAAGAAATGAAGTACAAGGTAAAAGAACAACAAGTGTAGTCGATGGAGGGAACTTAGAAATGGTAGATTTGTAAGGAAAAACAGATTTATGAAAGGTAACATCCCTTGAAATGAAAACTGAATGAGAAGCTAAATCAAAGACTCTATACCCTTTGACATTAAAAGGATAACCAATGAAGACACACCTCCTAGACCTAGGATCAAATTTTGTTTTGGTTGCTGCAATAGTAGAAGCAAAACATTCACAGCCAAAAACCCTTAAATGATTATAAGAAGGTGGCTTATGAAATAAGAGTTCAAAAGGAGTCTTATTGCTCAATAAGGGAGAGGGAAACTTGTTTATCAAAATATGCAGTAGTTAAGACACACTCTCCGCAAAATTGAAGAGGAACATTGGATTGGAATTGCAAAGCCCTAGCAATGGAGAGAAGATGTTGATACTTTCTCTCCACAACAGAATTTTGTTGTGGAGTGTATACACAAGATTGTTGATGTATAGTACCATTAGTGCTAAAGAAGGCAGGCATATTAAATTCTAAGGCATTGTCAGTTCTGATTTGTTTGATTTTGACATTAAATTGAGTAGTGATCATGGCATGAAAAGAAATAATGAGGGACTGAACAGCAGACTTGGTTTTTATCAAATAAATCCAAGTTGCTCTAATGGCATCATCAACAATAGTCAAGAAGTATTTACAACTATCCAAGGTAGGTGCAGAGTAAGGACCTCAAACATCCATATGTAAAAGATCAAATGCTGAATTACTCATGTGATTATTAAAAGGAAATGACAAACGTTTTTGTTTAGCCAAAGGACAAATATCACAAGGAGCATTACATGAATTCTTCAAGAAAGGAAAAACATGGGACAAAACATGTAACCTAGAATCTAAGGGGTAACCTAATCTGAAGTGCCAAAGAAAGGAAAGGTTACAATGAGAAGCAATAGCAGCTGAAACAAAATTGAAAGCTGACTTAAGATTGTGGTTGGCAAGAAATTTAGCTAGAGCAGTTGGAGATGTCTGCTGAAGATTACCAGATTGTAACAGGTATAATCCATCAACTTGTTGACCCACTCCAATCGTTCTCCAAGAGGCAAGGTCCTGAACAAAACAAAGAGTAGAAAGAAAAACAAGGCAGCATGGCTGTGTCTTAATTATAGTACCAACAGATAAAATGTAAAAGAGGATACACATAAAACATTATGAAGAGTGAGGGAAGAGGACAAAATAATGGTGCCAATGTGTGTGACTGGAGCAGTTTTCCCATTAGGCAATTCAACAACGGCATTAGTATCAACAATAATAGAAGACAATTCACTCACTGAACACATAATGTGGTCAAATTAGCCCCAGTATCTATGACCCAAGTATCTAAATTAAAAGCCCTTCTGTTCACTATTAGCTGAGAGGACAGAATAAGACAAATTGATACCTGTCATAGCATTGGGAGATACAATAGTGGCTACATTCGATTGAGGTGTTTCTCTTCCTTGCACTACAGAAACAAGTGGAGAAGAGGGAGCAATAAAGGGTAGAAGTTGTTGATACTCAGGAGTAAAGATGGAGTTGCTAGTGCTTGTGTTTGAGACCAATTCTTGTGCTTGAGGGATTGAAACTTGATGAGCTATTGTCGTCTTTTTCTTGAACTTGAAACCAGGGGGGAAACCATGCAACCTATAGCATTTATTTGTTGTGTGACCAGTCTTCCCACAATGAGTGCAGATTGGTTTCTCTTTACCCTTAGTACAAGGACTATTACCAACAAGATTGTTACCAAGATTAGGCATTTTCGAAACTAAAGCAGTAGAATCAACCTTAACAGTGGATGGATTAGTGACTGCTCTTTGTGTTTAGTCTTGAATCAACAAAGAGTAAACCTTACTAAGAGAGGGAATTGGATCCATGAGCAAGACTTGGGTCCTAACTTGGGAAAATGTTTCATTTAATCCCATTAAAAATTTCATTACTGACTCTCTTGCTCGCAAATCATTAAGTCATTTATTGATATTATATACACATTTTCCACAAGTGCAAGAGGGAAAAGGACTCAGATTCTGTAATTGATCCCAAAGTGCTTTTAACTGAGTAAAGAAATCTGTTATAGTCACCTCACCTTGATGAAGCTTAGAAATCTCATTTTGAAGATTGAAGACCTTTGGACCATTTGTTTGAGCAAACCTATTCCTCAGATCATTCCAAATTTTCAGAGTAGTGTCTTTATAGATGATGCTTGATTGAAGCTTGAGTGAGACTGAATTGGTGAGCCAAGTGCCAACCATGTTGTCACATCTGATCCAAGCTTGCATAGCTAAGGGAGAAGACACTAATGGCGAAGAGAGAGTAAGAGTACTACCAATGAAACCTGGTAAGCAAAGCTTGCCTCACAGTTCCAGCCCATGCTGAGTAGTTTTCTCCTCCAGTCAAGGGTTGTGTGACAAGAACTGTGATTGGATTTTTTTAATGGTGCAAGAACAGAGGATCATCCATTGGTGAGTCCTGCAAAGAAGAAATAGGTACACTCTTTGATGTAGAACCATTTGTAGCAGTAGTGAGAGTCATTATTGACAAGACGAAAAGAATTTTCTTATCAAGAAGGAGATTTTCTCTAGAAAATTGTGAGAAAGTACAAATCTCTGTGATGAGAAAGTGTAAACCCTAGAGAAATTTGGGAAATTGCTCTGATATCATATCAGAAAACAGTAAAGAAAACTTTCTCAATTGTATTAATCAATCAATGAAGTGCACACAATTTATATACTATTAGAGTCTAAAGAAATGAAAACAGAATAAAGAGTAATTGCCAAAAACTAACAAACCAACTAAACACGTGTGAATTTACAGAGTAACTAACATTCTCACGTGCCTTAACTAACATCTACAACTGATAAATATAGACCAAACTACATACAACTTTAACACCTTAAGCTACTTGTCATTTTACACTTGCTTCTCTTTTATTTCTTCAGTTCTGCAGTTTTGCATTGGTTCTGATTCTGTCAAGCCTTTATGTCTGTCATGCTCATCATGCTCAACATGCTTTACATTCTGATAGGTTGTAGGGGATTACGCAAACAAAATATAAAGTTTGTCTTCATTTATTTATTTATTTTTAAAATTCTGGTTTGGACTAATTAAGTGCGATAGTGGTTGGTTTATGAGTTTTGGCTGATCTGTTCTATACTGGAAACATGTGAGCATCCTACGACTTATTATTGAATTTGATTTTCTGGTACGTTAATAGTTACATTTTATCTAACTCATGAAAAATATATATAATTAAAAGTATTTTTAATTGCTTTGAACCAGTGTCCAAGATATATAAAAGTATTGAGTGTGTTAAACTAAAATATTTGATTCACCAATTCAGCAAAAAAAATAATAAAATAAAATTGATTGATTCACTAATCATCTATTGTCATCGATCGAGGAGGTATAGGTACAGCTGGGCTGAGAAGATTTCATCTTTGTTTAATGCACATGCAAATTGTCATGAGCTGGTGCCACCTGAATTTTTTATTTATTTTATGTCCTTTGAATAACTCGAAATCTTAGTTTATAACTTATAAATTGTTAAATGATTATACTATGTATCTTAAATTCCATGTACTTAAAAAAAATAATAAAACCCAGTGTCATTATCTTCGAAGTCACATTAGTAAGGGATGCCCAATATATAAAAGATGTTGAGGAGTGTATAGAAGATGTATCATCAACTTCTCTGGGGAAGATGTGGTGAGATGCATCCGCTTTTCTAAAAGGTCAAATTTCGAATGAATTAACACACATAAATGAATAAAAATTATTTGTCTTTATTTTAGCCTTTTACATTTCAAAATTTTCAGTTTTTTTCCTTCATACTTGATTTGGGTTTGTATTAGCCTTTTATATTTCACTAACTTGTAACCCCATGCATATGCATAGATACACTTAAAGATATATAATAAGATGCATAATATAATTCCTATATATATAATTTAAATACTGTCGATAGTCATTTTTATATTTTGTTAACCCTTTAAAAAAAATTTGTAAGGATATTATTAGGTACAAAATGTAAATTGTTCATTTAAAAAAAAATTATTGTGAAGAACTTTTTTTTTTTAACGATTTATTTATTCTAAACTCTTTGGTTTTTGTACTTAATAACTCACTTAGATGAATATTTATGATGTGGTTCCATTTGATTCTAAAATTAAGAAATAAAACACTTTAAGAATAAATAATTTAGGATACATGGCACAAAATTAGAACTCTAATTTGAAATCTTAATTTAAGTTTCTCTCAACTTCACTTATTATTATATATATAGATTTTGGTTCTTCATCTAGATTTTGTTAACCCTTTACATTTCAAAATTTCATTTGCATGAAGGGTCAAACAAAAAACTAAATTAAACATAGAGGGTCAAAATAAAAATGATGAAACGGTAAATGGTCAATATGAAATCAGAATTAAAAGTATATTTTAGTTTAAAAAAATATATTGTCGTGTTTGGCCGGCAAACTTGAGTACCTTGACCCATAATTGGTAAATTGTTTTTTTATTATTTATAATTTAATTTTTGGGTGAGGGAGAATTTAAATTTAGATGTCTACATTTGGTGGAGTCATATTGCTATTTTTATAATTAGTATTTGACCCATAACCAAAACTATGCCTATATTGGGTAGAGCCAAAGCCAAATAATTTGGCTCCATAGCTACAATGTATAGCTACTTTTGACTATATATGGTAGCTCATATGCTTAGTATTATTATTCACATGTTTACACTGTTTTGTATTATAATTCACATGTTTCACACTACTTCGTATTATTATTCATGTGTTCACACTGCACTATTGCTCATTCACGTGTTCACACTGCAGCTCATATATAATAAAAAATATTATCTTATTGTATTGTTCTTATTATTTTAGTGTGTTGAAAGCTAAAATAAAACCATTGATATTGGGTGTTTTATAAAATGAAAATATAAAACAAATAAACTTTTTATGGAGCTATATTGCTAAATTTATGGCTTCATTAATGTGGATGCTATTGAATTATCTCTTAGCATAAATTTGGTATTATTAAGCGAGAAATGATATGTCCACAACATTTTCACAACATTTTTACAACAAATCCTATGTGGCAGGTTGTTACTGGTTGTTATTGTTGGGACAAAAAAGTAATCTTAGTGTTAGGTTCAAATTTAAACCAATAACAACCAACCACTTATGATTTGTTGTGAAAATATTGTAAAAATGTTATGGATGTAGCATCTCTCTAAGCAGACCATAAAAGCCTAGTCAAAATCTTTTAAGGAATTATTTAGGTCATGGTTGTGCGTGCACAACATGACTACGTAAGTTAAGTAACGTAACACCCAACCAATTCTTTGATATTTAGAACAGGGGCAAAATGGGTAAGCATCTTTAATTTTTATGTAGCAATATACCCTTCTTTCCAAAACACTTAGTATAATGTCCATATTTTTGTAACGAGATTAAGTACTTTAAAGATATGGTGTAAAATTCATATTTTACCTCTCTAATTCCAAAATACCACATTATCTTATCGTATATTTAAAAATAAGTAGAATTACACCCAATCAATTCTAATACCCATATATAAATCCAACAAAATTGGGAGTTTATTAAGATGTTATTAGGTGTGATAGGATGTATTAAATTTTAAGCAAAATGTTGATGTGGCAATCTCCTATTGGCTAATATAAACCATAGGTTTCACACCTAATATTTACCAAATTCGTACTCTTTTGGAACATGA
The DNA here is from genome assembly GCA_032878915.1 of Castanopsis chinensis. Taxonomy (NCBI): domain Eukaryota; kingdom Viridiplantae; phylum Streptophyta; class Magnoliopsida; order Fagales; family Fagaceae; genus Castanopsis; species Castanopsis chinensis. The sequence goes on from JAVQMG010000105.1 coordinate 4,977,277, forward strand.
TTTTAATAAAATTAAGTTACAGTTGAAATTCGACATTAGCAGTATTGAGTTCTATGTATATTTTTTACTTAAATTTTTTTGGAAAATCTAAGGGGAGCTCAACAGTGCTAATGTCGAATTCTACTTAAAAATATACGTAGAATTTGATTGTGGATATCGAATTTTATACAAAACTTGATTTTGTTAAAGTGGAGTTACAAAATAGGAGTATTTTGCTAAAAGAGGTATTTTACTACTTAATTTTAAAATTAAGTATATTTACCCATTTTGCCCATATTACAAAATTTGATAAACAATGTTAAAGCTCAAGTCAACCTGTTTACCAGGGAAATAAAAAATAAAAAAGGAAAAGTTCTAGTCAACCTCCAAATGGATGGAGTAGGGGACTTTCATATTTAGGAAATGCATTTGATAGGTCTGGTGACTCTGCATATTGCGAAGAATCTTATATGTTTGCCTAGCTCCCTGTAATCTAAGTGGTCATCAATTTTGTCAATCAATCTCACAGAGAAAGATTAAGCCATGGTGGGATCACCACCACTTCTAGCTTTAGCTTTCTGTGCTGCAATCATATTCGGCCAGCTGCTGGAGGTAGCCCATTCTCAAAGTCAAAATAAAACACAACCTCGTACAGATCCTGCCGAAGGTGTGCCTCTTTCTCTTCCTCTCTCTTTCGGGAAATTATTAGAGTGCTGTCCTTTGCTTACATAATTATGATTTTTTTTTATAATTTAATAATTGAAGAGATCAAAATTTGAAAAACAAATTTATTGAAAATACTAAGCAATATTTTTTTTAAGAAACACTGTAAAAATATAACATGAATAATAATCCGAAACTTTTTTTTTAACTAATAGTTCATTAAGTACTTTTTGTTCTTTTCCTTGGAACTATAGCTCTAGTCTACACGGATTTGGACAGGGTGCATGGAATATCTCCAAATCCACTCACAACAAATTTCAACTTTTCCTACTTTTTTCCCCTTTCTACCCAAAAAAAAAGAAAAAAAACTTTATCTGCTTTTTGATTTCTTGACTTAACTTTTACACTTTTTATGAAACGGTTGAAATCAAAAGTTAACTTCATCTCAACCATTAAAAGGGTATTACCTCAATCCAGCTCTACAATATTGAGTCACCCTGCAGCCAGTTTCTGTTTATAAATGGAAGGAAAAAAAACTTTGGTTTCTATTCTCTCAACCAAACACAGCACCCAACACAGCAAGCAACCAGTAAACCAGCTAGTACAACTACCTCTGTACCCAGCATAACACTTTCCTCTGTGGAAGGGTTAGTGTAATTTGGAGTTGCAATCAGGGATGGGGTTTTGCTTCTCTAATCTAATTGTGGATTATTTTGATGGATGCTTGTAATGGACTGACTCGGTCCGAGCTGGGTCATTGAGGACGTGAAGTGTTTGTCTTTATGCTTCAACCAGCTTTCCTTTTTACTTATAAATAAACCTTGTATAACCATCGGGCTGCCTAAGCTAAGGAGGGTCCTCAGTCCTATGGTTTAGAGGATTGTCCTCCTTTTCTTCTCCCTATTATACAAAATGTTTACATTATTAAATGACTGAGGCGCACCTACAACCTTTAAAATTTAGGGTTGTTTTTCATTTTAACACTTCACCCGTTTTAAAATTTTTATTTTCAGTTTGATTTCGTCTTTCATATTTGCTCTACCGTCCAATTGTTAGGGATTTGATGCTTGAGTGTGTGTCCATTAAGTCACGTCACACATCTAATGCCTATTACTAAACTAACAAATGGATCGAAGTGTCAATACAAAAACAGAATTAAAAATTAAAGACCAAATAAGAATTTTGAAAAGTAAAAGACCCAAATGAAAACAATCTTAAATTTTAAGCTCTAAAAGTGTATTTTTTTCTTATGAGTAAACATCAATGCTTTTAAACACACCAAAAATAAAATAAAATAAAATAAGAACAAAGAAAGAAAGAGTATATTATTATAAGAAAATTTTGAAATTGGGGGTGGGGTCACTTTGTTCCCCAAACTTATTAGAACAACCGTTAATTGTGAATTTGGTTGCAGTGAGGGTTTTAAATTCAGTATTTCAAAAATGGGGGATCTCAGCACAACCAGATCAATGGAACATAAGTGGGGAGCCATGCAGTGGAGCAGCCATTGACTCGACCAACTTCGATGACCCAAACCAGAACCCCTTTATAAAATGTGACTGTTCGTTTAATTATAGCTCTACTTGCCACATCACCCAATTGTACGTTTCTTTTTTATATTCTCATGCCATTTTTTCTTAGAAATACAATTTTTATACATTAAAAGGGTTAAAAACACTAGTGAAAAGACTACTTTTATATATATATATATATATATAATTTTTACTTGCTAAACTCACACTGAAAATTGAAAGACAAAGAATACAACTATGACGGACGTGTGTGCTTTAAACTTTGGTATAAGGTAATAAATCCCATAGCAACTAATTTCTCAATCAAAATATTTAATCCATTACAAAATTTTTTATTCTTAATAATAAAGATTACTTTTTTGTTTATTTATTGTAATTTTCATTCAGTGTTCTAAATGTGTCCTTATTGAATTGTTCCATGAAATTTTGGTCCTAGAAACTAGAATCATGAAGGAGAGGTCATGGAGCTATCATAAATTAACCTGGTCATAATATCCTCTTAAAAGAAATCTCATGTCCTTACTCACATATATCATGACTAAAAATAAATAAAAAAGATTAAATTTGTCAATGGTTCACATGGCTTTATAAAAAAAAGGGGATTGTACTTGAACTGTATGTCCCAGGTTGAAAAAGAATTTCACTAGGCTTTACGATCATTAATTGGCAACTCACCAGTCCGATTGGATTGAGGGGCAGAGATGGAGAGTAGAGTAAAGTTAGCTCAAAATTAGCCTATTGTCAGCTAATTCTACTCTACTCCTCTTTACTCCCCTTCCCTCTCCCCTCAAATCAAACATGCCCTGAATGTAAACTTGTCACTTTTTAGAGAACTTGTATGGTATTAATTACTAATATTCTTGAGTAGTCATTAAATCTGCCACCTTTACAAAGCTTAAAATTTTAGCAATCCACAAATTAAATTCACAAACAAACTGAGGCAAAATCATTTCATATCATAATCCTTTTTTTGTTTGTTTGTTTGTTTTGAAATTAAAAATCCTTAAAACAGTTTGGCAAAATTTGGTAAGTGACCAAAATATGGTATATGTAATAGTACAGAACCTACTTTATAAAATATTTTGAGCATCTTCAGTATATGAATTTTCTTTTCATGGTTGAATTGTTAATGGCCTTGTTTTTTTTTTTTTTTTTTTTTTTTTTTTTTTTCAGGAAGGTTTCTGACTTGGATGTTGTTGGTGTAATTCCAGATGAACTATGGAGTTTGGCTTTCCTCTTCAATCTGTATGATTTCTTCTTTATATGTTTGTTACTTGCGTTTTGCATCAATATACATTACTTTCTTTTTCATGTAAGCTAGTATTGAACTTAAACTTTGAAACTGTAAGTCATTAGTCGACCAATTGAAATTCATACTAGATGTTATACTAGTTTTCCAGGATGGCTCATTTTCTTATAGTCTGCTAAATGTGCTAAGTTTTCAACATTTCTTACAGGAATTTGTCCCAAAATTACTTGACAGGTAGCCTGTCTGCGTCAATTGGCAATCTAACTAGCATGCAATACCTGTAAGCCCATCCGAATTTTGATTTGAAATTCATAAAACTTGGAACTTGGTGTACATCTTATATTAGTTAATCTTACCCTTTTTTTTTTTACTCTGATGTTTAATAAATTAGGACTTTAGCCTTTAATGCATTATCAGGTACGCTTCCGAAGGAACTTGGAAATCTTATGAATTTAATATCATTGTAAGTTACCCTCATTCAAAATTTGTAAGTCATCTATATGGCATTGGTGGCCTTGTTTTTCCCAGATACTGTGGCCTTCCACCACTACCATTTCTTTGTAGTAATATATTGGATTAAGTGTTTCACAAAAAGAGGAATTTAGTATTCATCCAGATGCAAGTCTATTACCAGATGCAAGTCTATTACTTTGTTCTCTACATTTCTTATAACTTAAAAAAAAAATAAATAAATAAAAATATCCTGGAACTCTGCATTTCATATTCTTGCTGCAAAATAGAATCAAATCATTGGTTTACATTTTATTTATTGTTTTACGTGTTAATTTTGTAGGTCTCTTTCAACAAACAAATTCTCTGGTTCTCTGCCATCTGAGCTTGGGAATTTAGTGAAATTAGAAGAGTTGTAAGTTCTACAACAATCTAACCTTCCTTTTTCATTGTATTTGTAGCTAGATCTTGCTATTCATAGGATTGTAACACCGCATCTTGAACTATCATTTTATCACTGTATTTCTGTTCAAATACACCCTTTGATTGTCATCAGCAGGGTGGTTACTGTTAGCTTTGTCGTTTGGCCATCAGACTAGGCTAATCAAGTCTTTAATACCATCTTACATGGCATAAACATAAGTGTTAGTGAATGGTTAGATCCTTAAATACCTGGAATCCACAAGCTAGGGATGTGGAATCCATTTAAAAAAGAAAAAAGAATAGACTGATATTTTATTGATAACTTACTTTTTTAATTTACATTTTGCATTTGGGGACTGATTTAAAGGCCCGATAGAATTTAATTGTTAAGATAAAATATTCTCAAAAAAGATTGTAACTAGTATTTTAATTTTCTTTTTAACTTTTGGTTTTTAAATTCTTTAACTGCTTTAGTTGAGTTGTGAAAACATGAGATATTAGGATTGAAAGAGATTAAAAGAAATGAGAAAATTGGAGAGAGAAATTTGAGAAAAAGGTTTAGGCTACACTAATAAGCCCTTCACCTGCTAATTCAAAAAGTAACTCCAACACTCCCACTCAAGTTAGAGCATATAGATCAAACATGCCTAGCTAGAAAGACAATCGTTGAAAAGTGGCATGAGGTAATGGTTTTGTGAGGATATAACCAAATAGATAATCAAAAGGAACAAATGAAGAGAGACAAACTGTTTCTTCACCAATAAATGTTGAATGAAGTGATAATCAATCTCAATATGTTTGGTATGCTCATAGAACACCAAATTGTTAGCAATAAAGATAGTAGCTTGATTGTCACATTACATATGAATAGAAGTAGAAACATTGATATCTCCTATGCGTATCTGCTATGCATATGCATAGGAGACATTGAACCCATAACATCTCAGAAGTAGTATGAGCCATAGCTTGATATCAACTTTAGCACTAGAAATTGAAATAACACTTTGATTCTTACTGTGCCAAGTAACAAGATTACCGCCAATAATGGTACAATAGCTGTAGGTGGACTGTCTATCAAAATGACTACTAGCTTAGTTAGCATCACTAAATACTGTCACAGATAGAGAAGTAAGGGCTTGTGCTACAATCCTCATCCTAGAGCACTCTCTAGATAACTCAAGGGCTTGTGCTTCATAGTGAGATTGATGAGGAGCATGCATATACTGTCTAAGCACATCGATTGTATAAGTAATATCAAGATGAGTAATGGTGAGGTAATTCAACTTCCCAACACATTGTTGGTATCGTAACATTAGGATAAATATCACCTTGTTCACCATCAAGTTTAACAGTAGAGTCCATAGTATTGTCAACAGGTTAAGCACCTAAGAGACCAGTCTCAAGCAGAAGATCAAACATAAATTTTCTCTGAGACAAAATAATGCCTTGATAATAATGAGCAACTTCAATCTTGAGAAAATGAGGGAGAGCAACAATGACCTTGGTATGAAACTGTTTGCCCAAATAACTTTTTTAAATCAGCAATACCTATGGAGTCACTGCTGATGATATTAATATCATCCACATACACAGTCAAGACAATAATTCTAGTGGTGGAGTGACAGACTAGCAAAACGATCAGAAGTAGAGTGTCAGAATCCATACCCTACTACAACTACACTAAGCTGATCATTCCATGCATGAGAAGATTGCCTTAGGCCATACAAGGCCTTTAGCAAGTGACATACAAGGTGATCACTACTAGCAACAATATATCCAGGGGATGATTTATATACACTTCTTCATAAAGTTCTCCTTGAAGGAAGGCATTTTTTATATCAAGTTTAACAAAATTGAGACATGCCACAGGTGAGGAGGTTTCCCAATTATCAACACCATATGTTTGTGTCCACTCTTTTGCTACCAATCGTGCCATAAGGTGCTCAACATAACCATCATGGAACTACTTAACGGCAAGGTTTTCCTGATTCAAAACAAGAGTGGGGTAGGTATTTATCAGTAATGGAGTTAGGGGTCAAAAGGAGTTGGTGATTTGTGATTATACTGGAAGGCTAAGATTATGGGGCTGGGTGAATCAGGTTATTTTTGGTGTGGTGGAAGCACTGGTGCCTCTGCAAGTTGAGTGTCCACCAGCTAACCATGACAATCTAAATCAGGCATGGCGGCAACACCTAGGCCAACATTACGATACACATTCATATAAGGATACCTTAATATTTAGAAATGTTAGAGTGGAGATCATGCAAACTGAAAAGGAAATATCTGTCAAGTGCGTGATATGGGGATAAAGCCATAAAGATACAAGGAAATATTTGTCAAGAGCAAGATATGGGGGTCAATGAATTTTTTAAAATTTAACTTAAGCTCATTTTGGCTTGTGGGCCTAGTGGTGAACTGGAAGTGAAATATACCGGAGCTATGGATGACAGCCCACAAGACAAGAGCCCTTCTACTTGAAGGGGAAACCCCAAGCCACAGGCTTGGATCAATTAACGGCTGATATTAAATATGAACATGCATTCTAACATATGGTGTTGTGGTGTTGCGATGAGGTAAGTGAAAACATGACTAACATGATCATTCACATGCACATGAGATATAGGATTTGATACATGATGGGATGGAATGAGATGTGTGATGATATGAAATAAAATGTTTGATGACATGGAATGTGATACATGATGTGATGAGATGAGATGAGATATATGATCAAATTAAATGGAAATGAATGCATGATGTATGATAGTGTGTGTGTGGATGCTTGTACATGATAGGCCATTAAGGGATTCCTTGATAGAAGAGGAGACAACAAGATCAGGTATGTGTAAAATTAGATAAAAATACCCTTCTAAAAGAAATAAGTTGGAGGCAAAATTGAGAGCACTTTTGTAGAAAGAAGGGAGGCAATAAAAATGCAAGTACTTTTGACGGGTGAGCAGACAACTCTAGACCTGAAATTGCATTTTCTGTGTACTTTGTTTGATTGGTTGTCGGTGGTAGGATGTCTTTCTTGCTCCAAATTTTTAGAGTTTCTTGATCACTGTACTTTTAAAGCTTAATTGTGATGTACATCTAGTATAAATCTTGCATACTTAGTGTTTCCTTTTGTCTATTTTAAGTTATTACTTACAAAAAAGCAATGCTAATATATCACTATCTTTTTTCTAAAAAATAATCCTACTATATAAACTAAAAAAAAAAATTCTAAGATATTACAACGAGCTAAGATTAGGATATCAAATATCAGTGTTTTTTTTGAGAGTATCGAATATTAGTTAATTATGTAAATTGTTTACCTTGACAGTAACTTTGATAGTTCTGGAGTTAGTGGCGAGCTCCCTTCAACATTTGCTAAATTACAGAACCTCCGAATAGTGTAAGAACTAGATGCCTACTACTTTTTTCAATTGAAAACTTTCCAAAAAAATTTCCATAAAGATAAATATAAAAACATGAATTGTGATGGCATAGTCTGTGGAAATAATTCTTTTGGTCTCAGGTGGGCATCAGACACTAATCTAACAGGCAGGATACCGGACTTCATAGGGACTTGGTCAAATCTTCTGAGCTTGTAAGATGATATTCCTAGCCTTAATCTCTTTAGTTTCTTCTAACTCATGTTTGATGAAGCTCAGTTTCGTTACTGTACATTTATGATTTAGAAAATTTTAGTATTTAGTACTAATTTTAAATAAAAGAAACAAGAACAAGATAACAGAAGGACCAAAGAAGAAAAGAAATTAATGTGTTTTAAAATTGACATCCACCATTCTTAAAGCTAAACAACTACATCTCACATTCACTTGATTTGATAATATATCACAATGGAACATCTTTATAAAATGGAACTTACACAAACTGAACCATAGTTCAATTACATATTTTGGATTTATGGGATTTGATTAACTCAGCTCTGCCAACACATGTTAACTAACAAAATTGTTAGCATTTTGGTGTTAAATTGCAAAAAAAATCCCAGCAACAGTTACTTGCATATTCTACAGGAAAATAAATGCGTTTGTGCACAATTTATGATCAACTACTCTAATACAATTTTGTAGAGCGCTTGAAGGAAACTCTTTCCAAGGTCCAATTCCCTCAACTTTTTCCAGTTTGACTTCCCTGGTAGACTTGTGAGTAATTTTATGAGATTATTTAGTGCACTTGGTATAATATGCATTCCTCTCATATAAAGGTAACTTTATTTATGAGTCGAGTATATACAACCCGCATTTATATGAGATGGAGGTGTAGTGTACTGGTATATGGAATTAATTTATTGTACATCTCTTAGTCATTTTTGTTTGTATTATGCAGATTCCTTAAGCTAACAATCTAAATATCTAATGTGTGATGACATTGTAGGAGAATCAGTGGATTGTCTAATGGAAGCTCTTCGTTGGCATTTATTAAGGATATGAAGTCTCTAAGTTTCTTGTACTACAACACTAGAGCAGCTATATTTCTTTGTTTCTCTTCCAGATAATGGTATAACAAATTATGTTACATGTTTTGCAGAAGGCTGAGGAATAATGACATTTCCGATTCAATTCCATCAAATATAGGAGAATACCAACAACTTTCATTTCTGTAAGTAATACCCATTGATTGTGACTCTATGGATAAATGTGCAGCTGGAAATTTATCAAGTTGAATTTGAATCAACTCCAGAGCAATGGAATTGGGGACCTCTCTGTTATCTATGAGGTTGGACAACCCCAACCTGGTGAAAGAAATTCATGAGGTTCCTCCACTAAAATCTAACTGTTGATCACATAAAGTGATAAAATCATTAGGTTATTCCCTGATGCTTGCAAAAAGAATTCATTATTTTTAATTGAATGAGGGATCTAAATTCTTTCTGTTTTCTTTGATCTCTTTTTTCAAATTTTTTTTTTTTGTAGCTAATTTCTTGTAGGGATGATACATCTCGTTTAGATATTGCCTGCTCTTGTTACATAAGTATCGTAGTTGTTCATTACTTCTTGTAGATAACGAATTTTTTATATATCTAGAACCATGTGATGATAACTTTTTGTGGAAATTACGGGTTCCTCATATGTGATTTGGTGCTATTTCACTTTGGCTGAAATGCATAAACACCCCTTGGGGTTTGGATCAATTGCAAATTGACCCACTGGGATTTCAAGTTTTCCTTGTAACTCCCTAAAATGTTCATATTTGTGAAATTGACCCCTCGGATTAACTTTTGTTTGATCTCAAAGATGGAATAGAATCAGGCAACCATAAAGGATACATAACAACTGATTTGTACCAAATGAACCACAAATAACAACATATAAGAAATTTTTGATTTTTTTTTTTATAAATTTGGTAAGCATTTTTTTCCCTTTTTTGCTCCAAATGAAAGACAAATAACAATAAAATAAAAGAAATTTGCAATTTTTCTCAAATTTGATAAAGCACATGATTCTCAAATGATGCAACTTGTTGATTCTTTTCTGTTGCTAGGAGAAAACAAAAATTAGTCTCAGGTGTCAATTTCATGAATGTGAAAATTTCAAGCAGTTATAAGCAAGAATTGAAAGCCCAAAGAGTCAATTTGTGTCTGACCCAAACCCTCAAGAATGTTTATGTATTTTGACCTTTTACTTTGGATATATATGATTTAAAAATGTAACACATTTTTGAATAGCTCTCATGCAAGGTATAGTTTCCCCATTACTTTTTTTTATCAATCCATCTAACAGTTCTATTTTGTGGTTTTAGGGATTTGAGTTTCAACAATATTATAGGACAAATTCCAGACTCGCTTTTCAATTTGAGTTTGCTCCATTACTTGTAAGTTGTAATATACCTCATTTGCTAAATTGCAAAATTTTTAGCACAACATACTCAGTACATCAAAGAGTGTACCATTGCCTTTCATTGTCAGGTTTCTTGGAAATAATGAGTTAAGTGGCACTTTGCCTGCGCAAAAAATTCCGTCTCTTCACACCGTGTAAGTACATGATACATTATTTTCATTTAACAACATTATGGTGCAGTTAATGAAGTTGTGTAAAAATTTGCATCTTTTTCCTCTCGTTTTACCCCCTTCTTTGGATAAACATCAATCGTGTTGCTGAAAGGAGATAAATATAAGATGGTTCTCAACCATCTCTCTGCTTTGGAAGAAAAATCCAGAAAGTAAGCAAAGATATGGAAATATGGTGTTTGGGTTCTTTTTATGCCCATGACACATGTCACATTTTGATAAGCTAGTAGCTAGGCTCGAATTCTTTGGGTAGTCAAATACAGTAGTCATGTCAATGGATTGCTTGTTGGCTGCTATCATTGCATTTTCTCCTAGGCAAAAAATATAATATAATATGAAGAAACAAAAAAAACTACTAACTAGAGAAGGGAGGAATAAAATAATTGTATTAGTACTTGCTTATTCCATTGTGTACAACTCTGATTAAATAGAGAAACCCTAAAACTTATAATAGGAATACAATAACAGTAATAGGAAATCAAATAATATCTAATTACTCAGTTTTCTTCTCTGAATATTTCCTCACCTTCACGCCCAAGATTATACCATATAGAGCTTTCCACACATACCATACATAGAATCTGTCGACAATCCCCCCTTAAGTTGAGGTGTAGATATCTCTCATGCCCAGCTTGTCTAGAATTCTATGGAAGTGATTAGATGCTGCCCCCTTTGTCAAGATGTTTGCGAGTTGATCTCCAGTTCTTACATATGGAGTACAAATGATGCCTTTACGTAGTTTCTCCTTGACAAAGTTTCTATCAATTTCAATATGTTTTGTCTGATCTTGTATAATTGGATTATGAGCAATATTAATTGCTGCTTTATTGTCACAAAACAGCTTGATGGGATCCTTACTGTCATATCCAAGCTCCCTCAATAATATCTTTATTCATAATATCTCACATATCCCATGGGCCATTGCTCTAAACTTAGCCTTTGCACTGGATCTTGCAACCACTGATTGTTTCTTACTCCGTTAAGTAACCAAGTTACCTCCAACATATAGACAATATCTAGAGGTGGAGCGTTGATCTATGATTGAACCTGCCCAATTAGCATCTGTATAGGCTTCTATCTTCAAGTGATCATGTCGAGCAAATAGTACTCCTTTACCTGATGAGGATTTCAAGTAACGGAGAATTCTATGAACAACTTTCATATGTGTCTCTTGTGGCAAATGCATAAACTGACTTACCACACTTACTGCATGAGCGATATTTGGTCTAGTGTGTGATAAGTAGATTTGTCTGCCAACTAGTCGCTGGTACTTGCCTTTTTCTACTAAGGAGTTGTTGTGGTCTTCTCCCAACTTGACATTCTGCTCTATTGAATTATCAATAGCTTTGCACCCTAACATTCCTGTTACTTTAGAAGATTGAGTATGTATTTCCGTTGAGAAAGAAATATTCCATGCCTTGATCTTGCCACTTCAATGCCTAGAAAGTACTTTAGATTTCCCAAGTCCTTTATTTCAAATTCTTGTGCCAAGGATTGCTTTAGACTCTGTATCTCTTCCTCATCATTTCCAGTTAGCACCATATCATCCACATAGATAATAAGAGCTATTACTTTTCCTTGTAGTGGATGCTTATTTAATAATGTATGATTAGCGTAACTTTGATTGTAGCCAAATTTCTGCATAGCTAAGGAAAACATTTCAAACTAGGATTCAGGTCCTCTAGATTTCTTAGGGTACTCTACCAATAGATCTTCTTAAATTCTAATAATTTTTTTATGATTTAAGAGTCTAGATTCTGTCATATCAGCATTCCACTAACAATATTCTTAAAATAATATAATAATATTGCAAAAAAAAAAAAAATTTAAGATTATTGTTAGTGGAATACTGACATGGAAAAATCTAGATCATTAAATCATTAAAGAATGGTTAAAATTTAAGAAAATCTATTTGGTAGAGTACCCTAGGAAATCTAAAGGATTTGAATCCTTCAAACCATGCTCTAGAAGATTGTTTTACTCCATACAAGGCTTTCTTTAGTTTGCATACTTTCCCATTAGAAGCTAGTAGCTTAAGGCCAGGGGGAAGTTCCATGTATACTTCTTCGAGATCTCCATGGAGGAAAGCATTCTTTATATCCATTTGGTGTAGAGGCCAATTTTGATTTGCAGCCAATGAGATAAGAACTTGTATAGAGTTCATCTTTGCTATTGGTGCAAATGTCTCCTTATAATCAATCGCATAGGTTTGTGTGAAACCTTTTGCAACCAATCTAGTTTTGTATCTTTCCATTGACGCATTTGCTTTATGCTCAATTGTAAACACCCACTTGCATCCAATTGCCCTTTTTCCATTCGGCAAGTCAACAAAATCACGTGTATCGTTTTTCTTAAGAGCTCTCATCTCTTCTTTCCATATTGGATCTCCTAATGTTTCCTGGAAGGTTTGAGGGATAGACACAGAAGTAACTTAGATTAGAAAGAACGAAATACAGGTGAGATATGATGATATGAAAGAAAATTTGATGTGGGATGATGAGTGCATGATCTAACTCTTTTGCATTATGCAATAGGAAGATCAATATCATTTATGGTGGGTATAGAGAGACAAGAGTAGAATCACATGAGTCTGGTTCAGATGATTGCTCGGGAGCTTTAGGGGTAGTCTTACTTTTCTGGCGCCTTGAATAGACCCTTAGTTCTTTCATAGGTGCCTCATCCAACTTATCATCAATGGATGACAATTCATTATTAGCCTCTTGCACTTCAACATCAATGAAATCAATTTTTGAGTTAACATTAGTGGAGGTACTAAGAACAGGTAAGGACATAGAAAACTCCTCATCACCATTATACTCCCCCTAAGGAGGAGTTTGAGGTGAGGAGAAGTAAAATTTTGTCTTAAAGAAGGTTATATCGTTATATCCATTGACACTGAAAGCTCCTCCAAGCGATAAATCAATCCACTAAACAATAAGTTGGGATACACAAATAGCAAGAGACCTTCCAAGCCTAATCTACCCAATGCACTTAAGCCCTCTAAGCTCCTACTCCAACAAGGCTTCTCAGAACTGTGTCTTGTCTAGCTTTCCAGATTTCGCAATACACGTGATTGCATCCGCCAAAGCTTGGCTTATTCTAATGCTTCCCAACAGCACCAAAGCTTCACTTAACACTCAGATTGGATGTGGTAAGTGTTTGGGCTATCAAGCTCTCAAGAACATGGATGTGGAGAGGTAGGAGTATGAGGGAAACCACAAAGAATTGTGTAGAGGATTGTGGATATAACAATCTCTAATTCTCAAGTGTGTATGTTAGGGTTTTCTTTTGGAAAAGTACTCCTTCCAATATATGGGTAATGAGGGTATATATAGTGTGGGTGAAGATGTAGTGGAACAGATATGCCAAAATAGCAAAACAGAACATTTATTGGATATTTAGTGAGAAGGCCTTACCCACAGATTACTCACAAAAACCAGCTGTCACCAATTGTCATGACTCTTCGCCTTCCAGTCATGTGCTCTACACGTGGCTCACTTCGCAGGAAGTCTACCTGCGAAATACCCGCGAAACCCACTTTGTCTTCAAATAAAAACTTAAGTCTCCACACTCTCACTCACACACAACCAAGGTTGTCAAAATCGAGATCTTACGTAAGATCGTGGGAGATAGGTGGGATCGTGGATCGTAGGATCGGATCGTGAATCGTAAGATTCTACATTATTTAAGAAAAAAAATTTGGTATGTTAAATAATCACATAAATTATACATTCATACCAAAAATTTGCGTCCATATGATGTAATTACTATACATCATTACATCCATTTGTAAGTATCATTTAAAGAGACCAAAAATATCAAAATATGACACTCTATTAGGATGTTATTTTTCGTTTGGTTCAACTAAAATTTTATCTCTCTACATTAGAATAGCAAAACTTGGTTTATTAGGATGTTATTTTTTATTTGGGTCCAACTGAGTCTTCTATCAAGTTAAAGAAGATTACAAAAAACCAAGATCGTTTGGAATCGTCAGAATCGTACGATCCTGAATGATCGCTAAGATCCTTGAAAGATTTAGATCGTTTTGAACAGGTGGAATCGTAAAATCGTAGAATCGTAAGATCCAGATCGAGATTTTGACAACCATGCACACCACCCATACAATGAAATTCCACATAAAATATAGGGTAAATATAATTGAACAAAATTACGATCAAATTTGGCACGGAATTAAAGCCAATACAAAATATTTGTAAATAACAACTTTACAGACACAAATTTTTTTTGAGAAGGAGGGTGATAAAATTTATATCCCTTTTGAGTAAGAGAGTAACCTATAAAGACAAATTTGAGGGCACGAGGGTCTAATTTACTCCTAGATTGACCATGAAGATGGACAAAGCAGATACACCCAAAGACACGAGGAGGGATGATAAAAGTAGAGGATGGTACAAATGAAAAATTACCTCAAGTGGTCTCTTGAAGTCAAGGACGTGAGATGACGTTTTATTGATGAGATAAGTTGCAGTGAGCAAGGCATCTCCCCAGTAGGACTTTGGAACACTAGCAGTAAGGAGAAGAGCCCGTGTGACTTCTAAGAGATGTCGATTTTTTCTTTCAGCAACCCCATTTTGTTGAGGAGTATAAGCACAAGTGGTTTGATGAATAATACCATGTGTATGAAAATATTTTTGAAGAGTACCAAACATATATTCCCCCTCCCCCCCCCCCCCCCCCCTCATTGTCCGAATGAATCGTTTTTATTGAGGTGTTGAATTGCGTTTGAACCATTTTGTGAAACAGTTGAAAGACAGTAAACACATCACTTTTGTCTTTTAACAAATATACCCATGTAGTTCGTGAAAAATCATCTATAAAGGAAATAAACCAATGGCAGCCATTTAGAGAAACAACCCTAGAGGGCCCACAAACATCATAAGTGATACTTCCCTTAAGACTAAAGAAGCTTTAATTACTCAGTTTCCTTCCCTGAATATTTCCTTCACCTTCATGCCCAAGATTATAACATATATAGCTTTCCACACATACAATACATAGAATCCGTCAACATAATAAGCCGTGGAAATATAGAATTAATGAGAATAAAATACTTTTCTCATGTTTAGGTAATTTAAACCATAGTTGTCGAAATCCTATGATAAATGATACATATCACGTACAAAAAAATTCTGTATCGTAAGAGCGTATTGAAAGTGTTCATGAATTTTACGATGCATAGGTGTGTATTATATCATATGAATCAAATGCATTGGACAATTCATGAACATATGGTTTAAAATTAGTTTTTTTACTAAAATTCTAGGCTTTTTTACTTAGGCCCAAATGCTTTTCTACTTGATTTTACATAAAATTATTGGCAACTACTACTTTAGCCTAATATAAAGACAGCATGAGTTTTTTCCCCCTCTTTTTTCCTAAAATTTACGACCACACATTTGCCCACTTTTAAATTTTCTTTTCCATTTGCTCATCAACTCTAGCTAAAGCCTCTCTCTCTCTCTCTCTCTCTCTCTCTCTCTCTCTCTCTCTTATGAATATGATGAGGCAAAAAAAGTATTTAAACTTAAATATTATCAATTATCACTATTACATTTGATAAATTTGAGTATAGACGTTATAAATATATTTTTATTTGATTTATTCAGTTAGTTTAATCAAGTATTTTAGCGTAAGTGATAATTAAAGTAGTCATTAGTTGCATATGTTCTAATTTTATGATAAATATATCATTTAAATATGTATATTTATATATAGTTTTTTTATAAATTTTACACTATCTGTGTATCTTGTGATACGCAATACATAAAAATGAAAAAATGATTTACAATAGGATTCACGTTTTGACAACTATGATTTAAACTATGATGCATTTACAAATATATGTGAAGAAATATGTTAGGTTATTATAAGCAAGGTGAAGCAAGTATAATTGGCGATATTAAACGCATATATTCATCTATATAAGGATGCGTAGCAATATTTGAGATAAATAGAAACATGTCTGAGCGGCAAGTAACCCATCTTTCTCTCTTGGTCAAAGCAATTACGAGGTACATGCAATTAGTCAAGCCCCAAGGACCTACACTAGCAAGTGTGAATGTATCTTAGCCCCTGCCACCTTAGTGATATAAAAAGTGGGAATATACAATATTGAAGAAATTAAATGAAACAAAGGAGATGACAAGAGATTGGTGAGAGTGGGAGAGAAAGGGCATTCAGAGAATGCTGCTAAGTTTGAGTAACGAGAATCAATTTGGAGACACTTTAGACCTGCTGAATTAGAGAATATGGATGTTTGGATCTCTCTGAGTGAAGTTAGCGCTAAGGTTTCTACTACAACCTTGGTGTTTTTGCTATTGCTGTAGGATGCTTTGTTTAAAGCATTCCCAGCAGAATGTCTTTTCTCCTTTTGCTCCCATGCTCTTTTGTAGCTCCAAAACTCAAAGAGATAACTTGTGAATATAGGATGGTTTGAGAGAGTGAATTTTCAGGTGTTCGGAAATGGGCTGCAGGTGATTTCAAGGTCATTTTGCAGGTGGCAGTTGGCTTGGTCCTTGGGCAGTGAAATTTGCAACCCAACCCATTTGCCAGGTCAATGATTCCCTACTACTACAGGTGCCTTTCCACAGCCAAGAGCAAGGTTGTCAAAATCGAGATCTTACGTAAGATCGTGAGAGATAGGTGGGATCGTGGATCGTAGGATCGGATCGTGAATCGTAAGATTCTACATTATTTAAGAAAAAAATTTTGGTATGTTAAATAATCACATAAATTATACATTCATACCAAAAATTTGCGTCCATATGATGTAATTACCATACATCATTACATCCATTTGTAAGTATCATTTAAAGAGACCAAAAATATCAAAATATGACACTCTATTAGGATGTTATTTTTCGTTTGGTTCAACTAAAATTTTATCTCTCTACATTAGAATAGCAAAACTTGGTTTATTAGGATGTTATTTTTTATTTGGGTCCAACTGAGTCTTCTATCAAGTTAAAGAAGATTACAAAAAACCAAGATCGTTTGGAATCGTCAGAATCGTACGATCCTGAATGATCGCTAAGATCCTTGAAAGATTTAGATCGTTTTGGACAGGTGGAATCGTAAAATCGTAGAATCGTAAGATCCAGATCGAGATTTTGACAACCATGGTCAAGAGCCAATTTTGGTTTTGGGAGCTTCAAGAAATAACTTTTTTAATATAATAGTCTTTTGCTTTTTTTCTTTTTGGTTAATTGAACGTATAAGGCTTCTGAATTGATTAGAAAAGAGAAGAAATTATTTCCTTTTAGAAATTTCATGGACCAAATCCAATATTTTAAAACTTGAAGGACCAAAATCAAACTTACACCAAGTTTCTAGGACTAAAAATATACTTTACCATTTGAAGAAAATAGTAATTTTGATTGCCTCTAAGTTGCATTTCAATCCCTAACTGGATCCTTTACTTAGTAACATTATGTGTATATGGATTTCCAAATGTAGTTAACGACATGGACAAGAATGACATCATGATTTATGGGAAACATGTGAAATTATTTTTTATTTTTTTCTGCAATGTAAATTAGTACTGAACATGGCATTGATTACACGGACCATGTAATATCCTTGCTATGTTATGTTCGCAGTGATTTGTCTTACAATTACTTGGTGGGAAGCAGTTTACCTTCTTGGGTCAACCAACCAAATTTACAACTGTATGTTTGTTATTGTTTACTTCATTGTTAGCGTACGGAATTTGAAAGTTTTTCTATATACATAGTCTATTTTCCCAATATCCTATAACCTACGACTCTTGACTATTTATTTCCCAAGAAATCATACAAATTCTTGAATTTTGAACATGGGTTTCCATTCTCTTTCACTAACGATGAAACTGTATACTTTGCAGTAATTTAGTTGCCAACAACTTCACTCTAGAAAGTTCAAACAGCAGGTAAATCTATCTATGCTATATGTAAATGGTTGAATTTGTTCGAATGATATATGTATCTCATACATATCCCTCACAGACGCACCGCTGAATAAAAACCAAGATCTGCTTGTAGTTTGCGCTAAGTGACAATTTTACATGTATCTTCAACGCTTGATAAAAAACGCATACCTTAAATACTTCCAAACTGGAAGCCAATAAAAAATCTTGAAACATGTTGATCTTCACCTCAATGACTTGTGGCCAAGGACTGAGCTCTTCATTTGTTGAAACTCCTAAAACCGTTTATGCTTGTAGCAAAGGAGATAGAGAAAAATCATATTTCTCTCTATTCCTTGCTTTAGACAACACTGCCTAAAGAACAGGGAAATAATAATTTACATTTATTATTATTTAATTTTGCAAGTGAGTTGTATTTTTATTGGTCAATGTATTTTACTTTATGTCTTAGTAGTTAATTAGGTAATAAATATTTTTATTTTATTTGATTCAAGAATATTTTTGTAGTTCAACAATTGAGATTCCCAAGTTATGTAGAATCAGGATTTCTATGTCAATTAGAATTAGAGTTTCCAGCGTAAGTTAGAATAAGTGTTTAGCAGTCAATATTAGCACATTAATGTACTCCTACATAATCGGATTATTTTGATAATGAATAAATTTTTCTCCTGAAATTTTCCTTGTGCAACTCCATCCAACCCGCTAGGTGTTGACTCCTAGAGATCCCCAAAGCTAAAACTAAATGTTTGTATATTGAACTGTATAAAATTGTACACAAGTATAGGTAATTGTGAAGTACAAATTAGGTACATAAAAGTAGACTATACCACATGAATAGTATAGTTGGCATGAGCCCATTGGGATTATATTCTAATAGGTGAAAGGGAGATTCAAACCCAAAGTCTTCTTATGAAAGAAATTAAAAGTATAACTGAGGCACAATTCTTGATAATATAAGGTATTGTTTGGTAATTAAATTAGTTTAACATATACATTAAATAGAGTTGACCAATGGAGAGGAAGTCAAATTGGCCTAATGCACAATAAATCTTCCCAATTAGGGTCGTAAAAAAGCTAAGCCGAGCCGAGTATTAAAAGTTAAGGTTTGTTTATGTAATTTTATTTAGAACTCAAACCAAGCTTGAGCTTACTAAAAAGATTACATGTTCAAGCTTAGTTCATTTTCTTGTGAACAAGCTCGAGCGTGTTCACAAACTACTTAATTAACTTATTCTTTTCCCATATTTAGGAAACTCATGACTAATATTTCTTACCCCTTTACAAATCTATGAATTTGCTATGAATGAACTGCTTATATTATCAATAAACTATAACTATGAATTTGATATTATATGAACCTGGTTACAAAGTTGTACAATCCATTCTTAAGTCTAAATAAGTATATTTTTGAATAGATATGCATATAAAATATAATATTATATATAGTTAAATATAGTCTCCATGTTCACAGGTTTGTTCACGAATACATTATTATATTTGAATTTGGCTTGTTTGCTAAAGAAACAAGCAAAAACAAGTTTTTTCCCGAATTGAGCTTGAGCTGGTCATTTACAATACACCCCTATTCCCAATCTTCTCCATCACATCACTTTAATATGTTAGGGTCAGCCAATGTTTAAAATAGTTAAGCATGTCCTTTGTTTTTTTGTTTTATTTTTTAAAATTTATTTTATTTGTTTGTTTTTGTTTCTCTTTTTTATACTCTTCTATTACGGTGTAATAGTATTATGCGATAGAAAAATCATTGGTAATAAATACAACATAACTAAACAATTGCATGTATTTCTATACATTGTTTCGATTAAATATATATATATATATATATCCAGATCCAATTCTAATCAAGGCCTTAGTCTATTTTGAATGCTCATATATTGTATTTAATCTTACTTGTATTGCAAGTATTTTAACCCTAAAGTAGTGTATGGTCAGTTTAGAATTTATCCTACTATAAATACCATTCAATGGGTTCTTTGTAATACATAGAACTTTATAGTAATGATTTAGCCATTAAGAACATTCCATTGTTGATGTAGTTCTCTAAGACCAAACCACATTAATTCTTTGTATTCTCTGTTTTTTTATTTTCTCATGCACTTTATATTGGTTTCAAAGATATGTTAAGTCTTTTCTAACACAGTATCAGAGTTAAGTTTTATCATTTCTAAATACTAGCCCCCAGTGGCCTCCATTAATTATCAGAGTTCAACTTTTCTGGCCTTTATTACTTTAATTACTAAATCAAGATTCTCTCTTTCACCATTGCTACCGGACACTCTGTTGATTCATCTTGATTTATTCCCTGTTCTGGGTAGGATTCTAACAACCTTATACGCATCTTTCTAAGATTTGATACATTATGATAAGATAGTATTAGCGATTTCAACTACATTCGATGGACACGTGCATCCTTACTCTCCGTCTGGTTTTTGACTTTCATTTCAGTCATGTGTCATCAACCATCTTGATCGAATATCATGGACCAGGCAGATTGGCCACCTCCTCTATCGGCTTTTTTTGTCACACATCTCTATCATCTTTAGGTTGCGTTACTTGAACCATGCTTTTGATAAGTGGTCTTTATAGGCATTCTCTTTAGCCATGCGTCTCTATAATTTTCAAGCAAAGTATTTTAGACCATGTCTTTAATTAGTAGTCTCCACAGGCATGGCATGCATTATGCTTAAAATTCAACCCTCTATCATCACATGCCATATGACCTTCATTTTAGCTTATCATCTGCACTTCGTTTGGTCAAGCCTGGTACATTTCACATTCAATTCAATCATGATTTTTGAGGTCTTACTTTTTCTCTAAACTCAAGTTATTTCAAGTTTCCACCATGAGTTTGAGGGAGATTTGTTAAAGATCGAGGCCTAATCCTTGTCAATGCCCAAGCCTGTAGTCTATGTGCTTCATGTCTAATCCTACACTTCTTCATGTCTAATCCTACTTGTATTTCAAGTATTGTAACTCTAGATTAGTGTATAGTTAGTCTAGGGTTTGTTATACTATAAATACCCTTCAATGAGTTCATTGTAATGCATTGAGCTTAAAAGTAAATATGTAAATTCTCTATTTCAATTTCTTTCTCTTTTCCTTCTTTATTTTCTCTTCATATTTTTGCATACACTTTATAATGGTTTCAAAGTTAAGTCAAATGTTTCATAATATAGTACTAGAATTATGTTTTATCTTTTCTAATAGCCAAAAATTAGAGAAATTCTGTAACCATCTCCAACAACTCAAGAGTCATTAGTTATCAAAGTATTCAAATTGAAGAATGCTTTTTATGAATTAGAACTGGTCAAGCCATGTTATATCACCTTAGTGAGATTTATACATTCAAATATGTCTGTCGCTGTATTCTCCAGATATGGGACATTAAAAACAAAAATAGATTAATTACATAAAATGTAGGAAATTAAATACTATTTTGTGGAATCATGGCCGACTAAAATACCTCAAAAAAGAAAAAAAGAAAAAGAATGAAGATAGAAATATTAAACATTCTCTTCATGGAAGCGTGCTGTCCTGTTAAGGATCCATGCGACAATCGTAGTTATTTCTAGTGATTGCAATTTCTATCTTGCGTTAGACAAAAAAACTTATTTAGAGATTCTCTTATCATGGGGCAAACATGTGGGAGTATTATTAGCAAAAGGTTTATTTGGATATCACTAAGGAACCATTTCCCATTACAAGAGCGAAATTTTAATCCCTATAAGAATATATGTATCAATCAAATATACAGGCTTGAATAACTAGTGTGTTTCTCTTCTGTTTTTAGCGCTTTTCCTTCAGGATTAAACTGTCTCCAACGGAGCTTTCCTTGCCATCGAGGCTCTGGTATTTGTAAGTACTGTAAATTTGAGTATTTTTGTATGTTTGTAATTATCTTGATTAGGGTATAAGACTATAAGTACACATTACTTTTGTTTTTTAGGGGGGAAACACATGAGAAATTATTCGTTCTTATGGGAGGAGCTGGGTTCCACACAAGTACCCACTCCTCCTATGAGAGGAGGAATGATTCTTCTTGTAAGAGTGAATAATTTCTCTAAATACACATTAATTACTTGTAAGGTAGTGTATAAAGGATGCATATGAATTTAGGAACAAATAAGAGCCTAAATATATGTTACAAAACATTAAACAAGGGGCTTTCTAACATTTCCATGTACGTCTAGGGAGGTTAACTTAAAGCTCATACCGATGCTTGTGAAGCCCCTAGTGAAAAGATTTGCAATTTAATCAGTGGGGGGAAAATACTACACATAATAGCTGTCAAATAGGAAAAAATTATGAATGGAGTGATAATCAAGTTCAATGTGCTTTTTCTCAACAGAAAAAAAAAAAAAAAAAAAAAAAAAAAAAAAAAAAAGGAGTTCAATGTGCTTGGTGTGAGCATGAAAAATCAGGTTGGAAACCATGTAGGTATTGCTGAGGTTGTCAATTAAAGGGTGATTTTTTTTTTCTTAAAAAAAATTTGATCAGATCGGTGTTTAAATCCATATTAGATTTGAGATTTTTGATTTCGTGAGATATCAAATTTTGCATGATTAATCCTAATGCTTTTAGATCTGTTTGTCACTGTTTGGTTGGTGAGAAAATATATGTCATTTATTTGTTGGTGAGAAAAGGGAAGAAAGTGAAAGTAAAATTTTGTTTTGTTATTTTTTGGATTTTTATAAAACTAAAAAATAAAAATGTTTAGTTATTTCAAGGGATATTTATGTAAATTCATTAGTCACATTCTTGGAATGTAATGCAAATGTAACTAATGATCCAAAAATTATAATCTTATATTACTTTGATAAGATTACATGAATTTAAGATTATAATAATAATAATAATAATGTAACATTACAATATAATGTAATATCATGCCAACTAATTGCCCCCTTGGTAGTGCTCCATGGTTTGCAGTCAAACATAGAAGAACTTCGTCATAGAAGATCAATACCCAATAGTATATATTGAAGCCAAATAAGGCAAAAAGTATAAGGATACATACTTTGCCACAACTTATTCATAGGCAAAATTTGCCAAATAGTATGTTTTTAGAAAAAGTTTAGGAAAGCAGCACACAAAAGAAGTTATTTAGTTAGTTAGACTGGAAGTCAAGTTTGACAAACTTGATTTTGGATTGGAAGTCGAGTTTGTCAAACTTGACTTCTAGCCCAAAGTCGAGTTTGCCAAAGTCGACTTCCAAAAAAAGTCTAACTAACTAAAAAACTTCAAACATATACTATTCACCCAATTTTTTTCTAAAAAAGTACTGTTAAGCAAATTTTGCCCTTATACATGTGCCAAGTGGTGATTTGATTACTTTTCACCAAGCAATATCAGTGGTGGTCTCGTGTGTAAGTAATGTAATCCGATAACAAGTTGACAATATGCAAGTTGTAGTCAAATATGTGGGAAAGTGTGTATGTAGAAGAATTGAAAAAATGGAGAATATTCTATTCTAGTGATCCATCTTCAAATGTTTACCCCCCCCCCCCCCCAACACACACACATATATGGCTATTGTACAAGTATAATTATTAGTTACTCATGGGGTATAATGGCATGGTATTTCCTCTCATACTAATAGTGGACACTACAATGAATTCAATTTGTGAGACTTTCTACCATGTGAAAGGAGGGAATACCACATAAGTACTAATTAATTACTCATAGTATAGATAATGACACTCTCAAGTCTATTGTTTTCAATTTGTAGGATTCCATTTTCTACTAAAATATTTTATGCATGAAATCTCCATTGTGTTCATTTAATTAGTCAACTTATCATTTTATTAATTAATTTAATCACTTTAAATATTAAAATGTGCCAACACTTTGTATTAGACTATTAGACTTAAGTTAGAATCCTTACTTCAAGCATGTCGGGTATTGAAATGCATAACAAGCTTGTGAACAAATAAATTGAAATTTTATCTTATCTATAAAAAATTATAATAATGATGCTTGTGAACACATTAGTATATACATAATATGACCTTGTAAAATTTTCACCTTTCCTGAGCCTATATATCGATAAGTATTTCTTTCATATGAACTTCAGATTCTGGATTTGCAATTAAGTGTGGTGGTCCTAAGCTTACGACTTCTACTCAAACTCTGTATGAGAGGGAGAATGAGACACTTGGTCCAGCTGCATATTATGTGACTAACACAAACAAGTGGGCAGTTAGCAATGTTGGATTATTTACAGGGAGAACTAAGCCAGCACAAACATCATATTCAGATACAATATCTACTAATTTCGCAATATTTACTAATGATTTTGGGCCAGAGTTTTTCCAAACAGCTCGCTTGTCTGCTTCATCGTTAAGATACTATGGCTTGGGGCTCCAGAATGGAAACTATGTTGTGACTCTCCAGTTTGCAGAAACAGTTTTTCCTGACAATAAAACGTGGAAGAGTCTTGGCAAGCGTATGTTTGACATTTATATCCAGGTTTGCATCATTTTATTGATGAATTGTTTTAGGATTTCGAGGTTTTCTTTAAATGAAGTGCTCTTTTAGTGATTTTATTTTCTTTTTTTAGTATTTTTTTATAGGAAAAGTTAAAAGATACCCTACGAGCATTGATTTAAGAACCATTTTTATAAAGTTTTTATGTAAAATGAAAAAATAAATGATTTTTTTGACAATTTTTTATATATCTCATGAAAGTGATATTATAATTTTCTTAAAATAGTCCATTACCAAATGCCCTAACGAAGTTTTTATTGCCTACTAAGTTGGTTCACACCAATATATATAAGGTATTACTTCCTTTATTTTGATATACTTTAATTGTGTAGTATAAAACATTGTTGTTAACATTAGGGTCCTACATAGGATTGTTAAGAGAGTGTTAGAAACCTCAATTGCATTGTATCATTTACATGTGTATTGTGACTATTGTAACAGGTAGTTTAGTTACCATTGGATTAATTGGTTGATTGGTTGATTAGGAGTTAGTTATGTAAGTGGTTACTTAGCTAACTAACTAAAATTTTGTTAGTTGCTAAGCAAGGACTACCTACAAGTATAAAGGGATAAGAACTGAATGTATAATTCATTGATGAATAATATTGTTAGACAATCCTCTCTCTCTCTCTCTCTCTATGGAGGCCTGGGTCCCCTTGAAGTGACCTACACAATTCTCTCTTACCCAATTCCATAATCAGATTCCTGATTTTTGGTATCAGAGCAGTTGATCCATACTCAAGCACCATGGCTGAAACTAGATCGAATTTTCAGAATTCTGAAAAGATTGTTGCTTTGTCCAAGGTTACTAACAGCCATGAACAATCTTTACAAGAAATCCAAAAACAACTATAAACACTTACCACATTCATGCAGAGATGGGTTGATTCTGAAGAAAAATGTCAACAATCACCTGGTTCTAAAGGCTATTTGGTTAACACCACTAGTAACAATGGAGGTCATGAACCATTGTTAGTGAATCCGATCAAGAATTTGAAGCTGGAGTTTTCGTGATTCCAAGGTGTAAGATCCAACTTGTTGGGTGTATAGAGCAAACCAGTTCTTTTCATATTACAACACTCAGGAGCATCAAAGGGTGATTATAGCTTCATACCATTTAGATAGGGAAGCTCTGATTTGGTTCCTAGATGTTGAACAAGCAGGGGGTTTTACACGCTAGGATATGTTTATTCAGGCCTTGTAGTACGATCCTATGGAGGATTTGACAAGGCTCAAGCAAGTTTCTTCTGTGGTGGCTTACAAAGGTAACTTCGAAATTTTGTCTAATAGAATCATGGTTTTATCTGAGTCTAATAAACTGAGCTATTTTCTTAGTGGGTTAAAGGATGAGATAAGATTACCAATTAGAATTTTAGTTCTTAATTAAGCTTTTGGGTTGGCAAAGATCTTGGAGGAATACTTAATAAGTAGTAGAAAGGGATTTAGGAATGTATCTGACATTGGTAAAGCTTCAATCTTAGGTACGCCTAAACTGGAAGCTAGAGTAGAGTCAAGAACTAGGTTTCACTTGCAAAGGTTAACTGGAGCACAGATGGAAGAAAGGAGAAAACAAGGGTTGTGCTATAATTGTGATGAGAAGTGGCAGATGTGGGATAAATGTAAGGGAGCTAAATTGTTCTTGTTGGAAAGGATAACTATGGAAGTGGAATCTAGAGTGAGAGTTTGTTTAGACCCCTTAAACAGATTGTTTAACCTAATTTATTAATCAAGTGATTACTTAAATTAATTTTCAGTTCTAGGTTAAAACAAATAAATCATATCCTGTAAAGTTGCGGAAAAGTAAATAACACCACGATATGATTACCTAGGAAAACTAATGAAACTAACTCGTTTCAAGGTAAAAACCTGGAGAAGATTTGATCTAGCTATTCTCAAGGTAAACCAAATCCACTATAAGAGAATTGAAAATGTTACAAAAGATTTAACCCTAAATCTAATGCTACCTTATGTAGTAACTTACTGATACGACCATGTGCAAGCTCTGAATCCATGGACTCCTTCTCTTCTTGGATTAACAGCAACACAAGCACACTCTTGCTTGTGACTTTGAGACTCTACTCAAAGGTTTCAGATCACCATCAGTAGTTGATCTTGTATGCAACAACTAGTTCTACCAATCCTTGATTGTAGTTTAAACTCCGGTAGAATCTTGTGTCGTTGAAGGTACAAAACCTCTCAAATCTCACAAAGAGCAACACATAAGTATTCTCTAAAAGTCTTCAAAACGTAGCTAGGGTTTTCTTTTTTTGTGTGGAGAAGTTTAAGTGAAACCCTAAATGTTTTTGTTGTAATTAGACTGAAATAAGCTTCTGCAAAAAACACTATCTGTGATTTTTGATCGGTCAGGTCTATTTCTTGATTGGTTGAGAAAGACAGAACTTTAAGGCCTTGTTTGGATCAAAAATTTTGCTCACTCAATTTTCATCACTCAATTTTCATCACTTATCACTGATCACTGATCACTTAAAAATTCTATACCCGTTTGGCACCATCACTTAGTTACTATCACTCATATTTTTCACACTATTTGTGGGTCCCATGTTTGTCAATCTGTGCAGCTTTTTTTTTTTTTTTTTTTTTTTTTTCAGTTAATACCCAGATCACCCAACCCCAGAAAAAAAAAAAAAAAAAAAAAAAAAAAAAAAAAAAAAAAAAAAAAACCAAATTTAAGACTGAACACAGAAAAAAAAAAGTCAACTGGTCAAAAGTTGCGGCTGTGGGTCCCCCAATGTGTGTTTAATTACAAAAATGCCATTGAGTTATGAGTTATGGAAACTGAAAACAGCCAAAATGTGTTTTCAGTTTCTATAACTCATAACTCAAAAATCAGAGAATTGAATGATGGAAACAGAGTTATGGAAATTGAGTTATCTTGCTCCCAAACAAAGTCCCTGCTATGGGTCCCACCATTTTTGAGTTATGAGTTATGGAAACAGAGTTATGAGTTATGGAAATTGGCAATCCAAACACCCCCTAATTCTCTTTTCTGGAATTAGTTGGACTTTGAAATCTTGAAACACACTTATTTAAGCACACTCTAAACACTTAGACTAGACTTGTTTTGCTCTTGGTTTGCCAACACATTATAACCATGATTCTAAACATTTAATCTAAATCTTTAAAATCTAACAATCTCCCCCTTTGACAATCCGTGACAAAACACAGATACCAATGTAATGCTTAAATAAAAACCAGCTCAAATAGAAGTTATTGTCCTAATACATATCTTATGCAACTACTAACTATTAGTTGCTAGTATAATCAGTAGCTATTGAAAGATTTAACCTGTAAATTCTTGAAATACTAAAAACAACTCATAAACGCATGTGTGAAAAATACAGTTAAACAACAAATAACAAATATAAAATTAAAAGCAAACTAAATCTCCCTTTAAGATAGATACATCAAAAAAATGATTTTCACCTCCTTTCAAAAACAATTTCATCTCCCTTAAATAAACAAATTATAAAGATTCGAAATATGTTTCAAAAATGATTCCTATTTGTCAAAAGAGGAAAAGTCAAATCTGATTTCTATTTGTTTCAGAAATTCGAAATCCAATTGGTT
Source organism: Castanopsis chinensis (assembly GCA_032878915.1). Taxonomy (NCBI): domain Eukaryota; kingdom Viridiplantae; phylum Streptophyta; class Magnoliopsida; order Fagales; family Fagaceae; genus Castanopsis; species Castanopsis chinensis. The sequence continues at coordinate 5,005,614 of JAVQMG010000105.1, forward strand.
GAGAGGAATGGAATTGCAATCGAGAGGACCGGATTGCAACTCACTTTTTTTCATCCTGAACTTGAGTTATTTTTATCTTGAAGTTGAAAGTGCACTATTCTAACTCAATAATACTTACTTTTTGTTATGGTTTGCCGACACTACAAACTCAAAACCTAACATAGAGCTTATGGGGTATAGTTGGTGAAGATCAATAAAGATGAAGTGGTGTTAGAACCTCAAGATACAACTTAGAAGGGTGGAGTTAATCCTATTGAAATCACCCTATATGCATTAGTAGGGAGTCCCTCTTCTAATACCATGAGGATAAAAGGCAAAATAAAGAATCAAGAAATGGTGTCTCTCATTGATTCTGGGAGCACCCATACTTTCTTGGATGCTACTATGTTACCTAGTTTGCAGCTACAACTTGATACCTCTCGGATATTAGATGTTAAAGTGGCTGATGACACAATTATCAAGACCTTAGGGAATTGTCATGGGGTCACTATCACTATGCAAGGCTATAAGTTTGTCATGGACTTTAATGTACTGCATTTGGGAGGTTGTGAGGTGGTTCTCGGTACTTAGTAGTTGAGTACTTTCGGAGAAATTAGTAGGGACTTTCAGATATTGACTCTGAAGTTTCTTCATTTGGGTAAAAGAGTGTTCTTACAAGGCTTGCAGCCTACTACCTCTACCATCTTGGAAGCTAACAGATTCTTCAGTGGGCCAGAAAGAAAGGGTCAGGTGTTTCATATTTCTCCTGCAGATTCTGCTACACCTATTCAACCTTGCTTGCAGTGCTTGCTGACTTATTGGATGAGTTTTCCAAAGTTGTTGGTGTCCTTACTAGTTTGCCACCTATCAGAGGCCATGAGCATAGCATAACCCTCAAGGGAGGTTCCCAACTTGTTTGTGAAAGACCCTACAGGTATCCTTATTTTCAAAAATCTTAAATTGAGAAACTTATGAATGAATTGCTAGAAGTAGGTTCTATTCAGCCAAGTCAAAGTCCATTTTCTTCACCTATATTGCTTGTAAGGAAAGCTGATGGTAGCTAGAGGATGGCATAGACTATAGGGCATTAAATAAAGCAACTATTAAAGATAAGTTTCCAATTCCAGTGGTGGATGAGTTATTGGATGAACTAGTAGGTGCTTCTATTTTCTTTAAACTAGATTTAAGGTCAAGTTACCATCAAATCCGGATGAAGAGTGAGGATGTGTCCAAGATTGCTTTTAGAACTCATGAGGATCACTATGAGTTCTTGGTCATGCCCTTTGGGTTGACTAATGCACCATCTACATTTCGAGCATTGATGAACTCTATTTTCAGACCCTATTTGAGAAAATTTGTTCTAGTATTTTTTTATGGCATTCTAGTTTTCAGTCAATGTTCGAATGATCACGTCTCTCATTTGAGAACTATCTTAGAGGTCTTGTTATCTCATCAGCTTTTTGCTAAGTAATCTAAATGTATTTTTTGGTGCATTGAAGTTGAGTACTTGGGCCATATTATATCTGGAAAGGTTGTTAAGGCTAATCCCAAGAAAATCTTTGCTATGGTCTAGTGGCCAATACTAGAAAACGTGAAGGCTCTAAGGGGTTTTTAAGGTTGACTGGGTATTATAGGAAATTCATTAAAGGTTACGGGTCCATTGCTCGGCCTTTAACTAATCTCCTTAAGAAAGATTCTTTCCAATGGAGTGGCAAGGGTTTGGTAGCTTTCTCCAAACTGAAAGAGGCTGTGACCCAGCCTCTAGTGTTAGCTCTTCTTTATTTTTCTAGACCATTTGTCATTGAGTGTGATGCATCTGGTTGTAGTCTAGGGGTTGTGTTAATGCAAGATCAGAGGCTTATAGTATTTCATAGTCAAGCTTTGAAAGGGAAGAATCTTCATTTATCCCCCTATGAAACTGAATTGTTGGCCTTAGCTACTGCAGTCAAGAAATGGAGACCCTATCTACTTGGTAGACCTTTGTGGTTAGGACTGATCATTAGAGTTTAAAGTTTTTGTTGGAGCAGAGGATTGCTACACCAACTCAGCAAAAATGGCTAGCCAAGTTGTTGGGGTATGCTTTTGTGGTGGAATATAAAAAAAGCATTGATGATAGAGTGGCTGATGCTTTGTCTTGAAAATCTAAATTCAATTTTGAGTTGCCTAGCTCTAGTTCCAACTCCAAAGCAAGTTGTTTGTTGTTGCTGTCAGTCCTGATCCCACTTGGTTGGCTTTACTGAAAGACAGTTACTCTTAAGATGATTCTATTTAGCAACTTGTTGCCTCTATTCAAGTTGGAAATCCACCAAAGGGGTTCACCTTTCATAATGGTTTGTTATTTTACAAGGATAGATTCTATATTGGTATACAATGCTCACTCTCAATTCTTGCACCATGTTCACAGTAGCCCTTTGGCTGGTCACTCGAGGTTCTTGAAGTCTTATCAAAGAGCTAAGAGAGAGTTTTACTAGCCTAGAATGAAGTTTGATCTCAAGAAATTTGTTAGAGATTGTGGTGTATGTTAGAGGATCAAATTTGATACCTCTTCTCCAGTTAGGTTGCTTTAACCATTGTCCATTCCAACTACTCCTTGGACTGATGTGATCTTGGACTTTGTCAAAGGCCTTACTAAATCTATGGGGTTTTAGGTGATTCTAGTAGTTGTGGGCAGATTGGCTAAGTATGAACATTTTGTTCCAGTTTCTAATCCTTATAATGTAGCTAAAATTGCTTCATTTTCAAGTTACATGGGATGCCTACCTCTATAGTAAGTGACAGAGATGCTACTTTTACGGCCTTGTTTTGGTCTGAATTATTTAGGCTCCAGGGTACTGATTTGGTTATGTCCTCAGCCTACCACCCTCAGTCAGATGGTTAGCCAGAGATTGTAAATAAGATTTTGGAACAATATTTGAGTTTTCACTAGTGATAGACCTCATCAGTGGGCAACTTGGCTTCCTTTAGTTGAGTATCAGTTCAACACTTCCTTCCACACCAGTTTGAAGTTAACTCCCTTTGAGACTTTGTATGGTTTTCCTCCCCCAAGCTCCAAGCTTATATTTCAGGTACCACTAGAGTGGATGCTTTGGATTCATTGCTGAGTTAGAGACAAGTTGTTCTAGACATTTTGAAGGTCCATTTAGCTGCTGCACTAGATTGAATGTAGTTCTAGGCTGGTAAACATAGGCAAGAAAGGTCTTTTTGCAGTAGGTGATTGGTTTTTTTGCCATTGCAGCCCTATTGACAGCAGACTTTGGCTTACAACGGTAGATGGAACCTTTCACCAAGATATTTTGGTCACTTTCAAGTCCTATAGAAGATTGGCAATGTTTCATGAAGTTTGGTTGACATGTTACACCTCTTTCCTACCTTACCACCTGTTGATGAATCAGGAAAAGTGATGTCAGAACCTGTTGCTGTATTGTAGACTAGGACCAGATCTTAAGGTCTCGGGTCATTACTTAAGTTTTGGTTCAATGGTTAGACTCTACTCTTGCAGATCCTACTTGGGAATCTCTTTATCAGCTAAAGCTCTCTTTCCCTCACTTTGTGGGCAAAGTGCTTTGAATGGAGGGGTAATGCTAAGAACCTCAAATGCATTGTATCATTTACATGTGTACTATGACCATTGTAACAGGTAGTTTAGTTACCATTGGATTAATTGGTTGATTGGTTGATTAGGAGTTAGTTAGGCAAGTGGTTACTTAGTTAACTAACAAACATTCTATTAGTTGTTAAGCAAGGACTACCTATAGGTATAAAGGGATAAGAACTGAATGTATAATTCATTGATGAATAATATTGTTAGACAATCTTCTCTCTCTCTGTCTCTTTGGAGGCCTAGGTCCCCTTGAAGTGACCTACACAGTTCTTTACTCCCCAATTACATAATCAGATTCCCAATAGAAAGTTTGAAGAATTGGATTGAGAATCCTAAAATTCCTACTTTTAATGAAAAATGAGATAACAAATTTATCAATGATAATGATATAGATTATAGAATTATAAAAATTATTTATTAAAAACCTTGTTTCAACCCTCATATTTATAATCCTACACAAACACACACACACACACACACACACACACACATTCAGGTAGTGCAACCCAAACATCCCTACACTGTCACCCTTTCGAAGCGAAGAAAACCCATGTAAGGCTAGACAGGTCAAGCAGGCTAGAAATTTTTTGCCATCCCTTTGATAGACCACTTCTCTTTAATGGGGTTGTATAATAGGATGATAGTTAAGTTTGGAATGTGACACCTCATTTTCTTTCTTGGACTATTTGGAGATAGCATAATAATCATTCCTTCAAAGGCATAAAGAGAACTATATGTTATGATTAAGGTTATATTCTTGTAGCTATTATCAGTAGTGGACGCTATAGATTGAAACTCTCTAAAAAAAAATTTATATTCTTGTGCTTTTTGTTTAAATATTTAATTTTGATTGGGGTATCTTGTACTTATTTAGTTTTTTTTTTTTTTTTTTTTTTTTCTTGAGAATATTGTACTAATATAGTTGATTTCAAAAAAAAAAAAAAATAATGTACATAATATTGATATTACATAATATAAGTATATAACATGTTGTATATGACTATATTAATGAAGAAAAAAACCTTGTCATATGTGAGGAAAGTAAATAAGAAAAATACATTGTTAAAGGAAAATAATAATAAATGTCATACGTAAGTGAAGTAATAAAATTATCTCACAAGAAAAAATGAAGTAATTAATTTTCTCACAAGAAAGTAGAGGATAATTTGTTAGCATCTATGGTCAATAAAACATAATGTTGAGTAATTTTGATAGAATTGAATTAAAGTGTCATTTTTGTGTCAAATTGCTGGTGTTCGCATTTTTTTCGAAGTTATATTTTTCTCTCATCATTAGAGTCATCAATTTATCAACTCTTTTTTATTTATTCCAAATGCTATATAAATTTTTTTTTTCTTCTCAAAAGATGATATATATATATATATATATATATATATATACACGGTTTGGAATTAGTTGATAGATAAGATATAACAAAATAATTTTTCTCGTATAAAAAAAATTTAGGATATCCTTTTTGGTCCTCCATGATGAAATCTTGGTTCCGTCCATTGGTAGAGGTGAAGAAAGGAGAAAGGAGGAAAGGGGTGGGGGGGGGGGGGGGGGGGGGGGCGCCTCTCCAAAAACTCGTTTGATTTCAAGACATGTTTTACCCTCCAAATCGATTAGTTGGCCCCCCTCCAAAAATAGGATATATTATTTTTTAAAAATCGATAAATAAAGGATTCATCGTACATTTTTTTCCCTCCTAAATTGAAGATTAGAAGACATAGCAATACGAAGTGAGAACATGAACCAAAGGAAGTATGCAACTGTGAGGAAGTTACTTAAGGTATGCTTGGTAGACTATAATAGATACTGGAATGTAATTGTTATTCTTATAGTTTAACTATTCAGTAGTTTGGTTATGTTTTTATTAAAGGGAATAATCATTTCTTATGAATTGTTATTTTTTAAAATGAGGAATAACTATTACTCTCTAAAAGTGTTGTAATAGCTATTCTTTAGTAGGTGTATTAATTTTTAAAATTAATATATTTTCAGATAAATAAATTTTCCATAAGCACATAACAATTATGATAATTAAAAAAAAAAAAAAAAAACTAATCCCTCTTTTAAATTAAAAAATAATAATTTAAAAAAATATAATTATATGAGGAAGATATTTCCTAAATTATATTTTAATTTTTTACAATTTGATTTAAAATGCATTCATTTCACTGTCTTCAGTATTACATCACAACATCTTTTATTCTTTATAATACAATTACAATCTATCAAATGTGTCTTTAATCTTTATATGTGATCCGTGTAGTTTAATAGCAAAAGTTTGTTTAAATTTTGTTTTGCCGCACCACTCACTATACACGTGGAGAGGCCTCGACACAAATACTTATTATACTTCTGCGGTTCTGCCCACTAATGAATATGTTAAAAGAGGAGTGCTACGTCCACAACAATTTTACAACATTTTTACAACAAATCATAGGTGGTTAGTTGTTATTGGTTCAAATTTAAATCTAACACTAAGATTACTTTTTTGCCCCAACAATAACAACCAGTAACAGCCTGCTACTTAAGATTTGTTGTGAAAATGTTGTAAAAATGTTGTGAACATATCATTTCTCATGTTAAAAATACTATATTTGTCCCTGTATATTTTGGGGTCACAGTAGGAAACTTTGAGGTCTATTTTGTCAGCTTCACCCTTCAGTTGAAATTTTCCATTACTTAAAAGATAAACTGACTGAAGCCTTTGAAATTTCGAATATGTTTATGTCAGGGGAATCTCGTCTCACAAGATTTTGACATACGAAAGGAAGCCGGGGGATCTTACATAGGCATTGAGAGGGATTTTCCGGTTCAAGTATCAGAAAACTATCTCGAAATCCATTTCTTTTGGGCTGGGAAAGGGACTTGCTGCGTACCTGTTGAAGGTACTTATGGGCCTTCTATTTCAGCCATAAGTGCCATCAATAACAACCCATTCTTAGTCCCAAATGCTACGACAGGTACCTCAATGCAAAAATTGTAGATGCAATAAGAAGATGAGGTACTGCTTTCCTTTAATGCTGGTGCCATGTTTTTGACTGCCTTTCTTTTGTATAGAATTTACACCCAGTTCCAGGAGTAACGATGGCAATTTGATTGGTCTGATCGTGGGTATCAGTGTTGGTGTTGGAGGCATTCTATCTGTTTTCATAGTTTTCTATATCATCCGCAAAAGAAAACGACTTCAAACCAATGACAATGAAGAAGGTAAGCCAGAAATCATGTTACACATTTATGATAGTTGTTGGACTTCATTCAGTTTAGTCTATGAACCCAAATTACTGAATTTTTTCCTATTTTACTCATTTCTTTAGTGAGTTGACCTCTCAGTGCTGCACGTTGTGTTTCGTGCATAACACTGCACGTTCAACTTCAATTCAATTTAACGTTCGCATATAAACTGCAGCTTCACAGAGGCTTTTATACCAAAGCCTCTTCTATTATGTCTGGAGATAATACAAAACACATGCCCATATGTACGTCTATACACACATGCATATCATGGAAAAGTAAGGAGAAACATGATTTACTTCACCAATGAAGCCCCATCTTCAATCCAACAACATTCTAGAAAAAACCACATTGATAATTAATCCTTAACATGGGGATGCTTTCTCAATTTAGCAAGTTAAAATTATCCCGCAATTTCTGCGCACAACATAATAAAATTGATTACTAAACAATGGATTTAGAGTTACAACCTGTGTTTATGTTGAAATTTGCAGAGCTCTTAGGAATAGACGTCAGACCATTCACATTCAGCTACGCTGAACTAAAAGCAGCTACAGAAGATTTTAATCCAGCTAACAAGCTTGGAGAAGGAGGATTTGGGCCTGTCTATAAGGTAAGTTCCTGTGCAATTAACAACATTATGTGCATAAATCCATGTCAGTGCCTTAAGGTCTGCAATCTGATGTAAGTTTAGAGAAATTAGACATATATTGCAATCGCCTGGAGCTTTTAGACACATGTTGCAATTGCCCAGCAGTAAAGAATCACAATGCAACATCATCTATTTCAATTTTTTTTCTATATATATTTTCTCTTTATTTCACATTAATTATGATTTCTGACATTCTGGCAGTTGCAATTGTTGTAGAAGTACATACATGAAAATAATTGAATATTCATAACACAAATCCATAAGCCCTTTTCTACTTCTTCCATAGTTCTAATGCACTCACATTCCCAAATTGATGTTAATCTTTTTTAATTTTTTATTAAAACTGTGGTTCAATCAGTAACCCAATGATCCAAAACCTACATAGGGTCAAACTTCAGTCTATGTCTAATAACTATGCATTGGAGGAAATAATGATCTGAAAGCGAAATTTTTTGATTCCATATATTGAAATTGTAGACCAAATATTTTTATGTGGTAATCTAGTCATTCTTTCCATATACTTTCCATTTGAATGGTATCAGTCAAAAACTGAAAATGGGTAGGTTTGGCCTCCAATTTCAAGGTATAAATAGCCATTCCTTACACACACACACACACAAAAATAAATAAATGACAACAACATTGAGTTTTATCCATGTAAATTTATCTGTAAATGAATGCATGCAATTTTGTTCAACATAGTTTGATTGTATTTGAGCCATCAATTAGATAAGAAGTGTGGATTACATCTATTGGAGCCACCCACCTCATTGGCTAGGTTCTCATTTTCTATATACACTAGTAGATCAAAATTATCTCCTGATGAGTAACGATTTATCGTTTAATTATTTTCTATAATATTTGTGATTGAAACTCAATGCAAAATAGGGAACACTTAATGATGGAAGAGTAGTTGCTGTGAAGCAACTGTCTGCTGCATCACACCAAGGAAAGAACCAGTTCGTCACTGAAATTGCTATTATATCTGCTGTGCAACACCGTAACCTTGTGAAATTGTATGGATGTTGTGTTGAGGCAGATAAAAGACACCTTGTTTATGAACATCTAGAGAATAAAAGCCTTGATCAAGCACTATTTGGTATAAGAACACATCTTTGTTGTTGCTCTATCTCACTTCATGTGCATATATATTTATGTATAGTAAGTAGTTTAAATTTTTATGCTTGCATGAGACAGGAGAAAGAAGTTTGAATCTCAGTTGGTCAACACGCTATGATATATGCTTGGGTGTAGCAAGAGGTTTAGCTTATCTTCATGAGGAATCACGACTTCGAATTGTACATAGAGATGTGAAAGCCAGTAATATCCTACTTGATTCTGATCTCATCCCCAAAATATCAGACTTTGGCTTGGCCAAGTTATATGATGATAACAAGAGTCACATAAGCACTGGCATTGCAGGGACTATGTAAGACCACGGAAGCTTAGCTAGTTACTATTTTATTTCATTTTTAGTTTATGTTATTATTCAATTGTGCATATAATTGTGTTACTAATGTAGTGGATATCTTGCTCCGGAGTATGCCATGCGTGGACACCTTACAGAGAAGACTGATGTGTTTGCCTTTGGCATTGTGGCTCTAGAGATGGTTAGTGGGAGGCGAAATTCAGACTCAAGCTTGGCAGAAGAAAAGGTGTATCTTCTTGAATGGGTATGAACCCTGTTTATGTGTTGCATATAGAAGGCTGCTATCTTTCTTTAATTGGATGCGTAGTTGTTTGAGTTGGAGAGAGAAAATTAAAAAAATTCATATATTAAAAATTTTATTTTGACTATGCAATGTAGTTGAAAGATGTTTCTGCTATCTTGTAGCTATCCCAATGCTAGGTTTTTTGGATTTTGTTAGCAAAATTTTAGTTTCAGGCTAGTGCTTTACTAATGCTATAAGGATTATCTTTTCCTTCCCAAATAATGGGAGTCTTATTATATGGAGTTATCACTTAGTTTATTCATATAAAAAAATTTTGAAAACCTCAAAATTGCACTGAATTGAAAAACGATGCATTGAATCTCTAATAAGAATAAAAAACATGACTTTTGATCATAATTAAATCTGAAAATGAAGCTACACTACTTTAGTCCTAAACACAATTAAAAATTTTTAAAATAGAAAGTGACAAAAGCAATACATGGGACATGAACAATACCTATAATCTATGTCCCCCTATTTGAGTTCAGGTGCTAAGTTATGGATTGGGAAAGCGTAAGGCTTTCGCCCCACTCGGTCCTACAACTGGTTTTCTAGTGTCTATTAGCAATATAAACAATTTACCACAAAACAACCTTGAATAAAATTTATTCATATTGTTACAATCAATTTTTTTTAAAAGAAAAAGAAAAAAGAGCAAAAGATCACATTTCCATAAGAATACTAGAGTCTAGAGATATCCATGTGAAATAATTAGAAAAATTATTATTCAACATAAACAAATCATAATCTAATTAAAGAAAAAGTGAAACAATACATGAAACCTAACTAATCAAGCATTTCAAGCATGTTATAAACATGCAAAACCTGATATGCAAGAGTGTACTTTATAATGCATGAAATGTATGGATGTATGAGAGTAAAAATAAAAAAATTTAATTGAAATGAAGATGATCCTTGGAACAATCAAGAAAACAGCTGGATTTGTCTAGATCTTTTACAATTTTACAGATTCATATGTAAATATACTTATGCCCCCCCCCCCCCCTCCCCCTCCCCCCAAGATTTTAAGAATAGGAAAAATAGCAATGATTAAGTTAATGTCCATCTTAGATTCTTGATCTCCATGATACATTGGTGTACATGGCTTCAAAAAAGATTTAATATTTGCTTTGTTGTCATGGTTTAAAGATGTTTACAATGTTAGTTGTTGTGTTTGTATTGATTGTAATCCACTCTCTTTTTGTAGTTGTATTTAACTTTGGATTGGAATGAGAGAAAACTGAAATTGTTTTCATTGAATTGATAAACATTACAACTCTGTTTATATATATATATATACACACACACAAAACAGAGTAGAAAGGAGAAGGAAAAACTAACTAGTTGACTTGCACTGCCTGAAATTAACAATCTAGCAAACTATTGAAACAACCAATCACAAAATGAGATGTGGCTACTCTAACTACTTGAATACAGAGACCTAAAGACGTATGGTTTTACATAAGGTTCGAACTTGGACAAATTAAGCTACATGTCATGCTGTACAAAACTTTGCAGCAATTGAACCAGGGCTGAACTTGCAGAAGCCTTCATCTTTAACACTTAGTACCAATATATTATAGTTTACAATGAAATAAAAATTCCTCCTTTTTCCAACCTAAAAAAAGAAAGATTTAATCCTCTCTTAAAATAGCCCAACCACATCTAGTGATATAAAATTGGCTTTGGCTTACAAAATCAAAATGGAAGATGATCTCTTGACGGATTCTTTGATTTTATACACTGCAATATTTAGTATATAATCATAGATGGATTATGAAAACAAAAAGAAGGCTGAGTTCCCTTTTAGTAGATTAGTGTATTGTAACGTATTAAAAAGTTTGCTTTCATGAATCTGTTTTTTCATACTTTGCACCCCCCCCCCCCCCCTCCCCCTCTAAATCCTAGCTCTGTCCTTGTCACAGCCAATACCTTTAGAATATATGCTGAACCCCTTGACGCATTTGAACAATTGGATTTCTCCTTTCCACCACCTTTGTACTATATTCTGAACAATTAGAAAGTTGACTCATTGAAAAAAAATGGAATACTCAGTCACCGCCTATATACCATGTTCTGAAGCCTGGTAACACAATATCTTTCTCAGGCTTGGCAACTACATGAAGACAACTGTGAAGTCGATCTTGTTGATGTCAAATTATCAGAATTCAATGAGGAAGAAGTAAAACGAGTATTAGGAGTATCTTTTTTGTGTACTCAATCATCACCTACATTACGGCCATCAATGTCACGTGTGGTGGCAATGCTTTTAGGAGACATTGAAGTGAGCACTGTAACTTCAAAGCCTGGATATTTGACTGACTGGAAATCTGATGATCCTAGAAACTTAAGAAATGATGTTGCAGCTAGAGGACCCGTTAGCATCTGTTATGACTATTCAGAAAGTTCAAGCATGGTGGGTTACATGGATAAGTCACCAGTGAGTGCTTCTAAACCCATGCTTGGTAAGGCTATCAAACAGGGTAGATGAGAATTGGTCTATTCTTTTCTTCATCATTTTCAATTCCTGATTACATATATATAATCAGAGATATAATTGTTTGTAATGTTTTCTTTCTCAAATATGTTTGACACCATAATTCATTATATGTCATAGAAATGGAGTTTGTATCAAATTGTGACTGAAATACTCAAATTTATGGCATTACTGAAGAAGCCATTCAAATATTTCACATGGAGTTTTATCTGTTTTTTGGCCTTCAAATTTACTTTGTTAAAACTTGATCTAGACAAAGCATATAATTGGTTGGAATGGGATTCTATTAGAGAAACACTTGAATTCTTCCATATTCCTGAATCCCTTATAAAGCTTATCATGAATATGATCACATCCACCTAATTTAAGATTTTATGGAATGGTAGTCTTGCTGGAGTTCCTACCCAGTAGGTTAATTACACAAGGGGATCTGCTATCTCCTTATCTCTTTATTTTATGTTTGGAAAGGTTATCTATTCTGTTGGAAGATGCAGTTAAGAAAAAACAGATACAGCCGACTACATTTTGAGGACAAATTAGAATCTCACTTCTGTTCTTTGCAGATGATATTTTCTTATTTGTGAAGGCAAAGCAACAAGGTTGTCAAAAATTAAAGGATATTTTGGATCGGGTTTAGTGCTTATTCGTTAATCTCCAGTTATATCCTGCCATTAATTTTAACTTTAAAAAAAAAAATTGAAAATAAAAGAAAATTAAAAAAAAAAAAACTGATATTAAAAAAGAAAAGAAAAAAAAAAGCATTTACTCAGTCAAAACTGAGGAATCATCCCACACCCAAATCCCTAACTTAGAGAAATTGGGGAAACGATTACACTGGAACTCACTTTTTTCATTTCTCTTGTTCCCAAACAAAACTCTTTCTTCTTCTTCTTCTTCTTCTTCTTTACAGTTTCAAAACACTTAATACTCATCTAATCGATCTGAACACCACCGAGAAGGACGAAACGCCGTCGTCAGGCTCGTCTTCAACATCTTCATCGTCGTTCTCTGTAGCCGGGTTGAATACCAGTGGTGGGTCGGGTTCGAATTTGGTGGTGGGTGCATCAGCATCAGCTTCGGCTTCGTCTTCGGTGTGTTTGGAGCTATGGTCCACTGATATCTCTGCCGAAGAAAGGTAGTGAATTTGAGAAAATGGATAGGAATTTGAGAAAAACACAGAACCTGAATCGGCGACGAAACGAAATGGAAAAATAATCGAGGTGATTATTACGACGGCGATAAAAACCCAAGTATTTTTTTGGGGACGAACGCAATCTACGGCATAGAACGAAGTTTGTGTTTTGCTTTTGGTATCGAATTCTTGCAGAAAAAGCAAAAAGCTTTTGTGGGTTTTTTTTTTTTTTTTGAAAATGTTTTTTGGATTTGGGAGGAACTGAAATTGGAGAGAGATGGAGAGATTTTTGGGTTTTGTTTCTCTGGTCGGAATTCGATCCGAGCGCTGTTGATCGTGCTGTCAAGGAGAGAAAGGGGAGAGAGAGAGAGAGAGAGGGGAAGAGAGAGAAATATAATAAAAGAAAATTTTTTAATATCAGTTTTTTTTTTAATTTTCTTTTAATTCCGAAATAAAATAAAAATAAGAAGCCACAAGGATGTATTTTTGGTTCAATTAACCGTAGAATATAACTGGGGTTTAAGTATTTAACATAATACCAAAATGACAACAATTAAAAGTTAGAGAGCTGAAATAACAAAATTAAAAGTTAAAAAGTTAATTTTATATTTTTGTAACCAAAAAAAAAAAAAACGAGATATATATGAATATTGCTATGCTTACCAACCAAAGCTTGGAGACTGAAGAAACTCAAATTCTTTGTGGGCTAGAGTATTAAAGAGTAAATATTTTCCACATATATCTCTTGAAGATAGCCACACGACCCCCTTGGCTTCACACATTTGGAAAGCCATCCACCTGAGAAGTAGATATCTTTTTAAGGTTAAAGGTATGCATTGGATCACAGAGGAAGGTAATCTTGTAAACGTATGGCATTGACTTTTGGGCAAAGAAGTACGGTGCGTTTCAAGATTTGGGTGCAGTACTTGATAATTTTTTAAAAGATAGAATGCGGGTGCAGGTATAGCAAGGTGTGATAGTTAAAAATTTATTAAAAATATTTTTATTTATATTTTCTATATACTTTTGCCATTAAAATATTTTTAAAAAACACGTTATTATGATTTTTGTTCACAAAACAAAGAAAGAAGAAGGCAACAAACACAAAACAAAACAAAACACAAAACAAAAAGAAAACACAATAAAATAATTAAAAACAGTGATTCAATCACAGATCAATGAAATTCAGCAAAACAACAAAATCGGAAATCTCAAAATCATCATATATTATATATATGGTTTCGAAACATGGTTAACTAATAATATTTTATGACATTAATATACTGGATGGACAGTTGGACATCTTTATGGGTTTCCTATATCCAAAGGCTCAACCATATATTTATCTCGTATAAGACAATACGGCTCTACCAAAGGCCCATGACGTGCCTTACAGTTTTCCATTACTGCAATTTACACACAAAGACACCAACTCATCAAGCTTTGGCATTCTCCACCTTTAATAGTTAATACTGTTTCCCATTCTCACCCGCAATCCTTCATGTGTCCCACAGAACTACACAAAGAATCTCTCCCACATTCCCTCCCACGTTCCCTTCATGTGTACTGGCATGATTCAAGGCCGATTTTGGCCTTTTTTGGCTGTTTCTGCCGTTTCGGTCAGTTTCAACCGTTGGCTAAAACAATCCGGTTCAGTCAATACGACCTGATTCTAGCCGAATTGGTGCAAATCAAAGTCAAGTTGGCGCAAATCAGAGCCGAGTCGATGCAAATCCGAAAAAAGAAAAAAGAAAAAAAAACTCAAACAATATGACCGTTTTAGGATTCGCAAATTAGAGCCAAATCAATGGCCGTACCCTGCGTTGGGCAGTGCCGAACTCTAGTGCGGCACCCTTCTAGCCTCGTCAGTGCTTCTTAACTCTTGGGTACTAGGTGGCCCATTGAGGAACCAAGTAGCATGGCCTTTACAGCAACATGAGGAAACCAGAACGGTGGACATGCTGAAACAAAATCACACATGGAGTATGAAAGATCTCACCTTACAACTACTTGACCAAACTAAGGATATTATTAAAGGAATTCCTATTGCTCAATTCCACTCTCCTATGAATCAAGCTTTGTTGGCAAAATAGTATTGGAGACTTATTAACTGTCCCCAATCCCTCTTAGCTAGAACTTTTAAAGCTAAATACCATCCTGAAGAATCCTTGCAAGGCTACACACCTAAAGCACACCATTCCTGGGTTTGGAAAAATATTGTTCTGCAAGGGGATTCAATTCTTAGGGAAGGCAGATGGTTGGTTGGAGATGGCTTTGATATACCCCTAACACATCCTAATTGGTTGCCAGACTTGAGGGATAGTTCTTTGCTTCATTCTTTGCAGACAGGCACAATAGGAGATCTTATTGATCATAATTCTAGAAGTTGGAAAGTGGATTTAATTAGGAGCTTATACCATCACCCTAAGGCTGTCAACATTTTGCAAATGCCCATTTCCAAAATCAATGACTCTAAGGACAGGCTTATATGGAAATACTCAAGAGATGGGGACTATAGTACCAGGATAGCTTATGAGTTGCTTACTGAAGACTGCTTAGGGTCACAACTCTTCTAGCAGGAAAGGAAGATATGGACTGCAATATGGAAAGCCCAGGTACCTTTAAGAATTATCAATTTTGTGTGGAAACTTCTACATGACAGCTTACCTACCAAGGCTGCTCTACATAACAAAGGTATCAGTAATGATGACACTTGTCCCTTTTGTAATGTTGAAGAAGAGACCCCTACACATCTGTTTCTCTTATGCAGCTTTTCTTGAGCTTGTTGGTTTGGTTTTGATCTTGGGTTGCATACTTCTGAGATCACCAATGTGTTTGTTCAATCTTGGCTAAAAGACTACATCAGCACTTGCTTAAATAATGAAGATCAAAGCTCGGTCATCCTCCAATCAATGTTTACTGTCTTGTGGTTAATTTGGAACCACAGAAACAGAGTGCTTCACCAAGGCTTGAACTCGAATCCCTTAGAGTTATACTAACAGCCATAAATCTATCTTGCAGGTACAGGAAGGCTTATGCATGTCCATTCCATCCTACCAGAGAGTTCACAGTAGCCAAGTCAACCAATCTCACAGATGCAGGGCAATATCAGCTCATCATCAAATTAGCTGAAGCAAGAAGAGCAAAGCCACAAAGGAGAGCATATGCTTTTGTAGTTGTAATATGCAGGGAGCAGAAGTGTTTTCAGAGGTTAATTGCAGTCTCGCCAACACAGCAATAGGAGCTCTACTTGAAGCTATGGTGGAAGCCGGCAACATAGCTAAAAACTATGGTTTTCACCATGTTTTGTTCTTAACCGAAAGGGTCAATCTCCATCAAATTTTCAAATTGGGGAAACGCACAGATTGGCTGACTAGCAGTAGGATAGCTGACCTGAACTTTCTCTCTTAAACTGGTTTATTTTGTAATACTTTAGTTGTCCCTCATGTAGTAGTTAAGGCTGTGTGGTGTTTTGCTAAACAGGCTGTAATCACACCTTTGTATTATAGGTGGTATAATCCTGCTCTATGTCAACATGTATGAACTCTTCCTTTGTTTGGTATAAAAAAAAAAAAAAAATTCCACTCTCCTCAAGTTGACAGGGCAAAAATGTATTGACCCATTGCAATTAATTAATTAATTAGATTAAATTTCATGCAATAGCGTGGCAGCACAAACAAATCACTAAATTATCTAAATGCAGCGGAAAATAAATTTGACACGGTAATTTGTTTACGAATGGGGAAAACCACTGAGGAAAAATCTCACCGGGTGATTTTAAGGTCACCACTCCCAAGAATCCACTATTATCAATTACAAGTGGTTAAAGTATAAGGAATCTTACCAAACCCTTTGACTTATCTCGAAATACCAACCTACAGTTGAATCCTTACCCAATACCCAATTGGACTTTTATTGTAGTGGCAATTTTTCCGTTCAATACACGAATCCCAACACATGACTAACCAATAATGCACGAATTCCAATATGTGACTAACTTATTTGCACGAATCACAGTACGTGACTAACTCCACAGCAACCCTTTGATTGATGTAGTTAATTTGTAACAGCTTCACATAGAAATACCAATGAGCTCTTCCATGATGGTGTGAAAGACTTTGCTTGGTTACAGAACCTAAAGACGTACAAGAAACGCAACAAAACTCTTTCTTCTGTAGGAGGAGACTAGGGTTTCAAAAAGAAAACCTTATGAAGCTCTCTAGGGTAAGGTTTTTCTTTTTTCACCTTCTTGTTTAAATAGGAGCTCAATGAGCTCTCCTATTCCAAATAGGTATACACAAACCTTGGGTTTTCCTAATCCAATAAGAATTATATAAACCCATAAATAAATAGCCTTTTAAAATAAAAACGTTGTTGGCTATAGCCTGAATCCTGTAAGCTCGATAGATTGAGACATGTGACAAGTTTTAATGAATCTTGACAAGATAAGCACACTCCATAAATATCGGAAAAAACACCACCCAAGGAGTTTCATTAATTCACTTTCATATATTCAAAAACATCGACGGTATGATAGGCAGTTTTCACAATTAAGTATTTCTTTTTGTATCATTGTTGATAAAACTAAAAATCGCCAGTTGGATCACTTGTCCAATCTAGAGGGCTTTTGAGATCTGCAAGAGAAACAAAATTGGTTGAAGAGACCATCGGGGTGAGTCTCGGTGGGGGATTCTTCAATGCTTGAGTCAGTATCTACCCGTATATTTTGTATATAGATCAAGGTATTTCAAATCTAGACCATTCAAAAAACCGTTAAAGGGAGAGGTTCAAGGTTATAGAGGTTTAATAGAGGTTCGATCGAGGTCGAACCATGATGACGTCATAATTAATTTAATAATTAAATTAAATAAATATAAAGATATCAAATTTGTAAATATTAGCAAATTTGACTAAAATATCTTTAAAAATTGGAATAAACTTTCAAATAAAAGATTATTACTTATTCTTATTGTACCTAAATGATATAAATTAATGAATTACCTATAATTTTTTTTACAAAATTCAAATAAGAGTACAGATGATGAGATTTAAAAATTAAAAAAAAAGGAAAAAAATAAGTAAAAACTCAGGACTTTTAGTAAATAAAGTAGTACGTACTAGTACAATGGGTATTTAACCATTTGCATTTTTCAAAAGCTAAGAGGGTTCAGTATCAATTTAACTCTCATTATTACATTCTGACTCCCATTTACCCACTCATGTCATTTCAGATCTATCTATGCACATTATTACTTTCTTGATGCTTTACTTCCTTCACAGTTCACACAGTTTCCTAGCACCATCTTCTTCTTCCTCCTCACGTCTGCGACTCATCTCATCTCCTTTTTTTTTTTTTTTTTTTTTTTTTTAAATCTCACCATACCATTGGTGCTTCTTATATTTTTTGCTTCATTTTCGGATCTTCTTCATTATTTTCTCTTTTTATTATTTTTTTTTCTCACTTCAGATCCATGCTAGAATATCAGATTAGAAAGCAAATTTCTTCACAAACATGCAGTTGAACCGGCTTACGGTTTGAACGGTTTTCCAAGTTAGACCTCGGTTCAAGTGGTTCTCTCATATTGTTTAAATGCTCGGTTTTTGTATATAAAAACCCGTTTTCATCAACGGTTCATGGTTAACCCGAGCGGACTGTACGGTCTAGTCCGGGTTTAAAAACCTTAATAGATAGCATTTTTTAGTCTTTTTGATGTACCTTAGCAAATGGACAGATTATCCCTTTTATAGGCAGTTTGGGTAGCTGTTGTGCTTACAAATGTCGTCATGTATATGATTCTCAAAAAACAAAAAAAAAATGTCTTCATGTATATAATGATGAAAAATAACATGCTTGTATCGCATATAAAATATACGCAGTGAAAAAAATAATGGATCTACTTCATTCATAAATGTTAACATGCACTATGTAAGTTTCAGAATATAGATCAAGAGAGTGTACCTTGGTGCAGTGAATTTCAAAACCGAAGATGAGAAGTACTACTTTCAATCTTCACTCCAATTCCACTAACGCCCAAGATGTGTGGTCTCTCAATCAGTTTTCCAAAAGGAAAATGTCCAAGTGTCTAACACTTCTTACACCACTTCATAATTAGTGGTTTTTTTTTTTTTTTTTTTTTTTTTTTTTTTCAATTGGGCTTAAGTGTGTGGCTTGAAGTGGGACCAAAAGGGACTTAATAAAACACTAGCTCCAATAGGCCTTGGATTTTTCTGTCAACTTTTGACAAGTCAAAAGTTACCATTAACTATATTTAATACCACTATATAAATATAGTTGCACTCTAGGCCTTATTTATAAATTATATCCCAAGACTTTATTGTACATGCAACCCCTTCATAAAATATTCGTAGTAATACAAAGTCATGAAAGAAGACTGCTACTTTGTAGATTAATACATCTTAATTTCTTGAGTACTCAGTTTAATCCTTTAAGTTATTCATCATATATTTATGAAATCCAATTCCGTAAATATATACTTTAGTAATTTCTTACTAAAGTGGTTAGGCCTAACTCTCTGAATAACCAAATCCATTAAACTTATCTCAAGAGAATATTTTATATTTCCGTTAAGAGACTATGAATTCTATCTTGAGAATATATGTTTCATTAACACTAAATGTGATTGCCCAACATACTGAAGTTTTGACCGTAACTATAGATCTCACTCCCGATATATCAAAGCAACCTACGCTTCATGATCAGGTCCATTATCCTCTTAAGATTAAGAGTTCATGTAAATATAAGTCTTGAGTTTATTATTCATTTGACAATTGTTAGGAGAATAATAAATCTCATAGCGGTCCAGTTCAATATGTCTTAAATCTAAAAACATATCAATATACCGATTAGAAATCTCCATTTTCATGATCAAGACAAATCATCTTAGTTGATATGTTATAGTCTTCGCAGATGAAACGCCCAATTTCATCATATAATTGTAAGTAATTATTTTTCTGTGTAATGGTTTCTGTCTTAATGGGAGTTTAAGGTTGATGAGTAATGGTCGTTACTAACGTGTTGAATGTGTTTGAGTGGTTACACCTTTTTCCATGATGGTCTACAAATGATGCACGGTCGTTCGACTAGTTTTTTTTCTCTTGCAGATCTCAGAAGCCCGTCAAAAGCTCTAGATTGGACAAGTGACCCAACTAATGATTTTTGGTTTCATATATTGTTTTGGTTATGAACAGAAATTCTTAAACATTTTTACATGCAGTTGCAATCAAGAAACAACTAAAAAACTAATGACTTGTTGATTATATCTTCATTGATTTATATGGAATTGAATTTCCTACCGACACTTTTGGCTTGTGCAGTTGGCTTGATAATAGAGAATTCTTTGCATGTATTTTTTAAGATAGTGCGGAAACAATGAGAAGGAAGCTACTTAGTTTAAGGAATATGCGACTGACGACATTTAACAAGTAAACTTTGTTAGAATGGCCAACAGTGGTTGAGGATGAGTTTATTCATTGTAATCCGTCAACAAAAATATATATATATATATATATATATATATATATATATATA
The DNA here is from genome assembly GCA_032878915.1 of Castanopsis chinensis. NCBI lineage: Eukaryota > Viridiplantae > Streptophyta > Magnoliopsida > Fagales > Fagaceae > Castanopsis > Castanopsis chinensis. The sequence goes on from JAVQMG010000105.1 coordinate 5,025,979, forward strand.
TATATATATAAAGAGAGAGAGAGAGAGAGAGTCCCACATGAATAAGTTAATTAAAGAATCCTCCAGAATACATGAGCAAATACACTTTTTAGAAAAAGACATGAGTGAGTAATAATTGGAAAGACAAGTCTTAGCACTGCTTTATATAAGCTGGCTAGCTTGGGGAGCTGCGTGTATCAAATTTAGAATTAGTGTTTATTTGGAAACAATTTATTTAGTTTTAGATTAAAAGTTTATCACAAAAAAAAAAAAGTTATAATTGTTTTTATTTATACTGAAATTACTATAGCCAAAACAAAAAGTGGACCCGCAATAAACAAAGTTGTGAGAAAACTCATGAAGTAGTGACTTTTTGACAAAAACAAAATCTAATTGAGACACACAAATGTAATAATGGTAGAAATAAGCTAGCTAGCCGAAACTTGAAATAAGCTTTTTTTCCTAAGGAAACCACGTGGCGTCTCAAATAGTGCACAAAATAAGCTAAACACAAGTTGAAAAGTTAATGCCAAACAAGCACTTAATGTAATGACACAAATCATGGGGGACAAGCTAAAAAGTCCGAGGCAATTAGTATCGTTCATGCCATAAAGTGGTAAGGAAAGATAACGACGCTTCATTAGGAAGAGCTTTGTTTCACCTCAAAAGATAATGCACAGTTTTTTAAAATGCAGTTGTACTGTAATACCATATAAACAAAATGAATGATTCTTAAAACAATATATAAATATATATATATATATATATATTTATATATAAACAAAATGAATTAATAAAAATGAATTAACAAAATGATGGGGTATTTTTGACAAGAAAGGCTCATAAACAGAAAACCAAGAAGGCAAACGACCTTGGCAGGGTATACCTTGATTGGGTATTTGTGTTTGGGAGCTAGCACCCCGGCTATACTAGCATTTTTTTTTTTTTTTTGGTGTCTTAGGTTTATTTGTAGGAGCTTCGTTTTCTTGTCCTCTAGCTAATTCCTCTGTTGCATTTGTAGCATGTGGAGCTCTATCTCCACTGGCCCTATCTTTACCGAACACAAGTGCTAAGCCATCAAAATGAGGGAGGCACTTATTCCGCAATCCCTTAGCATCTGGATGACCCTAATAGGAAACAAAAATATATAAATTTAATAATAATAAAAAATTGGTCTTTAAAACACGAGTGACAAAAAAAAAAAAAAAATATTAACAGATTACCTCTACCCAATCTTCAAAAATTTGCTTCTCAACCACAACCATTTTCTCATTATCATTCCAACCAAAACCACTGGCATTTGGATCAAGCATGTCAGCTATTGCCCAATATTGTCTTCTTAAAGTTTTCTATCTAGATTCTATGTGTGGACTTGCCTTTATACCACATCCTGGCAGTTTCTTCTCCATCAATTCCTCTAATTTAGCTGTAAATCCAGGCTTAAAACCATTGTCTACTTTCCATTTAACATCGCTAGCTAGTTCCAATAAACAGTCAACCAACTTATCATCTTCTTCAACTGTCCATTGAAATTTAGTTTATTTCTTTCCTTCATTGACAGGTTCACTATATGTATTTTCCATGTCTATGCAAAAGTTGAACATTATACATAATTATCCAAATAAAAATGTAAGGACCGTATTTTTAAGAAAAAAAATTATACAAGAGATTCATGATGGTAATTAAGGTCAACAAACTTTGCAAAAGAACAAAAAACATGACAAAAAAAAAAAATCCCACCAACCGAAATTATATTATAAAACAAATTCATGGAATTTTTTAAATAAATAACAAAAACCATATTTCAAATTGAACATAAATTGTAAATGAGAAAATTACAAATTACATAACTATAATGTCAAATTGAGTAGCACCTAACTATCTAATAAAATGAAAAGATACCAAGTAAACATCATCTCCAACTTAATGCCTAGAGGCCCTCCATTGTTCATACATTTCTTTAGCCAACTTATCTCTCCAATCACTCCGTGCATCAGATGTCTCCACATACCTTATATGCTCACCATCCAACTCTTGAGCACTTGAGTTGTCAGACAAGGGAGAGTTCTCTTGAGGGTTAAGTGTCATCTCTCTTCTTATATAGTTGTGTAGTAGTGCACAAGCTGAAATGATCCAACATTGGGTCTTGATTGGATAAAATTATCTACTTCTAAGTATTGCCCATCTTCCTTTTAGTAGGCCAAAGGCTCTCTCAATGATATTCCTAACAGAAGAGTGTAACCAGCATCACACAAGTAGTAGTAACCTAACACCATTTTTAAACTATAAGAATTTAAATAGACGTGTCTGAAAAAAGTAGTGATTAATATATATTTATTTACCTTGAGGGACTTTCAATCCATTTCTCCTAGAAATTGCATCTCTTAAAACTCTAGAATCTGCAGTTGAACCCTCCCAACCAGGCAATAGATAGATAAATTGCATATTGTGTGAACACACTCCTTGCACATTGGTGGCTATTTCATTTTTCCTAGTTCGATATCTAGGCTTGTCTTCAATTGACACATTGATTGGAATATAGGTTCCATCTAGCACACCTAGTCAATTCTATTATAGGACTTATTCATTAAATTTAAATCAATAATAATAAATACACAGAAACATTCTAATCTAAATAGTAATGTACCTTAAACCATTTCCATCTTTCATCAGTACAGTTCTCAGGTATAGGCTCCGGTTTCTTAAAAAGGATGCTATAAAGATGAAGGACAACATGCAATATAGCATTGAAGTTTCTACTTATACTCTCACCCGACCGAGCTAATTGTCATGCTACAACTCTATTTTTTGCATGATGTGCAAGTACATGTAGAAAAGACGCTACCATCTCATCCATTTCCATATTCTTACATGGCCTTAAACCCCCATGTATGTGGAGCATGTCACAAAGTTTTCTAAATGCTCTCCTGTCTGTTCGTACATTGTTTATGAATTTTGTATCATCCATCCAAACCATTTGATTCATAATCACAACTATCACATTTTCTCTCTCTAATATTTGGTCACCCCAACCTTCAATTTCTCTGACTCTCCTATTCCTATAAAGAGTCATTATTGCACACATGTGCACTAACGTCATCCACATTTGATGTAGTAAATCTAATTGATGTAGCAATACAACTAAAATTTTCTTTTTATGATTCCTTAGTGGTCTAGCCATCATTGCAATCATACACAAGAAATAAAAACTTGACATTTAAGAAAATTACAAATTATTAAAACAACTGCTACTAGACTACTTCCAGTGTGACATATAGCTATGTAACTAATATAATGGAAGAAAACTACATGGGATACTTACTAATAAATTCTTATTAGTTAAAAAAATCTATTGTTTTTAATCTTAGATTAGATATTGCCCGTAAATGACCAGTGCAAAAAGAGTAAAATGAGTTTCCTCCATTATATATTCTCACAATAATATCAAACCTTTGAATCAAGGTTGGAAAAAAATAGCATATATCGTGTTTAGGATTGGTTAGTTACTCACCTTGTGTAACGTATGAATCTAGAAACAAAGGTATTAATCTAAAAAAATGAAAAAAAAAAAAAAAAAAAAAAAAACAGATGAAGCCACCAATCCAGAAAATAAGATCTAAGATATGAATATATACTAAAAAAAAACCAAGATCTGAGATATAAATAGATAGATTAACAAATTTCCATGAAAATAAGTCCATTAATAATTTGTTGAGCAACACACACACAACAACAAAAGTGAATTCCTGGCCATAATGGAGAGTCCCTTTCAAACTTTTTTTTTCCACACGTGAAACCTAAATAAAACTTCGTTATAGAATATATCAACAGAGTTGTCTATCTTGTTTATATTATTTTGGTGGGAAAAGATAAAGACAAGGGAAAAGATATTGAGAATTTGTTTTATATTTTATCTTAATTGCTTAAATGATAAGGAAAAGGGTTAAAATTGTCAATTTATAAAAAATACAATTTCCTTTAAACTTGGGGATCTGGATTCCCACCTGTTTTAAAGGGAATCCACATTCCTACTGAAAGGGGTTCAGGGGAGGGAATCTAGATTCCCTTGGAATCTGATTCCTTAACGTGATTTGCAACCAAACATGAGAATCTTTAAACATTTCTAAGAATCCTAAAATATTACTCTGTACCCAACGCCACATAATGGTGATGTTTGTATTCGAGTGACAGTTCAACACATGATTTTTTAGGTGCATGTATTAGAACCCTCAGTCAAAATTTGTTTAATTTATATTTTCTAAACCAATAATTTTCCCCTAACTTGCCCTTTATGAAACTCGAAGTCACAGGCTCACGGCATCTCTTAATATTCCTTTTATCTATCATTTCAAATAAAGTGGATGATTCTAGCTTTTTTATTTTATTTTTTATTTATAATTATTATTGAAGAAAACTATATAGGATGGTTTCCCTATTGCATAAAATGGCTAGCTAATTACATCATTGAGTCCATCTTTGTTTATATAATCACAAAGGAGAGAAAGCTTAGTTGAAAAGGTAGGGTTCTGTTATAACAAAATTAACAAATTAACCACCTATTACACATGTGAGAAAGTAAGGATTAAAAACTAATAAGTAAACATAAATGAAATGATGCGTTTAGCCCTTTTCTACAAAACTCAATAATTTCAAGTGATATAGTGTGTTTGATCATTGGGATTCAAGACAACACCGTTTCCACTGTCTTCTGGTCTTCCGTTCTTCATCCCCCCTCAAGGTCATGGGGAAACACCACGTGAGAATGGAAACCAACTATTGAAAACGAGGAGATGCCAAGCCATTAGTCAGAATATTAGCCAACTGTTCACGAGAAGAAACAAATTTAACTTGAAGATCATAGCAAAGAACTCTCACAGAAAAAAATGGTAGTCAACGCCTATATGCTTGGTCCAAGCATGAAAAATAGGATTAATGGCAATACGAGAGTCGAGAAATTATCGCACCATAGAATTGGAGGATTATGAAGAAAAAAACCAAAATCCTTGACATAGTTTAGCTGCTGAAGAGGCTAGGGCCCTGTACTTAGAAATGGACTTCTTATCCATAGGATCACCAACCCAGTTTGCATTACTGTAGGCAGAGAGAGTGAAAGGACCTAGAGTGAAAGCCAAGCCTTGATGAATTGTCCCTTGCAAATACCACAAAATACGCTTAGCAACTAGGAGATGATTAGAAGTAGGGAAACTCATGAACTGGTAGGGGTTTGCACAGGTCGGTTTGGGTCGAATTAAAGGGATTTTTTGATCCAACCTACCATGGTGGGTTAAAAAAAAATTCAACCCAACACAACCCATCACATAAGTCCAACCCAACTGAATCTAACCCACATGGGTCGGATTGGGTCGGGTTGAACCCATGGGTTAGACAGTTTTTCTTTTATTACTATTATTATTAAATTGAGTAGAAAAAATATACATATATTAAAAAAAACCTAGTGATTAGTATTAATGTAACTCCTTAAAGGCAAACAACACTAATGACTAAACAACAAGAGTAATTTGCTAGGGTTTGTGTGAATTAATTGGCTTTTATATAAGATAGGAAGAGCTAGTTATTTAAAAAAATGTATTAATTATATAATATATTTTAAAAATATATGGGTGAGTCGGGTCGAGTTTTGCAGGTTTGGAATTTTATGACCTGAACCCAACCTGACCCGTTATCAAAAAATATTTTGTAACCCAACCCAACCCACCAAGTTGGGTTGGGTCGGTTTTGGTGAGTTGGCGGGTTGGCTGCACACTTATATGAATTGGTAAGCTCGCCACACAACAAAGGATAGAGCAGGCCAAGTGAAAGTAAGATATTTTAAAGGCCCCACCATACTCCTATAGACAATGGGATTGGGCAATAAAGGATTTTCATTGGCAAGGGATGAACATTAGGAGTATAAGGTGTTTTGCAAGGCTTGCAATCAAACATGGAAAACTTGTGAAGGAGATCAAGTGTATACTTAGTTTAATGCAGAAATAGCTCAACAAGAGTATAATCAATTTGAAGCCCCAAGAAGTAATGCAATCTGCCCAAGTCCTTAAGATCAAAGTCTGGACCCAATGTAGCAACAAGAGAGGCAATAAAGCTGGGATGATTACTAGTAACAATAATATCATCCACATAGAGCAACAAGAAGATAATATGATCATCATGATTATAGATAAAATCTACACCAAAAGCAACAAAGTCAACATGAGGCAATTGAGTACTAAACCTCTCAAACTAGGCTTAGGGGGCTTGTTTCAAACCATACGAGGCCTTATGTAGTAGACAAACATGATCAGGATAGGATTGATCCATATATCCTTGAGATTGGGCCATATACACCTCTTCCTTGAGAATGCCAGGTAAAAAGGCATTTCCTACATCCAACTGCTTCAAAACCCAACCATAGTTCATAGCAAGAGCAAGGAGTAATCTGACAATAGTAAATTTAACTATAGGAGTAAAAGTTTCATCATAGTCTAAGCCATACTATTGAAGGTAACCTCTAGCAACCAACCTAGCTTTATACCTGGCTATTGTCCCATCACTATTCCATTTAAGCTTAGACACCTACTTATAAGTGACAATGTTCTTATTAGCAGGAGGGGGAACAAGGGACCATGTCTACTGCTTTAGAAGAGAACGAAACTCTGAATCCATAGCAACCACCCCCTGAGGATGTCTAAAAGCCACATCAAAGGAGGGAGGTTCTTGATAGGTGTAATTAGTGACAACCTTAAGGACCTTAGGCTTATGGATACAAAATTTTGATCTTATAAGCGTAGAATGAGTATTGACAGGAAAAATGGAATTGGATGGATCAAATATAATAGTAGTAGAAACAAAAATTATAGAACTAGAAGGAGCTGAGGAAGAACTAGGAAGAGAAGTGGCAGCAGGCATAGAACTAAGAGGATGAAGAAGCAGTAAGAGAAGCCAATGGAGTATTAGGGACATAGGAAATGAGGAATGATGATTGAAAAAGGTAAAAAAGAAAGGAATTAGGAGTAGAAGATGGTGAAGAAAAGAAGAAGTAGATTGTGAACCACTTGGAGTAGTGCTAACAAAAAACCATTGAGAATCAAGAACATCAAAAGAGAAAGGGATATGAGCATTTGTAATGTTAGGGTTAGCAGCAAAGGGAAAGCCATTCTCATTGAACAAGCATAACAAATGGTATAGGCCTTATTGGTAGTGGGATTCAAACACATGTACCTTTTGGATAAAGGACGATAACCTAGGAACCACTCCATAGACCTAGGTTGAAGTTTGTGCCTATTATAGGGTTTGAGATATGGGTAGCAGACACATCCAAAAGTCTAAAGAGTTGAAAGAGGAGGTGAAATAGAATTAATCTTTTCCCAAGGAGAAATAAAGTTCAGGACAGAAGTGGGAAGCCTATTGATAAGAAAAGAGGCTGTTGAAAAGGCATAAGACTAGAAATTTAATGTCAAGTGAGACTGATATAATAAAGCTAGAGACTATCCTTGTATGTCTGTCCTTTCTTCTTTGTTTCCTTCCACTTCGTGAGGTAGATAGGTTGTTGAGGATGTTCGAGGTAAGGTCTAGTGACCTGGAGATGGGGTTATGCTCATCTGATGATTATGTGGTCTCGGAAGCCACTTCTGTTTTTGTCCCTTATAAAGCCTGGAACATCTTGTGTTCCCTCTCAGAAAAGGACAAGAAGCGGATCAGGGATAGATTTCAGTTCCCTGGTTCTGTAGAAATTAGGATCCCGAGTGACGAAGAAAGGGATTGTCACTTGTATGTTGATGAGGTTTGTTTTTACGAGGTCGATTTTACCAGCGGCCTTCGTTTCCCTGTTCATCCCTTCGTTAGGGAGCTTTTTTCTTATTTGCATCTTGCTCCGGCACAGCTGGTGCCTAATTCTTGGAGGATTCTTATTTCTTGCATGGTGGTATGGATGTCTGCCAATGATGGTGATGTTATTAGGAGGGACAAATTCCTCCATTTCTATCATCTGAGGAAGTTTAAGGACCCCGGCTATTATGAATTTAAGCCATGGGATAGGGCTTCTAGGTTAATCCTTGATTGCCCTTTGTCTTTCCAAAACTGGAAGCCAAATTTCTTTTTTATCTTTGGAAGTGGTTGGGAGTTCGTCCCTGGTGAGGACTTGGACGAAGCGCCTAAGTTTTTTCGTAGTTGGGGAGTTCCCATGTCTGGTGTATCTTCCTCATCTTTTCAATTGTTTTTTGGTTTTCTTTTAGGAGTGACGGTGATAGATGACTTACTCATATTCTTGTTTTGCAGTTGCCCAGCATCCTTGTTTGAAGAAGAGGTACTAGCGTCGTGTTGAAAAAGTGAGGGAATATTTGGAGACCATCAAGGATTTTGATGAGCTCGTCTCTCCTCAATCTTTATTTCTTTATTTTTTAGGTCTGGAACCGTCTACTATGGTTCAAAAAGATTTGGAAGTTGTGAAGAAGAGTGAGTGCTCCTTGGGTTTGGAACTGTCTTCTCAAATATATATATATATATATATATTTTTTTTTTAAAATATATTTCTCTTTTTCCTTTCAGGAATGATAACCAGGTTCAGTAAGCAAAAATTAGCTGAAGCTCAAGAGAAGAAGGCCAAGGGTGGAACTATTAATGGCCTTTTGTTTAAGAAAATGGCTGGGGATGTTGTTAAGAGAGATCCCACGAAAATGCCTCGTCCTACCAAGCACCCTGCCTCTCCCACTTTGTCACTAGAGATGATTGTCTCTGGTGGAGAGGAGACTAGGAAAAAGAAGAAAGTTGGTGGTAAATCCTTCCTTCCTACCTTCTGGGATGATGCTGATGCAGCTGCTCTAAAGGCTCATGAGGCGCTCTCCATGGATGACCGTAGTCCTCTGATGGCGAAGTCATCCAACAAGCTGATGTCATCTCACATTCAAAACCTTGTGTAGGTATGTGTTGATGATGCATTTTTTCTTTTATTACCTCTACTTCGTCTTTTGCTAAGTGAGGTTTCTTGTAGGCTTTGGGAGAGTCCTTGTTTGCTTTTGGGAAGCTCCTAGATTTGGAGAAGAAGGTGTCCACGTCTAAACCTATGGTCCCTTTTTGTTGAGAATGAGACGCTCAAGAACAAGGTTGCCATTTTGACCCCTAGTGATGAATTAACCAATTAATTAGCCAAGTGAATTAATTAGGTTCAATTACATGCAATAAGTGTGGTAGCATAAACAAATCACCAAATAATTAAATGTGTAGTGGAAATTAAATGACATGGTGATTTGTTTACGAATGGAGAAAACCTACACGGCAAAAACCCTATCGAGTGATTTTAAGGTCACCACTTCCAAGAATCCACTATTATCAAAACAAGCGGTTAAAAGTAAAGGAATCCCAGTACCTTATACTAACCTACAGTTGAACCCTTACCCCAATACCCAATTGGACTTGTTTTGTAGTGACAATTTCTCCTTGTATTGCACAGCTCCTAGTATGTGACTAACTAAAAGATGCGCGAATCCCAGTACGCGACTTTATCCTAGTAAGCGACTTGAGAAGGATGTTGGCTGCAAAGTTCTTCTATTCATCAACCGATGAAGATCATGAAGTTGCTTGGTCACAAAATCCTATGGTGTACAAACACAGCAGCTTCTTCAAGAACTAGGGCAAACTAGGTTTCTGGTCACACTTGTGGAATTATGCTATAGTGCAATTGTGCTCTTTACTGTGCAATTGGATACAACCCTTAAAATAATCCTTATATATATTTAGGGTTGTGAGAAAAGAAAGCCCAAACACATACTCATGGATTAGATGAAAAATAACTCTGAAAAACTGAGTTTCATAAACTTCGATAGATAGCTAGCTGTTGAGCCTCAGGCTTTAGCAACTTTTAAACCTTGATAGATACTAGCTGTCGAGCTTTAAAATCTAGCACTTTTTCACTTGATTCTTGTACAGACTTGCATGACTTTAATACTTGAACTTGAAACCTTTTTTCTCGAAATATTAAACACATCCTAGATCTACCCAATTACAAGTAAAGTGCGTTTTGTCAAAGGATTAGGCACTACATAAAATGTTGACATATGTTCCTAACATCAAATCACATATGTCCTAACAAGAATGATAAAGAATGTGTGGCAGCCTTGGAGAAGAGCTTACAAGTGGAGAAGGACTTTTGCAAGCTAAAGGACAAGTAGATTAGTGTTCTGGAACTGAAGTTATAGAAAGTTAGGGCCATGGCGGTGCAGGAATTCAAGGATTTTGAAGAATATTCAGAAGAATTGTGTGGTACTACATGGAAGGCTTTGATCTTCTCAGGAAGTGGATGGCGAAGCATCATCCTGACTTGGACCTTTCTAGTCTTGTCATTGGTGATGTTGAGAAAGAGCTTATGTCTGATCGTCCTTCTGAGGCCACATTGGAGAATGCGACGAAGGAAGCCACAGACGCTGCTAAAGGAATGAAGGAGGCCACTGTTGTAACCCCCGCAGACCTATCCCTAATGAGTAGTAATTTTTTTATTTTTTTTTAATTTTTTTATTTTGCTTGCCAGGCAAGAACAATGTTTCTCTTTGGGCCTGTTGTTTTGGGCAACTAAACAATTCATTTGGGTCCATTGTTTTGGGTAGCTAAACAATTACTTTGATGACAATAGATAGGTTTATGGATTTCTTGCTTTTAGATGTAGGAAACAACTCTTTTATGCTAGGATAGCCTTTTATGACGGTGTTAGTTGTATTGAGACAACCTTTGGGTTTTAGCTCGAGTTTGAGCAACTTTTTCGTACTTAGCTCGTATACTAACAGCTTTTTACCTTCAGTTGTGTTGGAATGGTTTTTATTGAGTCATATTTGACTGACGACTTTAGCTGTGTTTGAATAACTTAGTATTTTTTTTAGCTGTGTTTAAACAGCTTTCTATTGAGTCATGTTTGAATGACGATCTTTGTTGTATTTAAACAATTTAATATATTTTAGTTGTATTTAAACAGCTTTGTATTGAGTCATGTTTGAATGACGATCTTAGTTGTGTTTGAACAACTTAATATTTTGTAGTTTTGTTTAAACAACTTTGTATTGAGTCATGTTTGAATGACGATGTTAGTTTTGTTTGAACAACTTAATATTTTTTAGCTGTGTTTAAACAGCTTTATATTAAGTCATGTTTTAATGACGAATTTAGTTGTGTTTGAACAACTTAATATTTTGTAGTTGTGTTTGAACAGCTTTGTATTGAGTCATGCTTGAATGATGATGTTTACTCATGACTTAGAGTCATGGTATTGGAGTGTCTTTTAGGTTAACAATATTTTGTTTTGTCTTGAATGACGATTATATTGGTTGTGTTTGAACAACTATAATTTAGGCGACTATGGTAGTTGTGTATCAACAACTTTAATGGCTATGATGCTGTTGGTTGTATGTGAATAGCTTTTGATTTGGGATTTCAATGGCAGAGGTCCTTGAGAGACGTCTCAAGGACGACTCCTAAGCGTTGCATATATTTTGATAGTGTTAGATCATGGATAATCATTGATAAATACACATGGATAATGCTTTCATGTATTATTGATCTTATAAATTACGAAAATAATGGTTTCCATACATACTGATTTGAAGATTAAACAACTTGAAATGTAAAGCGTTCCTTACTGGTAGTACTTCTTCAAGTGCTCTATGTTCTATGGTTGAGGTAGTTCCTGGCCGTTTAAAGACTTCAGGTAGTAAGAGCCTTCTCTGGAATAATGGATTACTTCATAGGGGCCTTCCCAAGTTGGCCCCAATTTTCCTTAGGATGGGTCCTTTGTTGCTTGTTACACCTTCCTAAGGACGAGGTCTCTTGTGTTGAACCTTCTTACCCTGACCTTTCTGTTGTAGTACCTAGCCATTGCTTTTTTGTGTTTAGCTATTCGCTTCACAGCTTCTTCTCTAACTTCATCAATTAGGTCTAGATTGCTGTTAAGCTCCTGCTGATTCTTCTGGTCTTCATATGTTTTGACTCGGAAACTCGTCAATCCTAGTTTCACTAGTATAACGGCTTTAGTGCCAAACGTCAATTTGAATGGTGTTTCTCCTGTTAGGACTCTTGTGGTCGTCCTATATGCCCAAAGGACATTTTGTAGTTCTTCAAGCCATGCCCTCTTTGCCCCCTCAAACCTAGTTTTGATAATTTTGAGCAAGCTTCCGTTCATCACTTCTGTTTGGCCATTGGCTTGAGGGTGTCTTGGAGAAGAGTAGTAATTCTTGACTCCTAAGTCTTGGCAAAAATTTTGAAACTTGGGGTTGTCAAACTACTTTCCATTGTCTGATATTATAATGTGTGGGACTTCAAACCTACAGATGATGTTCTTCCACACAAAGCTCGTAACTTTGGCCTCTGTTATAGTCGTCACTGGCTCTGCTTCTACCCATTTTGTGAAGTAATCAATTGCAATGATCAAGAATTTGAGTTGCTTTTTCCCTAAAGGGAATGGACCTATGATATCAATTCCCCATTGGGTAAAGGGCCATGGTGAGGATATGGGTGTCATCATCTCTCTTGGTCTTGTTTGGACATTTGCGAAGCGTTGACACTTGTCATATGCTTAGATGATGTTATATGCGTCTTTCTGTAGGGTTGGCCAGTAATACCCTATTATGAGCGCCTTCCCTGCTAAGGATCTTACCCCAGCATGATTTCTGCAGGTTCCCTCATGTATCTTGTAGAGCACATAGTCTGCTTCTTCTGAGCTAGCGCATCTTAGATATGGGAGTGAGTATCCTTATCTGTATAGTACGTCGTCGATAATGACGAAACGAGTTGCTCTGATCTGTATCTTCCTAGCTTCCATCTTATCTTCAGGGAGCTATCCTTCTTTCAAGTGACGAACGATGGGAGTCATCCATTAATCTCGTTCTTTTATCTTCAGAACTTGTTTACCTTCTGTGCTCAACTGTCCCCTTATCTCTACACGTAGTTCAGAGGTCGCATTGTAATCGTCTGTCGAGGCCAATCTTGCTAGAAAGTTAGCTTTTGCATTTTTGGCTCGAGGGATTTGTACAAAGTCTAGATTGTCAAGGTACTGTGAGAGTCGTTGGACAATCTTCAAATAATTCTGCATCCTCTCTTCTTTGGCTTCATAATCTCCTTTCACTTGTCCAATTATTAGCTGAGAATCAGCTTGGATGATGAGGTTCTTTGCTCTTAGAGCCTTGGCTAGACTTAGCCTTGTTAGCAATGCATACTTCATTATTTCTTTTTCTAGAGATATGAGCACTACTCTTGCTCCTCTTACCTTCCTCATTGTAGACCCATCCGTTTGGACGGTCCATGTTTCCATAGGAGGTTCTTCTTCCTTATAGGGTAAGTGAATTCTACAATGAAGTCCACTAGCACCTAGGCTTTGATTGTTGCTCGAGGCTGATATTCAATGTCGAATTGACCCAATTCAATTGCCCATTAAATGAGTCGTCCTACTACATCTATCTTGTTCATCGTTTTTCTTATGGGCTGGTCCGTTATGAAAACGATGGGGTGTGCTTGGAAATAAGGATGAAGCTTTCTAGAGGCTACCAACAATGCGAAAGCTATCTTTTCCATCCTTGGGTAACTTGCCTCTACACCTTGAAATGCTTGGCTGGTGTAATAGACGGGCTTCTGCACATTCCCTTCTTCTTTGATCAGTGCCGAACTCATTGCAGTGTTGGATACTGCTAAATAGAGGTACAACTTCTCTCCCATCACCGAAGGGCTTAGTAGAGGTGGCTTCATCAAGTACTGTTTTAACTTGGCAAGGGCTTCCTCACATTCGTCAGTCCACTAAAAAGCTTTCTTGTCAGGATTTGCACGTCCTTCACTGTCTTTGGTGATTTGACCTTGATTATTGCTTTTACTTTGTCTAGATTTGCCTCTATGCCTTGTTAGGACACCATGAATCCCAAGAATTTTCCTGAAGCAACAGCAAAAACACACTTTATGGGGTTTAATTTCATATTGTACTTACGTAGTGTGCTAAAGGTTTCTCTGAGATCGTCCAAATGGTTGGCTTTGTCCTTGCTTTTTACCAGTATATCGTCTACGTACACCTCACATTTCTTCCAATCTAGTGAGAGAACATGCAGTTCACCAATCTTTGGTAGGTGCTCCTACGTTCTTTAGTCCAAAGGGCATAACTTTGTAATAGTACAACCCTTGGCTGGTAATGAACGAGGTCTTCTCTTGGTCGTCTTTGTCCACAAGAATCTGGTTGTATCCAAAAAATGCATCCATGAAACTCTAGAGCTTGTGCCCAGTAGTCGAGTCTACTAATTGGTCAATCATTGGCAAGGGGAAGCTATCCTTTGGGCAGGCCTTATTCAAGTCCATGAAGGCGATGCACATCCTCCACTTGCCATTGCTTTTCTTTACCATAACCACATTTGCAAGCCAATCTGGATAGAAGACTTCCCTAATGAAATCAGCTTCTAGTATTTTCTCTACTTCTCTAGTTACATCTTTGTTGCATTCTGGTGTAAAAACTCTCTACTTCTGTTGTACAGGTTTGTATTCCAAGTTGACGTTGAGACGATGCTGTATGATCTTCCTATCAATCCCGGGCATATCTTTGTGTTTCTAGGCAAAAACATCTTGGTTTTCCCTTAAAAAGGAGATCATTTTCTCTTTCTTTGGGGTTGGAAATGCCGTTCCAATATTCAATACCTTCGTCGAGTCTCTTGGGACGATCTTAACTTCTTGTGGTGTTTCTGATGATTCGAGAATGGGCTTTCGTTCATTGATCACCCATTTGTAATTCTCTCTAGAAGCTAAGGTAGCTTGATAGCACTCTCTTGCTAGAACTTGATCTCCTCTAATTTCTCTTACCCCATGGGCTATTGGAAACTTCACTTTCAAGTAGTATGTTGATGTTGCTGCTCTTAGTTAGTTGAGTGCAGGTCTTCCCAAGATGATGTTGTATGTTGAAGGGCAATCAACTATTAGGAAATCTATTTCCTTGGTGACCTGCACCGGATATGTTCTTGCAATTACAGTAGAGTGACAATGCCTCTAGGGACTATCCTATCCTTGTGAAGCTTACTAAAGGTGAGATGAAAGCCTAATCCTCTTCTTATCCAGCTTCATTTGCTGAAATGCGGGCAAGTAGATGATATCTGTTGAGCTTCCATTGTCAATGAGTACTCGGTGGATGTTGAACTCTTCAACTCTGAGCATGATTACTAGTGGATCATCATGGGGTTGCCTGATGCCGCAACCATCTCTTTTTGAGAAGAAAATATCCTATTCATCATTCTTTGGTATCTTCATTGGAGGGAGTCATGGATGGACACTATTTATTTCTCTTTTCTGTGCTTTTTTCAGGGACTTCAGTTTTTCGCCTACTGTTAGTCTTCCTGAGATCGTCTTTATTTCTCCTATTGGGGGTTTGCTATCTCCTACCTCTAGATTTTTGTCCTGATCGTCCTTCCGTTGATATCTGTGGGGTTCTGTTTTTCTGATGTACTTCTGTAACTTCTCTTGTCGGATTAAAGTCTCCACCTGGTCTTTCAAATGCCTACACTCATTGGTACAATGCCTGTGATCTTGGTGGAATCTAAAGTACTTACTCTTGTCTCTTCTTTAAACTGAAGTGCTGATTGGCTTTGGCCATTGTAGGGAAGGATCGTTCTTATCTATGTAAGGACCTGCTCAATTGGCATTATCAAAGGAGTGAAGTTAATGAACTTGAGTTTCCTGTCTGGAAGTTCCTCCTTTTTCCCTGTGGCTTGCCCAACACTTCAAGTCTCTTTCTTCTTATCGCGATTGTTGTTTGTTCCTTCGTTTCTCTTCCTTTTTTCCTTCATTTCTTTTGCGAGCATTGCATCTTCGGCGTTCATGTACTTCAGAGGCTTAAGGAGCAACTCCGCGACTGTTTTTGGTGGACTTTTAGTAATTGAGAAGAAGAAATCCCCAAGTAGCAACCTTGCCGGGAAGGTCTTTAAGATAACTTGATCTTCATCTTCATCTACTTATAGTAGCTCCTTATTGAACCGAGTGACATACTGTCTTAGTGATTCTCCTTCTGCTTGTTGAATGTTGAAAAGATGGCCAGTTGGCTTTTTGTGTCTTTTTGCTCCAATGAAGTGACGAACAAAACCCTTGTTAAGTTGTTCAAAGTCCGCAATAGTTCCTGGGGGTATTTTGTTGAACCATACTTTGGCCGCTCCCTTTAGTGTCATTGGGAACGCCCTACACATCACTTCATTTGGGGTCATTTGCAACAGTATTAGCTTCTTGAATGATTCAATGTGATCCAAGGGATCCTTGGAACCATCATATGACTCTAGTTATGGGAGAAAGAATTTTGGTGGGAGAGGACAATCTAGCATTTCATTAGTGAATGGTGAGTCCGTCCTTCAAATCATCCTATCCAGGTTCTCTCAGCCTTTATCCTTCATAGCGCTTTTTAGTTCGTTTACCTTCTTTCTCATGTTACGGAGCTCATTCTCCACCCTAGTGGAATCTTCTCCTGAAGTTCTATCTCGCCTATTAACTTGAGAGTTTAACTCTTCTTCATTTTAGTTTTTACCTATTTGTAGATGTTTTGCGGTTTGAGACTCCATAGTCTTTCATAGCTCTTCATTCTGGCCAGTCAGCTCTTCGACATTTGCCAAGAAGGCTTGGATTTGTTGTTGTTGCATAGCATCTGGTTGAGGTCCAGTTTTTGCTTCCATATTGTACTTCGAGGAACTCTTTTTTCAAGGGGAGAGATGGCATGAATGATTAGTGTTCCTGCAGACGGCACCAAACTGATGACGCAAAAAATGAATAGTTGAGCTCTTCAACATAGCAAATGGACAATGATGTGGATGGGGTTGTCTCTGCAAATGAGAAACCTGCAAAATGAACTGGGTGGAAGAGCAACACCCAGGTGTGGTGTTAGCCAAATAGCCTCCGATGCTAAGTCAGTAAGGAAGAAAGATTCTCGAGAGAAAATGAGTGTAGAGTGATTTCGTAGAGTATTTTTTTCTGCACCTTTAACTTCTGTTATCTTCTCTTTTATAGTTGTCTGCCTCATTAATGGGAATGATGCGCTACATTTATGCTCAACGGTTAATACGTTACAGAATCTTTTTCTGGAGATCATAGCTCATTCTGTGATCGTTGCTCCGTCCGTTACATTTCATCATCAATGACTGTAATAAATGTGTAACATCTTCTCTGCATGAATGACGATCTTCAGTTAATGACGATGATAATTTTCTGGTTCATCAATTACAACGATCAAAACAGACATAGGAGGGATTAACCTTTGTAGGTGCCTTTTTGAGTCTTTGGGTTAAGGCTTTCTATAGTGGGTAAAGGAGTTGGACCTGGCTTGTTATTTTTGCAAAATTTGCTAAAAAACAGTCTGTGCACAAGACAAGACACTTCAAAAGACAAACATGCAACACACACACACACACACACATATATATATATAGGGAATCATAATATAAAAGGGAATCTCTACCAAAAGTAGGCTAAAAAGAGCCCAAACTCCAACTTATATTACTTTATTACCCCATTAGGTCATAAAGTTATGCACTTTAGAGGATGGGTCAGAATAACTACTTTGTCTAATGAGATTATAAATAAAGGGTTCATTATGTGAGGGAGGGAAAAATTTATTTATTGATGCATGTTGTTTTCGTCGTAGTCACTCTTCTCTCTTTTCTAGGTCTCACTTCACCTTTCCTTTTTCTCTTTTCTTTCTCTTTCAATTTCCTATTCAGATTTCTTAGGTCACTGTCCTATTCCCCTTATGGGTATTGTTCCTATTTATATGCTAAATCAAACTTTTGTGGTTTCTCTCTTTTACCCTCATTATTCACTAACCCTTTTTGTGTGCTGTGGACATTCTTTAGAGGTACCCACCACCCTTCTAGCTGTATGGGTTAAACCTTCACTACTTTTGAACATGTGCAACATTTTCTCTCTCTTCCACTAATTACCCCACAACAAACTCTCACCCATTCATTATGCCGCATACCTCTCTCTTTCCCTTTAAATGGTAAAACCTTGGGTCTCTTTCTACCAATTCCCTCTAGCATGGATATTACTACCTACTTTGGGTAGAGATGCTTTCTTAGAAGAGCATCCCCAAAAAGATATCTTGGCAAGATACCGGAAATAAGCTCTTTTTCCCCCTCCACCAAACCATACCCACTATAATCCCTTTAACTGTGGGCCCACCTTCCTTGCATTGGCTGGGTTACTATCAGGTCGTGCTCTGGCCATTACATTGTTGTCTTCTCTTCCATACTTTGTCTTTTCCTTCTCCACATGTTTTTTGTTGTCGTTGCCTAGTTTTGTCCCTTTTCTTCTTTGTCGAGACTGAGATTTCCCACCCATATTCATCCTTTGTGGAAAGTTATGTGGGCTTATTGGGCTTGCTTCATTTTGCTTTTCTGGGTTAGGCTCATAAGTCTTTTGAGGCCCTCCCTTTCTTACTTTCCATTAGTTCCTGCCAAATTGGCCTATTGGCCCTTTTGCCTTATTCTTTCCTCCATGGGCCTTTTCAAGGCCCATTCTTATTCCTTGAAGAGGGTCATCCCTCCATGGTCAACTCTCCCATGTTGCCTATATCCTGTGGGGGGCTAATGTGCTTTATTCCTTGCCCATTATGGGCATTCTCTCTCTTTAGGCCCTTGCTTGGGCCATGCTTGCTTACTTTTTGGGCTTTTGGAGCGTGGCCCCATTGCCTTACTGTCTCTACTTCTTAGTCTTTTTTTCTTGGTTTGGTTTGGGATTTTTTGCCTTAGGCCTTTGTGTCCATATTACCAAAAATAGGTATCAACAACCTTCTAGCTCAAAATAAACAATTTCAAAATAAAGTTGATCAAATCCTAGATATTTTAGAAAAAAATCATGGTCTTGCATTTCGAAGGTGTAGACTAACTTATTAAAAACCATACCTTGAATGGATTGATAGAGAACCATATCCCAAAGGATTTAAAATCTTGGAATTTTCAACATTTTCTAGAGAAGATGATAAAACTGTAAGAGCACTAGCATAAGTTGTGGCATTAGGCACACCAAATACCAAAAGAACTTTTTCATCAGGTGTTTGAAATTTTAAAACTTTTAGCATGGGTGAATAGAATTGTTCCAAATTTGGAATGGTATTGATCACAAATTGTAAAATTTTTGTTATTTTTTTATTTACTCTCTCTCCTCTGGCCTACATTCAAAAATTGTACAATTTTTATTGTTTTGTATTGGGATGAGTTTTAAGTAAATATTATTTTAATGTGTTATATATATTATTTTAATATATGGAATTGAAAAATAAAACATGTGGTGTAGGGTATATTGTAAAATGATGTGCTAAAATAATAAAGTAAGTTTTTTGATGTGTTAAAATGGCATACATTTGCAATAGCTTATGTTGATGCTCTAATGGAACATATGTCTAGATTTACCATTCAGTGTGGTGATATTGGTGATGAGCATGTTGATGTTGAATTAGAATGCACAATGTCTTCATTTTATTTTGGTGGACTTCCCACTAGGGTGAATTCACAACCCAAACTTTGTTGCCTTTGTCTTGAGTAATTGGTGTGACGTCTTGCCAATCAAAATTTTCTACTTTTGTTGTCTTCTAAGTCGATCATAATATCTCCATCATTCTCAACATAAAATTGAAGTATTTTTTAAGTTCAAGCCACTTGATAATATGTGAAATTGTAATAAAATCAATCAATATATATATATATATATATATATTTCCTCGTTGATGAAGGGTAACTTCTTTTAGAAATAGGATCATAAATGTCAAATAACAAATTTCATTTTGAATTAAAAAAAGTTCTAAAATTTAGGATTTTTTTTCCCTTCATGTTCATCTTTTTATTCCATAAAATTTATCTTTTAAAAAAAAAAATTCTTTTTATAATAGATGCAAATTATTAACCTTTACCCAAAAAATTGAGAAAATTACACTTTACCATTCTAAATTATGCCCCAAATTATACTTTGCACCCTAAACTATGACCCTTGTTACACTTTCCACGTCGACATTAGTTTTATCGTTAAGTTGAATGGAAATATTAAGCATGTGACTTGCACATGTGTATTGCTTAAGTGGGACAAATGTAAAAGACCAAAAAACCCCCTCTTCCCAATCAATTAAAAGCAATTTTTTTTTTCATCTCTCTCTCATGGGTATTAGCCCCTCCCCAAATCAAAATCCTTACAACCCTAAATCCCCAAAGCAAAATCATCTTCGACACCACCATTGTTCCACCACCACGATGAAATCCCTAAAACTATGTTCATGCTCTTTATAAATCTTTGTAATAGGAGGTAGAATCAATGGAATCCACTGCAAAGTTGAATATTGCTGTTGGTCATTGTGCCATTAGAAGTGCCAGACATCACAGTGATACAAAAGAACTTACAAAGTGGCTTGGTGGATATGAAAAAATCGAGTGGGACTCACATAAGCAATTAAGATTTTAAAAAACCCAAAACAACATGTAGTTAATGTTCCATTTAACATGAGAAGCTTTACCATTCAAGGACCAATTTCATTTTTCATGGCTACAACAAGCACCAACTAGAACAGCGAGTGAACAAAGTATAGTTCCCCATAAAGGTCCAAATCCAAAATCCAATCCAATTACACAACACAATTTAGAGATCACATTTTAACTCTATATTTTGTATGGTTTCAAATTAAAATAAATAAGGAATAGAAAATAATAGAATAAAATACATTTTAACTCTACTTTTTGTATGGTTTCAAATTAAATTACATAATTAAAAATTTTCAAATTAAACCTCAAGATAAATTATATTTTTGTTTATTTTAAATTAAGCTTTGGATTTTTAAAATTGTATAAATCTATCTATCTATACTATATATAAGAGGTTTCCCCCCCTTTCAACTAAACATTTATGTGGTTCAAAAATACCCTCTTTAATGATGGGTAACTTCAATTAGAAATAGGGTCATAAATGTCAAATAACAAATTTTATTTTGAATTCAAAAAGAGAACTCTTAAAATTTAGAAATTTTTTTCCCTTCACATTCAAAAAAGAAGCTATAGTTACTACTTAATTTTTTTTTAAAAAAATTATAATAGATGTAAATTATTAACCTTTACCTAAAAAAAGAAAGACCCTCTAAGCATGCGCATGAACTCATGCTCGGAGGCTAGTACTACCTATAAAAGAATTCCTCTATTTGAATTGGACTTTTATGTGGTTCAAAGCCTCATTAATGAAAGGTAACTTCTTTTGGAAATAGGGTTTCTTTTTGGATTCTTTTTCCCTTCACGTTCATCTTTTTTATTCCCTAAAATTTAGCATTTTTTGTTCATTTTTTCATCCAAATAAAAGTAAAACACCTCCAATTTAAAAAATAAAAATAAAAAAAATCCTAAAATTAAGCATTTTTCCCTTACATTCATCTTATTTTTCCTATCCAAACTTTTATTTATATTATTACACCACTTTTAAACATATGTTCAAAAAAGAAATTATAGTTACTACTTATCTTTAAAGTTTATCTTTCTGATTTGTTTGAAAAATAAATATATATTTTCAAATTATAATAGATGCAAATAATTAACCTTTACTCAAAAAAAATAGAAGAGCCTCTAAGCACGTGCAATGCATGTGCTTAGAAGCTAGTACTATATATAATTGGATTCCCCTCTTTAAACATGATTTTATATGGTTCAAAAATTCCCTTATTAATGAAAGATAATTTATTTTAGAAATAAGGTCATAAATGTCAAATAACAAATTACATTTTGAATTCAAAAAGAAATCTTCTAAAATTTTAGGATTTTTTTCCAATGATGTTCATCTTTTTATTCCTTAAAATTGTTTTTTTTTTTAATTTCTTTTTTATAGTAGATGCAAATTATTAATCTCGACCAAAAATAAAAATAAAATAAAAGAGTCTCTGAACACACATAACGCGCATGCTTAGAGGCTAGTGTGTGTGTATCTGTATAAGCAAAGACCTCAAGTGAGAGAGCAAGAGATTTTGCCATGCAGTGCTCTCTTTCAAAAGATAATTGAAATAATCTTTAAAGCCACAAAATAAGAACAATATATATATATATATATATATATATATATATTTATATATAGATTTTTGGTTTCTTTGGTTCAATACTTCAAGACTTTTTCTTTTTGAGAATAATGATTTCTTTTAAGACTCTTCGTTTTCTTTGGTTCAATATTAATGTTTCAAGCTAAAAATCTCTTGCACTTCTACTCCTTTATATATACATGCCCACAACCTTACATATCATCTCATCTCAAATACATCCTAACCAAGAACGATGTCATATATCTTCAGCTTTTCAATGACACCTGCCTAGCTCCAACTTCGTTGTTCCATTTAGAGTATTTTTCTTGTTATTTTTTTTTTTAAATTTTTTGTGGAAGCCTAGCTAAGGGCAATTAAATATTTATAAATGGAAAATTTTTAACCATTTTTTCTTTATTTTATCACGTTCTCTATATGCCAATATTAACAAATGATGTTCTTTTGCTGATATAATGAAATTGATGTTTAACACAATCTTTGAATGATTTTGTTTAAAAATACAATCATTCAATGATTTAAAAAATACATAGTCACCACCACGCACCCTTTGTGCGGTTGTCGCTCCACAAATATAAATGCTTGTGGGGTGTGAGGGGTAAGGGTCAAGGTTCAAGTCTCTAGAAGAGAACTTCACACATATATACTTAAATTAGGCTAGAGTAGATATTCTATCTTGTATAAAAAAAAAATAAAAAAAAATACACATTCAATTATTTTTCATTAAAAAATTCAATCATTGAATGATTTTTTAAGAATAGTAAATGAATTGAACACCAATATTGAATAGTATTTTATTTTAACACCAAAAGTTTTTAACAATGGGTATTCCACTTTTTTTACTTCACCAACCAACGCATTACCTATGCATATCCTAATAAGTAAGCTTTATTATCAAACAAAAGCAATGACCCACATAAAAGTTAAATGATTATGCTAAGGTGAGTTGGCTCTCTACCCTAATTGAGTTAAAAATAATCCAAGTTCATGAGATAAAATATTAAGTGGATCCTTTAATTCCTAGTGTTTTCCCTCCATTAATTTCTTGTAGATTTATTTTGCTATTATCAATTGTAGTTTCAATATTATTTTGCTTCATCTGTGCATAAAAAACCAAACAAACAACTGTTTTTTATTTACTACTTAATAATAAATGTTCTTGGTTTTTACATTAGTGACTATCATTACCTGTGGATCGATCTCGGACTCACTGAGATATTATTACTTGTGAAAAATCTACACTTGGGTTTGCTTTATTTTAATCGCAACATCATTCGTTATTCTTTACATCTCTCTCTCTCTCTCTCTCTCTCTCTCTCTCTCTCATCAACTCTATCATCATATTAGTTGTTCTTTGCATCTTTCTTATTTTTATTTTTATTTTTTATGTCCATATATTCAAATTTCTTTTTTATTAGGATTTGTAAATAATTAGGTTTTCTTATGGACTATCTTAGAAAATATTATTAGTAAGAGGTATGTGCTTGTTTTATTATATAGTAATGAAAAGGAATCATGATGAAAAGAGTGAGTTTGGCTTACCTTCAGTACTTTTCTAACTGAATATGTCATTTTGTTTTAATTATTCAATGGCAAATGGTAGTGGGTTTTAATCTTTACCTTTTATTTAGTAGTGAGTGATGTGGCAGTTTCTCATTAACATAGGAAATTTTTTTTAAAGAAGTATTGGAGGTACACCAAACTTGAAAAGAGTAGCGAAAAATCTTTTGAAAAGCTGATCCAATCTAGTACTATATTATTCTATATGGATAAATGTCAAGATATTTATTAAAAAAAAAGTTTAAGAATAACAGATTTTCTCATATCACAGTGGCACAAGAAAGAGCTCTACAACTCTACACGACACAAATACAACAAACATGGTCTCCCCCATAAATTTTTATTAAAAAGAAAAAAAAAAAAGCCAAAAACTTTTTTATAACAGTTTCTTCAGACCACTTTATTTACTAACATACAACTCACAAGATCTTTTTTATTTAATTAAAGTTGTTAGATACGCACCAACTTCAGCCATGGCCTTAAGGAGCTTAGTAGATTTGGCAATGGGATTGGTCTTGTTAGCATAACTGAACTTCTCATCGCATCCCAGGTACTTGTTTGAGGCGGAAATGAATAAAGAATTCGCGTTATAGTAGTCACCTTCGTCAAGTTCTAACAAGACATCTTTGGTGTTGATAATGGCACCGTCAAATAGCGTTATGCATTTAGTAATTTCGGTGGAGTTGGTTTGCCTTTGAGCCACCACCTTTGCAACTTTGGTCTGGGCAACCACTTTGTGAACGGCTGCAACCGAGGCTTCAATAGGGTCAGTCCGGTTATAGACAATTGAATAACAAACTTGCTTATTAGTAGAATTGTCGCATAGGCCAGCGCCATGAACGTGGCCGGCTTGGAGGATGACGGTTGTCGCTAAAAAGACATAAGAGAAAAAGCTGTAGTCCTTGAAAACCATGGTTTTTGTTAGATTTAGTAACTACAAGGCTTTCTCTGTTGTTGGGGTTCAGTGAATGATGATGATATGATTAAGAATTGATTTATACAATTTTTAGACGGTTATTTATAGAAGAGAAATGCTATGTTGACATTCTCTACCGCGAAGAGGGGTTGATTTGTGAGGTTTACCTTAATTACAGCAAACATTTTGAGTATATTTTTAGCTTTTTTAAGGAACAAATTAAAGTGACAAGCTAGACATAGTTTGGGTAATATAGTTACTCAACATCAATGTGGTTATCAACACGGGTTAGCTATTTGTAGTGGAATTTAAAATAGGGGGGATAAGTAATTTGATGGACTTTTTAAGATTTTACCATTGAAGCTTTTTTTTGGACATCAAGTATTTTTGAACAATACGGGCAATTGAAATTTTCTACCCCACTGTTATTGTTTCCTTTTAAACTCCATTAACTACTATTTGTTCATTTAACTTTTCTTATAAAATAGTCAAAATTAAAAATGAAAAAAAAAAAAAAAAAAAAAAGAAGAAGAAGAAGAATCAACTGCATGGCAAGTTATGATTACTGGAACACAAAAATTGCCACAGAGAATTTGTGTTCCACTTATCTAACATACACCAAACTAGATTACATGAAGAAAATGGCAAATAATGGAAAATTGAAAATACAAAGCTCTCAACAAAAATATTAAGTTGTAACATCTACATCTTCTTGGTTTAGGAGTTTAAACCACTTAGAGGATGCATAAACTCCCCTATCCCCGCATGAGCTCCTTTCCTTCTCTTATCAGAAAGCTTATGATAATTGCTTAAGTTTTCGTTATTATCTTAGTTTTGATAGGTAATATTGCATCAATTTTATATTTAATTACACCTAAATATGTGATTTTGAAATATTTCTCAAAAATATACTGATTACATGTATTTTTCTCTTGTAGGATATTAGAACTAGTAAGCTAATCATGCAAACATGCAGCCAAAAAAATCCAAGGGTCAAGATCAATAGAGGCTTGCTTTTTGAACCATTAAATAAGTGACAAACTTGTGAGAATAAAAAAGGGTAGAATTCAATTCTTTCAAAAAAAAAAAAAATGGAAAAATCCTAATATAGAATCATCTTGCACTATCTCAGTATTTCTTGCATAAATTCTTGCATAGTGTGGGTGCAACGGGGGGAGTACACCTCGGCCAAGTGAACCATAGTGGAGAAAAGAAATGGGGTCAGGAACCATATATATAGTGTCATTCATGGAAGGACCAATCTTATTACCAAAGCACGTGTTCAAAGTTTAGGTATGAGGATGGGAATGTGTTAGGCACTTAACCCCACCCGACCCATGGGTCAGCTTCCGCTCATTGTGTCTTACATTTTGATCTTATTAAAGGAACATTAAATATTGTCATTCTAGACTCACACACACTAGCATACATCTAAGCAAACAACATGACATTTTCATCCCAAACTTTAACGTACATCTATCATGCATCTTATCACATCATATCCATCGTAAAGAACAATGAAACATATATCATCTCCAAGGCAGAACCATAGGCAAGTTAAGATCAAATAAGATCAAGCAAACATGTTATCATACCCTAGACAAAGCATTGCAAATATAATACATTAATATTCATCAAAACAAGATCAAGATCATATCTCAAACAAATGCATGTGCATATGAATGCATGACTTATCTCACTTACGTTACTACACCACATCACCTATGCATCAATGTATGGTCATATCCATGTTCATGACATATCAAAGAAAGAATTGAAAAGAAATTCTAATCTAACATGTAAAGAATAAATAAAGCAATAAATAGGGGAGCAGAGACTCAAAAGCATAAAACAAAACATAGCAGAGGCATATTACAGAAGAGAAATAAAGAAATAGAAGTAGAAAAAGGATGAATTAGGGTTTCTAGGCATGAGTATGCATGCACATACATTGGGCTGCATGCACAGTCCAGTTGTATGCGTATGCATACTTCGAGTATGCATGCACATGCAGAAAGTATGCTGACGCATACACAGAACACAACAGAATGGAAACTTAAAACTAACAGGTCTAACATGCTTAAAATAATAGAGTAAAGAAAACCTAAGCTAAACAAACATGTTATAACATAAACAAAACAAGAAAAAGAAGATCAAAAAAAGAAAAAGAAAATGGACTAAAGCATCATACCTCAAAACACAAAACTCTTTAGCTTGATTTTGACCATTCCCCTCTATTAATCTACTCACAATCAATTAAAATAGTGATTAGTAAACTTGAAACTTTAAGATTAAGACCAGAAAAGGCTTCAATTAGAATTTTTTTTGACTTGAGGGTGTTTTGTGCAAGACTCCCTCTTTGATTCACTATTTTTAGTGAATCTTATATTTTCCCTTAAGATTTTCTGTGTGTTTTGAAAAGGTACCATGTATGGCTTTATATAGTCAAAAAATAGGGGTTTAAAATGGCTCCCAGACGATATGACATTCATTCCAAACCCAACTTTAATGTAGATAAACTTGTCTTTCATAGTTTCTAAAACCCTAGCACGCACATGTATGCCCGTGTATGCGTACACATGCATAAAGCATGCACACGTAGGTTTGGAGCATGCATGCGCATAAGAGTGTATGCGTACACATGCCTAAGGTTTCTGTGACCTTTATTTTCCAAGAGTAGCTTTATTTAATTCATAAAAGAGTTATATTTCAATCTAATTGGGCCATAAACCAACCTTGGGTTTTAGAATTTCAACATCATTGAGGAATAGGGGCTTGAGTCATAGGGGGTACAAAATGTTGTGTCTACCGATGCCTCTCTTTTGATTTGTGAGTTCTACTAATTGAATCAAAAAAATAAGAGACAAAACATTTTGTTTCCATGTATGGCTCAAGCCCAACCCACACACACGGCAAACAATATGCATGGATGGGGCAGGGTGCAACTTTACAGAGTTGTGTGGGATTTGTATGTCCAAAGTCCTACCTTTGTTACTCAAGAAATGAGCAACAATAGGTTCACTATTCCAGAACTTGTTTTGCCAATTGCGAGTAAAAGGCAAGTGACTCACTATCCTAGTCGCTAAAAAAGAAAAACAAATGTGGCCAACGGCCTCAACCATCAACCAAATAAACAAGGTGTTATGAGCTTAAAATGATATTTATCTATGGTGTCCATCTGGCGCTCTTACCATAAACTTCTCCAGGTGAGTTGCTATAGACACTCGATTTTGTACCTATGATTTAATCAAGGAAGATGACTAGAATGACCATTCATGTACCCCAAAATTCATGATTGTATTACATGCACTAATTCATTCATTGCATATCATAAATATGATCTTGACATTCTGACGTTCGTAACAGTATACTCAGTTTCCAAATCGGACCGTCAAATAAAAAGATATCGCGTGATCAAGTTTGGATGGTTAGCATGCATTGTGTCTAGGTAGAATCAACCATGCATGGTTAATTTAAATTAATTCTGATTGGTTAAAAAATTAAAATTAATTAAATAATTTTGTGATTGGTTGATAGTTAGTGTCAAAAATAAGTTGCTTGCATTGGAATAAAGATGGATAATTGGATAATGATAAAATTGTAGATAATACAGACTTTATAAAAATTTTTAGAGTATTTATCTACAAGATAACTGTTGCTGAAAAGACTTGAATTATCTAGAAAAGTTTTAATTTTTAGAATATGGATTAAAAACGCGTCTAAGTGCAAGTCCCTGCTCAAAAAATCTCAGAAAAGGAATCCAAACGCACCCAAACTCGAAAGTAGGATTGGCACCCGAATGGCAATTTTGGAGTGTCGATCGGCACTTTCAAAGTGCCGGGCCCCGGCCCAAGGGCATTTGGATTGAGATAAAACACATCCATTTCAATTTTTTAGAGATAAGAATGCGTCCCAACTCACGTTCTGATCGTCTAGCTAATTTTTCGAGTCTCCCAGCCTCTATAAATAGAGACCGGATTTTAGAATTTAGCACATTTTTTTGGGGGGAGAGACACTTTTTGCATGCTTTTTGAGTTCCGCTCTTTCTAAATCTCCTTTTTGTTATTCTCCCTCTTACATTAAAGACATTCTGGAAGCTTTAGCCTTAAGGATTTCTTTTTTGTAAGCAAGGCATTTTAGGTTTCAAAGATAATTGCACAAATTTCTTTGAACCCTAAAATATTTTCTCAAGAAGAAGAGTGCGTCCATGCAAGAGGTTGTTTCTTCTTTACCCTTTTTCTTTTGTCTCTTATTTTGATGATGCATGTTTAAATATTCTTTCCGTCTAATTTTTCTTTAAATACTCATATCATGAATTGTCGATTTCTTTTGTTGAAATACGTTTTTGATGTCTTTATTCACATGATCTATTTAATTAGTTTCAAAATCTGCTTATCATTACATCTTTTTCTAAATCAAAAACAGATTTACATCTTCATTAGATGTAGATCTGAACTTTTCTAAATAAAAAAATAGATTTTCATCTTCATTAGATGTAGATCTGTATTTTTCTAAACCAAAAAACGGATTTACATATTTTTTAGATGTAGATTTGAATTTTTTTCAAAATAAAAACTTATTTACATCTTCATTACATGTAGATTTGAATTTTTCTAAATTGAAAAATGGATTTACATCTTCATTAGATGTAGATCTGAATTTTTTTCAAAATCAATAACAAATTTACAACTTCATTAGATGTAGATCTGAATTTTTCTAAATCAAAAAAACAATGTACATCTTCATTAGATGCAAATATGAATTTTTTTTCAATCAAAAAATTGATTTGCATCTTCATTAGATGCAAATCTGAATTTTTCTCAATCAAAAAACTAATTTGCATCTTTATCAAATGTATATCTGAAATTTTTTAACAAAAATTGGTTTGTATCTTCCTTAGATACAAATTTGAAATTTTTAAATTCAAAAAAATCTGATCTATATTTTCTTTAGATATAGATCTGAGTTTTGTTAACATAGTAGATTTTGTAATAAAAAGTGAGTCATGAGTAGTGTTTTGTTTGTGTTGTTTGATGTAAGTAGCATAGGTTTATTTTAATACATATAAAAAAAAAATCTGATTTTTTTTAATTCTCTTCAAACCCTATTTTTTTAGTTCCTTAAAATAGATCTGAATTTTTTTTACATACAAACCCAAAAACTAAATTTTCTCGTTACCAAAAACAAATCTGATATTTTTAAACAAAAGACTTTGTTTTACCTAATAAAGACAGATCTAATTTTTTTCTTTTTCACCAAAAACTAAATTTTCAAATTCACAAAAATGGATTTGATATTTATTGTACAAATCATGCTAAATTTTTCACAACAATAGATCTGAATTTTTTTTTACAAAGAAAAGGACACATTCATAAATAGACTTATGTGACTTAATTTAGTTAAGTATTTTGTATGTGCAACATATTATTCATGTCATGCACAAAAGGGGTACATAGGTCACAAGAGTCTAGAAAACCAGACTTTGTTTGGGCGGAATGGGTGTCTAACACCTTCCCATTCTGTAACCTAGCCTTCGAATCTAGTTTCTTTTGGATAGGTAGACCTAGGCTTTATCTTTATTTTTATTTTTGGGTAGATTGTAACTAGGACAAAAATTCACATATTTTTTGGTACATTGTAACTAGGACAAAAATTCTCATATTTTTTGGTAGATTGTAACTAGGACCTAAAGCCATGTAATGCTCAAATTATCAAGTTTGTATTTTTTATTCAATCAATGAGAATGGAGCATTCAGTCATGGAAATTTTTTTCTTATTTTTTTGTATAAAAAATAAGTGGCGTCTCTACACCACTTACCCAAAAAGAGGGGTGCCTTGAAAAGCACTCAAAAATCTCTTTTTTGAGAGCACCCTAAATAAATTTTTTGGCAAGTCTCTCATAGTGGCAACTCCATTAGGGATGTCAAGGGCTAAGCTTCGTATTAAACTTAAGTGACCAAATGTGTGCTCTTGTTTTTGCATGGTTTTGCATTATATTGTTGTTTGTTTGTTATTTATGTTTGTGGAGATGTTGTATGATAGTTTGTTGTTTGTATTGTTTGCTAAAAGCTTTCCCTAACTGTCATAGTGTGTGCCATCAAAACAAATATGTATGCACCCCTTTCAACAACATGTGGTGGTAGTAACTATGGATCACCGGTCTTTATTAGATTCAGGTACCCAATGGTGAACTCACTAACTCATAGCCTAAAGTCACTGGATCATTTCTTGTTGGCTGTAAAGGACAGACCATGCCGTTCAGACCAATGCAATGTTCATTACATTACAAGTTAGGAGGTGTAACGTCCTAGCTATGGGAAACAATGAAATTACAAATCCACCCTACAACATAATGACTTAAAAGCTACCTTTAGGCCGATCCATGTTAAAATTGCATTGCATGTTATGTGTGGTTGCTTGATTGATTTATATAGATGGGGACCTAGCTTTGATTAACCCGACCAAGCCTGTCATTAGGGGAGAATTTGGTCAAGATCCAAAGGAAGGCTGCAAAGAGAACCTAAGGTCAACACTCAAGCTAGTAGCTCTAGTTCCATGCCCATCACTACCGTCACGGTACTGAAGCCCCGTAAGCATAGAGGATACTCCGCTGCTGCAACATCACAGTCTCATATTCGACCTATAAGACAGTTCAAGCCACAAGAAGTTTGAAGCTCCTAACACTATGGCAGAAGAGGGAGAACATTTGAATACCAAAGAACCCATGAACACTCAATAGCTACTCAACACCATGGTAGCTAATCAAATTTAGTTAAGGGAAGGCATGAACTGTATGGTGCAACAGTTTCGAAGTCTGAAGACTAACCAACAGGAGAACCAGGCTGACCATAATCCACCAACCATGGAGAGTGAGAAGAAGATCAACGAAAAAATGAACAACATGGAAGAGTTGATTAGAAGAGCTCGTAAGGTTGAAAATCTCATGGACTGCGAATCCCTCTAACTTTTCCCTGATGTGAGACTGCCTCCCAAGTTCAAGATGCTAACCTTAGACAAGTTCGACGGGATTGGCTGCCTAAAGTCCCATTTGAAGATGTATATAAGGGCCATGCAGCCCCTAGGTGCAACTGAAGAACTACTTGCTCAAATGTTCCGAAACACTCTTATTGGAGCCGCTCTTAGATGGTTCCTCAACCTAGATGACATAAGAGCAAGGAGTTGGGAGGACATTTGCCATGAGTTTCATAAGCAGTATAAGTACAACATAGAAGTGGATATAACAAGGAGAGATCTTAAGATTACAAAGCAAGCGTCGAAAGAATCCTTCTCTACCTTCATTACCAAGTGGAGGTCCAAAGCTGCGCAGATGATGAATAGGCCAAGTGAAGAAGAATAGTTAGCTATGGTTGTAAAGAATTTATTACCTGTATACCATAAGTACTTGTTTGCCCAGTATTTTCCTAATTTTAAAGCTTTGATTGATGCAGGAACCCAAATTAAGGATGCAATAAATAATGGCACTATAAAAAATGATGACCCATCGAGGTTTAAAAAGAATGTATAATCTAGTTCTAAAATTGCAAAAGTTTCTAATATTCATAAAAGTGATCCTTATCAATTGATTGCACCCATTGCACCCGAGCAAATGTCACAAGGTCCACCTCCAAGCATAAGAAGGAATTTCATGAGTTGTATATGCCTATGAGCCAAGTTTTTGAGAAGTTAAAAGCAAAAGGGTTACTAAAGCCCTTAGACCCAAGACTTATTCCAAACCCATTACCTTCCAGGTTTGATGTAAGTAAGAGGTATGCCTACCACCAAGGCCCTAGCCATGATACAAACAAGTGTTTCGGCCTTTGTCATGCAATTCAAAACCTAATAGACAACAAGGTGATTGCGCCGCCTACAAGGCCTAGCATCACTAATAACCCCTTACCCAACCACAACTTTGGGAGTGGACCAAGGATTAACTGTCTGATGACTGAAGAGGAGAGTAAAGAAGACCCATCCAACCTGATCTATGATTTACTCGAGTGCTTTAGGATGACATGGGAAGAATTAACGGATAGGACATCCACCACAGAATGTAACATATGGAATGACGATGCACTAGAAACCGAAAATTACGTAACATCCACAAATAGGGGGGGGGGGGGACACTTCAAACCCCAATCAAATTACCCAACATCCACAAATGGAGGGCGACACTTCAAACCTCAATCAAATTACCCAACACCCACAAATGGGGGGAGACACATAAAACCCCAATCAAATGGCCCAACACCTACAAATGGAGGGAGACACTTTAAACCCCAAGATACCAACCTAAATGACCCGACAAAAATTTCCCACATTACAAGGAGGAGATACTTCAAACCTCCATATTTGGGGACAGACAACCCAATAGAAGCCTTGAACAAATCTACCCAACAAACACCTATTGAAGAAGATAAGGCCCTTAAGAAACTGTAGAAGACACAAGCCAACATATCTTTATGAGGTTTACTTATGGCCTCGTACAAGCACCGCTAGAATCTGGTAAACCTTCTTAACCAAATCCAAGTCCCTACAACCACAACTTCTCAAGATCTAAATGCTATAATTGGGTCCATAAGTAGGGAACTCACTATTTCCCACTCTGACAAGGATCTAACAAAGAAGGGGAAACACCATAATGACCCATTGCATATTACTGTAGATGCCAAGGGTAAGAGGATCTCGATGGTTCTCATTGATGATGGAAGTGCCTTAAACGTGTGTCCTTTAAAGACTACAAGTTGCTTGGGTCTAAGCATTGGAGACTTTGTGCCTACTGCACAGCATGTAAGGGCATATGATAATAATAGAAGGGAGGTCTTAGGAAGCGTAACATTGGAGCTTACTATAGGGCTAATGATTAAAAAGGTGCAGTTTCAAATACTGAACATAGCATCATGCTTCAATATGCTCCTTGGGCGACCATGGATCCATGACACAGAGGCCGTACCTTCATTTTTATACCAAAAGGTTTGGTATCCACATGAAGGAGCTATTGTAGCCATATATTGTGATACTTTGACTGCACCCAAGCCCGTCTTTGGTATCGACTCTAAGAATGAGCCATTAACTTTGGATGGTTTTGAGATTGAGAGGCCTAGCTTTGAAAAGAGAGAAGAGGAAGTAGAGATGATCATGATGGAATTTGCTCCCTACAACAACAACAATGTGGTAGCCATAATGAGGAGAATGAATTACCTTCGGGGGATGAACTTAGGGAGAATTCTAAGGAAGCCTACAGTTCAAGTCCCGATGATTCCTACTGCCACACCATCTTTTGGGCTAGACTGTAAGCCCACTGATGATGACTTGTTAGAGATGGAATTGAGAAGAATGGCCCATGCCAAAGCAAAATGACTTCCTTGTCCCCCAAAACCCCTAAGGCCCTATACTCCAACATTGAACGAAAAGTTTGTCAAAGCTGGAGGGGGATTTCTTGAACCAAGATTTGATCCTGAGACCAGAACTATGATGCCTAGATTTAAACTACTACTAGATTGCAACAACAAGACTCCTGAGCTGAAGAAGGAAGGCACAACCTGGGTTCTTACTGATTGGGTTGATTACATGGACCACGATGCCATGACCACACTCCTTATAGATGCCATTTGCAATATCGAAGAAGAAGAAGAATACTGGGAGGCTTGTCAACATGCCTTAAAAAGCCTGTATGAAGCAAGAAGTGCTAGTAATGAAGATGAGGAAGGGGAAGAAGCCCCTAGTGATGATACTGAGAGTAACAATGGTGAGAGTGATAGTAGTAGTAATAGCAACAACAAGAATAGTGGACATCGTAATGACGACAATAATAGTGATAGTGAAAGCGACAACAGTGAACACTATGATAGCCAATACAGTGGCAATGATTAGGGTGAACCCCCTAGTGATGAAGAACATGAAGAAGATGCTCTCTATTATGAAGAGTATAATGATGGTGTAATCTATTATGATGAAGACATTTAAGATGATGACGAAGCTAACAGGTGGAATGGTACTAATAGTGACCAATATATAGGCTATTAAATGTATTAGAAGATGCAAGGGAAGAGATTGGAAAAGCCAATGGTGTAGACTATGATGATTACCCATATAGGTGTCCCTCAAATTATTGTTGTATTACTGATGTTAGTTCAAGATCTGGTCCTCGATATGACAAGCATGGTAGATAGATTCTAAAGTAGGGGTCATACTTTGATTCAGAAGCTAGCACACTGACCCTACGCATTAAGGAAGAAGATGACATAAATGCCAAATTAGTTGCTCTAGACTAGAAATTGATGGCCTATAGTCTTAGAATGCTAACACTTGAGAATGCTAAAGGTGGTAATGAGAAGATGGAAAGGAGTGCGTCAGAATATCTCCCTCAACGTACCCACCTAAACAACAAAGGGAAGCAAGATCTTTTTGATGAGTGGATGGATAGCATAAAGCGCCTGGATGCTTTCATGACTAACAAGCCCACAGATATGGAGATTGATGATGAAGCCACAAATTATATGGATGAAGACCTCTCGATACTGATGCTGAGGGAAGAAGGAACTTGCTAGGAGATGCTTGCCATCACTGAAGCCATAACTGAGTTGAAGAATTGGGCATGGCAGGGAGTTGTCCACCCTATGAAGGACTCCATGAAGAAGATTAAGACCATCAAGTCAGTCACTCTTCCCAAGAAGATCAAGACCGTTGAGCTAGTTGTCCCTGCCAAGAACATTGTTTTCGTCCCTATCGAGTCTGTTTCTACTAGTATTTATATTCCTGTTTAGTTTGTTTGTGATAATATTCCTGTTGTGTCTACTTTAGTTAAGTCTATTGAGTCTGTTGAAAACTATTTTCCTTATAATATGATTTTGGATTTTGCTTATTTTTTGGCTTTGAATGTTTTTATTTTTGAAATTGGTAAAGAAATTCATAATAGTAAGGAATTAAGACAAGGACACCTAGAACCCATAAAAGGAGAAACTCAATCCATTAACTTAGGAATTGATGATGAAGCTAAAATGATACAAGTGGGCAATACTCTAAACACTTCTGCGAAAGATGCATTAGTGGCACTGCTGACAGAATTCAAAGAAGTCTTTGCATGAAGACATGCCTAGGATCGATACAGATATAGTATAGTGTTACATTCCGACAGATCCATCTATGAAGCTGGTCCAGCAGAAATTGAGGAGAATGAAGCTAGAGTGGACTCTCAAGATCAAAGAAGAGGTTGAAAAACAGTAAAATACAGGATTTTTGAGAATGTTTAACTATCCAGAGTGGTTAGCTAATGTGGTTTCGATGCCAAAGAAAGATGGAAAGTCGAGAAGCTATTAAGCCAACCTCGATGGATCAAGAAGGTGTCAAGGATTTATCGAGTAGACAGAAGATATCTCGATCGATCCACCTAGCTATCGAGAGGTGTTGAGATTGCGATAAGATGCAACTGAAGAGCTCGACAGGTAAAGCAGGTATTGAGAGGTGTCGAGGAGGTGTTGAGATTGCTAAAAAAACAGTTTTTCAAGAAGAGAAAAACACAGATATGAATGCAATCAAGAATGCAACTCAACCAAAAATCCAAACAACATTTCAACCTCTCAAAAACATCTTTCAACAAAGAAAAATGTCGTGCAATGAGATCCCAAATCACACACACACACTAAACAAGTCTAACCAATTTTATATTTCAAAAACAAGTTAAAATAGTTTAGTAAGTATACATTAATGCATGTAAACCATGTGATGGCCAAATCACATTGTACCTGCACATGCATTAAGAGTAGTAAAGAATATTGCGTGTTGTGTGTGAAAAATATTGCAAGATTGCATAAGTTTCTCAAAGTTATGACAATTTGAGATATGAGAAAATCACTTTTAACTCACACACAATCATAATTGTTTAATGGGGACTATCACCTTCGAGGTACATCCTATAACCCACATCTCCTAGAAAACACGCTTGCAATCATATTTTAAAGCAGTTTGTTCTTTTTGCTTTTATTTCTTTACATATTTTCTTTTCATTTAGCAAACCATGCATGGGTATATAAAAGAGAGAAAAGAAATACCCAATTATGTTAAGTTTTTTGACATTACACTTTTGCTATGCCGAAGCATACAGGTGTCATTGACATTGCACTTTTGCTATGCCAAAGCATAAAGATGTCATTTCATGATTGGCAGGTAACAGTGGTGAGATGGTTATTTATGCCTTTCTCTTAGAATTTTCTAGTCCTACCCGTCAAAAAGAGTGATATGAGTGTTAAGTACAAGAGATCACTTAATTTTACTCACCACAAACAAAGAGCCACAAAGCTCACTTGCTTAGTTTATGCATAAGAATGCTCATCTAAGCTACAAGATATACAAAGTTTAGAAAATTCTGTTTCAATGGCCATTTTAAAGTTCATAAGAACCGATGTACACATACACTCACTATTTTTGTCTTTTTCAATTTTTTTTTAATTTTTTATTTTGAAGACAAAATAAAATAAAAACTAAACAACCAAACAAAAACTGACAAACAACATGAAAACATGACAAAAATATGCAAATGCATGAAAAAATGATAGAAGGATGCAAATGCAAGATATCATGATTCCAAAAGCAGATAAGAAATCAAGCAAAGAGAGCCCTACTTTAGATAGAAAGAATAAAAGCAAAGGACAAACAGAAAAGACAATTAAGTCTTTGGTTCCTTTCTCACCCACACAGTACGAGTCTTTGGCTGTGAAGATGAAAAGGCACGTGTCTTAGTATGTCTACTTAAGGACATGGAAGAATTAATATTCTCCTGAAATTGAGTTAAAAAGCTCAAAACTTTTAATAACTCACCAAAAATAGGTACAAAGCCTTTAGACAAAGAATGAGACCTATTGGACACTCGCTTATGAGGAAGCAACTTGAAACAATTAGGCCAAGTGTAACCGGAAGCACCACAATGGTGAAAAACGTGAGCAGTTTTAGAACTACTTGTTACTCTAGAAGAAGGTCTAACCTTAAAGGTTGACAGAGACCTCAACTTGGGACACTTTGGCCTAATATGACCAACAATATGACAATGATGACAAATGATAACAAATTTAGAATTTTTATTCAATATAGGAAGAGTTTTAGACAGGTTTAGAAACTTCAGCGTTAACATCAGATTGTTTACCTTTGTCTATCCTAGCAATATTAACCTTCAACTCTTGATTATTTCTTTTAAATGGGGGAATATAAAAATCTTTTTCTTTTGAATTAGGCTCAACAACAAGTTTGACACTAGTTAAATTTTCAAATTCAGTTTTAAATTCAACTAGTTGCTCTTCCAAACTCTTAATATTGTCTACCTGAGATGAAATTTGATTTTTAAATTTCTCATTCAAATTATTTACTTTATCCAATTTTGCAATCAAATCATCTCTTTCAAGTTTGACCTTTTTAAAATTAGCTTTTAATTTTGTAGAACACTTAAGAGATTTCATACAAAAATTATAAAGCATGCAATAGGCATCTTGAAAATCACCATCATCATTCAACACAAGATCATGCAAATCAAAACAATCAAGAGTTTCTGTGACAGCAGGGGTAATTAATCCAATCAGAGTGTACTCACTCTGATACCACTTGTTGGGAAATTTAGACCCTAATTGATAGAATTAACAAGTTTTAAACCCAAGTTGTTAATTAGATATATTATGAATAAACTTGTTAAAACAAACAAACATCAATATCATGTCACAAATAATATGCAGCGAAAAAATAAATAAGAGAAGATATAATGACTCAAGAAAACTAATGAAACCAACCAGTTTCACAGTAAAAAACCTAGGGGTAAACCTTCCTGAAAAGCAATCCACTATAGTAAAGAGAAATTTCAGATCTAGTACAAAACATTTGTCCCTAGACTCTACAATCCCTATAGATGAACTCACAGCAGAAACCTTCTACTGCTTCAGAACCTCTAAACTCTTCAATATATGAACGCCACCCTTTAATGCACGGATCCCAGTACGTGACTCACCAATTGCACGAATCCCAATACGTAACTCACTCACCAACTTGAGGAAGAAGAATGTTGGCTGTAAAGTTCTTCACTTCTTCAACAATGAAGATCAAGAAGCACTTGGTTACAAAACCCTAAGGCGTAAAGACGCAGTAGCTTCTTTTAGAGAGAATAAGCCTTCGATCACCTTTTGTATATATTCTCCTTGTATTCTCTTATGTAACGGCCTCTAAATTAAGCCTTATATATATCTAGGGTTGTAAAAAAAGAAACCCTACATAAATACAAAAACATGAGCCAAATATTAGATCTGAAAATCTGAATTCCCGTAACCTCGATAGCAGATCGATTGATCGAGAAGTTGTCGAGCTTCATTCATTAAATCTCGATAGATAGCTATTTGTCGAGCAGCTGTTTAGTAGTTATCTAGCTACCTGTCCAGCTTTAGTAAACACTTTTTCTTCACTCGTTTCTTGGTCTTCATGGCTTTAATACTAGACTTGAACAATCATGTTCTTTGAAGTATTAAACACATCCTAGATCTACCCAAATACAAGTAAAGTATGTTTTGTCAAAGGATTAGCCAACTATATAAAATATGTCTTTAACATCTTGATTTTCCTTTTTTATCGATGCTTGAGAATTTAAGCTTGAGTGTCTTAAGTATTCCTCTAGGTCATAGGAATCATGAAGGCTGTCGTGGTGGAGGAAACATACTCCAAAGAGGGAAAGAAACACCAATATGTGTTCTTGCTTGCTTGTGCATACGACCATATGTATGCACCTTTGACCCTACGTATGCATGCCACCAGGTAGAAAAATCCTAGCCGAGTATAAAATAGTCGTAGGAGGCCTTAAAACATTCATAAAATGTATTCTAAGTTCAAGAATTTCCTTGTAATGTCCCTAACTAGTAGACTCTTTTAGAGGTCTCGGCATGTCCTAGTTTCAAAGAATCTCCCATTCCTCTTGTTCTTTATTGTGTTAATTTATATCACCAAATTAGAGTGAACAATCCTCTTCTTCGAGCTGCCACTGAATTTCAAATCCCTACCTGGGGTGTCTTCCAATTCAATGATGTGAAATTATGCCCCACCCTTGAAGAATTTGGAGCCATCATGGGTAAGCTCGACCTTGGTACCATCATTCTCCCCACTCTTAAGGAGAATCTCTTTAACTTGGCTTATTAACTTTTGGGAGTTCCCCTAGCTATGGCCAAAAGATGGTGCACACTTGATACGTTGAATGTTCATACGGTTTTCAAGTATTTTTCTCATCAGAATGTCCCTTTGGCTGGGGTGAAGCGCTCTCAATATCTCAATGTTTTTTGTCTGTGCATTCTTGCGAGGTACTTCTTGGTGCATGAGACCTTGTGTGGACCCAAGAATTCTTTTGGAGGTCAACAATCTAAGGAGAGAAATTCCAATTATCACCATCTTGGTTGAAACTCCTAGTGGCTTGGATGCCATTCATAAAGGGGAAGCAACTTAGCTGAAACTCTCCTCCTTTAGGTATAATCACTAATTTTTGCATAGTTCTTAATTGTTAAGGACATATTTTATGTAGTTAGCTAATCCTTTGACAAAACGCACTTTACTTGTTTTTGGGTAGATCTAAGATGTGTTTTGTACTTCAAAGAACATATTGTTCAAGTCTAGTATTAAAGCCATGAAGATTGGACCAAGAAACAAGTGAAGAAAAGGTGTTTGCTAAAGCTGGGCAGATAGCTGGACAGATAGCTGGACACCTATGGACACCAACGGACAGCTGCTCGATACCTCTATCTATCAAGGTTTAATGAAGCTCGACAGCTGCTCGATCGATCGAGGTATCTATCGAGGTTACGGGAATTCAAATTTTCAGATCTGATTTTTAGCCCATGTTTATGTATTTGTGTAGGATTTCTTTTTTTCACAACCCTAGACATATATAAGGCTTATTTTAATGGCCGTCACATAAGAGAATACAAGGAGAACACAAGAAGAACACATGCAAAAGGTGACCGAAGCCTTATTCTCTTTGAAAGAAGCTACTGCGTCTTTGCGCCTTAAGGTTTTGTAACCAAATGCTTCTTGATTTTCATTGGTGATGAAGTGAAGAACTTTGCAGCCAACATTCTTCTTTCTCAAGTTGGTGAGTGAGTCATGTACTAGGATTCGAGCAAAGGAGTGAGTCACGTACTGGGATTCGTGTATCAAAGGGTGGCATTCATATATTGAAAAGTTTAGAGGTTCTGAAGCGGTAGAAGGTTTTTGCTGTAAGTTCATCTACGGGGATTGTAAAGTCTAGGGATAAAGGTTTTGTACTAGATCTGAAACTTCTCTTTACTATAGTGAATTGCTTTTCGAGAAGGTTTCCCCCCAAGTTTTTTACAATAAAACTGGCTGGTTTCATTGGTTTTTCTAAGTCATTATATCTTGTCTTATTTATTTTTTCGTTGCACTTAGTTTTGACATGATATTGATGTTTGTTTGTTTTAACAAGTTTTATGCATAATAAATCTAATTAACAACTTGGGTTTGAAACTTGTTAATTCTATCAACCGGAGTCTAAATTTTCTAACAAGTGGTATCAGAGCGGGGACACTCTGATTGAATTAATTTCTTGAGTGTGATCCTAGACCCCTGTTGTCATGGAAACTCTTGATTGTTTTGATTTGCATGATCTTGTGTTGCAAGATGATAATGATATTCAAGATCCCTATGGTAAGCTTTATAATTTTTGTATGAAATCTCTTGAATATTCTACAAAATTAAAAGCTAAATTTAAAAGGGTCAAGCTTGAAAAATATGATTTGATTGCAAAATTGGATGAAGCCAATAAGTTGAATAAGAATTTTAAAAATCAAATTTCATCTTAGGTGAACAAAATTAAGAGTTTGGAAGAGCAACTAGTTGAATTTAAAACAGAAGTTGAAAATTTAACTAGTGTCAAACTTGTTGTTGAGCCTAATTCAAAAGAAAAAGATTTTTATATTCCTCCATTTAAAAGTAATGATCAAGAGTTGAAGGCTAATATTGCTAGAATAGATAAAGGTAAACAATCTGATGTTAACGCTGAAGTTTCTAAACCTATGTCTAAAACTCCTCCTAGGATGAAAGAAAAATCTGTTTTTGTCCCCACTTGTTATAATTGTCATATTGTTGGTCATATTAGGCCAAATTGTCCTAAGTTAAGAACTCTGTCAACCTCTAAGGTTAGACCTCTTTCTAGGAAGCCGAGTAGCTCTAAAACTACTCATGTTTGTCACCATTGTGGTGTTTCTGAACACATTTGTCCTAATTGCTTTAAGTTGTATCCTTATAAGCAGTTGTCCAAATGCTCGCAGATTTCCTCTCAAGGACCTACACCTTTGTTTGGAGAGTTATTACAAGCTTTAAGCTTTTAACTCAATTTCAAGAGAATTTTAATTCTTCTATGTCCTTTTGTAGACATACTAGGACACGTGCATTTTCATCTTCACGGCCAACGACTCGTGCTGTGTGGTTGAGAAAGGAACCTAAGACTTAATTGTCTTTTCTGTTGTCCTCTGCTTTAATTCTTTCTATCTAAAGTGGGACTATCTTTGTTTGATTTCTTATCTGTTTTTGAAATCATGCTTTCATATATCTGCATTTTTTTTTCTTTCTTGCTTTTATGCATTTGCATCTTTCTTTCATACTTTCATGATTGTTTGTCTGTTTTCGTTTGGCTGTTTAGTTTTTATTTTGTGTTGTTTTCAAAATTAAAAAAAAAAAATAAAAAAAAATACAAAAACAGTGTGTAATAGTGTACATTGGTTCTTGTGAACCTTAAAATGGCTATTGAAATAGAATTTTCTAAACTTTGTCTCTCTTGTAGCTTGGATGAGCATCCATATGTACAACTAAGTAAGTGAGCTTTATGACTCTTTGTTTGTGATGTGTAAAGTTAAGTGATCTCTTGTACTTAATGCTCGCATCACTCTTTTTGATGGGTAGGACTAGAAAATCTTAAGAGAAAGGCATAAATAACCATCTCACCACTGTTACTTGCCAATCATGAAATGACATCTGTATGCTTCGGCATAGCAAAAGTGCAATGTCAAAAAGCTTAACATAATTGGGTATTTATTTTCTCTCTTTTATATGTCCATGCATAGTTTGCTTAATAAAAAGAAAATAAGCAAAGAAATAAAAGTAAAAAGAACAAAATGCTTTAAAATATGATTGCAAGCATGTTTTCTAAGAGATGTGGGAGTTATAGGATGTACCTCGAAGGTGATAGTCTCCATCAAACGGTTATGATTGTGTGTGAGTTAAAGTGATTTTCTCATATCTCAAATCATTATAACATTGAAACACTTATGCAATCTTGCGATATTTTTCACACACAACATGTAATATTCTTTGCTACTTTTGATACATGTGCAGGTACAATGTGATTTAGCCATCACAAGGTTTACATGCGTTAATGTATCCTCACTAAACGGTCTTAACTTATTTTTAAAATATAAAATTGGTTAGACGTGTTTAGTGTGTGCGTGTGCGTGTGCGTGTTTTTTTGGGATCCATGTGCTTAAGATTGTTGATGAGAGATGATTTGGAGATCCTAAAATGTTGGTAGGATCTTTGGTTGAGTTGCATTCTTGATTGCATTCATATTTGTATTTTTCTCTTTTTGAAAAACTGCTTTTAAGCTATCTCGACACCTTCTCGACGCTTCTCGATACCTGGCTATTTGTCGAGATCTTCAGTTGATTTTTTATCGCAATCTCGACACCTCTCGATAGCTAGGTGGATCGATTGAGATATCTTCTGTCTGCTCGATAGATCTTCGACACCTTTTCGATCCATCGAGGTTGGCTTGATAGCTTCTTGGCACCTCCCGATCGATCAAGATATCCTTGCATGCATTTCATTTTTCTTTGTTTTGCATGTTTCTCTTATCTTGTCATCCATAACATCTTGTTTCATTACATTCATGCATTTTTATGGATTTTTTGTGCCCCCTTGAAAATCCTTGATCATGTTTATGTTTTTCAGGTAAAACTTTATACCTTCCTGTACCCTCTGTCAATTGTGACAAAAAAAGTGATTACCTCCTTGTTATTGTAGGAGCTACTTTTAGCTTCTTCTTCTTGTACTTAGGTCTTGTGACCATGTTCACATACAACATGGTATTTATCAAGTGGTATATATATATGATGATGTATGTTTTCTTCACTTATCTCTACATGTGTTGTTTCTTTTCTATCTTTATATACATGTTTCTTTATTTGTAGGCAATCTATTATTTCTGCTTCACACAAAGATGCCTTAATGTGTTTTGTTTAAAGTGTTTCAGAAATATAGGTTGTCAAAGTCTTCCATACCATGAACTATTTTCTTGCAAAGTTTTTCAAGAGTTTGTATTTGGGTAGATTTTATTGTATTTAACAAGTGAGTATGAGTTGAGTGATTTATGACTTCTCTCATATATTCATTTGTTTGTTGTGGTTTTGTCACGGATTGCCAAAGGAGGAGATTGTTAAGGACATATTTTATATAGTTGGCTAATCCTTTGACAAAACACATTTTACTTGTATTTGGGCAGATCTAGGATGTGTTTAATACTTCAAAGAACATGTTGTTCAAGTCTAGTATTAAAACCATAAAGATTGGACCAAGAAACAAGTGAAGAAAAGGTGTTTTCTAAAGCTGGACAGATAGTTGGATACCTGCGGACAGTAGCTGGACACTTGTGGACACATGCGGACACTTGTGGACACCTATGGACAGTTACTCGACAGCTACTTGATACCTCTATCTATCGAGGTCTAATGAAGCTTGACAACTGCTCGATCGATCGAGGTATTTATCAAGGTTATGGGAATTCAGATTTCCAGATCTAATTTTTGGTCCATGTTTATGTATTTGTGTAGGGTTTCCTTTCTCACAACCTTAGACATATATAAAGCTTATTTAAGAGGCCCTCACATAAGATAATACAAGGAGAACACATGCAAAAGGTGACCGAAGCCTTATTCTCTCTAAAAGAAGCTACTACATCTTTGTGCCTTAGAGTTTTGTAACCAAGTGCTTTTTGGTATTCATTGGTGATGAAATGAAGAACTTTGCAGCCAACATTCTTCTTCCTCAAGTTGGTGAGTGAGTCACATACTGGGATTCGTACAAAAGAGTGAATCACGTACTAGGATCCATGCATTAAAGGGTGGCGTTCATATATTGAAGAGTTTAGAGGTTCTGAAACGATAGAAGGTTTCTGCTGTAAGTTCATCTACGGGAATTGTAGAGTCTAGGGACAAAATTTTTGTGCTAGATTTGAAACTTCTCTTTACTATAGTGAATTGTGTTTTGGGAAGGTTTTCCCCTAGGTTTTTTACTGTGAAAC
Organism: Castanopsis chinensis; assembly: GCA_032878915.1. Lineage (NCBI taxonomy): Eukaryota > Viridiplantae > Streptophyta > Magnoliopsida > Fagales > Fagaceae > Castanopsis > Castanopsis chinensis. Next base: position 5,070,769 of record JAVQMG010000105.1, read on the forward strand.
TGGTTAGTTTCATTGGTTTTCCTAGGTCATCATATCTTATCTTATTTATTTTTTCGCTGCACTTAGTTTTGACATGATATTGATGTTTGTTTGTTTTAACAACTTTTATGCATAATAAATCTAATTAACAACTTGGGTTTAAAACTTGTTAATTCTATCAACCAGGGTTTAAATTTTCCAACATTGACCTAGTGGGATTCCTCTAATTTTTGCATAGATTGTCTTTCAGTTTCCAACCCATCGAGGCTTCATATATCGTCTTCACACAAACAATTGTTCTCTCTCTCTCTCTCTCTCTCTCTCTCTCTCTCTCTCTCTCTCTCTCCTTTTTCCATTCAACACTCATGCTTTCTTTTCTCCTTCATCTTTTTTCCACTTTCAGATATGGCTATATAAAAGGCTTCAGTTGCTTCATCCTGCCATTGTCTCTCCTAGTAAATATCAGCCAAAGCATTATCATGATCCTAAGCCCAAAAATAAGGAGATGGATCTTGCTGAGTTTACTAAATTATATTTTTGAATGTGTTGGCAAACCGAGAACAAACCATGTCTATTCTATGTGTTAGGCAATGCTTAAAGGTGTTGGTTTCAAGCTTCAAGTTTAGCTGACTGTAGAAAAACGGAGTCAATTTCTGCCTTGCTCAACCGATCGAGAATTTGGCTTGAATGATCGAAAATCGCAAGAAAATAAATTCTACAGATTTTTAAATTAAGCTGAAGCCCACGAAAATATTTAGGGTTTCATCCCAACTTCTTCACATATAAAAGGGAAACCCTAGCTATATTTTGAAGACTTTTGAGAAGACTTGTGTGTTACTCTTTGTAAGATCTGAGAGGTTTTGTACCTTCTAACTACATAAGAATCTACTGAAGCAAGATCTTCAATCAAGCATTGGTAGAACCTAGTTGCTGCAACAAGATCATTACTAATGGTGATCTAAAACCTGTGAGTGAGATCTCAAAGTCAAAAGCAAGGAAGATTATGTTGGTGTAAATCCACGTGGTTGTGTCAGTAAGTTACTACATGAGGTAGTATTAGATTTAGGGTTAAATCTTTTGTAAAAATTTCGATTCTCTTATAGTGGATTTACTTTACCTTGAGAATAGCTAGGTTAAATCCTCCCCAAGTTTTTAACTTGAAACGATTCGTTTCATTAGTTTTCTTGGGTCATCATATCGTGGTGTTATTTACTTTTCTGCATTTATGCATGATATGATATATGTTTTTTTGACCTAGATCTAAATAATAAACCTAATAATCAACTTGGTTAATTAATTAGGTTAAACAATCTGGTTTAAGGGGTCTAAACGAACAAACACTTATGCATGGTATTATGCTCTAGCTCTTCTCATCTATCAAAGCAAACTATTCATATCTCTTATCCAATCCTTCTCTAGGACTTTGGTTTCTACTAGCATCCTAAACGATTGTATCTCCACTTCAATGGGAAGTACCGCTTCCCTCCCATAAGCTAAAGAGTAGGGGGTTGCCCCAGTCGATGCACAGATAGAAGTTCTATAACCGAATAAGGAAAATGGAAGATTTTCAGCCTAATATTTGTATGCCACTACCATCTTGGCTAGGATATTCCTGATGTTCCTATTGGCTGCTTCTACAACCTTATTAGTCTGCGGTCGGTATGGTGAAGACTTGTGATGCTTAATGTTGTACAACTCCATGATCCTTTAAACACCTCCCTCAAAGTGGGAACCATTGTCTGAGATGATCTATTGCGGAACTCCAAATCGGCAAATGACATTGTTCTCTATGAATCGGGCCACATGCTTGGCTTTTAGTGCGGAGTAGGAGGCTGCCTTTACCCACTTGATGAAGTAGTCAATTACCACTAGGATGTATTCATGTCCGTTCGAAACCTTAGGGGCTATTCTCCTAATCACATCTATGACCTACACATAGAAAGGCCAAGGAGTGGTTAAACTATATAGCTTACTAGGTGGTACATGGTTCAAATTTGCATGTGTTTGGCAGATGTGGAAACTCTTCACAAAGTTCACATAATTGATTTCCATTTTATTCCAATAGTATCACATCCTTAGGATCTTTTTGGACAATATTCTCCCATTCATATTAGGGCCATAAATCCATTGATGGACTTGTTCCATTACTCTTTCTGCTTCTTATTTCTTTAGACAACAAAGGTCTATGCCATCATAGGACCTCCTATAGAGCTGACCTCCACATAAGATGTATTGCATTGCCATATCCTAACTGAACGACGTTCTCTCTTATCGGCATCGTCGGGATATACTCCCAATTCTAGGAATTTCATAATGTCAAAATAACAAGGGACTCCTTATTCTATAGCAAAAACTAAAGACTCTTCCCTTTCCTTGTGTACCAATTCATAACTTTTTTCTATCCCTAAGGGTCGTGTCCATACTCCTTCGGGTACTTCAACCATGGAGGCTAAAGTAGCCAAGGCATCTACAAAATAATTCTGAACTCTAGGGATGATAGTTTATTCAATCTTATCAAAGGTTTTGGTCAAATTCTCTAAATGGTGTTGATAAGGTTTCAAGTGTTCCTTTTTCGCCTTCCACAATTTCTACGCTTGAGCTTCCATTCCAGCGATACAATCCTCATATTCTGCCATTTTGTTGGTTGCCTCGAAGTTCAACTTGACTGCCAAGGGTATATGGGATTCATCCCACTTCCATATTGTTCATAGCTCCATCGAAATAGATCTTCCATACCCCTAGTTCAATGTCCAAAATATGTGTAGACACTGCATTTTGTACCCTTATGACTCGGGCCCCCGTTCTCAATGATGTTGAAGTTTTAAAGCCCAAGGTTAATTTAGGGACCAATCAGATTAAAATTGACTTGAGGAAAGTATTTTTGGAAAGTATTACTCTTTTGTGAACTAAATAAAGCTATTTTTGAAAAATAAATGTCACGGAAACCCTAGGGCATGCGTATGCATACACGCATATACGCACTCATGATCTAGATCTACGTACACATGTACTTCATGCATGCGTACGCATACGTAATGCTAGGGTTCCAAAAACAATGAAAGGCAAGTTTTCTACATTGAAGTTGAGCTTTGGAGCGAATCCCACATCGTCTGGGAGTCGTCCCAAACCTTTATTTTCTCACTTTATAAAGCCTTACATTATACCTTTTCAAAACATATAGAAAATCCTAAGACAAAACCTAAGATTCATTAGAAATAGTGAATCAAAGAGGAAGTTTTTCACAAAAAAATCTCAAGTTAATATTTTTCTGATTGAGGTTTTTTCTGGCCTTGATCTTCGAGTTTCAAGTTTATTAATCATCTTTTGTTTGATGCATGAACATGTAGGCAAGCGTAGGTGCATATTCACACTATATGCACCTACACTTGTCTCATCATTGCCTTGCTAGTGGCAGTAGAGTAGGCTGTATGCTATAGGAGCACTGTTCAAGCGTCATTCTGCCATCACTGCAACAGGCTGAGTTGGTATGGTGCATTAAATGTGGAGGTGATGGATGCTTTATCTAGAAGTTTCCTCTTTCCTTGCTTACATGTCACTACTACCTTCCTTAGCCTTTAACCTTATAGCCTTGGTGGTTTGTCTCCGGCCTCTCGAGAAGTGTCTGCTCTTCGGGCGAGCTGTCCTTCTCGATTTCCATGACATGGTTATCCTGATTAGGCTGGGCTTGATCTGATGAGTAATTGGGCACAATTACCCCTCACGTGAATTCCACTTGATGATTCCCTATCTTCGAACTTCCTCCACCCACAATGCTAATTGACACATCGGCTCATGCTTACCACAATCTCAAATTTAAATTTTTTGTTATGCTAATTAAGAAATGTTGTGAAATTTTACTATTCTTAGCATTATTTAAAAGAAATTGTTTAAAGTAATAGTAAGTCGATAATATTTTCACAACAAATCATTGGTAATAATTTGTTATTGATTGGTAAAAAATTGATATTAGTAGTAAGCCTAAATTAAAACTAATAAGATATTACTGCCAAGAAGTTGTTGTGAATTTTTTTGTGGAAATATTATGGATATAGTATTATTCAATTAATTATCAAAGACAAAAAAAAAAAAAAAAAAAAGTGGTAGCAAAATAGTAAAAGTGTATGTGTACCACTGTCCAACGATTTTTTTTTTTTTAATTTATATTTATTTTAATCTTTGTAGCTCTACATAATACTAATTGTTAACAAAAAATTAATTTTTTTGAAAAAATTTATTAAGTTTTAAAAGGGTTCTCTCGACAATTTGTTACTAGTAATGTGCACAACATAATAATAAAAAAAGGAAAAAATATAAATAAGCAAAAAATGAGTATAAAAGTTTTCAATAAAAGTTAAAAAAAAAAAAAAAAGAATTAGATAAGCAGCTCACAATTGAACAATAGATTCATTAAAAAAAAAAAAATTTTGCATCTAAACAAATTTGAAGAAAATATTTTGAGTAGAAAAATATGTTATTTATTTAAATTTAAAAATATAAAGTGTCTCATTTTAAACATTGCCTTAGACCCGAAAACCCCTTGGGCCGCTCCTGCCCGCCCCCACCCGGTTCTACTGTCTTCTAGTATCTATAGGCTATATAAACAATTCACCACCCAAAAAAAAAAAAACCTTAATGACCTTTATCCATATTGTTGCCTTCAATTTTTTGTACAAGAAGACTAGAGATCACCGTGTGAAAGAATTAAAATAATTGTAATTCAACGTAAACAAAGCATTGTCTAAATTTTTTTATTAAACAAAAAGTGAAACAACGCATGCATGAAGCCTAACTAATCAATCATTTCAAACATGTAAATATATATATATATATATATATATATATATATATATGTGCACTTTATAATGCATGTATACATGAAATGCAAGAGTGTGCAATCATGGAAACAGCTGGATTTGTCTAGGTGTTTTGCAAAATATAGTTGTCTCACTGAGACAATTATTATTATTATTATTATTATTATTATTATTATTATTTTTTTTTTTTTAGTATCAAGACAGCAATATATTATTAGCTTAGGCCATTCAAATCAACCATGTATACAGAGTTAAGGTCTGGTGGTATTTCTTCCCTCACAGTCACAGCCAATACCTTTATAATATGCTAAACTCCTTGACACATTTGAACAATTAGATTTCTCCCTTCCACCACCTTAATTTGTACTATATATATATATATATATTCAGAAAACCATTAGAAAATAACTCATTGCAAAGAATAGAATGCTCATTGTTGCTGCCTATATAATATGTTATGTAACCTGGTATTTCTTTCTCAGGCATGGCGACTACATGAAAACAACTGTGAACGATCTTGTGGATGCTAAATTGTCAGAATTCAATGAGGAGGAAGTAAAACGAACGATAGGAGTGTCCTTTTTGTGCACTCAAGCATCCCCTACATTACAGCCATCAATGTCGCGTGAGGTGGCAATGCTTTTAGGAGATATTGAAGTCAGCACCGTAACTTCAAAGCCTGTAAATTTTTCTGACTGGAAATTTGATGACCCAACAAGCTTAAGAAATGATGTTGCAGCAAGAGGAACCGTTAGCATCTGTTACGACCATTCAGAAAGTTCAAGCATGGTGGGTTACGAAGATAATTCACCAGTTAGTACTTCTAAAACCATGCTTGGTAAGGCTATCAAAGAGGGTAGATGAGAATTAGTTTGTGCTTTTCTTCCCCATTTTCAATTCCTGATTACATAAATAGAATCAGAGATGTAATTGTATAAAATTTGCTTAGGTAAGACTGGGATTTTTTTTTTATTTAGTGCCTGTGATGAAATGTAAGAATCTTGGGCTTCTGCATTGTTTTATGAAATTTGCTTAGGTAAGACTTAGGTATGTTTGAGAATAGCTTATCTAACTGAAATTGAAAACGTTTTGTTAAAAATATAGATAAAAATAAAATAAAAACTAACTAAATAATACAATAAGACTTATGAATAATACTAAAGAATAAAATAAGGTCCATAAATAATACTAAAAATAAACTAAAAACTTAAATAAGTTAAACCTTTCATCACATCCCAAACAAATTCTTAATTTCTTAAAATCCTCTGAAGTTCTTAATAGCTCTATCATGATACGTAGAATTTTGTATATTTTGCATATTGGGAGAAATTTTATTCTCAGTTTTTTCTTTTAAATTCCTTGAAAGTGTGGGATTTCAAATGGTGATTTAGGAAGTTCAAATATTGAAGGGTTGCTGTGGTGTTTGAGTGGGAATTTTTATGTTGGACAACAGAGCCCCAGATGATTAAGTATTTTCATTTTTGAGTTTTTGGTTCTCTTTGATAATGGAGAAATTGTAAAAACTTGCAAAATGAAAGGTGAAAAAAAAAAAAAAAAAAAAAAAAAAAAAAAAAGCCTGAAACCGAAACTTTTTCAGAAAATTCGAGGACAAATAAAGCTTATGAAAACCAAAAACACCAAAATGAAAGTGCCCCCATAAATATAAAATCAAAAGGTGAATTTTTAACTTTAACCTTTGTTTGAATATTGATGATGTCTTATATGAAAATGGATTATAAATTTTTTTGAAATTACAAGGTAGAGATACTCTAAAAAGTCCGTTTATTAATCCTAAATTCCCATATAATATTTGAATGAAAAGATCTTTAATTTTTGCTTTCTTTGCACCCTTTTTTCTGGTACGGTATGACCCGAAGTACAACTTTAGGTTTGTCTTCCTAAGCCCAAAGCCTTGTGCTTCCACCAATGCCTGCCGGTGCCAGGGCTACTTCAAATCCCCTTTCCTACCACCATCTCCAGAAGGTTCTCCCAAGCCCAAGCCCAAGCCCAAGCCCAAGCCCATTGCTCTGTTCCAAAAGGTTAAGCCCTTCATTGTTCAAGCTGTTCTCACTGCCTCTTAGTTTCAGGCCAAGTGAGCCCAAAAGTGAGTAATGACTGAGGCCAGCTCCTAGCCTCCTAGCTAGGCCAGGCCACTTAGGTTGTACCTAGACCTCTCTACTGGGATTTAAAAAAAAAAAATCTCTCTCTCTCTCTCTCTCTCTCTCATAAATAAAATTAAAATTGGAAGAGCGCATTAATTTTGAATCTCAAAAAGAAAGAAGGATGGATTTTAAATAAAAATATATATAAATAACGACTTACTTAAAATTGTTGTCTTAAGCTTCAAACTAAATAAGCTGGCTAACAAAGCTCTATAAACCCAAGGCATTTTTTAAGATTTTTTTTGCTTTTAATTCATAAGTAACATGCGAACTTAATGGATTATGAACCTGCGATTTCATTCTCCAACAAAAACTTATAAGGTGAGTTTCAATTGATTTAGACTTCATCGGCTACTGAACACATTTTAAGCATTATAGCTATTAAATACATGAGTAATTATATAATACTCATGAGTAAAAATAATGATTTCGTCTCTCATCTCACATAATAGCGAATTTCACTAATTGAATTTATGATAAAACTAACAATTCATATGAGATAAGAGATCATTCCATTATTGTACAATTTACAATTCAGAGGAGGGAATACACACCACAGTGTAAATTGCAATTTGGCTAATTTTTGGATATTCCAAGAAATTTGGTAGGGTTAATGGTAATTTTTGCTAAGCATCTCTTTAGTGGTTGATTAGGGTTTTTTTTTTTTTTTTTTAATGAATAGTAAAATGCATTGAGGAGAACGTAACATAGTATTCCATGCCTAGGGTGATTAAAGTTGAATCAAATAGATTATATTAAGTGTTTAAGAAAAGCTATATTTGTTATTTCCCGGAAAGTTTCCCAGAGAGCAAGCTTTTATGAGTCTTCATCGCGTTTTTCATGACAGGATCACAACGAAGTCTTTTTGAAAAAAAAAAAAAACATTGAACTACGACCATTGACTAGACATGGCAAAACGGGTTAAAATTTTCTGACCCGACCCGAAAAATACTTGACCCGAACCCGATATTTTTGACCCGAAATAAAAACGGGTTGACCCGTGACCCGACCCGAGTTTTTCGAGTTTTTTGCAGGTCAACCCGACCCGACCCGACCCGCAACCCGACCCGAAACCGAATCACTTTTTTAAAACTTTTTTTTTTGGTAAAAAAAAAAAGTAAATTTAAGATAATAGTAGTTTAATTGTTTATTGTGAGTTTTAAGGAAACAATTGATACATTTACATATGCAAATTAATTGAAAGATAAAAGGTTGAGCATTCTGTAATGAGTAACGATTTTTAGATATTAAATAACAAAGTACATGCCAAGATAATATGGTTACAATAGAGTTAAAAATATAGATTTAAAATTATAGACATATGTGAGAAACATTTACAAGTGTAAAAATAGTGAAGCCAAAGTATCAAATTAACATAAATTATGAATGCTTAGACTCATTTTTTAACAATTTATGTTTAAAATAAACGGCTTTTCAAAATAAATTATGATATTTCCTAGAGTATGTGTTGCTTAACAATGATATAATATTCATAAAAGAGATCATGTATAAATAAGTAAGCAATCCAATTTTGATGTATATCTTAAATTGAAATAGAGTGTCAACCACAATTGATAATGGATTATAAAATTAATTTTCAAAATTGTAAATTTCTTATATGTTTTTATTCTTTATCAAATGAGTTATCCAATAAGTCATTTGTAATTTTGTTTTATATTTTGGAATGTTGATATTGTATAGAAATAAAACATGTGTATTTGTTTTACTTATGTTTGTGTTATTTTGTTTTAGATAGCAATGTTAGGATTTGTATAATTTTAAAATTATTGAATAAAGTATTAATAAGTTTAACTGAATTCATTCTTGATATAAGTGATGAAGTCAAAATAATGCATTTTACATAAAATAATTTGTTGCATAACTTTTCAAATGACAAATACAAGTTGTTTTATTTATAAAAAAAAAAAAAAAAATTCATGTGAAAAATACCGGTCAACCCGACCCGACCCGCAACCCGATTGACCCGAACCCGTTTTTAACCTGCTTAAAATGATCCGTTTTTGACCCGTGACCCGTTTGACCCGCAACCCGATTGACCCGACCCGAACCCGACCCGACCCGCCTGTTTTGCCATGTCTACCATTGACCACAACAACCAGACCTTTTACAATTTATCGTACCTTTTTTTCTTTAATGAAACATTTTGCAATACCTTTTATATTTGAATCTATTTTCACTTTCATTACACCAATGAGAAAATGTTCTTTTGGCTTTAAGATCACGCAAACTATTGTCTATACTTTTGAAGGAAGGGATTAAAGTGATCCAACTACACTTATCTGATAGAACCGCCCAACTTATTTGACCTTAGCAATACTTTTAGCATTTCCATTTCCATTTCAGCAATCGAAGAAATTCCTTGTTCAATCATGTCTATCAAGGGTCCAAGGGACATCTTGTCCTAATTTTTTTTCTTCCTTCTCTCCTCATGCAGCAATATGGATGAAATTAACGGGTGATAGTCTTAAACTAGGTGGCAGGCTCAATTCCTGAAGGTACCTAGTTTACATAATAATGAGCACGTGAATTTAGCCTCTTAGGGTCCGTTTGAATACAGCTGAAAACTGAAAAATACTGTAGCAAAACAATTTTTAATGTGTGAAAAAATACTATTCATTCCTTAAAATTACTGTTCATGGGCCTAAATTTACTGTTTATGGCCCATGAACAGTAAATAATGCGCGTCCCAGCAAAAAAAAAAGCTGAAACACAGACGTGCGCGTTTCAGCTGTATTCAAACCCTCTCTTACTCATTGAAAAAAAAAAAACAAAAGAGGAAGAACAATTAATGAGGTGATGCTTATAACGGAAACAAACAAATGCTTTACATTTCACATTCAGCAGCACGCGCACACACACCTCGAAAGAAAAAGAAAAAAAAAAGAAAAGAAAAAGATGATGTTGATATAGCAGAAGCTTTGATACTTATGTGTTGTTTGTGTAACTAAATAATAGTAAGTTCATGCGAAATAAAAATGGAAAGGAATATATCCCTCAAAGAAGTCTATCTAGCAATATTATGGGTGACATAATTAGTCTCTCGAATAGTATGATTAATAGAACAATCAGTAAAGGAATGTAAACAGTTTTAGTTTAAGCAGTAATATTCTCAATTGCCCAATGTGGGGAAGTTGATGAACTTTGAAGTGGTAGAATCACGTTTAGATGATTAGATCTTGTTAGGTTCATATTTTAAGGTTGGCAAACCATGATAAAATGTAATTAATTCTAAGTTCAGCTCAGGACTCAAGTTAACCGCAAGAAAAACGAAGTCTTTGTAATCTCGATTCCAGCTTGACTCCAAGTTTGATGATTGAGATTGCACGTATTATAAAAAATCAAGTACACGAAAAAACCCATAACTTATTTGCTTCAAACTTGCTTCATGATCTAATTGTTGCACTATTTAAAGGACATCATAAGTTATCCTCGGAGAGCGATTTTGGGCAAGAGAAATCACCGTTTTGTGTGGTTGGGGTTTGTGTAACTAAGTTTCTCTTAACTTCACCATGTCGGAGACATACAAAGTAGATTTGAAGATCAGTTGGTGAAGAAGTTGGAGTCAAAGCTCCAACCACAGATTAATTGTGGAGATCAAATATTCAAGATGTTAGAGAGGCAGAAACCCTAAACTTTTCAAAAAATAGATCTAAGCTGTCACGACCCAAATCCATGGAACATGAATTTAGATGCATGACTAACTTGCTGAGCTTATATAACTCAATAAGCATAATTAATTTAAACATAATTCAATAAACTTCAAATAAACAATACTCTTAATAAATCTCTTACAATAACTAAAATCCACAAATTAGAAATAATCACCAAACACTATAAAATCTAAAGCGGAATAAAAATAACTAAAAATTCTTTAAGGCTTCAAGTATTATTGACTTCGCTTGAAAACTCTCAAGCTCTACCTTGTATCTTACGAAGTAATCCAAAGGTTCTGTCTCCCAACGAAACTTTAATCTCAAAATTGTAAATGATGGAGTGAGCCACATATCCAGTAATACACAATACACAACAGAATAGAGTCAAACAAAGCACGAGTATTTTGATTTTTCACAAATTCACTCAATGATATCAAATATAATTATTCAAAAACATATAATGAATCACTTAATACATATGTAATCACATCTTAAAATCATTTGAAAACACATTCATATAATTTATCAGAGCATAATGTCACATATATACATATCACATATTTTCACATACAATCCTGTGAAGGGATACCAACATCTAACCCCTGCTAGTGAGGGATCAACACTTATTCTCACATATAACCCTGTGAGAGGGCTTATACATATACCTGATAAATTCTAAAAACACTTATTTTGAGTCACATATCTCAAAAGCAAAGTTTATACAAAATAGAATAATTTTCATAATATTAAGAATTATTCCAAATAAAATGGCATATCAAAGATCACAATATCAAATTGAAACATAAATCAAAGGATGCTTAACTCTCTTATGGAATGAATAAGAACTGAAGAGTTTATATAAATATTTTTACAATTCTTGAGTAAGTTTGAAAACCCAATTTGCTGAAAGAAAACGTCTTAAATACCATTTGGAAAATAAGAATATGACTTTGAGATCACTTGGTTTTAAACAAATTTAAAGAACAACCATTTTAGAAAACTTATCTTGAAACTCAATTCCTTTTTGAAAATAATTTTGTTTAGACATCATCTTTTAAATGAGATTTAGATGTTCAAAACTCTATTTAAAATTCAAAGTTTCTCTTTAAAACATTATTTAAAAGTTGAAGTTTCTCTTTAAATGACATAAAAAAAATGTTGTTGATAAACTTTAGAAATCGTAAGCTTAAAAACATAACTTTTGAAAACTTTTGACTTCTAAGAACCTAATGGACAAAACTTGTGCATATAATGTATAATTACTTACAGTACTTGAATTACTCTGAAAGTCCAACTGAAACACCCTCTGAAATACTTAGATATTTTGGAGCTTAAGGCGAGAACTAAAATAGGGCTTTTTATATACTTATGTAGTAATTAAATTAATATTTATTTAATATTTTTATATTATAATATATTTCATTTAAAATCTATTTTTCTTGTCTTTTGATATGAAAATTGACTAATTAAATTTTTGTATTCAAGTTCTTCTAATATCTCCTTTTTCAATCGATAATATAGCTAATCCACTTAATCTTTCTTGAGACATTGTTAATCTTAGATATGATTTTATTAATTTTAATTTTGAAAAACTCCTTTCTACAAAAGCTGCTATAACAGGTATTGTTAGTAAAATCCTATGAGCAATGCATGTATTTGGAAATAAATCTAATCTTTTTATATAATTTAGTATGTCAATTGGAGTATAATCTTTTATTTGTAAAATTTCTTTTAAAACTTTTAACTCTGAAAATAAATCTAAACCATCAATATCATAATAAATATCATGTTTGATAACAATACTTAGGGGGCATTTTGGGGCCCCCCTTCACTTGGAGGCCTTAGGCAATTGCCTAATTAGCCTAGTGGAAAGGCCGGCCTTGAATAGGACCTATAATTAACCATGGAAATTACTTAATATCCTCCACAAAATATAAAGTTTATCGAATTATTCAAACTAACTCACTAAAATTATACTTTGTTTAATTAAATAATAACACTACTGCAAGGCATTTCTACCCAAAAATATGTTTCCTTGAATTTATCAAAACTCATAGGCAATAGCCAAAACTTTAGGATTTAATATATGTCCTAAACGAAAAGTAAAACCTCAACATGAATTTGGCTCTATAGCCGTGACTTTGTTCTAGAATATATAGTGGGCAACTAGGATCTAATATCTATAACACCAAAGAAAAACGTCAAAGCCATCCTAATATATATAACCAATGAAAAACGTTAAAGCCATCCTAATATATATATAACCCTAATCGTTAAAGCCATATTCATAATTAAGATTTGAAATTCCATGATTTTGTTCTAAAATACTAACCGGGCTATTAATAATGACGATGATGGTGATGATCATAAATCAAATCGGGCTATTACACCTCCACTTATTCAATATGTGAGAGCTCAAGAGCAAATTGTGAAAAATCAACATGGTGTTGTTGCTGCCATAGTGCAAAACTTGTACGAAGCCATAGAGAAATCCAGTCTACATCAAAGTTGCTAGTCTAAATATTTAAGTGGTTTTCTTGAAGTCACAAACGGAGAGTTCGTATGATATCAATTGAGAATTGAAGAGTCTATGGATTCAGAGTTATATGTGGTCACGTCAATAAGTACTATATGAGGTAATAATAAATTTAGGGTTAAGAATATTTTATAAACTTCAATTTTATTCTAATGGATGTGTTTACATAGATTAAATCCCACCAAGCTTTTACTATGAAACTATTTGTTTCATAAGTTTTCCTAAGTCACCATATTGCTTGACATGACTTGTCCAATCAACACTCTGCTCCTGGCTTATTGTCAGGTGTCACTCACGGGTAGAGTAAATCGCCTGAGGTCGTAAGTAGACTCTAAATGTAGTTTTCACAAATGTAGAAGGGCTCAAATATAATAAGTCCCAGAAATATACATTAAAATGATTAAAAAAAAATACATACAAATTTGTCACTGAATAAAGCCCATTAACATAGATTTTTCAAAGTGATCGTAACACCCCTTAACAAGATGTTCATGAATGAACGACATGAAAAATGAAGATAATAACGAGTATAAAGATGCATATGAGGCACATGATGTATGAGAAATGAAGCTCAAAGAAAAATGAGTTCATGAATGAACGACATGAAAAGAACTAAAGGTGTATTAATCACACTCACCAGCATTCACACATTTTAGATATGCACATGCACCCATAATTTATTTCCTTTTCTTTTCTAATCTTGTCCTCTCTTGGCAACCAAACACTGCACATCTAGGTATCTTTAAATTTCTCTCTCTCCAAAATCACTCCACTCACCATAATCAAACCCCTAAAAATACTATCAAATCCAACAAAAATAAACCCAGTACAACTAGGTATTTTTCTCTCTCTAAAATTGAAAATTACTTAAACCTTTCTTGTGTTGAATAATTCATACTTAGGTATTTTTTGTGACAATAAAATGAGGGCAACTGTTGTTCAATCACTCATTCAAGCTTTGTGAAGATTAAGTTGGTGGAGGTGGATTCAAGGTGGCATCTTTCAACTGCTCCTTCCTCAACAACAATGATTGGATTAACAAATCCTCTACTCCAAGAGAGGGCCTCATTTTTATCATTGCCTTAGATTTGGGTCTCCCACCAAGAAGCAGAGATCAATACTCACCATCAAGGGCATCCAGTTGTCCCATAACATATAGGGATACTAATTGACCCAAAATATTTAAGCCTATGAGTTTGGGTGAACTATGTTATATTAACCACTCATAGTTGACATTCTTATTCAATGTGAAACTTTACTCTCACGTGTATTATCAACAATCTCCCCCCCCCCCCCCCCCAATCCTCACCCCCACCCCCACACAAGAGAGTTTCTGCCTCTTTGTAGCTTTTGACCAAGTCTCTACTTGCTCTCCCTTGCCTATGGGCTTTTACCATCATTAGTGCATCATCCCATGGATCCCTTGTACGCCATCCATGGGAATCATATGTCAACCTTACACACTCATCCATAGGAACTAACTTACACAATCTTGTCCATTGGAACTGCGCACTTCACTGTGATCTAGAACTATTGACAATACTCCTTTATTTGGTCTTTCTCCAAGATTGGTTGTGCATGCCCGTTAGGCTTGCTCTGTCCCTATCAGAAAGGGACCCTAAATACCTTATCACCTTTGCCACACAACACCATAGACTTTGATACCACTTGTTGGGGAGCTAACACTTTGGGGAGACTCCAATAGAGAAGTTAATATAACATATTGGGACCAAGGTTTTTAGTTCCACTTCGAAGGATGTTTCGAATTGGCTATTGGAATGGAATATTTCAATATCGGTGTGTTCTGCTACACCATTTTAGGATTATGCACGGAAGATATATATCTATATCTATATATATATATATGTGTGTGTGTGTGTGTGTGTGTGTGCGCGCGCGCGTGCATGTGTGTGTGTGTGTGTTCGTTATTATTATTTGTATCATTATAGTGAAAGAAATACATGTGAAGAGTACTTAAGTTTCAAAGTAATTTATTCAAATTAAATTAATATCCTAGAGTGAAGTGCTGAATAAAAAACAAATGAATTGAAGTTTTTTTTTTTTTTTACAAAGAAGGGTGTTCAGACCTCTTCAAGTATTTGACTATTCCCTCGGGTGTATGTAATATCCCTGTCCCACATGCACTAGGCTATTATAGAGAGGAATATCATAGGGATGGCCTCAAGATGCTGGCAAAGGTTTTGAACCCAGAATCTCATGGATATCATGAGGTCTTTTGAACCACTAAGCCAACTCCAAAGTTATACTAAAAGGGAACGATGCAATTGTGGTATTCTTGTAAATAAACAAGGTTTTAAGACTATATTTATAACCCAGAACTTTCAGGAAGTTTTTTCCTAATTTCCTTTCAACAAATTTCCCAAAGGTCAATAAAAGGTCCTTTCACACATGAATTATTGTTGTTTTAACTTTTAAAGTTTTAATGTTTTACGATTCTCTCTCTCTCTCTCTCTCTCTCTCTCAAGTTAGAATTCAAAAATCTTCTTTCCATAGTTGTCTCGTGGCATGCAACATTCTGGTAGTGTTTCATCGATTTGGTTGTTTTGAATTTCGTCAATTTTGTATTTTGGTTTCAAATCTCTCCCTGGTCATCAATTTTGTTTGTTGGTAGAAGAAGTAAACAGTATATCTTTTCAATGAGAAGAGCAATGAAGCTTAGTTTTATATTTTGTTCGAAACATGGATATCGCCTAGAATGCCGAAATTCCACCCGGAACGCTGTTTTACGCCAAAATAGTCCGGAATTGAGGGCCAAATGGAACATGGGGAGTCTTTTGCACCTGAACAAAAAATTCTAGCCGTTTCGGTCGGAACAAAATGGAGTTTAAAACATTGATTAGGACATCACTTAATTCAAAAAGGTTTACGCCTATTAATTTGAGCCCAACTATATTATATCACTCACTATTGTCATTCTTAGTCAATGTAGGACTTACCTCACATGTATGTTCTCAACAGTTCTAATAATACTAGGTTTACACAGTATGTGTCCAGTACAATGAGGGAAACAAGTTGTTGGACGTGTTTATTGTACAGCAAAGGGCAAGAAAATACTTGTGTTGGTTGATTCATACTTTTGGTATTTCTACTGTGTTTTTGCTTATATGTTTTTTTAATTCATTACAATGTTGATTAAGCTTTATCTAATAGTAGTAAAGTAATTTTATATTATTCTCCATTGACTCAAACGGCAACACTGGTCGCAAAAATGTCTGTGGGCATTGAATAGTCGGCACTAATCACTGATTCGGCGTATTCTTCCATCAGACTGCTAGCACCAGTCACTGGAATGAAGTCTTCGAACACTTGACCGTTGGCACCGGTCATGGAGTGGAGTCACTGGGCACCGGATTGTCGACATCAATCACCAGAGCAAAGTATCTCGTTACCAAACCGTTGGCATCGATTATAGAGCGGAGTCACCGAACATTGGACTGCTGGCACAAGTCACCAGAGTGCAGTCTCCGGCCACTGGACTGCCGGCACTAGTCTTTAGAGCAGTGTCTCTAGGAACTATTAATCTAGTAACTAGATGGGAGAGAAGAAACTACCGTGTGTTTTCGGAAAATATTTACCAAATTTTTAGAAATAAAATATTTTACAACTTTTAATAAAGGATTTTATGTTCAGCAAAAATTATTTTACAAATTTTAATATATTTTACCTGCAAATAAACACCTAAAAATGGAAAAATATTTTACTTCAAAGTTCAAAACAAACGAAGCACTGGTTACGTGTATATCATGAGAATTCTGTTATTCATGTGAGCAAGTTTTGTCATTTAGATGACGTCAATAACAAAATAAAAATCTTTTGAAAAAAACTTGAGGACCACAATTAATATAAAATAACTGAAAAATCAAAGCAACAATGAACCCAAAATAATAGAAAATACCGCACAACTTTTATCACAATTTTTATCGTTATCTACGTATATATCAAATTATGAGTGATAAAGTGAAAATAATATATCCATATTGGTCCACAACTTTACCACTCACCACTAAACCTGACCAAATTATGACAGAAGCGGTAAAGACAGCATTCCTATCAAATAATACTACTACTATTATTGCTGGACGTGCTTAGTGGTTCTTTAAGAAGCGGGACCCTGTTAAAAAGTTTTGTCTCCCTCTGTGCTTTGTCTGGTTCTTTTTCTTTTTTACTTCTACTGAATGTTTGATTCCTCTATTTGTTTTGTTGTTTTCTCAAGAAAATTATTGTTTGGTCCACAGAGCTCGGAATACTTCTCCGAAATTACACAATAATAAACCATTTTCTCAGGAGAGAGAAAGTAGGTAGCTTTTTACTTTTTAGCAGCATTAATTTTATATATTTACCTAATGGATGAAGCTGCCTTATTTGTATATTTAGCAACTCTGGTAATGCATTTGGTCCAAGTTTTCTCGTAGCTCTGGTTTCTTAATCAACATCTTAGAGTCATCAGTCATGGTGGGATTACCACAAATTCTAGTTTTAATCCTTTGTGCTGCTTGCATCTTTGGCCTTGTTTTGGAAGCTCACGGCGCACAATATCTTATGATGCCGAAATTCACCAATAAGCTACGCGATCCTCACAAAACTGAAGTGAAACCTACACAAACAAAAGAAAGGACCTAACAGAGAGTACTGGTGTGGTGCTGGCCAAAAACCCTCCGAAAGTCAAGTTAGAATCTTTTTCCAACCCTAGAGTGCTAGAGTTGAGTTAATTATGCGTACCTTGATTTTTGAGGGTCTTGGAGTATTTATAATAGTCTAGAGCCGAAATTTATGCCTTGGTTAAGAAGTCCTTTCCTCCTAGGAGAGTAACTCGTAGATCTCACGTATCTCCTTTAGTCCTTTTCCTTATAGGAGTCTTATTAGATAGGGTTAAGCGTGTAAGTCAAGTAAAACCACAACAGTCTTGACGTGAACCGCAAGTTAATTTCCTTTAGGAGACCTTGGAGCCAAACCAATCGAAACACTTGCCACGTGTCGCATTTGTCCGTTCACAATGGGTCCGTCCTCTTTATATCCGTCATATCCATATTTTTCTTCTTCAGCTGCCCCCTCATTCCATGAATCCGTCATCCATTCTTGCCGGGCTCATGGAATGATAGTTTATTTCGCCTCCACAAATCAGTCATGTATACTTTATGAGCGCATATTGATTGTCAAGTTGGATTAGGGTCATAAATGCGCTAAGACATGTGGCGAGACTTGATTGATGGTTTACTGGAATCGAGGTGTCCCTTCGTTTTTCGTGCCATTCTCCCTATATATATCACCCATCCTTTTCATTTCTACGTTTTGGAAAGGATTTTAGCTGACCAGAGCGCATCCGTCCTCTTTGTGTGACCGTCACCTCACAGAGTTACTGCTCTACCGTTTACTCAGTTCTCTCGCTTCTTCGCACCGTCCAACTGTGAGTATCTTTCTTCATTCTTTTCTTTCCCTTTTACTTTGTATGTTGGTCTGTCGTCCGTGTAGAACTAGAGTCTTAGGTTTCCTTTACTCGTCATTTGTAAGTGTCCGATGTCTAGTGACGCTTCGAGCGGTCAGTCTTTTGTCCGTGAGAGAGCGGGCTACGAGGATGTTTACTCGTCAGGTCAAGCAGACCCGGGCACCTCCGTTGAGGAGAGGGAACTGTCATCCAACTCTCCTTCCTACGTGGAAGATGAAGGGCGAGATGAAGACGGGTTAGAGTATGACTCTAATGATGACGTAGATGTTGTAGATCCTCCCATTCAGTCTGTGATAGGTGAAGATGGATTTAGAGAATTCGTCCTGCTCCCTTTGTGGACGGTGAACGGCTTCACTTCTTCCATCAAACCACAACATTTTGACACATTTAGGGAGAAATACCAAATACCTAACACCATAACCATCCGTCTACCATTTAAGTCTGAGAAGTCCTACTACAGGGGTCTTGAAAACGTTGGTGTGTACAAGCAGATGCTTAAAGCGGGCCTTCGCTTTCCTTTAAGTGCCTTGCACCGTCACCTTCTTCAATTCTTGGGTTTGGCCGTCACCTAGATCTCACCAAGTGCCTGGAGAGTTTTCTTGAGCGTTGAGGTTTTGTACGACATCATGTCTCACGGGACGAGACGGTTAACTGTGGAGGAGTTCTTTAACTGTTACCATCCGTCCGAGATCGTCAAGTCGAGGGGTATGTATAGCTTCGTACCGAGGAGTCTGGTACTTAGGTTAGTGTTTGAGACCTCAGACTCCAATCGTAACTGGAAAAGTCAATATTTCTTTCTTCAAGGAGATAATTGGATAGGTCGTCCTGACGATCACGAGAATATGTCCGTTGACAAGACTTGGGGCATAATGCCACCGTTTGGTATGCGTACGTCCTGATTAGTTTCTTTTCAATTCTCGTTACTATTCTAACCGTCCATATTATTTTGGCAACACGACAGATTACTACTGAGCAGTTTGGCTTCCTTGAGACAATTTGCCAAAAGACCGACTTTTTGGAGAGGATGTGGGCAAAGCTCGTTAATTTGGATACGCTCCACTGGTATTATGATGGTCTAGAACCGACATCTGCTGCCCGTCGATACGACTTAGGAATACGTAAACGTAAGTATCTTTTTACCAAGTGTTGTTGGCCTTATTATGTTCTTACTGTATTCTTACCCGTCTACTGTTTTGTAGAAATGGACGACGCTAGGAGGAGAGCCCTTATCAAGCAACAGGTTACGGCTAAGAAAAAGCTCGGAGGTGATCCCAAGACGAGTTCTTCCCACCCGTCCACAAAAAGAGGTCCAGAAAAGGCTGACCGTCCTGGGAAGAAGCCAATGCTGGTGACGTGCCTGCCAGCCGTTCATGGGTCTGACATAGTGAAGCTGCCCCCCAAACTGGGCGGGGGTAAGGGTAAAGGTTTCCTGACCAACCCTGATCCCGTCAAGGAGAAAGCTCCTGTCCTGATTAAAGAGGACTTGCAGTACGCCCTCACTCAATTGACCTCCATCATCAAAGAGGAGGACTATGAGGACCTCGCAAATCACGCGACAGAGGCCATAGGGTAGACGACCTTATTTAGCCTTGCTCAGGTTAGCATTCGTTGATTTATTGTTCCGTCGTATTATTCAATGCATCCACTAACTTTGTTGTTTAACGGTGCAGAAGGTTCTAATGGCGAAAGGATTGATGGACTGTTGCCTTGCACGCGAGAAATCTTTGGAGCGTGTTCGTGCAAAGGTAGGGAAGACGGAGGAAGAGCTGGCGGAGTTGAAGGTCTAGTGCCACCATCATGAAGAAAAGCTAAAACTATCCGAGCAGGTTCGGGGTGAACTGGAGTAGGAGGTTGACGCCCAGAAGGTTGCCCTGTCAGAGAAGTTTGAGAAACTCTGTCATGCAAAAGAAGATGCCATAAGGGAGTATCGGGACTCCGACGCCCTCTTAAGCGAACTGGGCACTTCTTTTACTGACAAATTCGAAGACTGCATCCGTCAGGTTAAAGCCCCTTTCTCAAACCTGGACCTTGCACATATCAACGTTGACGCTGAAAGCCAGACTCCTGCCCATCCCGTCGACTCTAAAGGGACTGTTGAGCTCTTTGGTGAAGTTCGTGGTGATGATGAGGCCCCAGGGGACGGTGAAACTGGACTCGTCCAAGATGATGCCCGTCAACCTCCGTTGAACGATCCTGACACCACAGTTGATACCATCCAAGTTGAAGAATAGTTTTTTTTTTTTTTTTGAAATGTATGGTGGAACAATTAGCTATGTAATTTTTAACCGTCTTATATATCTTTTCTATTTTGTAAATGATTTATTTAAGTAATTTCAACCGTCGCATGCTTTTTCACATGAATGTCTTGATTACTGTTCATTGTTTCTGTGATGACCCTTCTACTATACGGATTGTCAATTTCTTTTTTACTGTATCTGCCCGTTGTGTTGATTTTGGTCCTTTTAGGATGACCCGTCCACATTGTGACGGTAGGTTTCTTTCTTTCTTTCTTTTTTAATGATCCATCCACTTGGTGGATAAGTTCCAGCCTTTTGGACGATCCGTCCACCTTGTGGATGGTAAATTTCATCCTTCTTTTGGATGATCTGTCCACCTTGTGGACTTTGTAAATTTCATCATTCTTTTGGATGATCCGTCCACCTTGTGGACTTTGTAAATTTCATCCCTCCTTTGGATGATCCGTCCACCTTGTGGACTTTGTAAATTTCATCCCTCTTTTGGATGATCTGTCCACTTTATGGACTTTGTAAGTTTTGTTGAAGCCTGGTGAAAATACATTCCGTATGTTCTGAAAAACTCCTCTTATTATAATGGATAGGTAGAACATTGTTCATAAAAAATAAGAAAGTCGCCCTTTAGGCTTTAAAAGTACTGTAGAAAATAAAAGCTATAACTATATGCTAGAAAAGATAAACTGGAAGCGAGGAGTGTAGTGCTGCCGTCGTCTTCGTTCCTTATTTATTGATAGTATTTCTTTAGGTGCTCTGCGTTCCACGGGTGACTCAACTTCTTCCCGTTCAGCGTCTCTAGGTAGTACATTCCTTTCCTATGCCATGAGGTGACCCTGTAAAGTCCTTCCCAGTTTGGCCCCAGCTTCCCCTAGGAAACATCCTTTGTTGCGCCGAGGACTTTTCTTAGGACAAGGTCTCTAACTTGGAAGTCCCTATGCCTAACTCTAGAGTTGTAATGTTTCGCCATTAAGTTCTGGTATCGCGCCAATCTTTGCTCGGCTGCTACTCTGACTTCGTCCACCAGATCAAGCTCTAAGCGCATGGCTTCATCGTTGTTGCGCTCGTTGTGGTTTTCAACTCGGTAGCTTGTAAGGCCTATTTCCGCCAATATGACTGCTTCATTACCATATGCCAGCCAGAATGGTGTTTCTCCCGTTGATGTTCTTGCAGTTGTCCTGTATCCCCATAAGACACTCGGTAACTCATCCGGCCATATACCCTTTGCCTTCTCGAGTCGAGTTTTGATGATTTTGAGCAAGGATCGGTTCGTGACCTCTACTTGTCCGTTGGCTTGCGGATGGGCGGATGATGAGTAGTGGTTCTTTATTCCTAGTTGTGAGCAAAATTCTTTGAATGCGTCGTTGTCGAATTGCTTGCCATTATCTGAAACCAGCACTCTTGGTATGCCATACCTGCAAATAATATTTATCCATACAAAATTACAGATATTTTTCTCCGTAATAGTGGCCAAAGCCTCAACTTCCACCCATTTGGTGAAGTAGTTGATGCCAACCACTAAGAACTTCAACTGCCTTACCGCTGTTGAGAACGGGCCCATGATGTCCAGCCCCCACTGTGCGAACAGCCATGGGATCGTCGTGGGCGTGAGCTCTTCTGTTGGTTGCCTTATGAGGTTGCTAAAGCGCTAGTACCTGTTATAGGATCTAACGTATATGTTGGCATCCTTCTGCATCATTGGCCAGTAGTATCCTGCCCTGAGAAATTTGTGCACTAAAGACCTTGATCCTGAGTGATTTCTGCAAATCCCTTCGTGGACCTCTCTCATGACATAGTCTGCCTCTTCAGGAGCTATACATCTTAGATAGGGTCGAGAGAAACCCTCTTGTATAGAACGTTTTTCATTATGATGAACTGGGAGGCTTTAACTCTCAGTTTCCTTGCAGTCTCCTTGTCGTCCGGTAGATGACCGTCCTTCAAGTACGCAGCTATGGGAGTCATCCAACAATGCTCACTACTTAACTCTTGCACACCAGTACCATCTATTAGTGGTGAAATTTGAACGAAGGATAATACCTAGTCGAGAGCGATCATTGGTTCTGCGGAAGCTACCTTTGCAAGCTGATCAGCCTCTTGGTTTTCCTTTCTTGGAACTTGAATCAGTTCGATCTAGAGGTCGTTCATTCGACTTTTCACTTTGTTAAGATACTTCTTCATTCTTTCACTTCTGCACTCGTAACTTCCATTAATCTGGCTGGTGATGACTTGGGAATCAGAATAGACAACCACGCTTTTGACTCCTGCAGCTATAGTGAAGTCCAATCCCGCTACTAGGGCTTCATATTCTGCTTCATTATTTGTTGTTGAAAAACACAAATGGATCATGCACTTGATCTTGTCCCCCTCTAGTGTGCGGATTACCACACCGACTCCACCTACATGTTTGTTAGAGGATCCGTCTGTATGAACACTCCATACGAGAAGTTCATCTGCCCCCTAGTCCTCCACGTTGGTAAATTCTACAATAAAGTCCGTTAGGATTTGACCTTTTACTGCTGGTCGAGGTCGATAGTGGATGTCGTACTCACTTAGCTCGATCGCCCACAGTGCCATCCGTCCTGCCGCTTCGGGATTGCTCATCGCTATTCTTAAGGGCTGGTTCGTCATGACATTTATGATGTGTGCTTGAAAGTATGGTTTGAGTTTTCATGCAGGGTCACCAATGCGAAGGCTAATTTTTCCATTGGTGGGTACCTTTCTTCAGCCCCTCTAAGTGCTCAGCTTATAAAGTATACAGGTCTCTGTATTTTATCTTCTTCTCTAATAAAAGCTGTGCTGACAGCGGCTGGGGAGACAGCTACATATAGAAACAGTTCTTCCCCTGGCTCGGACGAGTTAAGTAATGGCGGAAAGGAGAGATATGTCTTCAAATCTTCGAAAGCCTTCCGGCATTCATCTGTCCATTCAAATGATTTCCTCAATGTGCGAAAGAACGGGAGGCATTTGTTTGTTGCCCTTGAAACGAACCTGTTTAGGGTAGCAATCTTGCCATTCAAGCTTTGGACCTCCTTTAGCGTCTTTGGGGGAGCTAAGTCCCTTATTGCCTTTACCTTCTCTAGGTTGACCTCGATACCTCTTTGGGACACCATAAAACCTAAAAATTTTCCTGTCGTGACCCCGAATACGCACTTGCCGGGGTTTAGCTTCATGTTGTAGGACCGAAGGGTGTTGAAAGTCTCTTGGAGGTCACCCAGATGCTTGCATTTGTGAACACTTTTTACTAGCATGTCGTCCATATAAATTTGCACATTCCTTCCAATCTAATGTACGAACATCTTATTCATCAACCTCTGGTACGTGGCCCCAACATTTGTAAGTCCAAAGGGCATTACTTTATAGCAAAAGAGCCCTTGACTGGTAATAAACAATGTTTTCTCTTGATCAACTTCATTCAGCTTGATTTGATTGTAGCTGGAGAATGCGTCCATGAAACTTAAAAGCTTATATCTTGCAGTCGAATCTACTACGATATCAATACGCAGTAGGGGATAATTGTCTTTTGGGCAAGCCCTGTTTAGATCCGTGAAGTTAACGCACATTCTCCACTTCCCATTCACCTTCTTAACCATCACTACATTTGCTAACCAGTCTGGATAGTGTACTTCACGTATGAAACTTGCTTCTTGCAACTTTTGGACTTCCTCGACTATAGCCCGGTCCCTTTAAGAAGCAAATACTCGTTTCTTCTGTCGGATGAGAGAAAATGAAGGTGACACATTCAGCTTATGGACCATTACTGTTGGATCGATGTCCGGCATGTCCTCATAACTCTATGCAAACACATCCTGATTTTCCCTCAAGAACATTGTAAGGCTTTGTCGTACCGATTGACT
The DNA here is from genome assembly GCA_032878915.1 of Castanopsis chinensis. Classification (NCBI taxonomy): domain Eukaryota; kingdom Viridiplantae; phylum Streptophyta; class Magnoliopsida; order Fagales; family Fagaceae; genus Castanopsis; species Castanopsis chinensis. Next base: position 5,095,501 of record JAVQMG010000105.1, read on the forward strand.
GGCCATTGTACCAATTCTTGTGGTTCGTTCGGGCCTTGAGTCGTCAAGTGAGACTTCTTCCAGTTTTTCCACCGCTTCAGCCATAGCCCGCTGTCCTTCGACATTCAGTGCTTGTAGGTGGTCGTCCATCTCCATCATGGCAACGTAGCATTCACGTGCTGCAGCCTGATTTCCACATACCTCCCCGACTCCATATTCGGTAGGGAACTTAATCACCAAATAGTAAGTCGAAGTTATAGCTTTCCATACATTAAGAGTAGGCCGTTCGAGGATTGCGTTGTAGGCAGATGAGCAATCAACTACTAGAAAAACCACATCCTTAGTAATTTGTTGTGGGTGATCTCCCACCGTTACAGACACTGTAACGACGCCAAGGGGGCAGACTCTTGTCCCCCCGAATCTGACGAGGGGAGCATTGGTTGGAATAAGCTGCTCTCTACTAATCCCTATATGTTGAAACGCGGTGTAATAAAGAATGTCTGCTGAGCTTCCGTTATAGACTAATGCTCGATGCATGTTGTAATCCCCAGCTCGTATGCTGACCACGAGCGCGTCGTCATGTGGATGGTGAAGACGTCGAGCATCCTCTTTTGAAAAGCCGATGGTTAGGATATCGATTCGTGCCATCTTTGGTGTTGAGCTCGTCAGTTGAACGTTTTGTACCATTCGTAGGTAAGTTTTACGAGCCCTTTTGGACGATCCTGTGTTAACGGTACCTCCGAAGATCATCCTTATGTCTGCAATTGGCGATTTGGGGGGCTCGTTCTCTCGTCGGGGGGGGGGGGGAGGGCTGGTCTTGTGGCGGATTCGTCCCTTCTTTACTGACAAACCTCTGCAGCTTCCCTTGCCTTATAAGTGCCTCAATTTGTTGCTTCAAGTCGTAGCAGTCAGATGTGTTGTGGCCATAGTCACGATGGAAACGACAATACTTACTCCTTGACCTTTTATTGGGATCCCCCTTCAACTTACTGGGGAATGTCAAGGCTTCGTCATCTTTTATCTATATCAACACTTGGTCGATCGGGGCCGTCAAAGGGGTGAAGCTTGTAAATTTTCCAGTGGGCGGTTTCGGGCGTCTATCCTCCCTTCGTTCTCCCGTCCTAGCCATCTTTCGTCCCCCCTCTGATTGTGCATCCTCTTGCCTTTCCCTTTTCTTAGGCTTATCTTCCCTTACCATCAGAGCGTCTTCCATGTTCATGTACTTTGTCGCCCTGTAAAGCACTTCGGACATGGTCTTTGGATCATTTTTATACAGGGAGAAGAGGAAATTACCCTTTCGCAACCCGTTGGTAAATGCTGCTACTAGTAGCTTATCGTCCGCTTCATCTATCGAAAGAGCCTTTTTGTTGAACCATGTTATATACGACCTCAGTGTCTCGTCTTCCCGTTATCTTATGCTCATCAGACATGCCGTGGACCTCTTGTACCAGTGACCCCTGATAAAGTGTGAGACGAATTGAGCGCCTAACTCCTTAAGGTGCTAATCGAATTAGGCGTCAACCTGCCATACCAGACCCTGGTAAATCCCTTCAACGTGGTAGGAAAGGCCCTGCAGATAATCTCGTCTAGAACCCCTTAAAGATGCATTAGAGTCTTGAAGGATTCTAGATGGTCCAAGGGGTCCTTGGTTCCATCGTAGCTCTTCACCTGAGGCATACGAAACTTCGGGGGAAGAGGACATGAAGTGACATGCGCCGTGAAAAGCGAATCAGTTCGCTGGACCAGGTCTTCAAGGTCGCTAGATACTCGCCCTCTGAAGGCGTTCATCATCACGTCCATTCGTTCCCGCATCTCTTGCATCTCTGAGGCGATGTGGGGTGGTTGAGTCTCAGAAATAGCTGGCCGATTGGTATCCTGCCTTTCCTGTTTACTCAGAGCGCTGCTACCCTCGGGTCCTTCAAGATTCCTCCTTTCAGCGCTCGTTCCCTCTTGGTCTTCCTTTTGCATTCTAGGACGTGCGTTCTTCTGTCGTAACTGTTCCTCCAAATCGTGATTCTGTTTGGTCAGGCGTTCGACCACCGCTGCGAGAGTTTGAACTTGTCTCTCTAGCGCCATAGCGTGCAGTTCGTCGCCCTGGTTGTTGGTGGTTGCCATCAATCTAGTGAGTACCATGCAACTTTTTGTCTCAGGAATAAGGCAATGTTTGATCACCCTCTTCCCACAAACGGTGCCAACTGATGATGCCGAAATTCACTAGTAAGCTATGCGATCCTCACAAGACTGAAGTGAAACCTGCACAAACAAAAGAAATGACCTAACAGAGAGCACCGGTGTGGTGTTGGCCAAAAACCCTCCGAATGTCAAGTTAGAATCTTTTTCTAACCCTAGAGTGCTAAAATTAAGTTAATTATGCGTATCTTGATTTTTAAGGGTCTTGGAATATTTATAGTAGTCTAGAGCCGAAATTCATGCCTTGGTTAAGAAGTCCTTTCCTCTTAGGAGAGTAACTCGTGGATCTCACATATCTCCTTTAATCTTTTTTCTTACAGGAGTCTTTTTAGTTAGGGTTAGGCGTGTAGGTCAAGTAAAACCACAACAGTCCTGACATGAACTGCAAGTTAATTTCCTTTAGGAGACCTTAGAGCCAAACCAATCGAAACACTTGCCACGTGTCGCATTTGTCCGTCGACAATGGGTCCGTCCTCTTTGTATCAAATTGTGAGTGATAGAGTGAAAGTAATATATCTATATTGGTCCACAACTTCACCACTCATCACTCACCACTTACCACTCACCGCTGAACCGGACCAAATTATGACAGAAGCGGTAAAGACAGCATTCCTATCAAATAATACTACTACTATTATTGCTGGACGTGCTTCGTGGTTCTTTAAGAAGCGGGACCCTGTTAAAAAGTTTTGTCTCCCTCTGTGCTTTGTCTGGTTCTTTTTCTTTTTTCCTTCTACTGAATGTTTGATTCCTCTATTTGTTTTGTTGTTTTCTCAAGAAAATTATTGTTTGGTCCACAGAGCTCGGAATACTTCTCCGAAATTACACAATAATAAACCATTTTCTCAGGAGAGAGAAAGTATGTAGCTTTTTACTTTTTAGCAGCATTAATTTTATATATTTACCTAATGGATGAAGCTGCCTTATTTGTATATTTAGCAACTCTGGTAATGCATTTGGTCCAAGTTTTCTCGTAGCTCTGGTTTCTTAATCAACATCTTAGAGTCATCAGTCATGGTGGGATTACCACAAATTCTAGTTTTAATCCTTTGTGCTGCTTGCATCTTTGGCCCTGTTTTGGAAGCTCACGGCGCACAATATCCATATTTGGTGACCAAATCTCATGATACTTATGATAGGATCATCAACCGGCCGTTCCAACCTGCAGCTGCTGAACCTCGTACAGATCCTGTTGAAGGTGCGCCTCCTCTCTCTCTCTCTCTCTCTCTGTTGTGCATAAGAGCCAAATGGTATCTTAGCTGCATGTTATTAAATAGCAATCATTCGGAATGCACTATAATTTGAAATTCTATCTTACCTATAACAACGATAGCCACAATAGCCCAAAAAAAAAAAAAAAAATTTCTATTTTATTTATCCGCTTCTTACAACATACGCTATACCTCGCTCTTTTATTTTATACACTTATTTTTATATATATTTTGTTAGAGAGAGAACTAGTAGTAAGGTATTTCACAAGGATATATAAACAGAGTTGCATTTTGATTAGTTTCTCTCACCCACAACCAAAAACATCAGCAACCCATTACCGATGGCAGTCCGCTGGAGGTTAACCGGACCGGGTTTAGCCCTCAATGCATGCCATATATATATATATATATATATATAGTTGAAACATAGGCTCTATATCAATTTTTACTAATTCTCATTTTTTTAATTTTAACTTTTTTTATTGAATGATTGAGATTGTTGAAAGATTTTTTTTTTTTTTTAATTTAAATTTTGAATCTTAACCATTCATTTCTGTTGCACCAAATCTCAATTTGGCTTTACACACACTTTGCTGCAGTAAGGAAATTATTGAAAGTAGGGACACACCACTCCTGAGAGGTGAGAACTCATGAGAACTCTTTTGCAAGTATCTTTCTTTTTATTTGGACCTGGGCTGAGCCGATAATCTAGTCCATTGGCCCATGGTCTTCGGAAGAAGAATCTGGTTCTTCTTCTTTTTCTTCAATTTTCAGTACCAACAAGCCGGCAAGCCCCAAAGGTCCCAGCCATCGCTGCCTCACTCCATCCGTCCCTCCACAACAAACTTTATCTCACATCTGGGTGGGTCACACTAGTTGCTACGTGGACCCACAACTCTTCAAGCTTTTCTTAATCTTTCATCAACCACAAATTACTGTGAGGAAACGGCGTCGTCTCACTAATAGTGAGAAGAACAAGAATCCAATATCAAACGTTGTCGTCACTGCATTAAATGGCGCGTGAAGCGATGCCGTAGCCCGCAGCAATAGCTGCAATACTGGCGTGCCCTTGAACAGCACGTGTCGATTAACTATCGTAATTGTTTTAGGCACGTGCTCTGATTTGATTGGTTGCAAAGGTGGTCAATTGTTTTCAAGATGGTTATTGAGAAAAATCTTCCATCTTTTTGTAATTTACAATACAAGGCAATTTGTCTTGCATTTATTTTATAAAATAACCAAATTTATAAAAAAAAAAATTAAGTACATGTCATGCTATGATTGATAAAAAATAAAGTAGAATATATAGTTTGAATAAGGGGATGAAAAATAAAGAAGAGAAATGTAGAAAGAAATGACTTTTGTGGGTATTTGATTGGAAAGAAGAGACCAGAGAAAATTGGAGGGATATAGGTGTTATCTCTTGTACCCGTCAAAATTCTATCTCCCCAATTAGGGGATAAAATAGAAGAAGAGGTATAATAGCTGCAATCAAATGACTGAATTACCCTATCCTCCTCTTACATGATGCTTGCTTCTTCTACTTCTTCTTTTCTTTTTCTTTTTTTGATATTTTATTGGCTGTGACACATCATACATGCACAACTCTTCTTTCTCTTTTGTGGGTACTTTCTTTTTTCTTTTCTTTTTTTGCTCTTTTTCATTCATTTATTTTTTTTGGTTTAATTGGAAGTGATTTTTTTAAAACTTTTTTTTGGCATGATTTTTCTTTTTTAATAAATTTGGGTTATTCCTTCTTTTTTTTTTTTTTTTTTGGTTGGTTATTTTGTTTCACTTTTTTTTTAAGCGGGCATCATTTTTTTTAATAAAGGGCATATAAGTCAATTTATATAGACTTTTTTTTTTTATTTTTTTCATCCTTCCATTTTTTAAGCCATAACCAAACACAAATAGGGTAAACTAAAATCTCTTCTACCCTCCTACTTTTTCATTATTTCCTATTTTCTATCCTCTTACTTTTCTACATTTTTCTAACCAGACGGACTCTTAAATAATTTTTTATATTCTCTCAATCCTAAATTGTTGATCTCCCAAAATGTAACACTCTTTATACAGTTAATAAATTAAATTATCATTTTACCATTTACTTTATATAAAAAGCTAATATCATTTTTCTCCAGAATTGAAATCGATGAGGAATATATATATATATATATATATTAATATATATATATATATATATAGAGAGAGAGAGAGAGAGAGAGAGAGAGAGAGAGAGAGAGAGAGAAGTAAGACATCACTTTTATTCAAAAGAATCATGAGGCGGCTTTATCAGCCTAAAAGTGTGGGCAGTATACGAGCTTTAAAAAACATAGCTTGTTTAGCCAGGAGATGTGCAACTATGTTGCCTTCTCTCGTAGTACGGGAGTAAGTCAATTCTGAAAAGAAGTTAGAGAAAAGCGTTGTATCCTTATTCCTTAACTAGCATTTTGTAAGAGGCCAATCCTTTATCATTAGAACTCAGAGCTTTTACCACTGTTGCTGAATCTCCTTCAACAATAACCTTCGCCACCCCAATCTCCCTACCAAACTCTAAAGCTTTGCACGCAGCCATTTCTTCAACTTCAACAGCTTGGTAAGCTTAGGGTAGCTGTTGTACTCAGGACGCATTAACTAACCCCAGATTATTCCGAATCACTGCGCCAATGCCCGACCTATTTTCATCAGGGAAAACTGCTCCATTATAGTTAATTTTAAAGAAATCTTGAGGTGGTGGAAGCAATTTAGCTCGCCGCTTCTGTGGGTGAATTGTGGGCGAGAGCATCACAGCTTGGTACTCCTCCAACCGATCTTTAGCTAGCTGGGTCAGTTGCTCTGTGGGGAAGCAAGATTGATGGAAGCGAACCTTGTTTAGTTGATTCCAGATTGACCAAACAATTCAAGCAAATAAGTCTGGAGCTTTACCGTTATTCAAAATCCAAGTTGTAAGAGCTTTGAAGTTTGAGAACCTTTCCCATGACCGAACCTCCCATAAATCTCTATCAGCTCATATTTCATCTAACTCGGTGCAAGACCAAAGTGCATGGAAAGGATCCTCAGTTAAAGCTAAGCACTTGTGACAATTTGGGTATGTGATAATAGTCCTGCGAACTAAAAATTTCCTTCGGTAGGACGAAAGTTTTTGCAAGCTCTCTAAACCAAATTAATTTTTCATTTTATTTGGAATCTCCATAGTCCAAAACTCCAAATACCTTTCCATAGCTATTTGTCATCATCTGGAGGTTCTTCTTGAATGTTAGCTGCCTCCTTTTCTTTTAAGAATCTGTATCCCATTTTGCAATTATAAAAGCCATCAGCTTATAGTGGTGAAAAAAGGGAGTCCTCTGCTTCAACTCGGGATAGGCGAATTGTTTTTATCAGCTCAGCTTCAGCAGGGGCAAAAATCCCATCTACCATTTTCGCTATTCCACTCTCTAGTTTCTACTGCAATTAAGCAGTCCACTGTAGCTTCATCCATGGACTCTATCAAGGGTGAGGCTATTTTAGTTGGATGCTTAATGGGCATCCGCTGATGCTGCCATATTTTGACCGATGTACCATTACCAATACAAAAGCAAGAGCCCCAACAGATAACTTCTCCCTTTCAGTAAGCTTTTCCAAGCATAAGAGCCTGAAGTCAACTCCTCAGCTTCCATGAAAGAGCAATGTGGAAAGATACGAGCTTTAAAAATCCAATAAAGGAGGGTCTCCATGTTATGCATAAGCCACGAAGCTTATTTTGCTAGTAACAGTAGCCACCTAAGAATTTTGTTCCAAGTGTTCTTTAGGAAGTATAAATTACAAAATTTTATTTCTTTTTAATTATTAGGTAATTATGTTTGATTCAATATTATTAATTCCATTCCGTTCCAGTCATAACGGCCGAAAAATATCGTGCCGTAAACAAACTGGAACAGTAACCCACCCTGTTCTACTTTGAAAATTTTTTTGAGTCATTCCAGTCTATTTTGGGTGTTTCGGAATGTTTCAATAAATACCAGCCGAAATTCAAAATTCAGCCGACATGAAGTTTGTGCTTAAAGAAAAAAGTTGTCCTTAAAACCAAAACAAATTTGCATTCTGTAAACCAAAAAACCTCAAAAGTAAAAAAAAAAAAAAAAAAAAAAAAAAAAAAAAATAATAATAATAATAATAATAATAATAATAATAAAGGAAATGAACAAAAGTACATGTACAACTAAAAAAAATAGAATTGAGAAATTTGAAACTCAAAACTTATCGAAAAGAGGCACTGCCGCACTGGTACTAGTAGAAGATACAGAAGTTACGAACAAGGAAGAAGGCAAAATGTAAATATAAAAGTGTAGATGAAGACGTGATAAAATTTAAAAGTATAAAGTGTACAAATCGAGAAGACAAAAGATGTGTGTGGTTAAGAATAAATAAGAAAAAATAATTAAAAATGAGAAGCAAGTAATATATGTTTAGTGAGGAAAAATAATACTGTAATAAAAAATAATAAAATGTTGAAAATTGTGTTGTATTGGGCAGTGTGCTTAGTCAAAGAAATCAAGTCACTGCTCAGACTGTATTAGTTTTATTATAATTTTTTTCAGATTTAATTCTTTTTTTTTTTAGTTTTTCCTTTTTACTTGAAAGACCCCAATATATTGTTAAATTGCTCAAATTATAGATCAAAATTTAATTTTATTGGCATAAAAAAAATTCAGGGTGGTCCCAAAAAAAAATTTTAAAGGTAAATAAATATAAAATTTTAAATTATTATATATAATTTTTTTTTTTTTCAATTCAGGGTGGTCCTAAGACCACCCTGGCCATAAGGTGGCGTCACCACTGGCTAGTAAAGAGTCATTGAACAAAGCTAGATATTTGAAACCTAACCCATCAACATGCATAGATTTTGTTAATTTTGACCAGTTGAGCCAATGGATTTTACTCTTATCTCCTCGTTGTCCCCAAAAAAATTTCTTAATAAGTGCTTTATGAAGTGGCAAAGATCCAATGGCAATTTGAAGCATCCCATGACATAAGTAGGAATGACCTGAACCATTGATTTAATCAAAACCTTTCTACCTATTTAAGATAATAATTTCCTTCCCACTCTTACAATTTCCTCCACACCACAATCTTTTATGTAACTGAAACTTGCTTTCTTCCCTCCACCAACCAAGGCTAGAAGCCCCAAATACTTCTCATAAAATTTTATTTCTTGAACCCCCAGTGCTCTTTTTATCTCCTGTCTAGTTTCTTCTTGAGTGGATTTACTGAAAAAGAGAGCAGTCTTCTCTCTATTAATTTTCTAACCAAATGAGGCTTCATACTTTGAGAGAATTTTGAGAAAATTGTCAACTCTTAAGAGTTTGCCTTGAAAAAAAGGAGGTTATCATCTGCGAAAAAAAAAAAAAAAAAAAAAAAAGCAAATGGGTTAGCTTTGGACCACTCTTGCAAAGTGAGAAGCCATCAATCTCCTTTGCTCTTGTGTCTTGCATAATCAATCCATGCAGTCCTTCAGTATATAGTAAGAAGAGGAAGGGAGATAGTGGATCCCCTAGCCTAATCCCTCTTGAAGGATGGATCATCCTCTTTGGCTCTCCATTAACAAGCATAGAGTAAGAAACTGTGCTCAAATAGTTCCATGATTAGGTCAATCCATCTTGATCAAACCCCATTCTCCTCATTAGCCTTTCCAAAAAAGATCATTCTTAAAAAGTTAGATTTCCCAAATAGGACTAGTAATTAATTTGAAATCTGTTACATTGTATAACAACTAGAATAATTAGTAACATACTTGTTTTTTTTCATCTTCTACTCTATTTATATAAGGAATAAAGTCTCCCAATTGTAATTATGATAATTTTTTTCTTATTTTTTTCAATAATACTCTATAGAGTTTATTTAGAGAGAGAGAGAGAGAGAGAGAGAGAGAGAGTTTTTCAATGACATGCACTAAGACATATATGTATGTATGTAGTGGTTTGATTTTTTCTTGAATTACAAATTAATATAATAGTTTTACCACGAACCTTGCAAACAAAATTTGTTGACTCTGCCTTTGCTAGCCATCATGAAATTCCAAAGACAAACCATCATGCATCCGTATCGACAATCTTTATGAATTTGAGTAGATCATTGTATTGGAGAGAGAGACAGAGAGAATTTTAAATAAATAAAAAAATGGTGAGCTACAATATTTTACCATTAGGGTGATTACTTTAGTATTTTTCATATATTGGCCAACCAAAACCAAGCCTTATAATGCAACGCATTTTAAGAATATCTTGCTAATTAAATTTTGGCTATAAAACTCATTTATCTATCCTGTTGTGAATTCTCTTAGTCATTATAATCGATTCTTTTATACATTTGATTGCAGTGAGAGCTCTTAGTGAAATTTTTAAATATTGGAGGATATTCCCAGGGTTGTTGTCATATGAGGAACCATGCAAGGAGGCGGCCAACACATCCTATATCACATGCGATTGTTCTTATAACCATAACTCTTCTTGCCACATAACTAGTTTGTATGTCCCTCTCTTTTATGTCTATGTTTTATAAGAGTGACATATTTTTTTAGAACATAAGAGTTAAAGCTTTATTTATTAGAAAAAAAAAAAAAAGTAGAAATAAGTTGAAGTACATGAAGTTTGCTAAGATAGAGTTGGTGATGAATCTTTGACAGCCACTGCATAATGATTTCTCTTTATTATCAAATTCATATACTATTTTATTTTTTGGGTAATTGCTGTAAACTCATCTATAGTTTAGTCCGAATTCACTTTACTTACCTGTAGTTTGAAAAGTGTTACTTTGTCTATATGAGATTTGCTTCATTAGAACTCCATAACTTACTTTTATTAAAATTAAAGATAAATATATATTTTTACTCTCCTTTTATTTCTCTTTCTTCTCAAAATATAAAAAACAAACAAAAGCAAGAAAAAATAAGATTAAATAATGTCATCGGGAAAAATGGTAGAAACTTACTCAAGAATAGACATGGCAAAACGAGCGGGTCGGGTCGGGTTCGGGTCGGGTCAATCGGGTTACGAGTCAAACGGGTCACAGGTCAAAAACGGGTCATCTTAAGCGGGTTAAAAACGGGTTCAGGTCAATCGGGTTGCGGGTCGGGTCGGGTTGACCCGTATTGACCCGTATTTTTCACATGAATTTTTTTTTATAAATAAAACATGTATTTGTCATTTGAAATGTTATGCAACAAATTATTTTATGTAAAATGCATTATTTTGACTTCACAACTTATATCAAGAATGAATTCAGTTAAACTTTTTTTTTTTTTTAATAGAAAAATTCAGTTAAACTTATTAATACTTATTAAATAATTTTAAAATTATACAAATCCTAACATTGCTATCTAAAACAAAATAACACAAACATAAGGAAAACAAATACACGTTTTATTTCTACACAATATCAACATTCCAAAATATAAAAAAAAATTACAAATTACTTATTGGATAACTCATTTGATAAATAATAAAAACATATAAGAAATTTACAATCTTGAAAATTAATTTATAATCTATTATCAATTGTGGTTGACACTCTATTTCAATTTGAGATATACATTAAAATTAGATTGCTTACTTATTTATACATGGTCTCTTTTATGAATATCATATCATTGTTAAGCAACACACACTTTAAGAAATATTATAATTTATTTTGTAAAGCCATTTATTTTGGACATAAATTGTTAAAAAATGTGTTTAAGCATTCATAATTTATGCTAATTTGATACTTTGGCTTCACTATTTTTACACTTGTAATTGTTTCTCACACATGTTTACAATTTTAAATCTATATTTTTAACTCTACTGTAACCATATTATCTTGGCATGTACTTTGCTATTTAATATCTAAAAATCTTTACTCATTACAGAATGCTCAAATTTTTATCTTTCAATTAATTTGCATATGTAAATGTATCAATTGTTTTCTTAAAACTCACAATAAACAATTAAACTACTATTGTTTTAATTTTACTTTTTTTTTACCCAAAAGAAAAAGTTTTAAAAAAGTGATTCGGGTTCGGGTCGGGTTGCGGGTCGGGTCGGGTTGACCCGCAAAAAACACGAAAAATTCGGGTCGGGTCACGGGTCAACCCGTTTTTGTTTCGGGTCAAAAAAATCGGGTTCGGGTCGAATATTTTTCGGGTCCGGTCGGGTCAGAAAATTTTGACCCGTTTTGCCATGTCTACTCAAGAACACAAAACTCAGATCCATCTCTGTTTTTGCGCTCAAAACCCAATTCAGTCTTTGGATTTTGCGTAGACACCAACACACCCACACACATCAATACACAAACCCACTTTATCTTTGTTTGAGTTTTTTTTTTTTTTTTTTTGAAACTGAACTTTCGTTCATTCATTCAAGGCAAGAGAACAGATACAGTACAAAGCTCAAAGAAAATAGAGGAAGATAAAGGAGAAAGCACCAAACCCACTTTATTTATCAAATTACAATGCCAAAACTCAGAACAAAATACACACACCCGCACATATACAAACCCACCCAGATTTATTATCATTCACTCACAGTCATGCGCAAGTGTGTGTGACAGGGACTCTCAATGATAAGCCTCCAAGCTAAATAAATGTTATTGTCTCATATTGTGAATAAGAGCAACCAAAGCTAAGCACCAAGCTACGTAAGCTAGCCAAAATGCATTGGTGGTGCATTGTCTCCTAGATGTAGGAATTTGATGATGGAGTACCGTGCAAACTGTAACCCTCTCTCTCTCTCTCTTCCTCTAATACAGCTGCTGCCATTCGCCGTGCCTTGGCCTCATTGCAACTCCTTTCTCTCTTCTTCTCATCATGAATGTCTTCTCACTACCATTAATTGGATTCTCATAAAAGACCCATTTTCAGGCACAAATCTTTCGTTTTCCACTTGGTTTTGGAGGGTTGTAAATTGGGTTTCCTCCTTTCCTTAGAATTTTTTTTTTTTTTTTTTGGGAATTCAAGGTTTGAACTCAAATGGGTTTCTTCTCAAACCTTGAATGGGTTTGAGAGACAAAATCTAATAAATTACTTATTATATATCCTTCGCCTGCAGTCTCTCTAACCTTGAGATTAAGGCTTGGAATTAAAATGGTTACTTTTGATCTTATTTTATCTTCTTTTTTGTTTGTTTTTTATGTTTTGAAAGGAAAGAGATATAAAATAAGAGCAAAAATACATATTTATCATTGTTTTAACAAAGGTGGGTTGTGAAGTACTTCTAACGGAGGAAATCACAGATGAACAAAGTAACATTTTTCAAACCATAGATAGGCAAAGTGAATTTAAATCAAATCATAGTTAAGTTTACTGTAATTAACACTTCGTTTTTTGTGTGGTTGAGGTTTGTTTAACACACAAGTTTGCTAAGGTAGGGTGTTGAGAAAAAAAAATTTTCTTAAATGATTTGGCATTTTGTTATTTGCCAAATTGGGTCACATTATTGGGATCCACCCATTAATGATAGTAAGCACCCAAAAGCTATACTTCAAAATATAAAGATCAACTTCAGTATATCTATGTTTCTTTGAGCCTCTCCAGTATATGAACTTTTACGTTCATGGCTTTTTACTTTTCCTTTTTTTTTTTTATAATTATTTTACAGGAGTGTTGTCGGCCAAGATATTTATGCTGAAATCCCAGAAGCACTATGGAATTTGACTTTCCTTACCAATCTGTATGGTTTCTTCTTCCTTATATATGATTGTTTACATGGCTTTTGCAAGAAAAAATGGTTAGCTTAATTCCCTAGTAAGAAATTGTTCAAACACACTAGGAGGACCATGACAGCAATGTGTAATGTTCCACCACTCGTTAATATAGTACCATGTATTTTGGTTTGGGATAACTACTATATTTAGCGTAAGTCAGCTCAATGTCAGTACGTATAGTTGGATGCCATCAAGTGAAAACCCGGCGTTGCTAAGATACACATGGTTTTTAAACTCGGGCTGGACCATATGGTTTGACCTGATTAACCGTGTACCTCTCATAACACAGTTATTTTAATATTAAGAACCGGTCTATGCCAAAAACCAAGGAATTGTTTGAACTGCGGCCCAACCGTATGGTTCTAAGAACTGTGATTAGACTGGTTCTCACGGTTCTCTACTTCCCTTTGAATCTGAACCAAAAAAAAAAAAAGACACAGAAAAACAAAAGAAAAAGAAACACAATTGCTGAGAAACATTTCAGATTTCAGCAAGAAAAAGTAATTCTACCAGTAAAAAAAACAAAGAAAACTATAAAAAGTGAAAAATAAAATAACAGACATGAAGCAGCTTACACATATGACATATCACTCTGCCATTGTCTTCTATAATGAGCATGTCTTTACGTTTCTTCTTATTTCGTGAAGACTAGAGTCACACCCTCTATTTTTGTAGTCACACGACTCACCCTCTATTTCTAAAGTGAGTGGTGCACAATGCATTTCTCCTATTTTCAACTTAGTTTTGTGTCTTCCTGTTAAGTGTGCAGTGTGGCAGTGTACTAGTGCCTATAGCTGGCATGCTAAGCCACCCACCCAGGTGCCTACTTTAATTCAAAATTTTGTACTATAACCAAGACTCTGCTAATATGGAAAATTTTGTACTATAACCAAGACTCTGTCAACATGGAATGGAACAAAGAGCTTTTTATATTATTATTATTATTATTATTAGTCAATTTTTGTTGAAAATATCTAAGTGCATCTATTGTTTTGTTTTTGTTAATAAAAAAGGCATGTTAAATAAATTATGGAATTTTTATGAAAATGCATTTTATTTGATTATTTTATTTTATTTTTATATTTGTATTAATTTAATATATTTATTTATATTTTAAATAATTATTAAATTAATTATGATGTCATCACGGTTCGACCTTGATTCGACCTCGGTCCGACTTTCAAAACCTTGAATCTCTCCCTTTAATAGTTCATTGAACAATTTGGTTTTGAAAACCATGAAGATACATTAAAATATATTTCAATTGATAATCCCTTTTCTGAGTGGTATCAGACTATCCGGCAAAATAAGAAGTATTTGCTGCCACTAAAGGCAATTTGGTTCCGTCAATAAAGACCTTAAAATGACCATGAAATTCCCTTTTTTGCATTCTTGAAAAGCCTGGGTCTAGGACGGCGGACATAGGTCATCTAGGCATAAGATAAGTGCCTAGAAGAGAGATGCATGCTAGCCTGATCATGGATAGGAATCATTACAGCTATTTCTTATGATTAGTTGTGGCATGTTAAGAGAAAGATACAAAGACTGTAAATTGGAGGTGTAAAGTTATGTTTCTCCATAACGTTTATGTTGGCTCTATTTTGTGACAAATTTGTTATAATTTCATCAATTGATTTTCTCGTATTTTGTAGAATTTACTGTACATGAGTTTAGTCTTAAATTGATAAAGAATTGCTAAAGATAATGGATTTGGCTACTAGCACGCTACTGCAACACTCACGAAAGGTTACGTGAGAAGCACATGATGAAAAATCAAATGTTTTGAGTTTAGTCTTATGTTGGTGAACAATTGCTAACGTTAGTAGATTTAGAGACTAGCACGCTACTGCAACACTCGCGAAAGATCACATGAGGAGCACAAGATGAAAGTTCAAATGTTTTTTATGTCACTGTGTTTTGTTTTTGCGTGTAACTCACGAGTGACCCATGAAATGCTCCAACAACTACAATTTTTGTGTGACTCTTCCTATCTTTCACCCACACTGTATATATCTTCATTATCTACAAAATTATAATGAGATTATCAGATATAAAATTGTAGACAAATTGAGGATTTCATAGATTGGAAATACCCACATTTTAGAGAGAGCTACTCATCTTTAAGAGAGAAATCCTTGTAGTCTCTCCTCTTTCCTCTCCCCTCTTCCAATGTCATACCTTGAGAGGAGATTTTACTCAAACAACATCTACACACAAATTAAGTATTTCTAGGTTCATTGAGAAGCATTGGAGCTTAGCCAAATTAAGCTAGTAAGGCTTGGTATTGTAATTGAGTAGTATTACGAGATCTGGAGAGCTAGTAAAGACAAGATTCTGAGAAGTCCATTGGTAGCTGGAGCTTGAAAAGCTCAAGTACTTTGGATAGATTAGATTTTGATGGTCTCTTTGATTATCCTTATTCTCCAACATATTTTCTAGTGGATTATTTTGGCTTGAAGGGTTACAGAGAGGTTTTTATACTGAGTTTTTTTGTTTTTCTCTTCGATAACACATTGCGCTTTATCTTAAGTTTGATATTACTTTCCCTACTGCCCTTTACATTATAACTTTGCATGTTTATATTCGTCCATGCAATTGTTGAATTTTTCATTTAATTAATTGACTAATTACATATATTCCACTTTAATTTTGTTTAGTATAAAATTGATTTAGCAATAATTAAAATTTGGGGGTCTTAGTTAGCTCTAGTAATTAGACTAGTGAACTTTCAGGAGGAATTGTTGATTTTAAAGTCGAAAAGACTGCGTATCAGACTGTGTAAAAATATTTAAGGAACTATTTATATGGAGTTAATTTTGTACTACAAGCTGTTTTGGTTAATTTGGTCAAGGGAATGATATGTTTCGGTACTAGTCAATACCGTTTAACCATTTTAAAACTACCACTGTTTTTTATAAATAAATATAATTAAATATAATAATAGTTATTTAATTAATATGTAAAAAATGGTTTTAATAATATATATATACTACGCATCTTTTCAAAACAAACTTTTACAAGTCTAATACTTTTTTAATAATAATTGGACCATTAATATTATTTATTTTTTTACATAACACGCATAATATTGGCCTAAGCCCTTTGAAAAAAAAAAAAAAAAAACCAACGCTTTTCCTATTCTATTTTTCTCTTCCTAAGAGCATCCACAGCAGTGGAACTAAAATTTTAGCAATTTAGCTCCACAAAAAATTACTTTATCTATTTTACCTACACACTTTATAAAACATGCTGCAGCAGTGAATCTATTTTAGCTCTCAACACAATAAAATAATATATCTACTACAATAAAATAATATATCTAATTACTAAAAAAAATTCACAACACCAACTACAACCACCTCTACCGTCAGCCACAGCCACAACCACCACCACCACCACCACCACCACCGGTCCACAGCAAGAAAAAAAAATAAAATAAAAAACACCAACCAAAATCTCAATCGTTTTCCTCAACCCAGACCAAACAAAATCACCAATCACAAACAAAATAAAAAATCACCAAGGCAATGGTCTGATCGGCGTTGGGCGAGCGTTGAGATGGAGGACAGTGTCGGCGTGGGTCTGATCGGCGGAAGAGAAGTGGGTCTGAGGCGGATGGGTCTGATCGGCGGAAAACCAAGGCAATGGTCTGATCGGCGTGGGTCTGATCGGCGGAAGAGAAGTGGGTCTGAGGCGATGGGTCTGATCGGCGGAAACCAAGGCAATAAATCGGCGGCTTGGGGCTTGGGTCGGTGACGTTGAGGCCGGCGGAGGCTTGGGTTGGTGACGTTGAGAAACTGGGACGGTGAGATTGAGAGGGTGAGAGATCGGCGTAGATGAGATTGAGAGATTGAGAGATTGAGAGAGTGACTGAGAGATAGTGAGCTTCAGGTGTGAAAAGAAATAAATTTTGTTATTTTAATTCGGACTTGATTAAAAAAATATTATTTTCTTTTAGCTTTGTGCTACAGTGCTCATGTATCTATACATGAGCACTGTAGCAATTAAGCTATAATTTTTAACTATGCCTCCACTGCTTTAAGGGTGTATTTTGTGTTTTGGTGGAGCTAAAATAGCTTTATAGCTATTTAACTCCACTGCTGCAAGTACTCTAACATTTTTTTCCCCTACTTTTACTTTTACCTTTATTTACTATTTCTTTTCTTTTCTTTTTTAACCACATCACGTGCCTGAAACATCTACCCCACGTTTATTTCTTTTTACTCTTTTCGTTTTTTTCTATTCTGCGCCAAATGCCCAGGTAATTGCCTACTATCCTGAATCCAATTTTCAAGAGTCTTATTTCTTCACATACTTTATCTTTTTAGACCACATGTTATCTGTTTCACTTTCAAATTTCTTTTTCTTCTGAGTTCTCTTCCACTCTCTTTAGGGGTAGCAATTTTTACCAAAATCCATCCACCCATCCTTGATCCATCTAACTTGGTAAGCCTTACCCCAACCTAGTCTATACTAGAGTACTAACCTACTGTTGAAATCTTACGCCAATCTCCAATTGGTCTTAATTTTGTAGACTTTCTCTCTTTGTACGGATCTCTGTATGTAACTAACTTTTTTGCATGGATTATTGGAGTTGATTTGCAGCAACTTCACATAAAAACAACAATAAGATCTTTAATTGTTAGTGCAAGAGACTTTGTTTGGCACAGAACCCAAAGGAGCACAAGAGTTGTAACAAGATCTCTTTCTTTTGTAGGAGGAGTCTAGGGTGTCAATAAGAAAACCTTATGAAGCTTTCAAGGGTTAGCCAGGGATTTCTTTCTCTACCACCTTATTTAAATAGGAGCTTAATGAGCTTTTTGAATGGGCTCTCATATTCCTGTTAGGTTTACACAAACCATATGCTCTCCAATTGCTATTAGGATTATACAAACCCATAAACAATAGCCAATTAGAATCCAAACATTGTAGGCTATAATTTGAAATCTCATAGCTCAATAGATTAATAGGTATTGAGACAGGTATTAAGCTTCATTAAATTTCGATAGATTGACAAGTATCGATGAGTATCAAAACCTGTAGATTCAACTTTTCTTCACTTATTTCTTTGTGTAGTCTTCATGTCTTCAATAATACCACTTGATAAGGTCTTAAGACATACTTCATGATATTCTAGAAACCACTTAGAACTACCCAAATATAAGTAAAGTATATTTTGTCAAATGATATGCCAACACATAAAAAATATGACCCTAGCAATGTTTTTCTTAAGTTTCCTCTTTCATTTTCTCACCTACGTACCAAACATCATAAATTGTAAATCCCTCTAACCCTTCCTCACACCAAGGCCTCCATGGCCAAAGATCCGAGCTCCTCTCACTAGTTGCCACCACTCTCCACCATTGTGGTGCCTTCTAAACTCAAGCCCTCTTTTCTCTCTCTTCCTCTCTCTCTCAACTCCTCTATGGCCAAATAAGGAAAAGCTTCTTCTCTTCCACTATTAGTGACTGTTGTTGGCTGTTGCCACTAGTGGTGCTATATCTTTGGTTCGATTAGACCCAAACACACACACACACACACACACTCTCTCTCTCTCTCTCTCTCTCTCTCTCTCTCTCTCTCTCTCTCTCTCTCTCTAGCATCAATTTTCAACATTTAAAAATCTAACTATAATGATTCAATAACGCCTTTTTTTCACCATCAGTTGGCATCTCTCATTGCTAGTGTAAGGAGGAAAAAGAGGCGGAGACAAATAGAAGCAAAATCTTGCTCGAGAAGAGAGATGAAAAGATGTTTCCATAAGTTTAGTACCTGTCCAGTATTAGTGCTTTTGTACTAGCTTTAGTACTAGTATAGTACAGTAAGCAATATCAGCTGGTATGGTGTGAAATTGACTTAATTTATATAGACAAAATATGGGTGATCTATGTAGGGGCCTTTTGCGTTTTTGGGCTAAGGCTTTATGCTAAGGGTAAGGGAGTTGAGCTTGGATCTTCCCGCGGATTCCCCTGGAACCAGTCTGTGCACAAGATATGACACTTCAAAACATAGAATATACATATATAGTAGTAGAAATAAATGTTAGTCCAAATAATCTATCAACAGTTAGTCATAGCTAGAGTGGTAGATATGACATAAATGAAAAAAGAAATCAATGCAAGAAGTAGGCTAAAAAGAGCCCAAACTCCATCTTACACAACCTTATTACCCTATGATGCCATAAAGTTGCATACTTTGGAGGATAGCTCAGAATAGCTACTTTTTCCAACAAGGTTACAAAATGTGAGTTTGTTACATGAGGAAGAGAAAAGATTTGCCTAGTGATGCATGTTGTTTTTGCCGTAATCATTTTTTTTTTTTTTTGAAAGCTCAATTAGTGTGAAAACACTAATACTTGTTTAGACCCCCAATTTTAAATTACAGTTTAAATTTTTACTCTAACTTATCTAAGTGCAGAACAAGAGTAAATGAAACGCAATAAACTAGAACACTACTCTAATGCATAAGCAAGTAAAATAAATGATAAATGTAAAGCTTAAAGAGTAGGGAAGATAAATGCAAACAAAAGATAACACCAAGACATGTTATCGAAAAGGAAACCGAAGTATTTGGCAAAAAATCTCTCTACGACCTTCCAAGTCGAAATCAATCCACTAATGAATAAGTTGGAGTACAAGAATATCAAAAAGACATTCCAAGCCTAATCTACAAAATATACTTGATCGTTCTAAACTCTAGCTACCAACAGACTTCTCAAAGTCTTGTCTTCACTAGTTATCTGGATCCCGCAATACTATTTGATTGCATCCGCCTAGCCTCACTGGCTTCTTTTGGTAAATCCCAAATGCTTTTCAAATTCCAAAACACTCCGTACACTCTGAATAGATATGAGTTGTGTTTGGGTACAAATATCTTTTCAAGGTATAACTATGGGAGAGGGGAAGGAGAAGAGACTACAAGGATTTCTCTATTGAGAATGAGTAGCTCTTTCTAAACAAGGTGGATCTTGTAGAAACCTTTCTAGGATTTTCTTTTATATATTCTGCTTACAATTTTGTTAATAATGAAGGTATATATTGTAGGGTAAATAAGATGAAAGGTCACACTTAAAATCCTCAAAGCAGAAAGCTTCGCGGGTCGCTCGCAACTTGGCCTGAGTCATGAAGTGACTCACAAAACACAGCCTAGCATTTGACTCTTCAGCTTTCAGCTTCCAGCATGTGCTTCTCATGTGACTTTCATGGGTTGCACCACTCTAGAGACAAGTTGCGAGATCAACTTCTTGAGCAATCTTCACTAACTTAATACTAAATCCATTACAAATAAATCCTACAAAATACAAAGAAATAAATTAATGCAATTACAACACTTTTTGTCATGGAATAAAGTCAACACAAATGTTATATGAATAACCATAACTTAACATTTTTTTTCCCATGCTTCACTTCACATTTCCTTTCTCTTTCTTGTTTCACTTTCAATTTCCTATTTAGGTTGCCTAGGATACTGTTGTTGTTCCCTCTTATGGGTACTATTCCTATTTATATGCTAAATCAAGCCCATGTGATTTCTCCCTTTTACCCTTGTTCCTCACTAAACACTTTTGTCTACTGCAGACACTTACTAAGTCAGAAGAGTGCCCACTACCTTCTAGCTGTATGTGAATAGGTTTAGTCATATTAACTTCTGACCGTGGGTAGGGGATTTCTCTCTCCTCCACTACTCACTTCACTATAGATTCTAACTTATTTTGTGCAAAACACATTTTGTCATGAATACTTCTCTCACTCTTTCTCTTCCTAAATCTAGCATGCATTAGACAGTCCCAACTAGTCTACTACCAATTTTGGTAAAGATGCTTTCCCAATAGAGTTTCTCCCTAAAAAGGTCCTGGAAAGATACTAGAACTAAGCTTTTTCCCCCACTCCACCAAATCACACCCTCTGTAGTCTCTCTAGCAGTGGGTCCCACCTCCCTGCATTGGCTGGATTACAGGTTAGTGGTGCTTCAACCATTACATTATTATTTGCTTCTTTGTGTTTCACCTTCTTCCCTCCCATATGTTTCCTATTGTTGCTCCCTTGTCTTGGTTTACTACTCCTTATTTTGTAGCTTTCACTCATTCATTTTGTATAGAAATAATGTGGGCTCATTGGGCTTGCTACATTTCATCTTGCTGGGTTGATCATATTGGCTCTTGATGTCCTCTTTCTTATTTCTCATTAGATTTTGCTGGATGACCCTTTCGAGCCTTGCTTCATCATTTCCTTTTGGGAAATTTCTAGAACCATTCTCATTCTTCAAGGAGGGCCATCCCATTATGGTTGCCTCCCATATTCTGCCCTTATTTTAAAGAGAGCTAATGGGCTCAATATGGGCTTTATCTACTATTCTTCAAGGGTGTTCTATCCGTTTTAGGCCATGTTTGCTTACTTTTTGGGCTCTTGGGGCATGACCCAATTGCTTTCCTTTTTCATTTCTTAACCCCATCTTTAAGCTAGTTTGGGCTTTTTCTACCATTGGGCCTTTGGGCTTAGGTTAGCCAAAACAGGTGTCAACAATCTACAAGCAATATGTGTGTAGTACAAGAAAACCTAGAACAATGGGACTAAGCCTGTTGGGCTTATATTCTAACAGTCCCTTTCAAAAGCTTCTTGTATAAATGGAGACCAACTTTAGTTTGGAAGCCAATGCATGAAAGCAACCTAGTGGAGAAGGCTAGGTTTAATGAAGATATCAACTAACTAATCATGTATAGTGAGGAGACAAATTGTTGTTTAAGTTAGACATGGCAAAACGGGTCAAAATTTTCTGACCCGACCTAACCCGAAAAATACTCGACCCGAACCCGATTTTTTGTACCCGAAACAAAAATGGGTTGACTTATGACTCGACCCGAGTTTTTCGAGTTTTTTGCGGGTCAACCCGACCAGTACCTCAATCACTTTTTTAAAACTTTTTTTTTTGGTAAAAAAAAAAAGGTAAAATTAAGACAATAGTAGTTTAATTGTTTATTGTGAACTTTAAGGAAATATTTTGATACATTTACATATGCAAATTAATTGAAAGATAAAAGCTTGAGCATTCTGTAATGAGTAAAAATTTTTAGATATCAAATAACAAAGTACATGCCAAGATAATATGGTTATAGTAGAGTTAAAAATATAGATTTAAAATTGTAGACATGTGTGAGAAACATTTACAAGTGTAAAAATAGTGAAGCCAAAGTATCAAATTAGCATAAATTATGAATGCTTAAACTTATCTTTTAACAATTTATGTCCAAAATAAACGGCCTTTCAAAATAAATTATGATATTTCCTAAAGTGTGTGTTGCTTAACAATGATATGATATTCATAAAAGAGACCATGTATAAATAAGTAAGCAATCAAATTTTAATGTATATCTCAAATTGAAATAGAGTGTCAACCACAATTGATAATAGATTATAAAATTAATTTTCAAGATTGTAGATTTCTTATATGTTTTTATTCTTTATTAAATGAGTTATCCAATAAGCCATTTATAATTTTGTTTTATATTTTGGAATGTTGATATTGTATAGAAATAAAACATGTGTATTTGTTTTATTTATGTTTGTGTTATTTTGTTTTAAATAGCAATGTTAGGATTTGTATAATTTTAAAATTATTGAATAAATATTAATAAGTTTGACTGAATTCATTCTTAATATAAGTGGTGAAGTCAAAATAATACATTTTACATCAAATAATTTGTTGCATAACTTTCCAAATGACAAATACATGTTATGTTATTTATATAAAAAAAAATTCATGTGACCGTTTTTGACCCGTGACCCGTAACCTGTTTGACTCGACTCGAACCCGAACCCGAACCCGAACCCGACCCGACCCGACCCACCCGTTTTGCCATGTCTAGTTTAAGTGGTCCCTAAAGCAAATGATGATAAACAAAGTGATAATCGATTTTAATATATTTGGTACATTCATGAAAGACGTCATTGTTGGGCAATTTGAATAGCACGTCAATTGTCGCAGTGAATTGGAGTTATAGTGGAGCACATTAACTCCAAGATCCTGTAGTAGCTAATGTAGCCACAAAAGCTTGGTCGTGGTGTCTGCAAGAGTACGATATTTTGTCTCACTACTAGATCGAGCCAAAATAATCCATTTCTTGCTTTGCCAAGAGATGAGAGAGTCATAAAAAATAAATCAATACCCTATGGTACATCGTACACCTACAGTCAGTGGCTAATCTTTGGAGCTTCAATGATTATAAGGTTGTTTTTCCGACAATTGTGACATTGGCGTCTTTATTTTGATTACATGACTTTGCTGGAGATCGTATGGTGTCAAAAACATGGCAATTCATAGCCAGATCTTGTCATCTTTTCGGTGCTAGAGATGGAGACGGTGAGTGGTGGTTGACTATGCTAGAGATTGGGAAATGATTGTGATGATAAATCTTTTTATTTATGTTTTACTGGCCAATATTCCACGCGATGCGTGATGCATTTTCATAAATTTTATAAAAAATTATTTATGACCTATTAATTTCATGAATACTATTATGGTTAATCACAAACTCGTAGTTAAAATTGTCACCTACAAACTTATTGGTTCCTAGGTGTTTTTCTTGTATGATTTATGCTTTATATGTAGATTCTATGGCGTTAATTTCTACATTTCTTATGCCACTAAAGCCTCTATCTCCACTATTTCAACACTTATAATTTTTATGTCATTCAAAATAGCTTTTCTTTAGTGTCAGAATTGACATGATAGATAAAATTAAGGCACATTAACATTTTAATTGAAGAAAAGTTTGATTTTTAAGATCGTAATTATAATAGGATGAAAATTGAAAGAATGATATTTTAATCAATTAATTATAAAAACTGCTATAATATCATGATATGACAACACAAACAATAATGTCATAGTGACATATTAATATCTCGATTTAACCTCCCTAAAAGCAGCCAAAACACCAAAAATACTACAAATTCCTACCAACTATAAATATGCATCATACGAAAAATCATAAATCTAAATTGACACACAATATGAAAAAAGCCAATCTAAACACATTACAATGCTACATTAGTAAAAACGTATACATAAAATCTAAACAAAATATTTAAAATGAACATAATTTTTTGGAAATTAACATACCCATCAAAAAGGGAACCAACGATATTGTAAGAGAAATTATATTGGGCAAATGTGGACAAATGAGGATTTATATTGGACAAATATGTAGACAAATAATCATATCATATTATCTAATTTATTGAATCCAACTCTTGCAATTTTGCATCGAAGTTAGTCTTCTGTTGGAAATTGAAAAGTTTTCTTAGCTTTTACCATTCTCATGACTTTTTAGATTCATTCATATCAATCCAAGGCATTCAAAGTTATAAATATATATATGAATTTTTTGAATTTTATTAATACATTGAAATAAATGCATCGACAATTATTTAATAGTTTGACATAGATTCTAAATTAGATGAGGTAGAAGTCTAAATTTAAAGAATTTCATATAATGCGCCACTTGGTAGAACTTTATGCTCTCTCACATGAGGTTTTTGCTTATATATATATATATATATATATATATATGTATGTATGTATGTATACTAGCCTCATCTCATCGCACGCGGAAAAAAAAAAAAAAAAAACTCTATGTTTTTATTTTATATATATAATTTTTATTTTGAGAATTTAGTTTATAAGTGGATAAAGTAATTTGAAAATTAACAGGAGAGTGATTTATTTTTTAGGTAATATTTTAGTAGGAGTTAGAGTTGCATTTTTACCTTATTGTCTTTTTGTTTTGTCTCTATTTAAAAATAGGGGAGTAGGAGCATTTTTTAACTAAAAAATGAGGAATTCAAATAGGGGAAGATCCTTAAATAGTAGTTTAGATTGAGAATTTAACTTATAAGTGGATAAAGCAATTTGAAAATTAACAAGAGAGTGGTCCTATTTTTTAGGTAATATTTTTGTGGGAGTTAGAGTTACTTTTTTATCTAATTGTCTTTTAGCTTTGTCTCTGATTAAACATAGGGGTATAGAGGCATTTTTTATCTAAAAAATAAGGAATCTAAATAGGAAAAACTCCTTAAATAGTAGTATAGATTGTGAATTTAACTTATAAATGGATAAAACAATTTGAAAATTAACAGGAAAGTGGTCCTATTTTTTAGGTAATGTTTTAGTGGGAGAGTAGAATTTTTACCTAATTATCCTTTAGTTTTGTCTCTATTTAAATATAAGGGTGTAGAGACATTTTTGAACTAAAAAAATGAGAAATCCAAACAGGGGAAGCCCCTTAAATAGTACTTCCTCCGTCCAGTTTGTTTGTCCTCTATTCCATTTTGGGATGTTCCAAATTATTGTCTTGTTTCTAAAAATAAAAGTCATTAATTTACTAATGTTCCTATTATACCACTATTTTATTTTTAAAACTATTTTTTGATAAATTTATTTAAGGATAGTTTTGGAGACTTATACATTTTTATAAGACAGACAAGACAATAAATGTTGTTCTCTTAAAAAATTTGACTTTTCAAACAGGAAAAACAAAGTGGGACATAGGTATATATATAGGTTTGTATGATAATTAAGATTGTGAGATGGGTGATTAATCAATTAAATTGAACTCATTGGCTATAAATGAGGACCAATAAACATTGCTGACATCCTCCTTCCAATATACTCCCTCAGTTCCACTTTATTTGTCATCTATTTCATTTTGGGATGTCCCAAAATATTGTCCTATTTCTAAAAACAAAAGTTATTAGTTTACTAATGTTCTTATTATACCCCTACTTTATTTTCAAAACTATTTGAAAAGAAAACTAACTAATATTTAAAAAAAAAAATTCAATCTAATTAGGGCACCTTTTTAGTTGTCTCATTAAGAATAATTATTTTTAAAAAAAACTGATAAATTTATTTTTAAGGGTAGTTTTGTAAACTTTTACATTTTTATAAGGCAGACAAGATAATAAATAATATTCTTTTAAAATGTTTGACTTTTTAAACAGAACAAACAAAGTAGGACAGAAGGAGTATGAAATATTCTCTGTCCGCATGTAACCTAGGATTGAGATTAGACCTTGAAATTTGCATTACATGACCCAGCACTTCTCTTTTGACTTTTTTAGCGTGCTAAATTTCCTCCATTTCTCACAGAACTCTAGACAAAACTTACATGAGAGGTGCACTGTCGTCATCCATCGGCAACCTAAAGCAATTACAATACCTGTAAGCCCATCTGGATTTTTATTTGAAACTCATAGGACTTGGTACATATAATATTTCTTAACTTTCTTTCATTCTTTCCCCTCTTG
This sequence comes from Castanopsis chinensis, assembly GCA_032878915.1. Taxonomy (NCBI): domain Eukaryota; kingdom Viridiplantae; phylum Streptophyta; class Magnoliopsida; order Fagales; family Fagaceae; genus Castanopsis; species Castanopsis chinensis. The sequence goes on from JAVQMG010000105.1 coordinate 5,121,899, forward strand.
ATGCTTAATAAATTAGGAGCCTTGTGGATAATGCATTATCAGGGGAGCTTCCGAAGGAACTTGGAAATCTTACTGATTTAAGACGATTGTAAGTTTCCCTCATAGATATAAATATATATATATATATATATATATATATATATGGGCTAGGTTCAAGTTACATCTGGTGTAACTCTAAACAATGTTACACCTGGTGTAACTCTAAACAATGTTACACCACTCAATATTTTTTAATTAGATGAGAATATTAACAAATCTACCACTAGATTACATTATTTTCGTATATTCTTCATGCTTGCAAAATTTCAAGATGATCAAAAATTAATAGTCATGTCATCAATCAATTGTTAAAATTCAAATTTTTGTAATTTAAAATAATGCATAAAAGATAAATTTATGGATCAAATGATAAACAGTTTCCGATGGATATGAAAATTGGTACGCATGTTAAGAACATATAGAACATGTAATTTAACGGTTGGATTTTCAAAATATTAATTCAATAACAAGTTATTGAGTGATGTAACATTGCTTAGACCCACAAATATTGTAATCTTGTAGTACTGACCCTGATGCAAGTGTATATCAATTCTGTTGCTTTCCGCATTTCATACGATCCTTGATGATCTGAATGAGAATCAATTTCTTGGTTTATTTATTTTATCAGACAACTTCTAGGTTTATAATGTAATTATTTTTTTACTTGTTAATTTTCTAGGTCTTTGGGGCCAAACAACTTCTCCGGTGCTCTACCATCTGAACTTGGGAATTTAATGAAATTAGAATTAATGTAAGATCTCTGCCATTGTCCCTTATTTTTTTTATTTAAATTGATGAGTTACAGACGAATAAATGGTTTTTGAACTCGCAACTTCAACCTCTATCTCATTATAATGCTAAACTTACATTTTCAGTACTGTTAGTGCTGCAAATCTATTCAATTATATTTTACTATTGCAAAGAATTGATGCCAAACAATCACATTGTTTAGATATTTAGTTCGAGCATACATACCATGAGAATTCTTTAACATTGTTCTCTTGAATAGTTAGCAAATTAAATGAGAATTGAATAATGGCTTGAGAGTTGCGACTTGTCTTTCAGTTATTGAATTATTTAATTATTGTCCGTAAATTTACATGTACATTGTTTACCTTGACAGATACATTAATAGTTGTGGATTTAGCGGTGAGATTCCTTCAACATTTTCCAATTTAAAAAACCTTCAGTTTGTGTAAGAACTAGCTCACAACTTTTCTCCATTGAAAGCTTTCTAAAATCTAGATAATGGTAAATATAATTAAAAAAATTAAAATCATATTATACCTTGTAAGTTTGGATAAATTCTCATTTTCGTCTCTAATATATATTTTTTTTAAATTCATCCTTAAAGTTTGTTTTAGTTATCAAGTAAGTTATTTTGTCCATTGTCATTAGAAACCTACCATTGAATATTATATTAAAAAAAATGTAAATACTAAATTTTAGTCAAAACTGTTGAAAATATATATTAAAAGATTACTAAAATTCATTTTAATTAAAGAATAATAAATGCAATTCAAGCACTATTGCAATCATAGTTGTCATTATTGTACGATACACGATACGATAATAACAACTATGATTGTATTGGGTGAGAAAGGAAGAAGGGAGATTATATTGCAACAATCAACTCATCAAGAAGGAAGGTGTTCGGACTTTGGAGTAGTGGATGGTGTTTGGCATGGTGGAGAGACCATAGGTCAGAGGAGTAAGTCTAGGTCATGGAGGGACTAGGAGAGAGTAGCAAACCCCATGTCAAAGCAGGGTCAGGTCAATACATTATGAGGTCTAGGAAGATTAAATTTAGTAGCTTTTTTAATATTTAAATATTAATTAAGTTTTGCTTAATCAAATATATATGTTCTAAAACCGTGTTCATTTTTTGAAAAGCAAAATTACTAATTAGTTTTTCTATTTAGATTTTATTAATCGCTTTTATAAGTTCTAAGAAATTTTGATTTTCAATGATTATTCGGCTCATTCATAGCAAATTCATTACATTCTTTTAGAAGTTAAGGATTTCAATAGTGTTAGATTTCTATTAGCTCAATATTTTAGAGGTTTTCTTGAAGATGGAGAAAAAAAATATAATACCCATATATATATATATATTTTTTTTTTCATTTTTAAAAAAATCAATAATCATTATATAATGATAGGATTTTTTTTTAACAAAACTTTTGGGACCTTTTGTCTATTTAATGGACATTTTAAAACCCTTAAAATTTTGGAACAAGCGGGGGTCTAACTGGCTTAGGTCTTGAGTCGGCCTGGTCAAAGTTGTTTTGCAGTGCATATGATTTTCTTTGACAACAATTACAAGAGAGAGAGGTGTGGGTAAAGTGTCATTAAAAAATGTAATAATTTTTGTAATATTAAAATTTAAAAGAAAAACATCAAGAAATGTCAATAAGTTGTCAGCTATAAAGTTCTTAGCAAAACAACATTGTCTTTAAAGTTATTTATTGGATGGCTTTCTAATGGCAGTGGGGGATTAACTTGATCACAAATGTAAATTTGAAGGATGAATTTGACAAAAATGAAACTTTTATGAACAAAAATGAATATTCACGTAACCTTAAAAGGTGTATCTTCTATATTAACAAAAAGGAAAATTCTTAATTTACATTGTATTAGTAATATAATTAAATCTTACGTTGTACATAGTCTACAATGTAAGATTTATATTACTTGTACAATGTAAACCCTAATGCAAAAAGTTTCATATGGTTGAGAATTGTTTGAGGAAATACTTCTTTTGGTATCAGGTTTGCATCAGACAATGAACTCACCGGCAGGATACCGGAATTCATAGGAAATTGGTCATTGCTTATGTTTTTGTAAGTCAATGTTACTAACCTAATCCATTCTATTACTTTGAAATCATGATTAATCAGGCTCAAGTTTTTGTTACAGTACAAAGTCAATGTCAAAAATTGTTGTTCTACTTAAAAAGAAAAATTTGTGCACAATTTTATAAATTACGACACCCAAATTCTTCCATAGGAGGCTTGAAGGAAACTCTTTTGAAGGTCCAATACCATCAACGTTTTCCAATTTGACCTCTATGAGACACTTGTGAGTATCTACATCTCTTAGAAAGTTTAGGGTTTTTTTTTTTTTTTTTTTTTTTTTTTGTGCACATGCGTAATAGTAACAATATCATGTGTGATGTTGTAGGGTGATAAGCGATGTGTCTAATGGGGGTTCTTCACTGGCATTTATAAAAGATATGAAGTTGATAAGTGTCTTGTAAGGCAACAGGACAGCGGCTTTGATTCAGAATTTCCTAAATATGTTTTCACTCCTTTTTAGTTTCCCTTTCAGAATATGGTATAACAATTTAGTTACGTTTGTTGCAGATATTTGAGGAATAACAACATTTCTGATTCAATTCCATTGAATATTGGAGGATACCAAAATTTGACACAGTTGTAAGTAATACCCATTGGAGGGTGACTATTGGGATACACGTGAAGATTGATATATTTTTTTGAAGAAACAAATTTAACAACTAATTATAAAATAAAGTCTTTTTTTTTTTTTAAATATTAAAAATCTCATAAAATTTTTGAGGATGTCAATATTAAAATTTGACAAGTAAAATAACCTTAAAAATGATTCGAATAAAGGACCAATGTTTTATTTTATTTTTTAAAAATCCTCTTCTCATTCCACTTCTTGTAATCTACTAGTTTTATATATCTTGAAACTATTTGGTAATGACTTATATATCTGCCCATATGATAATGATACTTTTTTTTTTTTTTTTTTTTGTAGGGATTTGAGCTTCAACAATATAAAAGGAAAAATTCCAGACTCTCTTTTCCTAATGAGTTCTCTCACTCACGTGTAATATACCACATTTTCTTGACTGGGCATGTTTACATCTCAACAGATTCCTCTTTTTGTATTGATGAATGTACCATTGTCTTCATGGTCAGGTCTCTTGGAAACAATACGTTATATGGCACTCTGCCTTCTCGAAAAAGTGGGTCTCTTCTCTACATGTAAGTACTGGAGACATTGTTTTATTAAAAAAAAAATTACTAGAGAAATTGTTTGCATTTAGTCAAATAATTAGTTTTCTAATTCAAGATGTCTCCGTACAAATCTTCTGTACCACTTGTGTGTATTCCACTAATCACAACTTGTCATGCATTTGTTTGACTTTCTTTATAAAATAGCTAAAGTTTAAAATGAAAGAAAAAACATGCATAATAAGTTGTATTTGGTGGAACATAAAGTGAAACACAAAAACTAGTATAAAGGGTTTGTATTCAGAAATCCCTTATACTTACTCCAATCACTTACAAGCATTATGCTATTTTAGGGTAATATTTGTATAGAGCAATAATGAGTATTTCATCTTAAAATCTATTTGTTTATCTAGACCGCCTTAAAATAGATTGTTTGAACCTAGTAAATTAGTGAAGTAGTTACTTAGGTTAATTATGAGATCTAAGTTAAACAGTAGTAAATCATATCATGAACAATAGAAAAGCAAAAGAGACAACGATATGATTGCCTAGGAAAACCAATGAAACTAAACGTTTCAAGGTAAAAACTTGGGGAAGATTTGACCTAACTATCCTCAAGGTAAACAAAATCACTAGAATAGAATGAAAGTTTACAAAAGATTTAACACCTAAACTATTGCAATTTCAAGTAGAACTTACTAATACCACCACGTGCAACTCCGACTCCACGAACTCTTCTATCTTGAATTTACTGAACACAAGCTCCCACGCTTATGACTTTAAGATCTCTCTCAAAGGTTTTAGATCATCATCAGTAGTAGATCTTTATGCAACAACCTCTTTCCACCAATTCTTGATTGTAGATCTCGTTATGGTAGATGCTTGTTAAGTTAGAAGGTACAGAAACCTCTCAAATCTCACAAGAGAAACTCATAAGTCTTCCAAGGGCTTCTAAAACGTAATTAGAGTTTTCCTTTTATACTTTGTAGTGTTGGATTGAAACCGTAAACATTTTCATGGGTTTAGGCCTAACTCAAAATCTGCAGAATTAACTTTTTTGCGATTTTGATCAGTCGAGTCTAATTTTCGATTGGTCGAGTTTTACTGAACTTGAACTCTCCTTTCTACAGCTTGAATGTTCTAGAATTTTGATTTGTACAATCTTGAGCAAAGTCTAACACTTAATTTAGACATATTTTTGTTCGCAGTTTGCCAACTTACACAAAATAAGAATCTAAACATTTAATCCTAAATATTTAGAATCTAACAAATCTTCTAAAGGAATTGCAGAGGTTAGTGGAAATAAACTCAGTAAATATATTTATATAAATTTTAGAGAACCACATTTAAGACCGAGGAATAACAATTCTCTCAAAGAATATTATAAACAGGACACTTAATCTTTCTAGACACACACAAGAAGGTTGCTCAGTTGCTAGTATTTCACTATTTCTCTCCTTCAAATCTTGATTAAGGGTTTATTTTCCCTTTAAGTTGGATGTAGAGTAAAAAATTTTGGGATTAAATATATGTGGTTTTGGGGCCCTAATTCTTAGGAGTATTAAAGTCCTAGTTGTATGTCGGATCCCCTCCTGCTCCAATGCTCTTTGGATGATGTCACCTGACTCACTCCTTATTTAATAGAAAAGGTATATCATACATTGGATACATGAGTCCTCCCCCTCACATGAGGGTGAATCCTAGTGTATTTTTCCTATTTAATGGGTTGGACAAACATGATTCGTGAGTATAGCAGTTGTCAATCCCAATGTTCTATCTGGTTATCCCATTCCCAAGAGACATTCACAGCCATGATAATTGAGCTACTTGGTTGACCTCTTGATATTCATTTCAAGGATGTTTTCCTTTATAAATTGCATTCCCTTCTCCCCATTCTTCACTTTTTGATTCTCACCTCTCGAGTCCATTTCTTGCTTTTTGAACAATGATTCTCTCTTCCTAAGCACTCATCCCTTTTAGCAAATCCTATAAGTTCGTTTTGTTTACTATCTTTGGTTCTTTTTCAAAGTCCTTTTTTTTCGAGTTTAGTTTGGTAGTTTGTTGTCCTCCAAATGGGTAAGTTTTCACATCTAGTGAATACCAAGGGTAGCATGGCCTAGTTAGGAGTAAATACATGATTCTCGAAGATGTTAACTTTCAAGATTTCACCATCTAAATCTTCCCAACATGAGGACAAGACGCGGTCATTATACCCTTAGTATCCTGCAACAAGGGTGGGGTTATTTTTATTTTTTTATTTTTTTGAGAAAAAATTACAATATGCTGCTAACTCCGTAGCTCGAACATTTTCTCCTCTAGACTCCCAAGCACTTTGTACATGTGGAGGTGCCAATTCAGCTATAAGGCCTTTGGTGAGGGTGGAGTTATTAGAATCCCAATGGATCCATTACTTCTTGCATTCCATATATTTTTTTAGTTTTTACTTTACTTTTTGTGTGCATCAAACATCTTTATGGTAGTAAACAACACTATTGAAGAGCTTGAGAGTAGCTTCAAGTTCTTGGCTAGCAGATGGATGTTTAGGGTGAGTTTCTAGCCTTTACATCATTTCTTAACATAGCTAAGGGCAAATATCTAAGCATTAGGCCATCAGTATCTATGTGTGATTGCTTGGTAAGTAAGTGACTGAGCTCCATGTCTCACAGCCATAGATGCTGTTGTGAACCAAGATAATTTACTAAATGTAAAAGATAGTTAATTCAAGATGACTAATCTCCTAAACTTGAGAAAGAAAATAGACATTTTTGGGTTTTTTTGGTTAATTTTCTATTTAATTCTTATGCATTTAACATAAATAAATAGTCAAGCATGAGAAAACATCGTCAACAAATTCTAAAATATAAGAAGTAATCCTATTCTAAAGCATAGGAACTAATCCTATCATAAAACATAGAGATTAATTTGAATACAAGAAAATAACAATACTAGTCTACTGCTACCTTATTTAGATAAAGATCTATCACTAAGCCTAAATTTGAATACTTATAATTCAAATAAAAATTTATCTAGCACATTATCTTGGGCCATAATATTTCCTTCCCCTTCAAATGAATTTTGTCCTCAAGATTTTGAGATATGAAAACTGAAGCTTGCTTATATTGATTAGAGAATACCTAACCTTGAACTTTAAAGAGTTGAGGAATAAGAATTCGAACTACGGATACTTGCACCAATTATTTAAGCATTTTTGTGAATAGAAAAGCTTTGATTTTCACTTCCTTGAACTCATCGGGAACGACAAATTCAATATGTGAAATTAGACTATGCTTATTCAAAAAATCACAAGAAGATCCCTTTGATCCATCTTTTCCACCTCATTAATCCTTTGATCTTCAAACACACTCTTTAGAATTATCGGTGATGCTTGGAATACATCACCTTAATTCTCCAAAATTTCATTGGATCCTTCAACTTTTGATTGTTCATTGATTTCCAAAATTACATTGGATTGTTTATCTAAGACTTCTATCATTTGTTCCCACGAATCTTGAACCCTTGCTATGCTTTTGGGCATGTCCTTGGTAATATATAACATTCGGTTGACAATCTTTGACATGCTCTCCATTCTTTGTTTGCTGTGATTAACACTATTGCTAGGTAGATGCGGTTTTTTTTTTTTTTTTTTGGTGTGTTTATTTGGATTGTTTGGGTAGGGTAAAATGTGTAAGGTTCAAACAAAATGAGAATTCTTTTTTGCTTGGGTGTTGTAGCAGCTACTCGGAAGTTTGGTGGCTGTTGTTTTCCTTGGTTTGTAGATAGGAGGGTAGTGTAATAGTGTGGAATGAGAACATGATTGAATTTTTTTTCTTTTAAGAAATTGGATGGATTTTTTGGCACTGATATCAAATGTTGTGAATTGGGATAATTTACTGAATGTAAATTATAGTTAGTCAACTAGAGATGACCAATCTCTTGAACTTAAGAGAGAAAATAGACATATCTGGGTTTGTTTTATGCTTAATTATCATTAATGCATTTAACGTGTTAAGTTTTGAAGAATGATGTTAAGGAACTTCTAAAACTCAACAGTACAAATATAAATCATATTTACTAAGAATGCTAAAAATGGTATTTTCTATGATTAAGTGGGGAGTAAAAACAATATTGGGAGGAAAATGAAGAAAACAACATAAGAATTACATTGAAAACCCCATGATTCGGGGGTAGAAAAACCACGGTGGGATTAAGGATTGTAATGTCCTTATCCCTAAGGATATCGTATTTCTTCTTTTGGAAAACTGACTTTACTAGGTTCTTTTTATACACTTTCTATCTTTTTCCCTCATCCATCTCTTCCCCTTTTGTTCTATTCTCCACTTTGCTATTCTAATACCTAGGATGCTCAAAAACCTTTTTCCTCTTATAGTATGAATGTTGCTGGTTGTACATGGATAGGTGTTTAATTTCTATTAATCCCTACAAACCTTAAGGATAGCTAATACAGAGTACCATTCCTCTGTTGGAAGAGAGAGAAAACCTACTGCATCGAGAGTGAGTTGGGAAAGTGATGGCGAGCAATATGAAGGGAAAGAGTAAGAAAGGTAAGCTACACCCAAGGGGGGATTACACGTGTCCTTCTGTGTGGTCCAAGCATGTACTATCCAATGTGGAGAGAGGTGCAGCACCTAACTAGGAAAGACCAATTTCTCTTTTATGGTAGTGCTCGATGACCAGCACAGTGTACCAAACTGTGCCCCCTCTGCCTCATAGTCATGGTGCTCATGCTATAGGCATATACAAAGGCGTAGCTCCCTTCACCTATTTCCATTATTTTCGTAGATCATTGGCACTGACATGTAAGGTCAAGATACCACCTCCACACAAAGTCTTTATATTTTTGCAAGCTTGGGTACTATACAACATACATAAATAACCAAGCATGAGATAACTTCATCAATAAATCCTAAAACATAGGAACCAATCTTATCCTAAAATATAGGGATCGATTTGAATACAGGAAAATAACAATCCTAATCTACTACTACCTTATTCAGATAAAAATCTATCATTAAGCTTAAATTTAAATACTTCTAATTCAAATAAAATTTATTCAGCACATTATCTCAAGTCATAAGAGATGCCTTCGTTTATCTAAAAAAGGAGGTCGTTAGCTACATTGTGGTGTACGCATAGCAATTAGCAAATAAGAGCAGGTGGAGGATCGTTTGTATAACTTGCTTTCTTATGACAGCTAGACCCTCGAAGTCTTTTGTTAGATTATTTCATCATATTTTTTATCTTTGAAAAATAAGTCATTTTTCAAATAAGATACTAGGGGGACTATCCTTTTTTTGTCGACATTGATACTTAAGACCAAGACTAGGTCAACATGGTTAATGCTTGGTTGCAATAGGGACTACTGCTATGGTTCTTTGACAAAGAAGCATGGACATGGATATAGGTACAACACTGTGACACAAGTAAATTCTGAAAAATTATAACATAAAATAGTCGGTACGACACTGGTATGACTCAAGTATGACACAGATACGACATAAGTAAGACACCCTAAATTATTAAATGAAGTATCGGTGTTTGTTTGGAGCTTTGCAAGTTGTTGATGATGGCATGAGGAATTTGATTGCTTGGACAACATCAAGCCAGTCACATGGCTCAATGTTTTCTCAAGACACCAATGGCTCCTCATGCCATACTAGTGAAGCTCCTAAGTGCTCTTTGAGGGGGACAAGCCCGGTCTCCCTGCTGGGTTCAGATTGATGAGTAAGATGCGGGGTAGCATGTGGAGGCACCTTGATCCATATGAGGCCCCAAGGCCATGGTAGTGGTGAGCCATGGTGGGCAGAGAAGGTTCAAAGATGATGGGCAGCAAGAAGTGCTGCTGACCCTTTGCGATGGTTAATGGCATAGTGGCTTGGTTGGGTTGCTTTGTGTATGGGCTGGGTGGCTTATGTACAAGGTAGTGTTGGGTTGCTGTGTTGATATTAGGCTATGCAAGGCATTGAGTTGGTTGGTGCTGGCAGAATGTATGGACTTGTATGTGTGGGCTGATAGCAGTTACTTGGTGGGCTGCGTATGGACATGTTATATGGGTTGTGTTGTTGATAAAAAGGGCTTGGGCAAAGGCCAAGTTTTTAAAACGTGATGGGTTAAGCATGTGTGGGCTGCTGGGGCATGGGCAGAGGCCTCATGAAATGCTGAGTGATGGGCTGACATGTGCAGAGTGTGTAACAGCAATAATCGGCAACAGTTCCCAGCTTGCTGCACATTCAGACCTGTTGAGTAGGGGCTAGAAACATGGACAGCAGGCCAAGACAGCATCAGTTGCAGGTGTCCTAAGTTAGACCACATATGGCAGCAAATCCTAGATAGGGGGTAGTTACTTGGTAGTAACTGTCGTGACAGCTATTTCTGTGCATATAGCCTAGGCTATTGGGGTTGTCAACAGCAAAGAGTGTATTTTGCTTAGAGAGTTTTTTATGTATTCTCCAGGTGTCTTTTGTACTTGAATATTAAGTAATAAAGGTTGCAGTTGGTGCCTTGTAAATACTGTGTGTACTGTGTGTGTGATTTCCCTACATAATTCTGTTTAGAGTGTTACTGCAGCATGTGTGTGTGGTGTATTGGCTGGGACTAAGGAAGGAACTTAGTGCCATCACAGGCAAAAAATTTAAAAGAAAAATTGACCTTGTGACAATTAGTATCAAAGCTTGGTTGCCATGTCTTCGGACACCAAGGTGAGGGTGACTGTCTTGGAGAACATACTCAGTGTTCCTAAAGAAGGGAAAAAACTTTCTGTTTGTGACAAACTGGATATTGTTACTACAGAAACGACTGTGGTGAGGAATGATCTAGAAGAACAGAGGGATATTCATTTCACTCATGTTGAAGAGTTGGTTGCTGCATTAGACACCCAGAACTAGGTAGCAATGGATACCCAATGCCAACTAGAGGCAAAAGTCGTTATGTTGAAGAGAACGATGAGTGGCCCGCTCAGGGAGGGAGAAGTGGCCACTAAATTGAAGGTGCCTGAACCTAAGCCCTTTAATGGTGCTAGGAATGCCAAGGATTTGAAAAATTTCCTGTGGGATATATAGCAGTATTTCAAGGCTGCTAGAGTGCCTAGTCAAGAGATGGTGACAATCACAAGCATGTATCTTTCAGGGGATGCTAAGTTATGGTGGCAAATCCATGTGGAAGACGATGCAAATGCCAGCAGAGGCAAAATTGACTAGTGGGAGGCCTTAAAGAAGGAATTAAAGGACCAATTCTTGCCTACTAACACTGCTTGGGTTGCAAGGGACGCTTTGAAGAAATTGAAGCAGACGGGTACTGTAAGGGAGTATGTCAAGACGTTTAGTTCTTTGATGTTGGATATCAAGACCATGTCAAAGGAGGACAAACTGTTCAATTTCATGTTTGGCTTGCAGCCTTAGGCCTAGATGGAGTTAAAGAGGTAGGTTGTGCTTGATCTGCCTATTACTATGTCTGTTACAGATGCCTTGATGGACTACAAGTTCAGTAAGCCCAGTAGGGAAGAAGAAAAATGTAAATCCAAGTATAAGGGCAAGGGCAAGCAGAAAAAGGATGGCAAGAAGAAAGATAAGCAGAAAAAGAGTTGGAGTATTAAGAGCAAGGGAGAGAGTTCTACCTCTCAAACAGGCAAAGAACAACCTAAGCTTAATGCTGGCTGCTTCATTTGCAATGGCCCTCATCGTGCTAGAGACTGTCCAAAACGTGAGAAGTTGAATGCCATGATTACTGAGGAGAGTGGTGGGCAGTATGATGAAGAGGTCCCAAGCAGAATGAACCCTTTGCAGTTGCTGAATTCACTACATGCAGGGGGCACTTCTAGGGGTCTGTCTTATGTTCAAATGGAGATGAACGAAAATGGGGCTAAGGGTATGCTTGATTCCGGTGTTACTCACAACTTTGTTGCCGATCGAATGGCTCAAAAGCTTGGTCTAAAGGTGAGTAAATGTCCTAGTAAGATCAAAGCTGTAAACTTAGAGGCAAAACCTATGTTGAGGATTGCTTATGGAGTTAAGTTTAAAGTGGGAGAGTGGACTGGGAAGGTGAATTTCCTTGTCATGGAGTTAGATGATTATGATGTAATTCTGGGTGATGAGTTTCTAGTGGCTGCTAAGGCTGCTCTGCTGCCTTTCATTGGAATGTTGTTGATCCTTGATGATAAGCAGCCCTGCTATGTTCCTGTGAGACATAGGGTAGGAAATAGCAAGAGTAGTAAGGGGAAGGAACTGATGGTTTCAGCCATGCAAGTTGAGTATGGGCTGAAGAAGGGTGAAATGACTTTTTTGGCTATACTAATTGAGGTGAAGCAAGACAAGTATGTCGATGTTCCAGATGCTGTGGCTGAACTGCTGGGGGAGTTTGCTGATGTTATGCCTCCAAAACTACCAAAGACCCTTCCACCTAGACATGTAGTTGATCATAGGATCGAGTGGGTTCCTGGATCAAAGCCACCGTCAAAGGCCCCGTACAGAATGTCCCCATTGGACTTGGCTAAGATGAGGAAGTAGTTGACAGAGCTGCTAGATGCAGGCTATATCTAGCCCTCCAAGGCTCCTTATGGTGCTCTTGTTCTTTACCAAAAGAAGCAGGATGGCTCGTTGTGAATGTGTGTAGATTACAGAGCCTTGAACAAAGTGACTATTAAGAACAAATATCCAGTCCCTTTGATTCAAGACCTCTTTGACAGATTGAGCAAAGTTGTCTACTTCACATAGCTGGATTTAAGATCAAACTACTGGCAAGTAAGGATTGCAGAAGGGGACGAGCCTAAGACTACTTGTGTGACCCGGTATAGTTCCTATAAGTTTCTAGTTATGCCTTTCGGTTTAACTAATGCCCCTACTACGTTTTGTAATTTGATGAATGATGTCTTCTATGAGTTTATGGATCACTTTGTTGTGGTTTATCTAGATGACATTGTAATTTATAGTGAATCCTTAGAGGATCACATAGACCACCTTAGTTATGCCAGCGTAACTAAGTAATCAATGTGGCTATTGTGTCCACGGCTAACCTGAAGTCATCTTGAGTAGCGTACTCCCAAATCAATTGATTGGCCACTAGTTATGAAACCCAATAAACATTCAGCTCTGTGATGCTAAGTGTCTGTCCAGATTGTAATCCTGCTAGTAAGGCCTCGTATTTGGATTCATTGTTGGATGCTGGGAATTTTAACAGTAGAGACCATTCGATCACCAACCCCTTGGGAGATATTAAATCCAGAGGTATTCCTACTCCTTAGTCATTCGATGCCCTATCTACATAGGCCTACTGATTAAGAGATGAATCATTTAAGGCTTGTAATCATCTCGATTAGTCTTTGCACCTCCTAAGGATTCTTTAGTCTCTAAAGCCTCTGAATTGCTAAAATATGATTAGGGTTCACTTCAATACTTCTTCGTTGCATTGAATGTTGACAATTACATTCTAACATTAAATACCCCTAAAAATTTCTTGATCCCATGTTAAACTTGCATTTTGAAGAAATTAAACAAAGCTTGTAAGCTTGGAGAACCTTAAAGGTCTTTGCTAAGTCACCTAGATGCCCCACATCTCCATGGTCTTGCCTATCAATCCTTCAAAAATCAAGGTGGTCATTTATGATATGTAGACCTTGCATTCTTCAAGCTGAATGATATCATAGTGAAGCAATCATTCTCCTTTGATCAACGAGAATAAGGGTACATCCTTGAAAGGAGTATAAGAAACTCATCCAAGGTTGGCTAGAATTTATATCCACCAACTGATCGATCTTTGATAGAGGAAACGGGTCCTTAAAGCAAGCATTTTCTCAAATCAGTGAAGTCTACACATATTTTACGTCAAAACAAACGGAGCATAAATACATAATTATGTTAAAATTTTAAATTTATTATTTAATCAAAAGTTTTAAAAGATAATTTTTAGAGTGATCTATTGATTACTGAAGAAAGAAAAAAACAAAACAAAACAAATGTGGTATTGCAGTAAATAATCAAGCATGTAATTAAGCATGTAATGGTATTAATAAAATATACAAGTTCCAAGAAGCGTATCCTCTCACTAACCTCCACTACAAATTTGCAATTTTTTATTTTTTATTTTTTTCCTTTCTAAGTTTTCACACTCATTATCTTTTCTTAAGAAATAGTTCTAAGATTACAAATTATTTTACAATTTTTTTGTCACAACTCTAACGTGGTAGATTGTGAGCGGTTAATTATCACTTACACATGGATTCATCATTTTTTTTTTTTTTACCAATCACACTCTGGCATGTCACAATTGTGACAAAAAATTATGAAAAATTATGTGGTCATATACTTTTCTTTTCTTAAGTCCTTGACCTTAAGGACTTATATCCATTATTTTAAAAACCATACCAATCAAAGAATCAAAAAAGGAAGCAGTTTCAGGTTCTCTTGTCCGAATAAAGTCGAATTGATGGTTAAATTGGTGATGTAATAAATAATTATTCAATAATTTAAAATTTTATACTTAACTGTATGTTTTTCTTTCAACAATCTTCTTTTTTGTTTTTATTTCTTATGACTGATCTTATTTCTTTTTATAGGTTTATTATTCATATTTGAATGGTATTTCTAATTTTCATAATTGTCACCATTATCATTATGTTAGTAATGTTTTCTATTAACATGCATTTTATGCATTTATGCAAAGTATTCTTTCTAAAAATATATATTTTATGAAGATTTAAATAATCTCTCAATTTTGTCTCAAAAAAAAAAAAAAAAAAACTCTCAATTTACCCAAAAAAAAAATATTCAATATATTAACCAAATTAACTAAATATTTCTTTGTCTCATATATAGACAAGTATGACATTATGGGGAAAGACGAAAAATTAGAGGTTTTGGATTTCAAATAACACCGTATCAAGAGTTTATTTTTTTTACTGGAACGGTGTCAAAATTTCATTCCAAAAGCATCAATGTTACTTGAATAATCCCTCATTTACGAATCCACCATGTACTAACATTGTTGTTATATATACTATGCCTGCAGTGATTTGTCTTACAATCATCTGCTGGGACACCTTCCTTCTTGGATCAACGAAACAAATTTACGACTGTATGTTTATCATTGCTTACTTCATTGTCTTTATTTTGTCATAATAATGTTAAATAATTAAACTTATAAGTGATGGGACATGTCACATGTCACATAAGAGAGAATGAGAGAGTGTTAAAAGAAAATCTAGAAAAAAAGTAGGTATTTTTTTTACGTCCCTATTGCTAGTGCTCTAACCCTCAAAAAAAATAAGTTATAAAATATTTTTGGTTCATGTGCGAAATATTAGTAATTTTAGAGCACTTGCATCGTTCTAGTCACATATGAATCTCACCAAATTGGTCCAAAATACTTGGTCAGGAGCAGTAACACGCCACTTGTGGCTACACACTCTCCTCGCCAAAGCTAAAATTTTGTTTTAAAATTGTATTTTTGCTTCAACTGTTTCTTTCTTTCTCTCTTCTGTCCTCTATCTTCTTCTTCTCTCTTTCTTTGTCCTCTCTCTTTCTCTCTCTTAAGCCACAGATCAGAGTGTTTTTTTTTAAATAATTGAATAAATAAATAAAACCACGGATCAGAGCATTGTATTTCTGCTTCAACTTTCTCTTCTTCTTCTTCTTCTTCTTCTTCTATCTTGCTATGTCCTCTCTCTCTCTCTCTCTCTCTTAAGCCACGGGGTCAGAGCAGATCCGTCGGTGGTCTGGACGTCAAAGCAGGGACGGAGGTGGTGGTGCGTTGCCGTGGTGGTCTGTCCTTTCTCTCTCACGTTACTGCTAATTTGGCGAGATAGGACCGCTGCTGGTTTTGGTCAGTTTCGGTCAATACTGTGGCAACGGGGTGATGGCGAAATGTCTCACTTTCTTTTTTTGGTTAAAAGACGATTTTATTCAACCAGCCAAGAAGCTTACAGCAGAGCAGGACAACGCCTGTCAAAAAACACACAGTTCAAATCAGCCTCAAAGGCTTCCAAAATACCTACAGGAGGGCTATGGTAAAGAACAAAATCTAAAGGATGGTTAGACCCCAGCCTAGCCATACCATCGGCACAGCGATTGGCTTGCCGATAACAATGACGAACCTGAACCTGATGGAAGCGGCTCAACAGCTGTCTGCAATCATCCAATAAAGGGGAAACAACAAAGTTAACATAATCATTGTTAAGCAAAGCATCCACAATGACTTGAGCATCAACTTCAACTATTAGATATTGAAGGTTAAGGTTGCTGCAGAGGACTAAACCATCTCTAAGACCCCACATTTCAGCTACAAAGCTGCTAGCTGAACCAATGTGCTTAGAGAACCCAGCTACCCACCTCCCTTGATCATCTCTCACGATGCCACCACAACCAGCTCGACCATTGCTACCCAACTGCGACCCATCAGTATTAAGCTTCTTCCACCCAAATGGAGGTTTCTCCCACCTGATCTGTTTTGTGACAAAGCAAGAAGAATGTCTAGGTGAAGAAGCGCAACAAAGGAACTCAACAGCTTGAGCACGAATGTAAATAGCTAGCCTCGGGTTTGGGCTTTTCCTCTTGAAAACAAATAGATTCCTACTCTTCCAAATACTCCACACAGCAATAGGAAAAAGAATCCTCCACTGAACGCCTCCTCGAAGACTACTATCCTTCCCATTAGCCCTCAGCCACTCCTCCAAATCATACCTCCAGAAGTCTCGGTATTGAGTCCCAATCCCCAGTTGAAACCACACAGACTTGACCCTTAAACAGTCCCTAAGAGCATGCAAAATTGTCTCTGGCTCCACTTGGCAGATGGGACAGCAGTCGTCTTCCCCAATACCCCTTTTCACCAAGCAGCCCTTCACCCCTACACTGTTATGGGCACATTGCCATATGAAAGATTTGATTCTAGGGAGAGTGTCAAACTTCCAAACCCACCCCAGATTAGTCCAAGAGTTGCTGCCATCATCAAAAGACATGTTGTAAGCACTCTTTAAATCAAAAGAGCCCCTTGGATTGCCAGCCCAAGCCAATTTATCCCTTCCCCTGCTCACTGCAGACACCGGGACTGCTTGAACCAAGGCTTTCAGGTCTGAAGGGAGGTCAAAAGGAAGCTGATCCCACTGCCAGCCCGCATCTGTCAAGACATCTTTCACCTTTAATTGAGTGGCTGCTCGAGTTAAAGGGCCTTGGATTAAGTGACGCAAAGGGCCATGGGCCATCCAGCTATCACACTAAAAGTCCAACACACTATCTCTTCCAATCATCCACATAGCACCTTTATTAAAAGTGTCCATACCTTTCTTCATAGCTCTCCAAACCGGAGAGCAAGGAAGCCTATTCACATTCCTTGCATTTAATCTTCTGTTATTGCAATATTTCTGCCTTAATACTTGAGACCACAAGGCATCTTTTTCCGTATGGAACCGCCAATTTAGCTTGGCAAGGAGAGCATTATTTCTACCCTTTGCTGCCTGCAGACCAAGGCCCCCTTCCTCCTTAGGTTTAGCCACTTTGTGCCAGCCAACCCAGTGAACTTTCTTAGTAGTTTCTGAAGAACCCCACAAGAAATTTCGGTTTACCCGATCAATACCATCCAGAATTCTAGCCGGCAATTGAGCACACTGCATAACATAGGCTGGGATAGCAGATGAGGAGGCTTGGATAAGCACCGTGCGGCCAGCTAAAGAGAGCAAATTAGATTTCCACCCCGCTAGCTTGGTTTTCACCCTATCAAGCACGTAATTGAAATCTTGAGAAGAAGAGCCAGAATGCCTAATTGGGAAGCCTAGGTATTTTCCAAGAGAAGGAGTCGAGTGGAACCCAAGAATGTCACAAAGAGACTCTCTACTATCCCTATCCACATTAGGCGAGAAAAACACTCTAGACTTAGCTTCACTCACTGTTTGCCCCGATATCTTGCAAAAATCATCTAGCACATCTCTTATCGCAGCACAATTGGTGGCATCTGCTCTAGCAAAAAGAACTAAATCATCTGCAAAGAACATATGAGAAAACCCCGGCCCACTTTGGGACACCTTCACCGGCTGCCAAAGGTTGGCATTACATTTCTCTTGAATAAGCTGGCCAAGGAACTCCATACATAAAATAAATAGGTAAGGTGACAAAGGGTCGCCTTGCCTTATACCTCTCGAAGGGTATATCGGGTCCAAGGCTTCCCCATTGAATATAATTTCCGTCGATACTGTAGAAATACAACTCATAACGATGTCCACTAAATCCTCCAGAAAGTTAGCTCTAATCATCATATCTCTTATGAAATTCCACTCAAGTTTATCATAAGCCTTATCCAAATCAATCTTCAGAGCCATATACCCCACTTTCCCTCTCTTTTTGCTAAGAGTATGGATGATCTCTTGAACTATAATTGCATTGTCGACACTTTTCCTCCCCGGAACAAAGGCTGACTGGAGTGGAGAAATGAGTTTATCCAAAAAGGGCCTCACCCTTGAAACAATTATCTTTGTGACAATTTTCCCCTTCTTTAGTGTCAAAATTTTTCATTCATTTCAATTTTAAGTTTACATGTATTTTCATTAATATTATACATTTAGAACTACTAATACGGCTAGAAGTATCATGAGGCTAAATTCAAAAAATAAAAATGAACAAATATTACATGCTTATTTTGTAGCAAAAAGGAAGAAAAAAAAAACTTGTATTTTTATTTTGTACGTATAATTTTTATTTTGAGAATTTAATTTATAAGTAAATAAAATAATTTAAAAATCAATAAAAAAAGTGGTCTTATTTTTTAGGCAATATTTTAGTAGAAATTAGAAATTAGAGTTATATTTTTACTAGATTGTTCTTTAGTTTTATTTATCCAAACAAAGCGCTAAAGTTATTAATATTATTACAAAAGAATGGGAAAAATGGCTTCTGATAAGGCCCTTAGTATCCAACAAAGAAAGAATAGATCAACCCAATACGGAGGGAGTTAATGAGGAGTTAAAACAAAATTATTAAAAAAAAAAAAAAAAAAAAAAAAGATGAAACTATATTATTGGTGCTTGAAGTTTACTCTATGAGCACTATTGGTCTCTCGTATTTCAAATGAGCGTTATTAGTCCCTCAAATTTAAAAAATTAACGATGTTAGTCATTTTGTTAATTGTCGTTAGTGTTAATATTTATGTGGCTAACGGGTGACATGTCTTCTTTTTTATTGATCTGGCATTTTTTATGTATTAAAATACTAAAACTTGCAACTTTTACACTTTTACTACAAGATCTTTACAAACGTCTAACTATGACACATAAGCTATTTTGAAGAAAAACTAACAAGTCAATTTTAAGTTAAGAATCTATTTATATTTAAAATAAAAATGTAAAATACCAAAACATTTTGGAAAAAAAAAAAAAAAACAACTTTCACTGATTGCGTCTCTTCAGTGACCTCCCATCCAGGCAAGTTGGACTATCCATCTCAGGCAACATTCTACCAAAAAGTCAAAAACTCCCCAAATCTTAATCTCTTTCTTTTGGCTGTTTTTATGGTTTTATGAAGTGTGAAATTATTTTATTTTATTATTAAGACTTGGATCTTTTGGGGGTGATAGATTGTGAGCAGATGAGGAGTACACATTAAAAAAAAAAAAAAAAAAAAAAAAAAAAAAGAAGAAGAAGAAGAAGAAGAAGGAAGGAACAAAGTTTTTTGTAGCCTGGTGTTCAAGTGAAGGCAGAATTTCTTTTATGTACAAACAGAGAAATTCTTTGTAATTCGCAATGGCCACTATTCATTGGCTTCTAAGAAACCCATTACTTGTTCATTATCATTGTCATCTCCTTTTTCTCTCTGTTGCTAGTCTAAGTGCAGGTGTCCGAAGATTTGAGCTTGAAGCAATACTGAAGTTGAGAAAAAGGGATTAACACTAACACTATAAACAAAAAGATTAATATTTTAATAAAAAGAAATGCCACGTCAATGTGTTGTTAGCCACGTATGCATTAGCATTAATGGTGTTAATAAAAAGACTAATATTGCTCATTTTTAAACTTAAGAGGCTAATAGCGCTCATTTGGAACTTAAGGGAATAATTGTACTCACAAGGTAAATTTCAGGGATCAATAGTGCGCCAAAAGAAAATCACCCCTTAGTCCCTTCATGTGATGGTGGTATTTAGGCTATGTTTAGCTGGAGGTAAAATAGGAAGAATATAAAAGAAATGAGAGAAAATACGATTTGATGTTGTTTGGTAAGGAGAGAAAAGTGAAATAATTTTTGGTGGAGCTTAAGCATTTTCTCCCTGAGCCTACCAAAAATTGATCTCTTCAATTTGGAGAGAAAAAAATGGGTGAAAAGTCTGTTGCCAGCACAGTTATCAAATTGCCCCAGTTGTTTAATGCATCTCCCCTACCTCTAGCCTAGAAGTGTCCAACAAAAACCGAGGTCCTACCCACCCACCCAACCCTTCCAATCCTGCCTGAGAACCAGCCGACCCGACGCCGATGATAGTTTGTGATGGGTCTCTACCTCCAGAA
Source organism: Castanopsis chinensis (assembly GCA_032878915.1). Lineage (NCBI taxonomy): Eukaryota > Viridiplantae > Streptophyta > Magnoliopsida > Fagales > Fagaceae > Castanopsis > Castanopsis chinensis. Next base: position 5,142,407 of record JAVQMG010000105.1, read on the forward strand.
CCCGAAAATGGCGGGTCATTTGGTGGGTTTTCTCCCCAAAACCCTAAGAAACCCGACCGAACTGAGTTATGGATAAAGTGGACTCGCTCTCTCCTCTTAGTCTCACAATCTCTACTCTTCGCCGATGTCTGCCCTTCGTCGATCCTGCTCGTCGTCGATCTCTGCCTCTTCGCCGTTGATCTGTGCTCTTCATCGCCGATCTTCGATCTTCGCTCTTCATCACCGATCTTCGCCTCTTCATCTCACAATCTCTACTCTTTGATCTTCGCTATCTATTGTTGTTTTTGTTCTTTGGATTTGTGGATCTGTTCTTTGGGTTTGTAGATCTACTCTTTGGGTTTGTAGACCTGTTGATTTTGTTTTTCAAAAATCAAACTTCAGTGTTTGATCTTTGTATTTTGGTCAAAATCAAAGCTGACTGCTGCCCACCCAAGCCCGATTCGACTTGACCAGTGGCTTTTTGCAGTCGGCGGTGGGTCTGGAACTTCTCCACCAATTCTGATTGGGTCGGTTACGGGTTGGGCACAAACCCGACCCAAACCGACCTGTGGACAGCCCTACTCTAGCCACCTTCACCATACAATTCATATCTACCTATTTTTCTTTTGCAGCTTATCTGCACTTTGCACAACTCTGCTCGTATGTCTCTCACCTTTTTTTTTTTGTTTCCATTTAGCAATATAATATATTATATATTATATTTTATATAATAACAAAGGAAAATAATAGAATGCGTAAGAAATAATAATTAATATATTGTATTATATATAAATGTTATTTTATTAATTTTAATTAATATTTCTTAATTCTTATTTAATGAGTACAAAGAAATTATATTTTACAAATTATGTAATAAGGACATAAGATTATATTTATATAAATTACATTTTCTATCCTCCTAGTTTTCTCCTCAACCAAATAAAAGAAATTTTCATCCCTCAATTTTTCAATCCTTACAACCAAACACACATTGATAGAAAACTAAATATTTTTTATCCTCTCACTTTTTTATTCTTCCAACCAAATAAACACTTTATCTTGCCAACTGATGTTGACTTGAAAACAAATTTTTTCTACTAAAAAAATGTGAAATGATATGATAAACTTCATAAATACTAAATGAATTCTATTTTATTCTTCAATGAATAAAATATATGAGTGCCTTATATAGGAGGCATATATAGGAGTGTAATACAAGAGTATTATATGTGCAATACAAATATTCAGGCTAAGCAAGAGAATTGAAGTAGGCCTAAAGCCCAAATCACACGTAATAGCTCCCCCCCCCCCCCCCCTCTTCTCAAACTCATGGTCGATGGGAGACCAACTTGAGTTTGTCAACCAAAGCATGAAAACATCCTTTAGGATGCGACTTTGTGAAAATATCTGCAAGCTAATCTTCAGTAGAGACTAAAAGTAGCCAGAGAGCACCATGGACAAGATGATTAGGGAAAAAATGACAATCAATTTTGATGTGTTTGGTCTGCTCGTGAAGATGAGGGGTAGAGGATGTAGACATACGTAAATCCTTGAAAAGCCATCAAAGCCAAAGGAGTTTAGATGTGGTATTAGTAAGGCATGATATTTCACTTCAATGCTAGAGCTATCCACCGGGGTTTGTTTCTTGGTTTGCCAAGAAATCATAGAGGAATTAGAAAGAAAACAATAACTAGCAGTTGGCCTTCGATTTGTGGAAGTGCACTTAAGGTATCAAGAATGCGCAAGACAACAACATTATGAGTCGACTGTGGAGTACTCAGGAACTATCACACCTGGAGAAAATTATAAGAAATGTTTGGACGAGTGACAATAAGATAATCTAGGCTTTCAACCAATTTTTTGTAAAGAGTGGAATAAGAACCATACTAGAGACTAGTTTAATCTTCCTCTAGTAAAATCTGTGGTTGGTTTTATATGGGTCTTCAAGATTAAGAATCGGATTGATAGATCCATTGAAAGATACAAGGATTGTCTTGTTGCAAAAGATTTTACGTAGGTGTATGACATTCACTATGAAAATACCTTGCTTCGGTTGCTCACCTCTCATCCATTCACATTCTCTTGGATTTTGCAGCCTCTTGATAATGGAACATTTTTCAAATGGATTTGAAAAATGTCTTCTTAAATGGGAACTTGAGTAAAGTAGTTTATATGTAACCTCCTACTGCTCTCTCATCCACCAAACATGGTTTGTCAGCTTCATCATGCACTTTACAATCTTAAGTAGGTTCCACGAAACTTGATTTGCTAAGTTCAGCTCCACAGTCTCTCACTTGTTCTATTATGCCAATTCTTATGATTTTGCCTTATTTCTTATTTGCACTTATAAAGGCACCATTTTGCTTCTTCCACATGTTGGTGATATAGTCATCACTAGTGATGACCTCATAGGCTAGGAACTCAATGATTTATTTCATCAACACTTTGAGTTGAAAGATCTTAGAAATCTTAGCTATTTTCTGGGGTTTGAAATTACCTTCTCTACTAATTGTTTCTATCTGATCCAAGCCAAGTACACCTCCAACCTTCTATCTCTAATTGGCCTTACTGACAATAAGATTGATGATTATCCAATCGAGATTATTGCGTTTCTGACTATATATCCTCCGGAGAATAATTGCCTAATCCTATCCTCTATTTACAATTGGTTGGCATCTTAGTCTATCTCTCATTCACCTGTTTAAACATCTCTTATGTTATATGCATCAGGTGCGCTAGTTCATGTTTGCCATACTATTGACTCACTATGCAGTCCTCTTACACATTCTTTGTTATCTAAAGGGTACTCTTTTTTTCACATATAAAAACAGGGCACTCTTTTCCACAATCTCTGCACTTTTCTGCTCAGTCTTGTCTTGCGAGCCTACTCTAATGATGACTAGGTAGGAGACCCCAGCAATCACCAGTCCACAATATTGTTTCCTCCTTGACTCATTTTTGATCGCTTGACGAAGTAACAAACAATTTATAGTGAGCTACTTCAATAACAAGGCTATATATCATGCCCTTTCTCGTAATGATGTCTTCCATGAACAAATCAAGCGCATTGAATTATTGAAATCGATTGCCACTTTTGTTAGGCATCTTCATTAGGATTCTCTAAATCTGCTCTTTGTCCATTCACAAGATCAACCTGTCGACATCTTTACAAAGTTACATCCTACGGCACATTTTCATACTTTAGTTAACAAACTTAAATTGGTCCCTCATCCTTCTTGAGTTTGAGGGGTGTTGTTAGTGTACTAACCCATTAGGTTTTAGGTCCAATTTATTTTTCATGTATTGCAAAAAGATACTTGTACAGCCCTCAATCTTGTATTACACTCTAATACAAAGGCAACTCCTTTACAGTTTATTTATATCTGAATAATCAAATACAATAGAAATTTAAGCAATCATATTGTATTTGAAAATTTTCCATCTGATTTGTTTGTATTCCTAATTTTCTATATCCTGCTACTCTGGAATGCCACGTCCCCCCTAAGGTTCACAAAAAAATCTTGAATTTTGAATATAGGCTTGAAAACTCTGGTTTTACTAAAAATGAAACTGACATGGAAATCTTACTGGCTATTTTATGCAGTAATTTAGTTGGCAACTATTTCACAACAGAGAGTCCAGGCAGAAGGTAAATCTATCCATGCTATATTTCAATGGTTGAATTTTACCGTGATGAATGTGTTAACATGTTATTATAGATCTTTTTATAATATGGCTACTGCTAACAGCTGCTTAAGTTGTCGGTTATGGAATTGGGGATATTGGTAATGGAGGCTCACTCATAGTCATGAGGTTCTGAACATGCCCAAATATTTTGGAACGTGTTTCTTAACGTGTAGCGTAAATTTTTAACAACCTGCCACCTATTTCAGCTAAATGTACGTTTTCCCTACTTTAAAGTAAAAATAATAATTTCTCCTAAAAAAAAAGTAATAATAATTATTAAATAAAGGAAATAGTAATAATAATTAATTAACTACTATTTTGCATTCAAATTACTTAACAATAGGCAGTCAACTGCGCTGTGCCTAGAAAAATCGATATAACTTTTTTTTTAAAAAGAAATGATATGACTATAATATTTTCACAATAAATTTTAAGTGACAAATTGTTATTAGTTTTTATTGCTAGGGTAAAAAAGTAATCTTAGTATTAGGTTAAAACTTGAACCAATAACAACTAACCACCTATAATTTATTGTAAAAATATTATGGACGTAACATCTGTTATATATGAAACCCTTACATAATACAATATATATATATATATATATATTTTTTTTTTTTTGGAGGAAAAAAACTGTAATACAGTTGGAAAGTTTGAAATTAAATAATTTTAGTCTGAACATACAATTAAACTAAGTCTGTCACAGAGAAGGTAAATTATTTATTATGTTTGGAGTTGTTCTTGAGCATTTTTTAAACGATTTATTTTTATCTTACCCTGATTTCTTGACAAATCAGATATTTCATGCTAGATATCGTTCTTGGTCTTCTTAAGGATAAGGCATTCACGGTCTCAATGACCAACTCCAGTTACATTGCATGTTTGTTTGTTTGGCAAATAAAATTTGTTTGTTCCAACACTAAAATCCATATTTCATAAAACTGCTTGACAATTTTGGAGCATTAAAGTACAAAAAATTTCACTATAATCGCAATTCGCAATTACATTAAACTCAATATAGGGAATTTATAAAAGGCTAAATCCTAAACAATAGACTATGGTTAAATAATTTGTAGTACAAGTAGTATTCTTGACTTGCACATCAAAAATTAGGCTTTGGCAACTAAAATGAATAAAAGTTAGGCACAACTAAATCTCAATTAAATGGCGTCTGAGATAACATTACCTCTCTCAACCTCGTGATCTGGTTGCTGTCAAGCTGAAGTCGACAACGATGGAACTGAAGGCTGAAGCAGGTTCTTGGGATTGGGTTTGAGCTGAAGCATGTTTGGGTATGTGATTTGGGGGGAATGAGTTTTGAGTTTTGGTGAAATGGCAACATTGAACATTTGTTTTGGATTTTGAGTTTTGAGTTTAGGTGAATGGCGTCGTTTAGTGGGGACTGTTTTAGTGAATTTTAATTTTATGTGATAGCTACATAAAATTACATGTCAGATGCTAGTTGGGATAGCTAAGGTGGCAAAGAAAATTACATGTCAGATGCTAGTTGTTGCTTAATGGCTACATAGACAAGTTCCCTAACGGAGAGGCTGTTTTTGCTAACGGAGGGAAACTTTACGGTGTGAAATCTAATTTTTAAAATTTCAAAGTGCAAAATTTAAATAACCATAAATTTTAGGGGTATACTTTACAATTTACCCTATTATTTACTAGATATTTGTTGTTTGACTGGTATCAAGCGTGGGGTTATACTAACTGTAACTCCATTACAGATTTTCTAGTGTTGCTCTCTTGTACATAATATCCGTCGTCGAACTTTCGAAGAATATTCTCCAATGAACCAACCTTGTCCACAAGGTTCTTCTTCTTCCACCAAGAAGTACTTTTCTTTGGTTTCTTAAACTTGGGCTTTTTGGATTTGATCTTCTTCCCTTTCCTACATTCTTCAAATTTTTATTTTTTATTTTTTAAAGACAAGCATTTAGCTTTTCTCTTAGCAAATGGTGTATAGTTATCAAGGATGAACCATTTTTGGCGAAAATATTATTTTAGTCCCTACATTTTGAGGTTACAGTTAATTTGATCCCTAAATTTTGGTAACAGTCAATTTGGTTCTATTATTTTCAACTTACAATCAATTTGGTCCCTATTGTTAACTTATTAATGAAAAATACTTACGTGGCTAACGATGTGCACTATTGGCATGCCTAATGTTGATGTGTCCAAATTTTAATGCCCAAATAGATTCGTACATCTTTTTTCAATTTTCTTTTTTACTTTCTTGCAATTTTTTGGTAACCAAACATTATCACATGCAATTAGGTTCATCACCACTTAACCTAGATCCACCAGGCTACCACATCCCAAATCACCACCACCTCCTCGACAATTTAGCAAATTTAGCACCGCTACTAATCCAGATCCACCACCACCAAACTCAAATTACTACCACCCCAAAAGTCCAGCCCCACCACCAAACCCGAATTACCGCCACCCCCACCATACATCACTACCACTAGACCCTAAAAATCAAATTTCAACCACAACTAAGATACATTTTGAACTATCAAAAAACTCAAACCCTCACACCATCAAAAATCGAAGGAGAGACCGAGTGAGTAGTTCAAGAAAAGTAGAGATAAAGGGAGAGAGCAAGGAGACCACCTCGATGGTGGCTCATGTTGGTGAACGGCAAGGGAGGAGAGCGACTACTTGTGATGAGTTCATCGCCGTCAATGGGAGGGACTAAATTGACTGTAAAATTGACTAAATTGACTACTACCAAATTGATTATAAGTTGAAAATATAAGGACCAAATTGACTATAACCCTAAAATGTAAGAACCATAATGATGTTTTCGCCAACATTTTTATAGCTTTATGTCCTAAACTTTTCTTTTACTACTTTTTAGTTGCACTGACTTACAATCCTTGAAAGCTTTTTAACACTTCTACAATTGCAATTCCCCTAATTTTTGCCACTATTTTGTGACCCTTTATTGTCATTGTGCCTTTCATGGCTTATGGCTAGATCTTGCATGAACTTGCAAGTTCTCTACTTCTTCTCTGGACGGTAAAGGCATATTGACTATTTGGGTCATATTTTCTATCTATTGACATATCCTATAACAAAACACACTTTACTTGTATTTGGGTAAATCTAAGTTGAGTTTAATGTATCAACAAGTATATGAAATTTACTTTACAAGTGGTATCATTAAAAACATGAAGATTGATCTAAGTAACAAGTGAAGAAAAGCAATTTAATTGAAGCTCAACACTAGTCTCGATACCAACATCTATTGAGATTTGATGAAGAAGCTCGACACAAGCTCGATCTATAGAGACTTACGAATTTAGAATTCTAAGATCTAAATTTCGGCTCATGATGACTTGGATGATTAGGGTTTCTGTCTCTACAACCCTAGACCATATAAAATGCTTATTTTAAAGTCATCAAAGAGATAGATACTCAATTAGAGAACTCATACACGCTGTGAGAAGCTACTGCATTTTGTGCACCTTAGGGTTTTGTAACCAAGTGCTTCCTGATCTTCAACCTCCCTTGAAGCGAAGAACTTTACAGCTAACAATAATCAATCAATTGCTTGGAGTTAGTTATATAATGGGATCCGTGCAAAAGAATAAGTATTCTACAAGATCAAGTCCAATTGGGAATTGAAGTAAAAATTCAACTATAGGTGGGTATTTTGGGATAGGTCAGGGTAGTGGTAAGATTCCTTATACTTGTAGCCACTTATTCTTGATTGGTGGATTCTTGGGAGTGGTGACCTGAAATTTACCCAGTAGGGATTTTGCCTTGCGAGAGATTTTCCCCATTCGTCAAAAAATTACTGTCATTTAATTTCCACTACATATTAGTTAATTTGATGATATGTAAGTGCCTTCACGATTTTCATGTAATTTGACTTAATTAATCAACTTGAGTAGTTGAATTAATTAACTAGGGTCAATCTATAACCCAACATTGACAATTTGTAATTTTCTAGAAAGTCATAACTACCTTTATTTATTGTCTACGTCTATTTCAATCGGGTAAAGATAAAGTTTCATTATTTTTTAAAATTTATCAACAAAACAAATCATAACTTATTTAAATCATCTTAATCCAAACTAATTTATTTCAATCAACACATATGATATTCATTATTTACATAATTATAATAAAATAAGAGAAGTACTACATCCAAAACATTTTTACAATACTTTCACAACAAATTACTAATGGTAAATTTTTAACAACCTGCCACCTATGATTTGTTGTAAAAGTATCATGAAAATGTAGTGGACATAGCATTTCTTTAAAAATAAACGAAACATAACAAATTAATGTTCATTTGTTTGGTTTTCAAGCTATCACATCTTCTTCCCAAATAAAAGGAGAGAGAGAGAGAAGGGAGAAGAGAGAAAAAAAAATTTAATGAAAGAAAGAGATAGGATGGAATAAACATTTTTTTTTTTTTTTTTTTGTCTTTATTGCTACAGTATACTGCCAAAGTTGGCAGTTTACTATAGCAAGGTTGTTAAATTTTTTAGCAATGGCAACATTGATGTAGCTCTTTTTTTTGTGATGTTGGTAGCTAAAATTGGAAACATAGCCTTTTAGCACCACCAATACTAATGCTCTTAGCAATTTTTGTAGGCACAAGCTAAACATTAAATTTAATTTCTCTTTTCCTTCAATAAAATAATCACTCCTCTCTATTCTCTTTGCCTCTCACCCAACATCTCTCTCTCTCTCTCTCTCTCTCTCTCTCTCTCTCTCTCTCTCTCTCTCTCTCTCTCTCTCTCTCCTTGTAAATCGTGGTTCTTGACAATGATTCGTGGCTCGTGTGGTGGTTCTAATATGGTTTTAGTGGTAGTGGTCCGATCTAGTTTCCAATGGTTGAGTTTTAATTTGGGTTTCGTAGCTAGGCTTCATGGGTGGGTTTTATGGAAGTGGGTGATTCTTTTGACTAGTTGCTATAGTGGCTGCTTGTTGGTTGAGATAATGGATTTGCTCTCTTGCGATTGTTGGCGTGTGGTGGGCGCTAGGTTGTTGGTGGTGGCATCTTGGGTTTTTTATTTGAATTCATAGTTATTCTGTGTTTTGTCTATTTGTGTGGGTTTTGCTATTCTTTGGATCCAATTATTGTCGCTCTTAGGCTTTATGGTGACTTTTGGTTATTGGGTGCACATAAGAGAGAGAGAGAGAGAGAGAGAGAGAGAGAGAGAGAGAGAGAGAGAGTGAGTGTGTGTGTGTGTGAAATGAATTTTTATTAGTTGTTTATATTATTCTGTTATTTTATTTATATTATTTTAATAGGTTATGTGTTAAAATAAGAGATGTGATGTAGGGTGGTATTGTAAAGTGAAATGTTAAAATATATAAAGTAATTGCTTTTGGATGCTAATTTAAAAAAAAAAAAAAAAAGATTTGAATGCACTTAGAAACAATAAAATTGAATAATATTATAAATCTCTTAGATAATAAGTGATTAAATACTTATAATATATACTCAAATTGGAAAGGTAAGGTTTGATAACCATAAAACACAAAGGAGATTCTTACTTGCAAGCAATGACCCAACTTGGTAACACCATGTGATTCACAGGCACAACATGTAGGACCTAATGAGTTCAACATCAATTTAAGTGGGGGATATTGTTTCACATTATGTGGATTTAATTTGATAGGTGTACTTTATGGGCGTATGTTGTGTCCCACATCAAGTATTTACTAGGTTAAACTAGGTTATATAATTGAATACGTTAAGTCACAATTTAACTTAAATAGTCTTTTTAAAGTACAAGCATAGATATATCAAGTACTTTCTAAAGGTTATTAAAATGAGTATCAAGTTTGTGAGTTAGGCCGTGTTTTTTTCAAGTGTAAATGAATTTGGGAAAATATTTAACACCCTAATGGGTGTTTGGGTACACATATAAAACACGGTCAAACTGAAAATAATTTTCATTTGAGTGTAAAATAAGGCTCCTTGACCCATAAATTATTTTACACATCCCATTTACCTTCAAATGGTCTTCTGGACTCACACACGAAGAGAGAGAGAGAGAGAGAGAGAGAGATAGAGAGAGAGAGACAGAGAGACAGAGAGAGAGAGAGAGAGAGAGAGAGAGAGAGAGAGAGAGCTAGTAGGGAAAGTGAAGAAGACAGCCAAACCCATTTCCAACCTCCCTCACAACTCAACAATCCGAAGAGAGAGAGAGTGCACTAGAAAAAAAGGACTACCGTGCAAGCTCCGTTCATCATGCAAACTCCATTCACTGTCCTTGTCTTCCTCATCTCGGCGTCTCTGTTCCTCCTCTCTCTTTCTCTCTCTTTCCCTCTGACCAACCAAGGCTAAATCTTGAACTGCATGTCACCGATCTACACCCCGCCATCCACCCACATTGTCGCCACCTCAACCATCTCGGCGCCCTCTTCGAATTGTTTTTAGTTTTTTTTTTTTTTTTGTAAACTAATATTTATTCTTGGGTTTTGGAGGAACGATGGTTGGAGTGATTCATGGGTTTCATAGATCTGACGAGTTGAGGGTGAGTTCTAGCGAATCCAGTGTCGATGGTGGCCAATTAGGGGTGGTGGATCGGTGGCTAAGTTGGATTTTTTCAGGTTATATGATGGATTTTTTGTGGGGTTCATTGGTGGATCGGTGGTGGGTTTGTTGATTATGATTTTTTCAAGTTATTTGATTATGCAGTGGTTGATGGTGGTTGGTGGTGGCTGGGTTTATAGTGGCCGGTGGTGGTTGGGTTTATGGCGGTGATTGTGCTGGCTGGGCTTATGAAAATAGGTTTTTACATGCAAAACAAAACATAGAAAATAATTTTCTGGTGAATTTTCCATGACACAGACAAACAATTAAAAGAAAATTTCCTTTACGTAAAATATTTTACACTCGAAAAATATTTTAGATATTGCCAAACACAATCTTAGTATTAAGAGTTTGTTTTTGGATAGATTGGAGTTCGGCTTAATTTTTCTGATTGTGAAAAGTTTTCTGTGTTTGTGCTTTAGAGAATTATAAATTTGGTTCTTTTTTTTTTTTTTGGTTAATTATGTAGTTGTGATTAATATCTTTGATAGTGCAGTTTGTTTGACTTCACAAGAGTTGGGGTCCAGCTACATTAAATTCTATGTTGTGTATTGCTTGTTTTTCAGTGGTTTTCATGTTCTTCACAACACAGTAATTAATTCCTTGTTATTTCAATTACTATCTTGCAGTAGACAACTACCACTGATAATTTATTTAAGGGAAATGCTAACGAATGCCCTTAGGGCATTTGTTAATAATCCATTTGAGGAAAGTGTTTATGGGAAAATGAAATAAAGCAATAAATGTTTTGACAATTTTTTTCATTTCCCATAAAAGTGATGTAAAAGATTTCCTAAAATGGATTGTTAACCAATGCCCTAAGGGCATTCGTTAGCAGGACTCTTTATTTAAAGATTCTAATATCATGGAGCAATTAAGAATGCTAAATGCTATAGATGCTAAATTTTAACATCAAATTTGTAAAAAGCACCAATAAGAAAGCTACAACAAACATGCTAAACTTAAAAAAAAATAGCAATTGAGTTACAGTGAGCTTTCATCTTTAAAAGCTCACTCTAGCTCCAATCTAAAAAAAAGGTTATTATTTTAATGCTTGTAGTGGAAAATGTGGTTTGTGTAGTTGTTTTTTATTATTTTAATGAGTAGTTTATATTTTTTAAAACGAAATAGTAAAAAAAAAAAACCTTTGATATTTGGTGTATTGTAAAATGAGTTGTTAAAATTGATAAAATGACTTTTTAAGATGCTAAATGCTAAAATTTTTAAAAGCTTTGATAGGAATGCTCTTAGGACAATGTTAATATGCATATCACCAAGGGACTATTTCACATTATAGGAATGAAATATTAATCCCAAGTATGAACATATTTATCAATCATGCATAGCTGTTTGAATAACTAATGTGCTTTTTTATTCTGCTTTTAGTGCTTTTCCTTCAGGATTGAATTGTCTTCAACGGGGCTTTCCTTGTAATCGAGGCTCTGGAATTTGTAAGTACAGTTCAAAACTTAAAATGTTTCCCCTGATTGCAAGATTGGAACGCACTAGTAGGTATTGACTATTGAGGCAAAACATTGAGACGATTTCAAATATTGATCGAACTTCAAATGTTTATACCAAACACTCATAGGGATACAGTACACCAAGGAAGCATCCCTAATCTATGATTCTCATGAAAGTAGGATCTACCTTTTTTAAGGGTACTTGGAAATTATTAATCACAAGTATCTATTAATGCGAGAAACAGAAAAGAAATGAACTTCAGCCACGAAACCTATAACAGTGATCAATGAGAGAGCATGTGGTGTTCGGCTTTGCATATGTCATAAACAGCCTAGAAGAGCGGATATATAATAATTATTTTGTAATGCGTATAAAGTATAATGTGTTTTCTTAAACTTTTCAAAAAAAAAAAATTGTTATCTAAAATTAATTGAAAATAATTTATTCTCTCAAAAAATGCAGAAATTTTTACAAGTACTTTTTATTTCTCTGCCTCTAAAAATATATCATTTTATTATTAAAGGATGTATTTAATTGATATTATTATTCTTTTTTGGTGTGGTCCATTTCGTCTAATATCTTCTATTATAATGCATTATGTTTTCCAAATTTTTTTAGGTACAACTAAAATTTATAAGAGCATTCCCATTGCCAATTGCAAATAGAAAATGTAGGGGAAAAGTACAGTCAAAGCACAAAAAGATTTGGCAACCAGACTTGTAAAATGCCAAAATTGCAAATTTTTGTTTGCAGTTGTGCTACAGTGCCATTGTAAATGTAAGATAACACTGTAGCACAATTGTAAAAATTATAATATATTTTAATTGATAAAGTGGAAGAGAGATGGGGGAGAAGAGAGAAAGAGAATTGTATTGGAATATATTATATTATTTTAGTGGATAATATATATTTTTTTAAGGAGTAGAATAAGAAAATAAAAATTAGGATGTTGAGTGTGTTGTAAAATGATATGGTATAATTGATAAAGTAACTCTTTGAAATGGTAAAATAAGATAGGATACAATTTTTTATTGTGAATGCTCTAAAGGAGATAATTATGATAATAAAAAATTACACAAAAAGGTAAGAATAATAGAAAAAGGAATAAAAAAGAAATGGAAATTGTTGAAAATAGATGAATGATATAGTGCATCAAAAGATTAGCAAAATTAATATAGATGTTCAACTTTAAAATGTATTACGTTATTTTATAGCTTATATTTTACTTTCTTGGTAATAGACTACTAGACTTGAATTAGGTTTCTACAATGTTGAAATACAAAACTTGCTTCTAAACACAATCGAGAATTCGTGATGCAAACTTGTAAATATTGTTAGCCTACAAAGCAGTAAGTTCTTCTCTTATTTTCGAGTTTCAGATTCTGAGTTTGCAATTAAGTGTGGTGGTCCTCAGATTACTTCATCTACTGGGATTATGTATGAGAGGGATAATGATAGCCTTAATGAAACTACATATTATGTGACTAACACAAGTAAGTGGGCAGTTACCAATGCTGGATATTTTACCGGGGGGGCAGAGGTCTACACTACTCTATATCAGTATAACAGTTCAAATAATTCTGAATTCACAAATACTTTAGATTCAAAGTTATTCCAGACAGCTCGACTCTCTCCTTCATCATTAAGATACTATGGTTTGGGACTTAAGAATGGCAACTACAATGTTACTCTCCAGTTTGCAGAAATAGCTTTTCAAAACTCTGCTACTTGGAGAAGTCTTGGGAGGCGTGTTTTTGATATCTATATCCAGGTTTGTACCTTAATATCGAACTGTTGTTGAATTACAATGTTTATTTTTAAAATGAAAAATAAATTTGTATTTTGTTACAATTTTTCTTTTCACTATACTATATATATCTTTGGACAAAGCATTAGGTGTTTTGTATTTTTAATAATCATTGCAGCGTGACATGGGATTATGATGGCCATAAAACTCTTAAAGCCCCAGTAAGAATATAAGAGAGAATGTGTGTTTTTGGAAAATTTGGCTTATCTCTAGTACTTTTTAAAAATGAATTTCATTTTATTTTAATGAGAAACTGTCACATTACTCACTAATTAAATAAAATATGGAAACTAAAACACACTACCATTTGTCATTGTTATTTAAAAAAAAAAAAAAAAGTGTCTAGTTAAAAAAAGCACTGAAGATAAGCCAAACCCTTTTTTGGGGGTTGATTGTTAAGATACCAGAAGTTTTTATAGTTATATGTGTTTCAATCAAAAAATAAAAAAGAATAGAAAAGTAAAATAAACTATCACACAAGGGAAGATAAAGGTTTAAGTAATTTGGCATTAGGCCTGCGTCCAGGAGTGAATTTTTACTAAAATAGGGAGAATACAAAGGTGCATGGAGGAAAAACACTCTCACAAAAGTTTGTTAGTATACAGTTGTAATAGGTAATCACTACATAATGTGATGTGCCCTTACATATACAATGATAAATGTACCTAAGAGTTTGGTTTTTGGGATTGTCCAATGGGTTAAAACACCTAAACTGTAGACGCTAGTATATTTAGGTTACCATTGTCTTAATTAAAAATGGCATGCAAAATAAAGTAGGAAAGAAGAACTATGAAATGGGACAAATGCACAGAGATATACATAGAAAATCCCTAGGAAAAGGGGTTAAAGAATACAGTGAAGTAAGGCTTAAACCCTTACTTTTGAGTTTTGAGAGAACTTTTTACTAAAACAAAGAAGAACTTTTTCGAGGTGTTGTCTCTTACAAAAGCTCTCTATTCTCTCTTTTATGCTATTTTTGTTTCAATTCTTTCCCAGAAAAAGCCAGAAAGGTATGTGTCTTGGTTAGCTCCCCTTTGTTTTATAGGGCAAGATGGCAGCTGGATCTTGTGTAGGTGGCAAGTATGCCAAATCATAGGTGCAGCAGAGGTCATTAGTTATTGCTGCCAAGAGAGTGCAACGTCAGGCTTGACCCTGTTGTCCTTAGTTCTGGGCTGTAGGTGGTGAGCCAATGAGATTACTGCACACAATGTATTGTTTAGTCCATGCAGTGTTGGCCAACGAGAGCACACAATGTATTGTTTAGTCCTTTATGATGGCTGTACTCACACTCCTTTGTGGTAGTGCTCTTTATGTGTACTAGACTAGTATAGGATTGTGATTTTGTACAATACTATGTTCTAACTCGCGATCTCACGTCAATTCTAGTTTACAATTAATATTCTAGTACGAATAATTTGATTCTGCGGTACCGGATCATAGAATTTTACAATCTTGAAAACCATGACCTGAAAGGACTCGAACCATTTCAATATCCACCTTTTTCTCTGTAATTTTACCCTGAATTGTTGCTGAGCGATTCATAGCAATATTTTGACCTTATGGATTTTTTTATTATAATATTCGCCTAACTAATTTCCAAAACCCCAACAAGACTAGTTACTTTTGAAACTCCAAATGTGTCCCTAACAAATCATCAACGTATTGAATGAAAACTTTGACGTGAGCCTCCCCTATCGTGTTTTTTTCCCCCTATTATTTTTATCCTCGTCAGTGTTTCTAGTCAAGTTTTGAATTTGTTTATTTCAGGGCCATCTTGTTTTAAAGGATTTTGACATAAAAAGAGAAGCCGATGGACTCTCTTTCCGGGCTGTTCAGAAGGTCTTTAAGGTTCCGGTATCAGAAAACTACCTTGAAATCCATCTATTTTGGGCAGGAAAAGGAACATGCTGCATACCTGAAATAGGAACTTATGGACCTTCTATTTCAGCCATCAGTGCTACGCTAGGCCCAGGTAACATAATAAAAAGTCTGTAAATGCAATTCAGAAGACGTACCACCGCTTTTCCTCACATGAAGTCACATACTAGTATTATGTTATTGACCATGCCTTGCTTTTGTATAGATTTTATACTCAATGTTAGTAAGAAACCTTCGGGCAACAAGAAGAATAAGATTGGTCTTATTGTGGCTATATTTGTTGGTGCTGTTGGACTATTAAGCTTTCTGTTTGTTTTCGTGGTTTTCTTCAACACCAGAAGGAGAAAAAATCTTCAAACCAATGATTATGACGGTAAGCCAGAAATCTTATATTGCACATCAATGACGGTGGTTGTGTTTCTATATTTTTAATCCAGTAGTTCATTGTTAAGTTGACCTTTGTATGCTGCATATTTTATTTAGTACAAAATCCGGTGTATCAATTTCATGTTTATTTACAAAAAATAACCGCATAAAGGAATTTGTACTGAAACCTCTTCAATCTCTTTGTGAGCGTTACAAACGCGCACATACATATTGGGTATACACGTATGATTGAACTTTCATATTAAATAATGACAAAAAATATGAGTTGTTAATATAACATTATTGAGTAAATACGCATTAGGTTTAAATATTTTTGTTAAAATGTGTCTCCATATATTATTTTAATTATTTAGAAAAGCGTCCTAAGGTGTTTATATCCCCAACAATCTTTAAGAAGTAAGAAGAAACTAAGAAACATGTGTAAGTTGACTGGACAGTTTTTAGAAGAACCATGAGTAGAAGAATCTGCTAGTACACGTTCAACTTTTTAGTTTATATGCATGTAGTCAGGAACTGCTAAGTATAATGTACTTATAAGCAGTGTCTTGTTGATCATATTCCCCACCCCCTATCTCCCCTTGTGTGTACACTGATAAAACCTCAGGGTATGACCAACTTCCAATATATTCTAGCCGCTAAAGACACTATGGTTACTACAAATTACGACTAGTCTTTATGTTTCAATTGCAGATCTCTTAGGACTAGATGCTAGACCATTCACTTTCAGCTACGCTGAACTAAAGATAGCTACAAATGATTTTATTCCTGCTAACAAGCTTGGAGAGGGAGGGTTTGGAATTGTCTATAAGGTAACTCTTTATTCTATTAAGAACTCGAGTGAGTCCATGTCTGTGACTTTAATTTGACCATCTATTAAAAGCTTCGAAATGTTATACATATATTACAGTTTCCAAACAGATGACAGCATGCAACATCATATGTTTTTCATTTCATTAATTGCTTCCTTTATTTTTATCGTTATTCAAACTTATATTTAGACCCCTACATTGTCTTTCTATTAATTTTAACCAATTAATCAATATCAAGTCCAAGTGTATACTTATTCGAATTCAACTGCAGTATGGATAAAAAAACGAAACAATCACACAAATGAAGACTAGGAATTAGTCATGAAGCAAAACCAATAAGATATTTTGGTAAAAATGATTGTTAGATTAATTAACAAATCAATACAAGAGCTTATACATAAGCTGTACAAGAGGAAGAAAACAGAAACTACAGCAAATGAACTACAAGTTGTACAAGAGCTTAACAATCACACGTGCTTGTTAATAACAAAAGTAATACAGCAAATGAACTACAAGTTGTTTTAGTTAACATATAACAAAACTACTGTCATTTTGTTCTTCTTTTAATCTGTAGTTACTCTTGTTTTCTTTGGATGCTTCTCTTGGCCCGATCTGTTCTTGTTCCTTGTTCTTATCTATTAAGGTGGGCCGGTGTGGCTATGAATTGCTAAGCCCAATTCGGTCAACTAAACCAAATACAAATTGTAATAGGACACCACACTAACCAACTAATATTAGTATATATATTAGAGGTTTGTGTTGAGCGGAAATTGTATGAATTCCAAATAACCTAGTAGGCCACAGAATATTAATATATATATTAGAGGTTTGTATTGTGCGGAAATTGTACAAATTCAAATACCTAGTAGGCTACAGTGGCATTAGAAAATAGAGAGTTAGAGAAGCAGTCAGTTTCTAGTTTTATTGTTTCTTATGTGAGAGAGTTTGGGTGCAATTAGGATTTGGGTTTTCGAAAGTGTTCCTATATAGTGTAATATCTTTGTCGTCACCGTAAAGATAAGAAATTTGCTGAACCACGTAAATTTTTGTGCTCATTATGTATGCTTATTATTCAATTTATGCCTATTTTGTTGTTATTGATTAAGTCCTGGGGTGCTATTTGCACAACAAGTAGTATTAGAGTAAGGTTAGGATCAGTGTGAGTGATACCATACCGCACTAGTCGGTACGGCCGGTATATACCATACCGGCTAATGCACCGATATAGGTACACCTCTTATTTCGTACTAGAAAAAATACCGACTGTACCGATTGCATACCAGCCGTACTAGCAAAATCCGGCTGTTTCGGCCGGTAAATGGATATCGGGCTGAAACACAAAATGCAAATCTAGGTAAGCCAAGAAAACCCAACAGAAAGAAGGAGACAAATACAAAAGGTAACCGGTGAACACTCCGGTTTTTTAAACTTACAAACTGGAAATTCCATTTTTGGGAGAGAGAAAGAGGTAGAGTGAATGAAAGACCAAGCCTGTAAAAGAGGGATTCAGATCCTCTAGATTTCCTAGGGTACTCTACCAGTAGATTTCCTTAAATCCTAACCACTCATTAATGATTTAATGGTTAAGATTCTGCCATGTCAGCATTCCACTAACAATATTCATTAATTGTTTTGTTTGCAACATTATTTTATTATTTCAAGAATATTGTTAGTGGAATGCTGACATGGCAGAATCTTAACCATTAAATCATTAATGAGTGGTTAGGATTTAAGAAAATCTACTTGGTAGAGTACCCTAAGAAATCTAGAGGATCTGAATCCGTAAAAGAGAGGCTTTGTTGTTACAGATTTTGTGAGGAACTGCGGAAGACACAAAGACAGAGAAGTGGGGGAGACGAAGAGACGAAAATGGAGAGAGGGTTGGGAGGACAAGGTAAAGCTGACCCATCTGAGCCTCAATGAGGAGGAGGACATGCGGTGATGATGAGAGCTTCTTGAATGTTCTAGAGCAGACGAAGTGCTAGAGAAAAAAAGAAAAAAGAAAAGTGAAGATAGAGCTAGCTCCAGATGAAGTACCGCTAGAGAAGAAAGAAAAAAGAAAAATGATCCTAGAGCTCTAGGCAAAGTGCTAGAGAAGATAGAGATAAGGGAAAGGTGTGGAGGAGAAAAACAGAGGAAAAAAAGAAAAGAAAAGAAATGTGTGGATGAAAAAAAAAGAGGTAAAGGGAAAAATAAAATAAAGAATAAGAAATTAAAATTGAGAAATGCTACTACAATATTTTCACAATAAATCTTATGTGGTGGGTTGCTATTACCTAATAATGATGGAAAAAAAATTAAGTGATGTGTTCAAATTAAAATCAGTAATAATTTACCAAATATAATTTATTGCGAAAATATTGTAAAATGTTAAGAACCATTTCTCATTAAAATTAGATGAATGAAAGAAGATTGAAAAAGAAATATTAAAGAAAGAATGAAGAAATAATATTTAAATGGAATAGAAAAAGGATTGAGATTCTGTTGAAAAGTGTATTTGAAAAAATAAGTAGGCAAAAAGTAAAATGAACTGTTCACTCTCTAAAGAGTACAAAAATTTGAAGAGGCTATTGGAGATGCTCTAAAGGAATGAAAAGAAGTTATCAAATTGCTTGGAAAACTGTATCAGATGCTTGGAAACTGTGATTTTAGTGGGAAATGAGTTGGCTCTTTTCTTTGTTTATTTAAATTTCCTTTAGTTTAAACTTAAAAGGCCAATGCTGAGACTTGGCCTAGGGCCCTAGGTGACGTGACAGTGAATTGATTTTAAAGAGTTGACAATTTTGTATTTTTATTTTTGTTGATTCAAGTTTTAGAGTATATGCTTTTCTATATAATCTTTTCTGAGACCAAAAAAAAAAAAACACCTCTCTTTATTTACTCTAAAGTATTATATAAAACATTAAACATACCAATAAAATAATCATTATAAGTAAATGTCTATAAAAAAAATCATTACAACTTTGTATATTGTATGAAATAGTAAAAAATAGCGTAAACTCGAAACGGTACACTGGTATTGATTGGTACTCGAAATATATCGTACCGCTGGCCAAACCTATACAGCCTCCGATACGGTATTGACTTCCTTGGTTAGGATTCAATCCTTTAAATATAGAAAAGATGTCAAGCACAAAGTATGATGTAGAGAAGTTTTGTGGTAAGGGAAATTTTTCCCTTTAGCAAAGGCAGATGAAGAATCTCCTAATTCAATAAAAAGTTCATAAGGCCTTACTTGGGAAGGAGAATAAATTGGAAAAGATGAAGAATGAAGAATAGATAGAGATGGATGAGAAAGCAGCTAGCGCTATTCGTCTCAACCTAGGTGATGAGATCATTCACAACATCCTAGAGGCAATGACCGAAAAGAAAATTGGGAAAAACTAGAAGGATATGAGAAATAATCTAATAAACAAGTTGTACGTGAAGAAATAACTGTATAGTTTGCATATGAAGGAGGGTTCAGATCTGTTGGAGCATCTTAACACAATTAACATGTTGAACACCCAATTGTCAAGTTTTGGGGTGAATTATTGATGTAGAACACGGTTTAATATCTAATTTTTGTAAATATTTAATTTTAGCATTCTTATGTAATTTTTTTTTAAATTTTAGATTTAGGTTATTTATCTCCTTCTTTTAAGGTGTTTTTAATTTTGTTAGTCAAATTAGAGTTTTATATGTTTTTGTAGTCGCCTTAGGGTTTAATAGCCGCCTTAGGGTTTCTAGACACCCTAGATTTTCTTTTTACTAAAATGCATTGTAGCCACCAAAAGCAATTCAATTTTCAGATTATTATCAATAAACACAAACGTTTTGTCAATTTTCTTCTCTTGTGTATTTCAATTTTATCACCCTGTGGATTCAAGGAACCCTTCGTGGATTCAAGGTTTACTATCTTGAAACTAATAGTTTAGTTTTTGTCTATTAAAGAGAGTATCGTGAGTGCTTTCTTCAAGCTTCCGCGACATCAATTATGAGGACGAAGATAAAACGTTACTCTTATTAGCATCACTTCCTACATATTTTGATTATTGATGTACAAGAAAGAAACAATAGTACTTGATGAGGTGACTAATGCTCTCTTGTCACACATAAAGATGAAGCAAGATGGTGATGGTTCTCAAACTGATGGACTCATTGTAAAGCCAAATTTGAGCAATCGGGGTAGAAGTGAGTCAAAATCCAATGGAAACAAATCTTAGTCTAGATCACGTGCAAAGAAAGATGTAGAGTACTTTTATTGACACAAGAAATGACACTACAAGAATCAATGTAAAGAATTGAAAGAGCATTTAGAGGAGAAGAGGAATGGAAAGAAGCCCCTAGAATCAACTAGTGTTGCTAAAGAAACATCAAATGAAAGTGAAGTTGGTGCAAATTTACTTTCAGTCTCATTAGGTAACAATATTCAATCGGAATCTTGGGTTTTAGATTTAGCATCCTTGTATCATATGAACTCAAAGAAAGATTGGTTTGACACATATAAGCCTTCCAAATGGGTAATGAAGCAACATGCCCAATTATTGGGATTGGTACCGTAAGGATTAAGATGTTTGATGGAGTTGTGGGAGTTATTAGTAATGTCAAACATGTTCCAAATATTAGAAAGAATTTAATTTCTTTAGGAGCATTGGGTGATTTGGGCTATTCATACTCATCCAAGGGTGGAATTATGAAGATTATCAAAGGTGCTTTGATAGCGATGAAAGGAAAAAAAAGTATGTATGCTTTATAGATTGATTGGGAACACAGTTATAGGAAGAGTTGCAGTCACTACTACAGTAAAGTCTAGCACTGATGACCAAAATTATGGCATATACGACTTGGCCATATTGGTGAACATGTTATTAAAGAGTTGCACAAGATATGTTTATTGAAGGGGATGAAGACATGCAGCTAGATTTATGTGAATATTGTGTGAATGGGAAGCAGCATAGAGTTAGTTTCAATATAGGCTCTCATACAAGTAAAGGAGTTCTTGACTACGTTTGTTCCAATGTTTAAGGTCCAGTTTCAGTTTCTTCTCATAGTTGTAATTCTCAGTATTTCGTCAGTTTTGTTTTTGACTACTCTAGAAAGTTATGGATTTCATTTTATGAATCATATCATAAGTCTGGTGTGTTTGGCATATTTAAAAAGTGGAAAGTACAGGTTGAAAATTAGATTGGCAGAAAAATAGAGATAAAGAATTCATAAGATTTTGTAAATTAGAAGGAATTACTCATCATTTCACAGTTAAAGGAACTCCATAGCAAAATGGTGTTATAGAGAGAATGAACAGAACCTTAGCAGAAAAGCCAAATGCATGAAATTGAATGTAGGGTTACCTAAGGTGTTCTGCGCAAAGATAGTTAACATAGCAAGCTTCATTATTCACTACAACAAAAGTGGACTATGGTAACGAAACTTTCATTACAATATGTCCTTATTTCGTCTCCAAACACATATGGTGACAAAACAACATTTATTACCTAAGCCCCATCATCAAATGTCCTGGTGACAAAAATTATTATCACCAATAGGTCTAAATTTAATAATAATAAAAAATGATAGGTGACGAGTTGATTTTTTTTATTGTTTAATATTAGTAGATCTCTATCATTAGCTATTAATTTCAAGATTCCAGAAGAGGTTTAATCAGGTAGACCAGTTGATTATTCGAATCTAAAAATCTTTGGCTGTCCAGTTTATGTGCATGTACAGAGTGGAGAACATTCTAAATTAGATTGAAAGTCAAGAAAATGTCATATTAATGAAGCATTTATGTTGAAACAAAACGAAGCAGAGACATGTGATGATAGTTCATAGGAGAAATTAATTGTTGAGGTGGACTTTGACGAGAATAGTTCACCCAATGATAAGGGTGATGATAATGATAATGATAATAATTCATAGCAGTAACAAGAAGAGCCTTATTCAATTGCTGAAGGTAGAGAAAAACGTATTCACAAAGCACCACAAAGATATGGTTTTGAAAACATGATTAGCTTTACTCTTATAACTAGCAGTGGAGATCTATCGTCTTACAAGGATGAAGAAGAGGCGAGGCCACTACAAAAGAATAAGAGTTGGGAATTAGTAAAATTGCCCTAGGGAAAGAAGACTATTGATTGCAAGTGGGTATACCACAAGAAAGAAGCATTATGAAAAAAATGAAGGTGAAAAATTCAAGGCACAGTTAATGGCTAAGTATTACTCACAAAGAGAGGAAGAGAATGCCTCAAATAAGTTGAAAAAGACAGTTCCAATTGACAAGTTCAAGCATTACTTGGACCTGATTGGTGTTTGTAGCTATTGATAGCCCTTAAGGGCTAAGGTGGAGGCGATGGAGGAATTTGCTCATGTAGCTTGATCAATTCAAGCCAAAGTGGAGATTTGTTGAGGTGGGCCCATGTGTCTATGAAGTGTCAAGCCCAATTCGTTCAACTAAACCAGATACAAGTTGTAATAAGAAACCACACTAGCCGACTAATATTAGTATATATATATTGTAGAGGTTTTTGTTGTGCGGAAATTGTTTGAGAATTTCAAATAACCTAGTAGGCTACAGCGGCATTAGAAAATAGAGAATTAAAAAGGTAGTTAGCTTTTAGTCTTATTGTTTCTTTTGTGAGGGAGAGTTAGGTGTAACCAAGATGTAGGTTTCTTGAGAGTGTTCTTGTGCAGTATTGTATCTTTCTATTTTCATAGTGAAATTTCTCTATTGTCACCGTGAAGGTAAGCAGTTTGTTGAATTACATAAATTCTTGTGTTCATTCTTGTCAAATACTTTCCTTTAAATGGTATCGGTCAAAAATTAAAAATGGTTAGATTTTTCCTACAATTTCAAGGTAAAAATAGCCATCCCTCAACAAAACAACAATAACATTGAATTTTATCCACGTAAATTTTTTTCGAAATAAATATATATGATGCAATTTTGTTCGACATAGTTTGATTGTATTTGAGCCATCAATTAGATAAGAAGTGTCAATTACATATATTGGAGCCACCCACCCTCCCTCGTTGGCTAGGTTCTCATTTTTCTATATACACTAATAGATCAGAATTATCTTTTGATGAGTAACGATTTATAATTTAATTATTTTCTTTAATATTTGTGTTTGAAACTCAATGCAAAATAGGGAAGACTTAATGATGGAAGAGTAGTTGCTGTGAAGCAACTGTCTGCTGCATCACACCAAGGAAAGAACCAGTTTGTAACTGAAATTGCCATTATATCTGCTGTGCAACACCGAAACCTCGTGAAATTGTATGGATGTTGTGTTGAAGCAAATAAACGACTCCTTGTTTATGAGTATCTAGAGAATAAAAGCCTTGATCAAGCATTATTTGGTATATGAACACATCTTTGTTGCTGCTCTATCTCACTTTATATGCATAAATGTTTATGTATAGTAAATAGTTTAAATTTTTATGCTTGCATGAGACAGGGGAAAAAAGTTTGAATCTAAATTGGTCAACACGCTACGCTATATGCTTGGGTGTAGCAAGAGGTTTAGCTTACCTTCATGAGGAGTCACGACCTCGAATTGTACATAGAGATGTGAAAGCCAGTAATATCTTGCTTGATTCTGATCTCATCCCCAAAATATCAGACTTCGGCTTGGCCAAGCTATATGATGATAACAAGAGTCACATAAGCACTGGCCTTGCAGGGACCATGTAAGACCCCAGAAGCTTAGCTAGTTTCCTTGTCTCTTTGAATTATATAATATTTTATTTTATTTAATGATTGTGTTACTGATTCAGTGGATATCTTGCACCGGAATATGCCATGCGTGGACACCTTACAGAGAAGACTGATGTGTTTGCCTTTGGCATTGTGGCTCTAGAGATAGTTAGTGGGAGGCTAAATTCAGACTCAAGCTTAGAAGAAGAAAAGACATATCTTCTTGAATGGGTATGAACCATATATATTATGTATTGTTGCATACAGAAGGTTGTTATCTTTCTTTGATTGGATGCATAGTCATTTGAGTTGAAGATAGAAAATTAGAATATATATATATATATATATATATGTAATTATTTTCACTATGCAATGTAGTTCAAAGATGTTTATGCTGTCTTGTAGCTATCCAATGCTAGTTTTTTTATTTTTTGGATTTTGTTAGCAAAATTTTAGTTTTAGGCTAGTGCTTAACTAATGCTAAGGATTATCTAATTATCTTTTCCTTTCTAAATATTGCAAGTTACTATATGGAGTTATCACTTAATTTATACATATGAAAAAAATTAAGAAAACCCCAAAATTGCACTAAATTGAAAAATGAAGCATTGATTCTCTAATAAGATGAAAATAAATGGCTTTTTATCATAATTAAATTCTAAAAATAAAGCTACCCTACTTTAGTCCTAAACATGGATGTAGCATTACTCAATTGATTATCAAAGACCAAAAAAAAAAAAAAAAAGGTGGCAGAATAGCAAAATGTATGAGTACCAATGTCCACTACTTTCTTTGTTTTTATTTATTTATATTTATTTTAATCTTTGTAGCTTTATATATATATATACTAATTGTTAACAAGAATTTTATGTTTTGTGAAAAAATTAATTAAGTTTTAAAAGGGTTCCCTAGATAATTTGTTACTAGTAATGCACACATCATAATAATTAAAAAGGTAAAAATATAAATAAATATATAAATGAGTAAAAAAGTTTTCAAGAAAAGTTTTTTTTTTTTTTAAATTAAATGATCATCTCACAATTGAACAAGAAATCCATTAAAAAAACTAAATTTTTGCATCTAAAGAATTTTGAAGAATAAATTTTGAATAAAAAATATATATTATTTAATTAAATTTAAATATCTAAAATGTCTCATTTTAAACATCCTTAAACCCCAAAACCCCTTGGGCCGCTCCTGCCTGCCCCCACCCAGTCCTCATGTCTCCCAGTGTCCATAGGCTATATAAACAATGTACCACAAAACAACCTTAATTAACATTTATTCATAGTATTGCCTAGAGATCATAACATCACATTTCTGCATTATAACATCATAAATGTTTTGTAAAAGAAAAGAAAAAAGATCATAACATCACATTTCTACAAGAAGACTAGAGATCACCGTGTGAAAGAATTAAAATAATTGTAATTCAACATAAACAAAGCATTGTCTACTTTTTTTTATTAAACAACACATGAAGCCTAACTAATCAAGCGTTTCAAACATGTAAATACACACACACACACACACACACAAAGACCTGAGATTCAAGAGTGCACTTTATAATGCATGGATGCATGAGATGCAAGTGTGCAATCATGAAAGCAGCTGGATTTGTCTAGGTGTTTCACAAAAATACAGTTCTCATTGAGACAATTAGAATACCCACAGCCAATACCTTTAGAATATGTTGAACTCCTTGACACATTTGAATAATTGGATTTCTCCATTCCACCACCTTTGTACCATATATATTCTGAAAACCATTAGAGAATTAACTCATTGCAAAGAATAGAATGTTCGTTGTTGCTGCCTATATATATATATTATGTAGCCTGGTAACACATGTATCTTTCTCAGGCTTGGCAACTACATGAAAACAACTGTGAAGTCGATCTTGTGGATGCTAAATTGTCAGAATTCAATGAGGAGGAAGTAAAACGAGTGATGGGAGTATCCTTTTTATGCACGCAAACATCCCCTACATTACGGCCATCAATGTCACGAGTGGTGGCAATGCTTTTAGGAGATATTGAAGTGAGCCCCGTAATCTCAAAGCCTGGATATTTGACTGACTGGAAATTTGATGATACAACAAGCTTAAGAAATGATGTTGCAGCTAGAGGAACCGTTAGCATCTATTACGACCATTCAGAAACTACAAGCATGGTGGGTTGCGTAGATAATTTACCTGCTAGTTCTTCTAAAACCATGCTTGGTAAGGCTATCAAAGAGGGTAGATGAGAATTAGTCTGTATTTTTTTTCCCCATTTTCAATTTCTGATTACATGAATAGAATCAGAGATGTAATTGTTTGAAATGTTTTCTTTCTTTTATGTTTGACACCTTAATTTATTATCTGTCGCACAATAGGAGTGGAGTTTGTATCAAGTTGTGACTAAAACAGTACTCAAATAAAAGGCACTACTGAAGAGGCCTTTCAAATATTTCACAAAGGAGATTTATTTGTTTTGTAGCCTTAGGTCTACCTTGTTCAAAGTAAATTCTCGGTTTTTTCCTTTTTTTATTTTTTTATTTTTATTTTTATTTAGTGCTTGTGATGCATTGTAGGAATCTTGGACTTGGGCATTGTTTGACGAAATTTGATTAGCTAAGACTTAATTTCTTAGATTAAAATTTTCTAGAGTTCTTAAGATAGCTCTATCATGATGCATAGATGTTTATGTATTTTTCATATTAGGAGAAATTTTATTCACAGTTTTTTTCTTTTAACTTCATGGAAAGTATGGAATTTCAAATGAAGGGTTGCGGTGGTGTTTGAGTGGGGATTTTTATGGTGGGCAACAGAGAGGCAGCTGATTGGGGATTTTCATTTTTTTGAGTTTTCTTGGTTCTGTTTGATCATAGAGAAATTGTAAAAACCCATGAACGAAAGAAGAAATTATTTTTTAGGGATGTGATTATTTTTTGCCTGATGTGATAGTTTCTGGAAAAAAAAAAAAAAGTGCTGGCTGTGATACTTTTAATATTATTTAAATAATTAAATAATTTTTGGTTATAATTAAATGACTTATGTATAATCTGTTTGTCATCCTCGTCAACATATTTTCTTAGATGTAGGTTCCAGTCAACTCAACTAGTAAAGTCTCTGATAGTTGTATAAGAGATCTAGGATTCAATCCTCGCCTACACTAAAAATTAATTGGTGTCTTGGTCTGATAATAGGTCTGATAATAAATAACTATCATCAGGAGCAGGCGCCATAGATTGAAACTCTCTCAAAAAAAAATATTTTCTTAGATGGCAGTAAGTGCCATATTGAAACTTTGTCAAAAACAATTCCAAGACAAATAAAACTTAGGAAATCAAAATGAAAATTAATGCCCATAAATATAAGAACAAAAAGTGGATTTTTAGTATAATAAAATTCATTTCTATCTATTTTAAAGAAGAATGGATTGGATTTTAATATATTATCAATAATTTAAATAAATATTAAATTGGTGGTGGTTAAGCTTTGTTTAAATATTGAAGATGCCCTATTTTAAAATGAATTGATGAATTAATCTTTTGCATTTACAAGGTAGAACAACACTAAAAAGTCTTCTAAAAAAAATTCCCATATAATATTTAATTGAAAGGTCTTTTATTTTTGCTTTCATCACACCCCTTTTTCTTCTATGGTAAAGACTTAAAGTACGGCCCTCTTTGCTCTTTAGTTGTAGTGAGGATCTATTTGGTACGAACAACCGGTAAATCAGGAAAACAATGGTAGGATAGAATAGGAAAAAATTAAAAATGTCGGAGTACAAAATATTTTTATTTTCTCTATTATGTTTGGTTAAAATTATGAAAATGTAGAAAGATAAAATAGTAACTACATAAAATTTCTTTTTGTTTTTTATTTATATTTATTCTATTTAGAAGCATACTCTCTTTGTGATTGGTAAGGAAACATGAAAGGAAAATGATAATTTAATTTGAATTATATATATACCTCTATTTTATAAGAATGATTTTTTTTTTTCCAAATTACCCATAAAAAATCGTATTAAATTTATATTAAGATAGAAACACACAATTCATTGTGGGGTAAATTTATATATATATATATATATATATATCTTTCCTTACCAAAAATCTTAATAGATAACGATATCTTCATTCAAAAAAATTAATAATTTTTAAAGTTATTTTCACAATGCTTGTTAAAAGAATAGAGAACAATAAATTATAACTAAAGAACGACATTAAATATATTTGATCTTCAAGTATGAAGCATAATTGCATAATAAACAAATAATTTAGAAAATTTTCATTTAATCATTTAAGTACATAAAGTTACAATATGAATTAATCTGATTTTAGTATAATTTTTTTCACCAAAAATTATAATTTACTTTTTAGAGAGAGCCAAACTACCCAAAAAATTAAAGAAGACCTATTTTGTGATTGCCTTTCATATGTAGCTCAATTATTGTTGGCTTGTTAGACAATAGCTAGAAATCTTTGTACATAGGTTCGACGCTTAGAACCGGCCCATTGTTTAGTTCACAGAAATTTTGGTCGAACTAGCCCAAGTCTTTTTTTTTTTTTTTTGAGAAACTTGGTTTTAATAGTGTGATCTACATGGATCAAAACGAAATTTCACATCTTATTCAAGTTCTCTTGAATCTCAATGCCTCGAATTATACTTTCTATGTCTAATCTATGCTATGTTTTTCGAAAGGGGTAAATATATATATATATATATATATATTTATAATTTTTTGAGAATGAAGAGGGGTAAATATTGGTTATAGGAAAAAATTAATGGATGTCAGAAAGACATTCATTTACAATATATTTTTAGAAAATTTTTATAAGAAAAAAAAATTAATTTTTTTGAATTTTTTTTTTTTCTTTCTTTCTCATAAAAATAGTGTCAAAATTTTCCTAAAATTATTTATTAACAATTATTTTAAGGACGCCTATTAACATGACTCTTGATTATATACATGATACATCATTGGGAAATTAATTGGTATGGTGGTTACTCCACATGTATAAATATTTGTGGGGTGTAGAGAGCAATGACCGAAGTTCAAGTTTCTAGAAGGAAATTTCACACATATATATACTTAAACTATGCTATAATAGAATTTTTATCTTGTATCTAAAAAAAAAAAATCAACTTAAAAGATTTAGTCAACAATTGCCTCATTGATTGCAACACCAACAATTCAAAGTTGTCAATTCCATTCTTTTTGAGAGGAAACCCTTAGGGGCCAAAAAAATTTATTCAATCAATAATAAATCATTGTTAGACGTTGTAGATATATGGAGGAATAGATTCCATCCAAATAAGAGGAGAGTCTCAAAATCTAGCTTTTCTAGCGAATCTATGAACAACATAATTATCAAGTCTTTTAATGTGACAAAAAACAATATCAGAAATTAAAGGAAGGATCATCTTGATGTCCTGAAGGATATGGCTGAAACCTGATGACTGCAGCCTCCCCAAATTAATAGCATCAACGAAAATCTTTAAGTCTCCTTCAACCTCCACCTTCCTGAAACCCAGCTCCTGCGCAAACCAAATGACACGCCAAGCTAAGGTAGGCAGCAAAATTTGTTGTGACAAAGCAGCATAACTAATTCGTCTTCATTACTGACAATTACACCCAAACCTGCAATGTTTTCATAAGAAAACATTGCCCCATTGAAATAAACTTTGAGCCAACCTGTGGGAGGAGGATGCCGTCGGACTGAATCTTCGTTTGGACAGGCTGGAGTTGCTGGAAGCCTTGAACTCTTGAAGGTTTTCCTGGGCTAAGGAGCTGATCTTAGCTAGCCAATGTCAATTCCATTCTAGTGACTGTTTTAATATTTCCTATACAACTATAATAAGTGTGGTATAAGATTTTTTTGCGCTGCACCAAGAGGTCAGTTTGCCCAATTCCAAATCCTGGCCAACTGCTTTTGTTTAGTCATCATCAAGAAAACAAATAACTTTACGTGTTCCATATAATAATACTAGGGTTTTATTGAGTTTATGACAAAAAAAATGTCAGAAGGTTTTATAAGAAACTCACAAAAACCTCAAAATTGCCAAATTTCACAATTTGGTAAATAGATTGTAAGCACAAAATACAGAAAGCAAACATAACCAACATAGCACCATATAGAACAAATCAATTAATCCTCAACACAACCAATTTAACCAGCCCTAATCCACCACAATTGTAGAAATCATAATTAATAGAGAGATTAAAAATAAATAAATAAAACTTGGAAATCAAAAGCAAGGCATCTGAGGGTGGCGTAGTCGAAAGACTTGGAGAGGTGGAGTACTAAACTTCTAGAATAATAATAATAATTTGTCAATTGAAACAAAATATTTTGGTATTGGTATACTCCGACTTACTTAGGGTTATTGCTAATTTTATAATATAAATAAATATGCCAAAATATTCTTCAAATAGTTTTAAACCATATTAAATTATCAGTGAAAAACCAAATAATGTTTATTCTTGGAGCACTAACATCGAAGGTGTAAACACCCCCTAGTTGCTATTTTACAACCAAAACCTCAAAAAGCATGCTCCATCCGAGTATGAGAATCTTATATATTTTACAATTTGTGAATAGTTGGTTCTATATATAAGAACCAACTATTCAGTTGGATGTAAAATAAATAATATTATTTTAATTGAAAAAATTTGATCTTCTCTATCTTCATTCACCTCATCTCACTCATTCTCATCTCAATCACTTTTCTCCCTCTCTCTTCCAATTGCAAAAGCTCCAAGCTCTTCCCATGCCACTCAACCACTCTCTTTCAATTCCCTTTACCTTTTTTTCCTCTTCAAGATTCAGATCTGCTTTGGGTGGCTTTATGGGAGTGATGCTATTTTTGAAGCATTCAAGACAGCATTGAGGGAGCTAGCATTGTTGCTGGAACCTCCACTTAGGCCGAACTTGGGCTTAGAGTGGTTCCGGTTCTGGTTGTTGAAGTTGGCGCAAATCGACATAGGGTTGTCAGGGCTGTGGGTGGCCGTGGGTAGGCGTGGGGGTGTGGGTGGGTTTAGGGGTTTGGTTTGGTGTTTTAATAGAGTTTCAAAGGTGGTGGTGGTATTGTTTGGTGTTTTCGGGTGGTTGGTTCGGTGGTGCTGGTATGTAGAGATAAAGATGAAGTGATGGACGAGGTAATAATTTTTAATATTATTTGTTGGTATATTTTATATTATTTTAATGAGTTGTTTGTAAAAATAGAAACTAGAATGTTGGGAAAGTTGTAAAATGAGGTGCTAAAGTAGATAAAGTAAATTTTTAAGATGTAAAATTTAACTTTTTTGAGATTCTAAATGCTAATGCTCTTAATGTTGTTTTTACCTAAGATGTCATAGTAAGTGGAGTAAAGAAAAGAAAAAGAAAATCTTCATGAAAAAAAAGGTCATGTATTTAATGTAAATCACAAAAACACGTCTAGCAAAAAAAAAAAGTAAATGACAAAAACACATTTTGAAAAGGTTATCATAGTTTTTGAATAGAATTATAATATGCCTTTGTATTAGAACCTATTTCTCTCTTTTTTCCTGTGTGTGTTTGCTTCTAAATAAAAAAATTAAAAAAAGAGTGGAAAAAGTCAAAACATATGTCACTGTAAACTTACTTTAAAAAAGAAAAATGCTTTATTGCATGCTAGTGAAAGTCATCATACAAGTTGAAGTATTTGTGCAAATGACTCAAACGGCAAAAGGACCGAAATTTAGGCTGAGATAAAAGAAGGGTCCGAAATTTTGTAACCATTATAGCCTTAATTGACAACAGTTTTAACTTTACAACAATCATCAGATTATTACCTAGGCCTACAGTACATCGATTCTCTCAATTGTTGAACTATTTGAGGGCTATGATGATGCTAAAGTTACTCCCGGCCTACATTGGTTTTCTAACTTTGGGTTCATTTGATTGGAGAAGTGAAAAAATGGGAGGATAGAAAATTGTAGAAGGATGGAAAAGTGATAAGATAGAAAATATTTGGTTGTCCCTCTTGTATGTTTGATTGGAGAGGTAGAAAAGTGGGAATGTAGAAAACTCTTTTATTTGGTTAGAGAGAAAAAGAGAAGAATGGAAAATGTAATTTATATAAATTTACTATTATACTTTTATTACATAATATGTAAGGGGTAGGTGAGAGAATATTTGTGTAAGATAGATTTCTCATCACTTTTCCCTCCTCATTTTCCTCCCAATTTAGGAGGATAAAAAAAGTTGGCTCAAAAGGGAAAACTTTCTCCCTTATTTTCCATCTCTCCTATCTTCCTTCCTCAATCAAATAGTGAAAAAAATCATTTTTCACCCTATTTTTATCTCCTTATTTTTCATCCTCCTTGTTTTTACCTCCAACCAAACACATTCTTAGTGTTTGACTTCAAGTCGTATAAGAATATTTATTGGTTTCAAAGTTGATAGGGTTATTTAGCACAATAGTTTAACTTGTCATGAAGGAAAGTAACTTTATTTTTTCTTTTTATTCAGCCAAAAAAAAAAAGTATTACCAAGAATAGCTTCCACGTTTCACCATCACCTTCAACACCTGCCTACGCTTGCAATAAAAAAAGCTTGCAAGTTTCTGGAATTTGGTTTCAACTGGATATTATTGGGAACCAACCAACACCTCCTTGTGTTGACTTGGCATATTCATTAATATCTTGGTTCATAAGTCATAACTAGTGCAGCAATTGTGTAACAACACTACGTGTAACAAGTATTTTTGTTAACAAAATTACCAATTGTGAACAAATTTTGAAAAAAAAAAAAAAAATTAAGGCCTAAAGATGGTTTAAACACCCTACTAACGCAATACATTGTATGCATGTGGATTCATGTACAAAACAAACCAACTATTTCTTGTTTTGTTTTGTTTCTTTAAAATTTTCTCCTCTTACTACTGTCAGTTTCTTTAAAATCTCATCTCTCTTTTTGTGTGATAAAAATACTTAGTATTCTAAAAAAAGAAAAAATCCTTACTAGTGCAATACATTGTCTGCATGCAGTTTCATGTCCGAAACAAAACAACTATTTTTTGTTTCTTTTTCTAAGTTTTTAATTTTCTTTATAAGTTCAGTTAGGAAGAATTTTTCATCGTTCAGGGTCTCACTCACATATTTGGTCCACCATAGCAGAAAAAAATGAAAGGGAATGCAAAACAATGGATGTATTTTATATAGTCCTGGCATGGAAAGACTTTTCCGTTCTTTTATAGACCAAACGTTAGTCGCAAATGCCAAGTAATTCTTTTTATAATTATTTTATATGGAAATCGGGTATCTCATGATCATATCGGTCACTCTCACTTTCATTGTGGCAAAGAATCAAAACAAGTGGACTCTTCCTCTGGACAAGTGGACCAAGGCCTAACCCACTACTTCTTGCCCCCAGTTTTTACAAGGGGGGAAAAAAAGAAAAAACAGAAATTACTGGCCACTAGTATTTTTTATTTTTCATAACTCTTTATCACAATAATGAGGTAGTAAGTATTATTTGTTTAAATTCTTTTCTGATTTCCCTTATCATTTATATATGAATTCACTACTGATTTTTTCACCACTCACAATTACCCATCTTATCTTTAACAATAATGACAATAAAATAAAATCTTAAAATTATGGCGAAAGTTATGACTAGTATCTCTAAACTCTATTAGTTTTCATATCACTGCACTATTTTATTGTTTATAACTAAAAATGTATAAATTATTCCATATATTAGATTTATTACATATTTAATATTCATCTCTCACAAGAGTAATGCTACAATTATAAATGTAGGGACGATAAATTCAATATTATATGTGTATGTGCTTATTGGGCCGGAGGTCCAATCCCAGGACATTAATTGGTCCGAGGATGGGAAAATATTCACCCAAAAGGTCGTGTTGGTGAGTAAAAAAGTAAAGTCTGATCAAAATCATTCGGGAAGGTGGTTTGAGGAGGAATCATTTCTCGGCTAAATAAAGCAGAGGTAATAGGAAAGTGTTGCTCGACATCCAAAAGTAATATTCTAAGAAATCTTATAAGTAATGGTATGCATGGTGGACGTAAAAGATAGGAAGAAGGGTTATGAAATATTCAAAATAAAGCTGCTACCACCGCATTAAATGTTCTATAGCTAAACCTCTAGCCGTATTAATGGGAAAGTGATGTCTGAGCATCAAGGTTCAACCTTATAGCTACTTCTAAAGATTTCAAGGAATGGTTGATGAGACAAGTATCCAAACTAGTAATCTGATCTATACGTGGATGATGCAGAGAGAAAGAAAGATGATATAAAAAGAGGAGGAGACATTTAAGAAAGGAGATTGGAGAGAAATAGTGAAAACACTATAAACTGGATATTTTTGTAACATTCCTTTAACAAGAAAGAAATATAAGAGCTAACTCCTCGGCTTGAGTCCAATGACAATTTTTCATCATACAAACTAGTCCATCAATATTGTTTTATGATCTTGAGCCACTACCGCTGTTAATTAAGCCCAAAAAAAACTAGATTAAGAACCTACTCTCTACAAATTTATTGTATTAGGCTCTTTGGGCCTATACCCTTTCTACTACTGGGTTTAGGTACAAATTGTGACATTACAATAAACAATGTTACAAAATGTTATATTGTCAATTTTTTATTAATTTTCATCTGTATCTACTATTATATTACTTTTTCATTTACCAATAACTACTCGTTGTATCAATAGTTTGTAAATAATTTTATAAAAAAGTTTGTATTTTTAGCATGACTCCTCTCATAAATACATGTTTGCTTCCTATTGAGATAATGTACAATATCCTAAGAATTGGACCTGATTACGGATGATTGAGATTTAAAGTTAAAAAAAAAAAAATTGAATTAAAAAAAAAAATTTGTTAAAAGATGATTGGGATGAATTGTACGGTACAATTGCATTCGGATATCAATCCAGTTTGTCTCGGTAGCATTTATTATCATACTAATTAGACAACTTTTTTGGAAAGCAATCTTTTTTTTTGACAATTTTTGGAAAGCAGTCAACATCGTGGGAATGGAATAGAAAGCGGCCGAATAATGTTATACTATACCATACGAAAACGTACAGGTGCCAGCGTCGCGTTTGACTTTAACTGTCAATTGTCACGTGGATCCACATCCAGTTCATACATAACATCATTGTAGATTGAGTTGGACTTCCCTTCACTGAGTGCTTCATTTGTGTTTATTTATCTCTCACTGTGTCCAGTAGCTCCATACTTCATGTGTGGAGTTTGAGTTGGGTTTATTGAACTTCCAAACTTCTATTTGGAATTCATTTTGTAACTGAATTCATGTCAGGACCACCCTCATGCATGTTTCCCTTTACCTTCTTCTATGCTCTCTTAATCATCACTAGCCTTGTTAATGTTGCTCATGCCCAGAATCAGACAAAAGCTGCTACAGATCCTAATGAAGGTGCACCCATCTCTTCTCTCTCTCTCTCTCTCTCTCATTTCTCTTAACTGTTTTTTTTTTTTACTTTGTTAGAATGTATTCAATTATGTTGTGTATAGAAAGGTCGCACTATCATCTTCAAAACAAGCATATATTAATACTAATTGCAGTAGAAACATAGCAAATTATCGTTCATTATTGAAGAAAGGGTACTGGTAGAAAAATAAATAAAAAACATAGATAGGGGAGAAAAAAAAAAAAAAAAAAAAGAGAGTAAATCTAGGGTACACCCAATCTTACACCCAATTTGTTGACTTGTTTTGCCCGGTTCAAATTTTATGGATCCACTAATTTTTCCTCAACCACTTACAATCGCACAAGTTAGCAAGTTGTGAAATTGGATGTAAAAATGGTTGGGTCTAGGTGGACTGGAAATTTTTTTTTTCAACGTTCAATTTTTCACATCCACTGTCCCATAGCATTGCCACTTCATTGACTAGCTCACCACAACTCAAAAACCCAGGGCAGGGAGTGAAGTTTTCGGTGTTATTAGACTTATTGGATTAGGAATTTTGTAAATGAGTTCAAATGGTATATACCTTCTATATGGCCATCAGTTCACTTACAATATCAAGAGTAAAATGAATCTATGATATCACACAAATTTAGAGTCCTAAATTGGATCTCTATCTCTCAGTATACAACTATTGTCCGTTGAAAGTCCTATGCCATTCCTCTTCCACCTGATTTACCACATTAAACACAATGGAACTATATTCCATATACCTTATTTCTGAAAGAGTTGGAAATTTGTAGTGAAAATTGAAACACTCCTCTCACTGTTTTAGGCATCACACCAGTTTATTTACCAAAACCACAATACAAAATTATATCACTCCATCGCAAATGGACTATTCATAAGCAGGTGACCAACATAAACACCATTTTGGTTACAAACATTACACTAATTTACAATAAACAATACCTTATTTAGAATAAAGCATAACACATTTTGGCAGTCTTGGAGAATTGAATCTGAAATTTCTGTTCCCGCATTAGTTCCTTAGCCAACTATTTAACCGTGTGGTTTTTTTGGGAAACTTGATTCAAAATACAACGTGCATGATAATCAAATTATACTTTGACTTTTTGGTGATTCTCAACAAATCGAAAACCAAGTTTTGAATGGTGTAACTAAAGTTTCTAAACTGCTTTGTTTTCTTTTATAAAAGGAGGAACTAGTTCTTGATTTGTTGCATTATAAATTAGTCAAATTGAACTAAATTCTTAATATTTTTAAATACCCTAAGTGGTTTACATTCTAGTCTAGTGAAACTCAATAAAGACCCTATCTAGTTCAATGTTGATTTTAAGGATTGCTTTAAAACTAACAAACTATATATCCTTCATTTACAATACATCCCATAAGCTTAATAATGACTCTATGTTATTATTTTATCTTTTCTAGTCTTTGCGGAGTAAATTAAGGCATTGATTAACCATTTAAGATTGAAAAGATAGCTTCATCACAGAGAGTGTAGCTCTATACGGTTTCTCAGGTTGACTAACATGTACACAGCTTGGAAATTTAATTGCTGCAGTGAGAGCTTTAAATTCAATCTTTCAAGAATGGAAGATATCATCAACCCTGGGTCAATGGAATATAAGCGGGGAGCCATGTACTGGTGCTGCAGTCGACAACACCAGCTTTATAGACGTTAATTACAACCCCCTTATCAAATGTGGATGTTCATACAAAAATGGCACCGTATGCCATATCCTTGAACTGTAAGTTTTTGCTCAATGCAATTCGTCTGTTTACACTTGTCTCTGGGGTTTTTAATGTAAATATGCTCATTATATAGAAAACAATAGTGCTTTCCATTTTCACCTTTTCATATTACTCTGAGTTGTCAGTACAAAAATAGCCTTATAAGTGCTCTCAATGATGCAAATTGATGCACCATTAAGACAGACCTTGTTTTGGTCTTTTACCTTGATGGATTGTTCTGTTTCTTACTAGCTATGGAAACCAACAAACCAACATTACTTTAGCTAGTCCTACTTTCAATACACACACACACACACACATTTTTACTTATGTTGATGTAATTATTGCAATAATTTGGGAAATTTTATAGGTTAAGAATTATTATAGAAAGATAATAAGTGAAAAAAAAAAAAAAAATTCTAAATATTACTTTTTCCTTTTAGAAAATAGATCCGTTCGAGCGGTTTGAATTTAAAAGTAACTCAAAATAAACATAAAAAGGGGTGAGGCTATATCAATATTTATGGGTGGCATCTCATCATAACTTTTCTCATATATATATATATATATATACACACTTTGTAGTTGGGAAAAATATATTAGAGTGGGTGAAATAGAAATAAAAAATTGCCTTATCTCCTCCCATCACACTAAGTTTTCTATCATGTCTTGCCATTCCGCATGTCAGTGTTTGGTGGTTGTAGTTGTTACATAGAGCAAATGTTATGCTCTTCTAGAAGATACCATTGGTGAGTGCCCCTGTTCTTG
The DNA here is from genome assembly GCA_032878915.1 of Castanopsis chinensis. Lineage (NCBI taxonomy): Eukaryota > Viridiplantae > Streptophyta > Magnoliopsida > Fagales > Fagaceae > Castanopsis > Castanopsis chinensis. The sequence goes on from JAVQMG010000105.1 coordinate 5,180,615, forward strand.
ACTCTTCTAGAAGATATCATTGGTGAGGTGTCCCTGCTAGATATCACCATTAGAATATTCCTTGTGATATTTGTAAATTTTTCTCTTATATATATGGAATGGATTGGCTAAGATACAAAAATAAAAGATCCTCCTTTCCTTTTTTCTCTCTCTTTTTTTTTTTTTTTATTTACAGTATTAACAGTGATATTATAGTTAAGAATAATCGCTTCACATAGTGTGCATACCCACTCCTTTCTTTGAGCTGTGCCAGGTGCAGGGATTAAACCATAATGGTCTGTTTGGATTGGGGGAGAGGGAGAGGGAGAGGGAGGGGGAGTAGAGTAAATTTGGCCTAAAATTAGCCTATTTTTAACCAACTCTACTCTATTCCACTTTACTCCCCCTCCTTCCCCTCTCCATCCAAACGGGCCCTAAGAGCAAATCTAACTCAAATTCAACTTGCAGACCTATGCTAATGCTCAAAGGTCTTTAGAGTTGGAAGTGATTCACAATTTAGCTTAGGTAGTCCTTTAACTAGTTATACAGTTAGGCCTTGTTCTTCCTGAACTAGATTCTAGGCTTTCAGGTTTGCTGGTTATGATTTTTCTCTTTACAATGCTTGCTTAATATATCAAGGATTATTGTGATATTACCATTTGACACCTTTGTGTACTTCACTAGTATCAATGGAGATCTACTATGGGGTTGGACTCAAATTTTAAGATTTTCTTGATACAAGTGTGTATTGATTTTCTTGAAATATGTTTTTAATTCCTTGTTTCAACTTGGTTAACATTTGTAAAGTACCTTTGGCAATTTATTATGTCCACTGACTCCATTTTCGATTATTTTGGTTCAAAAGGATTCCTTTTACCTAGTAATTGGCATGCAGACTCTGAATGTGTGTGGTTGCAGAAGTTTAAATAAATAGAGTTGTAAAGGACTAAGAAATGAGGAGATGTGGATTTAACAAAACCGAGAGGATTCAAGAGCTTGAATTTAGCATGTTTGATTCAGTTTTGTGCACTGTTGTCCTTGTAATTTTCGTAGTTGTAGGGATTTGTTTTCATCTTTGGATAAAGTAAGATTTGGCTGGACCATAGCTAAATTTTGTCTTTCATGTTCAATGAATTACTTTGTTTTTTGATGCTAATGTAAGTACCACATGTTGGGCAATTTTTTTTTTCTACAGTGGAGCTCCATACAAACCACTCTCTCTTTCTTGTTATTTTTTTAGAATTTCTTTTGTTAAATTCTTGTCTTTTATCTAACTTGCCAATTATAGTCTTGAGTTTTTCAACCTCATCAATGTCAAGGTGGTCTTTGATGTGTAGAAGCTTAAATTGAAAATGAAGAAAGTCCAAATTAGAATTATAATCTTGTTCTACATTTTCTTTTCAATTCATTAGTTTCTTCAAAATCAACGACTTTCTTGTTTGTGACCAAAATTTGGTATAATGCCAAAGTTCAAAACCTTCATTTATAATTACTTGAAAATCATGCATATTTGAATCATTAAAACCTTTTGTCTCTTGATTCTTGGTGTTTGAATTTTCATGACAGGAAGGTTTATGAATTGGATGTTGTTGGTGTACTGCCAGATGAGCTATGGACTTTGACTTTCCTCACCAATCTGTATGGTTTCTTATTTTTATTTTGGTGTTCTTGAGCTGAACTGTATAATGGTGCACAATATCAATCCATTGAAATATTTGCTACTCCTATTTTTTGGAAAGTATATATACGTGTTGCCCTGCGCTTTATTTCCTATTATGGAAATTGGGTTTCCTTTATTTTTTACAGGGATCTGCGCCAAAATTTCTTAACTGGTCCCATCCCTGCATCCATTGGCAACCTAACTGGCTTGCAATACCTGTAGGCTCATCTAAACTTTGATTTCAATTTTCAGTCATACTTATTTATTTCTATTTCTGGTGTTATTTATAACTTCTTTTTTCTTTTTCTTTTTTGGACTAGGAGCTTTGGCATTAACGCACTATCAGGAAAGCTTCCAAAGGAACTTGGGAAGCTTACTAATCTATTATCACTGTAAGTTGTTTTCATCAGTAACTCTGTTACATGTCTAAACTGGCAATTTGATGTTTTTGCAGTATAACAATGATGATAGCACCTTTTTTTTTTTTTTTTTTTTTTTTTTTTTTTAATTTTTCTTTCTCTAGTTCTGCTTAGTTGTGTTGTTATCTTCTTCATAATTTGGAAAATCTTTAACGCTATTGGCGATTTTGTATCCCCGCAATGACATCCTTCAATCTTGGTCACTTAGTTTGACAATATTTATTACTCTTGAATGAAACATGCGAGCCATACTATGATTGGGTATTAAAGTAAACGATTTGTGTGAACAATCATATTTGACACATACCATGTTTTCTAATTGCCATTGCTAGGTTTTGGTGAGTTCTTGTCACCTTCTACCTGGTTCATGTACTGAAAATTAATAATCTGAACCTAAGAGAATGTAATCCTTCAAATAATATTATTGATTTACTTGCCAATTTTGTAGGGCATTCGGGTTTAACAACTTCTCTGGTCCTCTGCCATCTGAGCTTGGGAATTTAACCAAATTGCAACAACTGTAAGCTGTAAAACATTGTTGACTTTCTATTCAATTATTAGTGTCAACTTCTGTATCTTGATAGAGTGCATTTGGTAGCCTAGATATGTAGGCTTTAGATATATTCTAAAATAACTTTTAAATACTATTTGTTGTACAAAATAATCATTTCTTTGAGAGCAAAAAAAGAAAAAGAAAAAGAAAAGAAAAGAGAGCTTTAGTCCCTTAAATCCCAAGGAGCTGAAAAGCAATTTTTTGTTTAGTACATGAACAAGATTATGAATGTCATAATAATCATTTAACCATAATTCTACTATAGTCCAACAAAAAAAATATCAACAAAACCCCTCATTTACCCACAAAAAGTGTTTGTTGGGGTGGGTTTTTGAAAAAAATAGAAAACCCTATAAGGTATATAACTATTAAGTTGATTAAGGATATGTATTACAAAGCTGTAACTAATGTGAAAACAAGTGGAGGCATCTCACAAGTGAGTTTCCTATGATACTATCACTGTAAGTTTGCATCAAGTATCAACATAAAGTCCATATCTTTTTGTTGATGATAGTGTTTTAGTAGATTAAACTAAAAACAGAGTTAACGTCAAGTTAGAAATTTGAATAGATGCTTTAGAGTTTAAATGCTTTCGGCTAAGTAAGGCTATGACTAAAACAATATACATGGAATGTCAATTTATTAAAGGTGTAAATAAAGATGAAAGGGTTGCATGATTTGATTTTCAAGAGATACCAAAGAGCAAGAGCTTTTGATATCCTGAATCAATAATTCATAAAAAATGAGAGATATCAAAGAGCAGGAGCTCACAATTTTTAAAACATTTAAATCAAAATTCAATTTTTTCCAAAAAGCCCCAATTATGCCTTAAATTTGCTAAAACATTCTATACTGTTCCAAAAATTTCACAAAAAATACCGTCTGAATAGAAAAATTGTCATATCTTTTTGCGCACACATCCAAATTAAGCAAGGCTAGTCCCAGTGGAATCCTTGTCAAGTCAAGAGTCTAATGGAAAAATGCCGCTGCCAAAATAGCTGAAGAGATGCCATCAAGGGCAAACATAAACTGCTGTTTAAGTCCGTTATGAAAACATGGTGGAAAAGACCTCTTAAAGCCATCTATGGGGTTATAATTAATGGGAAAGAACCCTATGGCTCTGATACCAATGAAGTAGATATTCACATGGTTTTGCATCAAACTAAATTGGGTTTTGAATCTTACCACGCTAATTAGCTGAAACTCAATGAGATAGTATGAACTTTGGCTCCATTCTATGTCTTCTAAGCATAACCAATAAATTCCACATCCTCCTTTTGCTTGTTATTGTGTATGTACAACAATATGAAATCCCAAGGCAGTCGTTTGATGGAACCCTAGAACAAGCAGAGCACTCTAGAGAGAAGGGAAAAGTAGGCTAGGGTTTTTTTCCTGTGGGTGGCTGGCTATGACTGAGGAAGGCCACTCTTTTTCACTTTGTCCAGAATAGCATATTGCAGTAAACCTTGGTGTTACATTTATTTTGATGGGCTGCCAACATATATGACCCTACATTTTAGGTTCATATGAGTGCACCTGCCTTATTGTTTTTTACACTCATCAATCATGATTGATGATTATTGCAGCTTTAATTCTGTAAGGAATGAGTATCATATTGCAACAGATATTTTTATTTTTTATTTTTATAGTAGCTTTCACCTTGACAGGTATGCTGATAGTTCTGGAGTCAGTGGTGAGATCCCACCAACATTTGCTAACCTAAAGAACCTGAATATAATGTAAGATAAATTAAATGTATTGACAAAAAATAAAAATAAAATTTGCTATCTTGTTTCCTTTTGAGCAAATATTTATATTTGTCACAGGTTGGGATCAAACACTGGGCTCACTGGCCGGATACCTAGCTTCATAGGGAATTGGTCAAAACTTCAAACCTTGTAAGATGATATTATTAGAAAATTTCTCTTTATTTTGTCTTGATCACAGTACAAGCTAGGCTTTCAGTACACTCTCTGTTGAAAACTGTTAAAATAGGATAAAAAATGTAGTATTCAAGTTTATTTTGAACAGCAAGTGTATATCTCCATAGTTTACTATCAGCTACCCCTAAATGTATTTGTAGGAGGCTTCAAGGAAACTCTTTTGAAGGCCCTATACCATCGTCATTTTCCAATTTAATTTCTTTGACAGACTTGTGAGTAGTTACATCTATATATTTAATTTTGTTTATATATTGCAGGTCTTTGAGGCTAATAATCCCATTTATGATGTAGGAGAATAGGTGATTTATCTAATGGCAGCTCTTCACTGGCATTCATTAAGGAAATGAAGTCTCTAAGCATCTTGTAAGATTCCAGCTTACAGTCCAATGTTTTTAGTATTTAAATGTTGTGGGGTGTCTTGTATTCTGAAAAGTTTCTTTCAAAGGGGCCTTAGCTGGAAGCCAGAGGTCCATGGTGTTTGCCGTGGGCCCTAGGCTGGAGAGCAAGGAAACTCTATGCTGCTACTGTTGTATCAGAAAGTGAGAAACTTTTTGTTTGTGTGTATATGCATAACACTAACATATAATTTCTTAATTTCCTTTAATTTTTCTTGCTTTAACAGAATCACATGTCCTGCAGGATTCTAAGGAATAACAATATTTCTGACTCAATTCCAGTTACCATTGGAGAATACCAATCCTTATGGCAGCTGTAAGTTGTATTTGTTGATGGATGATTCTTTGGATAAAGTAGGGGGTAGCAATGTGCTAAGTAGAATATGTGTGTCTTCGTAGGGGGCTGGTATACTGAGTGTGAGTTTAATTTCCTTATAGATTTTTTGGGTTTTCAAAATTTGTTGTTACTTTCTATCATCTGTTATTTAGACAACCATGTGATTTTAGTTTCTTTGTCTTTCCTTGTCTAAGGGATTTGAGCTTCAACAGCATAACTGGACAGATTCCAGACTCGCTTTTCAGCATGAATTCGCTCTCTATCCTGTAAAGTACTAACTGCATAATTATATTATATTGCACCTGTGACCTGACATGTATGTCTAGTGAATCATGTGTGTATTGTTGCCTCATGCATAGGTTTCTTGGAAACAATAAATTAAATGGTACCCTGCCAGCATCAAAAAGTCCGACTCTTCTAAATATGTAAGTACAAATGATAATGTGTACCTACCATCATTCTTTTGAATCTTTGGTTTGTTTGTATCTGTTTAAAAATAAAATTTGAAATTCCGTCTTTCGCTTGTACATATATCAGGTTGCTGGTGTTTGAAATAATAACCTGCTCTATGCAGAATGCATACAATTGTTTGAGGAAACTTGTAATGAAACTCCCAGGCATTTGAAAGCTCTTAACTTGAATGCCCCCAAATGGATTTTGCATCCATTATCTCTTTTGTATTAACCAAGGGGGAAGTTGAATCTTCACTGCTTCCTTGAAAGAGAGATGTCCTTAACATAATTTCTTAATCGCCATCATGCTATGCTCATAGGATAAATAATTTTATGAAATTGTCAGTATAATCCAATGGTATGACTTAGTCTAAAGAATCTTCCTATTTATGATTCCATAGAAGCTTTTAATTCGCCTTTTATAGTCATGAATCGTATTTTAATTCTATAAGTCTATTTAACAATTTCAATTTAGTTATCAAATTTCAGATATTGTAATTGTCATAGTTACTCCCTGTCCTATTCTTTTTGTTTATCTTTATAAACAGAACTTTTTAAGCAAATTTTTTTACTTTAGGTCTAAAAACAAAATCATAAGTTTCCAAAATTACTCTAGAAAATTTTTCAATTTTTTAAAGGGAGTACATTTATCGTGAGAGATGACTTATAAACTAGGGTGCACGGACACAGACACGGATACAGGTACGATACGGTGACACAAGTAATTTTTGAAAAATTATAACATGATATGGCAGATTGGACACAGTTACAACATAAGTATGACACAGATACGACACGGATACTTCACTCAAATAAAATGTCCAGGCATCCTAGCTTATAAATGTAGATGCTTACCAAAATTATTTGCATATAATAATATTCTCTCTTTTGTCTTATATTTATTTTTCGTTAGTGATCCTCATTTAAACACAAACCACACACCCCAAAAGTAAATTAAAGGGGGAAATTGAAATAGAATAAGGATGTGGTTTTCAAGATAGAAATTGCAAGGTAAAATTGAAAATTAGTTCAACAGAGATCTTTAACCTCCAAAGTGGCGTTTCTCAATTAGTTTTAGAAACGTGGATTGAAGTTTAATTGGGAGTTGCTCTTCCTTGAATTTGTTGGTACACACCCTTCATCTTAATCTTGAAGCTTTTCTATTGGTCTATTTGAATTTTTTGCCTTGCAAAAATATAGATATCAATGAAGATTGTAACATCAGCTTACGTTGCTTCATCGGGGAAATATGAAGAAATGGAGGATTTTAGATTTGAATTAGTGCATTGTCTAGCTTATAATCAAAAGAGTAGATGGAAGGGTCAACTAATATCTTATACTAACCATGGTGTTTATGTTAATTTACTGCAATATGGACTCATCATTCTTGTAATTTGCTTGCAGAGATTTGTCCTACAATTATTTAGTTGGGAGCTTTCCTTCTTGGATCAACGAAAAAAATCTTCAAATGTATGTTCTGTATTATTTGTTCCTTTGTTTTCCAGGTATATTTAGTAATTTTCTAGTTTACACATAGGTTGATATTCAATGTACTTTCTGAACTTAATGACCTACCTCTAGATCAACTTTTTTTATTTTCTTTTTAAATCATGTAAAAACTTTCATTTCCTATATAGTTTTGTATTGCATGTATGCCTAACCATTAGAAGCTAACATTGAGCTGTCATGGGATACAATATGCAGCAATTTAGTTGTCAACAACTTCACTATCGGAAGTTCAAACAGCAGGTGATTCTCTTGATACTATTTTTCACTTGTATAGCATGAGCATTCCATAATGAATAGTTACTCACATTTGAGTTACGATGTTATTGTACCTGACCATCATTATTATTGTCTTGTTGTACTCTGGCCATTGACGCCTTGACAATCATGTACAGTAATGTTACTATAAGAAATATTCTTGATGCCTTCAACATGTTATTGTGTCCCTCAGATATTTTGAAATAATTATATGAAAACATAATTTTTCTTTTCATTTTATATTTGTTAGAACCATAATGTTTTTCCAACTTTAAATTAATAAAATTTGTTGATGTCTGATATGTAAATTTGTATTTGACATAATTATGTGGTGGCCAAATGAGGGCCAAACTACCCTTCTGGTCCCCCAATAATTGGGGTAACTTTAATTTCTTCAACTATTAATTGTGTTGATTTTGTTCCTCAACTTTCAAAATTGAGTCACTTTTATCCTTAGTCAAGTCAATTTCTAAGGATAAAATTAACTTGATTTTCAAAGTTGAGGGACCTTGATTTGGAAAGTTGAAGGACGAAATTGGCATAATTAAAAATTTACACAGACCAAATTGAAACAGTGGCAAATGTATAAGGACCAAATTTTTAGTTTGGTCTACTTTTATTTCCTTTTGGGCACAATCTCTACTTTCAAAAAGTCAAAGAATCTTCATCTTTCCATATTATCTCTACCTACTCAGTAAAACAACTAAGACACTCATTAAAAGTTTTGCCCCCTTTTGACATGTCAGTAGATCATTGTAGTAATTCTCATTCATAAAAAAATGTTTTCATCTCAAACTAAGGCAATCATTTTGGGACAATGAGTAATAAATATAAATAACTATATAAGTCTGTATTTTTCTTAAAATTAGATCTTATTGTGAATGCAGACAATTATAATGGGTTTATATGAAATGGAAATAGAAAAAAGTAGAACAACCACCACAAAGGAAACACGATTTACGTGGTTCAGCCTTTCGCCCATAATCAGTGTTGTTGTTGATTAGAAAGTTTAACTTAAAAAATGAGGGAGATTACAATGGTAGTACACTTGTAACCCAAACCCCAAATACAACCAAAACTCTCACACTGGTGTTAGCACTTCAAAAGCCTAGAGAAAAGTAAGACACTTTGCTGAATATATGGCATAAACAAAAATAGTTTCCAAATCCTTTACAAAGTCATTGATGTGGAAATTCTAATTCAACAAGATAATCTTATATGGGTATTCCTTTTTTCTTCATTTGAAGGGTGTAGAGTCATTGCTCTATGTATATACAGTGTGATGGTATATAGTAATGATCTGATGGGGGGTCTTTGTTTTTTAATCATGCATAGCTATGAACCCTTTCTTTAGCCACTATCCCTTATCTTCAACTAAGTGTGACTCCATGTTCTGAAATTTGTAGTCACCAAATAGTGAGGGAGAGATAGAGAGAGTGAAGGAATCAATAGGATACCTTAATTATCCTCAAAACAATTTATTTTGTTGTGTCAATGACTATCAACTAATAACTCAATCCCTCTTTGTTGTGGGAACATCCATGTGAAGAGCATGCTTGCATATTTAACATGGTACATTTCTTGTTACAGGAGTAAATTAATCCCAATGGTGACATGCACATCAACTAGAAAGTGCTGCTTAATTCACTTGTGGTTGATGTGAAACAATATTTATTTCTTTTCTTAAGTGTAATTCTTTTCTGCTTTCAGTGGTTTGCCTTCAGGTTTGAACTGTCTTCAGCGGAACTTCCCTTGCAATCGAGGGTCTGGAAGTGGAATCTGTAAGCACAATTGAGAGCTAATCCTTCTCTTAAGAATTTTATATTGGAATACATGAGTAGGTGTTAGGTCAATGAAGGAGAACAATCTTCTCAAGGACTATAAATTTTCTAGAACATTGTTAAACTTAATATTATCAACTGAACTTGTTCCTGATTTATTTAATTATCTTGGTATATATGATCAGGAACTAATCCTTGCATAGGCATTGATAGTCATGAAAAATTAATGATATTTTCCAGCGACCAAGTCTAGCACTTATTGTAAAAATCATCATTGTAGCACTTTGTCAATAATCATGATATAGTGTTGATGAAAATACAAGGTTCTAAAATGCTATTAGTGCTAATAATTGATTCTCCACTTTATGTATGTTGATTTCTATTCTATTTTAGACAATGGAGGAGTCATAAAATTTTGGTTGGGGGGGCCAGACTATTGGTATTGATAAACTGATCAAGATAAAATCAAAAAATATAATACACAACTTTTAGTACAATTATATACGTGTATGCAAATATATATATATATATATATATTCTACTAGATTAAGTTTTAACTCATAAATATACTGTAAACTTTTAACTTTGATAATATGTGTGTGGGTGTTAAAAAAATTGATGGAGGGGGAATCGTGGGATTTAAACCTTTTAGCACTTGGCTCATAAAGCAAATTTTATACTATGGTCCAAGACTGATGTATAGCTTGGGATGGATGAAAGCCATGCAGTGTACTTAAATTGAATGTGCTATGTAATCCAAGTGATTAGCTGTTAACTACTTTTTGTATTTTGTGCTATGTAACCAATTGGTAAGCCATTTTATTCTATAGAAGGAAACTCTGGCATGATTTCACAGAATTTGCTCTACCCCTTCTCAGATTTTATGATCCATAAAACAAAAAAATGCATGTAAATAACCTTCTACAATTGACCCTAAACTGAATAACATCCTATGAGACATTATTGGGATTGCTAAAACCCAAGAGACCCTTAAAAATAAAAGTTATGATACAATAATTTTGATCAACCTCTCTGTATCTCATCCTACAACCCTTCTGTAGACTCCAATTCATTTATTTTGTTTTTAAATTACAAATCTCCATTCAAATGAGTCTAATCCAGACCTTCATCTGGAAAGTTGGAGATATGCTGTTGATAATCAACTGTTGTGTGGCTACAATCTACATGCTCATTATTTTATAAGTTTACTTCAATTACTTAAATTGAGGCCCATACATCCCTTTTATATGATAGAGGCATTGGCTGGTGGAGTGGTCAACTTCTTCTTGAATATACGTGTGGAGAAAATGAATTCCCATGTTATCGAACTCTATAATAGTCAGATACAAGAGTTCCTCTTGCGTGCAAGATTTTTGGGATATTAATTTAAGTGGAATGTTTGAGTATGAGAGAATTTTAATTTCTCATTTGTTGCGATGGAAAAGTTATATCTGCTTTGGGCAAAAGTGAATCCATCACGACAAAGTGACCAGCTACAGTCCGATTTTTAGATTCTGTCCCTGTAAAATAGGTTCCTAGATTGCATTGGAGATTTAAAATTCAAGCTCAAGCAAGTCCTGACCATATCTGTAACATGCATACAAGCAAATCAAGACATGCAAGTTCTGACGCTCTTATTTATTAAAATAGCTTTTCTGAAAATATATTGATAAGTGATGTTATATTTTAATGCAGATTATAATTTTTCAATCAAGTGTGGTGGTCCGCAGATCACTTCTTCTGGGATTGTGTATGATAGCGATAACGAGACACTTGGTCAAGCTACATATTATGTCACTGACACAAAGAGGTGGGCAGTTAGCAATGTTGGATCTTTTCTTGAGAGCACCAATCCTCAGTATGAAAGTTCTACATCTTCTCACATTATAACTACTTCAGATGTAAGGCTGTTCCAGACAGCACGGAATTCTGCTTCTTCATTAAGATACTATGGCTTGGGGCTGGAGAATGGCAATTACACTGTGATTCTCCAGTTTTCAGAGACAGCTTTCCAAGGTTCATTTAGGTGGAACACTCTCGGGATACGCCTCTTTGATATTTATATCCAGGTCTCTCTTATATAGTTGAATCGTTTTAGAAAATCTGTATTTAGTGCACCTTTTAAACTGATATCTTTTGGACACAAACTCCTTGTTACCTATTAGTTGAGTATGACTTTTTTATATTTTATGAAATATAATATATATATATATATATATATTTATGAGTACTAAAGTATGACGTTTATCAAATGCCTCAACTTGGAATCATAATGATTTGGCTAATTCATTGTTTCTAGGGTAACTTTAAAATGTGATTTATATTGAGTTAACTCCTGAAGTAGTTAGTAAATCTAGAAGTCAGTAAAAGTCACGGTGTTCTTATGCATTCTCAAAAGTTTAGTCCAGTACAGCAGGGCCCTGTGCAATTTCTTAAAAGCATTTTCCCAATTCATTTTCTTAACAGAAACAATTCAAATGAGTAAAATATTTCCATATCAGGAATGTGTCTATAATCAGGATAAATTATTACAATTGAGTGCAACAAAATACATCCCCTATGTTCCTTAAAAATTATCTGACTTCTGCGTTTCATTTTTTTCCAGGGGAATCTTGTTTCGAAGGATTTTAACATACAAAAGGAGGCAGGTGGCGACGCATTTAGAGCTGTCCAGAAGGGATTTAAGGCTCAGGTATCTGAAAACTATATGGAAATCCATCTTTTTTGGGCTGGGAAGGGGACTTGCTGCCTACCTTCTCGAGGTACTTATGGACCTACTATTTCAGCTATCAGTGTATCTCCAGGTAATAGAATTTGAAATTACTAAGATGTTCCTTGGGAAATTTTATTACCAATGTTGGGATTCAACTTTCTTCAATTCTGCACAGAGAACTGGATGTCCAGTTCCCTCTACAATATGCTGCAATGTCAGAGAGCTCGGGCATGTTGGATGTTGTGGCATCCTCCTAATCTGTGAAACAACTGTCACACAAGACAATTGTCATTTGAGCTTCTGGACCTCTGGTAGCATATATGTCTATTTTCACATTAAAAGATCATCGTTTGTAAAAGGTGGCTTTCCACATTAAAAATAGGGACACAGAATGTCTCCTTTGCAAGCATTCTATCTCATGAAAATAGTGGTTCTTCCACTTTATTGAATTCATGTTTTGAAAATCCCATTGTCATATTACATGTTCTTTATGTTCTTAACATGCATGCTAATTTTCATGCTAATCGGTTGTTATTTCCCATTTGATGTATGAACTCATCTTTTATTCATTATTCTAAAAAAAAAAAACTTAAATTTAAACAATTGATTGATGATATGGCTATTAACCTTTGATCATCTTGAAATTTTGCAAGCATGTAAAATATATGAAGATAATGTAATCCAGCAGTAAATTTGTTCAAATCAGATGTAACTTGAACTCAACTCTATATATATTAGAACGTAGTCTATATATTATTTGAAGTTGTGATATAAACCCTTTGAGAGTATATTTGTAATGTGCATAATAATATTTTGAGTATAATAATACCGGTGTTAGGGTTAATCAAATTAACCCACACAGTATTTTTCTCCAATGGTCAACATGTCATCAAAGCACACTTTCGGAAACTCGCATCAACAACCTTCAAAAAACTTGTAAGAATGAAAGAAACTTGGTGTTCCTCAGTTGTGCATCATATTTTTCTCTATACTATTATTTATCAAGAAAAAGAGAATGAAAGAAATTTTCTTTTATTAGAGCTCAATAAAACTGCTGAGTTGGAGGCAACTTATGCTATAAGTCATTTTGAACACTTCACCTTTTAATTTCCAAAGATCTTATGTGGTGTGGCATGGTAAAGAGAGCTGCATATTTTCCAGCTTACTAGTTCCATCTTATGAAATACTGACTTTTTTTACAGATTTCATACCTACTGTCAGTAACAGCCTTCCAACCAGAAAGAAGAATAGGACTGGTCTGATTGTGGGGATAATTGTTGGTGCAGTTGTAAGCTTTCTTACAATTTTTGCAGTATTGTGCTTTTTTCGTAGGAAAAGAGGAGCGCATACCAAGGAAGATGAAGGTAAACTGAAACTCTGTTGCATAATGATGAGAGTTGTCTGGCTTCTTGACTGTGTGGTATTCTGAAGATTCAAAACTAGTGTGTTCCCTGTGTAAATCAGTTTCTTTAATGTTGGGGATGGAATTTGGATGCTGCATCTTATGTCCAAGCTAAAATGGAAACATTGGTGTCCCATTATAGTTTTATGTACAACAAGAATGAGATAGAAGTGAGAACTATTTTGTATGTGAATGTGCCTAACAATATATAAGTATGTATCTATGTATTTGTCTGTGTGTGTGTGTGTGTGTATGCACACATATACAAAAACTAGAGAAGAAATTGATTTCCACCCCTAAAACACGTGTTTTTAAAATTTAGTATGGTCTTGCAACCCATTTTATAATATTCAGCTAAACAGATTCTAGACAAAACACATTTTGGTGGTGTTTTACAAAAACAGATTTCTTATTAAAACAAGTTAATAATTATAAGGTATTGCAACATTTTTGCAAAAATAAGCAGTCTGATCTTGTTTGTTATCTGGTTTCAAGAGGTATTTATGTTTAAGAACCATATAAGCAAATTTATCATAACCTGAGTTCATGTTGAATATGTAGATTTCCTTGGGATAGATGCTAGACCATACACTTTCAGTTACAGCGAACTAAGGACTGCTACAGATGACTTTAGTCCTTCTAATAAGCTTGGAGAAGGGGGATTTGGACCTGTGTATAAGGTTAGTTATTGTTTTCAAGAATCAAGCTAACATTGAATGGAAATATAGTAGGTTAGATCTTGTTATATCTTGATGAATACCTTAAAAAGGCAAGGAAAAAAAAATATGGAATCTACCTGAAATCAAGAAAATCCTCAGAGAAGTTTCTTATTCTAATATAACAAAACTTGTATAGTACAATGTATATCTATAAGAAAGCTTCTATGGAAAAGAAATTACAAAAACAACATTAAATTTCTTATGACTATGTTGATCAATTAAATTAACATAATTAAATAAGTTAAAATGATATGACCAAATTTGGGGATGAAAAAAAGGTAAAAAGACTGAAATTATGGATTACAAACTATTCACATAGATATCTAACAATCCTACTTCTTGACAGATTTCATATAAACTTGTTCTGCCCAGTAGCCTATGTCTTTGCTACAAACTTAAGTATCTTGAAATGGCCTACCAATGACCAATCACAGCTTGCAATATGACCTTCCCCCCCCCCCCCCCCCCCTCTCTCTCTCTCTCTCTTACAATAAGTTGGAGGCTGGGGGGATTTGAACACAGGGTTCATCCCCCACTGGGCAGTGCACCTAGCCACGAGGCTGTTGGTTTGTTTGGCCAAATGTTGGGCTATGTTTTTCCAAGTCACTGCATTATAATAATCTGTTATTTTATTTTCTTAGTTGCTATAAAAAGCCATTTGATGGACGAATGAAATCCATTTGTATGCCCCATGGTTGAAATTCAGTTGAAAGGTCTATCATGATATATGCAGGTGCTAAATGCTAATAGATAAAAGGAGATTGAAACCCACAAACTGATCATCTTACCAAAACTCTCTTAAGAACATTTCAACTTGATATCTTTAATTCAATTTCATGGTTCAAAAGGTTGAGAACTTGATAGAAAAATGACATTGGTTCATTAAGATCCAAGCTGTCAAAATGCTGACACCGCTAATTTTATTTACAGTGAAAGATACAAATGGAATACGACATGACTGTAGAATTGTTCATATAGAGCTTATTGTTTGCCGTCAAATTGTTTTCTCTACAGGGAACTCTTATTGATGGCAGAGTAATTGCTGTGAAGCAGCTTTCAATAGCATCTCAGCAAGGAAACACCCAATTTGTAACTGAGATTGCTACTATATCTTCTGTACAACACCGTAATCTTGTGAAACTTTATGGATGCTGTACGGAAGGAGATAAACGACTTCTTGTTTATGAGTATCTGGAAAACGGGAGTCTTGATCAAGCATTATTTGGTAAGAGCATAAGATTTTGTTGAACTTTGTATCTATTTTTCTAGTTAAGTACAACACTGCAGATTTTATAACAAATGGTTTGCATGAGGCAGAACAAAGAAGTTTGAATATCAATTGGCCAACTCGTTTTGATATATGCATGGGAATTGCAAGAGGTATAGCTTATCTTCACGAGGAGTCAAGGCTTCGAATTGTACATAGAGATGTGAAGGCTAGTAATATTTTGCTTGACTCAGAATTTATCCCCAAAATTTCAGATTTTGGTTTAGCCAAACTTTACGATGATAAAAAGACACATTTAAGCACCCGTGTTGCAGGGACATAGTAAGATTACTCAATGATTTTTATTCTACTTTTTGCTTCCAATATATATGTAACACCTCATCTATTAATTATTGTTTTAGTGGGTATCTTGCGCCGGAGTATGCAATGCGTGGGCACCTTACAGAAAAGGTTGATGTGTTTTCCTTTGGTGTTGTGGCTTTAGAGATTGTAAGTGGCAGGCCTAATGCTGACTCAAGCTTAGAAGAAGAGAAGCTATATCTTCTTGAATGGGTAAGAAGAATATTATTCTAATCTTTGTTAGAGTCTTCTTTTTTATTTTTTTATTGGTAAACATTGACCCATTCAGGAGTTCCAAATCAACCCGACTCTAGCATTCACATTAGACTTATGATAGTTTAATTCAGTCTCACCCAAGTTTATTTTGGTTAAAAAAAAAAAATTAAGGGCCTTTGAAACAAAGGTAGCAACAGGGGATTCTTCGTCCATAAGAAATAGTATCGACTTTATTTTGTTTTCCATAGAAACTACAATGATTTCTGTTACTCACATGATAGGGTATGAAACAAATACGTTCCAATGGTAATCTAAAGCTCTTTCTGATTTCCAAGATATGACTTCTATATTTTGTTTGTCCTTTAGTTTGTATTGTTTGTATTTCATGATGACCCCAACTTTTGTCATTTACACTATTTTTCTTTCTCATTAACATGTGAATCCTGATGTAATTTCAAAATCCATCTGCCATGTTTTCTCAAAAAAGAGAGCTTTTTTTTTTTTTTTTAAGTCAAAAAAGAGAGCTTGGTCAAGTAGAATGGAGTAGTTTTGCGAAGCAGTCCCTATATTGATGTTATGTTACATATATAAAGGCCAGATCGAGACTGTATTGCAAATATTTAGGTGTATAGTGTTCCCCATTTATTATACTTACCATATACACACTGTCAAAATATATTTATATCTCAATTGATATGAATACAGTACATAGAAAGTTCACACTCTTACATGGTATTAGAGTTCTTTTAACCAACCCATCTTCTGCTCCCATTCTTTTCGTTCAATTTTTTTTTTTTTTTGAGTCGAGGTTCTGCCTTCTCCGTTGCTGCTGGCTTCTAATTATGATGAGACATTTATCCCTGGGGTTTAACCTACCACAATTTGGATTTTTCTAAACTTTATTTTCTCTTCTAATTGGTCTCTTCGGAAGCTAGATATTAAAAATGTGTTTCTGCATGGATTTCTTGCGGAAACTATCTTCATGACTTAGCCTCCAGGCTGTTCCATCCTAAACTTCCTCACCATGTTTGTCAGCTTTGCAAGGTGATCTAATGCCCCCAAATAGGCCCTTCATACCTGGTTTCCACAGTTCAATTCCTTTATCCTTCAGTTTGGCTTCCAGATGAGTCAAGCTGATCACTCCATGTTCATGTACTGCCACTCCTCACAGATGTTGATGATCTTGCCCTAAGAGGCAATACACCATCTCTGCTTGCCTCCTTTATTTCTAAGCTTGGCGCCTTTTGGCACCAAGTTTGAGATAGAGGACCTTGATCCCTATCATTACTTTCTGGGTCTTGAGATAACCCCTTATGCACTGGCTCCATCAATCTCAAACATGATATACTATTGATATCTAATGCACGGTTGATGCAAACCCTGCAGCACTCCTTTGAGCACCAAGTCATAGCTCTTTGCTTTAAAGGATGATCCTCTTTTTGATCCTACTAAATATTGTTACCAAGGGCCACTGCACCCCGAGAGTTATCTTTAACAAACTGCCATAAGTGGTATTCATAATTTGTACTGAAACTTGTGATAAATGTATTCATAATTTGTATATATGGAAGTGAATATTTCTCTGATGCTACTCCAGTGAAATAGACCTTAAGAGTTTCTCTTGTCAAAAGTATTCCACTGACAATTGTCACTTTCCTGCTTCTTAGGCTTGGCACCTACACGAAAACGAACGTGATATCGAACTGGTGGACTCGAAATTATCTGAGTATAGTGAGGAAGAAGTGAAACGAGTGATTGGAGTAGGTCTTTTGTGCAGTCAGGCATCACCAATGCTAAGGCCATCAATGTCACGTGTGGTGGCAATGCTTTCAGGAGATGCTGAAGTGAGCACTATAACTTCAAGGCCGGGATACTTGACTGATTGGAAATTCGATGACAAAACCAGCTTTATGAGTGATGTTAAAACCGACAGAACTGATACTGGCCTATACAACATTGCAACAAGCACAAGCATGTTTGGTGATTCACAACCTTCACCAGTGCTTGCAACTGTACCTATGCTTCATGCTGCTGTTGGAGAATAGACTACAATTGGTTCTTGCTTTATTTTCTTTTTCTTTCTCATGTTTCCTAGTTCTTTTTCTTTTTGATGATAAATATAAAAAATAAAAATAAAAAATTTCTCATACTCTTTAACTCCGGATCTTTTATGTCATATCATATGGAGATCCAGTTGCTTGTATATTACAAATTCTCCTTTCTGTTTTTGTTCAATTTTGAAGTTATTCTGAACAGAGACAAGGCAATATCTTATATCAGTCCCCAATAAATTCCCGGGGTGACTGAATTCTTGGAATCTATAACAAAATGTAGTAACAATGAATGTGTAGAGTCCTTGTCCCCTAATAAACAAAAGCACCTCGATAGTACAACAAGGTCATGGGACTTGCCTCTTGGAGCAAGTCAATAGAACAATTGTTGAAAGCTACATCATTATAGGACTTGGGTATGTGCACACAAGTCTGTCCATTGAACCTGTTTTCTAATTCGATAGGTTGAACGTTTTAATGAGTTTGAATCAGCATTTGTCACCGTCCAAAAAAATGTGTAGTTTGTTTGTACCATGTAAGTAAAGTGAAT
This sequence comes from Castanopsis chinensis, assembly GCA_032878915.1. Classification (NCBI taxonomy): domain Eukaryota; kingdom Viridiplantae; phylum Streptophyta; class Magnoliopsida; order Fagales; family Fagaceae; genus Castanopsis; species Castanopsis chinensis. Next base: position 5,199,116 of record JAVQMG010000105.1, read on the forward strand.
ATTTTTTTGGTTAAGTACAAGTAAAGTGATTTAATAGACAATGAAAGGTGTTAGATATACATCGGCTCAAGTGGCCCAAACCATTTGTAGGCTCATAAGGTCAATATGTTTGTTCTACAAATGCATGGGCCTACAATTGATTTGGGCCACTTGAGCCATAATATATCTAATATCCTCTCTCAAACTAAATGTGAAAGCTTGAGTTTGGAAGGTCTTGAATGTATAGCTTGGTGTGGCACACTGGCACCTATGTTGCTCGACTAACATGACAAGATTTTGCATCGCTGATACGGCATTGATGACAAAGCTGAAGCTGACATCTGGTTGGCATGACAGAACTGCTGAGGCAGATTGGATCTTGTGTCAATATCTAAGCATAGAATTATGCCACTAAAAGGAGAAGCTATATGCGAGCATACCGTAACACTATTAGTTTTTGTTTTTGTTTTTGTTTTTGTTGTTTTTTTGGTTAACCCACCCGTGTATGAAGGAACCAAAGAACTATTTCGAATAATCAGTGACCTAAGGGTACTACTTCCGTGATATGGGTTTGCTACGGTCTTGACCATGGTCACCCTTGACAGTAGCTGGCCAATCTTGATGAAGGCGTGATCTTAGTGGCTTGGCAATTTGGCTTTGGAGATGAGATCTCATGTGGTGTGGGTTTTTCTGGCTGTTCACAGCCTTGGTAAGATCCCACTGTGTTTGAAAATCCCACAACCACCGTAAAAATCCTAATGTGATCTGGGGCACTGATTAAGTGGGTTTGTTGATGAATGCTAACCAAATCAAATTTTGGCTTTGATACCATGTGAAAATTGTTGTGTGATTGTGTGTGATAACTGAATGATAAGTAGAAGCATGAAAGAGAAAACACCCAGTTTTTTGTTGTTCATCTTAACGACTTACATCTACAATAATAAAGCCTTTTAAGGGCTACATATTATATTAAGAACTTGTGTTACAACGAACCCAATGTAGGATTTATATACTAGAGAATATATGACTAATCATAGACTAATCGTAAACTAAACTAAAGTTGATATGCTTGTTTTACAAGTGCATGGACCTACAATTGGTGTGAACTACTTGGGCCATAATATATCTACCAAAAGGAATATAATTGAGATATAATTCTTTATTTACCAATTACCTTATTTGAGGTTTCCTAAGTAAATTTAAACATATTGCATAGTTGAATGCAATTAAGGGTCCGTCTGGGACCTACTTATTTTGTTAAAATTAAAAACTTTTTGTTAAAAGTATTGTAAATAAAGATAAAAGTTAGCTGAAATAGTACAGTATGACCCATGAATAGTACCAAAAAGTACAGTGGGACCCAAGAATAATACAAAAAATAAGCTGAATACTAAATAAATTGGCAAAATTAACCATGCAAATAGACACTAAGTGTATTAAGATGCATTTTGAATTAACTGGTCCAAGTGTTTCAAGTTTGTGATGAAATGGTTACAGAAGCAAGGAGAAAGGAAGATTCTAACTAAAGATTTCCATTTTAATTATGAGGCATTGTTCCTAATTGATTTTATTATCAGATTCTTGTTTTGTACATTAAGGTTGTCATTTTTGTGAGAACTTGTGATCGTTTTGTGGGCCAAAATGGCCAAATAACATTGTTTATTGAAATATATATCAATCTACCACTATTTTGGAAAGGTGTAGGGAAATACTACTCTTTTGGAACTCGAGTTCCTCGAAGGTGTAGGGAAATACCACTCTTTTGGAACCCGAGTTCAAGGAACTCAAGTTCTAGAAAGTCGAGTTTCGTTAAAAAAGGCCACCATGGCATCCGCTAAGGTGGACTTTTTAATTTAAAAATGCTACTTGGAACTCGAGTTATACAAAATGGAGTACTGTGAATATGTTACTCGAGTGTTGTAAACTGGAGTACTGTGTATATCTTACTCGTGTTTATAATCATCGGGTACAGTGAAATACATGTTTTAGCCACACAGTTCCAAATTCCTTCACATATATATTTCCCGTGGGGTCTCACTCCTTTTGTCATCATCCTCATAACCCATACCACATGTGCAACATTTCCAACGTTCTAGACCTCTCTCTGTTTCTATCTGTGTCTCCAACTCAAATCTCTTTTTCTTCAACTCCCCATGACAACACCATTCTTCAACCTTTCCAATGTCAACACGTTCCATTGCTAAACACTCTTCATTGTCTCCATGGCTGCCCAAGAAGAAGAACAAGAACAAGAACAACACAGCCTCAACTTTCAACAAAAACCCATTTTTAAATAACTCGAGCTCAGAGAACTTGAGTTTTGTTTACATGGAACTCAAGTTTACAAAACTCGAGTTCCACATGACCTTTTTTTAATTAAAAAAATCCACCTCAACGGGTGCCAAGGTGGCTATTTTTAAGGAACTCGAGTTCCTGAAACCCAAGTTTCACGAAAAACTCGATTTTCACAAACTCAAGTTCTAAAAAAGTGGTACATCCTAAATATTTCCAAAATAGTGGCAGTTTGCAAAATATTTCGGCCAACAATGATATTTGGCCATTTTGGCCTCGTTGTGTGTGCGTGCGCGCGCGCGCGCGCATCATAGCACCAAAGGTCCAGCCCACACCTTAATCAAGCTTGTAGAAAAGTCAGCCTTAATTAAAAGTCTATTTGGAATCCGTTTATTTTGCTGAAACTGAATTTTTTTTACTGAAAATACTGTCAATAAAGATAAAAATTAGCTAAAATAGTACAATGAGAGTCATGAATAGTATCAAAAAGTGCAGTGGGGCCTATGAATAGTAAAAAAAATAAGCTAAATAGTGAAATAAGTTGATTTTTTAAACTGGAGTCAAACACACTCTAACTGATACATGACTTGAGGTGTGTGAGACAAGCTGGTTTTGGCTGAAGCAAACAAAGGACATTCGGCCATTTTGGTTAGTGTGTGAGAAATAGAGACGTAGAGAGAGACCAAGAGCTTTAGTGAGTGAAAACCAAAATATTGAAAGTAAGACACAGTTTAGAGAGGTGTAGTCTAAAGAGATAGAGAGATACACAGTGAGGGTGTGAGAGAGTGAAAAAGAAAAATGAGACATTTTTCTTAGCTCAAGTTACACACAAAGAAAATAAATTGGTAGAATTCTTTTGGAATTTTTGAGTGCTACAACTATGGAGAGTTGGAATATATAGAAGAAGATTTTGCTATTGGTTTTATGGTGAGATTGTATTTACTGAAAATTTATTTGTTGTATATCCAATTTATTGTGGACTCAAGTCTAGCACAAACTCAAGAGTTGTAATCTTTATTTCATAGTGGATATTTTTCAAAACTGTCCCGTGATTTTTCCCTCTACACTGGAGGATTCTCCAAGTAAAATTTGGTGTTCTTATGTGAATGTGTTTTTGTGGTGCTTGCTGAAGTTTTGTTTCCATAATATTGCTATTGCTTGGTAGATCAATATTTTTAATTCACACAAACATTGAGGGGATTTAGGAACATGCGTGGTGACATTTTACTAGGAAATAATTTTCTGAACAATTATTTACTTATTCAAGTCCATCTAAAACATGTTGGATTATCACTAAAAAAAGTGGTAGATGAGATAGGTGGATGGAAATCAATATAAATTAAAAGTAGGAAAACGTATTAATGACTTGAAACATAGTACATGAATTCAATAAAGAAATGAGTTTTAATTAACTTAATTAGTAAAATTTATTGTCATTAAATTAGAGATTTGGATTCAAAATCCACCCACGTAAAAAATTGATTAAAATCCAATAAAAAAATCAATAAAAAAGAAAATTCAATTCAAGCTAATAATAAGTCTTCAACAAGTAGTATAAGTTGCACCGTCGAGTTCTTGTGAACCAAGTTGCACTCGATGATTTGCTTATCATAGACTCCAATAACTTTACACCCTCTATCAATAGCCCCTACAATTCACTTCCTATAAATTCTCTTATTTTCCTTGTTGGGTGTGATTTTAGGGTACAAAACATTGAATGGAAACATCTTAGGGACATATGGTGCACAACTTACGACATCTTGACAAACATTCTTCATACGACTCGGTAATGTCGGGTTTCAAGAAAAATCTACGTCTTAAAAATAATAACCAGCATAACCAGCATAACCAGCATAACTTGAAGCACGAGGAATGGTGACAAGAGAGTCATCAACTTGAGCTAGAACTAACCAGAAAATAATAACCAGCATAACCATCATTGCTCCCAGTTTCCTCATACCACCGACATCCATAGCTTTTATTCTAAGAAATAATTTTTTCTTGATCCTTGAACACAAAGCAATGATTTATAGGGCCTAAAGTCTAAACCCTTCACCATGCATGAATTTACAGAACATTAAAAAAAAAAAAAAAAAAAAAAAAAAAAAAAAGAGTCAGTTAGAACTAAGAAGTTAGAACTTTAATTTATCATTAGTTTATCAAAGAATGTGTTTAAGAATTGTGACTTTTGAAACAAGTATCATGCATATGAATTTATTAATTAATTCATATGCATGATACCCGTGTGAGATCTCAAAAGGTTGTAATAAATGTAAATTTTTGCGACCTCTGGAAAAATCTTTGTCCTTTGTAAGGAGTAATTTTTAATTTGCATTTATTTGTGAGAATACGACTTCTTTTATTTTATTTTATTTATTTGCTGAACTTGACCTTAAGCATGACTTTTTTTTTTTTTTTTTTGGGAAGGAATTTCAATAACTTTTATTAAGAAAAAAAAAAAAAAAAACTAGCCATTATCGGCTGACAGTATAGCTTGAAGGTGTGGAGGAACATCCTCCATCCACACCGAAAAACCTCTAACATGTCTTGCATGTTTAGTTAGGTTGTGAGCAACAGAATTACTAAGTCTACTAATATGGGAAAATGAAATACTACGACTGGTCTCTGTGATTGCTTTGGCTGCTGCAAGGATATGACCAAAAGGAGAAAAAGAGACGCCGTCACTTCTAAGGCACTTGATCATAGCTTCAAAATCACTTTCAATGATAAACGAATTTAAGCCAATTTCTTGAGCAAAATAAATGGCTCTAGCTACAGCCATTGCTTCAACAATATCAGATGAGTATGGTAGATTCACCAATTCAGATAAGGAAGCAATCGGTTGTCCTAGGGAGTTTCGGATCACAACGCCAAGACTAGCCTTGTGTATCTCTTTGATTGTGGCTCCGTCGAAGTTCACCTTGAAGTTTTCTGCAGGAGATGGACTCCATTTGACTCGAGGGCGAGTGCAACCTGGAGATTGGAGCGTTATGACTTGGTTTGCTTGGTGATACTCGGTGAGTGCTTGCTTTGCATTCGTGGAGACTAGGTTGACTGGATATTCTTCATTCGTGGTTTTGAGTTTGTTCTGGCGATACCAAACTGTCCAAAGGATCATGGCAAGCAAATTGACGTTTTTTTTTCCTTCATTATGAGTGAGTTTGATGAGCTCTGAAACTATATGTACATTTTGATCATGGTGAAGCCGTAGCTTTGGGGCTAAGTTTCAAACTGATGTGAGTGTCAAGCATTCCCAAAGTGAATGGAATTCACTTTCTGCATTTGAATTACAATGGTCACATGTGTCCCCCTCAACGATTCTTCTTCATCTCAAGTTTCTCTTCACTGGCAGTGCTCCTTTGTAGACTCACCATAAGAAATTTTTCACCTTATTTGGAACCGAAAGGCTCCAAACAAGCTTCCAAATGCCTCCATCTTGTCTCGGATTGGCTGTGGTGGTCTGGCCCATTTCTGCTGCTGCAAGAAAATTATAACCAGACTTCACATTGTAGTTACCCGATGATGTGTATGGCCATATCAGCTTGTCCTCAATATAGGTGTGACACAAAGGGACACTCATTATCAATTCGACCTCTTGAGAGCTAAATAATCCCTGCAATAAACCTGCATCCCATTGCTTTGAAACCGGGTCTATAAGATCATTTACTTTCATATCCTCAAAACTTGTCACTGGATTTGATAACACTCTTGGATACCCCAAGGATGGCAGCTAAGCATCATTCCAAACTCCAATCGATTCTCCACAACCCACCCTCGTCCTTGCACCTTTCATTAATACATCCTGACCTTTTAGTATGCTACTCCAAGCATAGGAGCCTAATGTGGTATTCAAGGCCTCCATTATAGAGTAATGAGGAAAGAATTTTGCTTTAAAGACACGGTAGAACAAGGACTCTTTATGATGCACTAGTCTCCAAGCTTGTTTGGTTAATAACACGTCATTGAAAAGGGCTAAGTCTTTGAACCCCATACCTCCAATTGATTTGGATTTACAAAGCGTTTCCCATTTGACCCAATGGACTTTTCTCCGGTCTTCCTTTTGTTCCCACCAAAAATTTCTAATTAGGCTTTCAATCTCCGTACATAGACCCACCGGCAATTTGAAGCAACTCATTGTGTATGTTGGAATGGCTGGGACTACTGCTTTAATTAATATTTCCCTTCCTGCCTGTGACAACAATTTCTCTTTCCATCCTTGAATTTTCTTCCATACACTCTCCTTGATGTACTTAAAGCTAGCTTTCTTATTCTTTCCAACTAGGGATGGCAACCCCAAATATTGCTCATATTGCTTAATCTCCAGTACCCCCAAGGCAATCTTAATATGATGTCTTATCTCTTCTATAGTGCACTTGTTGAAAAAAATTGTAGTTTTGCTCTTATTTATTTGTTGGCCTGAACATTTTGTATAGATATCCAAAATATCAAGAATTTTTTTGGCACTCCACTATAGTAGCCCTGTAAAAACAATAAGCTGTCGTTTGCAAAAAGGAGGTGAGTCAAGCTTGGGCCATTTCTACATAAGGAATAACCCTTAATGTCTCCATTGGCTGTTGCATTATTAATTAGGCCATTCAAGCCTTCTGTACATAATAAAAAGAGAAAGGGAGATAATGGATCGCCTTGTCTGATGCCCTTGGTTGGATGAATCATACCTTTGGGTTCTCCATTGACAAAAACTAAGTAAGAGACAGTTGTAACACATAACATGATGAGATTGATCCATTTTTCATCAAAACCCATTTTCACCATTACTGCTTTGAGGTACGGCCATTCAACTCTATCAACAGCTTTGCTCATATCAAGTCTTATTGCTATAAAATTCTCTTTTCCTTTGTGTTTTTGCATATTGTGGAGAGATTCAAAGGCTACCAAAATATTATAAAAAATTAAGTGACCTTTCGTGAAAGCACTTTGGTGTTCCGTAATAATTTTTGGTATGATCTTTTTTAATCTATTTGCCAGAACTTTAGAGAAAATTTTATATAGGACATTACACAAACTTATAGGTCTAAAGTCAGATGCACATTTAGGGTTCTTTTTTTTTTTTTTTGGGAATAAGGGTTATGAAGATATGATTTAGTTGTTCAGCCAATGAGGCAGAATTAAGGAATTTAAGAATTGATTTAGTTACATCATTACCAATTAAATTCCAAAACTTTTGGTAAAAAAGATGGGGCATACCATCGAGACCTGGGGCTTTTAGGGGGGCTATCTATTTTAGTGATGTTTAAACTTCACCGGCTGTGAACATTGCTGAGAGTTGAGACCTCATGTCTTCACTAATAATGGTATTGATAGAGTTGACTGCTTCATATGGGTTCAGGTTGTTGGTGGAGGTAAAGAGCTTCTGAAAATATTTGACCAAGCAGTGATTTACTTCATTTAGATTTAACTGAAGTAACCAGACCCATTGTGACATCTTATCTCCGACAGCCAACTGCCATTGTGGTTTTTTTTTTTCTTCTTTCTTTCTCCTTCTCTCTGTTTTTCAAATCATTGTGCCATTCTCATTCTTTGGTTTGGTATATGTGGATCCCTGAGTGATCTTTTATTAAACAAATTAAACAATCTCACAAACCCATTTAAATATTATATGAAAGACCTTAACTGACCTATCTGTGAAGGTTTTATATTCCTTGGACCCTTATAGTCTTAGACTCCCCAAACTTACAGAATCTCTAAGTGGACACCGTGTGAAGTGCAAGCAATGATTTTCGTAGGCAACTTTTTCTCTCTTAAGAAGAAGAAGACAAAGGTTGGCTAAGGCTTCATAATCATCAGCGTTCTTTTGTGCAATTTCTATCTTTAATTAATTGTATTAGTTTGTGGTTAATATCTCATTCAAAGCTAAAGAAGATCAAAGAACTCCGATGGGTCTGGTTCCACCGTCTCTCTATTCTCTCACGGTCAGACTTAGATTTCTCTTCAATTTCAATCGGTTTTCAAATTCATAGGATAAGATTTGTTTTTTAAAGTTCACGTGTCTCTCACATTGGTTTGACCATTAGTTTGTTAACAGCTAATTAACAGAGGTCTTGATTTGGCTGATATGCAAAGTTTACGGAGTAAATTGGTTGAAATAAAAGTTTAGAGGGGTCTTTTGGCCATTATCTTAAAGTTCAGGGGTGTCATGACATTTTTCCCTTTTTCATATTTAAAGGCAACCCAAATGAATTCGTCAGCGTTTATGGAAATTTTCCTGATATAAAATGGAAGAAGAAAACGATAAACTAAAAACAAAGGAAAATTGAATTGGACTGAAACTCTACTTCTTCATTGATAAGGAAATGGCCATAATATAGGCTGAAAACAAACGGTTAGAAACACAAAAATAGGCACCACTAACGTCATACTAAACAACTCCTACAAACTAGGCAACAAATAAAAACAAACTACTAAACTCCTAAACACTAGGACAACCCAAATCAGCACATTCTAATGTGCTGCTACTAATTTATTCAAAAATCCCTCCCTTAAACTGATGTTCCACACATAATATTAGTTTAATAAGAGTCAAACTTTGAAGTGCCATCCCTCAGATAAAGTCCTTTGAACAGCAAACACCAAGTAGCTCCCTAAGCTTCTGAAATGCTGGAAATTTGAGAGGCTTTGTTAGAATATCAGCAATCTGATCTTCACTTCTGCAGTAAACTAGATCAATAACTCCATATCATTCGTGAGATCCCTCAAGAAATGATACTTCACATCAATGTGCTTGCTTTGACCGTGTAGAACAGGATTCTTTGAGAGCTTTATTGCTGAACTGTTATCACAATAAATAAGAGTAGGCCCATCTTCTTTGAACTTCAGCTCTTCAAGAATCTTCTTTAGCCAAATAGCTTGACAAGCACAAGATGTTGCTGCAACAAATTCAACTTCAGTGGTTGACAATGTGACTATTGGTTGTTTCTTTGATGACCATGAAACAGCTCCTGTTCCCAACATGAAAACATACCCAGATGTGCTTTTTCAATCATCAGAATCTCCTGCATAATCACTATCTGTAAAGCCAAACAAATTTGACTTTTCTCCCTTTTTGAAGAATAGCCCAAACTTCTTAGTACCTTGCAAGTACCTAAGAATTCTTTTTGCAACCAAGAGATGAATCTCTGTAGGACATTCCATGTACCTGCTAATCACACTTACAGCATGCATTATATCAGGTCTTGTTGCTATCAAATACATTAAACTCCCCACCATTTGTTTGTAAAGAGTGTCATCAACCTTCTTTCCTCCATCATCCTTGTTTAGCTTCACACCAAACTCAAATGGAGTATTTATAGGATTACACTCCTTCATCTGAAACTTGTCCAAGATTTATCCCACATACTTCTTTTGAGAAATAAAAATTCCAGTAGAGGACTGGAACACTTCTATGCCAAGAAAGTAATGCATCATGCCAAGATTAGACATTTCAAATTCAGCCATCATAGATTTCTTAAAGTTTTCAAACATGGCTGTATTACTTCCAGTATAGATTAGATCATCTACATATAAGCAAGCAATGAGCATTTTCCCTCCATCATCAACTTTTATAAAAACTGTGTGTTCATAAGGACATTTTTGAAATCCTTCCTTCAAAAAATAAGTTTCTATATGATTATACCAAGCCTGTGGAACTTGTTTTAATCCATATAGAGCTTTCTTTAATTTATACACTCTATGCTTATTGCCAAGTTTTACATAATAGGGGGTTGATCGATAAATACCTCTTCTTTTAAATCTCCATGGAGGAATGCTAATTTCACGTCCAACTGGAAGATAGGCCATGAGTTTTGAGTTGCCATAGCAATCACCAATCTAATTGTATCATGCGTTGCAACCGGAGCAAAGACTTCTTTATAATCAACACCAAACTTCTGCTTGTAACCCTTAGCTACCAAGCGTGCCTTGTGCTTGTCAACCTCACCATTCTCCTTCAGCTTTGTCTTGTAAACCCACTTCACACCAATTGTTTTGTGCCCTCCCAGAAGATCAGATAACTCCCAAGTGTCATTCTTTTCGATGGCTACAATTTTAGCAACCATAGCCTTCCGCCATTTTGATTCTTTGACAGCACTTCCAAACTAGGGTCACAATCTGAAAATAGAGCAAAATGAGTGAGTGGATCTTCAAAGTGATCAATTCCGGTTACCTCATAATCTGACATCCATGCTGGCCTCCTTCGAACATGATGAGAACGTGATTCAGCTGCTGCTTCTAGTGCTGTTGGAGTGACTTCAAAGGCTACAGGAGTTTCATTTTGAGGATTCTCAAATGCATCAGTTGCTAGAGCAAGGTGCTGCTGTAGCTGGTTTAATTCATCACCATCTACTCCATCAAAACTAGTTGGAATATGCTCTCCAACTACATTTTTACTCCATTCCCGGATTTGATCTTCATAAAAAACAACGTCTTGACTGCTAAGTATTTTCTTAGTGTTAGGATTGTAAAGCTTATAAGCTTTTGATTGATCACTAACACCAAGAAAAATACATTTTTCTCCCTTCTCATCCAACTTCTTCCTCTTTTGATATGGAATATGGGCATATGCAACACACCCAAAAATTCTGAAGTGATCAACAGCTGGTTTCCATCCGCTTCATGCTTCCTCCGGTGTCATATTTTTAACAGCAAGTGTGGGACTTCTATTCAATATATGAGTACTCCAGTTAATTGCTTCAGGCCAAAAACTCTTTGGAATACAACTCCTTATTAAAAGTCTTCGCACCATATTTAGAATAGTGCGATTCTTCCTTTCACAAACGCCATTCTGTTGGGGCGTATAAGCTGCTATAAGCTGCCTTTTTATTCCATGAGTCTCACAGAAACTTACAAATTCATGTGAGTTATATTCTCCACCACGATCTGTGCGAAGAGTTTTTATGGGAATGCCAACTTCTTTCTCAACCAGCGCTTTATAGCTTTTAAAGGCTAGAAAGGCTTTAGACTTCTCTTGCAAAAAATAAACCTAGCTTTTGCGACTAAAGTCATCAATGAATGTAAGTATATATCTCTTACCTCCATTAGAACATGGAGTTATTGGCCCACAAGCCACAAATGTTGGAATGAACGAACTCCAGTGCAGCCTTCGCCCTCCATGATCTCCCTTGTGGGAATTGATTACGGTGTTGTTTGCTAACAACACATTCTTCACAAAGTTCAGAAGGAGCTGAAACTTGAGGAAGACCAGTCACCATATTCTTTTGTTGTAAAGTTTTCAACCCACCAAAGCTAAGATGCCCATAACGAAAATTCCATAGCCATTCCTTCTCTCCCAATCTTGCAGAGAGACATGAGTGAGCGGTGTCATGGATATACAATGGAAACATTCTGTTGGCTGTCATATTGACTTGAGCTATCAAACCCAACTTCTCATTCAATTCTACAGACTCCATTTTTGATAGAGATTCCATATCCCTTTTCTTGTAGCTGACCAACACTAAGTAAATTTGTTCTCAAATCTAGAACAAAGAGAACATTAGAAATAGTTTGAATAGAATTTTTGTTGGTTTGAATTGCTACCTTTCCCTTTCCCATAACAGAGATTGTAGATCCATCACCGAACTTCACAACATCACGAAAAGCTTCATCCAATTCAGAGAATACAGTCTTTGCTCTACTCATATGGTTGCTGCAGCCAGTGTCTAAGTACCACAAGAATTTCTTGTGGGTTTCCTCCTTTCCGTGACAAGCCATCAACAAAGACACTTCTTATTCCTTTTCAGCAAAATTGGACTGCTTTCCACTATCTCTCCTTAGATTAGTATGACACTCTGACTTGTAGTGTCCAAACTTGTGACACTTGTAGCATTCAACTCTTGATTTGTCTACTAACTTTGACTTGGAAGGCATTGAATGATTGTTGTTGTTCTCATGGCCTTTTCCTCTTCCTTGAGTATCAAAATCTTCAGATTTTGGATTTGAGTGTCTACCATCATTGCCACCTCTGCCTCTGCCTCTTCCTCATCCTTGACCTCCTTTTGATGCCAAGGCTAGTAATGCTTGCTCTTCCTTGTCTTGTTGATTCATTTTCTGCTCATGAACCAACAAAGAACTCTGCAATTCATCAATGGACATACTGTCAGTGTCTTTAGATTCCTCAATCGAACAAACAACATAGTTGAATTTTGGTGTCATCGAACGAAGAATCTTCTCAATGATAGTGACATCCGTCATTTTGTCACCATGGATTCTCATCTTATTTGCGATTGCCATCGTCCTGGAGAAGTAATCTGACACCGATTCTCCAGACTTCATGTGTAAAGTATTGAAATCACCTCGAAGTGCTTGAAGCTGTGTCCTCTTTGCCTTTACTGTCCCCTCATACTTCTTCTTCATAGAGTCCTAAATCTGCTTGGAAGTTTCTTTACAAAGGATGGTTTCTAGGATGGAACGATCGATTGGCTGGAAGAGGTAATTCTTTGCTTTGAGATCCTTCAACTTCTTCCCTTCAAGCTCCACCTTCTGTGCATTTGTCAGCACAACACCTTCTGCTGGTTCTGCTACTCCAGAAACAACAACTGTCCAATATTCTTTAGACCTTAAAAAATTCTCCATGAGCATGCTCCAATGGTCATAGTGACCATCAAAGCGTGGAATGGCTGGCTGCACAAAATTTTTAGAAGCCATTGTGGAACTCTAACCAGGCCCTGATACCACTGATATAAAATGGAAGAAGAAAACGATAAACTAAAAACAAAGGGAAACTGAATTGGACTAAAACTCTACTTCTTCATTGATAAGGAAATGACCATAATATAGGCTGAAAACAAACGGTTACAAACACAAAAATAGGCACCACTAACATCATGCTAAATAGCTCCTACAAACTAGGTAACAAATAAAAACAAAGTACTGAACTCCTAAAGACTAGGACAACCCAAATCAGCACATTCTAACGTGCTGCTACTAATTTATTCAACATTTCCTACCCCTACAAAGCAGTTTTGAGACGTCTATCTCAACTCTGACTTGGAGAAAATCCCCTCCTACCATCTCCTTCGTATGTTCAGATGGAATTACATCACCTATGGTTTCTCTAATTTCCATTGCTACCTCAGGATCGAGCATGCTTATTGGCAGTCCGTGCAATTGGACCCAAAAGGTTAATTTTTGAACCTTAGCTGTTTGGAAGGAATTGAAAATCATAACACTGGAAAATGACCACATGTTTATCAAATGACCATGGCTCCGTTGCTAGTACCCGTTCCGCATCAGTCTCTATTTCAAACACAAAGAGGAGAATATGATCACCAGCCTCTCTAATCTTGAAATCTTTTCGTGCCCTCCAAAGTGGCTTAAAAGTTCTTCCCACAACTTCAATACTGAGTGCTCTTTTTGTCATAAATTTTGCTGCAAGTACATATTCCCGACTGGTAAGGTGCTTCGACTTCTTGAGATTGAGCTTGACATCTTCAGCCGTAGTTAGGGAGAGTTTCTTCCAATCTTTCAGGACTTCTTCCATGGTTCAGAATTAGGAGACACAATACACTTGTGTGAGCACAAATGGATTGTTGGAAAAAGAAAGTTTCTGTATACAAAGCAAAAGTGTTTCCCCAAGCATGATTTAATATTTTTAGGTATGGTTAGTGTTAGAAGAACCCTTTCTTTAAAAGCTGTTATGTAATAATTTACTGGACAATAAATAGTGGTTCAGAAAGATAAGCAAAATTGTGCGTCGAAATAAGTCGTGGTTATCCAATGAGATTAAAGATTCGGTATAAAAAACATTGCTTATAACCACATCAATTTTCATAGTCTCATTAAATATATATATGGGTAAAATATCAATCTTTATAAAAGTTTGTTTTTAATTTTTAAATTTCCAAAAGTTTATTTTCTGTCCCTAAACTTTGCAAAGCGTTCTATTTTTCGTCATTCTGTTTATGTCTATTATTTTATTTATAAAAACAAGGACTTATGGCAAAGAGCTATTGGCACACATAAATTAAAAAATAAAAACTAATAGGTAATAATTTAATTTAAGAATATATCAAGATTTAAAATAAAAATTCAAAACACCAAAATATCAAAACATAAAAAAATGAATGAAAGATTAGTGAAGTTTGGTTGAATATCACTAGAGATGGACAGCTAAAATAGGGATGATTTTTTGTTTTTTTTTTTTTTTTAATGTTTTGGTGTTTTAAGATTTTTTTTTTTTAATCCTAATAAATTCTTAACATTAATATGACCTGGAAGTTTTTTTTTTTTTTTAATAGCTAATGTGGCACCACTCTGTAACGATGCTGTAATAAAATTTATAATACTTTTAGCATTACCCAATGTTTAATAAATCATGTGACAATAACTTTTTACCATGTGTGTATAATTTTATAAATAAAATAATTTGGTCCAAGTCAGATACCACGTCATCTCTATTACGCCACATAGACATAAACTAATGTTTATACAAAATGACAAAAAGTAGAACATTTTGCAAAATTTACGCTCCGTTTGTTTCAATAGAAAACCTAGTGTAAAGATAGTTTTCCTTATTTTCTAGTGTCTGGTAGCATAAAAAAATATGAGTCAAAGGAAAACTATCTTTGGTCAACATAAAAAGTATGGCTTATTTTTAAAGATTGTTTTCCATTAAATTTTTTTGGAAAACAACTCTATCTCATAGTAAACTAAATAAGGAAAGTTAGGAGTTTGTTTTTCAACTTATTTAAAGTTGCTACCAAACATTGGAAAATGAAATAATTTTATAGAAAATATTTCTTGGAAAATGACTCATTTTCTAGAAAACATTATTGTTGAAACAAACAGAGCGTTAGAGATAAAAGATGAACTTTTATGAAAGTTTAAGAGCAAAAATGATATTTTACCCAATATATTTCAAATTTTCCATGGCTAGGCCAGTTCCACAAATAATTCTATACGTGGACAAGCTTGAATCCAAAGAAGAAATTATGGTAGCAAAACAAATTAAAGTTTTAAAAAATAAGGCCTTTAATTATCAACATAATTGCAGATGAAAACATGAAGGGGGAAAAGCATCCAAGACAAGAATTCCAAAAATAATTCTCAAAGAGGATAAACTTGAATCTAGAGAAGTGAGATTGCAAAATGGTTCTCCGTATGTTTCTCAACGTAATTACAATACAAAACGTTCAAATGTTTGGTGTGACATACAATTTTTCAAACATAAATCGCCAAAAGGAGCTCTTACAAACACAGTAGTTGTTCCGGCAACCCGGTCCACAAGACTGGTGGCCCATCCATCAAATAATTACAACATGTTTTTGTAAAATGCTCTACCAAGTTTTTTGCTGGTAAAAGTGTAAAACGTTTTACAAAATTTTAAAAGAATTTTTCGCACAACAAAAAACATTTTAAGGTTTAACCAAATTTTACAATGATGAAACAAACATGAGAAAATACATAAAATATTTTTCTAAAAAAATTTTAGAAGATACAAATAAAGCATTATTCTCAACATAATTGCAAAATTGGGGTTAGAATCCAAGACAAGGATAATGAGACAATTGATAAGTACATTATTTTCATTCAAGATCTAAATCTTCTAAGGACATGTAACCTACAAATTGCACTCCTAACAGTGGTGGTCGAAATGGATTTCATTGCAACCATCAACCATAGATATGAATTTCCTTTCATTTCACCCCAAACGGTTGAAATTTTCTATTATAATAAGTTAACCAATATGAAACACCATTTTATTCCATTTCACTCTAAATTCTAGCTCATTCCACTGAATTCCACTTGGTATGGTGATTTCGGCCGATTGGTATGGTGATTTCGGCCGATATGTAAATGAATCATTTTTTTTTTCTAAATCTTTTTATTTTTATTTTTTATTATTGCTTCACTCACTTATGAAATTATTATTATTATTTTTCTTTAATAATTTGTTTTTCTTGTTTACTTTAATTATGTTATGTATTTATATTATGTAGTAATGATATTAAGAAATTGTATATTTGATTTTGAATTAATAATTTGACATGTATAATATGTGATGCAGGCTTTGGTGTATATATATTTTGTAACATATATATAGACACACATACACAAACAAAAAGTTTTTGTAGTAATCTCAAGACGGTATGCATATGCATAGGCCGGTACCAATATGTTCCATTCTAATAGACAAACCAAAACGGTATTCAGAACACTGTTATTAACTAAGAAGAAAAAGGATTAGCTTCAAACAGAAGAATTCTAATACAACTAAAGCTCAAGTTTTTCTGCAAACAAGGGAGAAAGGTGGACGACATGAGGCTCAAGAAAATGCAAGCCTAGCGACCAAAGAGATTTTGAAATTAAGTTTAATTCTGAGGTGAGGGCTAATCCAGGACCTCCATAGGCTTAGTTTTGCAATTACCATATTAAGAGTTCGAATTCCACTAGGATTGGGATAATGGAATTCTATATGTATTGATTTAACTGTAACAGATGTTTCTCAAAAAAAAAAAAAAAAAAGTAACACATCGGAGAACCGCGATTAATAGAATTCAGCACATTAGTGAGACTCCATTTCTATTCTTTTAGATTAAACTCCCAAAACATCTTAGTGATAATCAAAGACCTCCTAGTCTTCTCCTATTTTTCTTCAACTTTTCAGCCCATGCAAGACAACTACCACGTGCTTTATTCCTCAATAAATCCCGAAATAAAATCCACCATTCACACCTAATTTTTAGGTACTCCCAAAGCACAAAAAATATAATTCTCTCCTCTAACATTCATAATAGAATCTGCTCATTAAATTCATGTTGGAATCCACTATGAATGTGAAGGAGTGAGCACCATTTTTCTGTACTTGAGAAGTATATAAGGATTTCCAACATTCACATCCCCTGAAGAGCACATTTTAATTCCTTTTTTTTTTTTTTTCTCCTATTTGAGAGGAGCTCATTGGCTTCACAATTATTTCGCTATTATTGCATTAACAACTTTCTAAGTAATGATAAATTGATAATAACATCAACCTAGGAGGTATAGAGCTGACATATATAAAAGAACATGTGAACCAAAATCCTTGATTGCTTACCGTCACCTTGAGTAACAAGCAATGATATAGAGAACACAATTCATACGAACAAAAGCAGTTGTAAATATTAGAACTTGAACAAAACAAATTAACAAAAATGGTTTCAATTGCATATGAACACATTCATAATCCAAGATTCAGAATTACAAAATGCTTATGATAAAAGAGAAGGGGAAAAGGGCATCATCCTACTCGTCTGTAATAAAAGATCACAGATACAAACAACACAAAATTGTTTAAGTAAAACAACATAAAATACATCATAATCTGTGATTCAATCAATTTACAAATCAATAAATAACCTACCAAATGATTAGCCAAAAGAAAAATACATTCTGAATAATTATGGGTTAGGCCTAGGTCCAGTAGTATTGGACCCGCTGAGATGATAACATCTGTCCACTTTTGGACACATGTCACCCTTTGACTAGGTCCAATAATTATATTTCTCTTTCTAGTAAAAAATTTCATTTCATTTTTTTTGGGAAGAGAATCAAACAGTCATTAAATTATCCACCCAACCATAAGAAAAGGGAGCAGAAATTTTAACAAGAAACACACAAACTAATGGAATCAACATCCAACGAACCAGAAATTTAAAAATATTCATATATTTTTCAGTCAACTTACTGACCAATTATTCATCCAATGACCATTACTTGTACCTTGTCCCTGACCTTGATATCAGCAAGACCGGCAATCAGAAAGCAATTAAATAACAAAATGAAATAAACACCCAAGCTACATGTTTAAGAACACAAAATTAGATCATAAAATTTGACATTATTACAATTGACTGAGCATTAACATATTCTTTACATTCAATAGAAATGAGAACTGCATTCAATAACGAAGAATCACAATTCATAAGGTTGCATTTGCATTATAAAATTCTTGATATCACTTACAATCTAGCCTTACCAATAACAAATATATGTATCTCTTTTACAGCTTGTCAGGGGATATATATATATATATATATATATATATATATTCTCTTTCCATTCCTTTATCAACTCCCAAACACACTAAAGCAAATGAAACATAGTACATTCTATTCTTTAAAGGTCTATCCATTCTATTTCATTCCCTTTTTCTTTTATTGGAACACCAAAATTTTATTGCATACTTCCAAAGGAAATTACATCATGGAGAAGAGTTTTTTCAAGGAACATGGGTTCTTTTCAATCCAAGTAGAAAATCAACAATGCCCTTGGCATGTTTAGCTAAAAGGTGCAATGGCCAATCTAGCCTAAAGACCCTAAACAGAGCAATTGTAATCTGCATTAATTTTTCTTTGATGTGTAAATATACCCTGCATCAATATTGATATCCAACAAACATCATGCACCCTATGTACACAAATACTAATTTCACATTACTGTGTATGATAGAGAAGTGTTACGTCCACAACATTTTTACAACAAATCATTGTAATTTGAATCTATCATTAAACTTACATTTTTTACCCCACCAATAAAACATGTAATAACCTGCCACTTAAGATTTATTGTGAAAATGTTGTGGACTCAAATAAGGAGTAAAGAGCAACAACTTCCCTAGTATTAAACTAAAATCCTTCAAAAATGATTAAAAAATAAATAAATAAAAAACAGCCACCATCCATAACCAAGTCAAAAAAGGTAGAACTTCATAAGCCATTACCAATTCCTGCTTGATGGTACCAGAAATAACATCCAAGTTCCTAATGGAACTCATGTTGTTCCCACCTGAATCTTTACACGCAAGTTTTTTTTTCTTGGAAGTTCTAACTCCACCAGATTTGACTTATTTTAACCCAATAAATCCCGCAAAGCAACCCAAAATAAAATCCTCACACTATCCATAATATCTGAACTGTCAAATTCTATGCACAACCGCATAGCCCGATGTGAACAGCTATATTCAAAGTAGAATGCAACCCAAGTTAAAATAATTCTTCACTTCAACAATTAAGCATAACACAAATATTTCATTTCACCTCCATCTCCAAAATTCTCCCACTTCAACTAAATTAGAATTTTGTGACAGAACTTGAGTACAAGCTAGACTCTTCATATTGAATAAATCATTCAGTACTCCTTTGAAACTCACTACTACACCTTTAATACCTCCAGAAAAACTGAAGTTATTATCCTCTCTTCAGTCATGTGATTTCATCTTTGAACTCCATCCATATAACAATGTACTGTATCACTCACCGCATGCCTGGCATTCTTAGCATCAAGAACTGCCTTCCAAACTTTAGCTCAACTCATGGTTACATAAAAACTTAAAATATTCCTATCATATCCCTAAGATCCCCTTTCTCCAATAGCCAGCTTTTCAACTCCCGTGAAAATCCATCATCTAGTCCCACAGTTGGCACTAAAACATAACTAGTACAAAACAACATACAAAACCGACTAAAAAGAAACAAGGATGTCCCAAGATTTTTGACAGATACTCTTAACTGAAAGGCAAGCATTTACATCTTCTTGGTCATTATAAGTATAAATCAGAGTAATCATAAAATATAGCTGCACTTAAGCACACCAGACAAAAAACACCATTGGCGACCTACCATACCAACCCATAATCCAGATAATACATACAGCTTTTCATAGCATCAGTGTAAAAAAAAAAATCAAACACAAACATCAGTACTCAACGATGACAAAAAGCCTAGATCCCTCTTCAATCAAATCTAGACATACCAACTTTCTCCCACACCAAATTTGCTGCACACATAAAAAACCCAGACACCCAATTCACTCAATCTACACAAGTAACTCATTCTTTCACCACAATAAGCAAACTCAAATACCATTTTTAAGGCAATAACAATAGCCGAAATCCCAATTCAGCTAAATTTATAGAATAAAACAAGATTCGTCAACCGTAATTGACAATCCTCAAAAACTGATTATACACACATCACATAACAATCAGTCAGTCATCAACAACACCCATATCATCAATTTTCATCAAATGCAAATTTCATCCCAAACACACACACATAAACACGATAACTGGAATCCGAATTGAGTAAAATTTACAGAATGTAAAAATTAACATTCAACATATTTAACATTCCTCAGTAACTAATCATACACATATCACATTCTCACATAATAGTAATAATAATAAGCATCACCAAATTCTCATCAAAACCCAACAAACCATTATTACCCTCTGGCCTTAAGCTCGGCAAGCCGCCTCGACAGATCATCCTCATCGACCTTCTCCGAGGTGGACTCCTTCGTCGGCACGGCATGCGCCGCCGGCTGAGGCAGCCCGACGGAGACCTCGAGGCCGTAATCATCCGCAACCTGTTGCATCAAGCTATTCACCTCCCCTTCCGGCGTGGACAGCGAGGTGGAACCGGCCATCGCGCTCTCCATGAACTCGGCCTGGACCTCCATGTTGACAAACTGCTTCTCGAACGAGTCCATGGTCTCGGACATCTTCTGGAGATTCCCGGTGGCGAGCGAGGACTCGAGGGACTTCACGATGTTCCCCATGGACTTGTTGATCGTGGACATCTTCGCCTGCGTGTCGAGACGAGCCACGACGGCGTCGAGGCGAGAGGCGAGGCGGAGATAGTTCATCTGCTCGGTGCGTTTCCGGATTGCGTTCTCGGCGTAGATTCGAGCTCCGTCGATGTTGCCTTTCTCCATGGCTTTCTTGATCTTCAGCTTCTCGGATTTCTCCTCCTTCTCGCATTTCTTGGCTTGGCGTTGGAGCGATTTGGACGTGAATTTCAGCTCCATGATCTGGTTCAAAAGCTTCTCTGTGTTTCCCATGGCTGAGAAATTCGGAATCGGATTTCAAATTCTAGGGTTTTGCTTTTTCAGAGAGAGAGAGAGAGAGAGAGGGATTTGTTGAATTCTGGATTTGGGTTTGATTAGGAGGTAAGATATATGGAGGAATGAATGGACGGTGTTGATCTTTTGGACTGAAGCGAGTAAGGGTTTAATCACCGTTGGTTTACGTGGTTCCCGTGTGAGCGTGTGTGGTGGGTCCAGGCTTAAATATTCGGATTTCTCAGTTCTGAGTTTTCTTTCTGAATGAAAAGTAGAAGGAAATTTCTACGAATGAGGAAATAAGAAAGCGTGTTTGAGTAAAAAGCAGGACAAGGTAACCGTTGAGATTGGGATAGCAATTAGAAACGCTTCTAATTTTTTTCTTACTTTTTTTTTTTTTTTGGGTTAAAACTTAAGAGTCTTCTCTGAGAAAACAAATTTTGTGGATGTTTGGTTGGAGGAATGAGAGGAAAAAAAAAGGATAGGGCCATGTATTTTCTCTCCGTTGAGAGTTATGACAAGATTTCAACTCTATTTTTGTTATGTAGGTAGAATTTCATCTATTATACAATTTCAAGATATTTTATTAAGTACAAAATTTAGTTACAAAATTAGTTGTAGTCTTAAATTATAACCTTACTTAATATTTTTTAATTGGAAGTGAATTTTGACAAATTCACTGTTGAATTACAATTTCTTCTTATATCTTCCATACTTGCAAATTTCTAGAAAATTAAAGGTTAATAGCTAAATCATCAATAAATTATTTAAATTATAAGTTTTTGTAGTTTAAAATTATGCATAAAATATAAGCTTATAGATCATATAGTAAATAATATCCAATTGATATAAAATTTTACATGTATATTAAGAGAGTAAAGAATATGTAATTCAACGGTTAGATTTTCAAAATATGTAGTAATATTTATTTTATTGAATAAGGTTATAACCTTAAGTTACAACTAATTTTATAATTAAATTTTGTTTTTTTTACTAATTGAGTTAACTAGAATTCACATATTATTAACCATTCTTAAGAATAGTTTTTTTTTTCAATTTTGTATTGACTTATTAATAACTACAAATTCAAGCCATAAATAACATATACACTAGATATTTAAGTTTTTTCAACATACTTGAATGGATAAAATAAAATGGATTTCTTTTTTTGAATGTTAAAATATATAATCAAGATTGAATTTCTTTTTTCGAATGTCAAATTATATAATTAAGATTGCTTTCATGTATAAGTGAATGTTTATATATATAAAAATTTTGATTCTATATATAGTTTTCTCCAATATTCCAATAGTTTTCAAATCCTGCAAAACAGAGAAATCGTATGAAAAAGTCAAGTTTGAAAGTTGGCACTATAACAGTGAAACTAAATGCAATATATGTTACTTTGAAATTTAATTTAATTCATTTATTACCTAATTTTTTAATATTTTCATTTTCATAAAAGTTAGAACTCGACTATACTATATATGCCACTTTGACGGAAAATTATTAGATAGTTCAAGTGCAATACCCTCAGAGTATGTAAGTATTATCCCACTTTAACTAACTTAGTTGCTTAATTGTGAGACAAAAAATGATTTTAGCAAATAAAAAGTTAAAAACTTATTTGTTTAAAATCACACTTATACAAAATAAGTTAAGCAGCAAACATGTACTACAATATTACATATTTTAACATATCATGAACAAATTCCTTCATATCATAGTTACACAAGATTTCATGGGGCCTAATTGGCACCAAATTTATAATACATTAATACATCTAAATTTTAAAACCTTAACCCTATGTTTGGATGGATTCTCCTCTCCCTCTGTTCCAACACATCCCAAATTGGTCCCCCTAAATATTATATACCGCCTTGGTAATCGCTACAGGCTATACAAGGTGACCCAACGAAGATTAGTGGTGGGTATTTAATACCTTCATGACTATTTATAATTCAAGTTAATTAAGTAGTTTACATAATTTTTACACATGATGTTTATGTCATAAGTTTTTGTTTGGAAAATGAATTTACAACTTCCTAGCGAATAATTAATTTTAAAACCACTTTTGATAAGACCATGTTACAATAATTAGTTTTGTTTAAAGAGTTCAAAATTATGCAGAATCTAGAACTCATGTGAATCCTATTAAGCAAAAGAGGAGTTCATGGGAAAAACACTCACCTTACATAAGATTATGAGTTTGAAGTATATTTAACCAACTCCTTAGTGCGTACAACACAAAGATTAGATTGATAGAACAAAGGAATTAAAGGACATAATAGTTTTTAGGAATCACAACTCATGAACAAAGTTTAATTGAAAATGGTTTTAAGAAATTAAATTAGAACATTAGTTTTTGCCTTAGAACTAACTAAAGAGAGGTTTTGAATGTTTAAAAATGTGCTTAGGTGCTGTGTGTGATTTTAAAGAAGATGAACTAGGGTTTTAGAGAAGCTGGAGACAAAAAATAAACTTTTTCTAGCTAGAGTTTTGATTGGAGACATAAGGTGAATATTTATAAGTTAAAATTAGGGTTTTCAAGGCTTTTTAGAGGTCTTTGAACGTTTCTATGGGTCTAGGGGCCAGCTCACATCAAAGAATGATATTTTGGGCCTTTAAAAATGAAGTTGCACTACCCATAAAATCAGCGTGTACACATCTTTTTTGTGTGTGCATGCACACTTGATTCATGTGTATGCATACCCTAATTCTTGACAACTCCAGTAGCCCGATTTCAAACAGTTATAACTCACTCAATCTAAATCCAAATTCTGGAAAAATTTGTGTTCAAATTGAAGCCTAGAATGTCTACTTTCCAATGTAATAAACCAAACTCAAAAAGTCTTTGTGGATCAAAGCTCATGGTCAAAACAGTGAGCAAAGACCAATTTTCAAAATCAATCTCAAAAGTGATTTTTTGTGTTGTAATTACTTCAAAACTATTGGGAACTCTTTAATTACTATTAGTTAACATATGTCAAGCTTATCATTAGGGCCAGAGACCAAAATAAAATAACGGTTACAAAATGAGCTATCTACAATAACAGGTATTGTTTCCTCTCCTCTTGACCTTGCAGCTATGTTAACGAGACATGCCTTTGGTGTTACGCTAAAAATGCAGTCTCTCAAGTTTAGCTATGTTGTCCCTTTAACATGATATTTACATGACTGAGGTCAGGATGAATTATGTGGAAGGGCTTTGAGTTGTAATTACTTCAAAACTATTGTGAACTCTTTAATTACCATTAATTGACATATGTCAAACTCATTATTGAAGCTGGAGGCCAAAATTTATTATCAGTTACAAAATGAGCTATCTACAATAACAGGGAATGTTTCCTCTCCCCTTGACCTTGCAGCTATGTAAATGAGACATGCCTTTGGTGTTATGCTAAAAATGCAGTCTCTTAAGTTTAGCTATGTTGTTCCTTTAACATGATAGTTACAAGACTGAGGTCAGGATGAACCATGTGGAGGGGCCTTGATAAAAGACTTAAATGCTCTTGGCTCTGACTTTAGTGGTACCACATGATTTGTTTTGCTTTGATGCACCACCGCCACCATGAGAAAACCATAACACTCTCTCTCCTCCGTTCTACTCTCTCCAATTCAAGATCAAAGCTTATTATCATTTAATTTTGCTGGGTATTTGAAGATGGTTTTGGATTTGCTCTGACTCACGACTGTTGGTGTCCTCTTTTTGATTCTGTTTGTGATCCTAGTTAGTAATTAGGCCTAACTTATGCGTACGTCCGTAGTTTGGAAAAAAACAAGTGTTTCCCGTCAAGCTTATCGTGTGTTTTTTAAACTAAAAGTTTAATCTACATTAAATACGGCTAACGTTACATTCGAATATGAGATATGACTTCGCTACTAAATAGTCGTTTGAAGGATAAAGCAATTGCCTTCAAAGACTTGAAAGTTCAAACATAGCTAAAAGGGTAAAGCTATATAATTTTAAAAGATGTCTTTAACTCACTTTAAAATAGACTCTCAAAAAAAAAAAAAAAAAAAAATCTTCTCAAAAAAAAAAAAAAAAAAAACAAAAAACAAAAACAACAGGTTCACTTTAAAATAGGATTAGGAGTCTAAACTTAGTTAAAAGCTATCGTTTATTTGCTTAAAAAAAACACTCAAATAAGTTGCCTTTATTACAAAACAAAAAAAACTGTCAACCATTATTTATTCCCCAAAGTTGAGGGAATAAATAAAAAATATAAACTAAATTATATAGAATGTTATTGGACTTTGGTCTATTCTGGGCTTGATGAAACTTACACTGCGATTATTGTTAATCAAGCCAATATAAATCAAATTCTATTTTACATTTTATTTATTGAAATCATGCCTCCCAAAACACGTACGTTTCACGTTTGACTTCTAGTTTTTTGTTTTTTTTTCCCCCAGATTTTATCAAACCATTTGAACACGATACAAGTTGAGTGGTAATAGCGATTTATGCACCTATAAATATTGCTCATTGAAGAAGTCCACATTACACTTGTTTGTACTTTGTAACTTGTTTGTACATTGGATAGAATTAGATAAAGCTAAAAGGAAAGTGAATAATGAAGAAAAAGCTGGAGTGCAATGTCATGTCATACCCTATGCCTTGGGTTCGTTCAATATATATATATATATATATATATTTTTTTTTTTTTTTTTTCAAAAAGGCCCAAGACCATGACTATGGCATAGGCCTTGTAGGAGACCGAAGCTTTCCATGCCATGGGGAAGTTTTGAAGTCCTGATTTATCATTATGTCCACCATGAGATTGTAAGGTTGAGTGATAAGTAAATGGACTAGGCCCCCAAAAGAAATGGGACGAGGCGCAAGGCTCTGTACAAGCAAAGTGAGTGAACTATGTTAATGGTAGTTTGAGTACTACAAACTATTTTATAATTTTTTACCATAACTCTAATATGGAAGATTGTAAGTGGTTACCTATATCCGTTACACATGAATTTATCATTTTTTCTCTATTACTCACACTCTTTCATGTCACAATTGTGGTATAGAAGTTATGAGATAAGTTGTGATAGTTGATTTTCTCTTCCGTTAATGGGCTATAACATAAAAAATTGGGTCTAAAAAACCAAAGACACATAAAAGGACTTTAAAATACCTTGGGCATATTTTCACTTGGTGTATGCATAATTATCAAAACGTAAATTGTATCATATCATATATAGTAAGATATATAAACATTTAATAAAATTATAAAAACAAATTATAGATATACATGTACATATATATATATATATATATCTATGAAAGATATATTAATTATAAATTTAGATTATATTAAACCAATGACCAATTTAATTATTACTTATGTAATAATATTTAATAAAATTAACTAAATAAATCAAATTAACATATGTCTATAACATACACATTTAAATTGGGTATTTGGCATGTAAGATTATCTTAAATTTGTTAGGTTTAGGAATTGGGCATGTGGTCATAATGGTTGTAAGTAGGAATTAAGGTTGTGGGTATTGAGTATAAGCAAAAACTAGAAATAAAGTTAGGCCCAAGACTTGTTACAGATTTCTTTTTAATATGGTTTTCAAATTGTACCATTTAAAGAACCAATAAATGGAGAGGTTTAAAGTTTTTAAGATTGAACCACGATGATATTATAATTACTTTAGTAATTAATTAAAACAAAAATATAGATATTAGATTTATAAAATTAGCAAAGTAATTAATTATATGATTTAAGCATATTTTTCCAAATTAAATAGCAAAGTTAATAAAAATAAAATAATAAAGCATGATAAAAAAATTAAAAATTATAATTAATTTTTGAAGTATAAAAGTATGAATACCTTTAAAGGATTTTAAATAATACGTCAACAACATTTTCACTACAAATCCTAAGTTGTAGACTATTATTGAGCAAAATGTAATTTTAGTGATGAGCCTAAATTATAACTAGTATCAATTTGTTGCATAGGATTTGTTATGAAAATATTGTGGTCATAACATTTCTTGTCATAATATCCTTGTTGTTGTTATCACTCTTGTTACTTATCACTATAATGAAATTCAAAGAAAATACCAACAGAAGATGCTCTGCAAGTTTTCAATACTTAGAGCACTCACAGCATGGTGTTATATTGGTATATTGGTATTTTTTAGCTCCTCAAACACCAAAAAACATGCTCCAGCAATGGAGCTAAATCTATTTTTTTTAGCTCCATTGCTACAGTGCACATCTATAAAGCTAAACAAAAAAAATATTATTTTATTGTAGTTGGTGTTGTGAATGTTTTTTGAGTTGTGGGATATGTTATTTTGTTGTAAGGAATATATTATTTTATTGTGATATTTATATTATTCTATTGTGTTGAAAACTAAAATAGATCCACTGCTGCAACATGTGTGTAGGTAAAATAGATAAAGTAACTTTTGGTGGAGCTAAAAAGTTAAATTTTTAGCTCCATTACTGTGGATGCTCTTAATGTGCTTCCACTAACTAAATTACTTACACCTGAAAGAGCTAAATTACTTACACCTGAAAGAGGAGTTGCCAACAACATATCCACAACAAGGGATTGCCAATTTAAGGAATCATTGCCCTGAATATTTGGTAAATGATGTCATCAAAAGGCTAGAATACCAAGTCTTCTAATGGCACAGATATGTAGAATGCTGTCACGTTGCTATTATGGCCCCGTTAATAAACTTGATTGCTTAATTTTATAAAAT
Organism: Castanopsis chinensis; assembly: GCA_032878915.1. NCBI lineage: Eukaryota > Viridiplantae > Streptophyta > Magnoliopsida > Fagales > Fagaceae > Castanopsis > Castanopsis chinensis. Next base: position 5,226,924 of record JAVQMG010000105.1, read on the forward strand.
ATAAATTATTCAAATATGAAAATTAAATTATATGTTTGAATTTAATTGAGGAAATCCAAGGTACAGTTCTTAAAGAAACCAAAAAAAAAAATCAAATTTTAACATTTGCAATAACCTAAAGTAAAATCAATATTTATTCCATGAGTTTGCCATGTATTTCCAAATTCCAATATCACCAAAAGCAGAACAGAACGTTCTGCACAAATTAGCAACAAATTAATGAACTCAAAAAAATCCAATCCTATCCCAAAATTACCCACTTAAATTGCCAAGATCCTGTAATCCAATCCAAACCCCACAAATGCCCCTTTACAGGGAAAAAAAAAGAAGGCCTAATAACACAAGATAACCCTTGTGATTGCAAGAACAAAGCAAGACATTGTGAAGAAGAACAAGGTGACAAAATCCCTAGCAGACCATTTCCTGACCTCCTTGGCCTCGACTCGCAAACTCTTTGCCCTTCGTAGCGCATCGACCTCCTTCAACAGGTCGAATTCGAGCCCCTTCTTCTTCAGTTCTTCAGCACACTTAGCCAACAGCTTCCCATCCTCTTTCTCCCTCTCTAATAGCTTCTCCAAGTGGACCTCCACATCGGTCTTGTACCGCACAGCCCAGATGATTCCGAGAGAAAACAGAACGGAACAGAGTGATGGGATCCATGATCTGTGGCAGGCTAGCTTGTTGTATCCAAGTGGGTCGTTAGAGGAGGAGGCATTGAAGAGGAGGACTAGAGATATGGAGTGGAAGAGGAAGAAGAATATGTATAGCATTGTGATTTCTTTTCGGACCGAGTCGATTTGGGTTTCTTTGAGGGTGATTCTTCCAAGGATTAGCTCCTCTTCCTTGAGCCATTGCTTGAGAAGAAGCTTGTGGGTCGGTGTTTCTGCGATTTGGTGAAGTGGGTGTCGTGCTTTCGATTCCATGATTGATGTGTTTGTGCTCTGGTCAGCCATGAATTTGTATAGAGAGAGGGAGAGAGCGAGAGTTTTGACAGAGTCAGAGAGAGTTTTGAGAGAGGAAAAACAGTGTGGAATGCAAGGTTTTTCAAACGGTCAAGTGGTTTTTGTTTTTGAATTTCGTAACGGTCGAATTGGAAATTATATTTTCAGGAATGCCCCTAGTCGGTGAATTAAATAAAAAGCCGTGCCAGCGAGTATAACGGCTACGAGCTTTTTCTGAGGTAGCTGGCATTTGAAATTCCGCATTCGTCCTCAACGAATGACACACGTATAAGAGGCTTTTGGTTTTTAAATTACTAATTTAGTCCACTAACTATTGAACAACGTTTCACTTCCAATACTCAAAAAACATAAATAAAATAAAATAAAAGTTTCACTTCTAACAAAAATTTATATATTAAACAAAGTTCAATTTGCTCCATGTCAATGCAGTCCCTTAACCTTTTTTTTTTTTTAAAAAAAAAAAACTTAAAATTAAGCCAATGTTATTATTGAGCTTTCTTTATATTATCTTTTAAAATATAACAAAATTAATATTGTTTTTAGCGACAAACTAGCTATTAAACATACACATATACACTTAATTACACTTTTTTACCAAGTTCAAACAAATTACTTAACCTAAATTCTCTCACCAAGTTCAAACAAATTACTTAACCTAAAGTATCACCCGTAACTAATGGAGTTAATTTCGTATTGGAGACTGTATTGGTTTGACCAGTAGAATGATATATTTCGGTACCGGTCAATACCGATGTACTGTTTCAGGTTTACCGTTATTTTTATATTTATAAATATATATATATATATATATATATGCATGTGCGTGTGTGTATATATATATATCATAATAAATATAAAATTTTATCATAAAACATTATATTAATTCAAAATAAATTATTTATAATTTTAGACTTTAGCATCAATTAAAAAAAAAACACAATATAAAAAATAGAAAGCTTAATTGTTCATTGCATACTAAGAAAACAAATAATACTAATAAGTTAATACAAGTAAGTAACCATTCTGTCTCTACAAAACTTTAAAAAAAAAAAAAAACTTTATTTTTTTTTTCTGTATTGGCTAGTACACCCGGTACCAGCTGGTATTGCCCGAAATTGGCTAATATGGCTAGTATGACCAGTATTTAAATTGATACGAAATGTTAGCGTTTCGATACCAGTATATGTATCGGTATGGTATCGACCACCTTACTCTTAACCCAAAGTGATAGAGATGTTGTCTATCCAAGCTACTTTGTATGGTTAAGGATAAGGTTCAATCAGAAGCTTAAGATGTTCAACCGTGGAAGATGATACAACATTCATGCGACTTCCCCTATCAATAATAAGCTTCTTTGCTTGGTTTCCACAATGAACCAACATCAGAAAAATTGAAGTTCTCCAATTCTCTTCCTCTACTTTAGGGGACGCTAAAATTCGTCTCGATCATTACAAAAACAAGAGAAGTATCCTCCTCATCCTCCTCCAAGTTATCTGTAGCAAAAGCTCCATAATCGAACGCATCCTCTCTATGATCTTCATCTTGCTCACAATCAATCAATTTCCTCCTAAACGATCTCCTTGATCGTGTGGACATGTTGCAAATCCTGGCGCTGATACCAAACTGACGTAGGACAAGGGGGAACAAACAAAATATAATTTGGAATTGTTAGGGCAAATTAGGTAGTACTTGGGCTTTGAGGGTTTAGGGTTAGGTTTTTTGGTGGGAAAAAGGCTTCTAAATAAGAGAGATATCTGGGTTTCCAAATGAGATAAGGATTAGTAGAGTTTGGAGGTAAAATAAAACAAAGGAGAAATTAGGTTTGGGTTGCTGTGAACAATAATCGTGAACAACACTATTAAATTAAAGATAAATATTTAGGAATCACAGTTGGACTTCCTAAGTATCACGCTTGGGATTCCTTGGCATCACACCTCGGAGAAGGTTGCATCACACAAACCATAAAAGAAAGCTTCATAACTCTTAAATTCTAAAAATACTAAGAATCTCAATAGAAAGCATTACAACTCTTTAAATAGAAGTCTAATACCTAATCCTAGTTGAACTATGATTTCTTAAAACCTTAATAAGACTTGTACTTTGACTCCTTGGGCTTTTACCGCTAATCCCAACTAAATAACAAAACTTAAAAGAAAACCAAGACCCAATAGACTATAATAAGCACATCCCATTCTAGAATATTAAGAAATTACAAAATTGAGCTTGATATATAAAATCAAATAAAATATAATAAATCATTCTCACTGCCTCCTTCATCACCCCCACACCCTAGACCAATCAAACAATGATCCAGCAAACAGCTCTATCAATAGTGAAATTCCACACCCTCAAGTGTACAAAGATTATGATCCTGTCACAAAGTTAGTCCACATCAAGCATAGAGGACCAGAGTTCCAAATATCAAAATATTTTTCCCTACACATTTGGCCATGTTAAAGGTCAATAACAGTAGCACCCAACGAAACCCAAAAGAACGAAACACAGAACTCCACAGCATGAAAGAAAAACTATTGGGTAGGCAACTTAGACAAAGAGCAAAGAGCTAATATGCACTACTGGGTAGACAGACCATGGCTTCAATCAGACAAAAATTAACATAAAAGACAGCTTCAATAAGCAAGAAACAAAGCAGAAAAGGCTTCTAGTCATGCTTCAACCAAAAACAAAAAAAATTAGTTGACTACGTTTATACTTTTCCTCACATAATCATCTAGTAATCATAGTTCCTAATCCTAAGTGCTAGACATGATGCTGAATTTTCTCAAAATTTTAACCCACAACCAAGAAGTAAACACAGTTTCAGACTGCTTGTGTAGTCTTTTTTTTTTTTTGATAAGTAACTGCTTGTGCAGTCTTTGTGATGGTTAATACATTTGCTTGTCAAATTTCTTTCTTTTACAAACTCTCACACAATCCATAAGGCTTTTTGAAACCATATACTTCTGCAGATATATAAAATAGGCGTAAATACACTTTTAGTCCCTACATTTTAACGTTTTCCATTTTAGTCCCTACATTTTATTTTTACCACTTCTAGTCTCTAAACCAATTAACGCGTGTTATTTTCGTCATTTCTGTCAGTCAACCGAAGGAAATAGCCGACGTACTAGCCGGAGACATTAAAATATTATTAAAAATGTCACGTCAGCATTTTTAAAAAATAAAAAATAATTTTTCAATTTTAATTAAATAAAATCAAAAAACTAAAATTAAATAAAATATTTTAATTAAATAAAAAACAAAAATAAAATAAAAAATCACTAAAATTAAGATCAAAACACTCTCTTTGTTGTTTCCTCTTCCGTTTCATTTTCTTAAATTAGTTTTTCTTCTCATCTGTCTCTCACTCTTTCAAATTTTCTCATTTTCTTCTCTCTCTCTCTCTTTGTTGTTTCCTCTTCTGTTTCATTCCTAGAGAATTTTCTTCCGTTTCATTTAGTCTCGTGGTGGCTGTGGTGGGTTGAGATCGGCGTGGGGTAGGGGTGGGTGGGTTTAGATCGGCGTGGGGTGGGGGTAGATTTAGATCGGCGTGGGGTGGGGGTGGGTGGGGTTAGATCGGCGTGGGGTGGGGGCGCGGGGGTGGGGGTGGGTGGGTTTAGATTGGCGTGGGGTGGGGGTGGGGGTGGGTGGGTTGAGATCGCCGTGGGGTGGGGTGTGGCTGGGTTGAGATCGAGGGTGGGGTGGGGGTGGGGGTGGGTGGGTTTAGATCGGGGTGGGCTGGGTTATGAGCCGGCTGGGGTGGCGGCTGAGGTGGGTGGGTTGTGAGCTGGCTGGGGTGGCGGTTGGGATGGTGGGTTATGGTGGCTGTGGTGGTTTCTGGGTTTGTGTTCTTTGAGTTTCTGGATTGTGTTCTTGCCATTTGATTTTAGTGAATTTTTATTTGATTTCTGTTTTTTATTTAATTAAAATTGAAAAATTATTTTTTATTTTTTAAAAATGCTGACGTGGCATTTTTAATAATATTTTAATATCTCCGGTTGCCACGTCAGTTATTTTCGTCGGTTGACTGACGGAAATGACGAAAATAACACGCGTTAATTGGTTTAGGGACTAAAAGTGGTAAAAATAAAATGTAGGGACTAAAATGGAAAAACGTCAAAATGTAGGGACTAAAAGTGCATTTACGCCAAAGAATTAATACCTAAGTTTGCCATCTTGGCATTGGCATTGTCCATCAATCCTAGTTGCTTCAACACATCCCCTGGTTGTAAATCAGCGTCAATCGAGACCAAAGGCATGGTACATGACTAATGTGAAAATGAAAATTGATTACTCAACCAAAGCACGACCATGCCCAAAATAAATAAAACCGTAAATCAGATGACTAAGCAAGAGTTGAATTTCCATATATGACCGGATGATGTAGCAAGACAAAGGAGACTCATTTAAAATAAAAATAAAAAATAAAAAACAAAGATTTTATATAAACTTCATTCATAATCTCTGAAAGGGAAATCTGCAACCAAGTCAATCTGAAAATATGGTGAAATTCACATGCATTGTGTGTAACAAATTAAGGTCAGAACAGCGTATATAAATGTTCCAAAGTGCCCTATTGAAAGATAAATTGTGTTAAACATACAGGTTAAGCACTTTTTGTCTAACATTATAAAGAGTAATTTTTGATAAGTAACATCATAAAGAGTAACTAACCGCAAATCATTCGTTTTTGTGCTGTTGCATTGAATTTTTGAAGCAAGAATGTTCTAATAGGGTCCATTTGTACATAAGCCTCCAAAGCCAAACAAGATATCCAAAACAATTTAGCACTAAAAGACATACACCAACATAATCAGAACCCAAAAGAAAAATCATTTTATTTATCAGCTACCTAATGAAACTCTAGAACTTCATGCTGGGATATGTTGTTTCCACAAAAAAAACAGCATATGATGCTTTCTATTCATAAATAGTACACAGCAAGAATACACAAAAATACATGTCTCATGGATTGGATGTATACATCCTTCTTCATCAAGAGCTTTGTAATTATAACTGGTTTTTTCAATGAAGACGTTCACAGTTAAAATCCTCCCTCTCTTATTGTCTATGTATTCTCCACAAATTAAATAAGGCCAGCAACTTTTGTTTTGTCATTCTATTCTATTCGGAATTATGACCACATATATGCTATACCCAAAAAGATTAGTCTAGTAACACTTCCGTACGTACTCAACTAATTCAATATATCAATTAGAAGCACAAAATAGCTAGTCATAATGTCAGATACATATTGCAAAATTAAAATTCAACATTGTAAAAACAAAGAAAATACTAATAATATGTATTATAAAATTATAGGTCAGGCTTGGCTCCAGTACACTGGATACGTGTCTACTTTTGGACGAGTGTGACAATCTAACTGGGTCTAGTGCCACTGGATCTAAATCAAGTCCTAAAATTATTTAATAAATGTAAAATCATTGACGAGATAGCCTTGGTCGTGTATTGTCTCTGTCCCTGCTAGGAAATATATAATCGTTGAGAAGATCAAATACGCTAGGTGGTGTATTGGCACGGACTTCCTCGTCTTCCTTCAACTTCTTCATCAACATCATCAGGAGATCATCATCATAATTATCACATCGTGGTCGTTCGTTTCCATCGTGTTCGGATTTGGATTCGAGGCCGAGGTTGTTGTTCGTTGTTTTGGGTTTCGTGGGTTCATTGGAGGGGTCGAACACGGTTATGTATTCTAATGGTTTGGAGTCTCGGTGGTTTTGGGGGCTTTTGGCGTCACTGTCATCGAAGATTTCTGAGGTTTTGGTGGGTTTTGGTGAGGTTTTTGGTTTGGGATGAAAAGAAAACTTCTCCATAGTTCTTTAGGGCACAAGGGCGAAAAGATAAAACAAATACCACTACATCTACGTTGAATCTGTTTCTATATTTATAGTAGTGGCAAATTGGTACATGGGCTTGGGTATGACCTGATTAATATGTGTCAAAGATATGCACGTAAGATGGACTATCACAATAATAATAAAAAAAAAAAAACTACAACAATTGTTTAGATTAAAATTACATCTTATTTGTTCTTATCAACTTTTCTTCCATTGGTTTATCACTTATTTGGATAAGGTTACATTGATTACAATTTTTTTTTTAATTTTAGTTTTTAATTTTTATATATTCTTTTAGTAAACAGTAATATTTATTAGAACACACACGAAAATAGTAATATCAGTGTTTTAAACCGGGTTTATAATACATTATTTAACCAGAGTACAACTAAATTGATAATTAATTAGATTTTAAGAAAAAAAGTTCTATCCTATTTCCTTACAACCATCAATCACGTTTTCTTTTTTTCCTTTCATAATATTCATATGACTCTTTTTTAATTCAAATTGCGGAAATTCTTCCCAACTAAAAAAAAAAAAAAATCCTCCTTTGTTCTTATCGACTTTTCTTCTATGACTTTATCACTTTTTTTTTTTTTTTTTTGGATAAAGTTACGTTGAATTTAAACTTCTTCTTCTTTAGATAACTTTAAACTTCTATGCTGATTATAACTTAAAAAAATTATTTGAAAAAAATCTATACTATTTCCTTATTGGCATCATTCACGTTTCCCTTTTATTTTTTATTTTTTTACATTGCGATCATTTCATTGATGTCAATAATTTTTTTTTTTTGTCATTTAATCTATATGACATTTTTTTTTTTTTTTTTGGTGTGAATAAACATACATCCTAAGTTAATTCTTCTTCTCTTATAATTCTTAAAATGATTAGAAATCTAACTTCCTCATAATTGAAAATTCTTTGTTTTTTGTGTATTCTTATATATTATTTTATGCTCTGTTTGTTTTGCTGTAAAACTTTTTGTAAAGATAGTTTTTCACATTTTTCAGTATTTGGTAGTACAAAAAAAATTGGTCAATGGAAAACTATTTTTAGTCAATGAAAAATCTCAATAAAAATAAGGCTTGTTTTTTATAGGTTGTTTTCCAAAAAATTTTATTGGAAAACAATCTCTCTCTGACGGTTAGCTCTCTCACTCTTTCTTTTTTCCCTTTTCTTTTTCTTTCCTCACATCTTCACTGTCACTAACTCTAGTCTCTCTCTCTCTCTCTCTCTCTCTCTCTCCATATTTCTCTTCCCCTTTATAACACAGTTCTCTGATTAGATTTTTTTTCCCTCATTGCTCAGTAATTATTTCATTACTCTCTACCAACTTGCAAAAAAGAACATATTTCCAACGGTAATTATTTCATTCCTCTCTACCAAAATCCCAATTCTTTACTTTGAATTTCAAACTTAATTTTATTTTTTCTCTAAGAAATTTTTGGTTTGATAGATTCCAGGTAGAAGGTTTTTTTGCACATAAAAGTGCTAAAAAATTAAAAAGATAAAAAATAAAACAAAGAATGAATGAATGAATGAAGTAAAAGATGAAAATTTTAAACATAGTGCCTATATGGCTTTAAATTGCTTTTACATAGGATAATCTTTTTTGTTGACAGATACATTATGCATATACTATGTAGTGATGATATATTATGTAGATACATTATATAAATACATAATTTCGAGCAATATTAAAGACTTGTGGTTGACTATAATAAACAATTAGTGTACCAATAAAAAGAGTAGACAATTAAAAGTTATTGTTATTTGTATTTATTAAAGATGTATTTTCCTGTCAATTTTATGTATATAGACAAATTGTTGATATATATATATGTGTGTGTGTGTGTGTGCGCGCGCGTGGACGTTCTTGTTCATATATATAAGCAGGATGAATGGTAGAGATCCTAAAAATTTGACAACTAATTTGATTGTATCTATTGTCCAAATTTTAGTGTGAAAACCAAATTTATTCTTGATTTAAAAAAAAAATTATTTTTAAATATTGATTACATTAGTTGGTTTACATAATACACATGTTTTAAATTACACAAGAAATATAAAAAAAAAAAAAATTTGCATACCAAACACTAGAAAACATTCTCAAGCTTATTTTCAAGGTTGTTACCAAACACTGGAAAATGATATAATTTTCCAAAAAATGCTCTTTGGAAAGTGAACCATTTTTCAGAAAATATTGATACTGAAACAAACAGAGCGTTAGGCACACCAACTTCTTCTTCTTTTCTCTAATTATCCTTTGTTTTTTTTTTTTTCTTATTACTTTAGGCAATTTGATGTTTGTGAAATCCATAGTAGAAGTCTTTATCAAACCTACCATCCAAATTATTAAAGGTATGCATTTCTTTTCTTTGTTTTTGTGTGTTTTTTTTTAAGGTTTTGCTTATGAGTCATAAATGCAATTTTAAATCCATAAAATCCATTATCTAAACCTCTATAAATATATACTCTTTACCTATTTATTATTTAAGAATTATCAAATTTTGTATTCTCTCCTACAACAAGGATTTCATCTATATTTGTGTTGTGTTTATATATGCATTATTAGATTAAATTAATTTTCTTGAGTAGTAAAATTTTTATGTTACTATTTCTCATTTTTATTTTTGTTGATAATGATATTATATGTGTGCGAAAGAAATTGTCTAACATTATGAGCATGTAACTTAAAGAAATTCTCTGTAATTAGTTTTTATTTTTGGTTTTTACAAATATCAATATCCATACCTATTTTTATCACTCACAACACATTTAAATAGTATTCATGATTTTTTTTTAAATATAGCATTTTATGAATATCAACAATTCTTCACAAGATTGCTATTAGCAAGTAATATTAAATCTACATCATGATGAAAAGGAATTCACATCTCAATATGATCATGGAACTTTGTTTGAACTAATAATTTTTTCAAACAGTTGTCTATATCATTTTTATTCATTAGGACTCTATTAATATTAAATTTTCATGACTCTACACTCATTTTTAAGGAGATCCCCTTTAAATAAAAGAGGTCATTAGTGTATCAAAACGTAACTCTAAGTAAAGGTTTGAAGAACCAAATAACATGTAGTTTATACTCTTTAAGTGCATAAGACAGTTTAGATCTAACTACAAATATTCTGGAAAATGGTAAACCTCTGATTAAGTTTCCTTAGGTTTTTTAATTAATAAACTTAGGAACTTTTTTCTTATAAATATGTTGTGTGATTGTTGGAATCCAAAAAACAATACTTTATATACAATTTATATGATTTGGACTCAAGTGATTATTAATTTATTATTTTTTAATAAAATTATTCTAAAAGTTTATAGCCAAAGCCATGTAACACACGGACATAATTCTAGTATACATAAAAGTGGACTCAGCTAGCACCTCCAAGTGTTTCCAACAAAAATTGTTCGTGCATCAAATCTATCCTCCTCAGGGTTAAACTTAAATTTAAACCTATGTTTGTACTAACTATTAAAGCACAAATAATATTAGAGCATTCACATCAACTCATACAAAAATTTATGTCTATTTTAGCATAAAATCTTACTTTTTCTATTTTACATACTCATTTTTCAAAACACTACATATATACCAGATTATATATTTTACATTATATTTTATTAAAATATTAATTTTTCTTGATTTTTTAATTGTTTCTCTTTCTTCAATACAAAAACCATCATCTACTCTTTTCCTTCATCCTTAATATATGTAAATAAATAATAAAAAATTGAATGCAAAATAAATAGTATTAGTGTAAATTTATGCATCGTTACTATAACTAACTTATAAGTTTACACATCTTTTTCAAACCCAATACACACCACCTAACCTAAGGTACCTATAACTAAGTTTTACCATGCACCTTTTAGTGTCTACTTTTTTTTATGATTGAGAGTGATTCAATAATAAGACAAATTAAGGATATTAAAATTATCAATCAAATTGTACTTCCCAATAACAACTCCACACAAAGTTACACCTCCATATAAAAAAAGACACATTGCAAAAATAAAGGATTGAAAAAAGAAAGTTAAAAAAAAAAAAAAAAAACCAAATTCCATAAATTAGGATACATATTTGATAATTTATATTTAAATTATAACTACTTGCCGCGCGGTACAACTAAAATGACACTTAAAAAGAAAAGTCCCTAATCATGCTCATATTATGTGTGAAGAGGATAGTTCTTATTATTGTATGTGATGTTAATGAATCATTGGATTTGATCAAGTCTATGTAACTCTTTCTTTTCATTAAAAAAAAAAAAAAAAAACTTAAACATTGCTTTAATATACACTAAGCATTTTCACACGCACTTTTGCATGTGTTCAAAGGATTTTTTTTTTTTCAACGTTTCTTTCCAAACTGATTTGGAAAGAAACCATTCAAACTCTTATTATATCTTTTTATTGGACGTGAATTTTAAAAATCTAACTATTGGATTGCATTTTCTTTTTGTTCTTAACACGCTTATCGAATTTTGTTCAAATTAAATGTTATTTAATATTTTACCAACAAAATTGTTTTTCATGCATAATTTTATACCACAAAAACTTGAAATTAAAATATTTGATTGATTACATAACTATTCACTTTTCATCTTCTTGAAATTTTGCAAGCATGGGGGATATAATAAAAACATTTAATCTAACAGTTAAATTTTCAAAATTCACATCTAATAGAAAGATATATGAAGAGTTTGAAGAGTTTCTTTCCAGAGAAAACTTTTTCTTTTTTTACCTTAGTGTTTTAAAGTTAAATTTTAGGGGTTTTTTTTTTTTTTTTTAATTTCAAAATATGGTGAAAGGGTGCAACAAGATGAAAAATAAAGTTAAATTACATGTAAAAATAACTAAACATGTAGCACTTTTAGGCTAAAATGTACTAACATGCTAAGTAACTAAAAATAAGTAAATAATTAGAAATAAAATCTATAATGAAGTTGTGAAAAATTACTCAATGTTAGTAGTGTATTTAACACTAGAAATACTCAAATTTGAGTATTCCTCAAGTTGAAGGGCGAGTTATCAATATTTTCATCTACAATATAAATATAAATATAACTAAAAATATGAATATATATATATATATATATATATATTATAGCAAAATATATATTTCAAGTTTTCTAATCTCTACCATACCTTCATTAATATAAATTTATGGTTAAAATTAAATCAACAGAAATAAGGAATTCTAATAAAAAGCAGTTCTTCTCAAAATAATAATAATAATGATAAAAAAAAATAAAAATAAAAAGCAGTAGTAATGTAGGGCTTGGAGTGACTGGGAGTTTTTGTTTGGTTGATCGGGTTCTTGCTTTATTGGGCTCAAGTAGTTGTATTGGGCCTATCTGTTAATCGAGTTAAATTTGGTCCAGCTCCCGGGCTTTATTTTGGGTGCATTCTTTTTAAAAGACCACAGCATGGCCCATTTTAGTTTCTAATCTTTCCTTATTCTTTTGGGAAGAGAGAGGGGGGGGGGGGGGGGGGTGGTTATGGTTCCGAAATAATGGCTTTTAAATGGTCTAACAGAAGATCAAAGCAAATATTTGGTATGACTTCGGAACATTTGTATTATCTCCTAACTTTCAACAAATAAATCCCTCTTTTCACCACAAATAAATCATATATTCAGGCCATATATATTTATTCAATCTTTAGGAAAAAATTTCTATTTATGGATAATGAACTGATTCTTGTTGATTACAAGTTGTAATCAACAAGTGCCGGTATATTAATTGTAGTGTTAGAACATGTAAACTAGACAAACTCATATAATCAACAAGTGTTAGTGCCTTTTTCTCCCCAAAAAAAAAAAAAACCTAGTGTCAGTGCCAAAACACTACCACTCTTGTTAGTTTTGTAAATAAGTGTGAAGTAACTAAAGCATCATATATCTACTATCCTAAGGAGTTTATATATATATATATATATATATATATATATATTCAAGTTTTTACTAAGTTTTTTATATTCTTGAATATTTATTGTGTGCAGTTACATTTCTAGCTCTTGTAAAGGCCGATTACATGTATTTGCTTCTAAGTTCTATGCCCATATCTCTTGTTAGCCAGTTTAAGCCCGTGTTAGGCTAGCGTTTGGCACCGTGATTGTGAGGTCTATAACCAGATAAGTGGTTTTAGGTACCAACATCAGGTTAGTCTAGAATGACATCATACAATAATGAAAATTACTCCTCTTTTTTTTTTTTTTTTTTTGAGGGGGAAGTCTGAAATTTTATTAATGATCGCCTATCAAATCGGCTTGTAAGACCGAAAATAATTGTGGTGGGACATTTTCCATCCACACTATAAGATCTGAAATGCATTTTGCATATTTAGCCAGACCATGTGCTACTTGATTCCCTTCTCTCTTAGTGTGAGAGTATGATAATTCATCAAAATTTTTAGCTAGAGACTTGACATCTTCTATCAACAAACCAATAGGAGAAAGGCTATTAACATCCTCACTTAAAGCTCTTATCACTGCTAATGAGTCACCCTCCAGGATAGCTCGTTTAATGCCGATATCTGAAGCGAAAGAGAGGGCCACAGCTGCTGCCATGGTTTCAATCTCACACCCGCTGTATGCTGCTGGAATTTTCTTTGCACAGGACGCCAAGACCAAGCCTTCATCATTCCTTATAACCACACCAACTTCGGACTTATTTTCATCCGCAAACACCGCACCATCGAAGTTAATTTTTACTAACTCTACAGAGGGCGGCCTCCATTGTATACCTCCAGCTCTGTCACTCGGTCTTACGATGTCAGCACTACCCACCTGCTTTGTTTTGTAATCATGCCACCAAGCTTTAGAGATCGAAGCTACCTGATGAAGTGCTGTTGCTGGTTGGTTTAGTGGAACCTTATTCCGTTGGTTCCAAACAGTCCAACCCGTAATAGCAAAGAGCTCCATATTCCTTTCTTCTGCAATTATCCATGACAAAAGCTCCTTTAAGTCCATGAACCCGACTGAGTTTCTAAAGTGCCACAGCGTCGCATCACTCCATACCACGTCCAACTCTGTGCACGCCCACAAAGCATGAAGAGGGTCTTCGTGGGCACCATGGCATCGGTCACAAAGTGGATCAACAGCTATGGTTCTTCTTAGTAGAGCTATTTTAGTGGGTATGGCATTACGGCAAGCTCTCCACATGAGATTCTTAACTTTTGGTGGCACCTTCATTGACCAGATTCTTTTCCAAAGCTGTCTATCAATGTCTGGTGAGGCTTGTGGGATGGATGAAAAATCAGCTTCTTCTTTGAGGTATTTATACCCGGATTTACAGGTGTACATACCATTACAAGTGTAAGGCCAGTACATCTTGTCCTCTGAAGCAACACGGCTCAAAGGGATTTTTTTAATGCTCTCTGCAACCTCTGGAACAAACAGACCGTCCACCACCTCTGATATCCACTCTCTTTTAATGGGATCTATTAAGGAGTCAACATTTGAATTTGCAAAATCCTCTATAGGGCATTCAAGTAATGGTGCTGTACAATTTTTGGGAAGCCAATTGCTCTGCCATATCTTTATCTTCTGCCCATTCCCCACTCTCCACCTAGCTCCACTTAGAATAACATCCCTGCCTCTAAGAATACTCCTCCAAGCATATGAGCCTAATTTTGAATCCGGTGCCTCCAAAATAAAAGTGTTTGGGAAATATCTAGCTGATTTTTCAAAAAGATGTACTTCTTGAGCTTTGATTTTTTTGGGAGTTTAAATGTACTCCTTGAATTTATTTGGCCCTTATTAGCGGTTGGTTTACAACTACAACCTTTTGTAACTTTTCCATTTACTAATTCTGAATGGTAATAGAGAAAGATATGGGAATTCAAGGAGGACAGTGTATGCAAATTGGAATTCGAAGATAAACCAACCCTCCA